>CM042842.1:49994686-52417186 GCA_023653725.1 Bungarus multicinctus | reverse complement strand
ACTCATCTATTTCACCAAGCTGGTCTGGCCTAGGGTTCTCTTAGGGTTTTTAATCTGGTTTTATCTGGTTTTTAGTCTTCTTAATTCCCTTTATATGTTTTTATCTTTCAGCCACCATATTTGATTTTAATTGTTTTTAATTTTGTATTGTTGTTGTATTTTTAATTGGCTGTACACCGCCCTGAGTCCTGTCAGGGAAAGAGGGTGGTATATAAGTTTAATAAAATAATAAATAATAATAAATAACCACCATGTCCTAGGATATGCCTCATTAAAGGGCTAGAATTAAAATTGGAGGAAAGAACAATAAGGACGTCTTAATTTCCATTCAGGAGGACATTCAAAAAACTCTGCTGTTTAGAATGCTGTATATGTTCATAATAAATGATTTGGTGAAATCAGTGGCAAGTTTACATACTCTTGAAATGAATTCTCTTGAAATGATTATCTTGAAATGAAATTGAAAAGGCTTGAGATTTTGTGCTTGGACAACCTATGTAGCGTAGCACACAAAATTATCTGCTACAATGTCCTACCAGTCAATGACTACTTCAGCTTCAACCACAAAAATACAAGAGCACACAACAGATACAAACTCAGTGTAAACCGCTTCAAACTCGATTGCAAAAAGTACGACTTCAGCAACATAGTGGTCAATGCCTGGAATGCATTACCTGACTCTGTTGTTACATCCTCTAACCCCCACTCCTTTAACCACAAACTATCCACTATTGACCTCACCCCATTCCTAAGAGGCCTGTAAGGGTCATGCATAAGTGCACCATTGTGCCTACCATCCCTGTCCTATTGTCCCCATTTATTCATACCTATTTCCTGTATTCTTACTCATGTTTATGCTTACACCTATCATCTTGTAAGCGATTGACAAATCAAATAAATAAAAATAACATAAATAAATGGGCATATTTTCTATTGCCTGGCTGCATAACAATATCCATCCAGAAACATTCAAGTAACTGAAATCAAGCATCAGAGTTTATGCTGGCATAGTTTTCTGCTAGCTCACAGACTGGAAGATAGCAGATAGTTTAATGTGCTCCAGTTTGGGTGAAGTTCTAATGCAGACAATTATAAATGTGCTTTTTCTTATGCAATTTTATTTATATATTGTAAGCCAATGGTCAGAAGGGGAGGAGGTGGAGCTGATGGATTTGTCTTTTTCCAGGAGCTACAACCTCAATCAGTGTGGTTTACTTCTGCTTCTGTTAAGGAAATTCTGATTCTAATACTGTCTTTTGAGAAATAGCTTATTGAACTTAATTGACCTTAGTAGAAGAGAACATTTGTAGTTCAGGATTGAACTGTGGGGTCTTTGATGCTCTCTGAGCTTGGTTGTTTTTTTTTTGCAGACATTTCATTACCCTATTAGGTAACATCATCAATGCTAGAAAGGGAGTAGGGTTTTTATTTAAACCTTTATTAGGACCAGCACAAAAAATTAAAAATAAAATAAAGTGAAACTGAACAGAATCAAACAGAACAAGGCATAGTTATATATTACAATTGATGGTGAAATCAATGGGTGGCAAAGGCCGGCCTAATTTTATCAACGTTGCAACAAAACTTAGCTATTACATTCAGAGAGACTGAATCATGCTGGTCCGACAACAATAAGAATGATCAGAATTTCCAGGATATTTAATCGGGTAAGGTGTTATACGAGTCCATGAGTTTCCATAGAGGGATTCAATACAGGACATGAACTGTGATTTTGGTGGCCCCTTGACCACAGGGGCAGTCTCGGCTCATATGGAATATATTTTTTATATTGGCCCTCCAGAACTGAAGACTGGGGTTTATTCTCTGTTTATGTACTACTATAGCAGGGTGGCGGTGGGGAGCGGTCTTGGCATTTCCTTGCCTAGGCTGTTGTTTAGTGTTTGATTGTTTGTCTGAGTTAGTAGTTCCTTGATTAGGATATTGTTTTCTGCTTGATTATTGGTCTAGTATTAGTCTTGGTGTTAACACTCTACTTATCCCTTTGTTTCCTTTTGGGCCTTTTGATTGTATTTTTTGAATAGCATCTAGATCAGAGGTGATATTCAGCAGGTTCTGACCAGTTCTGGAGAACCGGTAGTGGAAATTTTGAGTAGTTCAGAGAACCGGCAAATACCACCTCTGACTGGAGATTTTACAGTATCCTTCCCTTGCCATGCCCACTGAGCCACACCCACAGAACTGGTAGTAAAAAAATTTGAATCCCACCACTGATCTCTATGTGCCTGTTGATGGCTGAATTGTTGGGTCCCAGGAGTTTTCTACCATTTTTGGTCTTATCAATTGAATGGGTTTGTTTAGGGTTGAGTTCAGCAAATAAGCCTTCCATAGGAAGAAAAAGTTCTGCTTCCACGGGGTGTTGCTGTTTTGTGTTGCCATTGAAAGTATCTGCTTCTGGATTTTTCTCATGCTGAGTCAGTTCTTTAATTCTCTGTGAGGACCCTGCAGATTTTAAAAAAACATCTACAATAAGAACTTGCCTTTTCATAGTTTTTGACTAGTTCCTGACCTACAGCAAGAGATCCAGTAAGTCCGAGATGGCAGAACAGTTTCTACAGGGAAGGCATTCTTCTCTTTTTGTACTTGTGGAAAAGAAAGATTGCCAAGAGAGATGCTGAGGAGGAAAGGAAGACAAATTGTTTTCAGTCTCTTATCAGTTTTAAGAGTTTACAACAGCTTCAGAATCACTTTCTCTTTTTATGCTCCTCAACCACAAATCTCTAAGTTCCAGGTTGTTTTGTGAGTTTCTAAACTATTCCCAGGAACAAAGCATTTGTCTGCAAATACTACTTTAATGTGGTCAGTGGTTCAGGTCTATTTCTTCCCTTCTTATTCACAGCTTTGGATATGAAATTCCAATGACCAACTGATCACACACACATACTTCATGGTCACCTGATTACATTTTGGGCACTCAGCAACTGGCCCACATTCATAGTCATTATTAATGTCCATCAGTCCAGTTCTGTTGATGTTTTTTTTTTTTTTGCCAGAAACTGATGTCTGCTTCCAGTTTCTTCAAAAATACCCATTGTGATCAATGGGTTTGCCTAACTACATAGGATTCACTTAATGACCACCATGACTCACTTAATGACTGTTGCAAAAGTGGTGTAAAATCAAACTAGTTATGTTATAACCCGCTTGATGACTGGCACAACTGTGATTCCGGGCTGAATGATGGTTGTATGTCAAGGTCTACCTGCATTACACCTAAATGTAACCATTGGCTCGCTTTCTTCATTTAAAAAAAATGATTAACACTTTTGAGGGGGAGGTTATATGGAACCCTCTAATACCTGACAAGTCCTTTGGAAAGTGCTTGCCACAATGTACTTTGGAAAGATCTTTAGAAACAAGGGCAGCTGCTTTTGCAGAAATTATGTGTCAAAATACCAATGGAGAATACTTTCCAGTAGTCAGAATGAGGGGACATGTCTGCAGCAGCTGAAAATTGCCAAGAAGAACTGGACGGAGAGGAGACAAGCTACAATAGCTATTAACACTCTTAAGGTGCCTCAGATATGTGCTGTTTAAGGCAGAAATGTGGGTATTTGGTTAGGGAATTCAACCATACCCTATATTGCTAATTGCCAGAATATTTATTTGTTTTATTTATTTATATTCCACCTTTATTATATTTTTATCAATATCTCAAGGTTGTGAGATATATTCAACATATCTTCCTCCTTCTATTTACCCCACTACAACCACCTTGTGAGGTGGAATGGGCTGTGAGAGAATGACTGGCCCAGTTGGCTTTCTAAGACAGGACTAGAACTCACAGTCTCCTAGTTTGTAGCCTGGTGCCTTCGCCACTGGACCAAAATGGCTCTCAATATACGTCTACATACATTTAATCATTCCAAGGAATCTTTAAAGGTAGTCTGGGGTCTGCAGCCTAGATTAAGGGCTGATAGAAAACTAAGTTGCACGTAGTGGATTATTAGGGCAAAATCTGGTCCTTCATTTCTCATAATTTATTCAAAATCTCTCCTACTCAATTCCTAACTCAAGACTTCTCTCTACACTTATTTTCCAATGAAGATTGGGAGTCAGACATGCTGTCCTCCAGAGTGACAAGTATATATTTAGTATATATTTAAATGTAAGGATACCCTCAACACTTGGCAACTATATCTAATATCCATGTTGTTTTCCTGGTAAAATACAAATGTGGTTTGATGTTGCTTTTGTCTGACAATTCTTTTCTATTTTTTTGTGTATCCTTGGAATTCCCAGGCTGTTTCCCCTTTCCAAATACTAAGCTATTCTGCTTTTGAGTTTAGACAAGTTTGACTACATACCACTTCCTGGTGAGGCTCAGTGTATTTTGTAATAAAATATATCTGTTTGTATGAATGAAGACATTATTATACTTATTTTCACAGATTTTACTAGGTTACATCAGAATCAGGTTACATCAGATTAAAAAAACAGCCTTTCCATCAAGCTTCTAGAAGACCTTATCTAAGGAAAGAGTAGAGAAGGATGAAAGGAATAACAATTGGATTTCCTAATCTACTGCCAAACATAGAACATCTCCCTCATTACTAGTTGTACTGGTACTTTAGTCAATTGAGTTAGGATTTTGCAAAGCCATCTCCCAGCAGCTGTTCCTTCTACTCTGGCTGAAACTAGACAAACTGGTCTTCCTTTTGCAATGATGTTCCTTCTAGGAGACAATTGATTTTTATGGCTAAGATAGGTTGGTCTGCTACTTTTCCAGGTCCTTAAATCTTTAGACACTGATCAGACATTCTGTAGCCTGGTTCCAATTAAGCCATCTGTAATGTAGAAGCTCAAGCTATCTCAGCACATCTGTTGGCTATCGTGCAACTAAATAACATAGGTGCTTATTTTAAATCTGCCATGAAATGACATGCAGATTCCATCAAAACTAGTCCATCTTGGAATAGGTGAATATTTGCACACAGCCAACTGATGCGTTATTATTTGCTAGGCAAATGTCAATAACTATAACATGCAGACCAAAAGAAATACGTTTGAACCCAAGAATGATGATACAGCAACCAGTGCTGTGCAGTTGAGAGCACTATCCCAGAATCAGGCTAAAATTTTCAGATTTCAATGATCAACCTTCTCTTAAAAAGATAAAACAAATATTATTTTCATTGTAGATATAGGGAAACTGGGTAGTAGTCCAACTTCTTAAAAGGTAAATATATATTTTTAATTTAACATCTGTAACTTAAAATAAAGATTGCTGTTGTTAAATAACAGTTTTTCTTAAAGCCATGAAAGGATTCATGTTTTGCTGTTTTGTTTTGTTGAGATCTTCAGCTGTAATAATTTAACCTTTATATATAGTTAAATATAGGTAAATAGAATTATAACTGTAGCGATGTTTCAAGTTTATTTTTATACTGAGAATCATAGTAGCATAGCACTTTATAGCATAGGGCAGTCAGTGATGAAGTAAAACAAAATATAAGGCACAGAAACATTTTAATTTTACAGATCTACAGTTAATATGCAGCTACAGTTAATCTACAGTTAATATGATAAATAGTCATCAAACCATTAAGGTTATACACTCTATTTTGTATACAGAAACTGGATATATAGCAACTGCCCAATTAAACAACTCATATAAGTATAAAATGTACAAGTCGTCTTTGCTTAAAGACAATACAAAGTTATGATGGACTCCCCTCGAAATTACTTATGACCCATCCTCGAAGTTAAAACTGCCGCACCCCTCCAGTATGATCACATGATCACATTTCAGGCATTTGACAATCAAATTGTAGGAAACGGACAGACAGAGCCTGGGGATGGAGTCAAGAGAGGAATCAGCCTGGAGTCTCTACGCTCCCACAAGCTGTAAAGGTTGAACTCCTTTTGAATTCTGTTAACTCTTGTATAGTGCCAATTTAGAGTTGATGGTTAATGGACTCAATTCTTGTGTATAAGCATGAATAACAAATCAGCTTCACTGGAACTTAACATGTGATCGTGATTCTTTATTCCTGACACAAATTGCAATTATGACTAGTTGCGGCTCCCATGGTCACGTGATCACAATTTGCAATCCAGCAAAAAAAATGTCAATTCAGGAGAATGGATTCACTTAATAACTAGATGCTTTGCTTAATGACCACAGTGATTCATTTTTACAACCATCTTTGTATTCTAATGTAATTATTGCCATCCCTTCTCTAGCCATTGATACTTCTATTGATAAATATATATATATATATAAGCAAACCCAGAGTTGGGTATTAGCAGACACATGTCCTCATTTCCACCAACGTAACAGACCAATCTGAAAAAGGGTGAGGTGCGGCGAGAAAAAAAAACCAAACATTACCTCCTGAGATCATAAGAGCCCCTTGTCAATTTTTCAGGACATCTGACAAAAATGAATAGGGCCATTGGCATTCAGTTCTGAGAAGCTCACAAAACACTGGGGATTTCCTCAATATCATGAACTAACTTAACTAACAGGCCATGCAGTTAGAGATTATAGAAACATAAGAAAATAACCTCTTTATTGTTTCCATAGATATACTACTTAACAAGGCCAAAAATATTTTTACTGCCAAGTCTCGGCTGAAGGCCAGTTTGGCAAAAGTCCAGATGTTTCTCTCCTCGCCTCCCCAAAAATATCTTACAGTAACTTACAATCAATAATTACTGGAGTAGAATCTTACAATAATGAATATAGTGCATATGGATGCTGATTATTACTGTATTTACCCCAACGGAACTTTTTAGTGATCTTACATTCACCCATGAAGAGAATGTGAAAAGAAAGAAAAACGTGGGGAATATTCTATCTGTTTAGGGCTCTCTAAACTAATATCCTGGAGGCAGCACCAATGGCAGCAGCTTCTTCCTTTCTCCAATGTCACAGTAGATAGTCTCGTGCTATAACAGAAGTGTCTGACTAGCATAATCTTCTGCCACTCACCTTTGGATGAGGAGAAATGTCATATAACGGAACAGAGGCCTATATGGCTTCAGGCCTGTGTGCATATAATTGCAATTCTGCAGTTACTCCTGCTGAAAGCCGGTTGCCTGCAATTTGGCAGATCGAATCTCATCAGGCTCAAGGTTGACTCAACTTTCCATCGTTCCGAGGTGGGTAAAATGAGGACCCAGACTGTTGTGGCAATATGCTGATTCTGTAAACCACTTAGAGAGGGCTATAAAAGCACTGTGAAGTGGTATATAAGTCTAAGTGCTATTGCTACATAGTAAGGTGACCAATTTTTTTTGCAATGAAAAGGAGGACACAAATAAATTGAAGAAAAAAAATAAAGCCACTTGCACATGGAGCACTCTTGTGCAGGGTGCACTCTTGCATGTGGCGCACTCTTGCACGCGGTACACTCTTGCGTGCAGCACACTCTTGTGCACGGCACACTCTCTCAAAACAATTCTCCTGTGTGGAGCACATGCATCTCATAATCGCGTCTCGCCGCACTGTACCGAGCCTTGACGAATTGTCATGTCAAATACAAATACATCACATCACACACAACGGATTGGATCGGCACTGAGATTTACAGATTAGTCTTCAAATATGAAAAAGGAGGACATGTAGGAGGACATTTTTCGAGGGAGGACAGAACTTTTTTAGGGAGGACTGTCCTTCCTAAAGGAGGATGGTTGGTCACCAAACAAACTCACATCTAAGTAAACAAATGTATTACATTCACACATTACAAATTTATGAGGGATCTTTCAAGTTTGCTTTCACTTGGTTGATACTGTGGTAAGGAAACTCAGCATTGTGTGAAAAAATTTGTTCATATTTTTGCCTAATCTTTCTTTTTAAAAAAGAAACACACATCTTACATTCAGTGTTATCATAAATAGTTTGGTTAAATTCTACTTTGATTCCAATTACACAGAGCAGTTTTCTGTTGCAATCAGTAGTTGTGTGAATTCTGAAAATCAAAACAGTTGATTTTTTTTCAGTTGAAATCACAAAGCCACAATTTGAGGCTAGCTAGAAATGTTGCACAGAGTTTAATTTAACAATAATTGTTGCACGGAAGCAAAAAAAACCCCTCTGCTTCAGAGATGGTATTCAGTAGGTTTGACCAGTTCTGAAGAACCAGTAGCGGAAATTTTGAGTAGTTCGGAGAATTGGCAAATAGCAATAGCACTTAGACTTATATACCGCTTTCTAGTGATTTACAGCCCTCTCTAAGCGGTTTACAGAGTCAGCATATTGCCCCCAACAATTTGGGTCCTCATTTTACCCACCTCATGGTAGGCTGAGTCAACCTGAAGCCTGGTGGGATTTGAACTGCCAAACTGTAGGCAGATGGCTACAGAAGGAGTTTGCAGTACTGCACTCTAACCACTGCGCCACAGAAGCTCCACCTCTGACTGGAAATATTACAGTATCCTTCCCCTGCCATGTACACCAAGCCACACCCACAGAATCGGTAGTGAAAAAATTTGAATCCCATCACTGACCAGATTGTTGTGCATAAACAGGTAACAAAGAAAAGGATCTGTAGCTTTCCATAGCTCATTTTACACACACACACACACACACACACAAACTTGTGGAATAATTAATTTCAAGACAAAATATAATATAATATTTGAGAGGATTGCAAACAAACTTCTATATAGTAGGAGAAAAAAAATAAAAAAATGGATTTTCCAGTATTACTTTTTTTCTTTTTAATCTAAAAATTAGCAGAATATATTGATGGACACAATCCTAAAGTAGATAAAACTTTTCTGAAGTCTTCAAAGACACTTCAGGAGGTAATAATTTAGGCTTTCCTACTCTTGTTTCAAAAGCCAAGAAAAGAATAAATCCAAATCTTAGTCAGCTGACTTTTTTTCAACTATTTTTTCCTGAAGGCCAGGGATTTTCTAACTGTACAATTAGTCAAGGTCACTCCTGGCAAATGTGAAGTAATCAAGGTTTGACAGCCATCAGCTCAATTTACCCAATTATATAAATATTATATGTATACATTCTAAACAAAGAAAACCCCAAAACGTTTAGGCTAAAATCCATGCAATTAATGGAAATGCTTTAGTATGCATTTTATTACAATAGATCATAAAAAAGTAACCCTGCTAACAAAAAAAAAAAATTAAAGCACAATAATCAACTTCAGACTGTATGGCCTATAATAGTGACTTTTGTTAAAAAATAATAATAAATAGCAATACATTCTGTACCAAATAATGATCAACTTAGAGATATATCTGATCTTATTCTCTATAGTACATTATTTTTAAAATTTGGAATAGAAAATAGTTTATAAAAGGAGAGTTGAAAAGACAAAAGACAAAGCTAATCTAAAGTTAATTAATGAAATTCAGACAAAGTCTAAATTAGGGTAGTTTCTCCAGCCATTTTGCTCTTATTCATAAAAGGGGAAACATATTTCTGTATATCAGTTTCTAGTTGAAACCACAGATTTAATCGGCAAGAAATCACAAAAACATATCAATACAAATGCTGGCATAAATACTGAGAAACATTCTTATATGTAGAATCCTATAAATCATTAAAATTATTTTTGTGTTATCTTCTCTAGTAGCAAGGAAGTATTCCAGCCTGATCATTTTTCTATGGATTATAGAAACAAAGAAAGAAAAAAATTCATTTTCATGGAATGTTAAGGCCTTGAATGTATCTTTTCCTTAAATTTGCTATGATTTTTTAAAATCATAGGATAATAACATTGCACTCAGAAGTGGTATTCAGAAGGTTCTGACCAGAAGGTTCTGACTATGTATATCTGGAAAACCGGTAGCAGAAATTTTGAGTGGTTCAGAGAACTGGCAAATATTACCTCTGATTGGCTCCACCCCCATCTATTCTCTGCCTCCCAAGTCCCAGCTGATTGGCTTGGTCTTCTTTTGTTGCCCTGCACAGGAGAATGGAGCTGGAAAGCAGGTTAGTAGGGTGAGGAGCAAGGTTCTATAGAACCCCTTGTTAACTTTCTAAACAGTTCGGAGAACCAGTAATTAGAAGCAATCTCCTTTTGTTTTTTTCCACCCTTATTACATTCTTGGCAGTACACCTAGACTTCCTGTCTCCAGAGCTTCTGGGGACATTCTTAAAGGGTTGTTTTAAGATTTTTACACTGTTGTTGGGAGGAAATACTTCCCTGGACAATCAGCACTTTGAAGAAATAATTGAATAATTAAGCAAAGCTTTTAGTGACAGGAAACCATGGTGAATGACATTCAACAAGACTTCTTGGCTGGCTAGAAAGATTGACATTCAAATGTGAGTTTGCATACCCTTTCTGAGTTTTGGTCTAAAACTGGTTTTTGGTGAAGGTTAATTCTGTGCTTGGTGACATTTAATCCTGTGTTTATTGATGGGATAATTTTCTCTATTCAGCTTCAACAAGCAACAGCTACTGTTGTGATTTAATTATTTGTATTATATTTGAATTTTTTCCTGCCTCATGGTTTCTTTTTCTGTCTGGAGGAGTCTTTCTTCACTGCTTTAGTGGTATCTGGCACTGTCCTTTTGGGGTATACTTCCAAGAGGCAGGATGCAAGCTTGGCACTGATTTTTTTTACTGCCTTTCTGGGGGGCATATGATCTTTCCTTAAATCTGGATGATTTCCTTAGGATATCTTATGAGGTGAGTGAGGCCAGCTGGTGTCTTTAAGTAGTGCAAATGGATCTAAGGATTGCTTTTCCTGGATGTGCTCTTTCTGGAGAGCTTAAATGACCGCTTTGCTAAAGGGTTTCACTTTATGAGCAAGAGTTGGCTGCTGATAGTTATTACTGCATTTTAACTATTTTAATTCCTCAAGGTGTTCTGGCACCCTGACTGATTTGTAAATCCGGCTTGCAGGTATTTTTACTCTAATGATTGGTATTTAGGGCAGCTTTTTGCAAGCAAAGAAGCTTTTTGTATTTTTGTACAGGTAATCCTTGACTCATTTAGTGACCATTCAAAGTTACAATGGCACTGAAAAAAGTGACTTATGACCATTTTTCACACTTATGACCATTTCAACATCCCCACTGTCATGAGAAGTCAGGCGAGGAGAAGCGCCCATTGACATGAGTGATGTTGAGTTGGCCATGCCCACCTAGTCACATGACCACCAAGCCACACCCACTAACTAAGCCATGCCCATAGAACCGGTTGGTAAAAAAAATGAATCCCACCCCTGGTGGGGAGAGAATGAGGATTTTGGAGTAAACTTCCCCCAGGAGTGGGGAGGGAATGGAGATTTTACAGTATCCTTCCCCTGCCATGTCCACCAAGCCACAACATGCCCACCAAGCCACACCCATAGAACCGGTAGTAAAAAATTTTGAATCCCACTACTGATTGTGCTGCTTTGTTCTTTCACATGTAAATCTTCTGGTGTAAGTTTTTTAAAAACATGATGCTGCTTTCAATATAGAAATTCATGCATCTTCCTTTCAAATGCACGCTATGGTGGAGTTTTTATTAGGAAAAGAGAAACACAACTCATATTTGATGTTCTTGTACAAAATCTGGTGGCAGTGACATGATCACATTCCCCCCTCCAAGGAAATCTATGGCAATAATTTTTTAAAAAATAAACCTAATACTCCTTACTTGCTTTTAGCAGCATTCTGTTCCTATAAATGCATCTTTAAAATATTATTTTGAAAAACAAGTTAGTTTAGCCTCTGGTTTTCGGCATCCATAGTTAACTTTTTTCTTCTTCACTACCAGATTTGGCATGGTGGGCAGGAATTTGTGTTAACTTTTGAATATTGCTATGTTTCTAATTGCTAAGGAAATTATAAATATTATTACTATTACATGAAGCAGGAGAGCTTCAGAATATATAATTAATCTCTAAAGCACTCCGATTTTAAATAGTAATCTTGCTAAACTTGTAATAATCATACAACAATTCACTTAACAGTTTTTCAATTAAAATGCTATTTTAATATCACTAAATAACTCTGAGAGCACCTTTTTAGAATTCATACAATAGGCATATTATAAAGCACTACTAAATGGTATGCTGCCACAGCTTTACCTTAGCTTCATATTGCTGTGAGTAATATAATTTTATTGATTTAGGCTGTACATAAAGCACTACTGTGTGTTGCAGTTTCATTGATTTCACTTTTAAAGTCCTGTTAAAATAAATTTGGCAATTTTATTTTCTCAAAAATTGAGTGAGATGTCATATAAGCAGTATAAATTCTTGGTATTTCTGGCATTCAGTGATATCTGTAAGCGAAAGTCATATACCATAATGGTTCTATCTGAATTAGCACCTACATTCTTGTGGCATCTACAGGCAGTCATTGACTTATGAATCCACAATTACAATGATAGGTTGCGCTTGTGTTAAGTGGGTCGTCCTGTGATCATGTCAAATTTTACAGTCTGCTTTACAACAGTTGTTAAATGAACATATCAGCAGGAGTCATTTTAATTGTTTTCTATGTTTAAAACGCTGTACATCTTGTAATTATGTCCTTTTCTTCTTTGTTTAAATATGCTCGTATTAGTAGGAATAATGTGTAAAGTATACCTATAGTACTGTAGTAGAAATTGTGACAGACATGGCCCTGAACATAGAATTACAAATCATTGTATGAAAGGGTTATATGCCATCCCAAAGGAGCCAAGAGAGAACTGTAAGTTTGGATATTGCTTCAAAGAAAATGTTTTTGTTTTTCAAATAAACAAATTCCTGATGGATAGGCACAGGATTGGCAGCAAAGCTCTGTTTTCTAAAAGGCATGACTGAATCTCACAGCAAAGCCATTTCACAAGGCTTCTATTAATGTCAGTGCCAGTTTTAAAGGGTTACCTCTAGGGTGAATTTGTAAAATAACCTAGCACATCTCTGTAAATTTACCTTGTAGGCCTATATTTTTCAGTATGTACTGTAAATATTAAACAAAGTTATCAGCTCTTAGGGGGCTGTTTTTGGTTTAAGAAATGTTTCAATAGAAAGGGTGAAATATTGTAAAAAAAGTGGCATGGAATTTTGACAGAAACAATGATTTAATTAAGCAACAAGACTGGTGGTAGTCTCCATTATCTTTAAATAACCTTCTGGGGAGTCATTAAGTGTATCAAAGGAGAGCAAAAAACAGACTGAAAACACCAACCTTTTACAAATAAGACTTCCACCATTCTGTGTCTTTTCACTTTGTCTACCCCTTTCATACATACAAAGAGTATGTCAAGTGAAAGTCAATGGACCAGACTGCAGTCAATCAAGCCCACAGTGTTTGTAAATCTGGGACATCTTCCAACACCCATGCCGACCCTTTCCTCAATAGAATATTTGTAAGTCAGGTGGAACTGTGAGGTCTTCTGTGCCTTCTGAGTTGGGTTGTTTTCGTCAAAACATTTCATTACCCTATCATCTTCAGTGCTAGGGGAGAGTGGGGTTTCTTCTCTGTTTATATATAGTGGCTTTCCCTGTCAATGTTGGGAGGAATGTTCTTTTCTTCTTGGTAGTTCCTTGATTAGGTTGTTGTTTTACTGTTTGAGTATTTGCCTGAGATGGCAATTCCTTGATTGGAATATTGTTGACTGCTTGATTGGTGGTCTGGTATTAACCCTGGTGTTAATATGTGTTTATCTGATTGTTGAGTGCTAGCAAGGAGCTGTTCTGGTCTTTTTGCTTTCTTTTTAGCTTTTCCATTGTCCGGTTTGAATTGTGTGTAAATGTTGTTTATCTCTGTATGCCTATTGATGGCTGATTTGTCTGAGTGCATATTCAAATATATCAAATACCTTGAATCATGGATCTCATCAACCTCTGCCTTACTACTAACCTTCAGTTGAACAACAAATATACCGACCAATCAAAGCAACACCCATGGGATCACCACTCTCAGAATCATAGCAGAGACAGAAATAATAAACAAAACCTAATTGGGGTAGTACTACCAAGAATAAAACCATACTATTACCAACACTGACAAGGAAAGCTACTATGTATAAACAGAGAGTAAACCCCATTCCCTTTTAAGTACTGAAGAAGAAGTTACCAAGTTGGGTAATAAAACATCTGCAAGAAAACATCCAAACTCAGTACCAAGGAGTGCACAATTTTTCCTCATAATACAAAAGTTATTTCATAAGTTGTCATCAGCTTTCTTCAATTTACTTAAATATCTTTTCAGGAAATCTACTTCCTGGCATTGAAGAATAATATTGAATTAAAAATATCTGCTAACATTCTGCTATTACCAATGATAGCTCGGTATTTCTCCCACTACTTTCTGGGTCTAGGGTATAAACATGGGGTGGCTCCTGATTTCTGATTGGAGGTTACATTGAGATACAATCTGCCTTGAAATTTCAAGCCTTTGGGTTTTTTTTTTACCTGATTTCAACCTATTTCAAAGTTCAATATTGGAAAACAGAAAGCCCCTGTGATTTCTGATCAGAACCAAACCAGGATATTTTAGAAACATTACGGAGATAGCTTCAGATCCACATGTGAAGTGAACTGACTGTATTGTTTGACACTTCTGTTAGTAGGGCAGAGTTTCTTAACCTCAGCAACTTAAAGCTTATGGACTTCAACTCCCAGAGTTCCCTAGCCAACAAGACTTAGTTTCCTGCAAGAGGAACCTGTATAATGAAAAGTCATTAGCTGATGACTAAGGAACTTGATTTGCTTCATCAACAATGTGAAGACATTTGAGAGTGTTCTTGGAGACAAAGTAATAAATGTTGTCCTGCATCCTTCCAGTGAACTTTATCTACAGAAAGTAAGAACTGATCAATTGGGAAATTGGAAATTGGAAAATACACCATCAGTAGTACGTCTAACTTCCAACATGGAGAGTTGCTTCGAAATATATACTGTACCTTTTACCACCTCTATATAATGTAAATTCAAACAGCACTTCCAAATTGGAGAAGGAATTACAATTATTACCTAAAAATGATCCTTTCAGATAGTTTTCAGGTATTTTTAATTGTGACACATTGGGAAAAACTATGTGTTCCTCCTTCCGAAAACAAACACATAAACAAGCATTTAATCGGATTTAAATACAGATACAGCTAAAAAAGATACAAATGTTTGTAAAAAAGATACAAATTAATATTTGATTTCTGGAAGAAACTAACTGGAAATCTCTGAAAGTGGTAAAATGTTTGAAAGGTGAGCAACAGATCCACAATCTGCTATATATAATAGGGATCCAGAAGTAGTGTTTACCTGACCCTAATTCATACAAGTATATTACATAATTATTAAAGAATTTCAGGTTACAACTTTTACTTGAATATGAACTGTCTTCGGCCAAGGCGGTGAAAATTGATTGATATACAGCTCTCATATCAGAGGGCCACTTTGGTGCAGTAGTTAAGGTGCTGGCATAGAAACCAGGAGACTGTGAATTCTAGTCCTGCCTTTGGCATGAAAGCTAGCTGGATGACTTTTGGCTATTTACTCTTTCTTCACCCAATTCAGTTCAGAGAATTGTTGTTATGGGGAAAATAAGAGAAGGAAGGAATATCGTGTGCGTTTGCCACCTTGAGTTACTTATAAACTAATAAAGATGGGATAAAAGAAAAATCCAAATAAACAAAAATAAATACCTTGTGCACTTTGAATATATGGGGAGCCAGTTTGGAACAGTGGTTAAAAGCACTAAGTTAGAAATCAGGAGGCTATGAATTCTAGTCCTGCTTTAAGCATGAAGCCAGCTGATGCCTTTGGGATAATCACTCACTCTCTATCTCTCATCCCTAGGCAGAAAGATTAGTTTCATAAGATTGTCACACGTCAATAGTGAGTAAAAGGTGCACATATATACACATTCAAAAAAATCTGTATCCAAAGGTATCGCTACTGTGGCTGTAGAAACTATTCATCATTTTTTGTTTTGTCAGTAAGGTTATTTTACCAATCACCCCTGATATTTTTTCCATTGGTATGAAATGGGAAAACCAAACAGAGCAGTATGAAGTCAGGAAAAATAATTTATGTATAATAAAGCATCAGAAAATCGATCCAAAGTCGTACTTTCACAATTCCTTTATTAAGCCCAATCAAAATGATAGCAAGGGGTGTGCAAGCTTTCAAGGTCACCAATTTTCAAGTTCTCTTCCTTCTGCAGAATATGCTGAGGGATTTGGCAGCTCACACGCTCTTTTGTGTCATTGCAGTTTAACCTGATAAAGGTATTAAGCAGCTGTATATTTTGGATTTATTTTTTGTGACATATTATTTTCAAAAAAATCAAATTCATTTGGAAATACTACCAAGGAAAATTGGCCTCGGATCATGCTAGCTTTCAAGTCTTTCAGGATGTCCGAGTTGGAATGACAGCATTTGTTTCTATCCCATGCATGATAGGGGTAAGTATAAATGTCACTAACTAGTAACAACCAAACATGAATAAAGATGATATAATTCTTAAACTGTTCTCACTCTGAGTTTCAAAAATAAACTACTGGGTTACAATTAAAGTAGGGCTGTTAACACAATCAATAATAACATTCCATGTTTTTCATTATAAATTTCTGTAACTTTACAGCAAAGTGGAACTTTTTTCTTTCTTTCATAGCTCAGGAAGAGGGTTCAACTTCATTGTTTGGGATGAGTAACCTTTCTGTGACTGAGACTTTTAAGTGAAGCCAAGATATTTAAAATAACAGTGCAAGGCCAAAATGAGCAAGAGCTAAATTTAAACGTAT
Source organism: Bungarus multicinctus (assembly GCA_023653725.1). Classification (NCBI taxonomy): domain Eukaryota; kingdom Metazoa; phylum Chordata; class Lepidosauria; order Squamata; family Elapidae; genus Bungarus; species Bungarus multicinctus. The sequence continues at coordinate 52,400,519 of CM042842.1, read as the reverse complement.
ATACTCATGCCTGTATTATATTTTTCTGTTTCAGTCTCATTAAAAATTCAATTTGGTGGTTACATTTGAAAGAGTCCAGGAACCACATCCTGGGTTTAGGAAAACTTTGTAGACTTGGGTCCAAAGACAAATTATACTCCGATGTGTCTGAAGCTGCCCACAAAGGTTTAGAAATGATATTACCTGGAGCTATTTTGAATTAAAACAACTTCAGCTGGATGACTTTTGAATTAAGGGAAATGAATCAATCTGAGGAGTATATATACTAAACTCTTTAGTTTTAATATAATTTCATACTTCATTATTTTTCAATGATCTTATGTTCATACTTGCATTTCTACTCCAATAGTCATGTATATCTCCGAAGGAATCTCCATGTTGGAAATTAGACGTATGTGTACATGCAAAACACATGACTCACTCATATTTCTTGTATTTCCATATATTACCATTACCGTTTTTACTATTGAGACCCAACAGCTGGTTTGCAGAAGGATGGGAAGGAGGCCATTTCATTAATGTACAGTTAATTTTGTTCACTGATTTATTTTATTCTGCAAATCTGCTGACAAAGTTTTCAAACAACAAAGCAATTATTAAGCGTTGCAGTGGGGGAGTGTGTTGTGAGTTTGCATTGAAAAATGATGAAATCAATGCTGTAGTCTACAGTGCAATAAAACATATCTGTTATCCTTTGATTAGAATTCTGCAGAAGGAAGGAAGGAAATTAAAATAAGGGCAATTAAGATCTTTCTTTGAGTGCCTGATGCTAATATCTTGCAACTACTCTATTGCTTTGAGATTAAAAGGGAATGTGTTGATGACTCTTCCATTGAAGTAATAAAATGGAAGTTGGAGATCACTGATTAACCATTAGGTTTAAATATCAGTTATATTATAATTATACCACTGACAGTTATAATTAAATTATGTGAACTGTAGGAAAAGAGTGGAACATTTTCAGTGTTTGACCCAGCAGGACCAATGGCCTATATCATCTCTTGTACTTTTGTAAATAAAACAGAATGAAGATCATTATCCCATAAAAGTGTTGTAAATACAGGTAGTCCTTGATTTATAACAGTTCATTGAGTGACCATTCAAATTACTTTCTTACAACAGTTCATTAGTAGACATTACAATGACAATGGCACTGAAAAAAGTGACTTATGACCATTTTCCACACATTTTCAACCATCTGACAGCAAAGTCAATGGGGAAGTCAGATTCACTTAACACAACTGTATTATTAACTTAATAACTGCAATGATTCACTTAACAGCTGTGGCAAGAAAAGTTGTAAAATGAGGCAAAACTCCCTTAACAAATTTCTCACTTAGCAACATAAATTCTGGGCTCATTTGTGGTTGTAAGTCGAGGACTACCTGTATTAAGGTGATAAGTGAATAAACTCTAGTTTAACTATGGAACGCACCACCCCATATATACATACATATACTCTTTACAGACATTCAGTTTGATGACTGCCAAGGACTATAATAAAAATGACACATACCCAGAAAGATTTCCTAGAATTCAGCCAGAAGGCTTGGAGACAACAGAGCCAGCAGATCCAATAAAAAATTACCACTATTGTATTTACTATTCTCATTCATCCTGGTGGAGGGGCGAGGTTCAAAAAAAGTAAGATGATGGTCAGGGTGATCTGTACAAAAGGGGCTGTCATTTTACATTGATATGGCTGCCATAGGAGCCTCTATGACGCAGTGGTTAGAGTGCAGTACTGCAAGCTGCTTCTGCTGCAGCCAGCTGCCTACAATGTGGCAGTTCAAATCCCACCAGGCTCAAGGTTGACTCAGCCTTCCATCCTTCTGAGGTTGGTAAAATGAGGACCCAGATTGTTGGGGGCAATATGCTGACTCTGTAAACTGCTTAGAGAGGGCTATAAAAGCACTGTGAAGTGGTATATAAGTCTAAGTGCTATTGACATATTGCCTTTTTTGACTCCTACATGGATTTTGATCTTTATTATTACATTACATTATAACATACATGCATGTAGACTGTGTATTTTTCCCCTTTGCCCAGCATTCAGCTGAACATCAGGTGACAAAAGGCAACCAAAATCATGTTAAATTAGGCAAATGCAACAAACTCACTGATATTCTTGCACATTGCAGAGCATCCTGAAGCAATAAATAAACACCTTAAAATGGAAGTCTTGTCTGTAGACCTCCAAATTAAGAAAAAGAGAGCTGAAGTAGAACTTTATTATTGCCATAAAATGATCATAAACATCTATTTAGATCCAGTAAGAGTCAACCTGGATATTGAAATGTTACAAGCGTTTGTCCTTAGCCATCAGCTCTAAATATATTTCCTTAGGCCACGAGCATTTGTTAAGTGAGTTATGTCCCATTTTACAACTTTTTTTTGCCACAGTTGTTAAGTGAACAACACGGCAGTTGTTAAGTTAATAGCACGATCGTTAAGTGAATCTGTCTTCCTCATTGACTTTTGCTTGTCAAAAAAATCACAAAAGGAGATGACATGATTCGGACACATTGCAAACCATCATAAATATGAACCAATTGTCAGGAATCCAAATCTTGGTCATGTGACCATGGAGATGCTGCCATGGTCGTAAGTGTGAAAAATGATCATAAGTCACTTTTTTCAGTGAAGTTTCATTTAGCGGGCACTAAATGAACTGTTGTAAATTGAGGACTACCTGTAGTTAGAAGCAATTCAGGCAGATTTATTGGAATCTATGGGTGGTGGCTGGGGAGAGATATACCATAAGAATCAGGTTTGCAAAATTCTGTATACTATACTATAGTACAAAATACTATAGCGAATCTGAATAGAACATTTTAGCCCTTCCTGTGGAGTTGATTTCCTAGTCTGACCTACTAATGGGATGGACAACAATTCATTTGGGGCTTAGACTACACTTGACTTTGGAGTGGTATGTGAGAACTCACACTTCAAACTATAAATGGAGACAGGAAAAAAGAAGAAGTAGGCAGCACAAGCTTAATGATGATAATGATAATAATGGTACAGTTAAGATGATTAATGCCCATGCTTTTAATGGTCTTCTCCCTCTGCCACATTAAAAAAATTAATAGTAACTTTTGAGAAGGCTTTGAGAGCCATAGCCAAGACTTTGGAGGCTTATGTTATGCACTGATGATTTCAGATAAGATGGAATATTCCGACAAGATAGATGGTATAAGTCCTAATAAAATTTAAAATATGGCTCCTTAAATGAAAATGAAAGCAGATGGGGCAGCCCCACCACTAAGTAACAGCTTCATGTGGCAAGTGCTGAAGGCGTACTGTAGTAAGATAAGAATAAGACTATTTTGTATATCCTTTCTCTTCTCATTGTCTTCATAGCAATAGACCTCATTGTTGAGTAAGACCCAACTCCAATCTGCCTTTCTGGCAATGGGGAAAAGAAACAATGGACAGCAAAATGTTTTGGCCAGCCCCAAAGACAACTTTAGTGACCACTACATATATTATTCCAGATGGCACAATCATTGCAAAATGAGTGGAGCATAGATTTGAGGTTCTGGTTCCTCGGATCCTCTCATAACCAAAAAGCTTGTGCCAAATGGAATTTTTATATTCCTTTTCTTTTTAAGCTTTATATATTTGATATGAAGAGGAAAAATTATTACATGCCCCTTGTGGGAGGTTTATTTTAAATCTGAAGCCAGTATCCCATTGAAGCCAATGCTTACATTTTTTTTTCAAAATTTACTTTAGAGTGCATAAACACTCTGAAGCTGCATCTGATGTTTTCTCACACTCATGGTGACATAGTATCTCTGAACTGGTGCCCAGCATGGCATGTGTTTTCCATCTTTCTGCATTGCTCATTGTTTTAACCCTTTGGCCATAGGCGATTAAAAAGCATCTTACTTCATGCATAAACTTGTGGCTACTGCGGTATTCTCTGTAAGAAGAGATCCAGATGTTAACACTTTCATTAACACCACAGAGGTTCTCCATTTACAATGCATAACTCTCTGGAATTATTTGTACATACTGCTGACTACATTAAACCAAACCAACTAGACAAATTTATGCAAGGCCAAGTTCTTCATTAAAGTGACTGCCGGTTAGAGAGTTTGGTTTTATTTTTAGATGCCTGTAATGATGATTTCAATGCCATTATTTTTTAAAGTAAATCTTGCATAAGTAAGAGTTTTTTCTCCAGTGGGACTGCTCTATCCGGGCAACCTGGTCTATCTAATTATGGGATGGACCATACTGCTTCCATTTTCATCTTTCAGCCCCAATGTTGGTAAAACATACATTTAACACTCTTGCATAAGTTGGTATATCTAATAACAATACTCGAATACAGCTCATCAGTCTGGAACCCACATTACATATCTGATATTAACACAGTTGAGAAAGTCCAGAAATATTTCACAAGAAGAGTTCTCCACTCCTCTATTCGTTGCAGAATACCTTATGCACCAGACTTGAAATTCTAGACCTAGAAAACCTAGAACTACGCCGCCTTCGGTCCGATCTAAGTATAGTATATAAAATCATACTTTGCAATGTCCTACTGTCAATGAATACTTCAGCTTCAACCATAACAACACAAGAGCAAACAATAGATACAAACTCAAGGTTAATCGCACCAAACTTGATTGCAGGAAATACGACTTCAGCCACAGACTGGTCAATTTCTGGGGGGGGAGGGGGTTAGCAGGTAGTGATGCAGCTGCGGTGCAGCTTCTGGTCTACAGCCCTAAGCAGAATCCATCAACTCACATGTAAGAAACTCATTCCAGTTCATCGAGATCATAAAGAAACAAAACTTATAACCCAGCAGCCTATTAGTGAGCTTCGATGTCATATCCTCTTCACCCAAGTGCCTATAAAAGAAGCCTTGACAGCCATCCAAAACAAATACAATCCCCTCAAGCACATCCTAGATCTGACCAACCACTGCCTATCCAATACATACTTCACCTACAACGGACAAAAATACAAACAAATAGAAGGAGCATCCATGGGATCACCCCTCTCACCTGTCATCGCAAACCTCTACATGGAACACTTTGAAACACAAGCTGTAGAAAAATATGATCACAAACCCAAACTCTGGCTCAGATACGTAGATGACACCTTCATAATCTGGCCACACGAGAAAGAATAACTGAACAACTTCCTCACACACCTCAACAGCCTACACCCCAAAATACAATTTACCATGGAAACAGAAGCTAACAATCAACTTCCCTTCCTAGATGTCTTAGTATACAAAAAATCCAATGGCTCCCTAGGACACACCATCTACCAGAAGAAAACACATACAAACCACTATCTACACACTATCTACACACACTCTCACACCACCATCCAGCACAGATCAATTCCGTAGCCGAAACACTCATCTCCAGAACAAAATGCTTATCCTAAAAACTGAACTACACACTCTCACTAATGTACTAACAGCCAATGGATTCCAAAGAAAGAAGATTACCCACCTAATCCAAAAAGAAACCCCAACCAAAATCCAAGACAGAGAACAAGAAAATGGCAAAGCCCTCCTCCCATATATAAAAGGCACTACAGACAAAATCAGCAAGATCCTCCAAAAACATAACATTAAAACAGCATTCTGCACAAACAGAAAAATATCCACCATCCTAAGAAACCCTAAAGACAAAACTGAGTTAGAAAACCAAGGAGTATACGAAATCCCTTGCACCTCCTGCCCACCACATACATCAGATAAATTAACAGAAGAATAAGTGCATGCATTGAACGCAAAAACTCAATCAAAAAAGAAGAACTGACCTCTTCCCTGGTCCAACACCTCAAAGCCACAGGACATGAGATTGACTTTAAAAATACCAGAACTATCGCCAAAACCGAATACTTCAACAACAGAATAATCAGAGAAGCCATAGAGATAGAAAAAGTCCACACAGCATGAATAAACAAGATGACACCTCCCGCCTACCAGCCATTTGGAAACCTGCCCTCATTAACAAACGAGTACCTAACATGAAGAATGACACCAGACCCACACCCATGAGGGACACACAAGAAATTACCACCACACTTCCACATAGAAAGCAGACTCACACTCAGACAGAAGATGAGACACGACCACGGACCCGCCCCGCAGCTGCATCACTACCTGCTAAACCCCCCCAACGCATACATGAAGCGAACTGACGCCCACCATGAAGATGTGTCACAACCACGAACACGAAGGCAAACAACAGGATCACAGCTCACCAGCTCAAATCCCCCAGCAACTAAGACTAATCTAAGTACAACCAAGCCCCCACAGGAACAGAACACACCCCCAGCCAATCAGAACACAGCCAATCCCCCAACCAATCAGAGCACAGCCAAACCCCCAACCAATGAGAACACACCCCCACTCAATCACAACACAGCCAAGCGCCCACCCAATCAAGTCACATCCCCACTAGCAGTTAAAAGGAAGAAGCAGCTGCAAGCTCACATTACTCCGAGAAGCACAAAGCCGAAGACACAAGCCTGAAGATGATGAATGAGACTTCATCGAAACGTCGCCTAGATACTTCCAATTCTACGTGGGAGAAAACCTGAAGAACCAAAGATCCACATACAAATACCCGTGAAAACCTCAGAAAACAAATATATATATATATGTGTGTGTGTGTGTGTGTGTGTATGGGGGATTTGAGCTGGTGAGCTGTGATCCTGCTGTTATGATCCTATATTATGTGTGTATATATATATATATATATATATATATATATATATATATATATATATATATATATATAAATTTTCTTATATGTATCCATGTATTCATAACTATGTTTTTACTTATACCTATTATCTTGTAAGCAATTGACAAATAAAAATAAAATACAATAAATAAATAATATTAATACACCAACATTATCTGGTGAGCTACATAATTTTCCACGTTGGGAAGTACAAGATATTCTGCATCTTGTATAAAGTGGTGATGGTGTCAATATAATTCTTCAGAATGCTTCTGACACAACTTGAAGGAATTTGACTTATGAGTCCATAACATCTAGCAGGCAGAGGTTAGGTTGAGGATTTTTCTCCTCTCTATTCCCCTTTTTTTGTGACCAAGAAGGAAGGGGACAAAAGTAACATTCTGCACCGTGTTGTATTTTTATAATTAAAAAAAATTAAAAAAATTAAATATTAAAAAAGTCTTTCTGTGCTGAAAAGGAAGTTAGCAATAATCACTTGCTCATCCTGTAGCCTTGTTCATTAACATCATTTAAGAGCAGAATATTATAGCCCTTTGGATTCTGTTCTCAACCTATGCTCCAAGGTCTGATTTCATGTGTTATGAATTATTATTAAATTACATCAAAAACTGTGACACTTTGCTCATGTAAAACACAATTTTCCTGCTGGTTCACCTTAATGTTAGGCCACTTTCTAAGTGGAAGGCAAGCATCTTCACCATTAGGCCACCATGTTGCTTGAAGAGACTGAGGGATAGGCTCCATAAGGGAGGTTCACTTGTGAGGACGACCTCACCAAAGGGACAGCTCAGATTTGGGCAAGGAGGGTGTGTGAATGAGTTGCCTAAGCCAGGACAAATGAATAAGCCAGAAACATACAGTACATTGTTTGAACATACAAGTAAAAATCTTTCCTCCCTCCCTCATTAAAAGAAAAAAATATATACCTGCCTACTTGCTCACAACTATAGGTGGCTTACAAAAATAAAAGACCAATGTAGAATTTAGAAAAATAATAATAAAATAATAACTTCCTTCCTACCCACTTCCCTTTCTTCCTAACCACAGCCATGGCAAAAGTGCATAGGGAAAGTTGGAAAGAGTTAGCCGCCAGCTATCATCATTAAGCTACATGTCTATAGTACATATTTTAATGCTAACAGTTTCAGAGTAGAAGTAAATTCATTCCTTGCTCTGGCCTCTGCACAATCCAATTTTTTTTGCAGCCTGGCCCACTAGCAACCTTTAAAGGGAATGGGGTGTGAATAATTAATATTTTGTACAGGAAATAAGGAAAGCTTTGGGTGACACCAGCCCTTTTCTTTTAAAGATAAACTTTTCAACCAATGTTTTATCTTTTCAAGAAATGGAAAAAGAACTAGGAAGTGATGGTGGGAAGGGGAGTTACAATATTTTAAAAACAAATGGCTTAAATCTATTTGAATGTTGTCACAGTTTTCCTATTTGCATATTGTACCCACTATAAATCTGATTGGTTTTATGATGATGGGAGAAGCTAATGAAATCCTGTGGGATCATTTTAAGGTTGGAGGCTCAGATCAGTAAATATTTTTTTTTAACTAGCCTGACAGAAACCTGGAGAAATGTGCAGGGATTCCTAATACAAGTTGAATTGTCTTGAAACTTCAATTAAATTGTAACCTTCAAGGAAAAAAAATCCCCAATGGTCAATTTTAGTTTTTTTTTTAAAAAAAACCTCAGAGATCTACTCAGGTTGTAGCCATGCCCACCTACCAACTTGGACACAGCATGATGCAGTTTGGGACTGAACCACTCCAAACATCTTAAATATCTAAATTGTTTCCTAGGTTGCTAATTTAAAACAGATTTTGTGTAATTATTTGATGCATTGCTTACCAAGGGTGGCTGAGATTATAGACAGAATCCAAATCCTCCATCTTACCACATTGAACAGCAAGACTTGAAGAGAACTTTTACCCAGATAGACTCCAAAATTTATGTAATCAAAAATTCTAAGAAATATTATAAAATAAAATAAAATTTGAGGGAGTATTCGTGAGCCAATAAATTCTTTTAAAAGCCTAAGAAACCTAAACAAGCCAATTTCAGGCACCTTGTTTTTGTAGTTGTACATGAGATACAATTTCAATGGCTGTTGTTATTCCACTAAGAAAATATTAATAGTGGATGTTAGTATGTACTGAATGAGGATGAAGCCTATGCCCCTGAATTGCTGAATTATGGGCAATGCTATGTTGACTTGCAATGCCATTTCTGGATTAGAGATCCTAATTTAAGTACAATAGAGTGAGCATGAATGTCTTTTGGCTTTTGTTCACTGTCCAAAATCTACCAAAACCTGACTGGTATTCCCTTTGTCATAGTGGAGAATGCTGCAGGTGGTGTGGGCATCAGTTGTGATATGCTACCGGTTTGGACCAGTTTGGCCAAACCGGTAGTAAAAAAAGCCTCTGATCAGCTGAGAGGATAAAAGAAGAAAAAAGTGCATGGGTGGGTGGGAAGGTCATTCCTAGCTTTTCGTTTCTTCATCCTCTCAGCTGATTGGTGCATCAGGGGCACGCATATTAGGAATGTGCATGTGCACGCTATATCACTTACCGAACCTGTAGTGGTACAGGTAGGATCCCACTACTGGTAGGCATCAATGTAACAATGTAACATAACATGTACTTTATCTTATTAAAAATATTATGAAAGATTCAATTTGCCAAAATTATTAAGGCACTAAAGGTAAATGGTTATGACCTATCTATGACAACCATGCCATATACTATAGAAGACTGCAATTATCTACTGCAATACCTGCATATCAGTGTGTTCCGTAACTTCCAGAAAAACAAAGATGATATTTCTTAAATGTCAATGTCTAAAGCATTCAAAACCTGTAATAAACAGTTTCTATGTGCTAATAGTTCATTACAAGGCATCAACCTTCAATGCCCATGGAAACAGGTCCTGCTGGAAGATGATATTGATAGAAGGCAACATTTGTAGCGCAGGGTTGATCTGATGTTGTTATCTAGTTTGGTAATGATACGTCTGCAGGAAAACCATCAAGCTCACAGAGCACCAAGAACTCCACAGGAAATGATATTATTACGATTAGTCACATAGTCAACCAGATGTTTAGGCTGGATTTGGCTTTGTTGTCTACCTATCGAGTCCTTCTCAAAGATCTGGAATAGGCAGACATTGTTTAATAATATTAAAAATATTATTGCAGGATGCAAGCTGTTCCAAGTAAAGTTGCTTTTTGCAATTGATTGATTATGTACAACTGGTGTTCCATATGTTTTTAAATTTATTATGATCATGATTGGAAGCACAGTCAACCAGACGTTTAGATGAGCTTTGGCATTTTTATCCACTTAGTGAATCCTTCCCAAGGATGTGGGATAGGCAGATGCAGGGATGGGCTTCTACCAGTTCGTACCTATTCGCTAGAACCAGTTATTAACATTCTAAGCAGTTCGGAGAACCGGTTGTTAGAAGAAATTACTGGCCTAATCCTGTAAGGAAGGCAGGAAGGAAATATTCTGGTGTTGCTTACAGAAACTGTCTCTCCGTTAACCCTTATTACATTCTTGGCAGGACTAGACTTCCTGTCTCAGGAACGTCCCTGGAGTTTTTTTTCCTCTTTTGCTGGTACTTTGCTTGGGTGGAGTGACCATTCAAAGTTACAATGACACTGAAAAAAGTGACTTATGACCATTTTTCACACTTACGACTGAGAGGCCAGGCGAGGAGATGCGTGTCTCGATGTGAGTGATATTGAGTGGGCCACACCCACCCAATAACATGACCACCAAGCCATGTCCACCCAGTCACATGACCACCAAGCCACGCCTACCACTTAAGCCACGCCCATAGAACCGGTTGTTAAAAATTTGAATCCTACTACTGGGCAGATGCTGTTGTTAAAGATACACTTGCAGGATGTAAACTGTTCCAAGTAAAGCTGCCTTTTGCCATTAATTTATTATATTCAATATAATTATTATTACAAATCAAATTCAATGATGCTTATATTAGAAAATATAGCTGTTACTCCTTTTCAAGATATTTATATTCCATAAATTCCACTGCTAGGATAAAATTTTACCAAGGGGCAGGAAGAATAGATATATGATACATTTAATGGAAGATGCTGGTTAGTTAAGAGATAACCTTCCATTCATTAGTATGCAGACTGATAGAAGTTGTGATACGTTTGCAGCAGTATCATCTGCTTCCCTTTTCCTGTGGCAGAATCATTTGGCTCTCTGCGTAGGCCTCTGTATTTCATCATTCCTCTTCTCCTCCTCAACCTCCTCCCCCTTCTTTCATTTTACAATATATGCAAAATTTCACAATCAGATGCAAATCAGTAACCACTGAGTTTGGGAAATGTAGAACATCCATAGACATTTTGGGGGGGTTGTTACTCTTTAAAGGTTGGACAGAAAAGAATGGAGTTAAATAAATACTGTATATATCCTGGTTGCACATTCACAGCAAGTAGTCCACACCAAGCACATTAAGACGGGGAAATCATATAGAGATGTTCCACCTACTTGTTGCTCATTCCAGACAGTCGGTCTGTGTGGGGAAAAGTCTGATTTTATTGCCTCTTGTGTCCACTGCCTGTCTGGAATGAGCAGCAAGTAGGTGGGACAAAACAAAACACGACAAAATAACAAAATAAATAAATAATAAGTACGAGAATATACTTTTGTCTGTAGTTGTGATTATCCTTAATATTTATTATACAAGTGATACCAAATGCTAACTTTATTGTAGCAGCTTTTCTCCCACTACATTTTTCATGTAAGTGCAAACCATGTAAGTGCAAACCAAATTCCCGCTCGTTCATTAGGATCTACTTGTTATTTATAGCATGCGCTCTTCATCTTATTCTTCCACTGAAAGGCCTAGAAACATTTCCTATAGAAGTGAAATTTTCATGAAAACATATTCATTTTGTATATTTATGTATAAAAGTAGGATGTAAATTGACTACCGAATGTATTAGTTGCTTGAAAAATATTTCTTATATTTTATCTGATGAATCCTAAAAACACTTCAGCTGTCAAAGACAGATTTCTATAGCAGTATAAAGTATATAGAAGCATTTTTACTTCCATATATGAGAGTGTATGTTGCATAACATCCAAATGGGTTCATTATTTTCAAAGGTTCAACAATTAGAAATAAACTTCAAGTTACTTTTGAGGAAGGCATCCATCTACATTTTATTTGTTATCTTATGCATGTATTTGGCATAGGGGCTGGATTTCTGATTGTTTTGGCAGAGAGAGAGAGAGAGAAGGAGGGAGGGAGAGAGAGAAGGGGGGAGGGGGGAGAGAGAGAAAGAAGGAGAGAGAGAGAGAGGAAAGGAGAGAGATCAAAAAAGAAGGGGAGAGAGAGAGATGCAACTCAATATGATTCCCATCCCATCTTAATGTGCTTGGTGTGGACTATTTGCTGTGAATGTGTAACCAGCATATATATTTATTTAACTCCATTCTTTTCTGTCCAACCTTTAAAGAGTAACAACCCCCTCAAAATGTCTATGGGTGTTCTACGTTTCCCGAACTCAGTAGTTACTGATTTGCATCTGATTGTGAAATTTTGCATATATTGTAAAATGAAAGAAGGGGGAGGAGGTTGAGGAGGAGGAGAGGAATGATGAAATGCAGAGGCCTACGCAGAGAGCCAAATGATTCTGCCACAGGAAAAGGGAAGCAGATGACACTACTAGGAAGATTGCTCACTTATTAAAACCCAGGCAAGAGAAAGCAAGCAAAATGTTTTGAAAAAGGGCAAAGGAATAATTCGAAAGGCGATAAAAATCCTCTGGCAATAGCTTGACCAGTGGAAGATAGAAGAGAAAAAGGAGGATTGAAAGATAAACATGATCACATTGTGAACAATGCATCTATGAAGCTAATGGTGTCATTTGTTCGCTCCCCCCATCCCCCCAATTATATTCTGCCTTCAAGAATCTTGGAAGTAAGAATTTAAAATTTATGTCCTATTACATTTTACATTCATTCCGAGATGCTAGTAAGAAAGTTTGGCAGAAACTGAAGCTGCAAAGTAGAGTATCAGGGCTGGAGAGAGAAAAAAAAGTTATGGATGTATAGCAAGTGAGACATTATCAATAGCCCAGGCATTATATTGTTTATAATTCTACACAATGCATCCCATAGCATGAAAACAAGAAGCTAAAATAGTAGGGGGAAAACATTTGGATTACAAGCCAGCTATCAAACAATTTGAAAAGAAAATTCCTATGCTCTTACATACAAGTGGCTCTAATGGCGCTTAGGCCTGAATTATTATAAAGAATATCAGGATTTAGCACACCTCTAAACTCACAACATTCATATTCGGGGAGGAAAAACATTGCTTCCCCTTTGTGCTTGTTAAGGGAGCATCACTGAACACACCAGCACTTTTCTCACAGTGATAACCTTGTTAGTGCTCCATCTAACTGCATGTAACCACTCAGCATGACATTTTTTCCTATTTCTCTTTATGAATAATTTTGTTATACCTCATCCATTTTCAAGTGCTCTTTATTACAGCATGGCATTACATTTATTAGATTTCCCATTGGAGGATTCTTCTTCATGTTTTTCTTAATAGTGCCATGTACTACCTCTCTTTTCCCTGTAAAGCTGGCATTTTTCAAAGGGCATTTATTAGTTCAAAATTCATGCCAGGAATTTCTTTCATGTAAGAGGAAGATTGCAATAAGTGTTCCCACTTACGATCCAATGTAATCTTAAAAGGGAATAATGCTAAGCCAACCAAATAGACAGGAAGAGGATAAGCATTAACCACACAGTATCACCTTCCCTACGTTCAGGTTCTTCCAGATTTTTCAGAATAATGAATGTACTTACCTAATATTTCCATTATCTATAGACTTGATTTTGACCGGTTTCTGTTGAAGAGTATTCTACTGTCGTTACTTCTCTACTATTTGTGATATCTTTGCAATCTACTGATGAAGGCTAATTAGAAAAGCAGCAACAATTAAAATAGGAACAATATCCTTAAGACTGGCCATCAGAGGCTTATGGGGCTAATGAATCATAACAGGCAGAAGTAAATCAACAATGAATTAATATATATGCAAGATGATGACAAATGCTCCATAATGCAAGACAGAGATCAAATCTCTTAGATTAGGGAATTAAGGGAGGAGACATGACTCAAGACAGGATTTACAAAGGCTAAAAGGCTACACACCTCTGGATAGGGCTGGAAACACACTAACGGGAAATCCAAGAAAAGTGTAGCCAATCAGCATCAAGCATTCTTGGCTAACTAATTCAATCATCTGACTCAGAATCTTGCCAGTTTCCTATGTGCCTCTTTGGTGCTCACAATTAACCACAAGAATCATCCACACTTCAGGCAGAGGAAGCCAACATGTAGCAATGGAAAGGAGACAAAATTGACATCTATCAACATCTGATCAGCAGCTTTCCTCACTTGCTTTTGTGGATTTTTTTGTAAAAATCTGGGCCAAGAATGATCAAATTTACTTGGCCAGCCAATGTGGCAACTGTATCATAGCAGACATGGAAATGAGATTTGACAATAGACTTACTCCTCACTGACAGCCCATGAAATTACAAAAATAAAACAGTTTGAACAAAATGTTTTATTTTTTGTTGCTGGGCTATACCTTGTTTTATTCCATCTTGTTGCCTAGTGTGTCTTTTTTCTCTTGTGGATATTTGAATCTTTTTCCCACTTTCATTCTTTTGATTAAACTTGGGTCAGAAGAAATCTTAAGCAATTGTTTCTCTGACAACCATCGTCAACCATTTTTAAACAAACAAAACATTGTTATCTATCTCTAGCTAAAGTGATTCATCTGCGTATGTTTTAAAATGAGCACAGTAACTCATTGGGCAGAATCATGCTGGGAATTTCTGCCCAAAACTGCTCTGAAACAATATAAAAGTAATAACAGTGAGAATCAGGAACATGATTTGAAAAAAAAAAGATATAGATGACTTCATTTAAAAGCATGCTTTGAGTAATATGAGAGCCGACTGCTCCTTAGGATTTGTGGACCAAAAACATTTTGCTGGTGACTTTTCTTCTATTATTTGTATCCTTATTAGAACAGAACAGAGTAACAGAGTTGGAAGGGACCTTGAGAGATCTTCTAGTCTAACCCCATGCTCAGGCAGAAAACCCTATACCATTTCAGACAAATGGTTGTCCAATCTCTTCTTTAAAACTTCCAGTGTTGGAGCACTACGACTTCTGGAGACAAGTTGTTTCACTGATTAATTGTTCTAACTGTCAGGAAATTTCTTCTTAGTTCTAGGTTGCTTCTCTCTTTGATTAGTTTCCATCCATCACTTCTTGTCCTGCTTCAGGTATTTTGGAGAATAACCCTAACCCTCTTCTTTGAGGCATCTTCTTTGTGGCAACCCCTGAAATACTGGAATATTGGATCATTGCCATTACCCTTAATCCTTTTTTTTCATTAAAACTATACATATTGATCCCCTGTAACATATTAATGTCAAATAATAATTCTTTGTGGAAGAAGCCTATAAGAGAGAGGCAAGGAAATTTTATTGACTCAAGGCAACACATTATTTTTATTTATTGTATTTATTTATTTTATTTGTCAAAAGCTTACAAAATAACAGAAACAAGAATAAACATAACTTTAAATACAAGAAATAGGAACTAATAATTGGGAACAATAGAACAGAGACAGTAGGCACGATTGTGCGCTTATGCACACCCCTTACAGACCTCTTAGGAATGGGGTGAGGTCAATAGAGGTTAGTTTGAGGGTAAAGGAGTGGGGGTTTGAGCAGGTGACAACAGAATCAGGCAGTGAGTTCCAGACATCGTACTGAAATCGTACTTCCTGCAATAGAGTTTGGAGTTATTAACATTTAGTTTATTATCTATTGTGTGCTCTTGTGTTGTTGTGGTTAAAGCTGAAATATTCATTAACTGGTAAGACAAGGATACAGGACAGATTTGTGGGGAGACTATAGAGATTGAATCTTGTGTTTTGATGATTTGAGGCTGACTTTCAAACTTCAAATAAGGCTTGATATAATAAGCCCCACTCAGTCTAGGCTGCATTATTGGCAAAATGTATGGCAGCCTGATGAAATCCCAAAGTTCCATCTGCTGATTCCTTCCAACTTGAGAGAAATTTTGGGCTTCTGATTATCTTGATTAAAAGGAGTAATAAAAAAGAAAATAGGACTGAATCTACTGGGCTTCTTTCTAATTTTACAAAAGTGAATTTTTACAGCCATAGTGTAAAAGCAACTTCTCTAATGGACTGTTTTTCAGATGTATAGGATTCCAAATCTTAATATTCCCAAGAGGTTTGGCTAGTGGCAGTGCTAGTTAGCACTGTGTAGTGCTAACTAATGTTACAATAAATATTGTGACTAGAGAATAACATCAAATTACAGTGTATTATAATTCATATTCCCTTATCTTTCCATTTTTTTTTAATATTGTGATTCTTCCTTAAAAATTATACTAATAAGCTAATGGAAGCACAATAATTTGAGGGAATGCTTCTCTTCAATTATTTCTACCCATCCCATCAGGTCCAACAGGAAGAACGTGTTGTGGATCATGTCAGCCAAGGAACTTCATTTGCTAGGATCCAGAAGGCCCTTGCCCTCCAGAACTTCATTTCCCCTCAGGTGACATTGTCCCCATCTCTGCCAGGTTTCCAGAAGGCCTTCAAAATGTAGATATGCCATTAGGCTCAAATTGGGCCTGCTAAAATGTTATGCCGGATATAATCAGATTGCATTTCTGTCTGTCTTTTTATTACTGCATTTTAAAATGTTTTTAATGGTAGAAGACTATGATTTTATTTTGTTTGAATTGTGTATACGCCATTCAGAGTCCCATGCAAGTAAGATGGGTTTCTATATAAAATAAATAAATAAAGATTACTAATCATTTTTAAAGCTGTCCAGGTTTATGGTGCATATGATGGGTGGCTTTTTCAATATTTTATATAAATAAATAAATAGATAGATAGATAGATAGATAGATAGATAGATAGATAGATAGATAGATAGATAGATAGATAGATAGATAGATAGATAGATAGATAGATTAAACTATGACCCAAAATATATGTTAATTCCCCCAGTGACATCTTTGTCAATCTCAGTCTAACATATTTTAGAAGATTATGAGCAAACAAACAAACACACACAGGAACTCTATATTGTTATATGATTGTAATTTAAATAGAAATGTATACATTTAACTAGGAAAATAATCTGAGTAAGCAAAGTTAGTAGTAAATTGTAATACAGAGCACATTTTAAACCCAGCACACAAAATGTAATGAGTATCAAGAAAATTTATCTCTCTGTTTCGAATATTTCTAGCCTACCTTTCAATTTTAAAAATTTATAAAACTGCCTTTGAACATATTTTAAAGCAATGACAATAACAATTTAAAATCCTCAGCATAAATCTATTTCTGCAAGTCATCAAGAATTGACTATAAAATAATTCATAGATAGTAGTACACCCTCTTAAAATGGCATTATGTTAATCAAAGTTTTTTCTGTGTTAGGTTGGACAAGTTGTAATCAAATTGGTAAAACGTCCACCTATTAACTTTAGTCGAAAGCTTTTTTAAAAACAGGGAATTCTTCATAACAAGTTAATTCTACTTTGGCTAGACACTATATTAATTTCCATTCATCCCCTATCACCCTCCCAAAAAAAACCTCCCCACACATGTGGAAAATGTAGTGACACATGAAGATTGAAATTCAATTGGTTTTGTTAGTTGCCAGATTACAATAGTGAAAAAACTGAAGTTCATCTTCCATTGAATCAATAATATTTAAAATTGGGGAAGATAGCAGTGAAAAATTAACATAATAGCAAAGAATCTTTCATCTAAATAAATACAGTACTCATATTTGCTTTCCCTTTTTTAACTTGTATTAACATATTGATCTGTAATAAGAATTATTAAGTTATTAATATATCTATCTAGGTCTTTCTAGATAGAAGTAAAAAGTAGAAATTTTTAAAACTTCCTACTTCTCCTCAAAATAAGAAATTGTCCTCATTCTCAAATTAGGATTTTATATAAAAACATGGTACGATATATGTAGTTCCTATTATTTTATTACATATTATTTTCAATATTTTTTCTTGATCATTGTTTAAATGTCAGTCTAAAACCAACATATATACACAAGCATGTACAAATAAACACACACCTCAATCAATCCCAACTAGCAGACCAGAGTTCTAAACTAATCATAGTTATATAAAGTATACATAAAGACCAACATATCAAAGAGGATATATTTTGTTGATACATTGGCCCATCATTATGTTACTGCTATAAACTACAACAGAGAGATGTAAAACATGAAACAATTTTTTAAAGATGTACTTCCAATTGAAAATGCTTTCATCCTCTATCAGTGATAAAACACAGGGCAACAGCTTTTTCTACCCATGTCTCTCTTGAACAGTTGACATCTCAATCATTTCATGAGGTACCAACCATCCTGCTAAGAAACTTAGGAAAACCAGTTGTCTGTGAGAATGAAGCTCAGCAGAACAATGAGATCCCCCTCTCCATTTTCCATTTGAGTAATTCACAATATTGAGATCAGCCTCTTTGTGTTCCTGTATTTAATAAATAATCTTCCCTCAAGACAACGCTACAGGGCATTGCATGCCAAAACAACTAGATACAAAGACAGTTTCCCCCGCCCCCCCCATGCTATCTGTCTGCTAAACAACTAATTCCCAGAACACTTTCTTATGCCCTAGGATATCAAACCACGTAGTAGGGCTGTATTACTATTATCCTTCTCATCTTACTTATTCCTTTAGCATCTTATGACTGTCACTTTGTTGTTTGTATCTTATGATTTATGCTGATTGTTTTTGTTTAGCATCTTATGTCTATCACTGAGAGTTATGATTCGTGATAATTGTATTTTATTATTATGATCATAATTTATCACTTGTTGCTTGTATGTACACTGAGAGCTTATGCACCAGAGACAAATTCCTTGTGTATCCAATCACACTTGGCCAATAAAGAATGATACAGAAATATTTTCTCCTTTCAGGATGCTTCTTTAAACTATCATTGTGGCTGATCCCATGAACCAAGCAGTGTTAGTTGTGGTAAGTCCGTGAATTCTGAGGAGATTCCATACGGGAATCTCCTCAGAATCTCAGAGGTCAGGCTAGTCCAACTCTCCCTTCGTTGTCACCCTCATCCTGGAACAAGTTAGTTGCTAATAATTTCTGTATCATTGTTGATGAAATTATATGGAGTTGAACATGAGTTGAGGGCATCTTTGTGTTTATTTAACACTCTGGGAAGCCATGCATGGTGGCCATGGACAAGCACTTTCTTTTGTAAGTTTCCCTCTAGAACAGAGGTGTCAAACTTGCGTCGTCATGGCAATTTCCCCCTTTGCTAAACCGGGCGTGGGCATGGCCAATGTGTGACACATCCGGCCTGTGGGCCACAAGTTTGACAGCCCTGTTCTCGAATATCACCCAAACTTCCTTTCTCAGACACTTCCATAAGTGCAGCATGCAAAACACAGATCTTTTTGCAGTCCAATTAATTCTCTTAATAACCACCACATTCATCTGCAATATCTCTTCTACTATACTGTACTTAATTATTTTTTATGATGGTGTATTAGTAAGCCAAGGCATCTTTCATAAATCTAATGTTATTATTTCCGTGGTTGTTACCTTTCTTCAGAATAAAGAATGAAACAGTAGACATATGCAGGCCAGTAATATATTAATTTTGCCACAAGAGAACTGTAAACTGCCCTTGCCTCTACTGCACCGAGGATTGGATATAATTGCATATATGACTAAGGCACGTAAGACTTTGGGATGGTGGGAGGGGGGAGATGCAAGTAGTGAGTTTTTGGGTGGCAGCTTATTAGCCTTAATGATGGAAGCAAGGCCCATTGCCTCTAGCAAAAAATCTGAAACTATTTCGAAACAAAGATATCTTAACAACCTCAGAAACGGCTCCTGCCACTAGTTAGTGAAAATATAGAATGAGCCAATTATTATTCTACAGTGACATAAGTATGTAATTTGCTAGCATCACCTACAGGTGAAAATACAGTATTGTGGATTGTATGTATGGAAAGCATATAAATGGGGTATTTTCAGGGTAAAGACACATACAGTACATGATCAGTGTAATCAGCAACTAATACCATTCATTATTATTTTCTTGCAAGTTCTGTTCCTTGGAAAGTATGTGCTATGATGAAGCTGGCATCAGATACCAAAATTTTTCCACTCTGGTTTTGAGTGGAAACAGCTACAGATAAGAACATCTTTGTAATTGTGGAGAGGGTCAGATATGAATCTGAAGTGAGTAAATAGAGAAGGTCCAAGGAATCTTTTTGTTCATATATCTTAGTCTAAGATCAGATCACAGCTACAGTTCCCTTACCAAGGAACTGAAAGGGAGGCAGCCAGCTATATATACTGTGCAACACAAAAGTTTCTGGCAGCAACCAAATCAAATGTAAACAATATTCACATCTCTGCAGGACACATCTTTAATAAATCATATATGTGCTTTCTTAGAGCAGGCTGACAAAGATGTGTTATGAATCATTTCTTATACATTATTCAACCTTCCTTCCTTCCTTCCTTCCTTCCTTCCTTCCTTCCTTCCTTCCTTCCTTCCTTCCTTCCTTCCTTCCTTCCTTCCTTCCTTCCTTCCTCCCTCCCTCCCTCCCTCCCTCCAGCTAATTATACATTGTAAGACCATTTCTGTCTCATAAGTTTTACTGTTGAGACTAAGAAAAACATGTATCCACCTGGATTTTAAATAACTCATTTAATTCATTTTCTCCCCTGGAGTACACTATGCTCCTATATCATTAGTTGTGTAGAAATTAAATTTGCAACTTGAGCTCACTTATAACAGTGTAAAGCTTAACAAAATAAAATCTGCATGGCAGGATATATTTTTCCTCAGAGAAGTTGCGGAAGTTGGGGTGGGGGTGATTTAAATGCATGGAAAAAGAAGGGAAATGTCCTCCCCACCCGTTTCTCTTTTTCTTCAACTCCTGAATTTGGCTACTTTCCAGTTTCATAGCATAATACCTGCTGAGCCAGGCCCAGCATATTTTTTTTTGTCAAAGTAACTCTTTGACTAAATTTTCTTTTCTTTTATATGCGATCATTTCCTTGCACCTTTTCTAAGTTCTGTGGGATAGGGTTGTCATCATTATATTACTTATTTAAATATTTCTTTCATGCCTTGCAAATCCATGTGTCCCACTAAGGACGACTATATAATCTATTAGCAGAATATTTTTTTAAAAGCATGGATCCATCCAGGTGATCATTGGGAATTCATGAATGGGAGGATATTTGCTATCTGCCCGTGCACCCTAATTTTCCTTCTGCTAGATTTCTTCTGTTATTTCTTAAAATTTGCTGTCCAGATTTAAGATTTCTGTTCTTCTTTTCCTGTTTACAAAAAAAAAGAATCACAACATTTGTGCAGAAGATTTGGGAGGTTTGAGAATTATTGCATGCCATTATCCCTGTATTATTCTCACCTCATGAGTATTATGAAGCTGATTTGAATTGATGTAAAGTTATCCCCAATGATCCCATCTATGTCTAATCAGAATTACAAGCTACTACATTAAAATGAGATAGTTACACAGGCAGTCCTTTACTTACAACCATTCATTCAGTAACTGTTGAAAATTACAATGCCCCTGAAAAAAAAAGTGATTTACAATTAGACTTCAGACTTATTACTGTTGCACTGAACCCACAGTCACATCAAAATTTGAGCCTTTGACAACTGGCATGTAATTACAATAGTTGTAGCATCCCTGGCTCATGTGAACCCTATTGAAATCTTCCCAGCCAGATTTTGATAAGCAAAGTCAATAGGGGTACCTGGATTCTCTTAACAACTGCATGATTTGTTTAACAACCTTGGCAAAAAGTTTTTAGAATGGGCGGGGTGACTTACCTGACAACCACCTTGCTTAGCAAGGTGGTCATAAGTCAAGGATTTATTAAACTAACATTTCTTCCTTGCAGAAGGACCATAATTTATCTCATCTTGGGTTGTCTTGCACGTAATTCTAAATGTACTATGATTGTTAGCATGTATCTCCAAATTAAAATTTCACATTTCTATGGGATCTAATTTTTAGGAACCTTATTTAGAATTGTTCCATTAGCTGGTCTTCTGATAAATAGCTGATTACTTCTGATAATGGATATGTTTTATATGTTGTAGATGTTGTAGTTCCTCTCATTCATCTCAGAAGGACCAGGAAATGTAGCAAAAAAATAAAAATAAAAGTAATATTAAAGTAATATAATCTTATACTGCTGTATTACATTTCTTCAGCCTTTGGTGATGTTGTCCTATGCTTTGAAGAGCAATTTTGGTTTTATAGCACTTTGCTGAGTGCCTATTATTCAACTGTACCAACCAGTAGCATTTTAGGAAACCAATAGTACCGGAGCCTCCTTCTTCAACTACATTCACATCTACAGTATGCTTAGGTATGAATCGTGTGGAAGGAAGGAAGGAAGGAAGGAAGGAAGGAAGGAAGGAAGGAAGGAAGGAAGGAAGGAAGGAAGGAAGGAAGGAAGGAAGGGACAATTTATGCAAAGCTGCAAGGTAATTTAATGAATATAAACCATGAATCAACTATTCAGCACATATTCCTGGCTATTGTCACTGAAGGAAAATGTCATAGCACTCTTCCTCTTCAAAATGTTCATTAACTGTGCATGTGATGCCTTAATTGTGTTTTTAAATTATATTTATTTAT
Organism: Bungarus multicinctus; assembly: GCA_023653725.1. Lineage (NCBI taxonomy): Eukaryota > Metazoa > Chordata > Lepidosauria > Squamata > Elapidae > Bungarus > Bungarus multicinctus. The sequence goes on along the minus strand of CM042842.1, from coordinate 52,377,928 downwards.
ATATTTAATTAAATTTATATGCCTCCTGTCTCACTGCCCATAAATAAATGCTTAGATATACATGTACATATCTGACTACATACAGACCACATACATGGTGAATTGTGTTTATGGATTGTTTAATTGTCAATTTATGACAAGCTAAAATGGGTTGACAAGGGATAAATCATACTTTTAAGATAGAATTGCTATTAGCCATTTATTTGCAAGGCCAGAAACAGTCTTTTTGGCTGTTCCGTGAGAAAATCCAAAAGTCTCTGCTACACATAAGCTAGTGTTTGAAGTCCTGCATGTGAGAGAGGGGAGAGGGAGGGAGAGAGAGAATGAATGGGACAGAGGAGAAAGAAAGATGGAGGAAGAAAGAGAATGAGAGAGGGCGGGAGAGAAAGAGAGATAGGAAAAAGAAAGAGAATGAGAATGAGAGAGAGAGAGAGAAAGAGAGAGAGAGAGAACTTTCAAAGGAAGAGGAGAGAATGGTCCGCTGAAATATACTGGAATTCCAAATCAGCTTTTTTGTTTCCTGTTTTCATTTAGTCAGCATTTGGTCAGCATTTGGCAAAGAAAGTGGTGCTATGTCAGACCCCTTCAGAGAAGACGCCTCAGGCATCCTCTTCGTTTTGCCTCCTTCTCCAATCCAAAGCCCATGAACACCTTTCTTGCAAACTCGCCCAGGGGCTGCCTCACCTAACTCCAATGCGCAAAACAGCACAGAGTGAACTTTGCATTGAACTTTTGTACCTCACCATTCGGAACATAATTCTTTGTCCAAATGCATTATATTTTAAAATGCATAGCATGCTTAATTTGAGGTAGGTAATTGATAGCTAAAAATATAAATAGCCAGAAGACATCTCTAATGTTACAACTCACAAGTTTAATGTAAACTTGCCTAAAGATAAGGGGGGGGGGGTTGCAAAACGAGCAGACGTGTCCCTTTATTCAATTAAATGTATTTTAGAAAAAAGGGGATTGGATTTTTTTTCTCTGTCTCCTACATTTTTCTGTTGCTCAGTAACTTCTGTACCGTGTTTTCCATCCATTAATAGCAAGGATGGAATAATAAAACTCTTCCAATAGCTTTAACAAGCCTTGTGGGAACATTTATTTATGTACATCATGTGATCCATTTTAGACTGCAGGGCAGAGCTGGCTTGCCTAGAAATAGATGAGAAGTGCATTTATTCTGAATTTTTATATGAGTTTAATTCCATTTGCACCCCCCTGAACCTAAGTAATATTGTTTTCCCACTATTTCATGATATATATATATATATATTTGCAGTTGCAATAGTCTTTAGCTTTAAACCTTAATGTGGCAATTTGTTATATAGAAAAGCAATGTTTTCTGATTCATAATTGGTGTAAAAAGCTGGGTTTTAACATGAATTTGCCACTTTGTATGAATGGAGTAAAGTAAAAAGCCACAAGAGTTGGTGTAGAAGAGAAGAAGCGGGTATTTACTCAAGTGGGTATTTTATAAATAAGATAGATAAATAAATGAAATAAATAAAAAGCTATTGAAGATGCTTCTCCAGTATTATTTATTTATTTATCAAATTTAGAAACCACTCATCTCTCTTGCAGAGCATCTTGTAACCTAGTATGAATTCATTGAAAGTGTACTGATTGAGGCTTCCTGAGACAGTAACAATCACATGCTGTTGCCAAAAACCTTCGTTTTTATTTCAATGGCTGTGAATTATATGCATTCCCAGCTCGTAATGAGTCCCAAACAGTTTATGAATAGTCCAACAGAACTCTGCCACAGTCTTTCGGGATAAGGCTGATAAGCACCCACCTTTATCTCTTTTGAAATGCTGCCAATGGCTAAATTGCCAATTAGCTGCACAAGGCCAAACGGAGCACAAAGTCAACACGGAGCTTCAGATTTTAAACTGCCTGGAACGAACAAAGTTGCTTCCTGCAAAGGCTCATGTCCCTTTGCTCATCCTTTATGTCTTATGGGAGGGGCCAATCATCTCCAAGCCTTACTCCCGAATCGCCCCTTTTGTCTTAACTGTTCTTGCCTTCTGGCAGTTCTGCGCAAGCGCGCACTGGGAACTGGCTTCCCCTGTTCCTCTGCCTCGTTGATGTCTGATTCTGGAGGCTCCGGAGTTAGCACATAACTCTCAGATGGCTCTGGCTCCATCTCTGTCAGATGCAGATCCCTCGTGCGAGCCCTCCCCAGAATCCCAAACTGGTCCATATGCCTCCCCACTATCCGATTCTGCTGCCAGCTTCATAGGCCACTGGCGGACCACAACAGAAGGGCCAGACAGGGGCTTACGGCTTAGGTAGCTTCAGGGCCAAACTTAGAATATCAAACATGAATCGAGAAATAATTTTGGAGAATATACTTAGCGCAAGCAGTACTTCATTCAATACACAATATGGATTTTAACAATTTCTTGAATATCTTGCTATTATTTTCTGCAGACCAAATAGAAAGAACTGTTGCACCCTTGATATTGGGTCCGCGTGTTTTAACATTAATTGAGCAGGGAACCAGCCACAGAGGGAAAAGAACATTTGTTTTATCAAGAATTTGTGTTTAGTTCTAACGTCAATGTGTATCGATGTCTCTCCAAATGATAAACAATTGTCAAGTAAGTAGCTGAAATGTATCATCGATGCATCTTATTGGCTGCCCTCTAATGAAGCGTTCATCAGAATGGGAAGGTGAGTCATATACTTTTTTATAACTACAATTCAGATAAGTTTAAAAAAAAAAGATGCAGCTCCTTGTCAGGTTGTTCATGGGCCATAGAAATGCCCTCACCTACCTATTTCAAATGAATGTGGTCTCAATTTCTAAAGCTGGATAAGGCATGTTTAATCTCACACTGTTCTCGTACTCCCACTGAAACAAGCAAAATCATTCAAACCAGCTGCTTCTGCATAGTTGAGAAGGAGAAGGAGGAATCGTCATAAGATGCTGCATTTTGTCTTCTGTCAAAAAGCCATCCAAGTTACTGTAGAGAGAGATTGAAAACAGGAGCCACAAAGCAACCTCTTTTTTAAAATGTTGCCTTTGCCTCATATTGATTTACTAATTTTGAGCCCTGCAACTATGTTTCTTTACCAGAAGCATTCTTGTTGACTGCACTCAACCAATGTTGTGTATGTTTTCCTGCAAGGCGGCAAAAAAAATCAGAGTTACACCTTCTGTTCTGCCTTGTGCCCTAAATACTGGATGATGTTTGCATAACCTTACAGAACTTTTGTTGATGTCTTTCAAACATCAGCTTTAGTTAGAATTTGAATGGCATTGGGTGTGTTGTGACATCAGCAAATGAATTGTGCAAATTATATAACATGCATCAGTTACATCATTGTATGCAATGGCTGTCTTGCCTCTGCAGTGAATATCCATTTATATATATAAGCTCTATACCTGTGCTTCTCTATGAAACTATGTTTTTGGGGTGGAAAATAAGGGGGGAAATTGTGCCTCTGCCTACCAGAATCCATCAGTATTCATCTGGCTAGCATCCTGGCAGTGTAAGAGAGTTGAGGGCTGTTTGGAAACTGAAACAGTATTTGCTGTGTGAGCAAGAAGGAGACAGCAAGGAGCCTGGGCATGGCTTAACTCAACTGTTCTGTACTAAAGTGCTTGGTGCTGTGAAACTGAAATTCCTCTCCTCTGCTTGTGTTTGCATTTGGAACAGATTTCTTTTTAGGTGGGGTGGGGGAGTAGAACTCCTTAGCATCAGAGCGTGTTAATAATAATATACAAAATACGAATGCTCTGATGGTCATTTTGAAAAATCCTTTCTTAGTGAGCACCTAGAAGCCAAGAGGAACATACGTGCCAGATTGCACGTTTACGGTTCTGGAGATTTTGTGATGACATGTGAGTGCTTTTTTGCTTTTATATATATATATATATAAATTTTTTTGTGATTGATAGGTGATTGGATGGATGGATGGATGGATGGATGGATGGATGGATGGATGGATGGATGGATGGATAGGCAGGCAGGCAGGCAGGCAGGCATAGTATAAGTAGGATGGATGAGTTATAATTTATAAAATGTGCCCCTGAAATTTTTAGTAGTTGAATCCAGCTCAAAGGAAACTTTATTTAAAATGTATGAAACTATTTCTATATATCAGCAATACATAAGGAGAAAGCTTGACAATCCACCATACTACTGTGGATGCACAGGTTTACAAACACTCAAGTGAAAAGAATGGTGTGGAATTTTATGCAAAAATAAGCATTAATAAATAAAATATATAATCCAGATGTGCAGGCATTAAATAAAACTGCTTGAATTCCATTCAAAAATGTATTTGATTTAAAAAAAAACTTTAGCAATATCAGATATGCAAACAATGCAGGTGCATTTATAATTTGGCGTCTTTTAGATTTAGTTCCCCCCAAAAAGGGCTTCTGACCCCAGGAGGTATTTGGAGTACACTTGTCTGCAATTCTTTGCGGCTGCGGCACCTGTCCCCAGAATCAGGATATACAGCCCGAGAAAAGATCCAGCTGCAAAGAGAAGCAAGACCTTCATACTCCAAGGCATTTTTTTGAAGTTGAATCTGAAAGATTGCCCAGCTCTCTTAGTGATTTCATGTGGCGTTTAAAAATGGCCTTAGCTTTCCCAAGAGAACTGGAGAGCATGGCAGCGTAGCTCTGAGCCTCCTCGGGGTTAACTGAGGCTTGCCTTTCTAAGGCTTTTAAATCTGTCATTAAGGCTGAGTCTCTGACAAGATGGAGGATAATCCTGGGCTCACCATTAGGAGACTGTAGGGAATGATTCTTCTTTTTAAGTCTATGATTTTTAAAATTTAATTTAAAAAGGTCTTTCATTTAAAATTTAAAATATTTTTTAAAAAATATTTATTTATTAAATGTATACAACCACCCATCCCACCATCCAGAGTGATGATAATCTGATACAAAACTGGAATAATAAATAGATTCAGGTTTCAATTATGAGGTGGGAAATTAAGGTACGTCATGATGTTTAAACCAACTTATCAGTTTAAATCAACTTATGACCCAGCATTACCTTTAAAAAAATAGTTAAAAGGGGCATATGGAAAGTTGAACGAATTGGATTCTAACTATTCCCCTCTTACTCTCACTCATTCTCTTTCTATCTCTCTCCTAATTTGGGTAGTGAGCTAGTTATCTTGGATCCACCTAAAGGAGGGGCATGACCCATCCAGCCAATTATTTGTCTTTTGAAAAATACATACTATATAAATAGTGTGCAGTTTGTTATTTTAAATCATGTTTAAAAAACCAGCAACCACCTTACTGATTTTTTATGCCCCTTCTTTGCTGCATTTTGCTAGTTAATTGTTTTTAATGTTTGGTGATATTTAATTAGAAAAATATCAATCCTAGGAGGATCCAAGAAAAGGGTCTATGACAATTTGCCAAAACCAACTCACCATGGCAAACTCACCATGGCCAACTTGCCATGGTCAACTCACTGCAGGACAACTCTCCACAGCCATCTCACCACAGGACAGCTCAGTGTGGGTCAAGAGTTACACTAATAGCAAAGAAATGGTGGGATAGAATCATTAAAGAAAGGATGCAAAAAGAGGGTCAGAATAGCAATAACAGTAGCATTTAGACTTTCACTGTGCTTTACAGCCTTCTCTAAGTGGTTTACAGAGAGAACATATTGCCACCAACAATCTGGGTCCTCATTTTACCAACCTTGGAAGGGTGGAAGGCAGAGTCGACCTTGAGCCTGGTGAGATTCGATCTGCCAAATTACAGGCAGCTGGCAATCAGCAGAAGTAGCCTGCAGTAGTGTATTCTAACCACTGAAATGTGCCTGGCAAAAATTAAAATACTTTTTATTTATTTTAAATAATTAAATAGAATTGTTAAATTATCCCTCAATAACTTGTCCCATAATGAGTTAGACATGGTGAGTTGGCCACAGCAAGTTGGCTGTGGCAAGTTGTCCCAATGCCTGGCTGGATGATTAGCAAAGACAGTCAAAGACAAGGGAGCGGCTCTGGGTTCCAGGTAATTGTTTAGCGACAAGTGATGGAAAAAGTAACTTTATAACCGATCCTCTCCTTTACAGCCTCCACAGGTCAGTAAAGCAAAGGAAAGTTGAAGTAAGTTTATAAACATAGTCCCAGTTTCATTTAGCAGCCACTTTGCTTAACAACCAAGTTGCCGGCCCCAATTGTGGCTGATAAGTAAGGAGTACTTGTATTCCAGCTTCAACCCTTTTATATACCTAGCAGGAACAGAATAGAGATGAATGTAGCACACCAGGTGATCTTTCTTTTCTGCCCCATGAAGGAAACCATTTAATGGATAGAGATGATAAATCTAACAAAGGGAACATTTTTTGCCTAAGCTTTAACATCTTAAAAAGGGAGACTTCTCAATCTCCCATGTGGTAAGAAGTGCAAGCAAAAGGATTCTTCCCAATCAGTGATCAGTGCTTTTCAGAGTCAAATACACTGGTATTCTGATGGAAAATATGTGGATACTCCAAAACATTGAGTGTTGTAAGAATGTGTTGGTCAGGATTTTGAACACTGCCAACTTATTTCACTATGGACAGTGGTGGGATTCAAATAATTTAACAACCGGTTCTCTGCCCTCATGATTTCTTCTGCTGAGAAAGTTAACAACCGGTTCTCCAGAAGTGGTGCAAACTGGCTGAATCCCACCACTGCATATGGACCATGTAGGTAGCTTTAAGTGAAACTCCTGAATAAATATTTTATAAGAGTCCTGCTTACTTTATACAGGCAGTCCTCGGCCTAACAATCGAGCCCAACATTTCTGTTGCTAAATGAGACTTTTGTTAAGTGAGTTTTGTCCCATTTTACAACCTTTCTTGATATGGTTGTTAAGTGAATCACTCCACCTGTTAAACTAGTATTAAGGTTATTAAATGAATCTGGCTTCCTACATTGACTTTGCTTGTCAGAAGGTCATAAAAGGCGATTACATGAACTCAAGACATTGCAAATGCCATAAATATAAGTCAGTTGCCAAGATCTGAATTTTGATCACAGGACATGGGGATGCTGCCATGGTCCTAAATGTGAAAAATGAAAATTTCAATGATGTTGTAACTTCAAACAATCGCTAAATGAACTGTTGTAAGTTAAGAACTACTGTAAAATGTCTTTATTGTTATTTTCTGAGTTGACACTACAAAGTTCTACAGGAAGACATTGTACAAAATAGCCCCCCAAAAGTGCATGGACATGGGTTATTTGGGGTTTTTTTTTGTTTACTGTCCAAAATGATCAAATAGATGGTATCATGAACTTCTTTTCCTTTGGTTAATTCAAGAGCACAACCCATTTTTCATAAAGTTTGTTTTTAAAACAGCAAACAAGTTATTGAAAGTCATTCGGCTGGCTAAACTACTTTCAAGTAAGTGCCACGAAACCCATTACCTCCTTTCTTTACAAGTGGATCAGGTCCAAACAGACAATCAAAAGATTTGTGTGTGTGTGTGTGTGTGGGAGGGGGAGTTGAAGAAGTTATTTTAGATTAAAAGAAGGAGTTGTGATGGTCTGGCACATTTGTAAAGGGGGAGAAAAGGATAAATTATCAGCCATGGAGTAAACAAAAATGCTTTTTCAAACACTGCAACAAATCCAGCAATAAAAAGGGAAAAGAAGAAGAAAATCCTGCTGAATTAAGTTGAGTCCAAATAGAACACTGTGTATACAGAAATAAAAAAAATCAGACATCAACCTTATCTGTTGTGTAAATAAAATGGCCATTTCAAGTTAAAAATAATATAAATCTTCAAAATGGCAACTGAAATGGAGCTGTCTCAACTGCAGGTTCCTTTTTCTGTTTCATGGCACATGGAATATAGTCTGTATTAGGATCGATCATATTAATCAACCATTATTGCATAACTACATTTTTTTGGTTTATTAATTGCATTTGGCTGCCCATCAGGGCGAGTCTAATCTCAGGGTGATAATATTCCTGAGGCAGGCACCATGGCATATTATTTGATATTTTTTGTTATATTATAATATTAATCTATCTCAGGGGTTCCCAATTTTTCTTTGCCATCACACTTCCCTTCAGTGTGATGATCTTACTGATTGCCTCCTCTAAATATCCAACCCCCCAAATGGAGACCAAGCAGAGGTGGTATTCAGCAGGTTCTGAGCAGTTCTGGAGAACCAGTAGCGGAAATTTTGAGTACTTCAGAGAACCGGCAAATACCACCTCTGACTGGCCCCGCCCCGATCTATTTTCTGCCTCCTGAGTCCCAGCTGATCGGCTGGGCCTTCTTTTGTTGCCTTGCACAGGAAAACGGAGGGGGAAAGCAGGTTAGTGGGGTGGGGAGGGAATGGGGATTTTGCAGTATCCTTCTTCTGCCATGCCCCACCAAGCCATGCCCACAGAATCAGTAGTAAAAAAAAAAATGAATCCCACCACTAGGACCAAGGAATAATGAAAGCAATACAGTGAAACTTTGGATAAAGCATTTATTGTGACAATGTGCAACTGAAAGAGTCTTCGCACTTTTAGACTTTGTCTGCCTCTAAACCAGAGGTGGTAGTCAGCCAGTTCTGACAGGTTCTGGAGAACCGGTAGCGGAAATTTTGAGTAGTTCGGAGAACCGGCAAGTATCATCTCTGACTGACCCCGGCCCCATCTGTTCCCTGTCTCCTGAGTCCCAGCTGATGGGCTGGGTCTTCTTTTGTTGCCCTCCACAGGAGAACGGAGCTGGAAAGCAGGTTGTAGTGAGGTGGGGAGGGGATTTTACAGTATTTTTCCCCAGGAGTGGGGTGGGAATGGAGATTTTGGAGTATCCTTCCCCTGCCACGCCCACCAAGCAAAACCATGCCCACCAAACCACAGAACCGGGAGTAAAAAAATTTGAATACCACCACTGCTCTAAACCTCATATTTTGGGAAACCCTAGTATATGTAGCAACTATTTATTAAACAAATTTATATAGCCATCTAACTCACACATAGATTATTATAGTTAGTTAGAAATATACAACCTGCAAAGTCTAATACCCGCAAAACACATAGTGTTCTTCTGCATTTGCAATCAACTGAGATGCTTTTAATGCTGGTTTCTAAATCTTTTAGGAGCTGTCAGAAACTTCAGGAATCAAATCTAAACTATCTTAACAGGCATTAGGACCTGGGGGGTGGGGATGGCCATTTTATTTTTAAGATGCAATAGGATCCAGACAGAAACACCTAAAACATGAAAGATTATTGAAAACAAGGTTATCCTATCATAATTGTCAATCTGAAGGACACTGTCAGGTAAGTGAAATATAAGCCCCACATTGTATAAATGAAGTTTGACAATTTAAAAACAAGCTGGTTTTTTTCTCTCCCATAGCTAATTTCTGCCCACAGTAATTATCTTCAAGCCCCATTTGCAGCCTCCTTTAGTACTATAGGAAAATGGTCCTCAAAAGAACAAACTGCAAAAAAAGGTCTGTTGTTTCTATGAAGATTTCATTTTTCACACTGAGAAATATTAAAGGGGGTGTGAAAGTTATTTGTTGTCCTGGACACGCCACAGTGTAGGAAATAACTGCATAAAATATTTTATTGTAGCACACACCTTTGCCCTGGATAAAGTCCACCCTCAAAAACTTTGCAAATGTAAATAAATATTTGATTAGTTCTGATAACAAAAAAGGGGCCTTAAAGTTGTAAAGTAATAGACAGCTTTAAGAGTTGTAAATCTGATCTTACGAAGCTTGTCCTCTGGTAATACTGTTTTGCAAACTAGGGCATACACAACCTTTGCTAGACCAATACTTGAATACAGCTCCGCTGTCTGAAATCCACGCTATACATCACACATTAATACAATTAAGCGAGTCCAGAAGTATTTTACCAGAAAAGTACTACACTCCTCTGTTCTCAACAGAATACCCTACACCACCAGACTTGAGATTCTAGGCTTAGATAACCTTGAACTATGCTGGCTAAGATTGGATTTAAGCATAGTACATAGAATTATATGTTACAATGTCTTTTGAATATTTCAGCTTTAACCACAACAGAAGAGCACACAACAGATACAAACTAAATGTAAACCACTCCAAACATGATTGCAGGAAGTACGATTTCTGCAAGAGAGTGGTCAATGTCTGGAATTCACTACCTGATTCTGTTGTTACATCCTCAACTATTACTTTACCCTCAAACTAACCTCTATCGACCTCACCCCATTCCTAAGAGGTTTGTAAGGGGCATGCATAAGCACACAATGTGCCTACCGTCCCTGTCCTATTGTCCCCCAATATTAGTTCCTATTTCATGTATTTAAACTTATGTTTATTCTTATTTCTATTATATTGTAAGCATTTGACAAAATAAATAAATAAATAAAATAAATAAATAAAACAGTCTTTGCCTCTCTCCAAACATTCTTGCATTTGTTGGGTTTATTTATTTATTAAATTTATTTCCTATTTTCTTATTCTCTGTTTGCTATTGAGCTCCCCAGTCAATGTGATGTTGCATTGGTCAGCATTTGGTGCTAACCCAAACTCTGGTTGACTGATATATTTACTCTATTGTACCATTATTGCTGTTGTTGTTCATATTGCACTTTTTGGATGTTTAAAGTTTTGGGGGAAAAAGTTTCAGAAATGTCTTGGTAAATTGCACAATGCTAGTTAATTGCACAATGGCTCTGTGGTTAAAGACACCCAGCTTGTCAGCTGGAAAAATTGATAGCCTGGATTACACAATGCACAACCAGGTGAGCTGCTATCTTTCTCCTAACTCCTGCCAATCTTGCAGTTCAAAAACATGCAAATGTGAGTAGATAAATAGGTACCATTTCAATAGGAAGTTAACAGTGTTCCATGTGCCTTGGCATGTGGCTACATGACCACAGAAATATCTTTGGATAATGTGGGAAACAGAGACGAGCACCACCCCTGAGAGTCGGACACGACTGGACAGGGGAATCATTTACCTTAACCTTTAATTGCCTTGTAATGGGGAAATTGTACTAATACCATCATGACCTTATTACTCATCTCAATATATGTATGAGTATTCTTGTCCAAAGCTTAGCAGGAAAGGATTACTAATGCCCCATCAAATCTGATTACCTGGACGATCCTATTACTCAAGTGCTCCACAGTTACAGAGACTTTAGTTAATGAGGAGAGGAATAAGAAGGGGTAGATGTTCTGCTATTGTACACCATTATGTTAGAGCTTTAGCAAACCAAATCCAGAATATGAAGATGGTATTTTTTTTACTGAACACCTGTTTCTAAGAGCATTATAAATTGAAATAATACCAAGAAGAGAAACTATCAGAAATTGTGAAAAAAAAGATTGACATAAATTATGGAGCTAGATGGAGAATTATTGAGTTGAGTATCTATCTCTTTCCCTCCTTGTCTCCCTCCCTCTCCACTTTCTCCTCTCTCCCCCCACACTCCTTTCCCTCTCCCTGAGATTTTTAGGGATAACAGTCTTGGCGGTATGATCACAGCTTCTAGTACATGCATTTGCCAACGTCACAAATACAAAGATTTGATTGCAAAGACTTGGCTGTTATCTTGCCCTTTTGACACTTCTCCCCCATACTCCCCCACTATGAAAATATTGTGAATCAAGTGTGGAAATAGTCATGTGATTCCCTTCATTTTATTAACCTTGTTTAAATAAGGCTCTATCTGGAAATCAGCTCCTTATGATGTATGTGTTTCTTCATTTCCACCCAGACATTTGAGATAAAGCAAAAGCAACTAGAGCTATTGAAATAAACATAGAATTTGCTGCTCAGCAGTAACCTGACCTTCATCCCCATAAGCATTTCCAGAAATGGGTGCTAAGAAACAAAGATGTGCAACAGAATGGGGATTTCAATTTGGGAATTCAGCTCAAGCTGTGATTCAGGTCAATGATCCACCATTCAGGGATTCAATGATTCAGACTAATGAAACATCAAGGAGTGGAAAGAATTGTATCTTCATTTTATAAGATCTTTTACCATTTTTAAAAAATTGGTCTGTTTACCCAAAAAGAGCTTTGTTTCCACCAGTTATGATCCTAGATAGTTCTACTTCCTCATTTCCCAATTTTTTTTGGGGAAATACCCAACCTAGCAGGGAGGAGAGATAGAGTGTGGATCCAGCTCTCCCTGAAACCCTTAGAACCTTAACTAGTTCAAAGGAGAAAGATGGCAGATTGGGGATATTCCTACATTATAGGCAGATCATAATAAAGTAATATATCTGACTATATGGGTCTGGTTGTTTGCATTTGGCAATTTTCTTCAGAACCTTAGTGATAGAGTCATTATGGACACCTTCTTCCACATTCTTGTTCTTGTATTAAGAGATTTAAATTAAATTTTATTAAAGTAAACATGACAGTGTTGTAGTGTATGTGTCTTTGTGCGAGGATATATGTAAGTGTGTGAGAGTGAGAATGTGTGTACATACACACACACATACATACACACATAGCATGATTTATTTAGTTTGAAATACTGTAACTCACTCACAATCTCTGGGGCATATCGAGTTAGTACTTTCAATAAATACAAACTATGTTATTGTTAAAGGAATAGGTTTAGCTCTTGAGAACGAACAGTTAGAGTTCTGCTCCAATTGGAGAGCTGGGAATGTTGTTAATATAGGAAAATCTCCCAGATGTTGTAGCAACATTAAATCTTCAGATTTAAGCATGTGGGATGGATATATAGGCACAGGGAAAAGTTTGGGTACAAATACACACACACAATCACATATACATTTAGAAAAAAGTATTACATCAAGTAATGCATAACCAGATTTTCCTCCTGAACTGTATCACTTGAGACTTTCAAGAAGAGATTGGACTGCCATTTGTCAGAAATGGAGTAGGGTCTCCTGCTTGGGTGGGGGGTTGGACTAGATGACCTACAAGGTCCCTTCCAACTCTGATGATCTGTTATCTGTACTTTATATGGGATGTTAAAAACTAAACATGATACTTCTTTAAAAAATTTAGTTGTATGGATTTGGGGCATATACAAAATACCCGGTTTTGTATTCCTTTCATATCATTGCTCTTTTTGAATGTTTGAACACTAAATGAGATGGCCAGAACATATAGCAACATGATGGACTGCCATTTGGGTTTGTTCCCTAATAACATGTGGCATGCTGTATTCCCTGAAAGAGGAATTTCAGTTCTTTAAAATCAAGTATAGGGCCCTTGGTATCCAAAACACACACACTGAATGCCATTTATCATTGTATCCTACTCATTGCACCTGAAACAATTTAGTAAATTTCAGTCTTATGAATGGAGAACTGTAGCGATCCAAGATGATGCTTCCATACAGTTTTGCTGAAGATGAATCAAATAAGCCTTTCTTGAAATCCCTCCTGTTTTTCAAGTTTTGAAAGGCAGAGAATATGTTGAAATGTTCCTTCCTACCCATGAAAACCGCACAGATGAAACTGTGTTCGACTTAGTCCTGTGGGCTTCTTCCTTTTTCAAGAATGCTAGATTCCTTGTTGACAGGGTTATTGTTTGGATCATCTGAAGAAGCAAAATCCTAGACTCACTTTGGTGCCTTTCATGCTCAAGTATCTTCACTCAAAAGAACTGATGAGATCAGGGAAGAGCTTACAGGCAGATGCCTGAATCCTATCAGAGAATTATGGGATCTTTCCCAGGCACCACAGGTATGGATTACAGGTAGTGCTCAACTTACATCTGGTTGTTTAATAACCATTCAAAATCATGACAGCCTCAGAAAAGATGTCTTATAGCCTGTGCAGTACCTCTATAACCATTGCAAAATGTTATGCCACCCCTCATGTGACCACATTTTGGATGCTTGACAATGACTCACATTTACGATCTGTTGTCAAGCACCTTGTGATCATTTGACCACATTTGCAATGTTATCTGCTGGCTTCCCAAGTAAGTCAATGGGGAAGCCAGCACGAAAGGTTGCAAGAGGAAGGGACAGAGGGGAGCTTTTGACAGGAATACAGCTGAAATCCTGAAGATGATGGGACCTACAGGTTCCCAGATTTGGAAAGCTTGCTATATAGAACATATAGTTAATAGGATCAAATTGATGCAAGACAACTATATTCTGTTACTCCTTGTGCCTCAGCAGTCTATCAGTTGGTGGGATCTTCTTTAAAAAAATAATAAACTCAATTTACACAACTTTAGGCCTCTCTTGAGAGAAAGGAATGATGTAGCCAATTTTTAAAGGAAGTCCTTGAGAAGAAAAGTCTCTGAGCACTGGGCTATCTCCATAGACATTCTTCCAGCATAGTTTTGGCTGGTTTCCTCCCCTGGCTGTCTGCAATAATTAGTTTTAAAAGCAAGTTATAGTGTTTGGGAAAGGGATGATTGGGTAGAAAGTAAATATTCCCTGTACATTCAAAGTTATTGTTGCGAATATCATTTGGCCAGAGAGTATCTGTCTTCTGCTTTTCAAATTACTTTGGTGGAGGGGGAGGAGGGAAAGATACAGGTATATAATAAATACAAATTCTTTTCATTTGGATTTTCATGGGGATTGCAAGGGGGGAGTGAAGAATGCTGATGTTTATGAACTTCAAGGTATGACAGCCTCGGACAATGGAATATTTCATTTCAGCAAAATCCAGTTACAAACCAGAAGCTGCCATGACAAACTTCCCAGGCCAGGTTCCCAGATGAGAAATGTCATTTACCTACACTTGAAGGGATAACCATTTTTCAAAGCAAGAAATTATTTGGGGGAGTTTCTTTTGGAGCCCAACTATAGTTTAAAAACCAAGAGGTAAATCGCACCATCTCAACTGCGACTATTTAAAAATATGCTTTTATCTGATTCTCCCATGTTTTTATGTCAGCAGGAATCCATTTTCTCCAGCTAAGCTGATGGATTGTATCAACCAGTGTGTATCATGTATCATGTACACAGCAAGTCCCTTGGACTAGGAAGGCAGCTTCTTTTCTCAAGGTACACCTGGTTTAGCAATTTTTTTTGGAGGGGTGGCACTCTCAGCACATCACAAGGTTAGAGGACTTTCTTCTTTCTTGAAGACCCAGGCATCTGACCAGCATAATTTTTGAGATTTTGAAAAGAGCCAACCATTCCAGCCAGACTTTTTCTGGGCCTTTTGTCAACTTTCCTGTGATGACCCAGGGTGGGATACAAAATAAACACAGTGACAAAAAACAGGTGAAGCCCTTTTATTCCTTCACTTTGCTTCCAAACTCCAAATATCCTTGACTAGAGACAAAAAACTCCCACACAAGCAGTTATAAGAACGAGGACATGCCAAAAAACAACACAAACCAGGCAAGATAAGGGCTTGAAGACATCCACAGATATCAAAATACACACTGGGAAGGACGTCAAACTCAGAGAGGAACAATAAACTAAAGATATTTCCACACTTTGTTTCCAGCACTCGCCCATACACATATCCGTCCTCTTATCCAGTTGTCACAGCTGCAGCCCATGAAGAGGATCAAGGCTCTCCTCCCCAGTAGACAACATCTCTCCCTTATCCTCTCTTCCCTGCATGCCCTAGGATGGAGAGGGGATGGGCCTGGGTCCTCCTCTGACTGCCCAGCCAACCTCTGCCCTTCCCCAGCCTCCTCCACAACTTCTGGAGGCACACTTCCACTCCCTGTCGGCTGTTCCTCCTCTCCCTCAGAGTCAGTCTCCACCAGGGGTATGACATTTCCTTATTTGTTGTGGTTGCTGTTGTGTCATTGTAAAGCATTTTTATGACCAGAAATGTATTCTCAAAAAGTTAATAATTATGAATTCTCACATTCTGTTTATAGCTTTCAGTTTTTAGAGGAACAGCAATCAGAATAATTTTTTTTTAAATTTCTGAAGCATGGGCCCCTTTCTCCATTACTATTCTTACAGGAATACATTAATTTTATTTTATTTCATTTATTATATTATTTATTTATTTCTCGCCTTTATTATTTTCACAAATAATCCAAGGTGGTGAATACATTCAACACATCTTCCTCTTCTGGCACACAGTCACCTGGTTTCTAGTCTGGTGGCTTCACCACTGGATCGAATTGTCTATAATAAATCTAAATAAATGAATGAACTGCAGCATGAAGTCTTTTCATAATGTGATCTAGTGAAAAAAACATCCATGCATTGTAAGTGTGAAAGGTTATTAGTTTATAGTAGACGAAGAGAATGGCCTTGAGGGAAAGGAGGAAGAGCAATGGCCAGATAAAAGAAAGGGTCTCAGACAGGACCCTCCCTATTGTCATGAAAATAAAGGGAGAAGTGGAAAAGCTCATTCAGACCTGTAAGATTCTATCAACATGCCATTATAATAAAAGTAATATTGGACTTCATAGCTTTGGATTCCTAAGGGCCAAAGTGTTGACTTTAGATTTTTTTTTCTAACCCCACTAGTACTTCAAGCTGGTTTTAAAAAACAAAACTGACAAAATGCAAGTGTGCAGGAATGCAAATTCAAAAAAAATAAATGGAGTAGTTTTTCACAACTCAGCAGCTGGATAGATGCTCAGAGACAAATAGCCTGAAGAATCATGAATTTCTTGTCCGCAAATCTTTTCACCTGTCCCTGAGATCAAGGCAGAATATGAGGAAATGCTGACAAGTAGATTCTTCAGATGAAGAAATTCCCACCAATAAGAACTGTGCTCCTATGGTATTGGTATTCCTCATAATTCAGTAATCCAGAGAATTGGGAAAAAAGGCATTTTAAAGTATGGAGGAGAAAAGTTAAAATCAATCCAGAATATAGAGGAACTAAAATCAGGAGAATGAGTTGGGGAAACCTATTAAATGCAACACAAGGGAGCCTGATGTTACAGTGTTGTTACTGTATTTAAATGCAGTATTTACTCATTTATTTAAAAGGCATAAATGTATTTAAAATCTTATTTTTTCTAAATCATCTGTTTCAAGAAACTACTGGATTTTATATTAGACTGTTGAAAAGACACACCAATTTAACAAAATGTAATTATCTTTTGTATAAGATAAAACAAAACTTGAGTCCTGGCAATGTCTATCACTGCTTAGAATAACAGCTGCAGATTATATTACTATTCTTCTGTTTTTATTTCGAACTCTCTCAATTCCATAACCTATTAGCTGGCTCCATATATGTCAAAGAATTCATTCATCTCTATAAAGGGGAAAAATGAAAAATAAACCATAAAATCTAAGGAATAACATTGTGAAAGCTTAATTGCATCAAATCTGAAACATTTTTTTTTCATTTAAAACAATATGTATTACTTGGAATGGAAATAATATTTATTGTATGCAATTTAGTTATAATTGGACACACTCTGAAGCCATTTCTTTGGTCAAGTTTGATGCATAAATATGTACTATTTACACATCCATATTTAGAACCAGTGGTGGGATTCAAATTTTTTTACTACTGGTTCTGTGAGCGTGGCTTGGTGGGCCTGGCAGGGGAAGAATACTGTAAAATCTCCAATCAGAGGTGGTGTTTGCCAGTTCTCCGAACTACTCAAAATTTCCACTACTGGTTTTCCAGAAGTGGTCAGAACCTGCTGAATACCACTTCTGTTTAGAACTTATGTTAGAAACTTGGCAAAAGGTAGAAACAACTTCAGATCAGATATCCATCTCTTTTTCTTCCATTTTTCCTCAAGTTTTAAATATGTAAGATACATATGGATAATACCAGGAATGAGAAGATACAATAGAATTAGAGAAATTATAATTCTTATTAGAATAAATAAATTTTATTTCATTGGAAATAAGTTTCTGGTTAAGTAATTTACAGAATGTTTATATATAAATATCAGATAATTTTACACCTTGTATCAATTTTATCTATTAGTTGTCAGAGTTCCAACGAAACTCTCCATCCCAATTCAGCACTCAGAAACAAAGTCCATCCAAATAAGAATTGATTAGAGATGTCATATTGGCACATCTGGGAAAACCTAAATCTGAATTCCTATGTTTTCCCCTGCTATATTAAATTCACACCCAGCCCCTTTTCCTGATGACCCTCAAGTCACACTCTCTAATCTACCTCCATTCTGAACTCCTGCCAAGTCTGATCAGTCTTCTCCAAACTCCAGTGACTCAGCCTTGAACTCTGGCGAAATAATGTTGTTGTGGCTATCTTCCCTTCTCCCTTTACTTTCAATCCCATGGTTACCCATCCTCCCTTGTGGCAGCCCCAAATCCAATTCAAGATGGATAGGGGATAACAGACTGCCTCCCCTCAAGCGATGATAATGTCCTGAAATGAAACAAGTGACACAAGGTTAGAAATACTACAACTAACCACCTCTTCCTCCCCCAGGAGGCCCCTATGGCTTATCGGGAAATTTTTCATGAAATTGCTTTACTAATCTATCTGCTTTTGTATCCCAACTTGTTACCCAAGTGGCTTCAGACAAAGGTATCCTTCCATTGAACTAAATATTGTAAGCGTCCTCTATGCAATCTAGAATCAAGAATCTTCTTTATCTTGTAATGTTCTTCCCACTGTACCTGTATTGGTTTGGGTGCTGGTCAATTGCTGGGTCATACTTGGGAAGTAACAGCTGGTTTTAGTAAACTATTATGGAAAATCGGATGCACTTTCCCCCAAAAGTGAGGTAGACTCAGCTGCATAGTTGATAACTTTCCCTATAGGGAATGGCCCAAGAACTTAGGACCTAGCTTCTTTGTGGGCAATCTTAGCCTAAGATATTTAATTGACAGATAGACCCTATCACCCACTTTGAAAGGGGCTTGTGATGATTGGTGTTTGTCTGCTTGGCATTCATATTTCTCAGCTGCCTGGGCAAGAGCACGCTTGGTATTCTCCCACCCCTTCTGTAACAAGTCCATTCATTCAGCAAAGGTCATTGAGATGGGAGGCTCTGTAGATAGTTCAGGCATTAGCACAAAGTCCATTCCTCTGCTAACCTGGAATGAGGTTAAACCAGTGCTTCTATGGACTGTGTTATTATAAACCATCTCAGCAAACGGCAGCAGCTCAGCCCAATTGTCTTGTTGGTAATCCATGTAACACCTTATGTGCTGCTCCACCATCGCGTTGGTTCATTCTGTGGCCCCATTCGTGCTTGGATGTAAAGCCGAACTCAACCCTTGCAAGGACCCCATGGATCATAGGAATTCCCACCAGAACTTAGCAGTGAACTGCACTCCTTGATCTGAGATGATTCGCCGCGGCACTCCATGTAATCTGTAAATCTGCCTGACGAACATTTTCACCAGTTTCTTGGCTGAAGGCAATCTAGAGCAAGCAGTAAAATGTGCCTGCTTAGAGAAGACGTCAACTACTGTCCAGATAACTGTGTTCCCTCTACTTTCTGGAACTTCTACAATAAAGTTCATCGCTATTTCCTCCCAGGGGTAGCTGGGGACAGCTACAGGTTGGAGCAGACCTGGTGCTTTTCCAGGTCATATTTTCATCGCTGCACAAATGGAGAAGCTTTTGACATAATCTTCTATATTAGCTTTCATCTTTGGCTCTTTAGAGAAAAGTCCTTTCAGTTCCTCGAACGCTCTCTAGCATTTGAGGGTCAAGTTCAGCAGTTGGTTGGGTTTTGATTTGGAGTCAGCCCTTTTGTTTTCAATAACTCAGTTAATGGCAATGCTATTTCAGTGAAAGCAGGAATAAACTGATGGTAAAAGTTTATGAACTGCAAGAAACTTTGTAGTTGTTTTTGGGTATGAGGGGGTTGCCATTCAAGCATGTCTTTGACTTTGGATGGGTCTATTTCAATCCCTTCATTGAATACTCAGTAGCCTAGATAGTCCAGAGTTTTCATGGAATTTGCATTTTGAAAGTTTGACATAAACTTTGGCATCAAGGAGTTTTTTTCAACACTTGCCACATCAGTTTTACATGCTCTTCCATGGTCTCAGTAAAATGAGAATGTCATCTAAGTAAACTAAGACCTCTTTGTAGTGATGCTTATGTATACCTCATTTATCAGTTGCATAAACGCTGTGGGGGCTCCCTGAAGTCCAAAAGGCATCACTTTGAACTGAAAATTGCCAGGCGGGCAATTTTTCATTTGGGTTAATGTCAGCATTCCAACAAAGCTCTCCATCCCAATTCAGCATTCAAAGACAAAGTCCATCCAAGTAAGAATTTATTAGAGAAGTCATATTGGCACATCTGGGAAAACCTGAATCTGAATTCCTGCACTTTCCTCTGCTATGTTAAATTCACACCCAGCCCCTTTTCCTGATGACCCGTAAGTTACACTCTCCAATCTACCTCTATTCTGAACTCCCACCAAGTCCAGTCACTCTCCTCCATACTCCAACGACTCATCCTTGAGCTCTGGTGAAAGAATGTTGTTGTGGCTATCCTCCCTTCTCACTTTACTTTCATTTCCACGGTTACCCATCCTCCCTTGTGGCAGCCCCAAATCCAATTCAAGATGGATGGGGGCTGACATTAGTAATATTTAAGAAATGGTATATAATTACATTATTTAAAATTAAATGATCTCTTTGGTATTATAGTCATGACAATTACACCAGTCCTTTTGGAAAATCCAAAAATATATGAGAAGTTGTTTATGGTTTTAAATTTGATGGATGACCTTGAAAAACATACATTCTGCTCAAATGTTTTTCAGCATTTATTAAGAACTGATCATAAATTAAAACACATGGAACATACTGTATTCCACTGAAATCAGAGCTTTTCTAGAATATGTTGGAAAGTTTGTAATCAGATTTATACATATTGACATCTCTAGTTGCCATGACCAATTAATTATTCATTTTGGTTCAAACTTTTTAAGAAAACTGGGAAAAGTACTCAGCTATCTTTGGTAAATAATCCTACTATAAATTTATTGTCCATATTTCCCAAGACATACAAAGTGCTACAATACAAGAAATTAATTCATTTTGTCCCCTGTTAGCGCCAGATTTTATTGCAAAATGCTAGAAAATTAAATAACTTTCTCTGGATCAATAGTATTTTAAAGTGTAGGAAACCGCATTAGCTAAAAAAATTAACACCACTGTAAAAAAAGTCTTTTAGTCTCTTTTAACCTTTTTTTTAAAAGTTCCATTGAATTAAAAGACATGTTATTCATAGATAATTTATATTTGCAGTTATATTCCTCAATTTACTTATTTATCAAAACTATTTGTCATCTATTTAACACATGCACACACACACACACACACACACACAGAATATTTCAGAGCTTTAAGAATTTCTTATGGCTATATTTGTTGTGTGTGGACACATATTATTCTGTAGTATTATATAATATACTACATAAAATACTATAGAAAATAATGTGCTTTTCCCTTTTGTTTTTTAATTTCTTTTCACTTTCTTTTATTATTTTTCTCATTTTTCTTCTTACTTTATATGTTTCATTAAAAATAATTAATATAAATGAAATCGTGGTGTGAATTGGCCACATGTGCCTCTCAGACCTCTTTTTTTTTTAAATTAAAATGTCTATCTTGTCCAACCAGCCTGGACACCAATCAGTCATTAAAGGAAATCTGCAGGGTAGAAGCTTTTTATGAGCCTGATAGGAATTATAAAGGTACAGCAAGTCAGTTCCTTTTCCTTACTTTTTCTTACTTATAAATACTTTCATGCAAATTAAATAAGAAATAAAAATGAGTGTGGTCATGTTAATTGCATATATGCATTTGGAAACAATGAATTATAGCTAATGCATATTTGATAGGTTTCATTGACAGACTTGATCTCATGGGTATTTGGTACAAGCCAAGGTGATGTCATTGGGTGATGTATTTGTGAAGATTTGGATTTGTTTCTACTCCATGCACTGTATGTATGTATGAATGAATGAATAAAGAGAGGGAAGGCTAATAATCAGGTTGCATAAATAAACACTGGATAAGATCTTTATGCAACTTTAGATGTGATTTGAAGAATTGATGTAGACTACAAAGTTGCTATGTATTACTCCATTCTCCTTTTGTCTCTCCCATATATAAGTTTTTAATGATTTCATTGATATTAACCATTGCTAATTTCTTCACATGGAATTTGCAAGCTACATTCAAGCTAGAGTTATGACATACTCATAGAGAGGTATGTAGGAAGCAAACACACCTATACAGGATTACTTTTGCACCTGACTATAATCCATTTTAAGCAGTTGACTTTAGCATCATAGTTCGTTCATCGTTTGTTTAAATTACTAAAAGGATATCCTTTAGTGACTAATTATCTGATGTATCAGCTACTATCCAAATATCTTTACCTAGTAAATATTGGGTGTTTATTTTCTAGCACGGCTAGTCTAGTTAACTGACAAAATTCACTAACACTGCAGTTTCTTTAACTCCTTGAAGAATTGATGGCATCCTCTAGCAGCACCTTGGTAGACAAGTTGTATTGTGATAAGTATTTTGGTTCCACAATCAGTGGAGCTCTAGATAAGTGCAGTTGTACATCAGGGTCCATCAGGCAGTGGCCATCAAGCAGCTGTTCCCAGAGCTGAAGACTCCATATATTAGCACTTGAAATAGTTGAATCAGCACAGAAGTCCATTTTGTGAAAGTTATTAATCACTTTAAAGGGAAGAATAATAACTGCTTGATAGAGAAAGATACAGGGACAGAGCAAATGAAAATTAGAGCTGTGGTTTGCTGTCACAAGGCAATACTGACTGGTGAGCTACAATTCTGTGAACTGCATTTTCCTTTGCTAGTAGGTCCTGCAAATTAGCTACTCTCTCCAAGCTGTAAAGCATAAACATAGCTGGGGATCTAAAGAAAGATATTGCCTAGCATATGCTATCAAGATTAGCGTTAGGTTATTAGGCTCTCCAGGAGAATGATCGAAAGACACACCTTTCTTTACTTTATTCATTGACTGATTACATTTATAGAATAGAATAGAATTCTTTTATTGGCCAAGTGTGATTGGACACAAAGGAATTTGTCTTGGTGCAAATGCTCTCAGTATACATAAAGAAAAAATACGTTCGTCAAGGATCAAGAATCATGACGAACAACACTTAATAATAATCATAGGGTACAATAAGCAATCAAATCATACTAGGAAACAGTCAATATAAATCATAAGGATACAAGTGACAAAGTTACAGTCATATGTCACTCCTTTAGCTCATAAGGCCACTCTGGGCAGTTTACAATAATAAAAAGATAAATAAAGATGAGATGAGGTGAGATGACGAAAAGAGAAGAGAAGAGAAGGGGAAGAGAAGAGAAGGGAAGGGAAGCGAAGGGAAGGGAAGAGAAGAGAAGAGAAGAGAAGAGAAGAGAAGAGAAGAGAAGAGAAGAGAAGAGAAGAGAAGAGAAGAGAAGAGAAGAGAAGAGAAGAGAAGAACTTTTATTGTTATTTTTTTTGTAAGCACACTGGCCCACATTAAAAATGAAATTCTGTTGCCTGCTCTCAAAAGATATATATATATAAACACATACATAACACACATATACACATGCTATATGCACACACATGTGTGTATGTTTGTATGTATGCATGTATGCATGCATGCATGCATGTATGTATATATGTATGTGTATTAATCACTGCCCATTTTGAATACATAATGGAATGAGGAAACTTTAGAGTTCCCAAGGTTTTATTCCAACCTTGTGAACTTTCCAGTTTCCTCTTTCCACTATGTATGGGTGGTGCAGGTATAGTATATGGATATGTGTGTTATGTATGTGTTTGGGCAGATATGTACTTTCTCTTGAGAGCAGGCAGCAGAATTTCATTTTTAATGTGGGTCCATGTGCTCTCACACATAAAAAATGACAATATAGAATGCAGAAACAATTACAATTACAACACTGTTTTAAAAACTGGAGCCAAGGAGATGGATGGCATGGGGATTTTCTTCTTACTTTGTCAGCCACCTCCAGTGGTGAATTGCATGTTTTACTAAAATATGCCACTGATGCTCATTTTTCTTCTTTTTGTGTGCTTCTTTCCTGCAGGTACAGAGATGGTTTACTTCTTTCTTTTGTAAATAAGATGTACATGGTTTTTTGTTTCTCATCAAGAGTTTGCTCTATACCCAGTGACCTCCTGTCATTTGAAAAGCACAACTATTCAAAATGATCTGATCTTTGATGGTTCATCCAGACAAATGAGTTATTGCTGGATGCTGTAATTGTTCTGTGACGAGATAACCCCAAATTTGGGATAGAGAAGTCATGCACATGGCCTTCTTCACTGCTTCTACTCATACTTACAAATGAAAAGATAAAAGTAAAGTTTTCCCTGGTCTAGTTGTGTCTGCTTCTGGGGGTAAGGGAGCAGTGCTCATCTCTATTTCTTAGCCAAGGGAATCAACATTGTCTGAAGACATTTCTGTGGTCATGTGGTCAGCATAACTATATGCCAAAGTACACGAAATGCTTTACCTTCCCGCCAAAGTGGAACCTATTTATCTACTTGCATTTGCATGCAAGGTGTGCAGGAGGTGGGGTATGTAATGGGAGCACTCAAGTCTCAAACCTGGACTGTCAGCTTTCCAGCTGACAAGCATAGCACCTTTAACCATTGCGCCTCTCCCCCCATACTTATTAAATTGCATGAAAACAGTTGGCAGCTATGTTCTTGACAGAGAGGCATCCATACTTTTCCCTCACACTTTCTACTCAAATGGCACAATTAGGGAGAAACCCCATTTTTCCTTCTTTAAGTGGAAAATATGGGTAATTCTTCTCTTCATATTGTCCTTAAACTGTATTCCTGCACTTTAGAAAAGTTAACACGTTCCAATGCACACATGTGGAACTTGGCTGGGTTTTGTGTCAGCTTAATTTCCTGGCCACCTTGAAAATGTGTCGTAAGGCATATAATAGCATCTACAGAACCTGGAACATTTTTTCTTTGTACTGTACTTCTTTTAACATTTAAGAATAAACTAGCAATTAGTACACAGGCACAAGTCAGCTTCAGTTCATGGGAACATGGATTTTGCATTATTTTTATAGTAGGAGGAAAAGGACAGGCAGCTCAGCAAAGTAATCAAAAAAGGAAACCCTCCAAGCCCATAATGGATCAATTAGCACAAGTTTACTGTAATGTGATTTTGTTCAGAATATGAGTTGACATTTGAAAGACAAAAGGATCCTGGCAAAGGCTTACCAGAGCAATATGGATTCCTAGTTTATGTTACACAAAGACTTTGGCAGGCTATAACAAACCATTGTCAGTATGATTACCATGCCATGTTAACATTGTTTGA
Source organism: Bungarus multicinctus (assembly GCA_023653725.1). Classification (NCBI taxonomy): domain Eukaryota; kingdom Metazoa; phylum Chordata; class Lepidosauria; order Squamata; family Elapidae; genus Bungarus; species Bungarus multicinctus. The sequence continues at coordinate 52,352,746 of CM042842.1, read as the reverse complement.
AGGTTTTCCTATATTGCAAGGAGAGGAACCTTCAGAATGTTTATACTTCACAAGACATGAAACATACCCTTGAATATGTTCCACCAGTATCAAAAGCAACCCTTGGGTTCTCTTAACAGTGCACTGGAGATGGACATTATCCACACCTCTCATAACATGGGCTACCTAAGGACAATTTCTCCAAGGGCATACAGGTCTCCACGAGCCCAGTTAAGACCAGCACAAGAACATACTTGTTTCCGGGCTATTGGTCTGAGTTCCAAGCTTGGCAATTTGGTTGCAAATGTTTCGTCACCATTCGTGGAGACATCGTCAGCGTGCTTTGAATTGTGCTTGTCTCTCAGAGGACTGGCCTTGAAATACCGTTTTATGTGATGCATATGATGCTGTTGCATAGCAGGGTGCCAGTCTACCAATTTCTGAGAACGAAAGAAATGCACCAACCACGATCCTGAAGACAGCATTTAAAAGGAACAAACAGGCATCCCACTACACAACCCCCCCCAAAATCACAACCTATCAGCTCACAAGAAATCAGACCACATTTCAGTCACAACAATCAGCCATTCAAACAGACCGAAACCAGGCCATGGCTCAACAGTATCAAAGCAAACACTAATTTATATCACACAGACAGTACTTAAAACCAAAGACCATGCCTCGGTAACAACAGCCCACCAATCAAACAGGGTAAAGTCATGACTCAGAAGTAGCCAAAGAAACAACACTCACACTAATTTGCATCAATTCAAAACACACTGACTACGTCTCCTCGAATGGTGATGAAATGTTTGCAACCAAATTGCCAAGCTGGGAGCTCAGCCCAACAGCCTAACTACCAACCCGAGCTACTTATATTCAAATACTTTTCATACTTGTTTCTGTTTGGCAGTGATATCAACAGATTGGAGTGAACATAACCTTTGAGACACATGTAATTTCTAAAAACCTATTCTGGATAGCTGGGGAAACCCTCTAGAATAGCAAAGAAGGAGAAATATGAAAAAAAGGGAACTGGGGAGGGGGTGTCCCCAGCAGGGCTCTTCTTTCTATTCCACCACTCAATTTGCAAGCTTTGCTCCCATCCTCACAATCTTCTTAAAGGCAGAATGATCTAACATTTATTTAAATGTGCCTCTTAGTTAACCTCTCAGGACTAATTTTAATAATCCAATTATTCTTAAACAGCAGCCTGGTCAGCATTTTTTATTATTATTTGATAATTCCATAGTAATTATTCTGAAATCACATCGTTTTTTCCTTTCAACACTTAGTGTTCTTGTAATATTCATGATTTGCAAACTGAATAGCTTTAACATGCCCTTGATTGCACAAAGCATTAACAAGAGGTATGTATTATGTTTAACTCAATCCCTAGATAGGAATGTCAAGATGAACCAGAGTCCAAGGAGAATCCCCCAAACTGTCTTTTATTGAAACTTTAGGGTTTTGTTTATTTATTTACCTTTATCTCACTTTCATTATGTTTATAAATGATTCAAAGTGGAGAACATAGCTAAATTTCTTTCTTCCTCCCACAAATACAACCTTGTGAGGTAGCTTGGGCTGAAAGACAATGTTTGGCTCAAAATCACCCAACCGGCTTAATGCCTAAGGGCAGAAGTAGAAGTCCTGGTTTCTAGGTTTCTAGCCTGGTACCTTAACCACTAGCCAGGAGTGGGATTCTATCCAGGGGTGGGATTCAAATTTTTTAACAACCGGTTCCTTGGGCATGACTTAGGTGGTGGGTGTGGCTTGGTGGTCATGTTATTGGCTGGGCGTGGCCAACTCAATATCACTCACATCGAGGCACGTATCTCCTCGCCTGGCCTCTCATGACTGTGGGGATGCTGCAACAGTCGTAAGTGTGAAAAATGGTCATAAGTCACTTTTTCCATTGTAACTTTGCTTGTGTGGAGTGACCATTCAAAGTTTATTTTATTTTTATTTAAACAAAAATAAATAGATAAATAAATAAATAAAAATAAAATAAACTTTGAATGGTCACTCCACACAAGCAAAGTACCAGCAAAGGAGGGGAAAAAAACTCCAGAGACGTTCCTGAGACAGGAAGTCTAGTCCTGCCAAGAATGTAATAAGGAAAGGCAGTTTCTGTAAGCAACACCAGAATGTTTCCTTCCTGTCTTCCTTACAGGATTAGGCCAGTAATTTCTCCTAACAACCGGTTCTCCAAACTGCTTAGAATGTTAACAACCGGTTCTAGCAAATAGGTGCGAACCTGTAGAATCCCATCCCTGATTCTACCGGTTCTGTCCACTTCTGTAGAATCGGTTGCTATGAAAAGCAGCAAACAGAGAGTATACATGGAATCGGTTCTATGTCTGCTGCTGTTTTGGCCCACCCGCCCGCCTGGGCTCTTACCTGACCTTTATTTCCTGCGTTTTCAGCCACAACTGTTTTGCATGACACAAAGTGCTTTTTCAACTGCTGCGCACCTTGCGTGCAGCGCTGCTCAGCTGTCCAGGAAGCTAGATGACGATGATATACATGCGCAAGCAGCAAAATGTAAAATCACCAAACCGGTAGTTACACCGGTTGGATCCCACCCCTGCCGCTAGCCCAAATTGGCTCTTATTTGCTGAAGTTTTAACGTACTGAATTCAAAGAGGAGGAGGGCCACATAAGCACCTATGTTGCATTTAAAGCCGTCTCCAAATTCTATGTGAAGTCAAAAAATACAAATGATAAATCACTTTAGTTCCATCTCTGATATATCAATATATGCCCCTAGAATTGAAATAGTTTTAAAAGAATAAAGTGCATCCTCTGGCTGAAAAAAGTATGTTGACAACTTTATTTTTGAATAATCTTTTTTTTGTTAAAACAGTCGTGGTAAAGATAATGACAACAATAGGGTGGAATACAGGGTGGAAGGAAAAGGAAGTAGAAAGCAGTACTGAAGAATTTATAAGGAAATACATTAGTATAAAGCACTAGACTAACATCCAATGTAAACCAGAATCATAAAACAGGGAACATACTAAAAATTATCAAGGTTGTGCACACAAATCTTCAGAGGAGAGCTTTGTCAAAAATGTAGTGCTGCTTGAAGAGGCTCCATAAAGTATTTTTGTGTCTCATTTTTAACCAGCAGTGATACAAATGTTTAAGTTACATGAAGCTGGATCATCAAGGCTCAGGATAGATGCTAAAATAGATCTTTCTGCTCTTGTCATGTAACTACTGGACTTCAAGATTTAGCTTCTCTCCACATGTGTTGAGCTGGATAAACCTACCAAATGTGATGTTTTGTGTCATGAAGGACATGTACAGTTAGAGCATGGCTCCAAACCCCTATTAGAAGATCTCCAGTGAGACAGATTACTGTCTTTTACCCAAGTTATTTAAACAAGCTGAATGTCATCTTTTAGGAATGCTGTAGTACTTGATTGCTATGTTGGGCAGGGAATTGGATTATATCAGTGTTCTCAATTTTAACAACATTAAGATATATGAACTTCAACTCCCAAAATTCCCAGTCAGCATTAAAGTCCACAAATCTTAAAGTTGCTGAAGTTGAGAAATACTAGATTAGATGATCTCCAAAGTCCCTTCCACTCCATCCCTCGCAATCTATGATGGATGATACATGATAGTACATGTAGAAAAGTTCTAGAGACTACAAGACAATTGAGACTAATCAATGTGCTACAGTAATAAAGATAAACTGGATTGAAACTATAGGGATGTTGAGGTCAGATCATAGGAAATAATAATATTAACTGTGTGTATGTTAGTGTGTGTGTGTGTGTGTGTGTGTGTGTGTGTGTGTGTCTTTGAGTCTGTGTGTCCTTGAGTAGTGACTTCAGAAGATTGCCTGGACAGGTCCCTGAAGTTTTACTGGCAAGCTTTTGGAAGTGATTTGCCATTGCCTCCTTCCTAAGGCTGAGAAACATGACTGGCCCAAGATCCTCAACTGGCTTTGTGCCTAAGGAAGACTAGAACTCAGTTTTCCATGTTCTAGCCTTGTTCCTTAACCAAACTGGCAGTATCAGTTAATGGATAGCAGTATCTATATGCATAGAAAGTTTGAAGAAACTGTATGTATCCAACAAGATACATGGCTTTGAATATTTGATGGACCATCGCACAGAGAAGATGGAGAAAGTATTTTTTTTCTGTTGCAGATGTTGGAAAAACTAGGATGAACAAATCTGACTTACACGATAAAAGATTGAGACTTAAATTTAGAATACATTTCAAGGGCTTTGAGCTTTTTGCTAATGAAGGAGAATGCCTTACAACTGCACAGTTTAAGAAGTTTCTGAGAATGGCCAAATATTAGGAGTGATGTAGTGATGGTCTCAACAATGAGTAAATGGGAAAAAAATTGAACACATGTTCCAACATTATGATGCTCTGCTTCAATTCCGATTTAGTGTTGTCACATATTGTTATACGAACCAGCAAAATAGCCTACCTTTATTTGAATTCTGTGGAGCAGTTTGCTGAGCTTGACCAACAAACAACTCAGTTAACCTTCAGAGGCTTTCCCTTGCCCTTTTTCACTCTGTCTCTTTTTTTCCTCCTGAACCATTTTCACCATGCATGTCCTCTCAAACTCTTTCATCTGTTAGAAAAAGTCCAGTGAGTTACATATTGGGTATTTTATAATAGATATTTCCTGTTAGTTGTATGATGATGTAAAACAGAGCAACTGTGTTCCATCCACTCAACCTTAACCAACTGAAAGTACAAGCCTATAAAAATCTAACGATGTCCAGTCAGACTGAACATTTATTTGATATGCCCTGCCTGGTCAACACTGTCCGTTCGCTCATTTTATGACAAGGTGTACTTCAGAACTAGAAAGAAACTTACATTTTTCAGATTAACTATTATATAACTTCAGTCAAACTGCTAGTTTCTCTCTCTCTCCCTCCCTCTCCCTCCCTCCCTCCCTCCCTCTCTCTTTCATTAAAGCAAGTCCTTTGGCTCCTCTTTTAGCAAAACCTGTTATCTGATGATGTGAATTAAAGTCTCTCAAATGACTAATAATCATATCAGGGCTGCCATGTCAGCTTGTAGATTTGAATAAGAAGGTCTAAAAACGTTTGCATGCCTCAATGTGCCGGTGCTAAGAAGCTAATGTGATAGGTCTGTCATAAAGCGCTGGGAAGACACGTCTTAATGTAATCTGTCATGTCATATGCTAATCTTCAGCCATTACTTGAGTGCAGTAAGTAAGTAGAAAGCATTTGGGAGAAATCCTTTTCAATTTCTCTGAGTACCACTTCTGCTGCTGGTCAGCTCAAATGGATTTTGTACATTTAATGCCAAGCTCTAGTCAGGTTGGCTTAGGTCACACTTAATTAACCAGCAGGCTGATGGCAAGGGCTGGTACAGCATTATGGAAAAATGGGTATCCCTGATGCTGCCTTGCATATAAATATTTCATGTGCTGAAAGGGAAAGGAGATTTTCTCAGGCCTTTTGATCGTGGCTAGGTCTTTTTGGGAGCTCAGGGAAGAAAAAAACTCTGCGCCAAAACCACACAATGACACTTTAACAAGGCAAGTGGGGCGGGAAAGATGAGCCAGGCATTGTACACGTGAGTGCAGTTTATCCAAAGATGATTATAAATAGTTTAAGAGGTTTCCTTTTGGTAAAGATGAACTTTGAAATCCCTCCATGCAAGCTGCCACTTAACCAGCAGTGATGAGAAAGGCTGCTCTCAGCCTGATGCACTGATGAATAACAACACGACTGGTATCAAAGGGGTTGGGGAGAAGGGGGAGGAACTCACCTGGCTTATTGCGTAAATGTTTGTCCAGGTAGAAAAACAATGCTGAACGCAAAGTTTTCTACTGCGGGATGAAAATTGGAGGTGATTTAACGGTGGGAATTTCAGCACAATTTTGACAAAAAGGATTTTGGAGACAGTATTCAAAGGCTACAGATTTGAAGATTAGGAAAGCTGTGAACTAAATGAGAGTCTCAAAAGACTTTTATATAGTTTAAGAGGAAGGGAGGATAAGAAAACTGTAATTCTCTATTGAAAAGAAGATTGGAAATCATATATTTCTTCATTTTAGTTTTGACTTTCTTGTTCTTTCTCGTTTTGTTTTATTTCCCTGTTTACTTTTGATTTATCTTCTGTTGTATGAGAAAATTCTTAGTAAATGCAAAGAAAAAAGGCTGTTTGAGTGAGTCTTAATTAAAGTATGGGCCTAAAGCACAGCTTGACTAAAAGCATGCTCAAAAGAGAATTGTAGGCAAAGCTGGGGCAGTTTGGAGTTTCGGCTTCAAACTCAAGACTTGGGAATCATTCAGACCAGCCGTCGCCCCTATACAAGTAAATAGGGAATATTCCGAGTATATTTGGATTATGAATTATGAACACTTCCTCTTTCAGAGTTAAGAGAGACCTAATTTAAAATGGCCTCTCTTCTGCACCCCCCTACTCCACATGGGATGGTCCTTAAATTAGGACCGCTGCAAAAGTCAGCGTGATGAAGTGATTCGAGTTTTGGACTTTGTCTGGAAATAACTCCTAATGTTGAGCTAGTCATTAATTACGTCTCAGCAGACCATATCCTGCAACCCTGTTATGAGAATAAAATGGAGAATCACGTGGGATGCCTGGAACTTTTTAGAAGGATAGAAAATGAGTACAATAAATTAGCACATATATATTAACAATAAACGCCAGTAAAGTATGTATTGTTCTTAGTGTACTCTAACACATATTGGCTTAGAATATAAATAAGACTTTACAGAGAATTATTTTTCCCCAAATGCCACACATCCTTTGAGGACCTCACTTTTATGCATGCATGCATACATACATATGTATATATATATATATATATTCTCAAGGAGAGAAGCAATCTGGAATTAAGGGGAAACTTTCTAACAGTGAGGATAAGAACAGCTTGCCTTCAGAAGTTGTGAGTGCTTCATTACTGGAGGCTTTTAAGAAGAGACTGGATGGTCACTTGTCTGAAATGGCATAGGGTCTTGCTTGAGCAGAAGGCTGGACTAGAACATCTTGAAGGTCCCTTCCAACTATATTCTGATTGATATGTACACATGCATACATGTATTCGAATATATTTGTAGGGGGAGGTGTATGGTGCCATTAAACATTACGCCCACATTATCTTTGCTTGCAATATTTCAGTACCTTTATAGACATACCCATCCCATGACATAGTTCCAAATGTACCTTCAATATCTGGATTTTTTTGTTTAAAAAGTGCCATGTGTATACCATATTCTAATTCTTTAAGTGAGAAAGAAAAAAATTCCACTCTCAAAAATATTACTGTATATTTGATAGAGTTTAGGAGTAAGCATATCAATAAATCTTTTATACCATTCCATAGGAAATCCATTTAATCTCAGTATTCTACCATTACATGTGATTTACATCCACAGTTAAGAATGTGACTAAGAATTATTGTGGGGAGGAAACTAATTGTAGAAGGCCAATTTTAGCTTTATAAACCTTGATATCTTTTTATCAGATAAATTCTTTTCTATGTATCCATAAAACAGTGTGGTTTTAGTGTAAAAGGACTTGCTTGAAGTTATAGTGAGTTCGTGTGAAACAGAAAAAGCGGATATGAATATACAAATACACGCACACAGAAACACACAACATATATATTCAGCCATAATACATATGACTGCGGATATGAAAATCTGTGCTGTTCAAGTTTTGTTCAGTTAATATTATTCCATGTGCATTTTTTCCACAACTTTCAAAATAATGTACGGTTCAAAGAACAACTTTAACAAGAGGATTTAACAATGGATTGCATGTGGAAGCTTAGCTTTGGTGCCAAGTTTTTAATGTCTATGTTTATAATAGACATATGTATTAAGTTCTTTTAGCACTGATCTTGTTTTAATTGCTGGGTTGGGAATTACCCAGAGTTTGATATAAGATGAGCGGTTATATAAATGTTTTAAATAAATAAATCAACTGCACCCTGATCTTCATGTTAATCTGGAAAATGCACTTGAGCTCTTGATGCTTAAAACCAAAGACCAACTTAAATGTTACAGATTCTGTATTTGGAGTAGCATTTGGATTGTGGTCCATTCTTTGCCCCAAAGCCTTCGTACAGCAGCTCAGTAGTATCTTACTTACAGCATGAACTTGATAGCTTAGTAGGAGAATAGTAGTTGGAAAGTAGCAAGAAATCCTTCTGGTATCTTTTGAACCTCAGAAATTGTCCATTTTTTTTCTAATTTTGCTACCCAAAAGTTCTGATTACAGAACTTTGCAACTATGCAAATCTTTAAAAGAAACTTATATAGGCAAAAAAAGAAACTTATATAACACCATACACGGGACCAGAATTCTGGTCACTCAGTGATGTGATTGAATCTGATTTTATGATCACGTTTACCATGGTTGGTAAGTGAATCACCACAGTTATTAAGTGAATGATGCAGTTGTTAAGTGAAGCACTGGTAAAGTGAACTTAAGGGCCCCCATTGACTTTGCTTGTCAAAGGCTGGCAAGGAAGGTGACAGATTGCAACCACATGACTGCAGAACTTTGCAACCATCATAAATGTGACCTGGTTGCCAAGGGCCTGAACTGAGATCTGGGTGGTAGTGGTGGTATGATGATGATAACTTTGAGGGAAGGTTATAAGTTGCTTTTTCCAAGGCAACTGTAACTTTGAACCATCATTAAGAGAACAGTTAGAAGTCAAGGACTACCTGTAACACACAAGCCAACTAAAGCCCTTCAAAACATCCTAAGCAAACCAAAAGGCCGGGCAACCCCAGACAAAAAACAAAACCAAACCCAGGAGTCAACTACAACATAAAATGTAAGAACTGCAACAACCGCAATGTAGGACAAACAGGCAGAAGACTGCAGAATGCATCCATGAACACCAATTGGCAGTCAGAAGACATGATGAAGATTCTTTAATTTCACAAGATATTATTGTGCTTCTCTGGCAGAAGATGCAGATGGCTGAGGTCTCAGAGAGCGAGGACTCAGATGAGGAGCCTGCTTGTGATGCAGGGATGGGGCCAGGACCATCAGGGAGTGGAATGCTGCGTTTGGAGATTATGAAGGCTGATAGCAATGATGAAGAGGCCCCCGAGGAGCCTGTGCCCAGCGTGCGTGCGTGCAGGGCTGCTCAAAGGAAAGAGCAGCTGCAGCAGCACGGGTGATTCAGGTAAGGCTGCAAGGTAATGGCGCCTCCCTCAAGAGATAAAAGCCAGCTGAGAAACTGGAGTTCTTTGCAGAAGGCAAAGAAGTTTGTTACTCGAGCCTGGTGGACATTATGAATATCTGAGTTGGTGTTTAGAGACTCTTTGATTTATTGTTTAGAAACTTTATCTGTTGTTCTTGGCAGCCTTACCAAAAACTAGGCAAGACTCTTCCTTATCGGAGCTAATTAGCTGGAGCTTTTATCTGTGAAGAAACAGGATTCCTAAATGAAACATTAAAAGGTATCGCTGGTACTTTTGTCTTATGTTTGCTCTCTGGGCACTAGGTTTGGGTCAGAACAGATATAGACAGATTTAACCATAGTTTCAATTGAGAAAACATGACAATCCTAGATCAGGCCAAGTCCAAAAATGCCAGGGAATTTCTAGAAGCCTGGCACTCAGACAAATCAGCCATGAACATAAATAGTAACAAAATCTATAGACTATGCAAAAAGAGACAACCAACCAGCCCAAAAGAGAACAAAAAGATTCCAGCACCTCTCCACCAGTAACCAGCACCCAGATCAACATAGACTAATTCCAAGGTTAACTTCAGACCAACAGCCAATACTCCAATCAAGAAACTTCCAAAGAGCCATCAGTAAACAGTCCAACCAAAGAATCTCTAAGATTGCCCCCATCCACACAGACAGGACAAGCCACCAGAATATAAACTGACAGAAAACAGCATTCCTTACTAGCAACTGATGATGTTAGCTAGATAGGGTAATGAAGCATCTGCAAGAAAACAAGCAAGCTCAGAGACCACTAAGAACCCTTCATTTCAACCCAAGCTATAACTATTCTCCTTTAATGGAAAGGACTACCTGTATTAGTGAACTAGTGAACTGCAAGGACTACCTGTATTAGTGAACTGTGTTCCATAGTATAAAGTTGTGTTTGCATGCTTGTTCTCATGAATTTTCGATTATATAGATACTGCTTATTTAAGACATCTCCAGGTTGATTTAAAAAAAAAATCAGTGTCAACATTCCAACCAAGCTCTCCATCTCGATTCAGCAGTCAGAGTCCATCCAAGTAAGAATTTATTAGAGAAGTCCTATTGGCACATCTGGGAAAACCCAAATCTGAAATCCTGTGTTTCCCCCTGCTAAATTAAACTCACATCCAACTCTCTTACTGATAACCCTCAAGTCACACTCTCCAATCCACCTCCACTCTGAATTTCCACCAAGTCCAGTCACTTCCCTCCAAACTCCAGAGACTGGGCCTTGAGCTCTGGCGAAAGAACGTTGTTGTGGCTGTCCTCCCTTCTCCCTTTATTTTCATTCTCACGGTTAACCATCCTCTCTTGTGGCAGCCCCAAATCCGATTCAAGATGGATGGTAGGTGGGATGACAATCAATTGCTCCTTTCCAGAAAAACCAGAATCATAATGCAAACAAAGCATTTATCAAGGCTTAGGCCAAATAGTATAGATAGACAGCACATCAGGAAACAAAGAAAACACACACACGTACACCAGCAGTGGTGGGATTCAATTTTTTTAATTACCGATTCTATGGCCGTGGCTTGGTGGGCGTGGCAGGGGAAGGATACTGTAAAATTTCCAATCAGAGGTGGTATTTGCTGATTCTCTGAACTACTCAAAATTTCCACTACCGGTTCTCCAGGACTGGTCAGAATCTGCTGAATACCACCTCTGCACACCAGCAAAAAATAGGTTTTAAAAAATTTTTTTTCAGAGTCTTCATTGAATTTTTAAGAAGAAAAAAAATGGATCCTAAATTTGTCATGGTTTTTGTTCAATAGCCTATAGGAAATCAACCCCTGGTGACAATATTAAACTATGAATGTATTTGTGAATACTGCTGTAGATAACTACCTGAAATAAAGAAATCAATAGTATAACAGATGAGAAAAAGAGAGATTATTTTTCCATGCAAATTGAAATTCACTTAAATAAGTACAAGGCACGAAGTAAGTCCATGCAGCAGTTCAGGCTCTGACACAAAGAGAACAAAGAAAGCAAAAATAGCAAGAAGCTAAATTATTCCCCCCGCCTTAAACTAGGAAAACACCTATAATCATATTTTAGATACAGGTAGTCCTCAACTTACTATATGTTTAGTGACCATTTGGCTCAGAAAAAAATGACTTACGGACCATTTTTCACAATTATGACTGTTATGGCATTCCCATGGTCAAGTGATCCCAAATTCCGGCATTTATTTATGATGGTTGCATTGTTCCAGGGTCATGTGATCATCTTTTACGACCTCCTGGCAAGCAAAGTCAATGGGGAAGCCAGGTTCGCTTAACAACAATGTTATTAACCTAATAACTCAGTGATTCACTTAACAACTGGGGCAAGAAAGGACATAAAATGGGGTAAAGACTCTTAAAGACCAACTGACCACTTTCACATCCAGGTTTTAGCTATGCAGAGGTATGATGAAAAGTCCTGCCCTTAAAAAACACATCCACCCATATTATGGTATAATACCACAGCTAGTTAAAAAGAACAGTCCTCTTCTCTCCTCTTCTCCCCTCCCCTCCCCTCTTTTATCTTTTTATCTTTCTTCGTTGTGTTAGACTAGGGCACACTTCAGTGGTTCCTGAGAAGGTAACCAATTAATTATTAAATGGCATAGATCCTCTTTTGTCTTTGTGGAGAAGGAAATTTGCTGAATGGGGGTAAATATACAGGGCTGAAACTCAGAAGAAAGAGGGAATGGCCTTGAAGAACGTAGCATGGTTTCCTGGTCTGATCTATTAGATAAGGAATGTCAAACTTGCGTCCCGTGGGCCGGATGTGTCATATGCTGGCCCCGTCCCCACCCGGTTTAGTGAAGGGGGGAAAAGTCCTGATGGGTCACATGACGATCCTGTGATGATGGGAGTTTGACACCCTTGTATTAGACACTGATCTTCAACCTTATAGATGCTAGTCCAACACATATTTGAATTTGGTAGTCATCAAGACTTTATTTTTTAAAATATGATTTTACCACAGCAATTTGCTCTGTTAAATGTCTTCGCCCATAAAAAATAACACTAGCACTAGCATAGCACTAGCACTAGCTCTTAGAGTTATATATCTTTCCATAGTGTTTTACAGCCCTCTCTAAGCGGTTTACAGGGTTAGCATGTTGCCCCCAACAATCTGGGTCCTCATTTTACTGATCTGGGAAGGATGGAAGGCTGAGTCAGTCTTGAGCCAGTCAGGATCAAACAGCTAGCAGTGAGCAGAGTCAGTCTGCAGTACTGCATTCTAACCACTGCACCACCATGGTTCCTGTGTACACCTTCAATCTCACCATTGTGTTGTGGGTTTCCCCCCCACATCCTATGGATGCCTCTGCTTCAGAGGTGGTATTCAGCAGGTTCTGACCAGTTCTGGAGAACCAGTAGCGGAAATTTTAAACAGTTCAAAGAACCGGCAAATCCCACCTCTGACTGGAGGTTTTACAGTATCCTTCCCCTGCCATGCTCACCAAGCCACAGCCACAGAACTGGTAGTAAAAAAATTTGAATCCCACCACTGCTCTGCGATGTCTTCTAACCTAACCGCTTTGTCAAATTTGTTTTCAATTTTGTGTTTGTGTCTGTGAATATAAAAAAGTTTGAGAGACCCAAACAGCCAGATTGGAATTCTTGTCCTACAAAATGGACAATAAAGCAGACCAAACATAATGGATTTATTCTTGTTCCTGGACCATGATTTTTCTTTGCCTGATCCAGTGGGATTGTTTTTTGAATTTGATTTTGAAGGTTGAAGACATTTATGGCAATAACTAGCTTTGGTGTGGGGTTGAACTATATAGGTGAATAAGCAACAGGTATCTTTTTCCTGTTCCAATCCTATTGTTTTGGGAGATTCTTCAAGATTTTGATCAGCTCTAAATTGTTCATGACTTATCCATCATTTCATTAGTAACATCACATTAAACTTATTTATTACAGTATTTTCAGGAAGCCATTTTTGAACAAATTAAAGGGAAAGGTCCTGATCATGGTCATCTTATTAATTATGTGGGGGGAAATGAATAAAGGAAATGAAATTGAATTTCCAAGCATACAATGCTGCTAAAATTGAAGGAAAGAATGAATTATGAGGATCAGCATAATCAGATATGGAAGCTTTTGATTCTCAGAGTTCCGAGTTAAAAGATGTTAAATGCAGTTCAGATGAAGTAATAACCCATGAAGGAAACAAAACTTTTCAAAATGATAGAATGCTACAGTCTACTGATCAAGGAAGAATGATATGTTTTACTTAAATCATCTATAGAAAATAGATTTGCCCAACAAATCAGGTGCACTAAAAAAGCCAGTGGTCTCTCTCCTTTTATTAGATTAATGATATGTTTATACAATGTGGCTATGTGAATATTATTAGCTATGTCATCCAATTTCATAATGAGCCAGACTGAAAGATATATTTAACAATATTCTAAGTTGGGCCATTGACCCATATATCTTAATGCCCTTTTTATAATTGTAGTCATAAAATAATTTCCCCGGGGGGGGAAGGAGGAAAGGGAGGAGGAAGAAGAGGAGGAGAAAATATTAGTTCCCAGTGTTGTCATCCAGTAGTTTTAAGAATCTATAATGCTTCTGTGGTTAAGCTGTCTTCAACATATATTGCCTGCCTATCTGAAGGCACAGTCAGATTTCATACTATATAGTCTTGAATTTATACTAGAGTGAGAAGCAAAGCTCCTTTGCACAGAGGTGGTATTCAGCAGGTTCTGACCAGTTCTGGAGAACCGGTAGTGTAGTTCGGAGAACCGGTGGTAACCTTCCCCTAGGAGTAGGGAGGGAATGGAGATTTTACAGTATCCTTCTCCTGCCATGCCCACCAAGCCACACCCACTAAGCCATGCCGCACCCACTAAGCCACACCCACAGAACCGGTAGTAAAAACTTTTGAATCCCACCACTGCTTTGCATCCTTGAGGTGAAAATCAAAATGAGATAAAATTGATCACATACTTCATCTTAGTGAAAGGGGGCCCTTTCCATGCACTCCAATAATTGTAAGTAGAGAAGTATTTTGTTTTATCAAAATATTTTGAAAGGGTGCATCAATTAAAAGTTTCACTGGGCAAACTTTCCCTAATTTATGTGATGCAAACAGCATCTAACAATTTTCCAAAGCTCTCCTTTTTAGGAATTTAGGACAGAAATCAAAAATAATTTTCCCACAGTATCAAAGCTTTTTACATTGGGAAGTAGAGGTCACAATAATCTTAGGGAAAATAAAGAACAGGAACAGGAAACTGCCTTAGGGTGAGTAAGGCCACAGAGTTTTTTTAGTCCTATCTGGAGGTGCTAGGTCAAGTCTTGAACCTCATGAAAGAAACAGAAGTTTTATGCGAGATATATGTATATATAATGTAATGGAGTTTTATAAAATGAATCCCCCTTAAATATCTCTAATTTTAGAAATAGTGTGCACTTGCAAGGCCATGGTTTTCTCAGTTGTAATGTATGACGAGGAAAACTGAACCATCAGAAGGGTTGAATGAAGAAAAATGGCGCCGTAGAAAACTGGTGAGAATACTTTGGCCTACAAGAACCAATCTTTCACACTAGATGATGTAAACAAGACTCCTCCTCACTAGAAGCGCTAATAGTGAACATAAAGCTTTGATATTTTGGATGCATTGTGCAAAAAGAAAGAGGGAAGAGGAGAGGGAGAAGGGGGAAGGGGGAAGAGGAGAGGAGGGGAGGGGAGGGGAGGGGAGGGGAAGGGAAAGGAAAGGAAAGGAAAGGAAAGGAAAGGAAAGGAAAGGAAAGGAAAGGAAAGGAAAGGAAAGGAAAGGAAAGGAAAGGAAAGGAGAACTGGAGGCAATCCTAGTATTTGGAAAAAAGCAAAGATAAGCAAAAGCAAGATTTCAGAAGTGGTTTTGCCATTAGCTGCTTCCTAGAGCTGAACAAGAGTGAGTGGCCCAAAGTCTGGCTTTCCTCCTAAGGCAGGCCTAGAACCCACAGCCTCTTGGCTTCTAGCCTGATGCCTTAACTACTGTCCTAATGTGGCTTTCAGCATGGTCTTATAAGAACTCAAAGACACATTCACTAACATTGATAGTTGGTTCAAAAAAGTGGGCACTGATTCGATGACTGAATTTAATGAGGCAGATTAGGTAACTGCTTAAGGCAAGGATGTTGAACCTTTAGATCTACAAGTGTTGCAAACTAATATCTCCAAACAGGGGCACTAACGATGAGAAATTCTGAAAACCTGGAGCAATATTTGGGTAGCAGCAGGTTTCTTATCCTTAAATTTTTCATTGAGATCAGCAAGAAGAGCAATATTCAACATCAATTGGATTGCGTTTATGGTTTCAGAACTGGAAAAAGAAAGAAAGAAGGACAGTAAGAAAAAGAAAAACTTAACGTTTAATATAGATATAGAATTAAAGTATAATAATTCTAATGTTACTGTGGAGGACGTGGACAGGATACTGGGGGGACTGAATGCCACCACCTGTTTGCTGGACCCGTGCCCCTCCTGGCTGGTCTTGGCCACTCGGGAGGTGACACGAGGCTGGTTCCAGGGTATTATAAACGCTTCCTTGAGAGAGGGGCTGTTACCTGCCGCCTTGAAAGAGGCGGTGGTGCGGCCCCTCCTCAAGAAACCGTCCCTGGACCCAGCATTGTTATCTAACTATCGTCCTGTCTCCAACCTTCGCTTTGTTGCGAAGGTTGTTGAGAGTGTGGTGGCACGTCAGTTCCCGCAGTACCTGGATGAAGCGAGTTATCTTGACCCCCTCCAATCGGGCTTCAGGCCCGGGCACAGCACGGAGACAGCGTTGGTCGCGTTGGTGGATGACCTCTGGAGGGCCCGGGACAGGGGTTGTTCCTCTGTCCTGGTCCTGTTAGATCTCTCAGCGGCTTTTGATACTGTCGACCACAGTATCCTATTGCAGCGGTTGGAGGGGTTGGGGGTGGGAGGCACCGTGTTGCGGTGGTTCGCCTCCTTCCTCTCCGACTGCTCGCAATTTGTGTTGACGGGGGGGCAGAGATCGGCCCCGAGGCCCCTACGATGTGGGGTGCCTCAGGGGTCGGTGCTCTCGCCCCTGCTGTTCAACATTTATGTAAAGCCGCTGGGTGAGGTCATCCGTGGCTTCGGGGTGGAGTTCCATCAGTACGCTGACGATACTCAGCTGTACATCTCCACCCCGGGCCACCCCAACGAAGCCGTCGAAGTGATGTCCCGATGCCTGGAGGCCGTGCGGAGTTGGATGGGTCGTAACAGGCTTCGTCTCAACCCGACCAAAACCGAGTGGCTGTGGTTTCCTGCGCCCAGATACAGTCAGCTGGTTCCTTCGCTGGCCGTGGGGGGAGAGGTTTTGACCCCCGTGGAAAGGGCGCGCAACTTGGGTGTCCTCCTGGACGTACGGCTGTCTTTAGAAGAACATATTGCAGCCGTCGCCAGGGGGGCTTTCTATCAGATTCGTCTGATTTACCAGTTGCGGCCCTTTCTGGATCTGGGCGCACTTCGCACAGTCACTTCCGCCCTCGTCATCTCCCGCCTGGATTATTGCAATGCTCTCTACATGGGGCTCCCCTTGAAGAGTCTCCGGAGGCTGCAGCTGGTCCAGAATGCAGCCGCGCGGGTGATCGTGGGTGCTCCTCGGAGCTCCCACGTTACACCGCTTCTCCGCAGGCTGCACTGGCTTCCTGTAGCCTTCCGGATTCGATTCAAGGTGGTACTGACAGTATTTAAAGTGCTCCATGGCTCGGGACCTGGGTACTTACGGGACCGCCTGCTGCCATCATCAACCTCCCGCCGCCCAGTACGCTCCCACAGGGTTGCCCTCCTCGGGGTACCGCCGCCCGGCCGTTGTCGGTTGACGGCCCCGAGGGTTCGGGCTTTCTCTGTGGGAGCCCCCTCCCTTTGGAATGATCTCCCCCCGGAGATACGGGCTATGACGGATATTCTGACCTTCCGGCGCGCAGTGAAAACCCTATTTTTTCAACAGGCTGGCCTGGCCCAGTAACTGTATTTTTAGTTTTTTAACTTAATTTTAATCGGGGTTTTATTAGTTTTTAATTTTTAACTCTATTTTTGGGTTAGACAGCCGGATCAATTTGGTTTAATTTATTTTAATTGTATTTATTGAGTATTTATTATGTGTTTTTAGTAGGCTGTACACCGCCCCGAGTCCCTTTTTGGGAGAGGGAGCGGTATAAAAGTTTAATTAAATAAATAAATAAATAAATAAATAAATAAATAATTCATTTTTAAGCGAATGTCCTGTACGGCTTGTTTTAGGAAACTCTATGTAAGTGAATTGCTACAATATGAGTAAATAACACTGACAATAGTGCAGAGATTATAACAATAGGAATAGTAGATGGAGATTCCTTATGATAGCTCACTATTCTACTAAATAAAATATTTTTCTAAGCTCGCATTAGAGACCCAGACATTTCAAAGAAAAAAAAAAGTGTGATTGAGTAGAATTCCCAATATGAAAAGAGTTCATTTAATAGCTGAATTACAATTGACAATAAATATATTTTTAAGCTGGCCTTTTCTTTGTTATTAACTTTGCTTTCTGCATGATACTAGAGAAAACCCAAGAGACAGAAAGGGAAGCTGAAAGAATGAATCTCAATAGGACCAATGGAGCTAAAATAAAAAATGCAATATTTTAAAACTGATTCTGGGCTTTCTTTTTCCAAAAGGCAGTGCTCAAGTGATAAAGGATGAAAAAGAACACAAAGCCTATTGTCTTTGTTCTGTATGCATCTCTCCATAAATTTCTCTTTCATTCATCCAGTGCCCCATTAAATTCTGATCAGTGGCTTATTTTATCCATATACATTGTCATTTCACCTCCCACTCTTACCAGTGGACACCTTCACCTAGGTGTGGAGATGAGGGTAGGGGGATGGAATGACAAAAGTAGCATTATCAAGCCTCACTCCTTCTGCACATATAGGTAGTCCTCGATTTACAACCATTATAGAGCCCAACATTTCTGTTGTTAAGTAAGACATTTGTTAAGTGAATTTTGCCCCATTTTATGACTTTTCTTGCACCACGGTTGTTAAGTGAATCACAGTTAAGTGAATCACAGTTGTTAAGTGTCAGCCTCCAAGAATCCTTCTTCTGCTTGTCTTTCCGGCTGCCATGGAAATGGGGGAAGGGAAGAATAATTGGCCTTCATGAAGGGAACGGTGCTGGAAGTTTAAGTTGGTGAAATGTAAAAGTTGGGGTGTTTTCTTGACTATGCTTACTTGCTTACTGTGCAGATATAGCCTCTTATCTCTTGGCATACCAGATGTGTGAAAGGCCACTTGAAGATGCCCCACATTATACACATCTCAGATTAGATGGACAGTTTGAACTATTGAGGGTGGGAACATGGGATAACTTTCTATATGTGATTTCCGTGCCTATTGCCTCAGATCTTGTATTCCTCTGATGCTACTACTACAATTTTCAGTAAAAGTCCTTTTCTCTATAACAATGGAGTCTAAGGTTTTCTTTCTTGGGTTTTGAATGGAGCCTCACCTGACACTGCAGTTGATATGTTAATAAGCTGGTTCTTAAGTGAATCTGGCTTCCCCTTTGGTTTTGCTTATCACAAAAGTATCACCTTATCACCTTGGGACATAGGAACGGTCATAAATATGAACCAATTGCCAAGCATCTGAATTTTGATCCTGTGATTATGGAGATGCTGCAAAGGTAACTGTGAAAGATGGTCATGTCACTTTTTCTAGTGCTGTTGTAACTTTGAATGGTCACTAAATGAACTGTTGTAAGTCGAGGGTTACCTGTATGTAGTGACATTGCATGTATGTATGAAAATGACAGAGTTCCTATTGATGCCCATACTAAAACAGATGAATTACTCTCTATTGCTAAATAGTATTTTATTTATTGTGAATTAACCCAAGTGAGTCCATACAGGGTATATATAAAATTGCTGCAGTCTACTTCTAAACATCTCTTGTTTTAAAAGAATTAAGCCTTGGATATTTCATAACACTGAAAGCCATTAACCAAAATATTAAGGATTGAGTCAACCTTGGGAAGATCTCTTTCACTTACATAACATACAGATATCCAACAAATATATATCCAACAAATATATACATACACACACACATATTTGTTGGGGTTCTTCTACATTCACATCTTTGTGATTAAACAAAACTATTCTCTCTTTATGATTCTTTCTCCCTTTCTCCCTAAATATATTTAAACATCAATAATATTTCTTCAGACAATGTATTGTTGTAATTTATTTTTGAACATGTAACTTTCATGTCCAATCTAGCAAGTAAAATAATACCTTCTAGGAGAGAAAACGAAATGACTACAAGCTGCTTTGCAAAAGCTGGATGAATACTGCAGAGGATGTCCTGTTTGACTTTTCTATTTTGCTAGATTGACCAAAAGCTTTGAGGAGTCATGGCAGACAGTGTATCCCTCTCCCTTTTCTAGCAATTCTTTGTAAACCCCAAAGAGGTCTCTTATAAGGAGCTCTACCTTGACAGATTTCACAGATGACAAGGGGAAGTGCTGAAACAACATGAGGTAGTTCATTGAAGCAATTTGCTTTCCCTCTTTCCTTTGAGGAAAGAGCATTGGGTCACCTCCATTGAACATCTCCATTTGTTGAATCAAATCCTGGTTTAGTTTATGTAGAAGAAAACTGCAAACTAATATAGTGGAGGCTTTTATTTGTAAAGACTTGCATCACTCAATTTCATGTGAAATTCCATTCCTTTAAAAAGCAACTAATGAACTGATCTCACACTTGTCATGAGGAAATCCATACAAGGTCTAGCTGAAAGTATTATCCACAGAGATGTTTTCAAGTTTCAGTAGAACCATTGATGTAGAAGACTTCCAAAGCAACTGAAGTAACTCCTATGCCGTCTACTAATTTACTGATAGTATGTACAACCAAAAAGGTGTATACTACTGAGGATGTGCAATATATTTGTATACATTGGGTTTTTTTTAATGTGCAATGGCTCTTGATGAAGGGTATACCTGAACTTAGAGTAGGCACATTTCAATTCAGAAGAGAATGAGAAGGTGGGGGAAATCAAAGAATAGAATAGAATAGAATAGAATAGAATAGAATAGAATAGAATAGAATAGAACAGAGTAGAATAGAATAGAATAGAACAGAGTAGAATAGAATAGAAAAGAACAGAACAGAACAGAATAGAATAAAATAGAATAGAATAGAATAGAACTTTATTGTCATTTTATATATACACTAATCAGCATACATTAAAATGACATTTTATTGCATTCAGCTCTCAAAAGATAACCATTATGCATATACCCATACACACACATATATATGACACAGAGAAACATCACAGTTTAGTTCAAACATATACATATACATATACATGGCAAAAAAAAAAAAGAATCCTGCGAATTTACAAAAGGGTACAATCAAAGTGCAATGCATTTTGCATAAGGAACAAAGCTATTACAGAATGTAGTAATGTGCTGAGTACTGATTTTTTTATTTCTGTAAGCAGCCTGGAATCACAGTGAGGTGAGTTGGGCAGCCCTATACGTTTTCTTAATAAACTCATAAAAATAGTGGAGAGATAGATAAAAAAAAAAAAAACCAAGGAGCAAAAAAGGGTGTGGGAGATGTGTTCACAGGAGATGGTTGTAATGGTGCATGGAAGGAGAGACCCCCAAATTGTGTTGGTACAAATTAGCAGAATCTTATGCCAAGCCCCATGCCATGCAGCATTGTCCAATATCATCTAGGAGATTACAAGAGAGATTGTTTTAAGTTCCCATCTGGCTTTCCTGCTGCAACACCAGGCTTCTTGCCATAATGCTCTCTGGTTTCCTTGAGACAATTGCAAAGTCAGTTCATGACCACCTGAGGGAAACCATACCATCTGGAAACACCCAGAGAAAAGATGCTTCGCAATTCTGATGTGCTTTCACTGAACTAGAACACATCGGATAATCCAATGTGCCAGTAAAACTACCCGCTTCACATAAACCTCTATGAGCCATCAGAAAGTAAATGGGATGATGATATGAACTGTTTATTGAAATGACTGAGGGTTGCCAGATACAGCATTACTAAGTTAACATTTTGGTTACTGAATTACAAAGAACATTAAGGAATCTGCGTAGCTTCAGACAAGCTGAAACAAAAAAAAAAAAATGCATTGCACTTTGATTGCACCCAGTTTGAAAGGGAAAAATTTGGAGTGGAAAAAGAAACCCATTTCACAATCTCTTGTCTAATTATGAACCAGGCTCCAAATGTTATGAAGTTCCAAGTCAGCTCATAATTAGTTTTAGCTGACACTTAGCAAAAATTTGACAGACATGGAAAAGGCTTCTCTTGGCCCTTTGACAATGCCCCGCAAGAGCTAATGGTTGTTGAGCTTTCAGTTTCTGGGTAGTTTTTAAAGCTATTCTTACTAATGCCCCAGAGATGGCGGGAAATTACTGTTGCCAGTGGTTTTTGTTTCTTGTTACAGGTAATCCTCCACTTATAATCGCAATAACGATTGAAAAATTCATCATTGAGAATGTAGTAGTTAAGTGAGGCATCACATGATCACACCCAGTTTGATGACCTTTTAAGCCACAGTCACTAAACAAATCACTGTGGCTGTTAAGTGAGATATCAGGTGACCAGGACTCACAACGTTCCCTGCTGGCTTTTCCATTGACTGTTTGTTGGAAACCAGCAGGGAGGGCAGTAATCACATGACCGCAGGGATGCTGTGAAAGTTATGAGTGCAAGTACTGGTCATAAGTCACTTTTCTAACATTGTTGTAAACTTCAAACAGTCACTAAACAAATGGTCGGAAATCAAGATTTCTGTATTTCTGTAAGTCAGAAGCACCAGGCTTTGTTACTCTAACTGACGAGGCTCAAATGATCCAACTTTGCATGCATTATGAGAAGAACTCTCTATCTAGAGAAAACTCTACTGTCGGAAAAGGTAGAAGGAAAAGAGAAGTAGAGGAAGACAAGTAGCAAAGTGGAGGGACTCGATTACAGTGAAGATGAGTGTACCACTGGAAGAGCCGTATTAAGGACCGATTGTCAAGGAGAAAACCGATCTTTGTGGCTACTAATAGAAAAACCTCATAGCACATAATCATCAGTCATTGTTATTGACACATATGAAGGAAGCTGTAGTGATTGTAATAGTGATGAAGAAGGTGGTTAGGAATACCTTGGTTTATTCTATTATACTACTTTTATTCATTTGGACTTCACCTTAATGAGCAGAAAGCTATACAATATGAAAGGGGGATTATGAAAGGAATGGTTTCCTGGCTTAGGCAAAATCATAAAGGCAACAAGAATTAGCACATGGATGGGCCTGACTATGAATTATTCATATATTGTGTTTAGATGAGAGCTTTACGGTATACCCCATATTAATTTATCCCCTTAAAAAACTGCCATCTCAATTAACTGTGCTAGAAAATCATGCCTATTCTTAAATATTATTTCAGGGTTGAAAGCAGTCCTTAGTTTATCAACTAAATATGGAAAAATACACATCGTGATACACTTAACCAGGGGTGGGATTCTACCAGTTCGCACCTATTCACTAGAACCGGTTGTTAACATTCTAAGCAGTTTGGAGAACCGGTTGTTAGAAGAAATTACTGGCCTAATCCTGTAAGGAAGGCAGGAAGGAAACATTCTGCTGTTGCTTACAGAAATTGCCTCTCCGTTAACCCTTATTACATTCTTGGCAGGACTAGACTTCCTGTCTCAGGAACTTATCTGAAGTTTTTTCCCCCTCCTTTGCTGGTACTTTGCTTATGTGGAGTGACCATTCAAAGTTACAATGGCTCTGAAAAAAGTGACTTATGACCATTTTTCACACTTACGACTGTTGCAGCATCCCCACAGTCATGAGAGACTAGGCGAGGAGATGCGTGCCTCGATGTGAGTGATATTCAGTTGGCCACACCCAGCCAATAACATGACCACCAAGCCACGCCCACCAACTTAGCCATGCCCACAGAACCAGTTGTTAAAAAATTTGAATCCACCCCTGCCCTTAACCCTCCTCATCGAGTAGTTCCATGTGTTGTTTTTCATCCCATTGCAATGTCTATCTAGCATTAAATTAAGCTACGACACACACAAATCAGCATGAGTTACAGCTTTTGAGGCACGTGTCCCATGAAAACTATTGCTTTCTTGCTGAGATAAAATGAATGGGTGATTGTAAGGCTACCTTACTTGGAGCAGGCAAAAAAAATTTTTTCACTCACAATGAATGTAAAGGATATGTCAGCTGTTGGTTTTGGAAGGGAAGTTGTTGAGGCCAATGGAATACAGGGTGGACTTACTTAAATGCTTATTACATGATGCCGAATTTACATCAACAATCATTCAGCCTGTACTTAATCTCTTATTTATCTCTACATTCACTTCCTTCCCAGATTCTATTCTTTCTATTCTGTTGGTGTTGGATGCCTTCCCGGGTCTGTCTATCAATTCTTAAACATTTTACTGTTCAAGGAGATTTCCATTGTTAAAAAAGATCCTCAGCAAGGGATTTTGGAAAGCATGTACAAATCTCCCACCATAACCTTATACAGGTAGAATGGTAACCGAGGAGGTAGAAGATAAACAAGTACATTGCAAATGGGATTTCTCTCCCATTGGTATTGCATGATGATGTTCCTGAAACAGCCATATCAAAGGTGGTACCACTGTTAACATTACTACTGAACTAGGATACACTTTCGTGCCTAAAAATCGTACAAATAATATTCTAAGACTTTTTTCAACAATAACTGCATCTGATGCTTAAAGCCAGAATTTCATCAAGCTGGAATTCCATGGAGGAACAGAAGTACAGTTTATTTCTATATTTTCCCTTCTGTTTTATTGTGCAATCATTGTTGATGAAAGCAAAGGGCTTATGCTTCTTTTTCCGAACTTAAGAAAAAAAAGACAAGCTCAACAATACGTGTGGCAACTAGGCCAGCACCAGGTTGAGGGTCATTAGCTTTTTAGAAGGCTCTTTCCTGTACTTGAAAGTCAATGTTAAGAGCCTGCCTAATGCTCAGGGCCCTCAAACAGCACCCTCAATATGATATGACTTGAGGGCAGGTTATATTCACCATTTACTCTTATTATTCCCCATAACCTTGGACAAGATACCTGAAGAGTGCCATGCTGGAAAAGAAGCTTTTTAAAAATGTAGGAAGTTAATACAGTGGCTGCTTGGCTTCATGAAGAGAAATCATATTTAAAATGGAGAAACATGGTATAAGATTCATTTATGACATACAGTAGGCTTCATCCCAATATTTTGTACTTGCATGTTGAAGTCGCGACATCACAGATTGATGTCATTCAATCATTATTGTGCAAATCCCCTTAGCCACTCCGCCTGCCCACTGACAGATGCCCATGTTTTCTGCATTCTGCTTTTCCATGAATTCAGCCTAGGATAGCATATTCAGGATTCCCCCTTTTTTTTTCCTCTCAGCAATTTTACAAACTAGGTTTTCCCCCACAAATTTTCTGACAAGACTTTGATCAATACACTGGAGAGGTTGGATCAAGAGCCAAGGAAGACTTGCATTTTTAAACACACTTACCATGATTTCTGCATCTACAGTATTAGGAACAAGTGATTCTAGAAGCAGTAATACTGCAAACACGGTGATATTGTAACATTGATTGTGTGCAAACATTGTGAGGAGGAATAGGTGACAAATTAAAAAACAATATTCAGAACTGCCTTTCTGGTGTAGATATATACTGCTGGAGTGTTAGAACGAGCAACTCTAAAAGTATGTCATAAGCTGGAGGGCTGTGTATAATTTTAAGGCTTGTTATTATTATTAAACATTTATGTAGCTCTTTAATTTGCATATTTAATTGCATGTAATTAACACCACTCACATATCCAGTCCGCCTGAATCTCTCTGATACCATAGTGGAGATAGCAGGCAAGTTTTTCATATTTTTACATATCTGCCCTCAGATATTTCTCAAAAAAGTAAGTTGAGCTTTCAAAACTGGTGATGGGAAGCATTTACTATAAGAATTTTTTTTTAAAAAAAGACTCAAACAGTACATTTAAAAATATTATTTTTCTACTATATTTTCAAACCGAATCATACAATGATAAGGACTTTTTTTTTAAAGAGAAAATTCAATTCAATTTCAATTACATTACATTTATATGCCGCCCTTCTCCAGAGACTCAGGGCGGCTTACAGTCTATGAACACCATGTTAGGTGCTTGGCAATAGCCTTCATTCCATTGTATATGCCTGCTTATTACTAGGGCTTTTTGGCCCCCCCAAGCGGCATTTTTACAAAGTCAGCTTATTGCCCCCAACAATTTTTGGGTCCTCAATTTACCTACCCTGAGAGGATGGAAGGCTGAGTCAACCTTGAGCCTGGTGGGATTCGAACCTGCACTAATAGCAGGCAGCTTGCACTAAGTGCTAGATGATTAACAGCCTGCACCACCAAGGCCCTTCCAAGTTCTCATATTCTATATCAGGGCTGTCAAACTCCTGGCCCGCAGGCTAGATGTGTCATGTGCTGGCCACACCCATGCCCGGTTTAGCGAAGGAAAAAAGTCCCAATGCGTCCAGAGGTGATATTCAGCCGGTTCCTGGCGGACCAGTAGGGAAAAATTTGACTGGTTCAGAGAACCAGTAGGGAAAATTTTGACTGGCCCCGCTCACAAGCCCTCACTCTTACCTCTCCAACGTCTCCTATATTCTGTTGTTTATTAGCTCAGCTGATTCGTGTGGCAGAGCGGATTGCCGTGCCTCAGCTGAGCTAAAAAAACAGCAAAGCTCACCATCATTGATAAAGAGAGTGGCATGTGCGCAATATGTGCGTTTGGTGCGTGTGCACGATAGGTGTTGATATATTCCTTTCAGCGTTGATACAGAGGATGGTATTCGAGCACTGTGCACACATGTGTAAAGCAAAGCGAGCTCTTCGAACCAGTAGGAAATTTTTTTGAAACCCACTACTGAATACATCATATGATGCTACCATGATGACGTGAGTTTTACACCCCTGTTCCATATGCTTCCTTAGTTATTTGAGTCATGGACTTATACAGGGTTGCTTGTTGCCTATCCCTGCATTATGATATTTTAACGTCTATTATTTAAAAATACAAACAACACATGGACATACACTTGCTGTCTTTCAAGGTGAACTCATACTTCATTTATTTTTCCATTTGTAGATTAATGTATTCATCACAATTAAAAAGGAAAGTAAATGAGCAAGTGTATAAACATGACCCAAACATCCCTGATTTCCCCATTCATGCTTTGATAATATCCATCTTAAAAACTGTACATAATAGTAATTATCTCCCAGAGTACAAAGGAATATTAGTTGAGTTTGGACAGGGCCTGCTACATTAGAAGTGTGCAACAACTCCAACAAGAAAGAAAGTGTGTATGTGTATGAATGTGTGTGTGTGTGTGTGAAATCTATCACTTTTCTTCTCTAACCACAACAAAGGGGCAATCAATTCAGCACAGCTATTCCAACCATGCTACTAATGTGCCAAATTCATTGGATTTAAACAGGGGAAAAAGTGGTGAGTTGAAGACTTCTTGGCAGGAAGGAAGTTGAGTGGATAAAAGAGTAGGTGAGCTGAGAATTAATCTCTGGCTTTGATTGAACCAGAAGACCATGTAATACTCCAGTGCGAAATTCGGGAATTTAATCTCACTCCTGCAGGCTCACCATCACTTGAGACTATTATGCATGTGTGAACCAGAACAGTCATGGTGAAAAGAAACAGCAGCAGAATAACAGCTATGCTGGGTTGATTGCCCCACTGTTGTACACTTGACTATTTTCATTTGCTAAAGGCATTCCTATTTTGCTGATCCATGTTGTATATGCTAAACAAATCAAGATTAATCTGGAGTCTTTTAATAAAATGGGATGCTCGGGCATCAACAGTATTCATTGAGCATACTCTATCTCCAGGTTCCTGTCAGCGACATGTCACCTGCAATGCAAACAGCAGGAAAAATATGAAATAATAATTTCATACATCATCTCTGTGAGCAGGAGGCAGTCAAACATTCAGTCCAAATTTAAACTGCTACTGTGCAATAAAGCAAATACCATCCAAATAATATTTCAAATGATTGAAAGGCTTTTGATTTCGAAGTGTATTCTCTTAAGCTAAGTGGTCCCCAAGACCATCTAGAAAATTCAATTGTTTCATTTTAAAATGTTTCTGCCCCAAATTATATCAAATCCTAATGTTTCAGAAGAAACACATGGGATTGGATTGCTGACTGGGCGCCTGATCTCAAAGAAAAAAAAAATCTAATTTTCTGATGGCATTTCCTCATACTGTCTCAAAAGGGATAAAATTTTAATGGATGATTTTTTGAAGCAGGTCACCAGTCATTGTGCTGGGAAGATGTGCAAGGCGAGTTTGCTGTGCAGCAGTGGAAATATATATATATATATATATATACAAAGAATGCTAGAAATAAATCAAACTATGTAATTGAAGCCATAAAAGAATTTATTCCTGTAACATGTAAAACAGCATTGTAAAAAGCATATTTTATACTGTTTATAAGATCATCCTCCCGATCAATGATTGATTATATGCTATCAAGTTGGTGCCAACTTTCAGTGGCGACAAAGATAGCCTTTCTCCAGCATGATCTGTCCTCAAACAGGCCTTTCAAGGTACCAATTGCCATAATCATCAACTCCAAGCACTTTGTTGCTGATTGCCTTTTTCTTCCTGTACACCTTAACCCTTATTGTACATTTCTCAAGAGAGTCTTTGTGTAATGTGTCCAAAATAAGCTGAACCTGATCATCTGTGTTTTGAATGAGGACTCTGGATTCATTTATACTATGGCCTATTATTTGGTTTTCTTGGGTACCCTCAAGAGTCTCACCAATGCCAAAGTTTCAGAAACATAAAATACTCTTTCTACCCTATTTCTTTAAAGTTCAACTTCCACTTTTACAGAGCGTCCAGGGAAAACCAATGCCTTGCATCACTTTGATTTTTGTAGGCACAGACAGGGGTGGGATTCTACCAGTTTGCACCTATTCGTTAGAACCAGTTGTTAACATTCTAAGCAGTTCGGAGAACCGGTTGTTAGAAGAAATTACTGGCCTTGTCCTGTAAGGAAGGCAGGAAGGAAACATTCTGGTGTTGCTTACAGAAACTGCCTCTCTGTTAACCCTTATTACATTCTTGGGAGGACTAGACTTCCTGTCTCAGGAACTTCTCTGGAGGTTTTTTCCCCTCCTTTGCTGGTACTTTGCTTGTGTGGAGTGACCATTCAAAGTTACAATGGCACTGAAAAAAGTGACTTATGACCATTTTCACACTTACGACTGTTGCAACATCCCCACAGTCATGAGAGGCTAGGCGAGGAGATGCGTGCCTCGATGTGAGTGATATTGAGATTGCCATGCCCAGCCAATAACATGATCACCAAGTCATGTCCACTCAGTCACATGAGCACCAAGCCACGCCCACCAACTAAGCCACGCCCACAGAACCAGTTGTTAAAAAATTTGAATCCCACCCCTGGGCACAGACATATCACAGCATCTTTATTGTGTTATACCCAACCATAGCATATTTCTTGATTGCTCATTCCTGTACTGTTCTTAGCTGATTCTCAAATGTGGAAGTATTTCATTCCATTCCATTTAAAATATGTAGCCACCCATATGTTTTGCACAAAACAAAACAAAAATTAAACTATCATAAAAAGCTCCAGCATCTCCAGAAAATGCAGCCCGACATCAAAAACTGCTTTATTGTGCATCAGCCTCACGTTATCCTAACACTTTTGGGAAAAGCCAAGTCTTCAAGGTTTTCCACAAGGCTCAAAGGGTCAATCTGAAGGCTGATTGCTGTGGGATCATTTCCTACCCAGCCTATTTACATGTTTCACAGTCCACAGCAAGGGTAAATATAAAATTATTGTTCACTATAACATCTGAAGAAATTGGTAAAATCTGGATGTTTCAAGCAAATTGGCAAGAGGAAGAGGAGTTATATAGGTAGTCTATAAAGATTCTTAATCATCCAGGTCATGTTTGTCCCAAAGGTGCTTTTTCAGGAAGTAACTGGACTTCCTTATTTTTTCTTTTGAAGATGTTTCGCTTCTCATCCAAGAAACTTCTGTCAGAGCTGAAGAAGCTTCTTGGATGAGAAGCAAAACATCTTCAGAAGAAAAAACAAGGAAGTCCAGTTGCCTCTTGAAAAAGTATCTTTGGGATATATACAGGTAGTCCTCGAGTTATGACCACAACTGAGCCCAAAATTTATGTTGCTAAGTGAAACATTTGATAAGTGAGTTAGCCCCATTTTACGACTTTTCTTGCCACAATTGTTAAGTGAATCACTGCGGTTGTTAGTAACATCGTTGTTGTTAAGTGGATCTGGCTTTCCCATTGACTTTACTTGTCAGACAGTGACAAAAGTTAACCGCATGACTCCAGGACACTGCAATCATCATAGATATGAACTACTTGCCAAGCAGCTGAATGTTGGTCATGTGATCATGGGGAAGCTCCAATGGTCATAAGTGTGAAAAACAGTCATAAGTAACTTTTTTCAGTGTTGTTGTAACTTTGAATGGATGTTAAATAAACTGTTGTAAGTCAAGGACTAGCTCTATCTGCAAATTGCTGTCAGGACTCCAACAAATTCACCCCCATTCAAATCAAAAGTCTCTAGCCGCATCTCAGAGAAAAAAAATGCTTTATTAGAAGTGGCCATGTTGGCGTTTAGCTGGGTGCAGCCGATACTAAATTACATCATACATTTCCCCTTTGACCCTGGTCTTCCCCCACCCCCTGGATGTGACTTCTCCAATGGGACCCATCCATCTCCAAGAGTCATCCATCATGCTCTCCAATTACCTTCTTATGACAACTTTGGGCTACCGGGGTGATTATCTAGGCATTTAAGGAATGCCTTGTTTCCCCCCACTCCCTTTTTCTGGCAGCTAAAAAGATCAAAGGAGTATCTTTTTAGTTGACAATTACAGCCATACACTTTCCGACTCTGAGGTGATTGCTTATGTAGTTTTGCTATGAAAATGGGGAATATTCAAAGAGGTGATTGATAGATGGTAGACGGTGATTGATAGATGGTAGACGGTGATTGATAGATGGTCTTGGGTTCATATAAATCCTTCTAAAGCAGAGGCATCAAACTCGATTTCATTGAGGGCCACATCAGGGTTGTGTTTGACCTCGGGGGGCAAGACGGGCATAGCCAGGGTGGGTATGGCCAGCTCAACATCACTCACGTTGGGGACACCTGTGGTGGCCCAAGAGCCCTGCCCACACATGGCCCTCCCAAGCTCCATTTTTGCTGGCAGAGACACTGCAGGCCAGTCCTTCGCTGTTTCTAAGTCAGTCCCGTGGGCAGATTAAACACCCCGTGGACTGGATCCGGCCTGCGGGTCTTGAGTTTGACACCCCTGTTCTAAAGCATCATCCCAATCTCAAGAGAATGTAGAAAATAAAAAAAAATGTCCTTAAGTATTGTCTTACCACTGTAGCTCATTCATATTTTTATCAACCATTCAGGTAACAGATCATCAGGGTTTCAGGTCTAAGCCTTTCCCATGAACTAGTGAACTCAGCTGCCTGTAGAGCAGAGAGCAGAAAAGGACTGAGAAAGATAAAGTTTAGTTTCTGCACTTCCAGGAAAAGGGAATCAAGCTTGAGTTGGTGGCAGCTTCATTTCATCTATGACTAAAGGTCCTAATTCCTGTTATTCTTTCGTTGAAAATCAAATGCTTAATACAACAGTAGGTGATCCCCGTCCAAACACAAAAGCCACACTTCAAGAGGGCTGCTTACAAAATTTACAAGATCTACTCTGAACAGTTTCACAGCAAGCCTTAAGAGATAAATTCTGTCTGGAGGAATCATACGGGACGGCACAGCAGGAATCATAGCAACATAAACAGCAGTTATAGTACTTGTCTTTTCTCTCTCACTGAAATAATGTGGGAAGAAAACGTTCCAGGAAATATGTTGTAGACATGCCTGCAAATACTTCTTAGGCTACTATAATTAAAAGTAAAGACTTCCACTAGTCAAGCTTAATTTCTCCATGTTCATGATTTTCTTGACAATAATATGCAAATAATTTGCTATTGACTTCTTCCAGGATTTAATACACACACACACACACACACACACACACACACACACACACACACAAACACACCACTAAGTTCTTTTTTATAACCCACAACTGAAGTAGATAGTAACAGTTGGGAGTCTAATGGGAAATATCCACTCTATGCTGAGTTTTCCTTTCATGTTCCATCCAAGAATTATCTATGTATGGTCCTGATTAGCTTTTTCCAACTTGCCCCTTGAACTGTGGGGGTCACAAGAAAGAGGGGGGGGGGACTCAATCATATTTCAAAGCATTTTACAAAAATATTATTGCCAGATTTAATTCCAAAAATGAAGGGCAATCAGTGTACAGTAAATTGTTTTTTACAACTACCACGTAAACTGGATTTACCATGCACCACAGTTTTCACAATCTGTATTATTTTACTTCTATTTACATAACACCAGTGAAACATATTCCCATGAGTACATTACTAAGTTGCCACATCTGAATTCCAATCTATGATTGTTCGTACAAACAAGTCTTATACATCAAATTCCTTGACAAAAGTTAGTTAAGGCAATATGTGTCACTGGAATTCCTAACAAGCCTAGCTTTGGCTTATGTTGGTAAAAACATAGACTGAAATCTCCTGCATATTTAGCTTGGAGTAAAGACCTGCTGGGCCTCTAGCATTTATTCCTGAGAAATCTACATTAGATTTACCTGTCAAGCTTAAATCCAGCTAACATCAGCTATGAAGTAATCACTCAAGGAGCAGTAGAATTTATTACTCTGATGGTATCTTTGGGTATTTATTTTATTACATCTACTTTAGCTTAGTGTCAGGAAATATGTATATTTCTGGGAATATATGTCTTTAGAACAGAGGTCACCAACCCCTGGGTCGTGACCCAGTAACACACCAAGGCTCATTGGAAACCAGGCCACGCAAGTGGTGGATGAGCAGACGAGTGCACGAAACTCAATTTGTGCAAATGGAGCTTTGTGTGTGAATATGCTTGCCCATCGTTTGCGTGGAACTATCTCTGCCCACCCCATCATAGCTGCTGTCCACAGAGCTGGAAAGGTTGGGTACCGTTCGTGGCCTTAGAAGATGCCACATGCAAAAAGAATTGAATGTGTCTCCACACTGATTTCCATCTACATGCTTTTTGAGTTTGTAAACCAGCACAGAAGGCTTGGAACAAAGTTTCTCAGCAAGTGGCATGCAGAAAACTAGTGAGATGTTACTCCTTCTCTTCCTCAAAGAGCCTATGAGGGGGAGAGAGAGAGAGAGACTGAGAGAGAAAGGGCAACAGCAAAGCAGCTTTTATTAAATGTGCTGAAGCAAAGGTAATTGAAGATCTGAGCAATATATTTCCAGGAATTCTGGACTGGAACAGACTCTGAAAGATTTGGGTTTAGGAATCAAAATAATATAGCCGAATATAACATAAAACATAACATTTTGCTTAGTTAATCCACCATCTCTCATTATTTGATGCATTTCTAAATTGAAATACATATAAACTAGTGTATTTCATTAATTGAGTTTGCTTTAAGAGAATACTATTCATAGCAGCAAATGCTGCTTTAGCCCCAGTCTCTTTCATTATTTTGCAGTAAAAATAATTATCAAGCGTATTAGTGCAATTTTTATGTCCTTACAATTTACCGCAACTGATGAATGTAATAACAGCACTGCCTGTAAAATTGTAAATGTCCTCCTTGCCTAAAGTAAGTTTATTTTGTTACTATCTTAGTGGGGTGAATTGTACTTTTTTAACAGATTATTGGATGAAACTTAAAATGAGAATGGTGTTTATATTATTCCTTATTTCATTTTATATTGCCCAGCTCAGCCTTATATAAGAAATCCAACTACTTTAGAATCAGGCTCCTGATCCATGTGCTACTAAAGGACTATGATCGGATGCATAAACAGCCACATTTTATTCATATCAGTATTAATATTTAAATTATTTAAATTAATAAATCCAATTAATAAATTAAAATCTAGTCATTTTATTTAATGAAATTGGTAGTGGAGTTTGGATGCATAAATTGAAGTCAAGAGGAATTCCATGGTGTCTGCAATTATTATTGCATAATTGTTAGCAATTTTTTAGTGATCTACAAACGTTCTGGTAAGAAGAAATACAAAACTGGATTCCTATATTTGGCCAAGATATGTATGGTACATCGGTTGTACAATTTTCTTGGGAAATACATCATATAAACAATAACAGGAAATTCAACCTGCAGTTGAGGTTGATTATTTAAAAGAACTGATTAGTAATGAAGAATTTAATAATACAGTTTTCTTATTGTTTTAGTACAAAGGGAAGGGAACAGGGAAGGGAAGGGAAACAAAGAAAAGGAGGGCCCAAGAAACAATAAAAATATTTTGTTACATACAGGGATCCATTTAGCCTAATTTTAAGACATAATTAAACCCTACCCTAGCCATGGAATAATTTTCCTCTTACATCAATAGCGAGAGAAATGGACACATATAGTATCAACAATCCAATACTGCACACCTGGATTTCCAACTCTGAAAAAGAGGATTTCTTGTAATCCCTCCATATAAAGATGAGTTCCAAGTTTGAAATACATAATTCAAATGAACATCTTTGAACCTATTGACCTTTGAAATACACATAACAATAGCATGGCAATAATAGGAAAAAGCCATAATATAAAAATATTGTCTTTTTAGATTGACAGTCAAGCATTTAAAAATATTCCTTGGGGTATACAGTAAATATAGACAAAATCACTTGTCAAAGTACAGGAGACTGACTTTAAGTTCATACCTATAGCAATAAATCTTCCTTCCTTCCTTCCTTCCTTCCTTCCTTCCTTCCTTCCTTCCTTCCTTCCTTCCTTCCTTCCTTCCTTCCTTCCTCCCTCCCTCCCTCCCTCCCTCCCTCTCTCCTTTCCTTCCTCTCTCCCTCCCTCCCTCCCTCCTTCTTCCTTCCTTCCTTTCCATAGTTAATATTTCTTAATGTAAGATATGCCAACTCTTTATTTCATGATGAATTCATATAACTATTATATAACATTCATCTTAGTAATGCTCCTTTACTGTTTGCAAACAAAAGAGAACAATAGATTTAGAATAATCCAGAATATATTTGGCACTTTTAGATGCTGCTTAATTGATCAAGAGCTGTTTTAACTGAATATAGTGTTATTTTGAAAACTGCAATTATCTTCCAGCAACTTAGATGCTTTTAAAACTTGGTTTTGACAATAAATATTAAGGGCTTTATTTGCCAATGATTGCCCACACTCATCCAAAAGTTGTATTTGAAATTTTCAAATAATTTGAAAGTTTTTCATATCAATAAGAGACAATATTACTTTGCCCTCCAAAGTTCTTCTAAATAAGTCTTGCAGTATTAAATAGGGATAGAACTACAGCTGGTGCCAATTCACTGCTGTGATAGCAAACGGGTAACCTGGTAATATCCTGATTGTACCCAAAAAAGTAGTTTTTTTATTCAATCCTTTCTGTTACAAAGTAAAATTGACATCAGTATACTGTATATATATATTTAAAATGAAACTATGATGGAAGCTGCCATGCCTTGCTTCCAGGATGACAAAAAATGTTATACTAGGGTGGAATGACTTTGTCCATTAACTGTATTAATGTTATCACTTAATATTCCCCACAATAAGTACAGTCTAAAATGTATCTGCTTGACAAGTTTGTCTTCACTAGATTAGGCTATTCATCATGTAGAGGTTAGGTCACATTAAGAAAATTACAAATGCACAAAATACTCCTATTAATGACCATACTTTAAATATACTGGAAAATTTGTTATTTTGGAGTAATGCTATCTGCATAGTTTGGCAATGATTAGCAATGGTATTATGACACAGGATGAGACAACAACCACCCATTTTTTAAAAGTCTTATTGAAGTATTCAGAACATTTCATCCTCATTTTTCAAAATCAAAATCTACATTCATTTGTCTGCTTGCTAAAGATCTGCTTTCTCCAGATCTCAGTGTGGCATATACAGGGTCTTCTTCTCCAATTTGTCCTTACAAAGACTCTGTGAGATAGGTAACCTTGGAAAAGCGTCAAAGAGATTAGATTTGAACTTGGTGCACTAAGTATAAACCTAACACTAACCCCGACCAACCCTAATTCTATTCCTGACCCCAAACCTAATGCAAAAATAATAAGAAGAAATATTGGGTTTTTTTTACAGCCATAATGGGTTATTATGATTCCACCACCACCACCAACCCCCCCCCCCAAAAAAAAAGAGACAACAAAGACCAGAGTTTGTAACATATCTAAGTCAGGTCTTATGCTTTCTCAACTGTTGAAAACAGCATCTTGTCAGATTATAAAAAATCCACTCCGTTGTTCACAGGTTTATAAGATAGAAGAAGTAGTACCAAGTGGTTGCTTTTTACAATTCTGTAAAGTAAGCCTATATTCTTTTGTCCACTTGGAGTTGCAGGGGTGGAAATGGGAAGAAGGACGTGCAATAGCAGTGAAGTGGTTTTTTGGGTGCTGCTCATCAGTCTGCAGGCAGATTGATGGTGAGTAGCTTTTAAAGAAATGCAGAAAATGGTGAAATGGATTAGATCCAACATATTAAGAATAGCAGGTTCTATGAAATATAATGCGGGATCAGCCTCTGTAAGTAATCCTGAGATAAACTGTGGTCTAAAATCCTGAAGATTTCATTTGTCAAGGACGGGGGTGTCTGCAGGGTATAGTCAAAAAGATTTTGATGGGGGCTGCAATGGTGGGGGCAAACTCTGACTATGTTTTATCTCAGTGAGACTTAAAACAACAGGTGAAGCTTCAATCACATAGTTAGAGCCACCATCTTGTCCTCTGTGACTACATCCTGGTTGGTGTAGACCAGTGTTTCCCAGTCTTAGCCATTTTAAGATGTGTGGACTTCAACTCTGAGAATTCCACAGCCAGCCATGAAATTAAATTAAAAATGACTAAGGTTGGAAAATACTGATATAGACAATACTGAGCAAAAAAGAGAAAGATGCCGGTGGACTTCTGGGAGATGAAGCATTCAAATAAATGCTGAGGTGGATGCTTTGAAAACAATGAATGGAATGAGTTCTTCCACCAGTTCCATAGTATGCCATATTCTTAGGGTGAAAATCACTTTCTAGCTGATATCTAGCTAATATTTGAAAAAAAAAAATATTGAGAAAATTTGACCATGTCTTAAGTGTTCCCCGTTCCTAGCTGCTGTGAACATATTGTACCCATTTCTGTTTGTTTTTAAAAAGATCTTACTAGAACAGCTTGCACAACTTGCAGACTGACAGCCATGTAGACAGAAGGCTTCTGTTTATCCCAAGGGCGGTACACATGCTGGAAAAAGGCCAGCTAAAATACCAAAAAAGCTCTTTTGCAAATGTTATTTAGGGCTATCAAGGAAAGTTGCGATACAAGTAAGCGGCCACATGTTTTTGTTCATTATAAAGCTCCAGGTTGGGCTTTCCTCTTTAGGATTCCTTTTTTGAAGTGCCCGACTTCAGAGAGAAACTACTTTGCTTTTAAATCTTAGATACTGTTATTATACGAGGCATGGTTTCATCTTGGCATTTGCAAGTAAGGAAAGAGCAAACACACACGCATCACATACATAATGCATTTCTTATATGAGTAAATCAGTGGGTGAATTGTAGAAAGGTTTCCAAATGGTAAGATTGTGGGAGTTGATTTAGGACAGCGTTAGCTTTTTATTTTTCAAAGTCACGTATAGGATTGTGGTAAAACACATTTTACAGTAGTCGCTTTCATGAACTGTGGCACTCATTCTTCCTCTTGATTTATTGTCCTCTGATGAGTAACAAGGATTAAGGCAACCCTGGATGAACCATTAAGCACTTTGAACTCAGTTGTTTGCTTACAGACATTTCATTACCCAATTGGGTAATATCATCAGTGTGATGAAGCTCATACACTCACACTGATGTTGTTACCTAGCTGGACAATGAAATGTCTTCAAGCAAAGAACAAGCTCAGAGAACATAAAAGACTCCACAGTTCAACCCTGAGTTATAGATGTTCTTCTTTATTGTAACCATTAGAGCAAAGTAAGGAGATGCTTAGGGCACCAAGGGAAGAAGATCACATAATTCCCCACATACACACACTAGCTATCATGCCCTTAATTCTTTCACTGCCACCCTCAACTTTAATTTTCAACACTTATTGAGTCTTAACATCTGGTCAGTTAAGCAATGGAAGAGCTAAGGGACATCATTGTTGGGCTGTTCAATTGGACACAGTCCAGCCCTAGATTAAAAAGTAATTTTAGTGTTGCTATATTAAGAAACAGGCAAACAATGCCTGGTTGAAGGTCTGTTATTTTTATAAGATGGCACTGACGCAGTCTAGTAATTACTTTTAAAAAAATATTAATGAAAAGGGCTTTTCTTGGTGGTCTTATGTTACCATGGAACTAATATTTATTGATTTCGTTGTTCCAGATTTTCTCTGAGAACTCAGTGTTAGCCCTACAACACCATCTTGCAAATTAGGATGAAGTAAAACAGAGTGACTACCTTGCAATTGAGGGTTAAGTGGGTACTTGAAATTTGATTTCTCTGATTTTGCTGTTGTTTGAAATTTTACTTTAGTTGGTTCTTTCAAACAAGCTGAACAGAACCAGTGTTCATTTTTAACCTAATTTAGAGGAAAAAAGTGGAAAAGTCCTTAGCTAGAACTTTCTTCCCAGACAGTTAATCATCTCATTTTTTTTATGTGAGGAAAAAATGGTATCTACATTTGTTTCTGGAAGATTCTGGAATTCTGTATTTCCTCACCAAACAGCTTACTGCTTCCTGAAACATAAAATTAGCACTAATTAGGTCATCAAACTATCTCAATTATTTAAAAAGAAAACTGAATTAAAAATATGTTCTACTGAAATATGTCTAAAAGTTTCTTGCATTTAAAAAAAAAAGTTACGTGGATTTACTAGCGAGCCGAACTGTAGTTTTATGGTTTTCAGCTTGTGCACTGTTGCCTTTCTATTTCATCTCAGATTTAATGTCATTAGTCTTCTTTTGCAGAAACCTGAGCATTCCTTTCTAATTTATCTAGGTGATATCCTGACAGCAGCTTTCTTGATCGAGACTCCACCATTTACATATCTCCCTCTGTTAATCATCCACTGAAATGAGATTTAGAGTAAAAGAAAAATAAATCAATCCTGACTCTCTTCACACCACTAGCACGTCCCACAAAAACTGGGTTTCTCAGAACCGTTCTTTGAAGGGATGGTGCCCTGTTTTGATCTGTCAGCTGTAAGCAGCTTGCCTACTCCCCATCATTTAATACTTTCATCAGCCTTTAATTTTCACGCCAATTAGAAGTATAACAAGAGCAAACTGCAAGCCCCGTACCTGGATTCCAAGGCCTCTTTGCATAATGTTTCCATCAATAAATAGAAGCGGTGAGCTAAATGTCATAGTGGGGCTTGTGTTTTTGTAAAATTCAGGACCGTAAGAGAACATGTGAACTGGATTTGTTCTGAAATGAGAGAAGACCTACATACATTTTCTCCAACTCCATCAAAATGTTCTTCCTTAACTATTTCCCTTTAGAAAACTACTACCCTTCATTGGATAGTTTTGGTTGGTGACTGCATTGTGAAGGGAATGGAATTGAAAACTTCGTTTCTGACCAGTCCCAATAAAGATAACATACATCCTGTCTGTCTGTCTGTCTGTCTGTCTGACTGACTCTTTCTCTCTCTCTCTCTCTCTGGGTGTGGGTATGTATTCATCCTGCATATATTCTTTTTGGGGGTAAGAAAAACAAAGAAACAGGAAGAAAAGGAATTAAAGGCATGAGATGAGG
This sequence comes from Bungarus multicinctus, assembly GCA_023653725.1. NCBI lineage: Eukaryota > Metazoa > Chordata > Lepidosauria > Squamata > Elapidae > Bungarus > Bungarus multicinctus. The sequence continues at coordinate 52,313,546 of CM042842.1, read as the reverse complement.
AAGAGGGAGAAAGGACACTTTCATCAATACTGTTCATTTATCCCTCTCCCTGCTCCCTTATTCCTGTTTCCACCAAGTCATCTGCTGATTCAGACATTGCCATTTGGTTTTTCAACTTCTCACCTCTCTCCTTTTGAAAATCTCATCAAATCGGACTGCAAGTTTCTCCACCTCCCCCTTCCTTTCAACTCGCTTGCTCTTACTTCATGTATTTGCTTTGCAATGTGATCCTCATTCATCGTCTCCATATGACGAAACCACCTCAACATACTAGCCACTCACTTTTCTATTTAGTCCACATTCATTCATCACCCTTTCATTCTTGAGTTTTTATCCCACACAACTGTGTTCCATATTATTTTTTATGTTACTCCTGAGATTCCCAGCTCTCGTTCTCATTTAAGAAAACGGGCAGAAGTTTTCAGTTATAGGCAGCATTTTCACTTTTATCAACATTCTTTCCTCACAACAGACCACATGCTACCTATTATCTTTCTATTAACATTTGCCCATGTTAAATTTTCTCCAAATATTTTCAATTTTTAGAAAACATTATACCAAGATACATAAACTTATATACTAGTTTTTATTATTTATGTATTTTTGCAACTGTTCATTACATTTTCCCTGACAAACGCAACCACTAATGTCCTTGATACGTTAATTTGGAGATCCATATTTCTCATTACATCATGCAATCTATTTAACATTCATTCCAAATCGTTTGGCTTCTTAACTTAATGGCACGGCATTATCTGTATAAAAATGTTCATTCCATTCTTATTTTCAAATAACACACCTTGCAAATCACCATAAAAATTCAGTTTGTATTTATTCTTAAACAACATTAAACAATGGACACCACACATCTTTCCCTTAAAACTTATATTCCATAATTCACTGCTCTTATCTAATGGAAGTAATTAATTGAAGTAAGTAATTAGTCATAAATATATAAAATATTCCATGTCAAACATATGTTTTCTCTAAATCAATAAACATGTCATAAGCTAGTTCTCATTTCATTTATCTCTCAATTACCTATTGACATGCTAGAGTCTTATTTGTACAAAACAAAAGATTACCTCAGGTATACAAGATGAAGAGGGGATTTTTGAGGGAGGGGCAACTGGAGATAATCTATAGCAGGGCTATCAATATGTCACGAGCTGGTCACACCAAAGTCCTGATACATCATATGACCCCACCGTGATTATGTGAGTTTGACATTCGTAATCTACAGGATGCCTCATATGTTCGTGGGGAATTGCCAGGAGAAGAAACTAGCAACAGAGCTATCTTTCATTCTCAGAGCACACAACCTATTTCTCCTTGGAACTCAGGAGGGGAGGAATAGTCTGAAGGGAAGTGATGTAATGGAATGGGGGAAGGACGAGAAGAGAAACTGCCTAGGAAACAGTCAGACAAGAAAGATAGGAACCTCCAGTGGCTTAACTGTTAGGGAAAGAAACATAGGAAGGACATGCCCTCATGGATCAAGCAGTTAAAATTGGTGGCAGAAACTTTGTAATTTCAGATTTGCAAGATTCTTTTAATGTAGCATTATAATAAAATAGAATTCATTCATTGATTCATGTTTCCTGCCTGATTTACCTGAGAGGGCTGACATTAGTGAATGGTTCTTCCATATTATTTGTTAAAGTCATCTTCCTTACTCTCTAGATACAGTTACAATTTCACACTTGTATTCAACCAAACTACCACATACTTTCAGCATCTACACCTGCAGCATTAACATTTTTCAACATTCACATAACATTTCTTACTTCCTTCTACATTTTTTTCTTGGATGCTTACATTGGTAGCACTTACTTAAATTCCTCCTTTCAATATATCACTAAATCCCTCAAACAAATATTCCTTATAACTTTCTCTCACCTCATTTTGACTCCAGATCATGTCATCTTTTGATTCCAAATTCCATTTACTTTGCTTAGAGCCTTCTTGTTTAGTCCTCTGTATCCCCTTCCGAAACAACTTTTCTTTGTAATTTCCATCAGTCACCTTTCTAGCTCCTGTGTGTAGAAAAAGGGTGAGACGGTGATATTAAACTTAGTTTAAAAAATAATATAGTAGTAAAGCACAAGAAGTAGTTGGAAGCTCATAAAGGTAAACAATAGTTTTTTTTTAATGTTTCAAACAAGAAATCTTTAACATATAAGGCAACAATTATAATTGTGCTATTACAGCTATTACAGCAAAAGGGAGGCCTAAAAAGATATTACGCTAATGGTAAGCTCACCTGAAGTGTATTCTGACTTCTGCAAAGTATCCAATCAACCTCTAGAACCAGCCTCTAAGAAAGTAAAGTATTCCAGTTGAACAATAGCACTTTAGATGACATAAGAGGAAAGGCTACTTTCAAACTGCTAAAGGAAAATGGGCAATAGGTGGAATTTGTGATGGCAGGAATTAAGGTAAAAAAACCTTATACATTTCTGTTCTCAAAAAGGTTTGCTGTTCCAATTCTGGTGATGGGCAAACAGGCAGTGTGGATAAGCCTTAAACATTAAATATTTGGGTTTATCCTCAAAGAATTTTTTGAGTCGAATGACTGATATTGGATTTCCAATATACAATTAGCACTTAAAACTTGTATCGCCATTTTGCCCTGTATTATTGTTTGAATTTAAGTTTTTGTTAAAAGAAACCCAGGTTGACTGAATAGTTGATCCATAAGTAACTTAGAATAAGTTTATAAAATAAATTTACACCTCCCTTTTTATTAGTTTAAGTCTACATAAAGTAACCCCATGTTAGTTTTCCACATTTTGGTAGTATAATTTAGGACCATACAATAGTTTTTAACTTTTTTCAAATTTTTGGCCTTCAGCTCAACCCTGTTCTCTAAAACCTCACTTTATTACTTGTTACCATTAAAAGTAGTGCTCCTATTTTGCTATATTAGTTCATCTTTTCTTTTGGCTGTTTCTATCTTTGCTCCCTAAGGAGAACAAAAATTAAAGCAACTAAATAGATATGTTGGTTTTGTTGAAGCATATTACTGAAAAAATCAAGACAATGATTATCCTTTGAGCAAAGCTTCCTTTGTGCAGTTAAGATTTATGGCTTCTTCACTGTAATTAATTGCTTGAGAAGGTTTATAGCTTATAATAAAAATATTGTTTTCTAGTACTTCTTTAGTTATACCTTGATTGTTAACCAAAACCCTCAATATGCATTTATAATATCACTATAAAACAATTAAAAGTTTAAAACTTTGGTCATTAAAAGATAAAAGATTACAATTAATAATAAATTGGATAAAAAGGATCAATGCATAAATGGGGTGGAGGTGGACTCTTCTCCTAATCTAGTAGCTATCTCCAGAATGGGGCATCCCCATCAGGGCAATAAGCCAGTTGGCAGAGCCAGGTTTTCAGGCTCTTTCAGAAGGCCAGAAGAGATGGATCTCACCTTGAATGGTACAATGTTCCTGAGGGAGGCAGAAAAGGCTTTTCTCCTAGATCCCACCAAAAGGCTTTTCTCCTAGATCCCACCAGCCAGAATTTCTTGGCCGATGGGCTCTGCAACATGCCGTTTCTGCCACAGTAAGTTGGGGGGGGGGGAATCAGTTCCATTGGGGTGAGATTCCTCAGGTTCTTCAATGGCTTTCTTGGTGTAGAAGATGTCAAAGGAAATTCATAGTTGCTTGAGGTTAACTCCTCACAAGTGGGGTTTTCTTCTTCAAAAACTGAGCCATCACACCCCCTATAGCAAGGGTCTTCAAACTTGGCAAGTTTAAGACTTGTGGACTTCAATCCCCAGAATTCCTGAGCTAACACGACTGGAGAAGGTATTCTGGGAGTTGAGTCCACAAGTCTTCAAACTGTCAAGTTTGAAGACTTCTGCCCTATAATTATATAGGTTATTCTAAAACAAAGCAATTTAATCAATCAAACAGAGAGATCACCCTGTGTTCACCTCCAAATGCTACCTGGGAGAGCTCCATCTTCACACACTTCAGAAACTCTTTAAGAAGGGAGACTCTTCCATACAATAGAGCCATAATTGCCAAAAAAGGTGAGGGCTTCTGTTTCTCTTACCAAAGTATACTGAGAACCATTTGCATTTTTTTCTCAGGTTATCTATATCAAAAAGGCTGGAGAAGAAAGTCCTGTAAAACACCTAGGTGCCAAGCTATACAAGGCAGCCTCATTCAAAATCAGAACTTTGAAATGCTCTCAGAAACTAAATGTTCACCAGTGCAGGATCTGCATATGGTTTAATGAGCTCATAACATCAACAAATCATTCATGGCCAAGGCATTCCATGCTACATACTATTTCTGGATGATCTTCAAAGGCAACCCCCATTATGGTGCGTTGCTGTAGTGCAGTCCAATTGATTAACAATGGGGGTTTGAGTCACTATTGCAACTTCTTTATCCAGTTTCATGTCATATAAATGGTTGGGTGTACAACACATGCTTTTTCTTAGGTCTAAATCAAAGGTGCCCAATCTTGGCAACCTTAGATTTCAACTCCCAGAATGCCCCCAGCCAGCCATGTTTCTGAAGGTTAAAGTCCACAAGTCTTAAGCTGCAAAGGTTGGATATCCCTGATCTAAACCCTTGTGACACTGAGCTTCGTTTCAAAAATTCAAGATATGGATATGGATTGAGATTTCTTGCTATTCTGTACCTTAAAATCCATCAACAACAATATGATTTCTGAGTTAAACTTTTAAGGTTATTGTTTCCTGACATCTTTAGCTACATCAGGTCATTGTTACAGACTTGTAAAACCAATGTATATTTACACTTTTTTTGTATGTTAATGTTGCAGCTTGTTGCAGCTAAGGATTTATAATAATTTAAGTCATGATACAGCATTTACATATCTTTTGCTTAGAAAAGAGACCACTATTTATCACTTTAATAAATGGACTCAAAGTGATTCCCTCCCGCTACAAATATTCCAAATTAGTGTTCAAATGCAAAGGCTGGTACATCAGTTGAATTCCTTATACATGTTGTTATCAACTATAATTTGCTTTTAGCTTGCATAAGTATAAGATTGCTATCAATAAGAAATCTTTTAGGGTTTGTTTATTCGTGTCAGAAGTATCACAATTAAAATAAGGCATACTATATGACATGAAATTTAAAATTTAAAATACAAGATTTAAATATATACAAATTAATCAGACCTTGCCCAGAAACGAGCAACATTAATTGCATTCTGTTGCGCTGCTCAAGTGTATATCTTTTATAGTAGAAGATAGATATAGATGGATGGATAGATAGGTAGGATACACAAACATACAGAGTGAGACAGAGAGAGAGAGAGAGAGAGATGCCTTTTGCAATAATACTTATAACTTATTGATAATCCATTAATAAGAACGTAAACCTTGGTATTGACTGTGGTGCTTTTGGGCAGGTGTGTTTTTGGGGGGCACCTGCCAGCATTTTTCCCTGTCTGAAATTTGTAAATATAGTGGTTTACTTTTAATGAAAACAATTAATTCAGAATGGGCATGCTGCAAAATATAGCACCTGCCTCCAACTCCTCCTTGATTTTGAAGAATGCTCCAGTATCCCACATGGACACCACAAGCATCCTTTGATCATTAAAAAAGTATTTGGTTGCCAATTAGTGGTGTGTTTGGAAATAGATTCAGCTACCTAGAAAAAGAACAAATATGTGCTCAGTTTAGAAGAATTTTTTGGGATGAACAAGATTACTTTTATTAATTTGCCCTTTAGTAAATGTATCTTCCAACAACAACAACAAAAAAAGAATGGGAATACCAGGTTCAACTGAAATAAAGTACGAACGCCACAACTATATGTAACTCAATGTTCAGATGTTGGGTTCTTGGTGCCCTCTGAACTTGCACTGATGGTGTTACTTAACCTAGTAATGAAATATCTGGAAGGAAGAGAAACAGACTCACTGAAGATTGAGAACCTAATAAAGTTCATTTGTCCTCATGATCACAGTGTGTCTAAAGGATAACAATCTTAGTCTGCCCCCTCCCCCACAATTCCTGACTTGTTTCTCTTGTTCAACCAACTTAGGAATGATGGATCTGATGTTTTAAAAAGCGTCACAGTCAGTGTTGGATGTATATTTTGTCTATATTCATAGATAGCACACTCTCAAATTGCAAATGGAGACGTGGGTACTCTATTTTTCTTATCTCTATTTTTAAGTGCTTTGGTTTTATTGTATTGCAAACAATTGCTGGGGTGCATCCACAGTTTCGTTGTACTTGTACAATGACAATAAAGTTCTTCCTCTTCCTCTTCTTCTCCTCCTCCTCCTCCTCCTCCTTCTTCTTCTTCTTCTCCAGCAGAAAACTCAGTCATCTTGTTTGCAGACAACCCTATATTAATTGCAAGAGAAACAACCCAGAATCCCCACACTGCCAGCTTATTCTCATACGCATGCTCAATTACCATTTGTCTTCTTTAGAAAGAAAATTACCCCAAAGGAAAAAAAATCACCACCAAAGTATTATGGTAAATCAAAATCCATCTAGTTTGGTAGTGACTAGCCCACCGTCCTTTGCCCTTCTGAAAGCATAACACCTAGCAATTTTAAGAGCAAATGCTATTGCTTATTGTCCAAAGTCTTAAATCCCTCTGATAAATTCAAACAATTAAATCCTTTAAAATACCAGTTTATGCACACTGAAGAGAAAAAAGGAAATACCCTTTGGGCATACCACACAATAACCTCACAGTGAAAAGCACCTTTAATAATAACAATAATAAAGTTATAAATTGCACCACTGAGCCAACAGGAAATTTGAATTTTTGCACGTGTAAAACGTAGAAAATTAAGAAAACAAAAACAAAAGGTACGTGTTTATAAGAAAGCCATTGTGCTTTGCAGACAAAAAGGTAGTTTCTAGAAAAACAAAGACATGATAGAATAAGGAATTTCAAGATTTTTTTTTTTGTTAAGTTCAGATGGCACCTTTTTCTCTGATGCCAGAATAAAGGTTTTCCTTTAGAAACAGGCAATTCTATTTAATGATGAAGTTTTATTTTAGCTGGAAGTTGTATTAAGAAAGATTGCTGCACTTCAATATTTTAAATATAACATTGTAAATTTGTGTGTATATAAAAGAAAAAGATTAAAAATAGGGATATTCATGTATTTTGGCAAAGGACTGGCAGTAATGTAGGCTTTTATAAAGTATAATGGCAGCCCTGTGTTCCTAATTCACTTTTTTGCTTTTACTGCTTATACACAATCCCTTAATGATAAAGGATCTGTACTGAAAAATGGGACATCAAGAAACAATCCATATTTTATGGCTTCGGCCATGTGGTATTTTTTGTCAATCAGTCAGAAACAGATCTGACATCTTTCTTTTTCACACTGCAAATCCAAGGGAGGATTTTATGAAACAATTAACCAATGGCTTAATGGGGGGAGGGTCAGCATTATTAATAATATAATATTAATTATGGGAAGGGGGAGGGGAAGGGAAGGGAGGGAAAGTGCTTTCAAGAGGGAGATCCCTTCCCCCGTGATTCTATAATTCCACAATTTCTTAGGTATGTTGGCAAAGAGGCTTAACTGTTTTTCTGTGAAACAATAGCAACAGGAAAATTGCTCTATCCCTCTGTGTTACTTGGGTCAAAGCCAAGATTGCATGATCAATAATCAACATGATCAACTTGCATAGATATCAAGTTTATTTACAATATGACTTCCTTATCGTCTGGTTAAAATGGGCACAGTGGACCACAACTTTAGAGAATTCACCAAATTTTGCTTGTTTCGCTTTCTTTTTCTTTTAATCTCAATAAAAACAGTCCAGTTGGGTTCAGTGGAGAAATAGCAACTGTGCCTTTGTTTTTTTTTTTTCACCATGAGATGCATTCCTTTTCAGATAAACCCTTGGAAGCTGAAAACCTATATTACAATGGCTTAATAATACAGACTTAGCAGAGATGGAGCTTAGGAGTTCAAGGTGATTTTTGATAGATAATGGCTAGAATCTCACAACAACAAATGAAGAGCCAAGGGCTGAGCTCCATGGTTTCTGATGGTCAGCAGCCTAATCAAGCTATTTCTTTTTATTGCAGCAGGAGATTTAAACATGGGCTTAAATATCACCAATTTTGCAGAGCTCAGAGCAAAAAAAAAAACAACCCTTACATTTATTTCAAGTATTTTTACAATGCATTCTTGGGAAATGAACCTGAAGAAAACAGCCAATGTATTTTCTGTCCCTTCCCATGGCATGTTGTAACTCTTTTCGATAAAGAGGCCAGGAGAAGGAAACTAAACTCTAAGCATAGATTTCAATCTCTCTACAGCAGCAGTCCTCAAACTTTCTGTCTTTGCAGAGTGGTGGTGGCAGGGGAGGGGGCAGAAGGAATGGTCCCACAAGCGTCTGTGTGCGCGTGCTCAGCTCCATTTGCACAAGTGGCAGGTGTATATGCCCACCACTTGCACAAATGGAACTTCCTGCACCCACACACTTGCCCACTGCTCCCGTGGTCTGATTGTGAATGGGCCATGGTCCAGTACCAGGCCACAGCCTGGAGGTTGGTGACTTCTGTTCTACAGGTCTAACTTAATGACTGCAAAATTCCTTAATAATTTGTCTTCAGGTTGGCCCTCTTCTGTCAGAGTGGTATTCTAAGCCAGCCCATACACATTATTTCAATTTCTCTCAATGCTCTGAGAGATTACGGTAAAATGCCTTTCTGATTTAGCCACATTTTCAAATATCAAATAATGTGTCTATGATGCTATACTTCCTTTATGAACTCATCAACTCAAAGAATTCATCTATCTCAGATTCTTAAGTTAAAAATCCCAGGGAGCAGTCTTAGGGTCCAAATTCTGAAGTAACAATGTCATCTTAGGCACTCAACTAATTTGCTATTGTGGTGACTGTATTCTGACTTTCATTTCCTGAAAGAAATGTGAGAATAGAACACAGCAGAACAGACTTGAAAGAAAGAAAGAGAGAGAGAGAGAGAGAGAGAAGGAAGGAAGGAAGGAAGGAAGGAAGGAAGGAAGGAAGGAAGGAAGGAAGGAAGGGAAAGAAAGAAAGAAAGAAAGAAAGAAAGAAAGAAAGAAAGAAAGAAAGAAAGAAAGAAAGAAAGAAAGAAAGAAAGAAAGAAAGAAAGTGAGTGAATGACAGAAAGAGAGATAGAAGGAAGGAAAAGAAAGAAAGAAAGAATGAAAGAAAGAAAGAAAGAAAGAGAGAGAGAGAGAGAAGGAAGGAAGGGAAAGAAAGAAAGAAAGAAAGAAAGAAAGAAAGAAAGAAAGAAAGAAAGAAAGAAAGAAAGAAAGAAAAGCTACTCATATCCATAATCCAAATCATGGCAACATTTCTATTAAGCTCATTTCATGATTTTTAGAATAACATTTCTGAAACAGGCTTGCTGCTGTCTATCCAATCACTATCACGAGTTTGAGTTCCTTCTTTAAGAATCCAGACAGTCGCTGAAAGTATGATAGACAGCTTGCTATTTCAGGGCTGAACTAGCACCTGCGAAGGGACAGGACCTTTCCTAGTTTAATTGTGGGCAGCAAGTCGTGGCAGCAATCAGGGTCAGGCAGTGGCTGTGGAGGTAACTGATATGGAAACAACAGATGTCACGGTGGCAGATGTAATATCTGCAACTCTGCTTCCTTATTGCTTCAGTTAGAAACAAATACATAATGAAAAAGCACCAAATCAAAGGCAACACATTAGTAGCTCTGGTGTAAATGGGTGGGTGACAAGCATGTCTGTTGATGAACAGAAGTGGCTTTCTTCCCTTTAAATTATCTATTATTTTAAAACTTTCCTAAAAAGAGTCCCTAACCTCAGTTTCTTTACATTGGAGGTGAACGCAACAAAACAGGATCCTGTTGACAATAGTCTACTAAAGGAAACTAAGATATCTCTAAATGTTCTATAAATTATGTATTATTTCCCATTACTTTTAAATCATTATAAGAATGGAACCAGGACATCCATATGTTTTGTTAAAAGTCTGTACTGTACATCACTAAGATTACAATATGGCTCTTGTTGCCCTAAAATATAATCAGAAAAACCTCCAAATATCCATATTATGTTTATATCATAAATGTTCTAAATGAGCTCATTATAATAATCATAATTTATAGTTAAAAACAAACAGTGGATTTTTTCCAGAGGCTTTTAATATCTTTTTTTTTAATTGTTCGCTGTGTTCAAAATATGCATTTTTTTTTAAGATTAAAGCATTAAAGTTGCTAATTATATTCTCAGAACTAATAATTATTTCTTTACCCTTTTACTACCTTCTTCTGGCAATAAAAAAAATGTCAGCACTGATTTAATTTTTTGCTATTATAGGATTAAAAGAAGTTTCTAAAAGGCAATTAAACATGCCCTATAGCAATTTCCTATCAGCATCCAAAAACTCTTTGCTAAAACAACAGAATTTTTTAAAAGAATATTCAAGCTCTCTACGCTCATTTTTATATAACATTCCATTGGCAATTATCTCCAAAGAAAACTTGACTGCCATAATGGGATTTTGCACACATCTATGCCTTAGTTTAGCAGATTTATCATATTAGATTAACAGAAGACAATGAAAGATAGACGATTGCTCAGAATACCAACCTTCTACTTGTTGTGCGCTGGTTCTTCACCTTTGGGATCTAAACTCATGATCAGTCAGAGGCTTAAGTGAAAATAATCTCCAGGTGAACTTCTGCCTGATGTATCACAAAATCAATTATTGTATGATAGAGCATTTTGTAACCTGTGTTCTGGTTGAATTCAGTTTTTTTTTTTTAAACTCCATTGGGAATTCTTCAGTTATCAACGTGGGGAAATATTCTCAGAGAAAATGTTGGCAGTCAAGCATCCTTTCGTTTTAACAGTCAGAATAGATTCTGTGTGTTTGCTAAACAATATGGCATCAAAGCTTCGTTTTGTCACTGAATTGGAAGCAGTGGTATATTCTACCGGTTCAACCACTAGCGTCGAAGATCAGCAGAGGTTGAACCGGTTCTGTCTGAGAAGCTGCTGTTGGGCCCACCTGCCTGCCCGGGCTCCCATACTTTTATTCCTGCTTTTTGAAGTGAAGCTGCTTTGCGCGGCACAGCAGATTATCACGCGTCAGTTGTTGAAGCGATAGGGAAAGTGCAGGATTGCAGGAGGTGAGAAGGAAAGCCTCTACGCTTGCACAAAGTGTGTATTTGGCGCACACATGTGTGCAAAGTGTGTGTGCGCATGCAAAGCGCGTCCACCAAGCCACGCCCACTGAACCGATGGTGAACTACTTTGAAACCTACCACTGATTGGAAGGCAATTCTAGTCTCCTGCTTTCTTCATGCAGAAAGGCACATATATAGATAAAGGTAACGGTTTCCCTGTCCGGTTGTGTCTGATTCTAGGGTGACAATTATCCCAAAGACCTCCTAATATATATTCTTTTGAATCAGTGATTGACAAAATGTCACATGGCATACTTAGCATGAGTAGAGCAAGTAGCTCTAAGATGTTCTGAAGGTTATTTTTTAAATCCGCAGAAGATTGTGTCATCAGAACCAACAAACCATGGATTGAATGATAATTTGTTTGAAACAAGCTAATAGAAAAGGCGTAACATGATCTTTAGGTGAAACGGAGGCATTAGTCCATTCTCTGTCTTAATTTCTCTTCTAGCAACTTATGCATATATTGTACATTTTTCTTTCTTGGATACTATGTGAGGAACTATATTGTTTTTTTCAGTGGTGGGATTCAATTTTTTTTACTATCGGTTCTGTGGGCATGGCTTGGTGGGCATGGCAGGGGAAGGTTCCTGCAAAATCCCCATTGTCTCCCCACCCCACTAACCTGCTTTCCAGCTCCATTCTGCTGTGCAGGGCAACAAAAGAAGACCTTGCTGATCAGCTGGGACTCAGGAGAATAGATGTGGGCATGGCCAGTCAGCGGTGTTATTTGCCAATTCTCTGAACTACTCAAAATTTCCACTACTGGTTCTCCAGAACCTGCTGAATACCACCTCTGCTTTTTTTAACCTTTGATTACTGCTTCTCAGTCTAATAGGTTTTAAATATATTTTCACCCACTTGTGTTAGCTTCTGTTCATTGATTTCTTTTTTCTTTTTAATATGCTTTGCCAGTCCCTCAAATGAGGTTGGTCTACTTTGATCAAACCAACTCTTTATTTCCTTCCTAATTAGTTGGTTAATGATAGTTACTGTTTTTAAGTGGGAGAAGTCATGCCCAGGAATGGGAAGATTATATCTGTATACTGTATTATTAAAACAATTATTGTCCTCACCTTTAAATGGGAAAAAACAGTGCATCCTACGGAAACAGTTTCTGAATCAAGGTATTCCAAATGGGCTTACAGTTTGCATCCAAAATCCTGGACCCATAACTCCCAAAGGAATGAAATTGGGGGAGGTTGTGGCTGTTTACAAGCTACTGGCTCCTGATGTGCTTCTGGGATGCTGCTGTGGTCCTGTGAACCTCATTTTCAACATTCCATGATAGTTTCCCAGCCAATTTCACAATCCATTGCTCCTTCCCCCATCCAGCAGCATCCATTTATCTGCCTGCTGGGAAGGGAAGGGAAGGGAGGAGAGGAGAGGAGAGGAGAGGAGAGGAGAGAAGAGAAGAGAAGAGAAGAGAAGAGAAGAGAAGAGAAGAGAAGAGAAGAGAAGAGAAGAGAAGAGAAGAGAAGAGAAGAGAAGAGAAGAGAAGAGAAGAGAAGAGAAGAGAAGATTTGTGATGTCCCTGCCAGTATCCAGCAAGGAAACTCATTGGGGAAGCCAGGAAGAAGTTAGAAATCATTCCTGATCCCACTGCTTCTTTGCTTGTCTTTGGTCATTCTATTTCTCTATTTAGATAAGGAAATAGCTCTAAAATGCTGACCCTTGTACTGATTAATTACAAAAATTAAAGATGCCTGAGTTTAACCTGGAAAAATTTAGAGTAGTCACAGAATCCATTGGATTTATCTCCTGTTTCTAGGGATTGCTAGCAATGTAAACTTACAAATAGGATTATTTTTTTCAGTTAATAAAGGATGTTTGTTTGTTTTTAAGTAATTTATATCTTCTTGCATCTTTAAAAAGAAGCAATTAAGATAGCTTTCTTCTTCCTAATTAAAACGTTCCACAGATATTGATCCATAGTACCTAAAATTCCCAACCAGGTCTCCACAAGCAAGTGAACATTAGAATAAAGTCAGTTGGAACATGGATGTATGATAACGATAAGGTCCCTGAAGATACAAAAGTCAGATGAAGGCATGAGAGGCTTAGGAAAATAATGCATACATTAGTTTCTATATTTCATCTTCACCAAATACAGACCATTAAGACTTTCCTTGTGATGGTAAGGGCAGTGAAAAGAAAATATTTCTCTGTCTTTATTGTGTCTATAGATAGTCATTCCATAGCTCTGCTTTGGATGAACTGTGCCCTCGTGGATAGAGAGGGCATGGAGATCCTTCCCTTGCAAGACCATGCACAATAATTTTCTCAGCATTTGTCAGACAAAGTTATTTGAAGTTATTTGCAGCTAGATGTGGGCTTTATGGTAGGGAGATGCTTGGGACAGACTCTTGCCCTATTATCCTGAAATACTTTGAAGTGTGATCCTGAGGAAGTGGACAGGGTCTTCATGACAGTATGCTCAGCCACCTGCTCTTCAGATTCATGACCTTCCTGACTAACTAAAGCAACCTGGAGGATGTCTTATAGTCAGGGGTGGGATTCTACCAGTTCATACCTATTTGCTAGAACCGGTTGTTAACATTCTAAGCAGTTTGGAGAACCGGTTGTTAGAAGAAATTACTGGCCTAATCCTGTAAGGAAGGCAGGAAGGAAACATTCTGGTGTTGCTTACAGAAATTGACTCTCTGTTAACCCTTATTACATTCTCGGCAGGACTAGACTTCCTGTCTCAGGAACTTCTCTGGAGTTTTTTTCCCCTCCTTTGCTGGTACTTTGCTTGTATGGAGGGACCATTCAAAGTTACAATGGAACTGAAAAAAGTGACTTATGACCATTTTTCACACTTACGACTGTTGCAGCATCCCCACAGTCATGAGAGGCCAGGCGAGGAGATGCATGCCTTGATGTGAGTGATATTGAATTGGCCACACCCAGCCAATAACATGACCACCAAGCCATGTCCACCAACTAAGCCACGCTCACAGAACCAATTGTTAAAAATTTGAATCCCACCCCTGCTTATAGTGCGTTTTATCAGTGGTGAATTCTTCCTTGGGTGAAGGGGTTCTTCTTTCACCTCTTTAGGTGGCCTTGGTTGATTCTCTCCTCAAGAAACCATTGCTGGACTGAATTTGGCTCTAATATCAAACCTCCTCTTTTTAAGGAAAGTGGTTCCACCTTCAGAAGATCCTAGATGAAGCAGATTATATAGAATCAGTTCAGTCAGGATTCAGGCCTGATATAGGCTGAAAACTATACTGGTTGCTCTTTTAGATGATATCTGACGGGAATTGAATGGCAGTTCTTGCTCTACTTGACTCTTTGACGCCATCGTCCATGTATCCTTCTGGATCAGCTCTGGAAATTGGGGAAGGTAGCATTGTATTTTGCTTGTTCTCCTTTCTCTGGAGTCACAAGTCACCAGTGATTGGGGAGAAGATATCCTGCCCTCTGCCTCTACTCCTTGAAGCAGTGCAGTGTTTGGTGCTTTCTTCAGTCCTCTTTAAAATCCATATGAAGCCACTGGTGAACTCATTTATGCCATGGGATAAGATATCATCAATGTAGTTAGATATCTCTGCCACTGGCAAATTATGTGTTGACGTCTTATCTCAATGCCTGGAAACAGTGAGAGTCTAGGTGGGGAACAACAGGCTTCAACTAAACCCTGGCAAGACTGAGTGGCTGTGGTTTGTGGGCCTGATGATTCAGACCCAATATGTAATTTGGGCAACTCCTATGGCTGGACTCACAACTTCTACTTGAGAAATAGGTGGCAAATGTGGCTGGGAGGAACACTGCAGTTCTGTGTTGTGCAAAATTGTGACCACTCCTGGATTGAAAGATTCTACTCATAGTCCCCTCATCCAGTTCACCTCCAGATTGGATTACTCTAAGGCCATGATGGCGAACCTATGGCACGCATGTCACAGATGCCACACAGAGCCGTTTGTGCTGGCATGCAAGCCATAGGCAAACTTACTTCACTGCACATGTGCACGCCTCCCAGCTGATTTGCGGCCTGTTTGAGGCCTTTTTCAGAAGTGATGAAACAGGCCTATTTTTCAGCCAACAGAGGCTGCAGAAGCTTTCCTCAAGCCTCTAGAGGCCAAAAAAGGCCTCAAACAGGCTGAAAATCAGCTGGGAGGTACAGTGTAGGTAAGGGGGCAAGGGGATTACACGCCCATGCACAGGGGACGTGGGGAGGTGCATGCATTGTCTTCTGCGTGCTGGCACGCAAGCGCAAACATATGCACAATTTTTGGCACAGGAGCCCAAAAAGGTTAGCAACCACTGCTCTAAGTACTCTACAAGTGGCCGCCCTTGAAGAATATTCATAAGCTTCAGCTGGTGCAGAATGCAGAGGTATGGGCAATTATGTGTGCTTCTGGAACAATATATGTCATACCTTTGCTCTGTGAACTGCATTGGTTGTCAGTTGTCTTCCATGTCTATGGAGATTCTCAGTCATCCAGGTCATGGTTTGTCCCAAAGGTTCTTTTTCAAGAGGCAACTGAACTTTCTGGTTTTTCTTTGAAAACATTTCACTTGTCATCCAAGAACCTTCTTAAGCTTCAGTTTTCTTCCATGTCCAACTCAAAGTGCTGGTTCAAACATTAAAAGCCCTCATGGCATGGGTTCAGGTTATTTGCGTCATCTGAGATACACCTGCCTTTTCCAGGGGTGGGATTCAACTGGTGTAATAACCATTTCAGTAGTGCACGCTTTGCCAGGCCTATTCCATGGGGTCTGCCAGAGAGGATCTGCTTTGGATTCCACCTGCTAGGTTTTATAACCTTCTCTGTCATGGCACTGTCCATCTTATGAAATATTCTCTCTCCCAGAAGTTTGTTTAATTCCATCCCTTTTAATGTAGTGTAAGTCCCTCAGAACCTCGCTTAGCCCTCAGGCCTGGAAGCCCTAGGGGCCTGGGAATACCTTAAGATGGCTCTAGTGTTGTGTTTAATTTACTCTTTCCTGTACCAAACATATTTTAATATGTCTGTTGTTTAATAACTGTTTTTTCTATTTATTGTTTTAATAGAGATGGGCGGCCATATAAATTCAATAAAGAAATAAATAAATAGGAGGATCCCTCCTGTGATATGCATACAGTGTAAAAAAATGTTTCTCAAAAATTATTTTCAACTCAGTCTGCCTCTGACATCATTTTGGATTATTCTATCTTTGCTCATCATCAAATTGGATCCTGATTAAGAAATCAGTGTAAAATTTCAAATGTCAGCTTATTTTTAACATTGCTAGATTTCATGCCAAAATATGGTGCCTCTCATTTTACCAATTTAATATATACAATATATGATTGCAGGGCCTGAACTGAGGGCCTGCCAAATAATACAAAGATGGCCTGGCTTTAGTCTGAAATTGCTATGGGAAAAAAAAACACACAAAAGGCCATGGAAATGCAGCAGAGAAGACTTCCATCAGAGAAGTTCCCCGTTTTATATTTATGGGTCTTAATAACCCTGTGCAAATTACTATGGAACTATTGAACTACGGGTGAAGTTAACATTTATGCATTAATAACTCCAAGTCATTTCCAATTTATAGACAAAAATAATGGGAGAAATGTAATATGAAGCAACTGTGGGAAAGCACAGCAGAAAGAATGCACAGAGTGAAAGGCTAAAATTAGGAGAACAACATTTACAAACGTATTTGTAAGAGAGCGCCCTTGAGGCTGTTCTTTGACTGTCACTCAATAATAATAACTTTTACTTAGCACACTGTGCTAGGAAAATCTGTCATTTAAGTCTAGAAGTAGTCCTCGATTTATGGCCATAATTGAGCCCCAATTATGGTCCTCAATTGGGATGGTCATTAAGAAGGTCATCATGTGAATGATGTGATTGTTAAACGAATGCCACGGTTGCCAAAAGAAAACTGTGGTCCTTAAACAAACCCATTGTTCATTGCGAGTTATATTTTTGCCAGAAACCAAAAGTAAATGCCAGAGAATTTTTTTAAAAAAAATCTCAGTCACATGACCATAGGACACAACAAACAATTGTACATGTGGACCACTTGCCAGGTGCTCAGAATGTAGTCACATGACTGCAGGGCAGGCAAGCGTCCATCAGAACTCTGAATCTGGATTGTAAGTAGCTTTTTCCAGATTTATTGTAACTTTGAATAATCTTCCGGTCACTGGTGGTATTCTACTGGTTCGGCTCGGTTCTGCTGAGCCGGTAGCGGTGATGAGCAGCAGAGATGGAACCAGTTCTCTCAGCTGCTCTGCTGTTGGGCCCACCTATCCTCCTGGGCTCCCATACTCACCTTTATTCCCTGCTTTTGAAGTGCAGCTGCTTTGCACAGCACAATAGAGTGCCGCACAGCAGCTGCTGAAGCGACAGGGAGAGTGCAGGTTTGCAGGAGGTGAGTTGGAACGCCTCTGTGCCTGCACAAAATGTGCATTTAGTTGGGCGCCCACCAAGCCACGCCCACCAAACCAGTGGTAAAAAATCTTTGAATCGTACCACTGCTCCCAGTGATCATTTGTATGTCAAGGACTATCTGTATCTGCAGCTAAGGATATGCAGTGTGTTCTGCTCCACTATAGAGAAAGAGTGGCAAGAACCAGAACTGCATTGCTTCAAATGAGAAACAGAATTGAAATGAGAGAGGAAGGAAGCAAAGAAAACCTTGAGAATATCAGTATAACATCAGGTTTGGAAGTATTACTGCTTCGGACAGGAAGGCAGTACAGAGAGTGGTGAGGATGGCAGAGGAGATTATTGGCAGTTCACTTCTGTCTATCCAGGACACAGGATAGAAGTGATGCTTGACCAGGGTCCAAATTATTGTCTGGGATGCTACACATCCTCTTCACGACCCATTACCTTCTTCTGGCAGGAGGTTTCGTGGCAGCTGAAGCAGAACATCCAGACTCAGACACAGTTTTGTTCCTTACTGTATCAACCTTGTAACTCTCAAACTTCCTCTTTCCGATACATATTCAAGATGGACAGTGAATATATATATATGTGGTGTATGTGTCTGTGTGTCTGTGTGTATTTATGTATGTATGTATGTATATATGTGTATATATATATATATATATATATATATATATATATATATATATATATATGTTTTCGGAGATTTTCGCGGGTATTTATATGTGGATCTTTGGTTCTTCGGGTTCATCACTCTGAGAAGCACAAGGCCGAAGACACAAGCCTGAAGATGATGAATGAGACTTCATCGAAACATCGCCTAGATATTTCCAATTCTACGCGGGAGAAAACCCGAAGAACCAAAGATCCACACACACACATATATATATATATATATATATATATATATATATATATATATATATATATATATATATATATATATATATGTCTTAGTGTGTTCGGGTCTTTTCCCATGGGAAAAGACCTGAATACACCAAGACCTGCATACCTGTACCGAAGATAATCTACGAAAACACACACACACACACACACACACACACACACACATATATATATATATGCATTTATTTGTATATAAATATATAAAGTATATACCCACCCACACCAACACCCATCCACCCACCCATCCACACATATATGTATATAGCATGTGTCTATGTGCATTATGTATGTATACATTTGAAAGCAGGCAACAGAATTTTATTTTTAATGTGTGCTAGTGTGCCCATAGTAAAAAATGGCAATAAAGGTTCTCTCTCTCTCTCTCTCTCACACACACACACACACATCTATCTATCTGTACCATCTACTTCCATCCATCCATCCATGAATCCACCCACCCTCCCTCCCTCCCTCCCTCCCTCCCACCCTCCATCCATCCATCCATCTATCTAGTTGAATGCCAGGAGGGGAACCCAAGTTCCCCAATCTTCCTGGCTTTATGGGCTGGCAGGGCAGGGAGAAGGAATGGTTCTGTGTGAGTGGCGGGCGAGCTCTCTTGCCTGCTACTCACACAAGTGGGGATGTGTGTGTACATGCACTCACCTGCCATTTCTATGGCCTGGTTACGAATGGTTCAAGGCCCAGTAATGGGTTGCAGCCCACATGTTGGGGACCCCTGGACTATCCCATAATGTCTCTATGACATAAGAGTCAAAATGTGTCACATTTCTTTTTTGGGTTTTCACAAATGTTAAGGCCATATTGCTTTGGTACTGTTCTCTAAACGCATGAGAGACCAGAGCACTGTAAAACTCTCCACTGGATTTTGCTTTCACTGTTGGGATCCTAGATGCTGGGTCTAGATCAGTATCCAGAAGGATTGCATTCCAGGCTCGAACTAGTATTTTAGTGCTTTTAATTGGTTTATTTTTTTTGGCAGAAATCAATTCAGCTGCTGTTAAAAAGTACAGAGGCAGCTTATCAGGTCTCACTGCATGATAAACAATAAAGCTGTCATTTAATGCTCTTAAATAATGAAAATAAGGTGGAATAAACGCATGATCAGTTTATTTGTATTTTGATTGGCTGAAGACGTAGTACGAATACTGTGGTTAAATGAGTAAGAATGGAAAGTGTTGTACAGTCAGGTGGTAATTTTGGGATTCGTACCTCTCCTATGTCATTGCTTTATGACAATGAATAATGTTTGGTTTGGATTTAGATTTGAAAAGAAGTAGAACAAAGAAGGAAGGGCATCACACTATGAGCTCCATAGATACATAGATTGACTGGTTCATTAAACAGTCAAAATTTGCCCTGTGCCAGGAGTCATAGGGGACAATGAGGGAACGTGAAATTGTGTATTTGAAAAAAAACAATAATGCTGCAATAATAGTCCATGTATCACAAATGAGGCATTTGAAATATTCCCCTTGTTTTGCTGAGTGCTTATAATGATCTTTAATTTGTAGCTTTGAATGCTTTGAACATTTGGGCAGTTGCTCAGGTGCCTTTATTTATTTGTACTCAGGTACATTTTTGCAGACATATTTCAGTGTGCCAGCAAATGCTTCATTCCCATTGTGAACCCTAGCAAGAAATCCCACAAAGCTCAAGCTTAGTTTACTGTTTCTCACTAAGGCAGCCTATTGCTTCACACAACCAGGAATATGTCTATTAGATCTGCAATGAAGAATGATGGGCCAATTCAGTGTATCATAAGCGCAAGACCTAATGTACCTGCCATAATTTAATATAGCCCCTGGGTGGTCATAAGCCCATAACCTTGATAGAAGGTTTTTGAAGACTATATAAATCTTCCAGGAGAAAAAGAAAAGGTAAGTATACCAAAAGTTCTATTACAAGCTTTATTTAATGTACAGTACTCAAAAAAAAGGAACATGCCAGTGGCAGCCAAAGGGAGATTGCATTAGAAAGAAAAACAAAATTGTACAACACATACCCTTCAAAATGGTGCATGCAGTGGGCATTAAGGAAGAGGTGGGTAAGAGGTACATCAGGAGGAAAACCAGCAGTTTAGAAGTAGTTTCATATTTCATATCGCAAGAAGGCCCCACCTGTCTTACCTAGCCACATCATAGCTATTTTCCTATTGCATGGCCATTTGCAGTTGGATGTGTATGAAAAGAGCAATTTCAGTTAATGTTGGGACATAAGCGTCAGTCTGAAGAAAAGATAATGATTTCCATAAATGTTTGTACTAATGTTAATTATAATCCCTGGATGATCAAGGTTTAAGACTTGTGGACTTCAGTTCCCAAAATTTCTCAGCCAGCATGGCTAGCTACGGAATTCTGGGAACTGAAGTCTACAACTCTTACAGTTGCCAAGCTTGGAGACCTACACTATCTAATGCACATTTTTACCTACCAATCTTGAAAGCAGCGGGGCTGAATTAATGAAATTAATGACAAGAGAACAGGACCCATGAGCTTGTTTGAGCTCATCTCTTCTTAAGAGCGGTCAAGAATGCATGAAGAGAAACAACATTGTGCAACTGTCTCAACATGTATTGCACATGAAATGTATTCAGGGGTGGGTTTCTACCAGTTCTGTCCACCTCTGTAGAACTGGTAGCTCTGAAGAGCAGCAGACATAGTTTTAGCTCACCCACCCACCCAGGCTCTTACCTGATCTTTATTTCCTGATTTTTCAACTTCAGCTGCGGAACGAGGCACAGCTGCAGTTAAAAAAAGCAGGAAAAGAGGGCTGTTTCAAAGGCTGCTTCTCTGTACACAGCATGCTGATGATGATTTAAGGCAACGATTTACAGGCGCCTCTCGCAGCAGCGGTGCAGGAAACCACATCATAAATCACCGAACCTCGTAAATCCCGAACCGGTAGTTAACCCTGTCGTATCCCACCCCTGCATGTATTGTACTGTATAAACGTCCATAATGAGATCCCTGACAAAAAAGGATCCAATCAAACATATCATTATCATTACTGATTGTGGATGATACATCGATTGAACATCCTAACTGATGTTGACATGACTATCAGTTGGTAGATTCTATATGCCCAGAACTGAATTTGACAAAAGATACCTTCTTTTTGAAAAGTTGTGTACATATTACACATAGTGATATTGAGGCCTGTTAAGCATACCCAAAAAAGTGAGTAGCAATTTTTTTCGTCACTCAAAATGATGGCAGGATGATTGTCTTTCCATTGTTGGGGTCCAGAGGTGGTATTCAACCAGTTCTGACAAGTTTTGGAGAACCGGTAAAGGAAATTTTGAGTAGTTGGGAGAACTGATAAATACCATCTCTGGTTGGCCTCGCCCCCATCTATTTGCTGTCTCCCGAGTCCCAGCTGATCAGAATCCCAGCTGATTGGTTGGGTCTTCTTTTGGTGCTCTGCACAGGAGAGCAAAGCTGGAAATCAGGTTTGTGGGGTGGGGAGGGAATTGAGATTTTGCAGTATATCCTTCCCCTGGAGTGGGATGGAAATGGAGATTTTACAGTATCCTTCCCCTGCCATGCCCACCAAACCATGCCCACCAAGCCATGCCACACCTGCCATGACCACCAAACCACGCTGCAGAAACGGTAGTAAAAAAAATTGAATACCTCCACTGTTGGGGACGATAAGATTGGAGAGGAGATAAGCTGTACTGGAACTCTTCCTAAGACATTGTTTCCCAACCATGGCAACTTTCGAATATGGGGACTTCCGCTCCCAGAATTCCCCAGCCAGCCATTGCTAAAGTTGGGAAATACTGTCCTACAGTCACCAAATTGTAACATGCAGACAATGAGCTTTTAGCAAATTATTATCCCAGGTGCTGAAACACTGCCTGCAATTTATGAAACCCTTTGTTACCACAAGCTGTGTGATGAACCAATAGGCAAAAAGTTTATTTTCAAGTGCCATTTTCATTAAAGACATGGCTTACAAAAAAAAAGGTGCATATATTGTCCACCTCTATCTTCAGATTTGTCCTTTGTTTCCCAAATATATTATTTAGGTCATTTAGCAGGGACCGGTACTATACAGCCAGTTTGACAGTAGGGAGCCAGGTTCAACAACAACAGGTACAGAAACAGGTACAGGTATTCAGTCCAGAAAGGTATGAAAATATTAGAAAGAGACTCAAACTAGCTTCTCCCTGACCCCCGGGGCATTATATGGAAGGAAGATAAAACACAGGCAGATTTTCATGACTCTTTTACTATAGCCTCTCTCAATGCAGGACAGGTAGTCCTCAACCGCGTGGGTGGTATTGGGGGCTCCTCGGAGTTTCCATATTATGCCACTCCTGCGTGAGCTGCATTGGCTCCCGGTGGTCCTTCGGGTGCGCTTCAAGGTATTAGTTACCATCTTCAAAGCGCTCCATGGCTTGGGACTGGGTTATCTATGGGACCGCCTATTGCCATTATCGGTCTCCCATCGGCCAGTGCGCTCCCATAGAGTGGGTCTCCTCGGGGTGCCGCCCGCTGAACGGCTGGCAACCCCGAGGGTGCGAGCTTTCTTGTTGGGGGTGCCCTCCCTCTGGAATGAATTGCCCCCAGAGATGAGGACCATCCCTGACCTTTTGACCTTCTGGCACGCATTGAAAACACATTTATTCCACCAAGCCGGTCTGGCCTAGGGTTTTTTCGGTTTTTAAATTGGTTTTATCGGGTTTTAATCTCTTTTTAATCCCCTATTCATCTTTATTATTTCGCAGCTATAAGATATAATCCTTTTAATTGTTTTTAATTGTTGAACTGTTGTTGTGTTTTTTAGTCTGGCTGTACACTGCCCCGAGTCCCGTTGGGAGAGGGGGCGGTATATAAATGTAATAAATAAATAAATAAACTTACAACCACAATTGGGATCAGAATTTCTGATGTTAAACCTGGCAGTTGCTAAATGATTCATGCCTGGGTTTTTTTTTTTTTTTGACCAAGGTTGTTAAGCAAATTCACCGTTAAGTGAATCATGCTGCAGTAAAACTTCCCCCATGGACTTTCCGGAAGTCAGCTGGGAAAATTGCAAATGGAAATGACATAACCCTGGGATGTTGCAACTGTACAGGTAGTCCTTGAATTATGACCCCAGTTTATTTATTTATTTATTTATTTATTTAATCGTATTTCTATACCGCTCCCTCTCCCAAAAGGGACTCGGGGCGGTGTACAGCCTAATAAATACATAAAATACAAAGTTAAATAGAATTTAAAACCAAATTAAATACAAATTGGCTGCATCCCGTCTGACAATAATTCATTTAAAACCGGGAAATATAAAGTTTAAAAATAAGATTAAAATTTAAAACCCCTATTAACTTAAAACCCCATAGACCCTTACTGGGCCAGGCCGGCCTGTTTAAAAAATAAGGTCTTAACTGCGCGCTGGAAGGTCAGGATATCTGTCATGGCTCGTATCTCCGGGGGAGATCATTCCACAGGGAGGGGGCTCCCACAGAGAAAGCACGCACCCTCGGGGCCGCCAGCCGCCAGCGATCAGGTGGCGACGCCCCAAGTAGGGCGACCCTGTGGGAGCGTACTGGGCGGCGGGAGGTTGTTGGTGGCAGCAGGCGGTCCCGTAAGTACCCAGGTCCCGAGCCATGGAGCACTTTAAATACCATCAGTACCACCTTGAATCGAATCCGGAAGGCCACAGGAAGCCAGTGCAGCCTGCGGAGAAGTGGTGTTACGTGTGCGCCCCGAGGGGCGCCCACGATCACCCGCGCGGCTGCATTCTGAACTAACTGCAACCTCCGGAGACTCTTCAAGGGGAGCCCCATGTAGAGAGCATTGCAATAATCCAAGCGGGAGATAACGAGGGCGGAAGTGACTGTGCGAAGTGCGCCCAGATCCAGAAAGGGCCGCAACTGGTAGATCAGACGAATCTGATAAAAAGCCCCCCTGGCGACGGCTGCAATATGTTCTTCCAAAGACAGCCGCACATCCAGGAGGACACCCAAGTTGCGCGCCCTTTCCACGGGGGTCAATACCTTTCCCCCCACGGCCAGCGAAGGAATAATCTGGCTGTATCTGGGCGCAGGAAACCACAGGCACTCGGTTTTGGCCGGGTTGAGACGAAGCCTGTTACGACCCATCCAACTCCGCACGGCCTCCAGGCACCGGGTCATCACTTCGACGGCTTCGTTGGGGTGGCCCGGGGTGGAGATGTACAGCTGAGTATCATCAGCGTACTGATGGAACTCCACCCCAAAGCCATGGATGATCTCACCCAGCGGCTTTACATAAATGTTGAACAGCAGGGGCGAGAGCCCCGACCCCTGAGGCACCCCACAAAGCAGGGGCCTTGGGGACGATCTCTGCCTCCCCGTCAACACAAATTGCGAACGGTCGGAGAGGAAGGAGGAGAACCACCGCAACACGGTGCCTCCAACCCCCAACCCCCCCAACTGCCGCAATAAGATACTGTGGTCGACAGTATCAAAAGCCGCCGAGAGATCTAACAGGACCAGGACAGAGGAACAACCTCTGTCCCGAGCCCTCCAGAGATCATCCACCAACGCGACCAACGCCGTCTCCGTGCTGTGCCCGGGCCTGAAGCCCGATTGGAGGGGGTCAAGATAACTCGCTTCATCCAGGAACTGCGGGAGCTGACGGGCCACCACACTCTCTACAACCTTTTCAACAAAGCGAAGGTTGGAGACAGGACGGTAATTTGATAATAATGCTGGGTCCAGGGATGGTTTCTTGAGGAGGGGCCGCACCACCGCCTCCTTCAAGGCGGCGGGTAAAAGCCCCTCTCTCAAGGAAGCATTTATAATACCCTGGAACCAGCCTCGTGTCACCTCCCGAGTGGCCAAGACCAGCCAGGAGGGGCACGGGTCCAACAAACAGGTGGTGGCATTCAGCCCCCCCAGCACCCTGTCCACGTCTTCCACGGTAACAGGGTCGAACTCAACCCAATTGGCCTCACTGATATCCACCCCCGCCCCCCCGCCCAGAGATGCCCAGTCGGAGTCCAGCTCATCCCGAATCTGAGCGATTTTGTCCTGCAGAAACCTAGAAAACTCCTCAGCCCGACCCTGTAAGGGATCCTCCCGCGCTTCCACCTCTAGAAGGGAGCAGGTCACCCTAAACAGGGCGGCTGGGCGGTTTTCCGCGGACGCAATAAGGGTGGAGAGGTAGGTCCTCCTCACCATCCTTATCGCCACTAAATACGTCTTAATATAAGATCGTAGAAGTGTTCGGTCAGAACGGCTAGCCCTCCAACTACTCTCTAGGCGTCTTTTCCGGCGCTTCATCTCCCTTAGCTCCTCAGAAAACCAAGGAGCCACTTGGGATCGGCACCGGGTCAGAGGCCACAAGGGCACGACCCGGTCAAGGGCCCCAGCAGCCACCCTATCCCAGGTGGCGACCAAGCCCTCAACCGAGTCGTGTGTGTGAGCTTCGGGAAATGGCCCAAGCTCCATCAGGAACCTATCCGGGTCCATCAGGCGCCTGGGGCGGTACCATTTAAGCCTCCCTGCGGTCGGGGGGTGCGGAACGGAAGTCGAGCCTCAGGAGCGAGTGATCTGTCCATGACAGGGGTTCTATAACTATATCCCCTACACCCAGACCACTCTGCCACTGATCAGAGACAAAAACTAGATCCAGGGTGTGACCTCCCACGTGAGTAGGGTCCCTAATTAACTGGGTCAGGCCCATGGCTGTCATGGAAGCCATGAACTCCTGAGCAATCCCCGAGGCACCGCCGGCAGAGGGAAGGTTGAAATCCCCCATGACCATAAGCCTGGGGGTCTCAACCGCCACGCCGGCTATAACCTCAAGGAGCTCAAGCAGGGCCGATGCCTCATAGCAGGGAGCCAGGTATGCGACCAGCAAGCCCACCTGCACCCTGGGACCGAACTTCACGAAAAGAGACTCACATCCGGTCGTCTGAGAAACAGTGGATTCCCTCGGACACAGATCCTCCTTAATAACCACCGCAACACCCCCACCCCTCCCCTGGGCCCTCGGCCGATGAAAAACCCGAAACCCGGCTGGGCACATCTCCACAAGAGGGACTCCCCCCTCTAGGCCCAGCCAGGTTTCGGTGATACCCACCAGGTCCACTCTCCCCTCACAGATCAAATCATGAATGAGGGGGGCCTTATTAATAACGGACCTGGCGTTACACAACATCAGCCGAAGGCCCAGGGCCCGATCGCTCAGACCCCCTGGGGAACGGGACATAACAAGGGGGTCGGAGTGCGCCACCGCAGACAAATAGCGGGGGCGCGCTCCCGAAACAGAATGTGGCCCCCTATAGCCCGCCAAATCTGCCTCTCCCGCTCACCGTACTAATAGCTTTAAGATCACCCTCCCTGCGACAACCCCCCATCCTCAATACAGCCCCATCCGAACCCAAACCCTCCCGGCAATGCTCAGCCCGCGACCCGGTCCCAGCCCCAGGCGGGTTGTCCCCCAGCCCCCGCCCGGCCAACCCTAACCCTTTTAAAAATCTAATTAAAAATTTTAAACAACCCTCCCTCCTACGCTTCCGGCGACCCCACCATCTCTCCGGATCCCAAGATCCGTCCTTGAGATAAGTCTTGGAGAGGTAAGAGGGCCAACTCTGAGACAGGGGGACATATCTCAGGGCCCACAGATCTTTCGAGGAATATATCAATGTCTGTGTCTTTGGCTGGATCTTCCCTGACTGCCATCGACCAGGCAAAGGCCAAACCAAGCGGGACCCAAGTTCAGGCTGGAGCAGTCGCATCCCACTGGCAGCTGACATCCGGCCTCGCGGGGGACCCATCACTCGGGGACGCAGGTCATGTTTTCTGGCCTCGCCGCAGGCCCTCTCACTGCCCACGGCGACGGCCCCGGCCCCGGCAACACTCCTCCGCCTCCAGTTCTGGTGGAAAATGCCGGGCACCTCGCCAGACCCACGTCGTCCCCGGGTGGATAAAAATGCCGAGGCCTGGCCAGACAGGGCCGCCGCCACTTGAAAACCCCCAGCGGCGGCTCCAGC
Organism: Bungarus multicinctus; assembly: GCA_023653725.1. Taxonomy (NCBI): domain Eukaryota; kingdom Metazoa; phylum Chordata; class Lepidosauria; order Squamata; family Elapidae; genus Bungarus; species Bungarus multicinctus. The sequence goes on along the minus strand of CM042842.1, from coordinate 52,286,035 downwards.
TCTGGCCCCCTGAGCCCAACTGTTTCGGTTGCTAACGTGAAACATTTGTGAATTGAATTTTGCCCAATCTTATGACTTTTCTTGCCTCAGTTGTTAAGTGAATCACTGCAGTTGATAAGTTAGTAACCAGGTTGTTAAGTGAATCTGGTTTCCCCATTGACTTTGCTTGTCAGAAGGTCACAAAAGGTGACCACATGACCCCGCCCTGTGACACTGCAAATGTCATAAATATAAGTCAGTTGCCAAGCACCTGAATTCTGATCATGTGACCATGGGGAGGCCGCAAAGGTCATAACTGTGAAAAACGGTCATAAGTCACTGTTTTCAGTGCCATTGTAGCTTTGAATGGTCACTAAAAGAACTGTTATAAGTTGAGGACTACCTGTAGTAAATACATGCAGTTACTAAGCACCCAAATTTTGAACATGTGACTATGGGACTGCTGTGATGCTCAGTGGTGCGATTCAAATTTTTTTACTACCGGTTCTGTGGGCGTGGCTTGGTGGGCATGGCAAGGGAAGGATGCACAGGTAATATTCAGCAGGTTCTGATCAGTTCTGGAGAACCTGGTAGCGGAAAGTTTGAATAATTCAGGATTGCAACAGTTATCCCAATTAAATCATGAATCTCGAGCCAAACTTCCAAAAATTCAAAAGGATTTATTGGGAGTTAACATGTCCGGCACTGCCTGGGTATAGCCAATTCTGAGACACATAATTCATTGTCACCCTTGACCCTGGTTTTCCCCCACCCCTTGGGTGCATCATAATTCCTATTCTCCAATGAGACACTTCCATAGCCAAGAGTCATCAATCGTGTTCTCCAGTTAGAATTTTGCACGGCAGAAACTTCAGTTACCTAGTTACTACCTTTGAAAAACTACATATGGAATGCACTTTCGCTTTCCAAGCTGCCGCACTGCTCTTTCAAATCCCTTTCCCCCCTCCCTTTCTGTTGACAACTCTAAAAAGATCATAGAAATATTTTATGAGTTGACAAATACCACCTCTGACTGGAGATTTTACAGTATCCTTTCTCTGTCATTCCCACCAAGTCACGCCCACAGAATCCTTAGTAAAAAAATTTGAATCCCATCACGGGAAGGATATTATAAAATCTCCAGTCAGAGGTGGTATTTGCCTGTTCTCCAAACTACTCAAAATTTCTGCTACCGGTTCTCCAGAACTGGTCAGAACCTGCTGAACACCACCTCTGGTGATGCTCATATATGCAAGGACCCATCATAAGCCACTTTTTTTCAAGGCCACTATGCTTTTGAACGGTCATTAAATGACACTGACAGAGGTGTATTACAATATTGTCATGGTTTCACGTCAGGAGAGATTTAAACTGGAAATAAGGTGAAACTTTCTGACAGTGAGAACAATCAACCAATGGAACAGCTTGCCCTCGGAGGTTGTGGGAGCGCCATCACTTGAGACTTTCAAGAAGAGATTGGACTGCCATTTGTCAGAAATGGTGTAGGGTCTCCTGCTTGGGTGGGGGGTTGAACTAGATAACCTACCAGGTCCCTTCCAACTCTGATTATCTATTATCTGTTATCTGACTAGACTTCATGTTTCCTGGTTTACTCCACTCTACTCACGCTAGAAAGAAAAACATTGGCGAATCAGATTTGAAAATCACATCGAAACCTGAATGTTTAGGTTAGTTTACTTCCTTCAGCTAGGTCTCCTAGTCCTCGATGCTGTACTTTGATCAAAAATCTAAACTGGAAAGCATTCCTGAAGTGCCTGGGCATGTTTATGATACACCACATTTCTGCAGAATCCATCTAGGATCTGCAGAGGTAGAGGATAGGCTGAAGAAGAACAGGAGGTGTTTTGTTGACACAATCAATTCAGGGTCACTTCAACGCTGTTCCTGCCAGACTGCTTTCCCAGAGTTCTAGTTGTGTATCAAAGCATGAAGACATTCCCATATGGTTCCCTTCATTAAGCTGGGATGTCTCGGAAGAAGGTTGAACTGCTAGACAAGAGCCACAAAAAAGAGGAGTACAACTACAGCCTCTGGATTGTCTTCACACTTCCCTGCTATTTTAATGCTCCCAAACATTAAACATTTTGTCAGAGGGTGGGACTATGATGCTGCACACGCCTAGAGGCATGGTTGTAACTGCAGTCCTGGGATTTCAACAAACTTGCAGTTTGCCAGCTCCTGCTGGTAATAAGAGATGGAATAAGCATAATACAAGATTTTCTCAATTGCTTCTGGGATCACACAAAATAGGGTAATTAGCCCTGTAACAAGTCCCTGACTTTGCACTAGTTTTCAACATCTTTTCTCAGGTTCACAGCTCATTCTTTTTATTTGTCTAACAAACTATTGGGGAATATTTATCAATCATAATACTTCAGCATAGCTTTTTGTGACAATGGGCTTCGCCACCCTGCCAGTTGTGGTTGCCCCATCACCGGTACAAGCCAGTAACCATTTTGGGAGGCCGGGAGTAGAAGCCATTTTTTTTTCCTCTGCTCATATTGCCACCACCATTAATGTGGTTGCGCTTTTCTTATTCTACTTTTAAAGGTAGGGTTTTTCTGCTTCTGACAGATCACGAGCAGTTTCCTGTGTTGTCTGCTGTGCATCATTTACTTCTAGGGCAATCCCTGCAATTGGATTAGTTACTTGTTAGAGGCAAAAATGCCCTCTTTGTTACATTTCCCTTGATTTTCCTGAAAAGCACTTTGTTGTATTAGGACTTCCCGAGTAGTCTAATGATTATAATAATTGCCTTACACGAAGAATCTCCTTGCAAAACTTGAAGTGTTACTTCCTCTCACCCCAATTTTTTTCTTTTCTTTTGCTAAGTTACCTGCTCAGCTGGACTGGATTTTGGTTGTTTTATTTTTGTTTTAATATGTTTCCTGAATGGACTGATGAAAGTGGACTTATTGAGAAACAACAAAACATGCCCGGAATCTTCAACGAATTTCAACGAATGTTATGAGCTAAAATCCTTCCAGCCCAGGTAAAAAAAAAAATGGTGAAATGATGTGCCTTCTATTTACAAGGCAGGTGATATACCCATTGTGCTATTATAGAATTGATAGTAAAAGATGTTTTAGTAGCACAGTAAGCATTGATATAATTGAAGGGGTCTCTTTCCTTTGCAAAGTAGGCAGTGAACTGGTGAGGTCAACCTTCAACGAACTAAGCACACTATCAATAAAGGAGAGTATTGGTAGCTAAGGGTTGAAATGAGAGTTCCTTGGTGCTCCCTGAACTTGGTTGTTTTCTTGCAGATGTTTCATTACCCATACTAGGTAATGTCATCAGTGCTAGTTCTATCTAAAAAGGGTCGGAGCACAGAAATAATGTACCATGAAAAAATGTATTCTGGAAAGGGAGCAGGAACACATACTATGAGTTTACTTTGATAGTGAATGCAGGATTAATAGAGAATGTAATCATGTCCTTCTACTCTCCAGAAAGACCATCTGCCCATAAAGGCAAAAAGCCACCTAGGCAGAGTAGGTAAGTCCCAACTCTCCAACAGCTATGTTAGCTGAATTTGCTCATATTTCCAAGATGTCTACATAGAGAATTTATTTTAAAAAATACTGACATTATTCTTGCTCAGTTAAGTATTAAGTATTCTTGCTCAGTTCTTGAAACTAACCATGTTTAGGTTAAATGTCCTCCATGCTCATTACTGATTGATAGATTATGTGCCATCAAGTTTTTGTTGACTCTTAGCGATCACATAGATAGATTTTCTCTATTTTTCCAGAACCTGGCCTTTTACATGTTCCAATACTACACTCATCACCATAGTAACTGAGTTAAACTAAAATTTATTAAGTTTTTTCTAATTGTGCAAATAATTCTTGTTGCTCTGGAAATGACTTTTTTTCCAGATGTTTTATTCATGGTGTGTTTTTTTTGTTAAAAAGGAGACTATTCTAGAGAAAGACTTCCACATAATTAGGAAGCAATCACTGTGTTTTTCTTGTTGTCCTATTTTTTCTTTCACTTTAAGCTGCTTCATTGACTTTAATTAAACTTGCCCTAGGCTTATGAGCCTAGCAAATACAGAAACACTTCAGAAAAAGTTGTTTCGTGTCAGAAGATTTTTTTTCCCCCCTGCTTCTTTAAATATGTCCAATTTGCTGAATAGATGGTTTTCATTTAAAGGCTGTTATAACCATCCAACTGCAACTCCTCATTATAGGCAGAAAATCCAGACCACCTCAAAAATTATTTTTATTTTATTTATTTATTTGGTTTGTCAATTGCTTACAAGATAATAAGTACACATGGATACATATAAGAAAAATAAAAAAATAAAAGAAACAATAGAACAGGGATGGTAGGCACGTTGGTGCACTTGTGCACGCCCCCTACAAACCTCTTAGGAAAGGGGTGAGGTCAATAGTAGACAGTCTAAGGTTAAAGTTTTTGGGGTTTGGGGAAGAAACAATTCAAAAAAAGAAGAAGATATTCAGGTATGTGTCCATGACTGTTTTTTTTTATACTATGCTAGGTAGTAGCTCAATGAGTTAATATGAGCCTAGCTATTCAGGTTTAATATGAAATGTGAACCTAGCCCCTATATGTTACTTCTGCTGGCATGACATGATACCCATGTCTGTATGCAGCCAATTATTTGTATTTCTCCTATGCAATTGGGCATAAGACTTTAAATATACCGTACTTATCTAAATATAGTACAAACACAACTGTCAAATCTGTCATTCTTTCAACATGGCTGCTGAAGAACCAAATTTTAGATGTGTCAGACCCCCAAGAACCAAGAAAGACATGTGGAGTTACTTCTGAGGAGTTTCCTTTACTGTTCCTCACCTATACATAGAAATCTTGCCAAACTAAAGCAACTATTTACCTCACTGTAGATATACTCTGAGAATCACTAAGGAGGAGCCTTCTTAACTTTCTTCTTCCCAATCAGACTCTCCATGCTTCTCAGCCTTCTTTGTCTTCTGGAATGCAGCTCTTCCCTCCTGGGAATCCAGATTACTTTCCACCACAAGATGGCAGGATTGTGGATTCTAAATACAAAACAACAGTGGTCAGTATGGGCACCAGACCTTGGAATTAACTAACACCTATCAAGGCCCAGTCAGTGGCTTCTTCATATCTCCTTTCTGACTAACTGAACATTCACTTACTGCCTTTGGGGATAACCGAACTTTAGAATATTGAAGAATTGGGGAACCTCTTCAGTTCATTTTATATTCTTTTTATGCCACTTATCTGGATTGGATTTATTTGGATCCTATTTCCTTGGGCCTTCCTTTCTGAGTCCAATTCAATGAGCTTCAAGAACAACTGTGTAAAATAAATGTTAAATGGTTTCTGCATTAAAACTTTTATTCTCTTCCCAATAAGAGTTTTAATGTAAGAAACTCACAGGAATAAATCTGTCAGATCACTGTTAGATTTGCAGTACCCAATGGGTAGTCAGTATTTAAGGCAAGGGGTCTTATGCTTTTAGAAATCTGAAGTACAGCAACCAACCTATATTAATATTCTCATAATTTACCTATCATTTTAATTTTAATTCTGCCACTGTTAAGTGCTTAAAAGTCATTGAATTCAGTGAAAGAAGTTAATCGCAAGGTTATCTTTCACTGAATATAATTCAATACATATTTCTATAAACAGCATAGATTTTAAAGGTATATGCAGTATAATGGAAAGATGCAAGATAATTTCCTATTGTATTGGCAAGATATAAGATTTGATACAGGATTCGATATATTAGACTATATCCTGTTTGAATAAACGTTGAATAAATACAAATTAAACCCTTTAATTTCACAACATATAGACAGACTTAACTATAGTTTCAATTGGAAAAATGTGACTATCCTCAATCAAGCCAAGTCCAAAAAAGCTAGGGAATTTCTAGAAGCCTGGCACTCTTACAAATTAGCCATCAATTAGACACATAGGCATTAACAATACTTATAGACTAGGGGTGTCAAACTCAAGGTCCAAGGGCCTTATAGAGCCCACGGGGTGCTTAAATCTGGCCCCTGGAGTCAGTCTGGAAATATCAAGGGACTGGCCTGTGGTTAAAATGGGCCATCTCCACAGACCCCTATGCTTTGTTTTCACCCTCCATGACCTCCTGCAACACTCTGCTGGCCAAAACCAGGCTGAAACCAGACCAAAATGGGGTGGCCTCCTGCAACACCCTGCCGGACCAAAACCAGGACCAAAATGGGGTGAAAATGGCCCAAAATGGGGCAAAAAACAGACCAAAAATGAGCCTAAAAACAGGCCAAAAATGGGCAGTTTTGACTGGTAGAGTGTTGCAGGAGGCCATGGAGGGCAAAAACAAGGTGCAGAAGGGAGCCACATGTGGACCCCCACACCCTGTTTTGGCCAGCAGGGTGTTGCAGGAGGCATCCGTCCCACCTCCATCCACCCCCAGCCCGCAGAGGAGAACTACAATGCTGATCTGGCCTCTCTTCCAAACTGGAAGAAATCCAGTTTGACACCCCTCTTATACACTATGAAAACAATCAACTAGCCAAAAAAGAACAAAAAGACCCAAGCAGCTCTCCACCAGCAACCAGCCACCAGATTATTCCAAGATTAACATCAGACCAACAATCAAGTTAAACAATACCCCAGTCAAAAAACTGCCGAAGAAGCCAACAGCAAGCAGCTCAACTAAAGAACCTCTAAGGCTACCCCCACCAACACTGATAGGCCAAGCCACCAGAATATAAACTGACAGCAAACTCCACTCGTTACCAGCACTGACGATGTCACCTGTAATGAAACATCTACAAGAAAACAAACAAGCTCAGATAGAACCAAGGACCCTTCATTTCAACCCTAAACTGTGAATATTCTCCTTTATTTAAATAAGCATTAATAAATTTTCACCCCCAGAATCAATGGATTTATCATTTCTAATTGTGTTTTGTTTCCTACGAATAATCTGGGTAATTAACTATTTAATTCACAGTTACAAATAAAGATGTAATTCCTTGTTAATTTGGGATTATAAACGGGATTTGTCCATGTGGTTGTTCATTTGCTTATTTTCTTGCCTGCAATTGTTTAGCAGGCCATTTACAAGCTCGACACAATCAGCTGAAAATCTTAAAAACCAGCTACACTGAAATTAAAATAATAAAGGAAATCACCTACAAAATAATTAAAACCGGCTCCACAAAGCCAGGCTGAACAAAAGGAGATGAGTGTGAAGCTGAATGAGCTTTCCATGGAGATGCCATGAAAATACATGGTGAATACTGAAAAGGCTCTGTCACAAAGAATGATCTACTAGCATTCCAAACGAAAAATCACAATAACAGCATTATTTAGCAAATATCTATAGCGGGTCACAATTGAGAAGGATGTTCAAACCAGGGTACATATATAGGCATGTATTTATTTCAATTTATACAGCCATCCATTTCAACCTTGGGACTCTGGGTGGCAAACAGTAGTTAAAAACATAAAAGTCAAAATATCACAATGTATTGGGCAACACCACTCATACACCATGCTCCTAACCACAATAGCTTGCAGATGAAGGAAATGGAGTCAAGACGACCAGAAAAAGCAACACTGTTTGAGTCTTCCACAACCTCCTTCTGATGTAGGTTAGGTTGAGAAATAATGACTAGCCCAAAATCAGACAGTGACTTAGCACTGGTACCTAATATGCCAAAGAGGAATAATCCTATTTTCACTAAGGATGAATTGTCATTTTCTAGGAATGCTGCAGGTGGGTGATCTCTTTGTTGGGTTCTACTGTTTTATGGTCCTAAACCGTATATTGACATTTAAGGATGATCAGTGTTATAAAGCTCAGTTTGATGTAGTGGTGAAAGCATCAGGCTAGGAACTGGGAGACTAGAGAATTCCTCTAGTCCTGCCATGGGGACAAAGCCAGCTGGGTGACCTTGGACCAGTCACTCTCTTTCAGTCCCAGGAAGGAGGCAATGGTAAATCTCTTTCAAAATGTGGGAATTGGCCCTCAGAATTCCAAAGGTCAAAGTTAGTATAAGTCATTGCAATGGAGCAGAGTACAATTATGGAGTTTCACCAACCTATTCACAAGTGCTACGAGTATAGAGGAGGTGTTTGATTTAACTTCATGCTGGACACCCTTAACCAATTAGCAGCCACATAGTGGTATAGTATTAACTGTAGAGTATTAGTCAATGTGATGTAATAGTGAAAGCATCAGGTTAGGAACCAGAGACTGTGACTTTGAGTCCTGACTTAGGGACAAGGCCTGCTAGGTAACCTTGGGCCAAGGAAGGGGGCAATGGCAAATCACTGACCCAAAAAAATTTTCTGACAAAATTGCAGGAATTACGCCAGGTGTACAATGACTCAAAGGCACCTCACCCCCCAAAACCCTAATATAATAATATCCGATATCTGACTCTCTGGAGTCAAGCAGATTTTTTGTTTGTTTGTTTTCTGCTTTGATTTCAAGGGCAGCTCTGGATAGAGCAGAAGGCATTTCAGTGTCAAACAACCTGGGATTAGAAAATGGTCATTTCTTTAATTGCTGCTGCTAAGGATTTCTGAGCTGTTCTTACTGGACACAGAATTCTGGATTTGATTGTGTTAATCTATGAGAATTCTAAAAAATAAGCATTCTGTAATCTTTCGGCCATTTTAGAATAAGTCACTACAGTGATGTGACAAAATCTTATTATTCATTTTTTGTAAATATATTATTGGCCACCAGGATCTTTCTGAACTACAGTGAAAGGTGAGGATTGTAAGTAGTACATAAGAAAAAAAATATCAAGTAGCTAGGCATTATTTAAAAGAAATACCTATCTATTCACTTAGCTAGCTAGCAATTTTATCACCCGAAGTAAAAGTTGTTCTGTCTGCATGGTTCATTTACTAAATACAGGATAGAGGGCTGAATTCCTTCTAGTCATTTTGCTCTTAAATATAAATTGCATCCACCTCAGGGATAGGATTGTGACAGCTTTTAACAGTCCACACTACAACAATTAGTGATAGGAAAAACAGCATATCCCCAATGATATTGCAAGGGGAATTTATGTAGGCAGAAGGCAATTATCTAAATTGGATTTTGGAAAGGACACTGTGAATAATCATATGGGAAATGCCATGGGATTTTTCACAACCCTAGGTGGTAAGGACTTGTTCTCCAAAAAATATTAGCTTATGAGGGATTGTTCTTAAAGTATCCACTGGTGTTTTTGTTTTTTTGTTTAGACTCTTTATTTTTCACTTGAATAATAAAAAAAAACTGCTGGGGAATGCAAGTATTTGAACTATAATCGGAGATCCCAGCACAAAGGAAATAAAGTCACCAACATTCAACCCAAGCTGTGGAATAAAAGGATTATTTGAATAAATTATGCCAGTTGGCACATTTGAAAGGATCATACAGCTAGCATAACCATGTCCTGAAAGTTGTTAGTTTTACTAATCATATTTCAAAAAAGAAAGATGAAAAAAAGAGAGAAGACAAATGTGGCCCTTTTTTCCATTTATAATGATACACTGCTATTTTTTATTTCATCTTTCTGACATCTTTCTTTGTTAGTATTAGCACAAATACTATTATTTTGATACAGACCGAAATCCAATCATAACACCAGGCCTTGATTTTCTTAAATGTTCAAAATGTGGGAGTGAATGGAAGAAGGATGAACATTTAGATGCATAGTTATATACGGACATGATCTAATAGTTATTTGCATTGTAAGTCCTGTGTGAGAAAATGCATTTAAATACATCTCACACATTTAGATGGAGGGGGAAATTTTAGATCCTTATTCACAAAAGTTCTCATAATATTTTGATCCACAAGATTTAACCCCAGTGGAGCACAAGATAATGTGTATGTGGAAGGCATACGTTAGGGCATAAAAATATCTCCAGCCGAACTGAGGAACATCAAGCGATCTGTGTTTTCCATTCAGATGGTACATAGAAAATTCGGAGTGCTGAGGAATCATCTAAATCTTTGGCAAGAATTTTGAGCAGGACCAAAATCTTAAATCAATGCTGATCCGATCCGTTGTGTATGATGTGACTTTTTGTATTTGACATGACGATTTGTCAAGGCTCAGTGTAGTGCAGTGAGACATGATTATGAGACGCATGTGGTCCGCACAGGAGAATTGTTTTGAAAGAGTGCTCTGCGGGCAAGAGTGCGCCACACGCAAGAGTGCGCCGTGCGCAAGTGGCTTTGGTTTTTTTCTTCAATTGATTTGTGTCCTCCTTCTCATTGTAAAAAAGTTGGTCACCTTATAAATGAGCCTATAAGAACTTAGATAATTATTTTATACAATCACCACAGTGATCTGATCATTTACCTTGTCTTTAAAAATATTATTTCAACAGACTCTTCTCCTTACTCTATAGTAGTCCCTGTAACACAAGTAGTCCTCAATTTACAACAGTTCATTTAGTGACCGTTCGAAATTCAAATAGCATTGAAAAATGTGACTTAAGACCATTTTTCAGACTAATGACCATTGAAGCACCCCGCATGGTCAGATGACCTAAATTTGGATGCTAGTCCATATTTATGACAGTTGCAGTGTCCTGGGTTGATATCTTCACCTTTGTGACCTTCTGACCATCAAAGTCAACAGAAGAGCCAGATTCACTTAACAACTGCAGGGATTCACTTAACAACTGGGGCAAGAAAGGTCATAAAATGGGTCAAAATTCATTTCACAAATGTCTCACCAAGCAATATACATTTTGGGCTCAATTGTGGTCCTACGTCGAAGACTACCTGTACTTTGGATTATTCATTTGGTTTATATCTCATTTTTCCTGAAGCAAGAGCTTTTTCCTGTGAAGCAAGAACTAAAAAAGAATGAAGTTATATAGGGCAGGGGTGTCAAACTCATGTCGTCGTGGCATCATCACATGATGTGTTGGGATTTTTTTCCCCATTTGCTAAACCAGGCATGGGTGTGGCCAATATGTGATGCATCCAGCCATGGGCCAGCAGTTGATATATTGAGTATCTACGTGGGGGATAGCCCTGATATAGAGTATGTACTTCAGAGGGGATATTCAGCAGGTTCTGACCAGTTCTGGAGAACCGGTAGCAGAAATTTTGAGTAGTTCGGAGAACCAGTGGTAACCTTCCCCCTGGAGTGGGGTGGGAATGGAGATTTTACAGTATCCTTTCCCTGCCATGCCCACCAAGCCATGCTACACCCACCAAGCCATGCCCACAGAACCAGTAGTAAAAAAAAAAATGAATCCCACCACTGACATACTTGGGGGACAGGGATAAGGCTATGTTTATTGAACAGTCCATGGTGAGCTCCATCTCCAGAGCCGTTTTAACAGCATTATGGGCCCCAGGCAAAGCAGTGTACTGGGGTCCCTAAGACAACTACGCACAGGATTAAAAATATAAATGGTTGATAAAAGTAAACATATATTTGCATAATATATGTATAATATATTTATACGATACAAGGTGCATTGAAGGATTAACATACACAGATTAGTATGGGGCTCCTATGCTTGTGCCCATCAAGCCCATGCGTTAAGACAGCCCCTGTCCATCTCTTTTAAATGGTCTATCACAACTGAACACAATTTGAAAATTGCTACTTTGGCATATAACTTTTTGGGGCTGTAAAAGGTTTGTGCTAAAGGGAAAACAAGGCCTTAAGATAAGAGAACTTTTCTAGTTTGTTAGTTTCCTTTTGCCAAGATGCACTTTCCTTCTGAGTAAACAATTGTGGTCTTATAGACATACAAGACAGCTGCTTCTGCCTCCTAGAACAGTTGACTAGTAAAATTGATCCATCAAAGGATAATGAAGTCATCCTTGAAGTAATATAGAAACTTGTTGCTGATTTAAGATAAAACAAATAAATAAATTAATAAATAAAATAAACGTGAATCAATGCATAATATTTTACTCATGGTCAAAGCTCTGGCCTAAAAGACAGACCTTCCTTGTGGTCTCCCAACCTCCAATATTAAGCTTTGGTGTATGGAATAAGTACAAGAGAGTATGATTACTCTTTGATAGGGAGTTTTCAAAACTCAGAGATATTTCTTCTTCCAGATCCCTACAAGCTGGTAAATTATGAGATGCTGGTTAGTATAATTTAAATGTTTTTGTCACTCGACTGCTTTGTATTATTCATCAGTGTATCTTAAAACAATGGATTCTTTCCGTATTACCCTAAATTGCCAATTATAACCTAATTACACAATGAATTAGATGCCAGTGAAAAACTGAATAGCTATCGCCATCCCAGTTCCAGCAGTGCACTTGGCAAAATTATCCCCATTCTTCAAATCATTTCAAGGAAATTACTAATTGAGACCTAAAAGCCACCAAGTTCCAGCGTCCATTGGAGTTGGGTGGCCAATAAATTTGAAAATAATAATAATAATGGAGTACTACCTTTATTTATTTATTGTTCTTTTATCCTGCCAGATTCTAAGTTGATGCTAGCAGTTTTCAAATATAAAAAAATTAAAACATAATAAAAATATAAAATCAAACTCATGATCACCGAAAAGCAGAATAATACATTAAGCCTAATGATGTCCACTTACTCCTGAAATATCTTCTGAAATTGCTTATTAAAAAAAACTGTATCTGAAGAGCCAACATAAAGACATGAGACTGCTGGTGCTCTCTAAGCTTGCTTGTTTTCTTGCAGACTTTCATTACCCAAATTAGGTAATAACATCAGTGCTAGTAAGGAGTGCTGTTTTCTGTCAGTTTATATTCTGGTGACTTGCTTGTCTGTGTGGGTGAGCTACAAATATTCTCCTTTATTAATAAAGGTGTGAATCAAATTTTCTTGAAAAAAGATCTTCCATATTATGAGGGCTCCAATGAAAAGCATAGCCCGCAAGCAGAAGAGGTGATCCTTTAGTTATCTGGGTGCCAAGTCATATATTATAGATTAATACCAAATTAAATCAACCTGGGCACTTCCTGGTAGCCAGAACTTCCATTGGAAAACAGGAGTTATGAATCTTTGATTGGCCAATGTATAGGCTATTGAAAGTTATACCAAGTGAAGTTTCTGATTACTCTTCAAAGGCCATCAGAATAGAGTTGTGAGGGACCTTGGAGGTCTTTTAGTCCAACCCCCAAGCAGGAGATCCTATACCATTTCAGACAAGTGACTATCCAGTTTCTTCTTCTTCTTCTTCTTCTTCTTCTTCTTCTTCTTCTTCTTCTTCTTCTTCTTCTTCTTCTTCTTCTTCTTCTTCTTCTTCTTCTTCTTCTTCTTCCTCCTCCTCCTCCTCCTCCTCCTCCTCCTCCTCTTTCATCTGGAATTTTTATTTTTAAATATACATCAACATCAATACCTGAACAGTGTGGCATTGGATATTGTTCATTTTGATAGAAATAGCAATAATGATGTTAATAATATTTGTTACATTGGTCAAACTTACGTAATTCTAATATTAATATACATGTTTGTTTTAAATTAGTTATTCAGTGTTTCAATGTGCCATTTTAATGCCAATCACAATATTATTTAAGTATGCATAGTAATGCCATCTTTCAACTGCTAATCTTTCCATCTAATTATTGCTTTTATTCTATTATATAAAATATGTATGTTAATATTCCATCTATTTCTTATTTCTACCTCTGTTCTAACTTCTGATCAGGCCACCATTACTAATCCTATACACATGTTTATAATGAGATATAATTCTTCATTATTTAGTTATTCAATGTTTCAATGCACCATTCTAGTACCAATCACCATATTATTTAAACATACTTAATAATACTATCTTTCAACCTCTAATCTTTCCATCTACCTATTGCTTTATATAAAAGTGTGCATTCTTATTTCTACCTCTATTCTAGTTTTTAATCCGCCCATCATTATATTAAAAATATTTCCTTTCTATCCATCATCTCTTGTTCATTTTAATACTTCAATTCTTATTCGTTTTTTAGCTTGCCTCCCATACTCCTCTCTTGGATCTTTGTCTCTATCTACATCTATATCTTTATTATTCAGTCTAAATATTTCTCCCATCTCTATCCTCCTATTCTGCCAAGCCTCCAGAGTGTTTGCCCATGCCCCTATCTTCCTTTCAAAAATATCTTCCTGTATCCAATTCCATTTTTAAATCTCTTAAAGTGCTTTTCCTTCATCGTGGATGAGAGGGAAGAAACCCTAGGTCGAGTGGAAGAGTTGTGGCTCTCCTGCAGGGCACCCCTCTTTTTTTCACCAGAGTGGCTTTAGCTCCTTTTGGAGCCCTCTAAAGGGGAGAACTTGGTGCGGGAGAGTGGGGAGCTGCTTCTCATCTCCGATCTCACCGCGACATAAGCTGGATGTCTCCAGTTTCCTCTTAAAAACTTCAGTGACGAAGCACCTACAACTTCTGATGGCAAGCTGCTTCACTGGTTAATTGTCCTCACTGTTAGGAAGTTTCTCCTTACTTCCAGGTTGCTTCTGTCCTTGATTTGTTTCCATTCATTGTTTCTTGTCTTTGCCTACAGGTGCTTTGGGTTGCCCTCCTCCTTGTGGCAACATCTCAAATACTGGAATACTGCTATTATGTCATGCCTAGTCTTTCTTTTCCCTAGACTAGCCAAGCCCAAATCCTGTTACCATTCTTCATATGTTTTAGTCTCCAGTTCTTTAATCAACTTAGTTGCTTTTCTTTGTACTTTTTCCAAACATTTTAAAACTTTTGTAAAATGTGGTATGCAATATTCCAGGTATGGCCTTACTAAGGCTCTATAAACTAATACTAATACTTCACTTGATTTTGATTCTATGCCTCTATACAAGGATTGCATTATCTTTTTTGGATACTGCCACAGACTAGTAGCTCATATTTAAGTGATCATTCAATAGGACTTCAAGATCCCTCTCACAGTTACTGTTTTTGAGTCAAGTTTCACCTAATCTGTACTTGTACCTTTGTTTTTTCCTGTCTAAATGTAAAACTTTGCTTTTCTCCATATTAAATTTCATGTTGTTGGATAGGGTCTATTGTTCAGTTTGTCAAGATCTTTTTGGATTCTGAGCTTGTCTTCTGGGATGTTGGCTATTCCTGCCAGCTTTATTACATCTGCAAATTTGATGAGTTCCCATTCTATTCCCTTATCTTCATTTATGAAGATATTAAAAGAATATTATTTATTTATTTATTTTGTCAAGCAATTATAAGGTAACAGGTATAAGTATAAACATAGTTATGATACATGAAATGGATACATATAAGAAAAATAAAAAAGAAACACTAGGCATAAGATGGACCCTGTGGCATCCCTTTGCTTACTCCCCTCCATGCAGATATAGTACCATTAAGCATGACTCATTGAGTATAGTTTGTCAGCCAGGTACAAATCCATTTGGTGGTGATGCTATCTATCCCACATTTTTCTTGCTTACCAAGAAATAGGTTGTGAAGTATACTACCGGTATGTCCACAGCATTTTGCTGATCTACTAATTTGATCACTTTTTCAAAGAATGATATAAGATTGGCTTGGCATGATCTGTGTCATGATTCTAACAATTGCCCTAATTAAATCATGATTCACGAGCCAAACTTTAAAAAACTTCCAAGGATTGATTAGAGGAGATATACTGGCACTGCCCTGTATGAAGCCAACTCTGACATATGTAATTTACAATCACCTGTGATCTTGTTTCCCCCTCCTCCCCTGGGTGTCTCATAAACCAGATTCTCCAGTTGAGCACATTTGCGGGCTGGGTGTCATCATTCATGTTCTCCAATTAAATATATTCACAGGCAAAAGCTCTGGTATTTTAGTTACAATCTTTTAAAGATAAGAGTTGTAATGTACTTTCGATTTCAAACTGCTGCACTGGTCTTCCAGATTTCTTTCCGCCCGCCCCCCCTTTTTATGGCAACTACTACAACAGGCATAGGGATGTTTTATGAGTTGACAATCTGTTTTTAACAAACTCATGTGGGTTTTAGGTGTAACTTTATTAGTTTCTAAATGTTCATAGACCTGTTTTTTGATGATCTTTTCCAGCATCTTCCCAGGTATTGATGTTAGGCTGATAAGTCTGTAGTTTCTGGGTGTGTTTTATTTCCTTTTTTGAAGATGAGAATCACATCACCTCTTTTCCAATTCTAAGGTCAGAGGTCTCCAAACTTGGCAACTTTAAGACTTGTGAACTTCAATTCCCAGAATTCCTCAGCCAGCTGACTGAGGAATTCTGGGAGTTGAAGTCCACAAGTTTTAAAGTTGCCAAGTTTGGGGATCCTTGCCTTAGGTAATTACCCAGTGTTCCAGGATTTTTGAAAGATATGATACAATGGTTCTGAGATAATATCTGCCAGCTTCTTCACAACACTGGGATGTAAACCATCAGACCTGGATGATTTATATTTCTCAAGATCAGATAGGTGTTCTCTAACCATTTTCTTGCTTATTTTAACTTTTATTTCTACTCTGTCTTTTACAGTTAGGTTTTTGGTAGGTTGGGCTATAGTTTCCTTTTGCATGAAGACTGATGCAAAGAATGAGTTAAGCAGCTCTGCTTTCTCTCTGTTGCTGTTACTTCCTTGCCATCTTCTCTCTTACTGGACTTACTGTTTCCTTGACATTTTTTTGTTATGTACATATTGAAAGAAACTTTTTAAAAATTATCTTTGACTTTTTTTTTGCAAGTCTTACTATTGGTAATGGATAGAGTTTATGAGTGATATAGTCCTTTGCCATAGACTGATGTTAAGAGAACAAAGGAATTGTATACATCTGTAAGCAGGAACTAGGCCTCACTCTGATGCCAGAATAAAATTAAGTCAAAATAAAATTAAGTCAAGATCCATGTAGAATTCATTGAAGAAATCCAAATAGATAGGGCTAAGCATAGAGTTACTGTATCTAGATAGTCTCATTACTGGGACAAAGAAGTAAAGTAAGTAAAGCTTATCAACTGACCCATCATGGGTGTTTTTGAATCTACTAGCGACAATTTTTGAAGAAGAAATTGAGCTCAGGAATCGCCCGAGGTCTTCTGGTATTAATCATGCAGAATACTTAACTTGAGTAGGGTTCAGGATGCTCTTAAGCATATTTATTTGAAAGTAAACCATGCAATACTTGAATGTACATGGGACTGCTACTTTAAGATTGAATCTTCCCCAATAGTAGTGAATTTTGTTTCATATACCACAGAAACTGTAGAGGAAAATATGGCCTAAAAATATCACTGTGCAATCTTGCAAAAATGTGGTGGCTTTTTGCATATGCGAGCATAGGAAAATATGTGGAACATGGTAAGTTAATGAAAGCAATACTTAATGCAATAAATATTTTTGGGATAGTATGCAACATAATCAGAAAGTAGGACAAGAAGAGGAAAATTTAAAAAAATTAAAAAATCTATTTCATCAGCCTGTCCGGAAGAAAAAAAGCAATTCTAACAAAATATATGTCTTAATGTTAGCCTGCTAACATTTAGCTAGGGAATTATTTATTTGGGATTTTACAATTCTGTGATATAAAAAAATTAATATTTGGATAAGATGGAAAATATATAAATTAATGAACAGTTGAATTTACAAAATGCAAATGTTTCATTTTTTATGCTGCTTCATAAATTTGTTCCTTTTTTGTCATAATTAATGAATTTGCCTAGCAACTAGCAGAGGTAGGCAAATTGGCTAACCAGGTGCTCTGCAAATTATTTGGACTACAACTGCCATCATGTCTTATTATTGGTAATGGATAGAGTTTATGAGACATAAAGTCCTTTGTCATAGATTGATTTAAGAGAACAAAGCAATTATACCCATCTGCAAGCAGGAGCTAAGTCTCACTCTGATGCCAGAATAAAATTAAGTCAAAATGAAACAGAGAAAAGAGACATATATTAGATTGTGAAATAGTTGTAAAAGAACCTTTTCAAGTTTGCCTTGTTTGTACATTCAATTATTAAATGAAAAATTAATTGTGGAAAACTCAAATAGCCTTTCCTCCTGATATTTTTTCTTTCCTATTATGTGCATTTCAAAGGCCACTTAAGGAAGTTTCCCGCAAAAGAGCATATCTAAGAGGCCTCTTTATTAATGGCAATAAATGAAGGAATGAAGTTTTGCAGTTTGGGCTGAAGCCTATTTATACAATATTCAAAATTGTTCCACCTAAATTAAAAAACAGACCTAACATAGCTATTTTTTTCCTACATTTCTGGGCTGAATATTGTCTCTTAAAATTTGCTTGAAAACGCCTAAGCTCTTTCAGCAAAAGAACCTCTTAATATAATTTGTCCATCTGAAACTTGTGGCTGCCTTTCCTTCTCATTTTCAATGTTATGTGACTGAGACTACCTTGCATCTGCCTTTCCTGTACTTAAACCACATCATTGCTCTCTTTGGTTTTAGTTGCCTAACCGACCTAACAAAATATTTCTAGAGGTTTACTGTCTTATGCTTTTTAATCTACATTTAAACATTAAGTGTGCCCACTATACTCACAATATGTTTAGGAACATAAATTCTAATTTTCTTTGCTTGCAATGCAAAGAAAACCTTATGTCAAAAACCCTCTGACCTACTTTTCATAATATTTAATGTGTTATGGGTCCTGAATTTTTAAAAAAATATATTTTGTAGATAGTGATTTTGGATTAGGCAGGTAGCCTAAAAATCTCTGAAATGCCCAACAAAGATGAAAACAGAGAAGCAAAGGTGGTATTCAGCAGGTTCTGACCAGTTCTGGAGAACTGGTAGCAGAAATTTTGAGTAGTTCGGAATACCACCTCTGACTAGTCCCGCACCCAACTATTCTCTGCCATCCGAGTCCCAGCTGGTAGGCTGGGTCTTCTTTTGCTGTCTTCTTTTGCACAGGAGAATGAAGTTGGATAGCAGGTTAGTGAGGTGGGGAGAGAATGGGGATTTTACAGTATCCTTCCCCTGCCACACCCACCAAGCCATGCCCACCAAGTCACGTCATGCCCAACAAGCCATGCCCATAGAACCGGTAGTAAAGAATTTTGAATCCCACTACTGCAGAGAAGTAAAATATAAATGCTTGTCTTCATGTTGTTCACTATAAGCCGTGAATAGTTTGGCAGAAGGTATCTATCATGTTCCTAGTTATTTTCTTAGGTATCATAACACTGGACTCTGTGTGGACACTTCAGATGTGCACCATCTTGACCTGTCTCCAATGGTCCTTTTCCAAATATTGGGTAACAATGCGCTGTGACTATTCTATTTCTGCATGTCACCAGGCAGAAGAGAAGCCATCAAACATTTATCAGAGTATAATTTCTTTGGCTACACTTCACAATAGCAATAATCACTGTTGTAAAACATGAGATGTTGTGCGTATATAGCCTCTATGTGCATGAGAGGGAAATTTTACAGGAACTTTAAACCAATTTTGGTTGGATATTTCATTATCAGATTTTTGCCAGATGTTAACTAACCTTTAACTTCATCTCCATGCAATATGTTGTTAAACTGCTTGGCAATGAGTGGGTATAGATCAGGGTGTCAAATTCTCATCATAATGGCAGCATCGTGTGAAGTATCAGCACTTTCCCTCCTGTGCTGAACCCAGGAGTGGTATTCTACAAGTTCGCACCTATTCGCTAGAACCGGTTGTTAACATTCTAAGCAGTTCAGAGAACTGGTTGTTACAAGAAATTACTGGCCTAATCCTGTAAGGAAGGCAGGAAGGAAACATTCTGGTGTTGCTTACAGAAACTGCCTCTCCATTAATCCTTATTACATTCTTGGGAGGACTAGACTTCCTGTCTCAGGAATGCGGCATTCCAATTAATTATGCCACAAACCGGGTGGGTCACTCATGAATCTTGACCGGCAAGTGAAGACAACACACAGGTTTTCCTCAGGACGAGTGGACCCAGGGCGTGTTCTGAGCCTCTCTTTTATTTGGCAATATACATAGGGGAGGGAGCAAGTATCAGTACATTGGTTACATGCATAGGGAATTATACGTACTTTCTCATAAGTAGTTACATATCTGTTGCAGGGCAGAATAATAAGTAGGTCAATGCTTTCTATAGAGCATAGCTACTGGCATAGGATGTGATTTGCCATTCTCTCATGTCCGGAGTTATCCGGGCAGGCTCTTTGGTTTGCGTTTCTGCATAGACAGCAGGTGTACAAGCTCAGCAAAGAATGTGGTTTGTCATAGGATGTGCAAATTCATATATTCAATGCAACTATATTTTCTGTATGCTACAAGCAGTACTATTTAACCATTTGGTGTAAATCCCAACATCTCCTCCTTTCTTTTTTATTCAAATGGAAAGGCTGTGGCTGGTGGAGTCGGAGTGTGGCCCAGACTCCTCCGAGTCTGAGATACACTGTCACTCGCCAACCACTGGACACAAGGTCAAGTCTTCCGACTCGGCCTGTGCCTGCTGACCTTATCCTGGTGTTGTCTGAGGGGATGTCTCGATGGTTAATAAAAACGAGCTAATGGACAGACTCATCCTCTTCGTTCGTGATGGAAAATTTTGACACATCCTCCTGCGACACGGGTTGGTAGGTCCCCCTGCTTTCAAGGTCCCAGGGGGTATTCTGGGGTTGCAACAGCATGGTCTGTAATGAATCTATTTTACTTGTGATAAATGAAGAAAAGCGATTAAACAAACATGGACCAAGTGTGCACATTAATATAAGCAAAATTATTGGTCCTGTAGAAGCACTTAACAGGGTGGTAAGCCAAGGGGAAAGATTGTGCCATGTTCCAGACCATCCTTGATCTTCCCTTTCCTTTTTACGTTTGTTCAAACCCTCCCTTAGTTTGGTCATGGACTCCTGTACTATGCCAGAGTGATCTGCATAAAAACAACATTCTTCTCTTAAAGCCACACATAACCCCCCTTCTTTCAGAAAAAGTAAATCTAGTCCTCGTCTATTTTGCAAGACTACTTCTGAGAGGGAGGTGAGAGATGTTTGCAAGTGAGAAAGGGAAGCCTCTATTCTCTCTAAGTCTTCATCGATAGCTGCCCTAAGATTGTGGTATTGGGTATACTGATGGGCGAAGGAAGCTATTCCAGTTCCTGCTCCAGTGAGGCCGAGCCCTACCATAAGAGCTATGGTGAGGGTGGAGATGGGTTCTGGCTTGTGTCTGATGGATGCTGACCCTGAGTGGGTGTTATAAAGTTCCTCTTCTGTGTAGATGTAGATGCGTGGTATGACCTGGACCATGATGCAGAAGCCTTTGGTGTTTATCACATGGCCGTGGGCACAGGCTGTAAGGCCTGTAGAGCAGGCCCACCACCCTTCTATAGGTGGTATGTAAAAGAGTGTCGTGTCAATTGTACTATATGTTGTGTTGCAATACTGTTGATAACGTGTGGGTACCAGTCCAATGCAGGTTCCTTTACCTGAGATAGATTGCAGTGTTTGTGAGCCATGTCTCCATCTACATGCCTTGTCATTCAAAGAGGTGTTGTATGGGGAGACAAGCCCTACAGCCTCGTAATATGGGGGTTGAACATTGTAGCAAAACCAGCAAGCTGTAGTAAGATTAGGATTGGTGCTATTTACCAGTTGATAGGTGGCAGAGATAATATCCCAAAGAGGGTTCCCAGGGTGGCTCTGGGAGGGAGAGGAAGAATAACCAGTAGGAGCGAGTGAAATTTTCCCAGGAGTATAGGTGGGTTGCGGGGGTGGCACCTTGCGATTGGTTAAAACATTATTGGAGCCTACAGATATCAAGGGCTTTATGGGGGTTTGTATTAATTTTATGGTAAAGATGTTCCCTGGATCTCCACTAAGATCGTAGACCCGGCCACCCCAAGTGACCCCTGTCTGCCACTTCTTGTACTTTTTCCCGTGAATGGTGAACGAAATTTTTACCGGGTTGCATGGTTCCCATCCTCCCCCTTTTTTTAGGAAGCAGTCATACCATTTTGGACCAATCCGTTGAAGCTCAATGAAATCGTTCTTGATGGGAGGGTCCCACCATATTTGTCCAGTGGAGACACAGTCCCAGGATGCACAGAAATAGGAACGCGGTCCCACACACTTTTTCAAATGTGTTGTTTCCTTTTTATGGCCAGGGCAGACATACAGGGGCTGTCGCCTCATTGCTTGGTAGTTGTTCATACCCGGCTTGTTAGGGCTAGTGACGGTGTCCATCATTACGCCAAAGTCAAAGTACAAATCAGGAAACCAAGATCCTGGCACTGCTATGGACGTGGTGGAATTCAGGACATCTTCATGTACATCCAACACCACCCATGTTAAGTTTTGAGGTTGATGAGGATTGTGGGAGCCGAGGAAAGTGGCAGGGCGCTGTTCACTCAGAAGGGGGCTTGCCTGTGCCAGTAGGTGAAGAATTGTGGGCGCCATCAGGGAGGTCAGCATAGTAAAGAGAAACCACATATTGAAGAGCCTGAACGACCGTAAAAGGCAGGGACAGAACCAGCACATGTGAACGCGGTGGTTGTCTCAAACGGCGGTCGTCACAAAAGTCAAGTGATCTGTTGGTTACCTGTCTTCTCGTGATAGGGACGCACACATCGACCAGGGACCCAAAGAACGCGGTCAGGAAGTTGAATCGCAGCGTATCCCCTACCCCAGGTGATAAGGCCAGCTGGTCCTTGCCAGGTTGGATCTGGTAAGCAACGATAGTAGACAAGTGGTCGGTGGTCCACAGGAGCAGGTGAGGCAGCGAAATGGCGAGCAGCGGCACAGCTGGGTGGTTGGCCCGTCAGATTCAAAAAGTTAAGAGTATATAGACAAAGATTAAGAGTATCTTGCACGGCTGGGAGGCTAGGGGGTACTTTTCCCTGTGTGCCAATATATCTGTCTAGAGCGTGCTTCAAGGTCTGGTTCGCACGTTCTACTAGAGTCTGTCCTTGGCTGTTGTAAGGAATGCCAAACTTGTGGACAATGTCCCATTTTTTGCAAAAATCTGCAAAAATTGTACTGGTGTAAGCCGGACCATTGTCTGTTTTGAGTTCATTTGGGCGTCCCAACGATGCAAAGGTGCGAATACAATGATTGATTACATGTTTAGTGGCCTCACCCCTTTGTGGGGTGGCCATGATGAAGCCAGAATAAGTGTCAATGGAAACATGAAGATATTTCCAAGGGGCAAAGGAAGCATATTGAGTGACATCCATTTGCCAAATTTGGTTGCACTCTGTCCCCCTGGGGTTGACTCCCATGGGCACAGAGTGTGCTTGTTTACTACAGATAGGGCATTGTTACAAAATTGCGGCAGCCTCTGTAGCTGAAATTTTGAACTGCCTAATAAGCGCTTTTTTGTTCTGGTGAAAATATGAATGGCTTTCCCACGGAGTGGGAGAGGAGGGGGCAAGAGTGAATAGGGAGGAAGATGCAGCCGCGGCCGCAGCGTCGGCCACATCATTCCCTTCCTGGAGGATGCCAGGGAACGGTTGATGACTACGAATGTGTGCAACGTGAAAAGAGTGAGTTCTTTGGGAAATAAGGTGTTGCAGGGATAGAAACAAGGATAAGAGAGTTGGTTCGATAGAGGGAGATAGATAGGCCTGATAGATGGAGGAAATAATTTGAGAAACATAAAGACTGTCAAGAATAAGGTTAAAGGATTGGTGAGGAAAGGCCTCAAAGGCAAGAATAGAAGCATAAAGTTCTGCCCTTTGGGCGGAGGACTGTGGAGGAGTAATTTTGGTGTGCCATTGGCCATCAACTTGCCAGGCACATGCACCATATTTTTTGCTGCCATCAGCAAAGACGGTGATTGCATCATGAATGGGAAGGGGAGACATCTGAGTTTGCCAAGTGAAAGGGATGGTTTTGAGAAGTTGTATGCGAGGGTCTGGTGGTGGATGGCAAGAGACAACACCAGGCCAGTCAG
The DNA here is from genome assembly GCA_023653725.1 of Bungarus multicinctus. Taxonomy (NCBI): domain Eukaryota; kingdom Metazoa; phylum Chordata; class Lepidosauria; order Squamata; family Elapidae; genus Bungarus; species Bungarus multicinctus. Next base: position 52,262,230 of record CM042842.1, on the reverse strand, counting down.
CTAGGGCGAACTGAAGGTGGTCGCTGACAGCGAGCAGTGACTCCCATGTGGAGAGGGAGCAAGGAAGGTAAATGACAGAAGGTTCAATACCAGCTAGGGCCCTGGACCGTAGCCGGCCTTTGGTGATGAGAGAAGCAAACAAGGCAGGTTTGGTAGTAAGTGTTGCACGAGGTGTGTGGGATAGGTGGATCCATTCAAGAATTATCAAGGAAGGTGTTACTTGAGCCACTGCTGCAGTGGGCAGCATGGTGGTGTTGAAAATTAGCAATACAAAAGGTACATTTTCTACCATTCTGTCCACCCATTTTGTGAGTAGGGCCTGATTAATGAGGTTTAAGGCATCTAATTGATCCTTTTGTAGAGGAATTATGTCAGACGGATGTTTTCCTTTAGTAAGGGCAGTAAACAAGGGTGACAGTTGTGCGGTGGAAAGGCCTAAGTAGGGTCTGATCCAATTGATGGATCCCAAATATTGTTGTAGTTGCAAGAGTGAGGGTTTGGGAGGCAGCGTAATGTGGGGTATATTGGGTAAAGCATGTGATGTAAGCACTTTGTGTCCTAAATACTGAAAAGGGGGGGAAACTTGCACCTTGTCAGGAGCAATGTGAAGTCCCCCCTGTTGCAAAAGGTGTCTGAGATGAGGTAATGTTTTTAAGGCTGTGCCTTTAGGGCCTGGGGCTGCAACCAGGATATCATCCATGTAATGGTAAATCAGAAAGGTTGGGTAGCGGGTCCTGTATGGTAGCAGCACCTGAGAAACATAATACTGGCACATGGTGGGGCTATTGAGCATGCCCTGGGGGAGGACCCTCCACTGGTAACGGGAGGCGGGCTGAGCATTGTTAGGTTCAGGGATAGTGAAGGCAAAGATATGCCTATCTTTGGGGTGTAAGGGGATAGAGAAAAAACAATCCTTCAGGTCAATGACCATCATATCATAATTTTGAGGAATTAAATTGGGGTTTGGGAGGCCACACTGTAGCGCCCCCATGGGTTTGATAATAGCATTCACTCCCCTCAGATCGTGAAGGAATCTCCATTTGCCAGATTTCTTTTTAATTACAAAGACAGGAGTGTTATAAGGGCTTATTAGCAATTGGTTGGAGGACCTTTTGGCAATCCGAATTAGCATTTTCATAAGCCAATTTCATCATTAGTTCACCTCTAGCGTCTATATTATCAATTTGGCGTTCCAAAGCAATCTGAAGACAATTAATAAAGGAGGCATAGTCTTCAGCAGAGGTTTGGATAATTTTTGAAAAAGTTTGCAATGGGATGCCTTGATTGTCATCTACTTTCCGTAGAGCAGCGAAAGCAGCATCTTTTATAATGGGAAAGGCAGCTCTGTCGGAAAGAGTTTGTTGAGCTATGGCTGTCCTTGTGCCGGTTCCCATCAAATCGTCTACAGTGACGTTTTGAGGGAGTCCTGCATTGACAGCAATGGTAATTTGTTTGCCATATTCCGAATTCCAAACTACATATTGGGCGGGAGTCAAAATCATGCCAAAAAGCGACTGCCAATCTGCAAGTAACATCTCAACACTAGCAGAATAAAGCGAAGAGAGTAAACCCAAAACATAGCGAGATTGAAGTCCATAATCTTTAACTGCTCCCTTTATCTCTTTAATTTGTTTATAATTAACATGTTGATGAATCGGTCTAACAGCCACTCCTTCAGCGGCTCCAGCTGGGTCCCAAGTGACCGGAAACATAGCACACGTTTCTAAATCCTCAGTTTCAAGTTGCCCTGATTGTTGTGCAACTTGTATTGCTTTAACTATTTGACCTCCTCGGTGTTGTGGGTCTGGTTTTGGAGCATTTGGAGTGATTTTTTCAGAGTTCTGCAAAACAGGATTGAGGATTTCCTTTTCCTGTTTTGTGGATTCATACGGAGGAGGCGCAGAATCCGTTAGTGATTGTTTGGCAAATTTATGATGAATCACTAAACATTCCATGACTGCACGCCATGTGGTTAAAACGTGCATCAGGGCTCTAGGAGCCGAATGGAGACTTTCTCCCAATTTTGTCCATGTACTTATTTTATAATTTCCTTGCTTTGGATATGATGGGAAATGTTGCCAAATGTGTGTCAGAAGGCCAATTAAATCATTATGTTTCAATCGAGGGAGTGATTTACCCTCTCTTGAAGCATATCTTTTTGAAGATTCGGTTAACTCCCTCAGCTCGTTTAGGTGTAGCACCTGTTGTTGAGAGAGTTTTCCCCCCATACTTACCTGAACTCCAATCGTGGATGAGTGCGCGCAATTTTCCCGTTGGTAGGTATGGGTGGTCCGAGACGCTTTCCGCCAGCAGCCAAAGACTCATATAGGTTGTCAGGGCCGCCTCCCGCAGAAACACATCAAGACGCTTATCACGTCGGAGGTCACCATTTGCGGCATTCCAATTAATTATGCCACAAACCGGGTGGGTCACTCATGAATCTTGACCGGCAAGTGAAGACAACACACAGGTTTTCCTCAGGACGAGTGGACCCAGGGCGTGTTCTGAGCCTCTCTTTTATTTGGCAACATACATAGGGGAGGGAGCAAGTATCAGTACATTGGTTACATGCATAGGGAATTATACGTACTTTCTCATAAGTAGTTACATATCTGTTGCAGGGCAGAATAATAAGTAGGTCAATGCTTTCTATAGAGCATAGCTACTGGCATAGGATGTGATTTGCCATTCTCTCATGTCCGGAGTTATCCGGGCAGGCTCTTTGGTTTGCGTTTCTGCATAGACAGCAGGTGTACAAGCTCAGCAAAGAATGTGGTTTGTCATAGGATGTGCAAATTCATATATTCAATGCAACTATATTTTCTGTATGCTACAAGCAGTACTATTTAACCATTTGCTGTAAATCCCAACACAGGAACGTCTCTGGAACTTTTTTTCCCCTTCCTTTGCTGGTACTTTGCTTGTGTGGAGTGACCATTCAAAGTTACAATGGTACTGAAAAAGGTGACTTATGACCATTTTTCATGCTTACGACTGTTGCAGCATCCCCTCATGTGAGGCCAGGCGAGATGCGTGCCTTGATGTAAGTGATATTGAGTTGGCCACGCCCAGCCAATAACATGACCACCAAGCCACATCCACCCAGTCACATGACCACCAAGCCACGCCCACCACCTAAGCCATGCCCACAGAACCAGTTGCTAAAAAATTTGAATTTCACCCCTGGCTAAACTGGGCCGGGCAGGGGCGGGGCCAGAACGTGACGCATCCGGCCCGCAGACCATAAGTTTGACATCCTGGTATAGACATTTCAACCAAAACCCATGGGGTTCATCTTCACCTGGTGCTGATCATTCTTGATCTTCTTTGCTGTTATTACAAGTTCTTACATTTTAGCTTCTTTTTTATTTTTATTATTATTATTCACCCAATTTGTGTGGGGAGATGGTCTTTTTTTGTATGTGGTGGGAGCAATCTCTAGGTTTTCAATTTACAAATTAACTACTGCCCAAAGGTTTTACTGAATGCTTTTCTTGACAGATGTACGCTGCCTAACAATAGGAACAAGAATTAATATGTCACATTTTTTTTTTAAAAAGCCACCTATTCAAGGCACAGACTGTGTTATCTTCATTTCCTATGCATAGAAATCCCAGCACTAATGCAAATGAAAAAAAAATGGAAGGGGGAAAAAAAGTCCATTAGTTGATTTGTTAATGCACATAAGTGTCAACAGGTGTGATCAAGTGTAAAAGGAAAATGTCGCTGGTGCATTTGTGCTGTCAGAGAAGATAGACTTCCTGCAGGAACCTTAAAAGTAAAGTTAAAATTGAAAAGTTGCTGAAACCCTCTATCAGCTGCCACCATACAAGTATTAGATGTCTGATTTAAGGCTGGCAACGTGCCAGCGACATTTTTAAAAGCTAGGAATGTGTGGGCATAAAAATACCTGCACTTCATGCTGGCACATGAGCATTTAGCCTTGTAGATTTCATGAATGTGTGCTTTGGAGGGTGTTCCTCCAACCTGACCCCTTTCTGCTACCAGGAGATTACCTTGATGCCATAGAATGAAGCTCCCTTTATAAGTCATAACTTTCCTTAGAATTCTTTTTAAAAAATAAGAAAAAATAAATTGAAAGAGCTACACTACATTTGTAAAAATTTAACTAATGTGAAGAATAATCAAGCTTCTCTATTTATTTAATGATGATGATGATGCCTTTGTAAGAAGTGCATCCAAGTGCAAAGAGTACAGAAAGCGAATATTTGAAGTACAGTTGCAGGAATTGGAAATGTCTAGTAAAAAGAAGGAGTAGGGCAGTGATGGATAACTTTTTTGGCACCGAGTATCCAAAGCGTGTGTGCGTATGCCCAAAATGTAATATGCGTGCATCCCTGTGCATCCACCCCACCCCCACACAAGCGCTTGGTGCCATGCATGAAGGGGTGGGATTCTACCAGTTTGCACCTATTCGCTAGTACTGGTTGTTAACATTCTAAGCAGTTTGGAGAACTGGTTGTTGAAGAAATTACTGGCCTAATCCTGTAAGGAAGGCAGGAAGGAAACATTCTGGTGTTGCTTACAGAAACTGTCTCTCCGTTAACCGTTATTACATTCTTGGCAGGACTAGACTTCCTCTCTCAGGAACTTCTCTGGAGTTGTTTTTTCTTCCTTTGCTGGTACTTTGCTTGTGTGGAGTGACCATTCAAAGTTACAATGGCACTGAAAAAGGTGACTTATGACCATTTTTCATACTTATGACTGTTGCAGCATCCACACAGTCATGAGAGGCCAGATGAGGAGATGCATGCCTCAATGTGAGTAATATTGAGTTGGCCACGCCCAGCCAATAACATGACCACCAAGCCACATCCACCCAGTCACCTGACCACCAAGCCACGCCCACCACCTAAGCTGTGCCCACAGAGCCAGTTGTTAAAAAATTTGAATCCCACCCCTGCATGCATGTGATCCTGTACATACGCACACCATCTTCTGCGCATGCACCCTGTCCCCATAAGCTCCTCCCCCTCCCACATGGGCAGCAGAGACCCGAAGACCACCAGGCCAGCGGGAGGCACGTACCCCCATGCACGACAGAGCTGATCTGGGCGATGGCTCACATGCCCACACAGTGGGCTCTACATACTACCTCTGGCATGCATGCCATAGTTTCACCATCACAGGACTAGGGGATGACATGATAGCAGTTTCCCAATATTTGAGGGGCTGCCACAAAGAGGAAGGGATCAACCTATTCTCCAAAGCACCTGAAGGCAGGAGAGGAAACAATGGATGGAAACTTATCAAGGAGACAACCAAGCTAAACTAACCCATTGCAATATTTTATACTAATGTTGGTCTCTGGAATTCCGACGGTCAACTCCCACATGTTACATGCACGAACTTTATTTAAGTGAGAAGCTGATGAAAAAGCAATGAGAATGCAGACCTGTTCTTCCCAAACGATTAAATATTATTGTATTTTCTAGGTGGATAACCTCCACATAAATATACATATGTTTGAGTAGTAAAGTGTGGTGAAATTGTCTTCGTGTATCATGTTTCCAATGAAATTTCTGGTCATGTCACAGTGCAAGGATATGCAGACTACTCTATTTTGACTTCAAAATAATTGTTGAGTTTAAAAACGAGCCAATCTAATCATGCCAGAAGTGTTCAAATTTCAAAGTGAATTGCTTTCAAGCTTCTTTTTCTTCTAATGCAGAATTCGTAGCCCCCACAATCATATTCTCTCCTTAATCAGATATATGTCATGAAATGTTGTACAATCACACACACACACACACATATATATATATATATATATATATACACATACATAGACATAAATATGGACTGTATTTTCTATATGAACTATAAGATGTCAACTCTGTATATATCTGTAGAAGGAAGTAGATTTCCATGTAGCATTAGCTGATGGTTGTACACAAAAGATTGCAGCCTTATTTTTGCATTTCAGGAATAACATAATTGCCTGCTCTTTGGCCTAAACAGAATGGATAGTACAGTCTCAGCCCCAACTGCTTCTGCTAGTCTCCACAGAAATAGGCTATATCACAAAATCAATACCTATTTATTTTAGCACTTAACTAGGGCATGACCTAAAACAGAATTGTTTTTCTCCACTGTAATATGCTGTTTACAAAGCTGAAACATGTTTTCATATTTCATTATTCAAGCCAGACAGGAAAATGGACTGAAATTTCTATCAGCCTCAGGTACAAATTTACCACAGAAACTAATATTCTCCACACCAGTGTAATACTCACAACTGGAATGTGCTGACCTGACGGGGAAGTGGTTGTGTGCGTTTTTAACCATCGTTTTATAAATTGAGCAGATTTAGCTCTAAAAGCTTTCTGGCTCTGCATTTGTGGATTTAGTCCAGAAAATGAGGAGAAATCTTTACATCCTTTGTTTACGTTCAGTTTCACTATGAGCTGAGGTTAAATATATTGGTGTGTATAATTGGTGCCTTCAGTTCTCTAGATATATGGCTAATTATGATAATTGTCAGGCCTATGATGGCTGTACTCACTGCATCCATATTACTGGATCCTTATCATAACTTCAGTGGGATTGTCTTGGATTCATGATGAAGTGGAGTTTGCTATTCGAAGCTCATTGACGTTCCAGTTCAAATGGTACCATTACTAATTCCAAGCTATCTCTTGAGAGCAGAGATTTGTTTTGTGTCTTCCATTCTGTCATCCTGTCATCACTATACCATTCCTGTGCTCCTATGTAGCAATGATGATGCAATACACAATTAAGACACACACACACACACACACACACACGTAATTCAATGCAGTCATCTATAGCTAATCAATATTGATCAATTATGCAGACAATTAAATAATTGCAACTATATACTGTATGTAGAAGAGCAGGCACAGTGAGGGGTGGAGTTTAATGAGTCATTAGCCTAGACCATTACATTCCCACAGGCTAAGTCCAACCCTTCCTGTATTCCATTGACCGTTATCTGGCATCAGTTTAGTATTGTACGTTAGTTGACTAGATTCTTGTATATAACCTTGAGCAATAAATCTTCTGAACTGGAGCTTATATGTGACTCTGATCCTTTGCACCTGACAATATGTTCTTTTTCTAATGCTGAACAATAAGTCTCTGGGCTACAAGGAAGGTACAGAAAATGTAGCTGAATGCATCCCAAGACTCTCAACTATATATCTCAAGAATTAGATACAATGGAGGAAGAAGTGGCAGATGATAACTTCAGTGAAGTGCAGAGCTACTTTTTTTCTTATTGGGTTTCTGGACTAGACATTTATATCCTATGCTTCTCAGTAGGTGAAGACATATTCTGTGCATGATTTCCCATATAGCCCAATGAAGAAAAACTAAAAAATGTTCCATAAAGTACTTTAAAAAACAAAGTATAAAACTATCCATGAAAATAAAACAAACAGGATCTTAACCAGAAAAATGGAATAACCATGGACGCTTAATCTTTACTTCTAATTAAACATTGCACAATTAATTCAAATACACTGAGTGAAAAGGTCTCTCACTTCATTGGAATTATCATGCACATTCCAGGATATATCAACCAACAAAAAATTTGTATAGTTAAAAAAAATCCTGAATATTGAATTTTACATAATGTGTGGGTGGGAAAATCTGTCACCCTTGAGATGTCATTGAACTATAGTTTCTGGCGTTTGTTACAACTGGTGACAATAGCAGGCAAATTGGAAAGTTGCATATCTCCAACATGGGCAATACCATACATTCTCTACTCTTGCTGTATTAGAAAATGTTAAAAAAAATTAATAACACTAAGAATGATGATGGTGAAGAAGGAGGATGAAATGTGGAAGAAACATTTCAGCTCACCATGAACCATGTTATTTTCTACAGAACTAAATGTATTAACTTATTATTAAATGTGTATGAGAGTTTGTGACCATTTGTTCCTGTTCTGAACCATGTAACTCAAATAACTGAACTTGATATCAAGAATACACTATCCAGGGATGGGATCCGACCAGATTTGGGATTTGACCGGTATAACTACCAGTTCTGTCGCTCTGCGAGTCATGCGAGTGCAATTTACGACCTCCTGAGCTGCTGGACAGCTGAGCAGCGATGTGTGCAAGTGCGCAGCAGTTGGAAAAGCACCTTATTCCTGCTTTTTCAACCGCAGCTGTGTTGCGCAAAGCAGCTACGGTTGAAAAAGCAGGAAATATAGGTCAGGTAAGAGCCTGGGCAGGCGGGTGAGCCAAAACAGCAGCAGACATAGAACCGGTTCTATGTATGCTCTCTGTCTGCTGCTCTTCAGAACTACCGGTTCTACAGAGGTGGACAGAACCAGTAGAATCCCACCCCTGACGCTATCTGAAAGATGAATGATCCTTTGATACTTATGCTTTGTCCTCCACAACAAAGAACAACAAATCCAGCATGTGTATATGGTAAAAGTCAATGTTTTGTCTCATGAACAGATAATTTACATGGCCTTGAAATTAAATCTATAAATCTGAATTGGTAGCTATTCATTTTTTGTCTTTCTTGTTTGTTTGTTTGTTTTTTAAAAATGCATTATTCAAGACACTTTACATTAATGTTGATACAAATATATTTAGGATAAATTAATATTAATTAAACTGCTCCAGCAAAAGTCATCTCCACTTAGGAGTAAAAGGAGGAGTCCCTGCAGATTTTACTCTGCTAGTTATTACTGACTATAGGGGATGTTACCCCATTCATCAGTAAAAATGGTTTGTTTTTAATCAAGCGAATAAGCACATTTCATAACTTGGATCTCCTTAGTTCCTTTATGAATAAAGCTAAAGTCACATCTTATATCTTCAGGTGCAATAAGCTGAAAAATGTTATGGTTATGTTCATAAATTGACAGTATGGACAAAGGAGAGCCACAAGGTACAAAGGAGAGTCATAAGCTACAAGAAGTGTTTTCTTCATTTACACTTAAAGAGCAAATTAAAGGAAAAAAGAAAACACACGTTTATGGGACTGACAAAAATAGATTAAAAGGAGGAAATGTGATTAAAATAACAAGTTAAATGGGTTGAAATCAATTAAGAAAAAGTATCTATCTATCTATCTACCATCTATTTATCTATCACAGTCAAAAACACGTCATCACATGACGTATCATGACTTTTTGCAACTTTTCCCCTTCGCTAAACCAGGCGTGGGTGGGGCCAGCATATGACGCATCTGGCCCACGGGCCACAAGTTTGACAGCCCTGATCTATCATCTGTCTCTCATGTATCTATCTACACTGATAGTATAACACTAAATAGCACTGGATGCTCCAGCCCTAATCAAGATTACATCTGTTGGTTTCTGATGTGCAAAATTTAGCACATTTCCATTATTTTCATGAGATTAACTTGATCTATTGCAGGGAATGTCAAACTTGCATCTTCATGGCATTGTCAAGTGACGTATCGTGACTTTTTTTCCCTTTGCTAAATTGGGCATGGGTGTGGTCAGTGCATGACGCATCCAGCCCATGGGCCACAAGTTTGAAAGCTCTGATCTATCGAATAAGCAGTGATCAACTGAAAACCCTATTAATTCCCCACACACTTGTATCAAAAGTTGCAATTTCACTTCAACAAAGGTAGCAGAGAGGTCTTTGGAGTATTTTTCTTCAAAATAGTGCAGAATGCTATATTGATCAAAGTCTATCCATCTACAAATGTATAAGGTGTTAATTAGACATTAGGGGAGGAAAAGCAGTGTTTTTCAACCTTAGCGACTTTAAGATATGTGGACTTCTTGGCTGAGCAATTCTGGAAATTTATGTCCACGCATGCTAAGGTTCAGTGGTGGGATTCAAATCTTTTTACTACCGGTTCTGTGGGTGTGGCTTGTTTGGTGGGCGTGGCTTGGTGACCATGTGACTGGGTGGGCATGGCCAACTTGGCAAGATGGTGCAGCACCTTGCTGCGAGTGACGTTGAGTTGGCCACACCCACTCAGTCACATGACCGATGCTGCAGAGACAGAGTGATTTCCTACATACTTTCCTCCCCTCCTCCATCCTTGGGCTGCCAAAAAAAAAGTGCCCAACTAAAGATTGTGACTGTCTGCTGAGTCTGCCTGCCAAATGGGTTTTGTTTTGGGGTGGTTTTTGTTTTGTTTTTTTCCAGAACCCACTTCAGAGATAAATTTGCAATGCCAAATCTTACTGTACCTCATTGCGGTGTTGCCTGTTGCTGTTGTGGGAGCTGCTGCGGGCATCTGGCTGCCAAAGTAAAGAACCACACTGGCTCAGGACGACTGTGAGGAGCAAGAGGGGAAGCCAAGGCGCTCATCCCATAGCAGCCAACTTCACTCTCTCTCGCTCCAGTTAGGTGCTCCTGGCATGCACAAGGAGCAGGAAGGGAGGCAGACACCATGTGGATAAGTTTTAAAAGTCAGAGAACTTTGCCCAAGACTTCTCATGTATTCAGGGGCTAACCTCTTCCAACAATGAGTTGGAGAAACATCTTCCAGCTCTTAAAAATTGACTTTAAAAGTGCCCCAATGGAAGAAGCCAAGAACGAGAGCAAAAGTAGCGGCAGCGGGGGCGACAGGGGCATGTGATGTGTCCTTCCGCGGTCTCCTTCCGGGTGACAGCCAGGGCTTTGGCACCTCCTCTTTTCCTCAGAGGTGCGGTGTCTGCCTCCCTTCACACTCCTTGTGGAGGGACATACACACCCCTGTCACCCCCGCTGGCAAATCCAAGCAGCCAGCACATAGAAGAGGGCAGCACCGGCCCATTGGAGAAGCGGAGCAAAGCTGGAAATCAGTAATTTTCACTGCAAGAAGCCTGCGACTGCCATGTGTTCTCCAGCCCAACCGAAAAAAGCACAACGTGTGTGGCCCATTGAAGAAGCAGAGTAGCAGCTACACAGTTCTCACACTGAAAAAGGGGCAGCTGGAGGTGACTCTTTTTCAGTCTCCAGCCGCCTCTTTCTCAGTGCAAGAATTCTCCTCCAACTGGGCGGCTGCTGTCCTCCTCGGCCAAACAGAACAAACAGGCACAAAAGGAGGAGAGCAGCTGGCCAGTTGGGGGAGACTTCTTGCACTGCAAAAGAGGTGGCTGGAGACCGAAAAAGAGACCCTGTAGCTGCCGCTCTGCTTCTCCAATGGGCCGGTGCATGTTGTGCTTTTTTTGGTTGGGTTGGAGAACATGCAGCAGTGGCAGGCTTCTTGCAGCAAAAATTACTGATCTCCAGCTCCGCTCCACTTCTCCAATGGTCTGGTGCTGCCTTGTTCTATGCCCCGGCTGCTTGGCGTGCTGGGCCCGGCACATAGAACAGGGCATGCTTTCTTCAGTGTGGCTGCTGGACTCCAGCCGCACGGAAATAAATATGCAGCAGCTGCAGGCATCTTGCGACAAGGGGGGGCGAGAAGCCCTGGGACATCCACCTACCCACTTCTGGCCGGTCAGGCCAGACTAGAAGAGGCGCATCTGCCAGGAGAAGGAAGAAAGTGTGTTCCAGGAGGGCAGACAGGTGGGCGGATATCCCGGGGTTGCTGCGCATGCACTGCATATATGGTGGCTGCACACGCAATGCACATGTGCAGCAGCCGTGGGCCATCTGCTCGAGCTGTGCTGCAGCCGCCACGTGGTAGGAAAAGCTAGGAGAGCAATTGGGGCAAGTGAGTGACTGGGCAACCAGGCGACCAGGTTGGGGATATGGCCAGCCAGGGGTTGCCACCGATTTGGCAATCCATGCCAAATTACCGCATACCTGTTCAGCTGAACTGGTGCAAACCTGTTGAATACCACCTCTGCTAAGGTTAAGAAACACTGCTTTAGAACTCTACTTCTTAAAACCAGAAGCCCAGAGCTGTTAAAGCACTAATGCTCTAAAAAGAACTTCAGTATTTTTTTTATCAAAAGAACATGTTATAGTAATAGTTTGGAATCAGATGCATTAAGCAATAAGAGCACTGGATTTTAATAAAATGTAACTTTAGATTTATGAAAGGAAACCAGTGTTTTCTTGACATTCAATGGTGAAAGGAAAGCATTTCCATTAAAAGTGTATTTTAAAAAGACAAATATAAAGTTGCTCATGGCAATAAACGAGTTGACTCCATTATGCCCAGCAGGGTCTCTAAAAATGTACTTCCAAAAATCCTTTGTTTACATGTCATTTCACAGTGTTTCAAAATGGATCCAGCCATGTATTACCAGCATAGTCTGATTTTTCCTGTGACTCATGTAATAAGAGGAAAAAATGCAAAATAGCTTTTCCTGCCCAGAGACGCCTTTTGAATGTTACAGATTTCTGCTTAATTTCAAATAATATAAACAGGGAATTAGTGAATCTCCAGATACATTGGATTCCAGCTTCCATTAGACCCTGGCAGCAAGGTTAGTGTTTGGGATTACTGCAATTGTAGTTCCTCCCTGCTTATTTCATCAGAATTCGCAGAAAGGCTATGTAGTGTATGTGGAAAGAAAGACAACTACCAGATCATAGAAGAATAGGCAAATATTCTGAATGAGAACTCATTCAGATGATGGAAAGCCATATATGTGTGTTTGTATGTGTGTGCATATGAGTTTGTGTGTGTGTGTGTGTGTGTGTACATGCATGTATGTGTTGTGTTGGAAGTTAAAGAATTGATACTAATTGATAATAATTCCAAACACAAATCAGGATAGATTCTTCATCTGTCAGGAAGCATCCTGAGGGAAAGATGTGTAACAATAATGAGAGTTATTTTCTGAATGATATTGCAAACCTTACATGGGGAATTTAACATACTTCTATGGCTAATTGGCCATTTTCACAAGATTTGGAATGTTTGTGGGTTGGAATATTTTAAAGGTTATATCGTCTTTGCAAATCCATTGATATAAGCTCCTGCCACTATATTTCTTTAAATATGTATATATGTTCATGTACATGTGTATATAGGTATATATTAATTGTCCCCTATTTTGGGGGTTAGGGTTAGGGTTACAATAATTGTAGATGTTTATTCTGTATAAAATATTAAAGAGCTAAAGACCACAATACTTTGCTATATTAACATAATAACACATTTACTTGGTACCATATTTACTTATTTTGAACTTTTGAAGTTATTCTAATTCTTTTTGTGTTTTATGATGTATGCTGCCCACAGGTAGTTGTTCAAGTGGGCATCTTATAGAAATTAAATAAATAAATAAAATAAAAACCTACGTGCTTCTGCATGAGTTTGTTCTCCAATATGAAAATCAATATGATACACTACCAACGACACACTGGAGGTATAACGAGACCTTTTTAATGGCAGCACCCCAGCTGTCATGCTTGCAATTTCATTGATAACCTTTAGATGGCAGCAAAGAAAATGCTATTTTAAAAATTGACATAATCCAAATTAAATATAATGCATAAGTGTTTTTAATTCATATTTTTAGTCTTCCATTTTTAATATTCCAAGAGTGTGCTCTGATTGTGATCTTTGTTCTAGTGGGCTACTTATGGAGCTGAAAGATAGTAAGATACGTTTCATAACCAAGAATAATAAAGAGTCATTAACCTTATCGGCAAATATGGAAAGATAACATATTTTGGACATAAATTCTGCTTAGATATTAATATTTTCATTAACTGTTGAGTGCATTTGGATCATAATGAAATGATTTGATTGATCTACATAATGATTCACTCAAGTGAGATAATAAAAATGATAAAAAGATATGCAGATATGTTCTTTTATTGAACTACAATCCAGCTAAATTTCAATGCCTTATTTCTTAAATTCAAAGCAGATTAAGGAACTCTTGAATGTACACAGAGTAGGTTAGCAGAGGAGCCCATATGGCTTCTCACAATAAGCTTTAAAAAGTATTAAAATTGTAGACCAGAATAAAATAAAATTAGAAGAAAGCATCAATTCTAAAAGTGCACATAAGTCATACCTTGGTATGGATTTAAGACCTAATCCTCGGTGAAATGGACTTCATATAAATGTTAATATTAATTCAATTGATAAGGTAAAATATTTAGCAAGAGACCATGTTCAGATCATGAAATGTCTTATATTCTGGAGCTATGCATCCCACCTTCTGGTAGTATCCTTGTTACAAATTGTTCTGAAAATAGATGAAGAGCTATGTAAGTTTCTTATTTATAAGCTATATGTTTTAACTTCGTCTATGAGCTTCAGACATATTAATATACAGAGAGTAAGTCATTTGCATACACCAGCATAGATATTATTGTCAATTCCTCTCTAAATCTCTAATTAACCATTATTTATAAATTGTAGTGGTCCATGAACCAAGAACCCTGGAGATTATTCAATTGTTGCTTTTTAATGTCATGGGTTTTGTTGTTGTTGTTGTTGTTGTTTGCAGAAACACAACTTCAGATGGCTCCTTCAGGATCTTTAATCTGGGAATTAAGATTAAATTAAATTATTTAATTTAATCAATGTGCCAGTGAAGAAGATCTGCAGAAGATAGCAGTAGGATTTAGACTTATATACTGCTTCTCAGTGCTCTACATTTCTCTGAGAGATTTACAGAGTCAGCATGTTGCCCCCAAGAATCTAGGTTCTCATTTTACCAATCTTGGAAGAATGGAAAGCTGAGTCAACCTTGAGCAGGTCAAGATCGAATTCTTGGCAGTGGGCAGAGTCAGCTTGCAATACTGCCTGGATCCTCATGCCTCATATTGCTTCGGTAGATTTGTTTAGTTTACTTTATTGTCCTTGCACCTTGTACAACGAAATCAAACACCATCTTCAGTGCACATCATGACCACGAAAATAAACACAAACACACCTCCTTCACCCTTCACACATTGAATTGAAATTCCCTGACACTGCACCAATATTGCACTATACAGCAGAATTCAACAGAGCTACTGCCCTGGGATAGAAGCTGTTTTTCAGCCTATTTGTCCTTGTCTTTATTATTCTGTACTGTTGGCCAAATGGTAATAGTTAAAAAAAAAAAAGGGTTCCCAGGATGCGATGGATCTTTCTATGTCGCAAAATATTTGTGTCCCCACTGTTCTCTCATATTATTAGCAGGAATATAATTACATATATATTCTGGTCTGTATTCCCTCCGGATGGCCAATAGCAATAAGCCACTGCCCCACCTCAGCAATCTTCTTCCCTTTTTGTAGCAAGGACAGAATGTATTAAAAGAAGTGGTCAAGAAAGGACACTAGCAAGGCTGCTCTCGTAGTGGTTGAGAAGGACAGAGAATATAGATAGTCTTCACCTTACAGTCACAATTGAGCCCAAAATTTCTGTTGTTAAGTGAGACACTTGTTAAGTGAGATACTTGTTAAGTGAGTTTTGCCCCATTTTGTGATTTTTCTCGCCCCAGTTGTTAAGTGAATCATTGCAGTTGATAAGTTGGTAACCCGTGGCTTCCACTTTGACTTTGTTGTCAGAAGGTCGCAAAAAAGGGGAATCACATGACTCCGGGACACTGTGACCGTCATAAATATGAGTCAATTGCCACATGTCAGAATTTTGATCACATGATCATGGGGTATGTTACAAGGGTCGTAACTGTGAAAAACGGTTATAAGTCACATTTTTCAATGCCACTGTAACTTTGAGCGGTCACTAAATGGACTATTGTAAATTGAGGGCTATCTGTAGTGGCAAGACACTATGGTATCTTGGCCGCAGGAAAAAAAAGATGAAATCCCTACCTCCAGGCATAGATGAAAATTTACAGCGATCACTTCATTTCAGATATGACATTTATTAAATATTAACTTCCTGGCTTGTTTAAAAGCTAGCTAAAATCATGCAGAATGGTATTGGAATGGTATGTTGTGGTTCGCCGGCAGCCTGTGCAGACGGCAGCAGAATTGGACAGTGGGGAAGAACAGGGAACAGTCTGGGAGTCTGGGGAGGACCATCTGGGAATTGTGTGCTGACTCCGGAGCCTCCATAGTCAGGCAGCAGCGAGGCCAAGGAACAAGGGGAGCCTGTTCTCAGTGCACATGTGCACAGAGCTGCTAGAAGGCAAGAGCAGCTAAGACAAAAGGGATGACTCAGGAATAAGGCTTGAGGGAGGGGAGGGTGATTGCCCCTCCCCTAAGGTATAAAGGAAGTGCAAAGGTAGAGAAAACTTTGCAGGAAGCAAAGTCATTCGCTCTGTTCGGATTAAACCTTGAAGCTCTGTGTGGACTTTGTATTTTGGTTGTTTTTTTTTCAGCTAATTTCGCACTTTCATTGTTGGCAGCAATTGAAAGGAGATAAAGGTGGGTGCTTATCCTGAGGGACTGTTTGGGATTCATTATAGGCTGGGGATGAACATAATTCCCAGCATTGAAATAAAACAAGAGTTGTTTGTGCTTAATTGCGGTCTCAGGAAGCCTTGGTCAGAGCATGGTAGTCAGACTTTCCAGATATAAATCAATGAGCTTGTGACTAATTCAAAGATAAAATTTTCCATTATGGACCAACTCCAGCTTTTTAGAAAATGTGTCCATGAGTAAATTTGCCATGTTCTTGGAGCAATTACTTTTAAATAAAGTTATTCCATTTGACACTTCCATTGGATAAAAGAGAGTCACTAACGAATTTCATAGCAAGTGACATACTATTTTCAAATTACCTCCTCGCAGCATTTATGTGTTGGTTCTAAAATTTGGAGGTCTCAGCAAAATGAAAGATTGGCTATGGATTTTATTCATTTGTGAATAATATATTTAAGGACATACAGACATTGCAACGGTTTAGTTTAAAGTGTGGATTTAGGGTACATTAATCCAAATTAGATCGGAACACTCTGACCTTGGAGTGTTTCTACATATCCAACTGCCTGCCAATGTGTCCAACAGGGCAATAAAAAGAACAGAGAGATACGTGATCTTTTCCAATGTGGAAGTGATTGTTGGGAGAGAGAAAAAGAAAGAAACTAACAGCAAAATTGAGAAAATGTTAAATCCAATGAATTGATTCCTTCTGATCCAAATTTAATCTGGGAAGAATAATCTGGTTAGACCTGGTTGGTTTGTTGATCATACGTAGATGAAAGTAACAACGGTAGAAATGTCACAGGTCTATCAATACCTACAGATACTAAAACTCAGACTGTAAGAATGAGATTGGAGCAGCTTCCACTTGTTAGCATTCAAAATGAGCCTCTTCTAGAAGAGAATGAGATTTTGAGAGACTGGAGGAAAGTCCAGCAAGTACATTTTGCTGCTGCTAGAAGAATTTATTTCTGCAGAAACCTATAACTCCTGGGTTAATATAGTGAACTTTGATGGGACTAGAGGGAAATATAGGCTTCACAGGAAAGTTAGAGCAAAGTTAGATGCTTTTCTGAAACACAGATTTATGGATGTGATTCAAACTGATAAGATCAAAGCCTGCAGTAATGCTTTACACTGCCTTCCCATCAAGCACTAAATTGAGCCGTGTAACAGTTGTCACTGATATGGATATGGCTCAGTTCACATGAGATGTTAAAACGGTCTGCAGAATATATGATTGGCATAAGAAGGAATGCCATCCTTGACTCTGTTACTGGATTCACAAGCCATTCTTGACTCCATGTTTTTCAACTATGTTGAAAACTAACCTGTGCAAATAGTTAAGGACAATTTGCACAGACTGTATGGAAGTAGAAATTTGGAACTGTGCTTTTACCATGTAGGGGTTCTTTCTATATCAGTTCTATATCAGATTGAGAATACTCAATCTTGAGTATTCCAACCTTTTCTTCACCCTGGTTAAATACCTTTTGTGGCTGTGGAGCATGGCCACGGAACCCCAAGACTTAAGTCAAGATTTAAATCATAACATTTCTTCAAGCCTTCACAGACCACCAGGTTAAGAACCACTGTTGTCGCACATTTTAAAATGCATGCTTATTTTAGGAGGAACATTTACCAGAAAACCTTTTGGTCCCTGATTGCCAGCTTAGCTTAAGAAGGGAGAGAGATATACTGGTATAGCAGTAGAAGATACATCCAGAGGCTAGCCATTGCTATAGAAAACTGATACAGAAATAATTTTGAATTGGCTAAAATGAAGTAGACAAAACAGCTGGAGAGAGGAAGAGGTAGTTTGATAGAGAATGAAAGAAAAAAAATATTCAAAGATATCCATATTGTTCAGTAGTAATGCTTGAAGTAATTTTCTCATTCCTTTATGCTCCAGAATTTTTGTATTCTTACCAATATAGAATAGAATAGAATTCTTTATTGGCCAAGTGTGATTGGACACACAAGGAATTTGTCTTGGTGCAATTGCTCTCAGGGTACATAAAAGAAAAGATACATTCATCAAGAATCATAAGGTACAACACTTAATATTAGTCACAGGGTACAATAAGCAATCAAATCATACTAAGAAACAGTCAGTAAAAATCGTCAGGACACAGGCAACAAGGTTACAGTCATACAGTCACAAATGGGAGGGAAGGGTGATAAGGAGTGATGAGAAGATTAATAGTAATAATAGTGCAGACTTTGTAAATAGTTGGACAGTGTTGAGGAAATTATTTGTTTAGCAGAGTGATGGCATTCGGGGAAAAACTGTCCTTGTATCTAGTTGTTTTGTTGTGCAGTGCTCTATAGCGTCGTTTTGAGGGGAGGAGTTGAAACAGTTTATGTCTGGGATATGAGAGGTCTGTAAATATTTTCACAGTCCTCTTTTTGACTCGTGCAGTATACAGGTCCTCAATGGAAGGCAGGTTGGTAGTAATTGTTTTTTCTGCAGTCCTAATTACTCTCTGAAGTCTGTGTCTGTCTTGTTGGGTTGCAGAACCAAGCCAGACAGTTAAGAGGTGCAGATGACAGATTCAATAATTCCTCTGTAGAACTGAGTCAGCAGCTCCTTGGGCAGTTTGAGCTTTCTGAGTTGACTCAGAAAGAACATTCTTTGTTGTGCTTTTTTGATAATGTTGTTGATGTTAGGTGTCCATTTTAGGTTTTGTGATATGATAGAATCTAAAAATTTGAAGGTCTCTACTGTTGATACTGTGTTGCCTAGTATTGTATGAGGTGGTAGTATGGGAGGGTTTCTCCTAAAGTATACCACCATTTCTATGGTTTTGAGTGTGTTCAGTTCCACATTATTCTGGTCACATCATGAGGCAAGTTGTATAACCTCCAGTCTCTATGCGGATTCGTCGTTGTCTCAAATGAGACTGATCACTGTTGTATCATCTGCAAACTTCAGTATTTTAACAGATGGATCACTTGAGATGCAGTCATATGTGCAAGGTGTTCCCTCAATTCACAAGTTACCTCTGAAATCACATATCCACTGAAGACTGTTATTTAAATATTATAAACCCAACAGTATGGAGAAGAAATTAGGATCAGAAATTTGAATCATTGGCTGAATGTATTTTCATCCAACAACACAACTGGAGATCCTCTTTCAGCCAATCAGGATTACGGTAAAGTCACTTTTCAGACTTTCTAGATCAAGTCTAGAAGATCTGAGGTGGAGGGAATGGCATTTACATCCACATCTATCATGTATAAAGGCCTTGCATTTGAAACAGGCTTTTTGAAAGTTCTTTTCTAGAGCCCAAGACATCATTAATTGCAGAACTATTTAAAGAGCAAAGTCCATATATAAGCAGGTTAAAAGAGTTTACTTAAAGTAAAACCCAAGTTGCATTTGTCCCTAAACTCTGGATTTCAATCGCAGAACCCTTCCTGATGTGCCTAACAAAGTGTTAGGGGTGTTGATATATCTGTCATCAAGTCATGAGACAGAAGGGAACCATTATCAAAAGCACAGCATTAAGGCATTAAATTTGCAACATTACACCTGATTCTTGATGACTTCATGAGCATAACATGAACTTCCTAGGCACACCATGGGAACAGTTTATCATGGCTTTCTTCCAGTTTATTTTTTTTAACTTCTTGGGTTAATCTATAGTGTTGATATTGATTAGTATGCCAAGTAAGTACCAGTCATACTTGACTCTGTTTAGCTTCCAGGCCCAGATGAGGTCAGACAGCTGTTGCTCTCTGCTAAGACTCTGTAATTAAATCTATATCAATTAAATCAATTTTATTTACTTGTTTGTCCCAGGTATACTCATGCCTGCAAGAAAATGAAACAATTTCATGATTATCTTAACTGGGGCTAGGCGCCATCATAAAGAGAGTCATAAACAATTCAATAAATGAATTGTTGTCGAGAATAATTGAGTCAAAGGGATTAATGATATAGTATGTATCTGTTTTTCAAGAAGATTTACCTGTGCAAAGATGGAACGTTTTCAAGAAGAAAATGGAACCAAAGTCAATAGTCTCTCACCTGCAATATTGAAAACCAATCCTGGAGCTACGCTGCAATTTCTTGAATTATAGATCTGTAATGAGATTGTGTGTGTGTGTGAGAGAGAGAGAGAGAGGGAGGGAGGGAGGGAGGGAGGGAGGAAGGGAGGGGGAGAGGGAGAGGGAGGGAGGGAGAGAAAGAGAGAAAGAAAAAGAGAGAGAGAGGGAAAGAAAAAGTATGCTAGTGGCAAAGGAGAATTCTGTTTATTAAGATATACGCTAGTAACCTAAGGAAGTTGTATTGCACTGGAAATGAGTCTAAATTACCAGTAGAGAAGCCTGACATATTTCCAAGTAATAAAAATGTTACACCCTTGCACTCTAAATAAAATCTTGGTTACTGTTGACAGTTGGTACGAAACCCCAGTCACAAATGCCAAGCCGGGGAAAATAAGGGCTAACTTTTGCAGTTGCTGTTGTTGTTATTATTATTGTTGATCCATCTGGCACCCAATCACAAAAGACAATGTCTGTGTCACCTGAATGGCCCCCAGGCATTCACTATATCTACATTGAGGTTAAACATCTATGTGAAGATGTGACAGCACACCTTATAAAAGATATTATTGAGTAATATAGACTTTCTGTAATAACCAAAGAGGAAAGAATATAGCTTTTTAAAGGTCTCCCCATGGCGGATCTCATGACTCAAAGATGAGAGAGTCTGTGCTGCAAGCTAAGTAATAAAATCTGGTGGAGACTCTAGGCAAGCTTGTGACAAATCATATCAAAGTATTATTAAAGAAGGAACTTGAGACCCAAGACTATTATTGATTCTTGACAGAATTTCTTATAAATAAGTATTGCAATCTGATCTTGGGCGAGCCAAGGTCCTAGTAGAATTCTACCTATTTAAAGGCAGGTTGCAAACCAGTTCCATTATATTACTGAAAGATGAAAGGGGTAAATTTGGCTGGAGAGATTTTGGCTGCTGCTTGGCAGAGGCTGGAGACTATTAGTACGGCCATGCAGGCCCCAGAGAACGACACAGGGTAGAAGCAAGATTATTGCATGTATTGGCCCAATTCCTAGTGGTAAAGCACTGTGTCAATTTTCAAACTTCATAGAAATCTTCATCACCAGACCGGCAAGGGAACGATCACTCAATGTTGGGCAGAATATAAATGGTTCTAATATCTGATGGTTACCTGTGTCGCTTTGAAAAAGTTTTTTAATACAGGTAAGATTTAAAAGAGCAGTCCTGGCAGCAGCATGTCCCTCTCACTGCAGACTCATCAAATTGTCACAAAGGAAAAGGACAAGAAGTTCTACCGCAGAATGATTTGCTAAAAAGCACATTCTGTCATGGGAATTGTGGTTACTGGCTAAAAAGAATGTAGAACTATGGTTACAGTAGCCATAGATTAAATTAAGCAATATAAAGGATGGATCTTAGCTGAGTTTAGGATCAATGTCTGGAACTCACTACCTGATTCTCTTGTCACTTGCTCAAACCCCCGCACCTTTACCCTCAAACTAGCCTCTATTAACCTCACCCCATTCCTAAGAGGTCTGTAAGGAGCGTGCGTAAGCGCACAATCGTGCCTTCCGTCCCTGTCCTATTGTCCCCAAATATTACTTCCTATTTCTTATATTTAAGCTTATGTTTATTCTTATTTCTATTGTATTGTAAGCTTTTGACAAAATAAATAAATAAAAATAAATCTTCCCTCCTCCTCTCGCTTCCTGGGCTCTTTTCAATAGAAAGGTTCCCACCATTTGCTAATGCAATGCCATTTCACACTTAGGAATGTGGCTTGACTATTACACAATAAATACAGTGAAAACACCTAAAGTTGCAAAAGCAACAGCTGGGATCAGATGTGAAAATGTACCAGGAGGTAGAGAAAGAACTTGGGAAAACAGTTTTGAGAAAGGGAGAGGAGAAACAAGGATCAGCAGTGCCATTCTCCACCCATTGTTTCTTACTTGAAACTCATATACCATGGGTGTCAAACTCGCAGTGTCATGGCAGTGTCATGTAACGTATCACAACTTGCCCCCCATCACTAAACTGGGCGTGGGCACCGCAGCCCTGTTATATACAGTTTTTCTCTGTATATGAACAATATATACAGTTGCTAAGCAAGACAGTTGCCACATAAGTTTTGCCCCACCTTACGACCTTGCTTGCCACAGTTGTTAAGTGAATCACTGTGGTTATTAAGTTAGTAACATGGTTGTTAAGTGAATCTGGCTTCCCCAGTGACTTTGCTCATCAAAAGATTGCAAAAGGTGATCACGTGAACCCAGGTTGCTGCAACCATCATAAAGGCACCCCAGTTGCTAAGCATCCAAATTTTGATCATGTGAGCATGGAGGTGCTGCAATGGGTTTTCCAGTTAACATTTTTATTGAGTTATAAAGTATTATAAAATACAACATACAAAGTAAATAGAAAAGCAGGGGAGCGGGAGAGAAGTGAGAAAAGATAAGAAAAGAAAAAAGAACCACTGGGATGCTGCACTGGTTGTAAGTGTGAAAAACTGTCCTAGGCCACTTTTTTCAATGCCATTCTAACTTCGAACAATCATTAAACGAATGGTTGTAAGTCAAGGACTACCTGTAATTCCTATTGTTGTATTTCTGCTCAAAGAAACCCACTGTCAGGATAGTATCTCCATGTATCACGTATCTCCTATGTGCGGCTTTATACTTCAGGGCAGGGGGTAGGAAATAAAACATTAATGTATCCTTCCCGCCATGTGAAATGGCCATATCTATGGAAATCAAACTTGCAGAGATAAAGAATGATGACTCGCTAGATATTTTTCTTATCTTGCACATTTGGGTTGATTCTTGTCTTGAATTAAGGATTGAAGCATTTGAGCTAACCTCTGTATTGTGAAATAAGACCTAGTAGTAGAGCTGAGCATATGCTTTCCTTGGCACGTTATGAACAGCTCTTTCATGGCATACCTTGATGTTGAAAATTCAGGATAACTTGGCTGGATCAGACCAAAGACTCATTTAGTCTAGCTAATACCTTAATGACATTTGTCCTGCAGTATTTTTGAGAGATTCTAAAAGAATCTTTTGTTTTCCTTCCATTTTTCAAGGGGAAATTTCACAGTACTTTCAAATGTGTTTTGATGACATGTTTGAGCGAATCATTGCAAGGCTCTGTTGCCTTGTTGGCTCCTGCTATGCATTACTCTAACACTCCTCTATGGTTTCCTGCCTCCACTCTTGAGGAGTCTTTCATGAAGATATCCTTCAATGACAAAAGTTTTCTTCAGAGAGGAAGCCAGGAAGGCTGATAGCCACTAGGACAGTGTTTCCAACTTTACGTATTTTAAGATGTTTGGATTTCAACTTCCAGAATATCCCAGCCAGCAATCCTATCTGAAGTATTCTGGGAGTTGAAGTCCACACATCATAAAATGGCTAAGGTTGGAAATACCGCACTAAGGGATTGATGTACATCAATCCCTTAGGGCAGTGTTTCAACCTTAGCCATTTTATGATGTGTGGACATCATAAAAAATTACAAATATTACACAACTGCCTTGATAAAAAAACAAAAACTCTGTATTTCACCAAGTGGAGTCTCATCCAAAATTTCTCTCTGATGTTCTTCTATAAATAAAAAAGCATTTTTACAGCTTTATTTGTCTCACATTGAATGAGTAAAAATGGAATAGACTTTCAACATAGCACAAACTATAACATCCTCCCTGTTGCAGTGGGTGAACAATCTTACCCATAGTAAGTGAATGGAGAACCTCTCTGTCACAATGAATTCCAGAAGCATATGTCTCTGTTCCTGAAGACACATCCTAATAGCAAATGGCCATCGCACATAGGAACCACTGAAATCAACACAGTGTATCAAGAAGGATTTCAAAAGTCTACTCAAATATGCCTAATTAACCTTAAAATCTATTTTAAAAGCGACAGAAACATAGGAAAAGCAATTACCTTTTTTGCCTAAGCTTATAACTGTGCTATGAATATGTCAGTGGGATGAATGGGTGACCCTTGTGAGCACTAAGGACACACCTCCATTAGCGTCCATATTGTTGCATTGAAGAAGCTGATACAGTCAACTGAAATGACAGGGTGATAAATATAAAACCACTATCATCAATAAGACTGGAATGTAAAAGCACTTAGTTTCAGCCTAAGTAGCTCACAGAAAGTTTGGTTTCAAGAACCAATGCATCATCCATCACGACGCTACCTTCTGTTGACAAAGTAATTGTAAGATATCTAGAATGGAGGTTCAATATGAACTGACATTTTTGAAAGGAGGAATTGTGTGCTGCACTTACTCATTAAATGTATTTTCTTGCACTAAAGATGTTTCCTTTTTTAGTTTATGTATGAATAACTTTACTTAAAGTTCCCTTGACACACTGACTTTGCTTTGAATAGCACCTTATATTCATTAACATAAAACCTGAAAGAAAATAATTTTAAGGCAGCTTTTTTTTTTAACACTTCAAAAGCCTTTAACAAACTGATCGAGCACAATTATGTATTCCAAAGGGAATTATAAAGAGATCACAGAAGGTTGAAAAGTTCTGGTTAAAGAAGTGGAGGGGGAAGAGAAAGAGCGAGATAGAGAGTGAAAACATACTCCTAAGTAGAAACAGGCATGCTGTGCTGGTACTTGAATGCTTATCAAATTGTAAAAGTAATAAAATTATTCTAGAATGCCCAAGTTTGTAGGACAAGTATGATCTGTCAGACAATAAGCGAGAATGACAAGATATTCAGAGATCAGAAATCAATTTACGTTGCAGCTTGTGGCAGAGCAGCACAATCCAGTCAAAGTGTAGTGCTTTTCATGATTTAAATGGAAACGTTAAGTGTTTCCAACAGAAGAGAAAACATGTAGTTAAAGGTTGAACTATGGAATCCTTTGTGCTTTCTGAACTTGGCTTTTTCCTTGCAAAAGTTTCATTACCTGAATATCATCAGTGCTTGTGGGGGGGGGGGGAAGTGTTTGCTCCCTGTTTATACAGTATACAGTAACTTGTCCTGCCAGTGTTGGTGGGAGAATGGTTTTCTCCTTGTCAATTCCTTGATTAGGGTATTGTTTTTTCTTGATCATTTATCTGGTGCAGTGGTGGGATTCAAATTTTTTTACTACCGGTTCGGTGGGCGTAGCTTAGTGGGCGTAGCTTGGTGGGCATGGCAGGGGAAGGATACTGCAAAATCCCCATTCCCTCCCCATTCCTGGGGGAAAGATATTGTAAAATCCCCATTCCCTCCCTACCCTACTAACCTGCTTTCCAGCTCTGTTCTCCTGTGCAGGGCAACAAAAGAAGACCCAGCAGATCAGCTGGGACTCGGGAGGCAGAGAATAGATAGGGGCAGGGCCAGCCAGAGGTGGTATTTGCTGGTTCTCCAAACTACTCAAAATTTCTGCTACCAGTTCTCCAGAACTGGTCAGAACCTGCTGAATACCATCTCTGGTCTGTTGTTAATCCTTGCTTATCTGGGTATAGATACAAGCCCACCCTATGGAGAAAAATGCCTTTGTTGGGCCTCAGCTCAAGAAATGTTTCATAGGAAAAAACCAGCAAAAAAAGACAAATGGTTAATATATAAAGACTTGCTAGACAGGAAAATGGGGAGCTTAAGATGAAATCAAGAGAACAATTGACTGCAGAGGGATTTAGTTTTCAGTGGTTCTCATATTCACAATTAAGAGAAAGATTTAATATAGATAAAAAGCATCAGGAATGGAATATGATAAAATGGAATTTGAAAACAAATTATGTGCAAATGATAAGTGATTACTAAAACGTATAAACTTTTGCTGAGTTTAGTAACAGAGGTAGAGCAAGTAAAAGACCATATGTTAAAATGGGCCAAAGGAAGAAAATGTGTTTTAAAAAATCAGAAAGTCACATTGTCTTACAATTTAATGTATGTATGTGTATATGTGTATGTCTAGTGTGTGCGTGTAATGCATATACGATACACACATACACATATATGAACAATATATTGTTTGTATATGACATCAGAGAAATTGTCTAAGAAGTATAAAAGTACTTCTAATCATGTTTGGAAATGCGGAAAACATGAAGGGAATTTTATCACGTTTGCTGGACTTGTGAAAAAGTGAAAAGACTCTGGGTACAGATGTATTTAGTGATGTATAAAGTTTTAAAAAAATAATATTCTAATGCAGTGGTGGCTAACCTTTTTGGTCTCCTGTGCCAAAATTGCATGCGCACCAGCACGCATGCACGTGTGCCAATACCCAGAATGCAATGCATGTCCCCCTCCCAACACCCCCTGCGCATGCATGTACAATCCCCCTTCCCTCCACCCCCTTACCTGCACTGCGCCTCACAGCTGATTTTTCATCTGGTTTGAAGCCTTTTTCGGCCTCCCAGAGGCTTGGAAAAAGCTTCTGCAAGGCTTTTCAGGATGAATTATAGGCCTGTTTTAGTTCCGGTATTACAGGAAGTGATAAAACGGGCCTATAATTTGGTCTGAAAAGTCTTGCAGGCTTCTGGGAGGCCGAAAAAT
Organism: Bungarus multicinctus; assembly: GCA_023653725.1. NCBI lineage: Eukaryota > Metazoa > Chordata > Lepidosauria > Squamata > Elapidae > Bungarus > Bungarus multicinctus. The sequence continues at coordinate 52,235,468 of CM042842.1, read as the reverse complement.
GCCTCAAACCAACTGAAAAAAAAAAATCAGCTTTGAGGCATGCACATGTGCAGTGAGGTAAATTTGTCTGTGGCTCGCATACCAGCACAAATGGCTCTGCGTGCCACCTGTGGCACACGTGCCATAGATTCGCCATCATGTTTCTAATCTGGAACTTCATTCATTAGAAATTACATACACTCAACTAGAAAAGGCTTATGGACAATTGATTTTATATATGATAACTGGAGGACGGCCATTATATTCACAAAGATGGAAGACTACAGAAAGAGCAATAATGGAGGAATGGACTATGAAGATGGTTGAGTTTGCAGAAAAGGCTAAATTGACTTATTTGATTAAGGAGTGAACTTACTTTTATAAAAGACTGGAAACCTTTTATACATTTTTTTTTTGCTGAAAATGAATAAAAATGAACTGCTGACTTAGGGAATTATTGATTAAAAAAGGTTTGTTTATGGGAAGAAGGGTACTATGATATGCAACATGGGAGGGTAGAGATGGTAATTGCTACATTTGTAATTGCAGCAAAGATCTGAAATGGCTTCTGTGGACATCTTTTTTTTTCCTGATTTTTTACTTTTTCCCCTCTTTCATAAACTTTTTTCTACTTCTACTTCTTTTTATCTGTAGTTTTTAAAAACCTTGATAAAATCTTATTTTAGATTATTACAGAAAGAACTGGGCCCATCTAATTATAGTGTCACTTTTTACCTTAACTCTCTTTAAGGAGAGTTTGGAAATGATGTTGGTTCTAGGTAAAGGAATTTGATGGTGTAGTGATCAGAATGTCAGATTCAAATCTTTCTTCAGTCTGTTATTGCATGTTAGTCTGTTATGACATGCAATTATATAATTGCTGGTTGCATATTCCTAAGTCCGTTGTAAATTGAAAAACTTGATATCTGTCACTTTGAACTCTTTAAAAGAAGAGTGGGACACCAATTGAATAAATAAATAATGGAGATATGTGCACAAATACACCAATACTTAAACAAAAATCTTTCTTTCAAGCATGGATAAGTGATGTTAGACACAAAAATTTATTTAAATATTTTTATCCTACTTTTCTGTTTAAAAGTGGCTATCAAACTTCAGTCTACACTTAAACCAAGTTTTAAACAAGTGCATTTAAAATATGTATCAATTAGAAGGGGGAAATCAATTCAAAGATCAACTAAATCAGAAATTTTGATTGGTCCGGAATACAGTCATGTGGGCAGTTATGCGTGTGTCTTGGTATGCCCATGCAACACTTCCTCTGTGTGAGTTCTACTTGTTGCCATTTAGCTTACAATTGTGATTTAAGTTGCTTTTATTATCTATAGTATTAAGACCTACGTGATATAAGACCAGCTTATTTTAGGCATGCTTTTTCTTATGGTTTCTGTCCAACTGATATGTGCCATCACAGTTAGGTCACTCTTCCTTTGATTGAATAGGATAATGTTATGACCCAAGAAGATTGCCTGCCTTTTGGAATGAGATCTTCCCCGAAATGCATGTGGCTTCCACCTGTTGGCACTCTATAAAACCCTGAAGATCTAATTGATCTCCCAGGCCTTGGCCTGAGATATGTATGTATGTATGTATGCATGTATGTATGTTATATATGTATGTATGTATTATCCTGTTGCATGCATTTTTGTAATTTTTGTTTTTGTTGTTATATAGTGATCAGATCTCATCTTGTTTCATTTTGTGTTGGATTTTTATGGTAATGTATTATGAGCGCAGAAACTGTTGGAACCATGACTAAAAAGAATGCGGAGGGGAGGATATGGGAAAGAGACTTAAAATATTAAACTTAGAAACTGACAAGGGAATTAAATAAGCTGGAGCAATAAGAATTTACGCTAAATAGAATAGGTATCATAAAGGCATATTCCTGCCAGATATCACAAGACTCCACCATTTTTGTTTTCATTTTTCAAGCACCAACAATATGGTTGTTCTGCATAATTTACCAAATATGTACTCTCCTATCTTAGCCATAGAAATGGCTGGGTGTTGTGGCCCATCAGTGGCCAGTGGAGCTGGCAGCAGATTCAGATAGTGAGGAGGCTGAGGAGGAACATGGGCCAGTCCTGGAGTCTGAGGAAGGCTCTGATGAGTACACTGCATTGGAGGCAGAAATGGGGCCAGGGTTGTCTGACAGTTATCAGTTGCCTTCAGAGTCGGACATCAGTGAGGCAGAAGAACAGCTGGAGCCTATTCCCAGTGTGTGCATGCGCAGAACTGCCAGAAGAAGGGAACAGCTAAGGGACAAGAGTTGCAGGGGTGGTATTCAGCAGGTTCTGACCAGTTCTGGAGAACCGGTAGCAGAAACTTTGAGTAGTTCGGAGAATCGGCAAATACCACCTGTGACTGGCCCCGCCCCCATCTATTCTCTGCCTCCCAAGTCCCAGCTGATTGGCTGGGTCTTCTTTTGTTGCCCTGCACAGGAGAACGGAGCTGGAAAGCAGGTTAGTGGGGTGGGGAGGGAATGGGGATTTTGCAGTAACCTTCCCCTGCCACGCCCACCAAGCTACGCCCACAGAACCGATAGTAAAAAAATTTGAATGCCACCAATGAAAAGTTGACTTGGGAGTAAAGCCACAGGTGGACAGTGAATGGCCTCTCCCATAGGGAATAAAAAGGGAGTGAAAGGGGAGTGGGGTTTTTCAGGAGACAATTAGTTCATTTAGGTGAAGATCTGTTCCTACATTCTTGCCAATTATTGTCTGCTACAAGTGTGGTATCTGAAAAATATTGGCCTGGCAACTCTCCAAGCTTAACAAAGGTCTGTAATAGTGAAATATCTTGAAAGACTGTTGGCCGGGATTTTGCTGTAAACTAAATAAAAGGGGTTTATCGGGGGGAGGAGTCGGCTTCATGCTGTTGGGGAAGCCTAGGTCAGAACACTGGGTTACTTTCAGCCAGTCAATCTCTCTCAATCAATCCATGGAGTTGTTGTTGTGGGGAAGATAGGAGGAGGAATGAGTATTGTGTCTGCTCACTGCCTTGAGTTATATAAAATAATAATACTAATAATGATGATGAAGAAGAAGAAGAAGGAGAAGGAGAAGGAGAAGGAGACACACACTCACACATATATACATACAGTATACACACACACACACACACACACACACACACACAATACATACATACATACATTCTGGGCCCATATCTAAAGAACTTACTAATCCCAAGATACTGCAGTGCCATTTGGAGATCATTGAACAAATTTGGACGTCACTGGAAAAAGTTAAATACAGGTAGTCTTTGACTTACAACAGTTTATTTAGTGACCATTCGAAGTTACAAGGGCACTGAAAAAAAACGACTTAGGACCATTTTTCACACTTATGACCTTTGCAGCATCCCCATGGTCACCTGATTCACATTTTAATGCTTGACAACTGGTTCATATTTATGACCATTGCAGTGTCCCGGGGGGGTCATGGGATCCCCTTTTGAGACCTTCTGACAAGCAAAGTCAGTGGGGAAGCCAGGTTCACTTAACAACCGTGTTATTAACAACTGCAGTGATTCACTTCACAAAGATGGCAAGAAACGTCATAAAACGGGGCAAAACTTACTTAACACATTTCTCACTTAGCAACATAAATTCCGGGCTCAATTGTGGTCGTAAATCGAGGGCTACTTGTACTTAGAATACTTAGAAGCTGTATCTGGAAGGTGTGAGTGCTTCAACACTGGAAATTTTCAAGAGAAGAGTGGGCAGCCCTTTATCCAGAATGGCAGAGAGTCTCCTGCTTGGATTAGAAGACCTCCAAGGTTCCCTTTCAACTCTGTTATTCTACGTTGTAAGTGTGGTGGAGGGAAAAACTTTTGCATTGGCTGCTTCTCCACTCCTCTTCCCAATCAATGAAGCATCTCTTACGTTTCATTTTGTGCATATATCCATGTGTGCCATTCATTGTCTGGCCCTGTTCTTACAAATAAAATCAAGGATGCACCCCACGTCCGAATATAGAGGCCAAGTTGGATAACAAAAGTCTTTTCCCAATTGACCTTTTATCCATGCACATTTCTAGTCCAATGTGAATCCTCTTTGCCCACTTTTGTTTCCATTTTTTCCCCCATTTCAAAACAGATATATGCAGAAGCAGACACACCCTCGCTTTTTAAAGAGCTGTTTTTCTTTCAGAATCATCTGTGGAATGTGCCTTCTGACTCCCTTCTGTGTAAATAATGTGCAGAATAATCAAAGTACCATCATGGCTTTGACAGCAGAACCCTTTTGATGAATAAGACCTTATGTGGGATTATTATATGACATTTCCAAATGAAATTATATTTATGAGTCATACACAATTTCATTATGCTTCTCCTTATTGCAGAGGATTCGTGCATTTAGCAAATGTTTTAGGGAAAGAAAAGATTGCTGTCTACAATCTGGAAGACTCCATCCATTAATAGACAGGAGATGACATGCTTTTTTTTTAAAAAAAAAAAGTGGATGTAATCAATTTATATGTGCAGAGGTTTTTTTTCAGGGATTAATATTTCAGCATTTACATTTATTGAAATCCCTGGCTGGCACGTATGCTGCATCTGAAGCCAGGGGTGGGATTCTACCAGTTCACACCTATTCGCTAGAGCCCGTTGTTAACATTCTAAGCAGTTTGGAGAACCGGTTGTTAGAAGAAATTACTGGCCTAAAGTAATTTCCTTTCTGGAAGGCAGAAAGGAAACATTCTGGTGTTGCTTACAGAAACTGCCTCTCCATTAACCCTTATTACATTCTTGGCAGGACTAGACTTCTGTCTCAGGAATGTCTCTGGAGTTTTTTCCCCCTCCTTTGCTGGTACTTTGCTTGTGTGGAGTGACCATTCAAAGTTACAATGGCACTGAAAAAAGTGACTTATGACCATTTTTCACACTTACGGCTGTTGCAGCATCCCCACAGTCATGAGATGCCAGGCGAGGATATACATGCCTCAATGTTAGTGATATTGAGTTGACCACGTCCAGCCAATAACATGACCACCAAGCCACGTCTACCAGTCACATCCAAGCCACCTCAACCAACTAAACCACGCTCACAGAACCGGTTGTTAAAAAATTTGAATCCCACCCCTGAATGAAGCATATAATGCCCAAAAGTACAGTGAAGTATGATCTCAAGGCTTATAATGCAGCAGGCTTGATGAAGTTTGGTAGATCTATATATGGCCATTGCCTTTCTGACAAAACCTGAAATAAAGACAGGATGTAAATGTATAGAATGTACAAAGATAATGTGCTTACATAAGGATTCTGTTAAGATGTTCAATGCACTTACAAGGCCTATTCAGACCATCTCACCAAAGACACAAGGATCTTTCCAAGCAACAGAGGGCAGGCATATACACTCTATCCCTCTTGAGGTCTATTTATGTGAAGGGAGCTATACTTTCTTTCCAAACTGTGGTGGCGCAGTGGTTGGGGTGCAGTACTGTAGGCTACTTCTGCTGACTGCCAGCTGCCAGCACTTCGGCAGTTTGATTCTCACTGGCTCAGGGTTGACTCAGCCTTCCATCCTTCTAAGGTCGTGCATAAGCGCACCGTCCCTGTCCTATTTTGTCTTATATGTATCCATTTGATGTATTCATAACTATGTTATACTTATACCTGTTATCTTATAATCGCTTGACAAAATAAATAAAATAAAATAAATAAAAATATCTGTAATCTGTAAACCACTTAGAGAGGGCTGTAAAGTGATATATAAATCTAAGTGTTATTGCTATTGCTAATCACATTAGTTCTGTCATTTGTTTTTCAAAAGAATATCAAGACATGAGCTCATCAACAATGTGGATCAATAGCCTTACCAGTAAAATTCATGGACTGTCTGCTCATACTGATATCCAACCAATTGTTTCTCTACCAAGCTTATTGTTCTCCTGGATTACCTGAATATTGTAGGTTCAATAGCATTCTGTTTGGACAACCTACTTGTAATTGGCAATTTATCAAAAACTAAATTTCCTTTGACTTACACACTATGATGAGAAATATTCATTTTGAACCATCTTTCCAATAAGCCCCTTCTTCCTACTGTATTGTTATTTCTCCCAGGCCCCTTTGCAGAACAAGAGGGTCCAAGAGTAGCAGGACAGAGAATTTAATGGACATCCCTTTCAATACCAATTTGCCTAGACCAACAATTCCCCAAAGTTTGAAAATAGTTTGACTTATAAGCCACACATCCTGGGCTCCCACAGAGCCTGCTGTGTGCTCCAGCTCTGTGCAGCCTGTTGTGGCAGTGGGAAGGAACACCTCCAGATAATGAAGAGGTTAAGTCTGATTGTAATTAGATTGCAGTATGCACAGTCATGTGGTTCATAGTAAATTTGCCTTGATTAACTGGTCCTGTTTGTTAACATTAGCACTCTCTGTGTTGGTTGTGGAGACATACCATAGACTGGTGCAAGATTAATGAAGGCAGGTACGCATGCTGATTAGATTGTGGCAGTTTAATAAACTCTTTGAACATTAAATTATTTAATGCATTCATGCTCATGCCGCGTATTCAATGGTCAGCTTGACCACCCTATGTGCTAATATTGAGAATTGAAATGCAGAGGATGAAAGACATACAGCCGTGTATGAGGTAATTAGCTCTCATGTCTGATAAATGGGGCAATACTGATGTGTATACATGTTTTAGCACCTCACAAATAGTCCTTTCATTAACCAGGATGTTTGCTGAAAATTTTATGAAAGGTTTAGCTTGGTTTTGGGTTTCGTAAACCATTCGGCTAGCAGCTAGAGTTGCTGTTGGTTTAATAGCTGGAACCAATTTAAAACTTGAAAGGAAAAGAAAGTAGAAGACGTCAGTCAATTTAATGTTACAACAATTATGCTTCCCACAGTATTGTAAGCATCCAATCACAGAATGTGCTGAAGCTGCTATCTTTGTTTTCTCTCTCTCTCTCTCTTTTGGAAAGCTATATTTCAATTGTGAGATCTGAGACAGATATTTCTCACTGTATGAATTTGTATATATATATATATATCTTGGGAAATCTGACAAGCCCATCAGATGCCAAGAAAGTTGCTGAAGTCTGAGGGAAAGCACTAAGTTTTTTGCACTGAGTTGCTGCCTGAATCAAGCTGACACAGCCTTCATATGTGTTTGGCATGTATGGTGAATCCCTTTCCACCTTGTCATGGGCAACATGGATTGTATGTCAACTGCCATGTCATTTTCTGTTAAAAGCAACATGCCAAGAATGCAGCGTCTTGATGAAAGATGATGTGTCATTTCGTTTGAGGCACTGTACGTCATGCTAAGTGGTATCCAAAGCAATGGAATGAACCATGCTGCTAACAAGATGATGCCTATGCTTAATCCATGCATTTTCCCACTCAGTCTCTTTGACTAGTGGCACTTTGCTTAATACTGCACTACTAAACAAATGTTATATTTAGTTGCCACTATGCTTCTATGTAGGACAAAAGCTTGCTATCTAGATCAAAAGTTTATAGAACATTTAGCCATATTATTTACCTCTTCTGCTTCTATTTTATACTCTATTCCAACTCGTCAATTTATAAAAAAAATAGGTATATTTTCCAATTAAGGCTAGGTAATTCCGTGTCTTATTGATTCCAGTAGGTATGTTTTAAGCACATGCTTAACTCTGCCATTTGAATCAAAGGATTTTATATAGCTGTCTTCTCAGAATTTAACATTGCATTATTATGTTCAAAGAGATCACCAGTACATAACTGAGTATAGGTTTCATACCCTAAAGCCTTCATTCCTTGATTGATATCCTAACACAATAAAAATCAGTGCATCCAATTAATTCTATATATTTATTTTTAAAAGCTATTTTGCATGTCATAGTAAATTGCATGTTGTATTTCAAACCCGGTGGGGGAAAAAAAAACGAAGCAAACATAAAAAGTAATGGAAAACAATAATCAGTCATAAATAAATAACAGCAGCCCACTGAAGTTAGCAACTAAAATCCTTTTGGAATAAACAGGTCACACAGAGTCCTCTTTATTTTGAAAAAAAAAAACCTTATTTCCTAACCTCATCAACAAGGTCAGCTCAAAGGACCTGAGCAATCTGACAAATAACCAGATAAACCAAATAAAATATCTTCTTTCCTTTCTTCTTCCTTTTTCTTTCTTTCTTCCTTTCTTTTTCTTCCTTTCTTTTCTTTCTTTTTCCTTCTTTCCTTCCCCTCTCCCTACCTCCCTTCATTTTGTTTGTCTTCTATCACTGTCTTTGGTGGAAGAGAATGTTTGTAGCTCACGGTTGAAATGTGAGGTCCTTGAGGCTCTTGCAGCTTGGTGCTCTCTGAGCTTGCTTCTTGCAAACTTTCATTACCAGACTAGGAAACATCATCAGCACTGACGATGTTTGTTGCAAAGTCAAATGATGCACATATTACAACTTGAAAATGCCAGATGCTACTGGATAGAAAAAGACATTTGAATGGTGATTGGTTATAAGGGAGAGAAATCACATTTTCAACCATTGCTGATTCTTCCAGGCAGAGAATGCTTGATTTTATTTTCAAACATTGCTGAGGTACCAAACTGAAGTGGAGCTCCTCTCTAGAGTACCAGATTGTACTTCTGTGATCATATTAAGAGCAACTGCGTTCTCTTCGCTGATGATGCAAAGCTATTCAATACCACCGACAATACTGCTACCCTTCAAAAAGACCTTAACCATGTATCAGAATGGTCAAACAAATGGCAACTTCAAATCTCAACAAATAAATGCTCTGTCTTATGTATTGGCAAAAAAAAATCAGAAAATAAAATACAGGCTGAATAGTCAAGACCTTGTTGATGATCCAAACTCTGTCAAGGACCTTGGAGTACTCATCTTTAATGATCTAAGTGCTAGAGCCCACTGTAACTACATAGCCAAAAAGGCATTGAGAGTTGTTAATCTAATCCTGTATAGCTTTTTTTCCGGTAATATCACACTACTAACTAGAGCATACAAAACATTTGCTAGACCAATACTCGAATACAGTTCATCAGTCTGGAACCCGCATTACGTATCTGATATTAATACAGTTGAGAAAGTCCAGAAATATTTCACCGGAAGAGTTCTCCACTACTCTACTCGTTGCAGAATACCTTATGCCACCAGACTCCAAATTCTAGACCTAGAAAACCTAGAACTATGCTGCCTTCAGTCTGATCTAAGTATAGTACATAAAATTATATATTGCAATGTCCTACCTGTCAATGAATACTTCAGCTTCAACCACAACAATACAAGAGCACACAATACCGGTAGATGCAAACTCAAGGTAAACCGCACCAAACTTGATTGCTGAAAATATGACTTCAGCAACAGAGTAGTCAATGTCTGGAATACTCTACCTGACACTGTGGTTTCTTCCCCAAACCCCAAAAACGTTAACCTTAGACTGTCTACTACTGACCTCACCCCTTTCCTAAGAGGTCTATAGGAGGCGTGCATAAGTGCACCAATGTGCCTACCATCCCTGTCCTATTGTTTCTTTTTTTTTCTTATATGTATCCATTTCATGTATTCATAACCATGTTTATACTTATACCTGTTATCTAATAATCACTTGACTAAATAAATAAATAAATAAATAAATGAAAGAAAGATAGGAGCAGTCACCTAGGTTTGATGTGGACACTGAAAGAAACTTCTAAAACTCCCATTCCATCTCTTCAAATTGGCTGACTGATTCAAGTTGGTGTGCACGTCAGTGCTTTGATTCAAGGCATCAAGGTGGAGTGATTCAACTTTATTAATGAAATCACGATTGGATCCCTACAAGATTCTGGAATAAGGTGATTGCACAGATCTATTAAGAACATTTATGACAGCAAGTTTATTGTTGGGTTTGGAGTACCACAACTGCAAAAGCAGGGTAGCCCACTGAGGCCAGGAAAATGAAAATGAAATAGAAGATTGGGTCTATCACTAATTAAGTTTAATCCTAGCTGGCATTAAATTCAGTGTTAAATATATATTCCTAATATGACTACTCTCTCTTCCCCCCAAAGTTTGGTAAACTATGGAGGGGGCACACGCAAGGTAATCTCTGATTGTTTAGCCCTACACTGTACTGCTGTCTCTGATTTAAACTACTACTGAAGGAACCTCAAATAAAATCAGGTAATATTGCAGATATAGATGTGATTCTTGACACTTTACCCATCTTGTGTCCATACTCCATTGACCAGAAATGCCTCCTTGGTGCTATAATTAACACAACTCAAACTCATAACCCAAATTGCAGAAGAAGAATAAGAGAAGACAGAAATGATGGCATGACTACTGCCCCTGGCTGGTCTTTCCTTCTTGTTTTTAAGGATCTCTTAGTTGCCAGGTGAGCATGAACATAGTTTTGATTTTATAATTTATATAATATTTATATTTTTTTTCAAAATAGTGTTTGTTGATGTGTTTAGTATCTGGGCAATACCAAAAACCCATTCATCTAGTCCTGACCAGCATTATGACTAGAGTTGAGTGTCTAAAAATTACACTATGACTAGAGTTGAGTCTTTAAAAAATGCAAAAGTATTTCTTTTCCCAAAAAAATTCAGGCTAAGGAAGATTTATTTTTAACCTTGTTTGATTCATTTAGGGTTTTTAATAGCAAAACTTGCAATTGGAAACTTTAGAGAAGAATTCTGACCCTGAGAAATAGTTGGAGACGTTCTCCATTCTGAAGGAAATCAGAGAAATTGTCTATCCAGATCCCCATTACAAATATAGAGAATTTTGAAAGGCCATTTGTACCTTGTTCAGCTCTGTTCTTCTGAGCTGGGTTTTAGCAGGAGTTTCAGGCAGGAGTCAAGAAGCAATGCTTCCTTCTCATTAAACCCAATTCCATTTATTTATTTATTACATTTATGTATTACATTTATTGCCTCTCATCTCACTTTTCAGAATGATTCTGGACAGCTTACAATGGCATAAAAGTATCAATATAAAAGCATTACAAATATTAAATTAACAACAATTAAATGTATTTATTTATTAAATTTATGATGCTACCTATCTCACTACCTAAGAGTGACTCTGGACAGCTTACAGTAGCATAAAAGCATCAATATAAAAATATTAGAAGTGTTTAAATTAGTAATAATTACTTTTTGTTTATTAAATTTATATACCACTTGGGGGTGCAATGCCTCAGCAGTTAAGACCTGAGCTTATCAGCTGGAAAACTGATAGATTGGTTTGAGACCCGAGTGCCACGCAACTGGGTGAGTTCCCATTACTTGCTTCAGCTCCTGCTCACCAATTGTTTGAAAGCATGCAAATGTGAATCGATAAATAGGTACTACTTCAGTGGGAAGGTAACAGCATTCTGTGCACCTCAGGGTATAGTCATGCTTGCCGCATCATCACGGTAGGATTTTTGGATAATGCTGGCTCTTTCAGTTAAGAAATAGAGATGAGCACTGGCCCCTACAGTCAAACATGACTGGAAATGGGAAACCTTTACCTTTAGATGTCACTCATCCTACCACCAAAGGGACTCTGGGCACAAAAGCATCAATATAATTAGCAATAATTAAATATTATTTATTAATTGATTAAATTTATATGTCACTCATCTCACCATCCAGAAGGACTCTGGGCAGCTTACAATGGCATAAAAGCATACATATAAAAGTATTAAAAGCATTAAAATTAATAACCACTAAATATATTTATTTATGTATTCGTTAAATATATATGCCACCTGTCTCACTACCCAGAGGGACTGTGCGTGGCTCACAATGGCATAAAAGGCTCACAATGGCATAAAAGGAAAAGTCGTGTTTCACCTTCCAAGTCTGGTCTGGGGTTCCAGGGTTTGGATCTCAAGAGAGAATGTGGTTACTTTGAAAAATATGACGCAGTTCTTTCAATGGATGGCTATTGCTATCACATATCATCCAAGATGAAAGCAAGCCAGTTTGACTGTTTGCTCTTCAGTTCCACATTTAAGACTAAAGGAGTCCTTCTGGTGTTTGAACCTCCTGGGGTCCTTCCAAGTCCTTCAAAAGAGAAGGGGGCTTTCCCTGCAGAACAGTCAGTGTCAGTTTAAATAGAAGAGAAACATTTCCATAAGATCTAGGATCCTGACCCTTCAGGCTGCCTAAACAATTTCTCAATAACTAGGAGGGAATTAGGGCAACTGCCTCAACTCCTTTTTTTGCAATAACTCTGATGACAGACAATAAACCTCCCTCAGATGTCATCCTGAATGGTAGGCTGCACATTCATCTTACATATTTGTCTCTAGGAAAGGTGGTAATAAATTTCTACTTCCTGGATTTAATTTTGACGGTCTTAGACAGCAGATAGGCATTTATTTCAACCTGAATTCCTTTTGTCAGCAGTTCCAATTATTAGCTCCGCACCCTACCCTTGTTCTTCTAGAAATAAGCATTAGTTCAACCTTTGGGAAGCAATGTCAGTTGGTTTCCATACAGGGCCAGTTTCTAAGCATTCCTAAACAGGAAACAAATAATTTAAGGCAGAACATAGAGATCCAGTCTTATGCAGTGGCCAGGTTGCTGGGCTAGAAACCAGAAGATTTATTCCTAATTTAGGCATGAACAGCTAGGTAACCTTGGGCCAATTGTATTCTCCCAATCCACTTCACTGGGTTGTTGTCAGGAAAATTGGAGGGAGGACCCTTACACATGAACGCTGTTGATCAAAAATAAAAGCAAGATAGCAATCCAACAAATAAGTAAATACATGAATGAAGGCAAACATACGTGTCCCAGGATCATGTTGCAAGATCTAATCTGGGATTTAATCTCTGAAACCAGACGTTTTGTCTTCTGTGCTTTCGTGCTGGAGAAGGGAAGTTCCTCAGGGAATTTGTCTCTGGCAGAGTGTGTTCTTTGGGTTATTCTGTGTGTGGTATTTTGTGTATTATTCTTCCTGCTGGAGAGAAGTTCCCTGAAGATGGGCTCCAGCAGAAGACTGAAAAGTCGGAAGACAAAACCTCTGGCCTGGTGACCAACCCAGGTTCGATCGTAGGTAAATACACATAGTGGTCATCATTTTGAGTTCCCTCAGAGTAAGGGATATGGATTGTCTGCTGTGCCACAGGAAAATGATGAGAAAAGGCAAAATTCCTGTATCACAACTAGACATAAAAATATACCACTAGAGGGCAGGAAAAAAATTGAGTTTTATCTTGTTATTTTTATATAGGTAATCATTGTCTAAATTTTTGCTGCCCAAATATTATATACCTAGCCAACATTAAACTGGGAAATAGTACTTAATACCATCTTACATTCACAGGCATTACCTTAGACAACTGATTAGTGAAAAGACAGAAGCAAAATTAAAATAAAGGTATAACAAGAGAGCTATGTTGCAGCCAGAGTTAAAATTTACTAAAACACAGGGACATGTGAATGACCTTTCATTTGCCAGTGCATTCTTGACTTTATCAAGTGAACATCATCCATCTTGAGAGTCTGTATCATAGCTTCAGAATTCCAAACTGCAAAGCCTTATGTCATCCAGTGTTTTATTACTAATGCTGTGAATTTTTATTTTCATTTTTTTTGTGTGTGTGTGAGAGGACTTGATCTTTTTGAGCCAATTTTAACTGTTGGAGGCTGACTGGACAAGTCTCTGCAATTTTCTTGATGAGATTTCAGAACTGGTTTGCCACTGCTTGCTTCTTGGGGTTGAAATAAAGTTGCTGGCCCAAAGTTGCCAATTGGCTTTGTGTCTAAGGCAGAACTATAACTCACAGTCATTCTCAACATAGCTGATGAACTATAATAGCCATATTATCTCCTAACATTTATGGAAATTGATTCAACATTTCTATAGGGGTCAAATTAGGAAATGTTGCTATGGGGGATCCAAATGATAAATACTAATATGCAGCATGACTCATAATAAACATATTTTTATTTGGGGGGCAGGCAACCAATTTGACCAGATGGGAAATAACAAGGCATGATATTACAATGATAGTTTAGTGGCTGGCTATTTATTTTAATTCTGTTCCCTTAGCAGGTGTAACAAACAGTACAATTATCCTCTTCCTCCTCTTGCAAAACTGACATCACTCACCATGGATGTTGCATTACCATTCTTTTTTTTCCAGAATAATCATAGAAAATGTGTAATATCAGTGTCCATCCAACAAATGATATGGATTTGAGAGCACTTATCATCCAAATCCTGGATAGCAATTTATTGCATTATATGACAGGATGAAACTATAAGTAAATTATGCATCTAAGTTGTGAAATGAACAACATAATTACAAGGCATCCGACAATTGTACAAAGTGAAGAGAACAATTGCTTCTTTTCTTCTCACAAGTCATATTTTGATACCCCCAAGGCCACTTCCTCCCAGCCTGCAAAATGTCACAGCACTTTTAGCTCTTGAGTGTACAAAGAAAAAAATAATGAAAAATATAGCTTATTATTCCACTTTAACAAAATTACTTGGAATAACTTTCTGTATTGTCTTCATAACGACAGCTGGTACTGCTATGGAATAGTAAGGGAACAGTAGCCTGAAATGATTTTAATGCTTTTAATTTATTTCTTGTTATTTCATCACAACTCCATACATTCTGGTTCTAACTCTGATCCACTAGTTGCCACTGAGGTACCAAGTAAAGTTGCCTAGCCTGTGTTGTTATCACAGAAATACATATCCCAAACTGTAATTGTGATGTCTGAAAAGCAATTCTTGGCTGGATCTAATCCAGATTCCCAACAGTAAATGACAACCCTTACCCACCCAAATTTAAGAAAAGAAAAAATGCCAAACCCCTTCCCATTTTTTTACAATAAAAGTATAACAAAAGCCCCCCAAAAAACAAAAACCTAAAGATTTCCAATACTTTCACTAGTTCCAAGCTGAAATACCTGAAAGATAACACTTTCTCTAAAAGGCCTGATTTTGTCAATCCAAAACAGAGAACAAAAGAAGCCTTACTAACTCTAGGGTTTTAGATGCATGGCCAGACACAATGATCTACTGTGTGCAAATCGCATGCTTAAATCTTTCCCAGTTATACTTACGCAGGAAATGTACAGAATTTTAAAGAAAAAAACCCTATTTATAGCAATTTTATTTAATTATTATAGAGGTCATTCTGTTTTAGTTAGAAAATAGTAACGAGGGAAAAACTCACCCACTTCTAGTGCCATGTTT
Organism: Bungarus multicinctus; assembly: GCA_023653725.1. Classification (NCBI taxonomy): domain Eukaryota; kingdom Metazoa; phylum Chordata; class Lepidosauria; order Squamata; family Elapidae; genus Bungarus; species Bungarus multicinctus. The sequence continues at coordinate 52,220,302 of CM042842.1, read as the reverse complement.
CAGATATAAAAATAGCTCCAATCCATCCTTTTAATTCCCTCTCACCAGCTCTCATTAATTGTTCAAACACATAGAGAAAACAGTGATGATTCTCCCAACATCACTTTTTTGCCTTCCAAAAGATATATATTATTCATCCAAATTTTTCAAGTGGATAAACAGTAAATAAAATTGCCATCAGGTTGCAGCCATGAAGTTCTCTTTAAAATGAATTTTGCAAACAGAAACAAGGTCAGAAAGAAAAGTTCTTGTAAAACAAAAAAAAAAGCTATTTTAGGGTTTAAAAACTACTGTAAAAATATTAGTGGTTGGTGTGGTATATTTCATGACCACCTACTAACTGAGAAGCTGAGAAATTGTGAGGACGAAAAGAGACTTCTGCTAAAATAGAAGCTTTCATTCTTCTCTTAATGCAATATAAAAATGCGTAACATAAAAGTGTAGACCTGAAGCAGTGTAGCCGATCAAATGCCACACATAGGCCAAACAAAAGTTGCTTATTAAACTGTGCCGTTCAGCATAAAGTTTTGTATTTTAACCCCACATCACTTCACCCCATAAATTGTCAAAACTTTTGCACTGCGAAAGCTCTCAGGCTAAATTAATGGCTTTGTTTTGCAAATTAATTTAGATATTAAAAAATCATATTTTCAACTGGAAGTGCTGTTACTCAGATTAAATATTAACCAAAAGCTGTCTTACGCTTAAATAGAATTTAGCCTTTGAAGTGTTTTTATTAATCTCTTCTGATGTAGGTGCCTGAAATTCTATGAAAGTGCTGTTGCTCCCAGTTGCGTGCATCACTTACTGTAATTTATTTTCAGAACATAATTCTATTTATAAATGAAAATCCTATTAAAAGAAGACAAGAAAAATTAGTCCTCGACTTTGCATTGGTAGAGTAGAAACAAAATGAGCAGCCTAACCTAAAGTGACATTTACAAATTACCTGTTAATTTAAACTGGGTTGAAGGATGACAGAGTTTAGTCAGTCTGACAGGAAGTACCAAACAACTGACAGTTGGGTCTAGAATGGTCTGTGGGCTCCTGCAGGGAGCACATTTGTCTATGCTTTCTGGAGGGGGGGAGATTAATTTTGGTAGAGTAAATAATATATCTGTAAAAATATTTACTCCCCTCCCCAACCAGGTTTTCATAGAGATGTGGTCTCCTGTTCACAACTCTCTTGAGAAAACACTTTTAAAAAAAAGGGGGGGGGGGGAAGGGGCATTTGTTAATGTCCAAAATTATAATCATGCCATAATTGCCTTTGTGATACTCAAATGTAAGTGGTGTGGCCTATATTTCAAAATGGGTTTGGAATATCATTGTTGTCCCCCAAGTCAAGATCCTCTGTTTTACAGCCTTTGTAGATGTGTTTACAGACAAGAGATATGTTCACAGACAGAGGCCACAAAAAATACAGACATTTACAAATGTGGCAGTCAGTCTCTATTTTCTACAGCCTGTAAATAGTTTCTTATGATGGTATTTAAAGCAAAAATTTGTAAGAATACCAGTAGAAGAGACCATTTGTAGCTCAGGGTTGAACTCATTTAGTGACAGGTTGAGATCCATGGTCCTTGGTGCTCTCTGAGCTTGGTGGTTTTCTTGCACATATTTCATTACCAAACTAGGTAATGAGGTTACCTAGTGTGGTAATGAAACTCCACATTTCTAAAAATGCTGTCTTGCACTTCTTTTTTTTAAGGTGGGAGTAATCTCCAGATGATACAAGTTTACTCATTCTTTCCCCATCAATACAATCATCCTTTAAAAAAACATACAGGTAGTCCTTGACTTGGACTCACAATTAAAACCAGAACTTCTGTTGCAAAGCAATGTGGTCATTAAGTGAGTTGCACCTGATTTTAGAATCTTTTTGACTGAGGCCATTATGTTAAGTGAATTTAGCTCCTCCCATTGACCTTGCTTATTGGGAGCCAATTGGGAACTTCTCAAATGGTGACCATGTGGCCCAGGGATGCTGCAACCCTAAGTACATGCACTTGTCAAGTGGCTGGATTCTGACCACATGATTAAGGGTCACACAGTCATAAGTGTGAAGACAAGGTGTAAGATATTTTTCAGTACCACTATAGCTTCAGAATAGCTGCTAATGAATGGTCATAAGTCAGGGCTACTTATAGGCATTCTACAACCCACTTACTGTAAATACTTTCTTTCTGATTGTAAAGTTCTAAACAAGACTTACCCCTGCACACGTACTCTCTCAAGCACACAGTTGGGAAACTATACATACTTTATAAAGGTACATAAAATACAATATTTTTCATATAAGGAATACCTGTCTCTTGAATTTTGCCAGCGCAGAGACATGAAAATTGTGGTCAATCTGCTCTTTCAAAAGTATATATATTAAAAACTCTCATTTTTCTTCTCGCACAATGTTGAAAGAAATTTACACTGAATATGGACTGAATAGAAATAGGATGGAAGTTGTGTGATGTTTTCAATATCTCTCCATCTAACTTTAATTTTTTTTACAAGATGTTTATAAAAAAAACCCTCTGGTCTTATCCTGTTCTGTCAGGAAGAGATTGGAGGAAGCAGTGAAAAAACATTATTCAAATACTGTATATCAATGGTGGATGGCTAGTCACCATTGCTAAGATAAACAGCCAGTGTTTATATTAGGGACACTTCCTAGGCAGATCAGTGTCTTAAGTTTTGCTTTCTTCACTCTTCTCTTCCTGGCTATTATCAATGATGGTTGGAAAACCATAGTAACACTCCATTGATTAGAATGGACACTCAATGGACTTATGAATATTTGGTTGACCATTGCAATAAGAAGGACACTGACAAACTTTCATCCTTGTTCAGTACAACAATGTCTTGTGCCCTGAAGTGGCTACTATTGAATGCAAAAACTAGAAAAAAAAACAAGATTCATTAATCAATAGGTAGTTTTCTACAGACTTCACATATTTATTCTTTGTCTCTCAGTCTCAATGTATCCAGGTTGAGATCCAATCCCTGCCATCCCAATACTCCTCATGTATTGGCTGTTCCAGGAAATCAAATACATAATCTATTTTTATGCCTATAAATAAGAGGCATGGTATGTGCTCCAGAGGTTCGAGTCCTAGCATTGTGAGTGGTTCGAGTCTTAGCGTTGTGTGAGGGGGTGAGCTCCCATCACTTACCTCAGCTTCTACCAACCTAGTAGTTTGAAAGCATGCTATGGTACATGTAAGTAGATAAATAGGTACCACTTTGGTGGGAAAATTTTTGCTGCTTCGTGCAGGCATACAAATGCAACCTTGCTAGTAGACCTGCCCAAATGTGATGCCTGAATGCGAGATGACATTGGTGGACACAAAAAGCCCCAAATAATATTGCAGAATGCCATTAGTCATTCTGAGTGTGGAGCTACGAACTTCTGAATAGTCCGTGAGCATGAACCAAATGGACTAGCAGTCTTACTTATAGCAAACACTCTAGTCTTCTGGCTAATGTACCATCACCATATGATAAATAAATAATAATAATGCCTATAGGTAAAAATCATGTGACCTATCCAAGCAAAAGCTTTGAATGCCTGCTCTCACTTATGGCTGAGAGAAAAGTTTTGTCTGAACTGGTCTTCATGTGATCCATGTCAAATACCCATGTATTTGAAAAAGAAACATTTGTTTCCTTTTTCATTCTCTCTCTGATATTTTCACTATGTGGGCTTAAATAATGCACAAGGGCGCTAAGCAGCTCCTTTACTGTAACCAAGACATTCATGTGTCCTTAAAGCAAGGACATATGATAATGACAAGGATCAATGTCATTTTAACAATGCACAGAGGCCATGATGAAAGGCTACTTCTTCATTAAATAGCAGGACTATTGATTGTTAAGTAGAAACACGGTAGAATTGAAATACTTGCTTATCCAGAGAAATTATCAATAGGTAAAGCCACCTATCCAAGCACCAATTACACACAAATTGGAAGCCAGGTGTTTGGGAACCAAATTAATTACTGAAAAATTCATTTAGGAGTAAGCACAAATATTCAGTCAAGGGCTACCATTCTTTCTCAGCAACAGTGCACATATGGTGCAAAGGGGAAATAAGCAGAAGGTCCTTTGAATGCCAGAATATGACTGAGATGTTATCTGGCCATTTTTAATAAATACATCCATTCAAAAGGTGTGCATAGAATGATGAAATGATGCATTTTATATATAAAGAACAGTGTTTATGGAAGTTTTGGTCCTCTGATATTAGAATTACTATTCAGCTCTGACAGCTATTACTTTTTATTCCAAAAAACTAGCAATATTTAACTTCACTAGTGCAATCGTCTATGCATCTACTGAGACAGAAATTCCACTGAATTCGTTCAGCTTATTTTCTGGTCCATTTAGGATTCTACCTCAAAACTACAATTTCTTTTGGTATGATGGCCTTCTTCCCATAAATTTTCCCATTCAGTAATTAGTGTACAGGTAGTCCACGACTTACAGTCATTCGTTTAGTGACCATTTGAAGTTTCAATGGCATTGAAAAAACTGACTTATGACTATTTTTCACATGACTATCACAGCATCCTCATTTATTTATTTATTTGTTCGTGCTTCTATACCGCTCCCTCTCCCAAAAGGGACTCGGGGCGGTGTACATTCAACAACGAAAACAGTACAAATAACGGAAATGAAATAAATAAAAATCTAAAATGGATAAGAACAACACCCAACAGAAAAATTATCTAAAATTTAAAATTTAACCCGAATGATTCAATTGGCTAGTCCGGCCTGCCTGATCACATGGTCATGTGATCAAAATTTGGGCACTTGGCAACTGGTTCATATTTATGACGGCTATCATATTCTGGTGTCATGTGATCACTTCTTGCAACCACCTGACAAGCAAAGTCAATGGGGAAACCAGATTCACTTAAAAACACGTTACTTAACAACTTCAGTGTTTCACTTACCAACTGTGGCAAGAAAGATCATAAAATGGGGTAAAACTCACTTAACAAATGTCTCATTTAGGGGTTGATTGGGGTTGTAAGCACAGGTGGTATTCAGCAGGTTCTGACCAGTTCTGGAGAACTGGTAGAAGAAATTTTGAGTAGTTCGGAGAACCAGCAAATACGGATGGTATTCTGACTGGAGATTTGACAGTATCCTTCCCCTGCCACGCCCACCAAGCCATGCCCACAGAACTGGTAGTAAAACAAATTGAATCCCATCAATGGTTGTAAGTCAGTTACTACCTATAATAAATTAGGAGGTTCCTAGTGAAAGTGACAAGAATCACTATAGAAAGAAGTGCTGTGGCCTGTTGGCCGCTGGCTCCTCCAGCAGACAAAACAGAGGTCAGCATCAAGAGAGCCTGGGAGCTCCGAGGGGGAAGAGGGAATGGAGCTGACAGAGAGAGAGAGAGAGGCAGAGCCTGGGCCGTCCGTCAGCCCTCAGCTGGAGAGTCAACAGCCCCCAGGGGTGGAGGGTGTTTGATGAAGAAGAGGAGGAACAGCTGGGTTCAGTGTCTGATGTGTGGCTACACAGAAGGCAGAGAAGAGGAGAGCAGTGGAAAGCCATGGGCCAATCCTGGGGAAGGAAGAGCCATTGCTACTATCAAGGCCCCAGTCTAGCTCTGAGGATAAAAGGCAGGGGTGGAGATGAATAGGTGTGGCAGACAACTATTCATCTTCCAGCTGGATGGACTTGTTAACCTGCAGGATAAACTTTTTGTCGGGGCTGCCGGCATTCCTAATAAAGGAATCTTTTGCGTTCACGTCAGAGCGTTTGTCATGTTTGGGGAGCTGAGTCAGAACAAGAAGCTTTTTAAAGAGTAGATTATGAATCACACCAAGATATAAGGAAAAAAAAAACCATTGTTTCTGCCCATTATAAACAACATTAAAGCTGACTTTAGTGATAGCATGGCTGTTATGATATGTACAGAATAACCCTTGAGTAACAAGGATATGCACATGGAAACGTTGATGAGAGTAGTTATGAATAATTACTCAGCCACACACAGCTACATTAAATTGAGTTAAAGTTTACTTTAAGAAATAGCACAGTCCAATAAACAGTCCAGTTCATATATGTTTAATAGTCCAAATAATATCCAATTACAAAGTCTTTTTACCGGTTGCCTTTGTCATTTACAGTAAACAAAAATTTCAAAGTATAAGCACAGCAGAAATACAACAGTCTCAGAGTCAAACTGAGATAGCAACAGAATGTCCAGAGATACATAATGTCAGAGAGAGCAAGCCATGATCTCTAGCTCCCTCTTATGGCTATTCATAATACAATCAACCAATCGGAACATAGTACAAATCAATACAGTAACTTTGTCTTAAAGCTACAAACATATATTGTTGGTTTATATATTGCCAACCCAACTAATTGGTGGACAGATTCCTAACATTCTCCCCTTTGGGTAGCTCAATATATAATACATTACATCTTTAAACCATAATTCTCACAATACATTTTATGCTTAATTGCACCTTGAGCTTTCGTGAAATGATCTGCAATATTATGTTCAGTCATGCAGTATTCGACCTGAATTAATTTATTTTGAACACACTGTCTAACATTCAAATATCTCAAATCAGTATGTTTAGACCTTGTTTCAACAGCTAAATTAGTAGCCATATTAATTGCAGATTGATTGTATTCATAAATAATAAATGGATCAAATACAGTAATTCCAATATCCTTCAACAATTGTTTATAATATATCAATTCTGTACACATTAAAGATAAACATGAGAATTCTGCTTCCATAGTGGATAAACTAATATGTTGTTGCCTAACAGACTTCCATCCTATTAAAGCATTACCCAACATTACCACTATACCTGATGTTGACTTATGAGTCATTATATCAGTAGCAAAACTAGCATCAGCATATGCATTTAACACTAATTCATTACTTGATTCTAAATATAATGAATAATTGATTGTGTGTTTTAAATACCTAAGTATTCACTTAGCTGCTTGCCAATGCCTTTCATTTGGTTCAGCGTTATACTTAGCCAATTGGTTTACACTGTAAAATATATCTGGTCTAGACCAATTACTCAGATATGATAGACTACTGATTAAGGATTGATATATTTCCTTATCAAACATAGGACTTTTAATATAACTATGTGTAAATTCCTTACTCATTGATGTCTTAGCAGATTTACAATGCTCCATGTTATAGCATTTTAATAATTGGCTAATCTTCTTGGCTTGCGAAATTTTAAAACCTTTATTCGTTTTCACTGTATCAAGACCCAAATAATGCTTAATTTCCCCTAAATTTCTAATCCTGAACTTTTTCTGTAATCTTTAAACAATATCATTTGCTTCTTGTTCAGTTTTATAATTGCTATGTCATCCGTAAATAACAGTAATTATTACCACTACACCTGATGTTAACTTACGAGTCATTATATCAGTAGCAAAACTAGCATCAGCATATGCATTTGCTAATTCACTACTGGGTTCTAAATATAATGTATAATTGATTGTGTGTTTTAAATACCTAAGTATTCGCTTAGCTGCTTGCCAATGCCTTTCATTTGGTTCAGTGTTATACCTACCCAATTGGTTTACACTGTAAAATATATCTGGAGAATATAAACCATCTTTTTCTCTTCGGAACAAACAAGGATCAGCTATACCAGCTTCAAAACTATTGAAACTAATTTCTTTACAATATATTTATTCCATTCATAACTGGATTGCTTTAGACGATAAAGATTTTCTTTAATTTCCAATAATCAGTTTTTCCATCATCCTTTAAACCTAATGGCTTTTTCATATAGATGGTATGTTGTAAAGGTGCATGTAGATATGGAGTTTCAACATCTACATGGTTTATTTTACATTTATTCTTAGCTGCCCAAACTAATGCTGCTTTCAATGTATTTGCTCTCAGACTAGGTACAAACACTTCATCATAATCCTTATCTGACTGAGCAAATCCTGAGCAATTAATCTTGCTTTAGGGGTAATAGTCCCATCCACACCAGTCTTTATCTTATACACCCATTTGCAACCTATTGCACGCTCACCTAGTGGTAACTTTACATCCTCATACACCTCTAAATCCTTTAACGATTTTAACTCCCTATTCATAGGTTCCTGCCAAGCTACCTGATCCTTTGTAGGATACAGTTTTATTTCATTGAAGTTAGAAGGTTCTGTATTAACTTGACATACAATGCGTGCTTGAAATGTCTGTTAGGTGGACATTTCTCTCTAGTTGACCTTCTAGGCAACTCAGTACATGTTGTTGGCATGTCCTCTTCCTTTACCTCCCCTATCAAATCCCATCTTCTACAGTCATAGAGGGTTCTTCTATTGATGATTCCTCCATTCCTCCACTATCTTTTCATCAATGGCTAAGAATTGAAGTCATTTTACTGAGACCATGGTTATCAATGGTTCACATGCACCTCCTTTACTAAAAGTTTGAAGATTCAACTGATGGTAATTATTATGAATTTCAACAAACCAAACTGGAGAGTGGGGGAAGGAGACAAGAAAATAAAGATTTATACTATTTACTAAAAGTAATTAATCCACAGATCACAGGTGGACTGCAATCAAAATATGCAGTCCCTTGGGAGATGTTATTTTAAAACTTTCCTATGATTAAGGAAATACCAAATCAGCAACTGAACTTTGAAAAACTGTTGGGAGTGAGTAATTGATTTCATAACGATGATTGAAGGCCTCGAGACACTTGAAACTACAAAATATAGTTGATAAACTTGATTTAGTATAATTGTGTCTAAGGATTTTCCTTAGCTTAAGTACAATTTTTGAGCAAGTATGTTGTGGTAATTTTTGTTAAATAAATTAAAGTTGTTTGCTCTCTGACTTTCTTGAAAGGCTAACAGTGTCTTTCCTAGAAGAAAGTGGAATTATGCAGTTGTGATCAAAGGATGTGAGAGGCCTTGTATTCTTTGGGCATTAGCCATAGGAAACACGTCATCATCCTGTTTCTTCTCCTCTGTGAACTGTGATCTGGACAAATCTCTAACCTCCTGCTTCCTTTGATTAGTACACAATGTATTTTCCCTACATGGAGAATGGTGTACCAACTGCATCCTCATTCAGCAGAATTATCTTGATTGCAGCATTATAATAAATTATATAAGGGATACCACTGAAATCCATTCAGAAGCCACATCCAGTACAATAGGTGTTAATGTTATTGACTACATCCGGAAGATGGATAAAAAAAAACTATGAAGTCATTTTAGGAATATACTGGAGCTTGATCCTTTCATAGCACAGTTCAGAATGTTGATTGACAATAATAGTAGTAGTAATAGTGGTTACAGAAGTACTAGTAGTTACAGAAGTAGTATTATGGCAAAAAGAAAAAAGAAATAGAAAAGAAAGAAGAGGAACAACAAATCAACATTCTTACAAAATATAACTCCATGGTTGCATAAATATAGCTCAAAACATATTCAAACACTTTACTCAAGACCAGACTACTTCGCTCAAGACCAGACTTATCCATACTGCAAAGAATCCACTCCCGCGAACTCCGCGCAGAGCTCAAAAACTGTCTAGACAATGGAAAAAAGGACCTCTATATTGACTACCGTGCTGACTGTATCAAAAGTAAGTCACATAACCCACAACTCAGCATCCAAGCCCACTTCAACCAATCCACCATCACCCAAGACTAGGACGCATGCCCCCAACTACCTCAATTCCAACTACAGCTGGCCTTAAATGCAAGCTACTCAATGCAAGAAGCCTTGTGAATAAAATACCTGAATTTCTCTTCTTACTAAATACGGCTAAATTTGACATCATATTTGTCTGTGAAACATGGCTCAATGCATCTCCCTGATTCCATTACCATAATAAACACTATCATGTTAACCGATCAGATTGTGAAATCCATAGAGGAGGTGGTGTTGCTATCTTCTATAAAAAGTCCTTACATCTAAAAACATCCAAGTTATCCAGGAGCTTGCTCTTCCTGAGACCATCGTGTATGAACTGTCCTTAAATGTCACATTTCAGTTCTTACTATGTTACAGAGCCCCTGATTATGACATCAAACATGCAAACTACTAACATGGGCAGCATCCTGCCACACGCTTTTATCTTTCTTGGTGACTTCAACCTACCTCATATTAACTGGAGCCTTAATGAATGTACAACTGAACCCACACATGCAACCTTCTATAATACTGTACCAAGTCTGGAACTAGAACAACTAGTAACCAACAATACTAGACTTAATAACTGCCTCGATCTCATCTTCTGCAATAGTTTGAATTCAATGTATGGAATGCAAATTAAAAAACCCTTTTCCAATAGTGACCACAACATGATTGACTTTTGTCTCAACATACGTCCACACAAAAATCATCACAATGACGGAATCCCCAATTATAACTTCAAAAAAGGTAACTATGATCTTATAAACAATGATCTCTCATCCCTTATTTATTTATTTAATTTATATACCGTCCCCTCTCCCATTAGGACACGGGGCGGTGCACAGCCAGATTAAAAACCATACAGAGAGATTTAAAATTTAAAAATAGATTAAATAAGAGGCTGATAAATAAAAATAATAAAAACAAGGGAATATTTAAAAATAACAAATTTAAAGCCCTACAATACTGCTAGGCCAGACCGGCTCATTGGAAGAGATGGGTCTTCAAGGCGCGCCTGAAGGTCCGCAGGTCAGAGATAGTCCGTATCTCTGGGGGCAACTCATTCCAAAGGGAGGGTGCTCTCACAGAGAAGGCCCTTACCCTCGGGGTCGCCAGCCGACATCGTCCAGCTGAAGGCACCCCAAGGAGGCCCACCCGGTGAGAATGCACAGGCCGACGGGAGGCCGATAGTGGCAGAAGGTGGTCCAGGAAGTACCCGAGTCCCAAGCCATGGAGCACTTTATAGATGACCACCAACACCTTGAATCGCACCCGGAAGGCTACCGGAGACTAATGCAGCTCGCGCAGGAGTGGTGCAACATGGGAGGTACGAGAAGCCCCTAGAATCACCCGTGCAGCTGCACTCTGCACCAACTGGAGCCTCTGAGAGCATTGCAGTAGTCGAGACAAGGGCAGAAGTGACCGTGTGAAGTGTGTCCAGATCTAGAAAGGGCTTGATTGGCAATTTCTATTCTCTGGATGCAATACTGTAGAAGACCATTACAACATATTTTTACTTGAAGTCAAAAGAGTCATCAAACTATATATACCAATAATAACTCCCCCCCCCCCCCCCCAAAAAAAAACAAATTACCCATAACAATAAGGAAGCTTCAATCCAAAAAGAAATCACTTTGGTGGAAAAACAAATCTGGTCACGATGCCAACAAAAATTTATGCCACCAGATACAAAAATTTATGCCACCAGATAAAGACTGAATGCACCACTTATCACATTAAAGAAGAATGAAACCTTCTATGAACCAATTCCACTCACGCTTTCTACAATTTTGTAAACAACAAACTAAAAGTTTCAAAGTCCATCCCACCCCTGAAAGGACCAAATGGTAAAGACTGCAATGATGACACCATTAAAGCCAACCTCTTTAACACATTCTTTGGCTCAGTATTTGTAAACAGCAATGGATCATGCCCAATATTTCCTAGTCGAACCAAAGACGACTACAATGATCTAATACATATCGATTTCACAGAAGACAACATTGAAAAAGCACTATGCAGTCTAAAACCATCTCTATCTATTGGACCAGACGGAATATGTGCCTACTTCTTAAAAAAACTATCCACTGCCATAGCCAAACCTTTAGCATAATCTTTGAAAAATCTTTCAGGACCAGCTCCTTGCCAAACCTATGGTCACAAGCCACAATCATCCCCATCTTCAAAAAGGAAGATCCCAGCTTCGTTGAAAATTACAGACCAATCTCCTTATGCTGCGTCACCTGTAAAGTCATGGAATCAATTATTAACCAATCCATTATTCTCCACTTAGAGACAAACAACCTACTCTCTAATAAACAATTTGGTTTCAGAAAAAAACTATCCTGTAATCTGCAACTCTTACATTGCAAAAACATATGGATTACACAACTCGATCAGGGAAAAGCAATAGATGCAATCTACATAGACTTCTGTAAAGCCTTTAATTCAGTGGTACATGACAAGCTACTCCTAAAACTAAAATCTTATGGTATCTCTGGACACCTGCATAACTGGATAGAAGCATTCCTGTCAAACAGACAACAATAGTCAAAATTGGGAGCGTCCTATCAAATTCTGTACCTGTCAACAGTGGTGTCCTCCAGGGCAGTGTTATAGGACCAACTCTCTTCATACTCTACATAAATGACCTCTGTGATCATATTAAGAGCGATTGCATTCTCTTCGCTGATGATGCAAAGCCATTCAACACCACCGACAATATTGCTACCCTTCAAAAAGACCTCAACAATGTATCAGAATGGTCAAACAAATGGCAACTTCAAATCTCAACATATAAATGCTCTGTCTTACATATTGGCAAAAAAAGAAAATCAGAAAATAAAATACAACCTGAATAGTCAAGACCTTGTTGATGATCCAAACTCTGTCAAGGACCTTGGAGTTCGCATCTCTAATGATCTAAGTGCTAGAGCCCACTGTAACTACATAGCCAAGAAAGCATTAAGAGTTGTTAACCTAATCCTACGTAGCTTTTTCTCTGGTAATATCACACTACTAATGAGAGCATACAAAACATTTGCTAGACCAATACTTGAATACAGTTCATCAGTCTGCAACCCGCATCACATATCTGATATTAACACAGTTGAGAAAGTCCAGAAATATTTCACAAGAAGAGTTCTCCACTCCTCTACTAGTTGCAGAATACCTTATGCCACCAGACTTGAAATTCAAGACCTAGAAAACCTAGAATTACGCCGCTTTCGGTCTGATCTAAGTATAGTATATAAAATTATACATTGCAATGTCCTACCTGTCAATTAATACTTCAGCTTCAACCATATACAAGAGCACACAATAAATACAAACTCAAGGTAAACCGCACCAAACTTGATTGCAGGAAATATGACTTCAGCAACAGAGTGGTCAATGTCTGGAATACTCTACCTGACTCTGTGGTTTCTTCCCCAAACCCCAAAAACTTTAACCTTAGACTTTCTACTATTGACCTCACCCCTTTTCTAAGAGGTCTGTAGGGGGCGTGAATAAGCGTACCAACGTGCCTACTGTCCCTGTCCTATTGTTTCATTTATTTTTCTTATATGTATCCATTTCATGTATCCATAACTACGTTTATACTTATATGTGTTATCTTATAATTGCTTGACAAAATAAATAAATAAATAAATAAATATATAAATAAATAAATATAAACAAGGAAATCTTAGTTTTAAAATGTTTTAGTACTTGAAAAGTCCTTATGTGCTAAGATTTGTTTGAGTGGTTCTTTTCCATGTCTCATTGTTACAGGGCCCTTGCATGTCACCAAGGCAAGAAATGTGTATGTTTGTGTGTGTGTGTTTATGTATGTGCATTGTTACAAAAATCTCATGGATTAATTTTTCTTGTAAACCACTTTAAGAATTCTATTATATATTTAAAATAAAAATGCTAAAAATGAAACAAACAAGGATCGCTTTTTGGAGCTAGCAACTAAGCAAGGATATCAGAAGTAACCTCTGTTACAAACTCCTTTGCTGGTGAAATAGATTATACTTTAAATATGTAGTTACAGATTTATCAACATATTAATAAATTTTCATCTTACGCACATCTGTATCTTGTTTTTTGGTGACACATTTCCTCTTTTTGGTGAATTGTAATGCAGAGTTATTAGAGTTTATTCCCATTCTTTCTATCCAGGAGGAATTCAACATAACTAATGAGGTAAAATATCAAAAATTAAAAACCAGTACTATTTCCTAAGAGTAGAAAAAAATGCAAACTTGGTAGCAAAGGATAAGCTGAATGTAAAAGGCCCGCACAAAATATAAGGGTCCTTACTGGGAATTATAATTCTTATCTGAAGAACCCCTGAATCTTGGAGCCATAAGATTTCATTTTTATGAGAAATTCATATATTAAGTAATAACTCATGATCTAATCTGAGCATCCACAAAATAGCATGCGGTAGATAAGATACATAAATGTGTAGTGGTGCAGACCACAATACTAAAAGTCAATACTAAAAGATATATCTAAAAAGTATAATGGGGAAAATGTTTAAACCCTGTGCAAAGAGAGAAACCAACAGGAAATCGTTTCATTCAGTTCTCTTCATTTACATTTATCATACACACAGAATGGGGTTAGCATTTACTTGCTACTCCGATGTATTTTTATTGAAAAGCAAAATTATTAATTGAATAGAATTTTATACGCATGACAAGAGCACAATCTATATGGTGTCCCTAGGCTAATTTATAATTCAGTGTATCAATTGGGGGGGGGGGGGGGAGGGAAGGAGGGGAAAGAAAGAGAGGTTTTCTTCCTTAAAGAGAACCAGGATGGCTTTTTCAGCTGGTACGATCTACTTTCATGGCTCATACATTGATTGTTGATTGATACCAGTTTGCTAAATGCATGTGAGAAAGGAATTTTGTGAAAGGTGAAGTTAATTGCACATGGACCTGCATAATCTGTCGGCATGCTTTATTCCCCCCTCCTCTTTTCAAATTAGATTTCTGACTTTTTTCTTCTTCTGTAAGTATTAGTAATTAGGGCTATGCTGATTTTTGTCAGAAAACTTTTTGAAATAACTTTTATCAGGTCGCGGCCCAAAGATGACACAGTGAACACCAGTAGAGTTCAATCTTTGGCGCTCATACCAAGTGGACAAAAGCTTGCCAAGCACATCTGTAACTTTCTAACTTATTGGTTAAATCCTAAGAGGTTATAGGATAGCAATAGCAATAGCACTTAGACTTACATGCCACTTCACAGTCCTTTTACAGCCCTCTCTAAGCGATTTACAAAGTCAGCATATTGCCCCCAACCATCTGGGTACTCATTTTACCCACTTCAGAAGGATGGAAGGCTGAGTCAACCTTAAGCTTAGTGTGATTCGAACTGCCAAATTGCCAGCAGCCAACAAAAATAGCCTGTAGTATTGAATTCTAACCACTGCGCCACGTTGGCTCTGGATTTGGTTACCCTGAATGTCTTCCCCCTACCCCATCCATCTTGGGACTGCAATCTCTTAATCTAGACCGTTATTTGGGAAAACTCTTATGTTGCCAAAACTCCCCTACTGCTTCTCCAGGTGCACATTCCATCACACTCTGATAAGTAAAATTCTAATCATCTGCAGGCATTTCTGTGCAGGTACAGCCTTTGCAATGAAGTGGCCATCATTGAGTGAATTCATTGATCAAGGAGGCATGGTTTTGTCTTAACTCTTCCACCAACCCCATTGAGCTGGAATGCTTGTTTTTCAGATGACCTTTTTAGTAAATTATTCCTGAATTAAACTAATGCATGTCATCCCTTTACAAGTATTAGAGCGATGATAATATCACCTTTAGAGATTTGTTTGAGAATAGAAACAAGCAATTTGTGTCATGGTGGTACAGTGGTTAGAATGCTGTATTGCAGGCTAATTCTGCTGACTACTGACTGCTAGGAGTTCGATCGTCACTGGCTCAAGGTTGACTCAAGCTTCCATCCTTCTGAAGTCGGTCAAATGAGGACCCAGATTGTTGGGAGTAAACTGCTTAAAGAGGGCTGTAAAGCACTGTGAAATGGTATATAACTCTTAAGTGCTAATGCTATTGCTATCAACCCCCTTTTTTTCCAGGCCACAAAACACATGCTGCCAAAAATTCATGATAACCCATAACATAATACTGATAAAATTGTTGGTATTTAGAGAGAAAAACAAAAATTAAATGGTTGTCTATGCAACATTTATTTTGTAGCACCTCTACCTAAACTGAACCATCTGTCATTCCTTTGTTCTCCATTTTGTGTAACTTTAAAAAAATTGCCCAAATCAGAAATAGAAACTGATTCCTTCAACATCTCCTATTGAGGATAACATTCACTTGGGGGTGTGGGGGTGGGAGATGAAACTAAAATGAAAAGCCAAAGAATCCAAACCACCTCAGAAAAATTAGAGAAATGGGTGAAGGAGAGCTACTCAATGCCTCACTTGAAAGCTGTAGTGAGAATTGATACAAACAAACATTATTTTTCCATGGAAGCTAAGCCTAGATCCAGATCCCAAAATGGAATATTCCACACATGTAATATGATTAAGATAACTCCCCAAATTGAAAATCCATTCCCTGTAAATCCCCACATTGAAAATCCATTCAATTCTTTTGCATCTGGAAAACTATAGCAGTATAAGGGTTAAGGTTTTGGAATAGGACATTGATGACCCATATTTTATTTGTTTGTATGTATCCTGCTTTTATTATTTTAACAAATAACTCAAGGCAGTGGACATACCAATATGACTTTCTCTTCTTATTTTGCCCTCAAAAACAGCTATGTGAGGTGGGTTGAGCTAAGAGAGTGAGTGAGTGACTGGCTCAAAGCCACCCAGCTGGTTTTCATGGCTAAGGTGGGACTTGAATTCAACAGTCTCCCACTTTCTAGCCTGGTGCTTTAACCACTAGACCCAATTGGCTCCAATCTCCATCTTTATCTTACAGCATTGTTGCTGGAGATGAGAAACTAGAAAGGAGAAAGATATGTACACTACTTTTGTACATAAAAAGTGTGCTCTATCAAATAATAATTCCTTCTGTAGATATTTTAAAAAGTAAAATGCTAAATATATAGAATACTACCAAGACGTTTTTAAAAATCTGCCTCAGTCTTGGAAATGGCAGGCAATTTACCCAAAACAATGCCTCTTTCTTATTAAGAATCACACTATATGAATCATTCAAAACTATGCTTAATTCAGACTATTAAATCTGATTCTATATGAAATCTTACTTGTTTTTGCATTTCTTGCCTATAGATCAAGACTAAAATACTATTTTTTCAAAAGAAAATTGTAAAAATTACATCACTAAAATAATCCTGGTGAATACCATCATTTTAGATCACAAAAGGAAAGCCATAATGAACAAGATCAGTGGTGACAGATATTATTAGCAGTTCTCTAAGACACAATGAATAAAATGGCATACAATCCATTTGGGAGCTCTAAGCAATGAATGAAATAATATGGAAAGCAAAATCTCCTGGAAGAAAGCAAAATGGAACTCAATACAGATGGAGTTACTATAGTTTTACACCATGCAAAATGCAGCCTGTGTACCAGGCATTTAAAAATTGCATTTTAAACCAGTTAATTCAATGGCTTATAGTCTGTATTTCATTCCAATCAAGATAATTTTAAGTCATCACAAACACATACCTGCCTGCCAGTAATGACGGTTGTTTAATTAGGTCCAGATAAAATAGCTCCAATTCTGCTCTTGATCCACCTGTCAAAGCAAATCAGTCTTTTGCATGACTTAGAAAAAACATATCAGATTAGCTGATGACTTTCTGAATATTCAAGTAGACACAGGGAAGAGAAATCCAAATAGAACTTGTGCTTAAACAAAAGCCCGGAAAGAAACCTCAGAGAGGAAGAAAAGCACATGATTCAAGATGGGGCCTGCAGGATAACAAATCCAAAGATTGGATGAAAAAAAAAAAGGTAAAAAGCAGGGAACCAAAAAAGCTGATTATTGATTATTGTTACAACATGGGAAAATGCAAACAGAATTGTTAAATAAACAAAGAGTCTTGTTGCAAAGACTGTCATATTTGTTAGGGCACAAATCTTTGTGCCCCAAAGACAGAAATTTCAAAGTGTCCCTGTCAGAATATTCATGAACTGACAGAGACATGGGTAACAAGGTCAGCCAATGGGATCTGAATTGGGAGCTGAAACTTAAAGAGAGAGTCTGGGCTTGGTTTATCTCTGCTCTGTGCTTTCAGCTCTGAAACTGAAATTACTCTGCTCTGAGCTCTGAAGCTGCTTCTTGTGTTTTGCTTGTAACCTTTACCATGTTGGAATAATCTACTATTGGTATTGTAAACTTTATTTAGAATGTTATTATGTATATAAAGAAGTTAATGAATCCTGCTGAATCAGTCATCTGTGTGAGCTTTCTGGATTTGAATTTCTGATGCAAACCTTAACAGTCCCTATCACTGTGAATAACATGAGAAAATATACAAACTTTGCAGTGTTTACTCGAAGGGTGGAGTTGCCCAAAAAAAGCAAATACTATATCCTTCTGAATAGATGCCTTTAGGGTTATAAAGTAAACATGGGTGATAATGGATAGGGGACACTTTTGAAGAATGACTACGTGGCCCATCCCATAATTTTGTTAAATTATGTTGCCTTTTGACAAGCGGGAAAGAAAAAGAAGTTTTCAGAGCAGTTTTTATAACATACTTAACAATTCTAAAGCTTTCATTGCAAATATCTATTAAATGGTAGCACCACAAGCAGCTATTGGACCCAGATGGGTTAAAGAAGCTGAGATAATTATTATTTTTTCCTGAGGATCTAATAGAGTGACTACATCACTATTCAGAACAAGCCGGTGCCAGAAATCTTCTATCAGATTGCTTCCATGTGGTCTTTCCCTTTTGTCAATTCTTGGAGCTCCCTGGTTTTCCAAGGAGCTCCAGGAAATGAAATGACAGAAGAGACACTCTAGAGCACCAATAGAGGACAAATCCAACCAAACATATATAAGAGCTCACATTATGGGTTATATTGTGGCAATAAAAGGAGCGAAACGTGGTCATTTTTCTGCTCTTGTAGTATCTGCCTATAAGATTACAAGCTCATTTCTTGGGAAGAAGGAACTAAGAGAACATCTAAAGACTGCTGTAAATATTCAGTGGTATTCACAGATAACTGATGTACTCTTTGGCAATAAACTTGGAGTGCAAGTCAATTCATCTACTTGAGAATGAAGTCTCAAGTACTTCTTGCTACAGTATCTGACTGTCTGCAAGGCTGATTTCTTCCATGGTTTCTGCCTAATTGGAAAGACCTGATTAAGTGATCATGCACTAGGTCTCATCTTTAAAATGGTATTATGATGCAATCTAGGCCAGTGGTTGCCAACTGGTGGGCTGGAGACCACTGATGGTCTGCAAGAAAATGTGGGTGGTCCACAGAGAAATGTCCTCCCCCAAAGCACTCTCCCCAAAGCAATTAATCCAGGCTGTGTGGGAACACAAGGCTGCGTCGTCCATATAGCCCACCCACCCACTAGCCCCACCCTTCAGCCAAGCACAAACTTTACCTTGAGTAGAGCCATGCGAGCTGGAACTGGAAGGTAAGATCAATGGCAGGGGAGGGACGCTGGTGAGAAAATTCGGTCCCATATTCCAGAGCTGCAGTAGTCACAGGACTGGCCCTTTGGTCATCTTGGAGTAGCCCCTCCAGTCCATGGCAGGCTGGTGCACCGGGTGGAGGAGCAGCTGCTCCAGGATGGCCAAAGGGTCAGCCCTGTGATTATTGCAGCTCTGGAATATGGGACCGACTTTCCCACCAATTTCAGCAAGCCACCGTCAGTCAAAATTCATATTAGTGGTCCGTGGGATTTAAAATTGTGAGTTTGGTGGTCTCTGAGGTCCAAAAGGTTGGCGACCTCTGATCTAGGCAATGTATATTTTGTGTTGTTAGTGCCAGCCCTCTCAAGCAGCACTGTGCCAGAGGTTTGAGTTGTCCCAACCCTACCATCTTTTAAATGGGCCTTGAAGAGGCATAGGGGCACATAATAGTGCTCAGAGAGAAAATGTATTAATCTTTTAGAATTTCAGTCCCTGGATTTTCATCTTCCTTCAGCTTTTTTACTGAATTGTTTTTAATTTCTGCATCACCCAGTGCAATTAGGAGCTGGATGGCTTCTAAAGATGATAAATCAATAAATGAAATTAAATTAAATTTTCTGTTACCTTAAGGAGAACATCTCTTGAGCATGAACCCTCAGCAGGAAGTCAACATCCGCTGCTAGTGGTTTTCAGAAGCCATGTGGTGTGCACCGCTGGACAACCTGAGAGAATAATGAAGTTTGTTATTATTCTCCCTCCAGACACATAGCAGCCATCGACAAGGGGAATGTAAAATAAAGAGAAGAGCTGGCAATGGAAGGATAGACATGTCAGTGGCTTTCCTATGTATAATTATTAGAAAGATGTAAAGGACTGTAGATTAAATCATTTGGTTTGGAACATTGTAAGACTGAATTTGCATACAAATGATGAACATGTTACAGGTAGTCCTCGATTTACAACTACAACTGCGGTCAAAAATTCTGTTAGTAAGCAGTTGCTAAATGGGTTTTGCCCCGTTTTATGACCTTTCTTGCCACAGTTGTTAAGTGAATCACTGCAGTTGTTAAGCTGGTAACATGGTTGTTAAGTGAACCTGGCTTCCCCACTGATTTTGTTTGTCAGAACAAAAGGTAATCACATGACCCTGGGACTCTGCAACCATCTTAAATACTTGCTGGTTGCCAAGCAACCAAATAATGATCATGTGACCACAGAGATGCTGCAATGACTGAACAACTGTCGTAAGTCACTTTTTTCAGTACTGTTGCAACTTCGAACAGTTACAATGAACAGTCATTAAATAAATGGTTGTAAGTCGAGGATTACCTGTATTGCTATAATATATACATTTTTAAAATGAAATTTAAAACAGAAGAACAAGTGAAAGTATACATGATTAAATGGCTTCAAATTTTGATTATAATATACAAATGGGGGAATATGTGGTTAAAAGATTTGATATTCATATTATAATGTTAAAGAAAATTTTTATAAAATGATATTTTATTCATATAGGTCATTGGAAAAACCATCTAGAACAGTGGTGGCTAACCTTTTTGGGCTCCTGTGCCAAAAATTGTACATGCACCAGCATGCATACACTTACGTGCTGGAACCCAGAATGCAATGCGTGCCCCTCCCCATGCCCCCTGTGCATGCACGCGCAATCCCCCACACCCCCTTACCTGCATTGCGTCTCACAGCTGATTTTTTTTCTGTTGATTTGAGGCCTTTTTCGGCCTTCCAAATGCTTGGAAAAAGCCTCTGCAAGGCTTTTCAGGATGAACTATAGGCCCGTTTCATCACTTCCGGTATTTCCAAGCCTCTGGGAAGGCCGAAAAAGGCCTCAAACCAAGCGGGAAAAATAATCAGCTGTGAGGCACGCACATGCGCAGTGAGGTAAATTTGCCTGCGGCTCGCATGCCAGCACAAATGGCTCTGCATTTCACTTGTGGCACGTGCCATAGGTTCGCCATTATGGATCTAGAATATATAAAGATACTTCAAATTTGTTTTGCAAAGTAAACAACAAGAAGGTTCATTTCGTAATGCTTGGTGGAAGTTTAAAAATGTAGAAAATTTTGGACTCAATCACCTATAATAGTAATACAGAAGGTTTTAATGATTAATATACAATTGAAACCAGACCCAAAGGTGCTTTTTTTAAAGAGGCAACTGGACTTTCTTGTTTTTCTTTGAGGACATTTCATTTCTCATCCAAGAAGCTTCTTCAGCTCTTTAAAGTAAAACAAGAAAGTCCAGTGGCCTCTTGAAAAAAAAGCACCTTTGGGATAACCATGACCTGGATGACTGAGAATCTCCAAAGACAAATTAAAACCAAGACTTTTCTTTTGGGATTGATGGACAAACAACTAGAAAAAGAACCATTGAACTTTCCTTTTAGGTATGCAGCAAGTTCACTATATGCACAAAGGAATAAAGGTTCATCTTTCCCCATAATGGAGGAATAGATGGTGAAGAACTTGTTGAGAAGGTCAAATTGATAGCTTTAATTAGAGATACGACATTGTTTAAGTTTCATGCCGACTTTTTATGTGAAACAGGGAAAAAAATGAAATTAAAATATATGGCTCAGAAAAAAATTAGATTATAGAAAAGAAGTAAGGAATGCTGTAGCCATAGTGTGAGAGGGTAATTTATATTTATAGTAGCTGTAAAAGTCTCAGTGCTAGACTTTAAAAAGTCTATCAGATCTGGGCTGCAAAACTCTGGGTGGCCACTTGGTGGTAGCAAACATTTAATGCCATCCAGATATTTGCAGTGGATCTGAGCACCCTAATACAGGAATTAGTTTACCTATTCAGAAATGTTAAATATTGCTAGATATTAATGCATCTCTAGAAGAACTTTAGAAGACAATATTGCAGAAAAGAGTGGTTTTTTTACTGTTTTCTGTTGCTATTAAAACTCATTTGATGAGCATTTCCCTTTCTTTCGCATAACATGGTTACTCTGACCCCGAAATTGGAGATGTATTTTGATTGTCTGGTTAAAGCTGTGAGAATCACATGTTACTTACAGGAGTTGCAAAGATTTCTTTCTCTTCCAAATGATAATCATCCATTTTCTTTTGGACTTTCACTGTAGCCGGGATAAAGCACAGCGGCAGGTCAGCATATTTTAGTACAATTGCATTCAAATTGAAATAGTAGGAGGGAAAAGAGTTTATCTTTCAAGTTATAGTTATGTCTTGCTGATATAGTGCAGGGAAATATTAATCGTTGACTACCAGAAAGAACCGCTCTTACTGCTTTTATGCCCAATCCAAAAAGAAGCAGCAGCAACACAAATTAGCAGTGTGCAAGGTATTTCCAAAATCAAACCAAAAACATTTCAAATGCAAAACAACCCCATTTGAATCTGAAAGGCAGCCCAGAATACTCTAGAGAGGACCAGGCCATTTCCAGGAAGGTCAGGATGACCTGTTTTAAGCTTGAAATGTTATGATTTTGAAACATTTTGCACACCTCTACGATCAACTGACTTTGTACTATAATTAACAACACATGCAGCTCAGGCAAAGCAAATCATTTACTGTATATATTGCTTGCAAGTAATGTCGGGCCTCTGCCAGGTTCAAATGAGCTGAACAAAAATATGGCCCTCATTATTACAAAAATGTTTGGATTTCCAGGAAATCCTCCTTTTCAGACTGTATGTAGACAGGGAATGGCCTCCATTGGGAATCCTTCATGATCTCTGAGCTTGGGTGTTTTCTTGAAGACATTTCATTACCCAACTAGGAAGCATCATCAGTGCTAGAAAGGGGTGGGGTCAGTGGTGAGATTCCACCGGTTTGGACCAGTTCTGTAGAACCGGTTGTTATGATTCTGCGCAGATGGAGAACTGGCAAACCGAGTCCCTGGCTGGCCCTGCCCCTCTCCACCCACCCCTCCTGTCCCCTCCCAGTCAGTCCTTATCGCGCCTGCACAATATCGCGCGTATGCCCAACATCGCTGACTGCATTCTCCCCCGCTCAATCACTCCTTAAGGTATTTCTTTTTTTCCCCCTCCCAATGATCAGCTGTTCCGATGATCAGCTATGCTGAGATCCTCTTCGCTGTCTTACTGCTTTGCCCAGGAGGGTTCCCTGAGGCCCAGGAGGCAAAAAAATGGGGGGATAGGATGCTACAAAAAAGAAGAAGCCACACCCACCCAGTCACATGCCCACTTAGTCATGCCCACCTAGCCATGCCCACAGAACTGGTTGTTAAAAAATTTGAATCCCACCCCCTGAGTGGGGTTCACTCTGTTTTTATATATTAATAGCTTACCCTGTCCGTGTTGATGGGAATGTTCTTGGTGGTACCTGTTTGCTGTTAGCTTGTTTATCTGCATTGATGGTTCCTTGAGAAGTCCAACTTCTCTGTAGCTCACATTGAGCTTCTTCACTCTCCCAGAAGCCTCTGGTGCTATGCAAATGCTCCCAGTGACTCAGTCAGTCCCCAGGGCATCAGCCACCTTGATTCATTAGACAAAGTCCAACTGATTGATTAGGCTGTTGTTTACTGTTAGCTTGTTTGTCTAAGTTGTCACCATTTCCTGTATGCATTTAATCCTGAGAGATGGACAAAACATCCCATTTCTAATTCACATCACTTCTGAGTATTCGCTTTCCATAACCCTCCATCTTGCCTGCACTAATCCAGGCCTTTTTTTCAAAAGAATCAAATCTAAAAGAAAATTCCCTTTGAGCTAAAAATCTTACATACACATTTCTTCCAGAATGCAGATGTCTGAAGATGTTTTTAGTTCTCAGATAAGCATTTGTAGGTATTTTTAAGTGGTGTCTTCTGAGAAAGGCATTGAAGCATTCGGGCTACCCAAATATAGCTCAGTGGTCTCCAACCTTGACAACTTGCAGATTTATGGATTCAACTCCCAGAATTCCTGGCTGAGGAATTCTGGGAGTTGAAGTCCACAAGTCTTCAAGTTGCCAAGGTGGGAGATCCATGCTATAGCTGGTTAGTAAATGCCAGACTGTCCCAGTGCTATAGACCCAGTTGGTTGATATGGACATTCTTATCCATCATTTGTCAAGACAGATGAAAGAATCCAGTTGCCATCCATGAGGTGCCAAACGTTATGATACTTGATTCTTAACGAATATATCTTTTCTTTATGTTTACTGAGAGTATTTACACCAAACCAAATTCCTTGTGTGTCCAATCACACTTGGCCAATAAAGTATTCTATTCTATTCTGTTCTATTCTATTAACTGCCCATTTCTGCCTTGAAGGAGATCCATTCTTATTACCATCCCTTTCTCTCCTCTCCCTGAGGTGATTTTGTGGTAGGAATGGAGATTGTCAAGCTCAGCAAAGTTGAATAAAGGTCAAGGTAAAAGGTAAGGGTTTCCCCTGTCCAGTCGTGTCTGGCTCTAGGATGCTCATCTCCATTTCTTAGCCAAGGGAACCAGTGTTGTCCAAAGACATTCCTGAGGTTATGTGTCATGCTCCTGTCGGAATCTGATTCCAAGGGGGAGGCGGAGCAGCTGACAGGGAGAGGGAGTGTGGCTCCGTTGACTGTGGAAGAAACTGGGGAAGGGCAAAGTCCGGCTGGGCAGAGCAGGGGAAAGGTAGAGCAAGGCAGAGGGAGTTCAGAGGAAGATCCAGGCCCACCCCCTCTTCATCCTAGGGCATGCAGGGAGGAACAAAGAGGGGAGCAACGTGACTTATGTGGCTTATGGGGAAGGAAAGGGCTCTGATTCCTTTTATTAGCTGCAGCTGGGAACACAGTGTTTAAAAAGGGGAGTTGCACACAGCCAACTGTTGAGAGTAAATTATGAATTATCTGGTAATTCTTATCTGGGTTCCTGGCATCTTCCCAACTGTGTGTTGGCCTTTCAAGTCTGCAATTCCTTCTCCTGCCCAGTCCAGTTAATTACTGCAGCGTGGTTTGTGTGGATTTTTATTTACAGTTTGTATGTACTTTGTTTTCAAACTGAATTTCCTCCATTTAAAGACTGTTCTTGGGAGAGTTTTTTCTCCAGCTGAAGGTGACTTGGACATTGGGGGCAAAGTTGGAGGTATTAAAGAGACTCTTCTTACTTATGTGACTGTGTTACCTTTGTGCCACACCCCAGGCCATCAAATCATGTGGCCAGCATAACTATACCCACCAAGCCACACAGAAAGCTGTTACCTTCCCACCAAAGTGGTGCCTATTTATTTACTTGTATTTGCAAGCTTTCGCACTGTTAAGTGGGCCCGGAGCTGGGAGCTCACCATGTCATGTGGCACTCAGGTCTCAAACCCTTGTCTGTTAGCTTTCCAGCTGACAAGCTCAATGTCCTGAGCCGCTGAGCCATCGTGCCCCTAAGACGTAAATTTGAATAGAATAGAAATTGAATACATAAATGTGACCATAAGTGGAGTAGCTTATGTTTTGGCAGGAGTGTCCTTTTCTCTGCAATTGCAGCTTTCATGCCAAATAAAAGCCAAACTCCACAAAATGTCTACCCAGCGCTGCTTCAGACAGCCACCACGTCATTTGTTTGGATGGTATTAACTCAAAGAAACTGACTCAAATAGAAAAAGGTTAATGGAAGTTTTCCAGCACAATTACAGGAGCCACTGTAAAGCAAAGGGCCAAGAGAGATGGCAGCTTTAACATTAAACTGCTGAGCACCTTCCTGCTCATTCCCCCTGCCATAACTCAGTGAAGTGCCACAGTTAATCACATCACTCACAATATCGTATACTTCTCTCTCGGGGTGCATTTCAAGATAGTTATTTTAAAAAAATCTTAATGCTAATAATCCTTACCAGAACTCATAGCAAGAGGAGGGGGAGAATTAAGCAAATTTCTATTTTGGTTTTGCCTTTTATTTAGAAATTATTTCAGCATTTCTTCGGGGGGGAAAAATCTAGAGAAAGCTCTTCTAATGAGACATGTATTAAAAATAACTTCTTTCCCACTAGTTTCTCTTTTACTGTCACAATGTGACACACGACATTGAGAAAAATGTGACTAGCTGGCAATTATGGGGGTATGTCCAATCTACCTCAGTGTGTGACAAAAAAGTGTGACCCTTGAATTCATTGTGTTTTCTGCTTCTCTAAGGTGCTCATTTTTATTCCAACATGGTCAAATAGAGATGAACATTTGCCAAGCGGTTAGTCACAACTGTGTGGCAAAACATTGACTTCTGGGGCTTGGTATCTGTGGCACAGAACAATTTTCTGAGGTGAATATTTACTTGAAAGCTCATTTGGCTTTTTTAGGAATTTCTTATTGGAGGCTGGTCCTTGGATCAGGTTTCTCCCACCACTTGGTAATTTGTTTCAAGAGTATTACCGTCACTTCCAAATATTCTATATCCTTGGTGCAGTGTTGGTCATTTTCTAATTTCATATATAAACTTCAGGTGACAAAGTGTGAATTGCAATGAGAACATGGCAAGACTTAAGTGCTTCACTTATAAGGATCATAGAGCAGAGCTAGCTATTTGTAAGTGTCAGACTCACCATGGACTCACTGGGAATCTTAATCTAATTTCCTTCTCCTTTACTAATCAGACTCAACTCCAGAAGGACGAAGTGTTACAAGTAATCCAATAATCCCCTATTATTTGATAAATAAATAAATAAATAAGTGAATCAGTTTGGTGCAGTATAGGACTGTCAAACTCCTGGCCCGGGTGCCGGATGCATCACACGCTGGCCACATCCATCTCCAGTTTAGCAAAGGGGGAAAAGTCGAGATACATCACATGACACCACTGTGACAACGTGAGTTTGACACCCCTGGTGTATGTAGCAGCTAAGATGCTTGTCTAGAAACTAGGTGACTGTGAGTTCTAGGCCGCCATTAGGAATGAAAGCTGGTTGGATGACTTTGAGGCCAATCACTGTCACTCAGCTCACCCACCTCCCAAAGTTATTGTTACTGTTACTGTTTTAATCTTTTATAATATTGTTTTATAATAAGCCATTTAGAGTCACAGGAACAAGGTGGGCAGGGAATGAATTTAATAAATAAAATGCCTGCAAATCATAACCATGAGGTCAAGATCCCAAAGGTTGGGTTTTTTTTTTTAAGGCAACTGGATTTTCTGATTTTTCTTTATGATGTTTCACTTCTCTTCCAAAAACCTTCTTCAGATGGAAGTTTCTTGGATAAAAAGTGAAATGTCTTAAAGAAAAATCAGAAAGTCTAGCGGCCTTTAAAAGAGAAAAGCACCTTCAGGCAATCATGATCTAGATGCCTGAGAACCTCCATAGATATGAGGTGAAGGAATAGTAACAGAAATGGTTCACTCAATAGTTCTGCAACTGGTGTGAGATCTATTACCTTAAAGTGTTTAAGACAGGGGTCCTCATCCCACCAGGTCCTGGCCCATTATAGGGCCTTGAGGTGATTGGAACCAGGCTGCAGAAGTGGTGGGTGAGAGGATAGCAAATTCTCAGAATATTCAGCTAAGGACTGAGGCTAAGAAAGCAGAACATAAAGGGAAAAGTGAGGTCTCAGAGTTTCACAGGACCCTACGACAAAGATGCTACCAATTATATTCCAAACATTGGATAGTTCTACACTAGCACACAGAATGTGGAAAATAACCATGGAGAATCAGACAGCCTAATTCAGGAAGGTACATATTATGTGATAGGTATCACCGAAATTTGATGGGATGGTAGCAATAGCACTTACACTTATATACCACATAGTGCTTACAGCCCTCTCTAAACGGTTTTCAGAGTCAGCATATTGCCCTCAACAATCTGGGTCCTCATTTTACTGACCTCAGAAGGATGAGTCAACCTTGAGCTGATCAACATCGAACACCTGGCTGGGGGCAGAGTTAGCCTGCAATACAGCATCCTAACCACTGCACCACCACAGTAACTCATGATTAGAACACAACACTAGAAAACTACAAGATATTCAACAGGGATAGACATAGAAGAAAACATAGGAGATGTTTTGTACTGCATGTAAAGGAACACATGGACAGAAATTTAGAAAACAAAGCATGGAAACTCTGCAGAAAGAATGTAGATAAAAATTAGAGAAGAGGAAAACTAAAGCAGCATCAGGAGTTTATAATAGACCATCTGTCAAGAAAATAATACAGATAAGGTATTTCTGCTTCAGATGACCAGCCTTTCAAAGCGGTAAGCAATAATGATAATGGGGAATTTCGATTATCCTGATATCTCTTGAGAATTTAATTCTACCAAGAGTCAGAGGTCCAACTAATGGTTGTCCTCTCTCACTGACAACTTCATTTGTCAGAAGGTGAAAGAAAGTACAAGGGGATCTGCTATCTTGGACCTAATCCTCATCAAGAAAAAGAAATTGAAAAAAATGAAAGTGACCAGCTCCTTGAGAGGAAGTGTGTTTGTTATCCTTGAATTTGTGGTATCCAGAAGAGGAAGAATTAACAAGAGACAAACCTGTATACTGGATGTCAGAAGAATGATTTTTGACCAACTCCAAAAAAAGATCTTAACAGAAGAAAGTTTCCAGAAAGAACAGGAGACATTGAAGGCACAATCCCAAAAAATCCCTGCAAGAAAGAAAAATGGAGGAAATGTAAAGAAGTCAAATGCAGATATTTTAGAATAGTTTAAACTATGGGGCAAGATGTACATGTACAGGAAAAGAAATGAAGGAGAAATAATCAAGATAATTTGGAATATACAAGTAGTGTACAGAAATTCTAAAAATTCTTGACAATACAGCTAAAGCTTAGAATAACCCAGGCTGGCAAGAGATATCAAAATTAGCAAAAACTAGATTCAGTGGCAACTTAAAAATACAAGGATAATCAAAATAAGTGTTAAGTACACTGGAAAGTGGAAGTGGTGAAGTGGTGAATACAGGTAATCATCAACTTACAACCACAAGTGTTGCAAAGCAAGACCATTTTGTGTCTTGTAATTTTGCCACATTTTACAATCTTTCTTGAGACAGCTGTTAAATTAATCACTGCAATTGTTAAGTTAATACAGTGCCATCATAACTAACTCCATTGCCAAGCTTCTGAGTTTCAATCACATGACCATGGGGATGTCACAACAGTCATAAGTGTGAAAAACAATCATAGGTAACTTTTTTCAGTGCCATTGTAGCTTCAAATGGTCACTAAATGAACTATTGTAAGTCAAGGACTACCTCAGAGGTGGTATTCAACAGGTTCTGGCCAGTTCTGGAGAACTGGTAGCGGAAATTTTGAGTATTCGGAGGACCGGCAAATACTACCTCTGACTGGAGATTTTACAGTATCCTTCACCTGCCATGTCCACCAAGCCAGGCCCACAGAACTGGTAGTAAAAAAATTTGAATCCCACCACTGAACTACCTGTAATGATGGCAAGAAGGCAAAACTATTTCATTCCTTGTTCTTTTTTAAGAAAAATAGAGTTCCCTAATGAAGGAACTGGAGTTTAGGATAGACAGAGGTGATAAACTCTGTTCTTAGCTGATTTAAATGAATGTGTTCTGGATTGGTTAATATTTGAAATACTTACTGTTCATTGGTCTACATTCCGGCGGGAGATCCTCGCGCCGTCATTGGTTGGCTTAGGCGCGGGAGCCCTTTAAAAGAAGGGCTGCCGCGCCGCCGAGTCAGTCGGTGTCCTGAGAATAAACAAAAAGACTGAATCACTATACGTGTGTGCCTCTTCATTGCCGCTCCAAAACACTGGCGACGAAGGTGGGATCGAGGCAACACGTTTAGAGAGTGCATAGCGGCGGAGAGCGAGCGGCATCATGTCCGGAAGCAACGCACCGCCTGAAAAATTCAACCCGGCCAAGGAGGAATGGCAGACGTATGTGGACCGATTCCTCATGTTTTTGGAGAGTAGCGATCTGAGCGGAGTGTCGGATCACCGAAAGAGAGCGGTGTTTTTGACCCACTGCGGCCAAGCCGTTTTTCGGATGGCAAAGGCGCTAGTGTCTCCAATCGATGTCAAAACGCTAACTTGGCCCGAGCTAGAGAAGATCCTGAGGAAACACTACGCGCCCACAGTTTCCTGCCTGATAAAGCGCCATGAGTTTTACCTCCGGAACCAAAAAGAAGGTGAACCTATCGCCGATTTCGTGGCAGATTTAAGAGAAATAGGTGGAGAGTGCGAATTCTCGGATTTCAATGAGGCGCTAAGAGACCGGATCGTTTTAGGCTTAAAAGATCCAATATTGCAGAGTAAGTTGCTAAACCGACCCAAGATAACAGCCACAGAGGCCATCGAAGAAGCCACCGCAGCCGAAGCTGCTCACAAATCGGCGGCAAGAATGAAACAGATTAATCAAGCTGCACACCACAAATCCAAAGAAGCCACCAAAGCTGATGATGAACAAGGAAAAACCTCAACACACTACGAGGATCTTGAAACTGAGACCAGTAGTGAAGAAGACGAGGTTTGCCACCTAAAAGCCGCGAGAGGAAAAAAAGAGCGGGCAACCAGGCGGTTTGATTTTGAATGCAACCGTTGTGGTGGAAACCACCCCAGATCAGAGTGCCGTTTCATAGACGCAATATGCCGAAAGTGTGAAAAGAAAGGGCACATCGCAAGGGTATGCAGAGCCCGATCAAGCTACAGCCCCAGGCGAAGAGAAAGCCCTCCCCCAAGAGAGAGAGAAAAGAAAACAAACAACCGTTGGAGCCAGAAAGGAAGGAATAGAAAGTTTAAAGAGTCATCTTACAAGAAGGAAGAAACACATCAAACAATAATAATTGGTCACTCTAATACAAAAAACGTCAAAAAAGTCCACGTGCAAGTAAGAATTGAAGAAAAAAATTGTGAAATGGAAGTGGATTCGGGATCATTCCTTTCCATGGTTTCCTGGGACACTATTAAGAAATTGATCCCAGACTTACGGCGAAGCGAACTAGACAAACAGAAATTAACGCTCAAAGACTACCAGGGAAACAGAATTCCGGTAGTAGGGATTGGACATTTCCAGGTAACCTTCAACAACCATACTGAGATTCTTCCCCTAACAATCGTGGACCGGAACAGACCCAGCCTCTTAGGACTGGAATGGTTCGAACCGCTGGGAATAGGGATGACCGGTATCAACCATATCACAGACGCTGACTGGGAGGCAGATCTCATTCAAGAATTCCAGGACCTGTTCAGCGAAGAATTAGGCAAGTACCGGGGTAACCCGATCTCTTTTAACATAGACCCCAAGGTAGCCCCAATTAGACTAAAGGTTAGACGGGTACCTTTTGCCTTAAAGCCAAAAATAGAAGAACAACTGGATAAACTAAAGCAAGGGGTCCTCGAGCCAGTTGACCACGCTAAATGGGAGACCCCTATAGTGACCCCTATAAAAGCAGACGGGTCGGTTCGTATTTGTGGGGACTATAAGGCGACCCTCAACCATGCACTACAACAGAGCGCATACCCCGTGCCTGTCGTGCAACACTTGCTACATTCTATCAAGGGCGGAAAGATTTTCGCTAAACTCGATTTGGCTCAGGCTTACCAGCAACTGCCCGTTGACAAAAAAACAGCTGAAGCCCAAACTATTGTAACACACCGGGGTGCATTTAAGTGTAATCGCCTCCAATTTGGCGTTAGCGTGGCACCAGGCATTTTTCAATCTCTTATGGAACGCCTCCTTCAAGGAATTCCTGGAGTCATTCCGTATTTCGATGACGTCCTAATTGCAGCTAAACACAAATTGCAACTGCGAGACCGCCTAAGAAAAGTACTGACCAAATTTACTGAGGCTGGGTTTAAAGTCAAAAAAGACAAATGTACCCTTATCACAGACAAAATAGAGTTTTTAGGATACCTAATCGATGGCAATGGCATCCATCCAACAGCAGGAAAAACCCGTGCTATCAAAAATGCCCCCACACCAACTAACAAGGCTGACCTACAAGCTTTCCTAGGGTTGATAAATTTTTACCATGTCTTTTTGCCCCAGAAAGCCACGGTGGCGGAACCCTTGCATAGACTTTTGGACAAAGACGCATCATGGAAGTGGGGACATCGGGAAGAAACAGCATTTAACAAAATTAAAGACATGATCACTTCAGCTCAAGTGTTAATTCAATATAACGAGACTTTGCCATTGTTACTAACTTGTGATGCCTCCCCCTTTGGAATCGGAGCTGTCCTGAGCCACCTTCTACCTAACGGCAGAGAGGCTCCGATTGCCTTCTATTCAAAAACCTTGTCCCAAAGCCAAAGGAATTACAGTCAACTGGACAAGGAGGCACTAGCCATAATTTCGGGTATTAAACGTTTCCATGAATACCTGTATGGCCGATCATTTTCTATCATCACCGATCACAAACCCCTACTAGGTATCCTGGCGGGTGACAAACCCACTCCCCACATTCTATCACCCAGAATGACAAGATGGTCAGAATTCCTGGCCGCTTACAATTACACCCTGTCTTACCGCCCGGGTCCGACCATCACGCACGCCGATGCTTTAAGTCGTTGCCCGTTACCAGACTCTGATCCTGAACCAAACCCCAGCACTTCAACCTTTTTGATTGAGACCCTGCCCGACCTCCCGATGACAGCAGCAGACATCGCGCACGAAACCTCTAACGACCACCTACTGCATACCGTGAGTAGGTGGATCATAAAGGGTTGGCCTGACTCTGAGTTACAAGAACAGCACAGACCGTTTAAACAGAGACAAATAGAACTGTCCGTACTAAAAGGCTGTGTACTATGGGGGGATCGAGTGGTCATTCCACAAAAACTGCGAAATTCCATTTTGAAACTATTGCATGAGGGACACCCCGGGGTGGTAAAGATGAAAAGTCTAGCTAGAAGTTATGTATGGTGGCCTGGGTTAGACAAGGATGTTACCGACTGGGTCGCGGGTTGCCAGCCCTGCCAGACCTCCCGGCCCTCACCCCCAAAGGCACCAGCTACTGAGTGGGATCTACCTAGGGGCCCTTGGTCTAGAGTCCACATAGATTTTGCAGGTCCGACTAAGGGACATACCTTCTTGATTCTGGTAGACGCTTATTCCAACTGGTTAGAAGTGAGCCTCATGAAATCAACCTCTTCTGAAGCTGTCATCCGACAGCTCAGTCACTGGTTTGCC
Source organism: Bungarus multicinctus (assembly GCA_023653725.1). Taxonomy (NCBI): domain Eukaryota; kingdom Metazoa; phylum Chordata; class Lepidosauria; order Squamata; family Elapidae; genus Bungarus; species Bungarus multicinctus. Next base: position 52,186,972 of record CM042842.1, on the reverse strand, counting down.
ACCCACGGCTTACCAGACGTCCTGGTATCTGACAACGGCCCTCAATTCACGGCTACAGAATTTGAGGGCTACCTAGCAAGTTTGGGCATACGCCATGCCTTAACCGCACCGGCACATCCGGCAGCGAATGGACGGGCCGAGCGCATGGTCCGGTTTACCAAGGAGTCCCTTCTTAAGTTAGACCAGGGCCCTATACAAACACGCATCGACAAATTATTGTTCCTCCAACACACTACACCTAGTAGCACTACTAACAAAACTCCTGCTGAATTACTTATGGGGAGAAAACTACGTTCCCCTCTCGATAGACTACACCCCACCTACTCTACAGAGAAACCCCTAGATTCTTCAACCAAAGTCCGAACATTCCGAATTGGGGATTTAGTTTACGCTAAAAACCTGGTAGGGCACCCCTTATGGGTGCCAGCCACCATCACACATCTAACCGGACCCCGTTCTTACCGGCTTACCACCGCTGATGGCAAAAGCTGGAAGCGACACATAGACCAACTTCGAACTCGCACCCATCCCAGACCTGGCGATTTTCCTGGGGGGGAAGGGGAACAACCATCAAGCAGTCTGGATAAGGGAAGCCCACTAACAAACAATGACGCCCTAACTCACACACACACACCCTCAAATCTAGCTCCGGTCGGGTCGCGCTGCTACGCACCTGATCCTGAAGAACGTCCCGATGAAACATCTGACAGGGTCGTCGATAATCCAGGCCGAGCAGGGAGCGGCATGGCCACGTCAACTAGCCCAGTTAGGCCCGTTGGTAGTGACGCAGCCGGCTCGACCTGCTCGAAGTTTCCAGGGCCGGAGGCGAGAGGAGCAACAGGTCCTTCCGCACCAGCTGATGGTAACAACGCAACTGAGCCGCGCAGGTCCAGTCGGACTCACAGGAGCCCCGCCTATCTACGTGATTACGTAACATAGGCGCGGCTCCTGATTGGTCAGACTGGACCAAGGAGGGAGGGGTGTTCTGGATTGGTTAATATTTGAAATACTTACTGTTCATTGGTCTACATTCCGGCGGGAGATCCTCGCGCCGTCATTGGTTGGCTTAGGCGCGGGAGCCCTTTAAAAGAAGGGCTGCCGCGCCGCCGAGTCAGTCGGTGTCCTGAGAATAAACAAAAAGACTGAATCACTATACGTGTGTGCCTCTTCATTGCCGCTCCAAAACAGAATGCATGTCTCCAGGGTACTGAAGAAGCTAGCAAAGGTGATTTGCAGAACTGCCTAGTAATCTCTGGATATACTGTCTTCTGATCATCTTGTTCTTTGCTTTGTTGATGTTGGAAGTCTAGTAAAGTTCCAGAAGATTGGAGGAGAACTATTTTCATTGCCATCTTCAAAAAGACGAACAAGGAAAACCTGGGAAGCCACAGACCTGTTAATGGGTAAAATCTTCTATCAAGGAACATGTGAACACTTGGATAGGTATATAATCAGCAGAAGTCAGAACAGGTCTCTTACAAACCAAGTGTATCAGACTGACCACAACTCCTTGTAGGTACTGGTTCAGGAAAATACTATACCTGGACCTCAATGAGGCCTTTAGCAAAGTGCTTCATGATTCTCTCTTTCACAAAATAATGAAATAAACATACAAGATGATACAATGTTAGATTAAGTCATAGTCGATTGAATGATGGCATCACAAAAGTGTTATCGATTCCTTTATTTCAATGTGGGTCTATTCTGAGATCCTGTGCTTTTCAAACTTTTATCAATGACTTGGTTGAGGTAGTTGTATCAATTCTTTATAAAATAGTGGCAGTGCTACATGTCAAAGGAATTTGGTATATTTGTTTAATTATAGCTTAAACATGAGCCACCAGGAGGTTGCCAGCTAAAATGTTAAATACTTTCTATGGTTATATAACCAGAAGTAATTGTTCCACATTGAGAATATTGTGTCATGTTCTGTGTCCAACTCCAGGTACCACAATTCAAATTGTTTACAAATTGAAGCATATTCAGAGGAAGGCTTCCAAGATAGTGAAGCATCGAAAAACCAGTCTTTATAAGGAACGGTTCAAGATTTGATATATTTAGCTTACAGAAAAGATGTCTGAGGGGAAAAAGGATATCAATCTTCAAATATCTGAGTATGTCATGAAGTGTATGTCATAAAGTAGAGGGATTTATCTTTCATTGCACCAAATGACAATGGATTAAATTTACAACAAAGGACACAAGACAGTGGAATTGGTTATCACATATGGTAGATTTCCTCCTCACAAGAACTCTTTTAACAGAGACCAGATGGCCATCTGTCAAAGATATTCTAGTGCAGGGATCCCAATCCCTGGTCCACAGCCTACACAGAACCGGGCCGCAGAAATGGTGGGCGAGTGCACACATGCACACACAGCTGCATTTGTGAAAGCGGCGCATACACGCATGTGTGAAATCATCCCCTCCCCTCCCATCTCTGCCGCTTCAACCAGAAAGGTTGGGGAATGCTATTCTAGTGAATTCTGCACTGAGCAGGTAGTAGGACTAAATCATCTTTGTCATCTTAAACCAAATAGCAAGTTGGGCAGCTTATAAATTTATAAATCTATCCTAGTGCACTGTCTGTGACTGACAACATGCGAAACAATATCCATGTAAATATCACCATACTTTAGTTATTAATTTTTATTGTATTTTTTTAATTAAAAAAACCCCTTTATTGAAAATTAACAAATAAAAATATATACAAATATATCTATAAAAGAAAAGTATGTTGATACATTTCATCATTGTTTTCTTGACAATACAAAATCTTGGCTGTATTTATAGATTCCCAATGTCCATCCATTTCAACAGATTCTCATTGATCATACAAATATACAATATTTTTTTCTCTTTTTAACCTATATCTTTATGTTTTGCTGTCTATCCATTGGTACCAATTATTCCAAATTGTATAGTATTCCGAGTCCTCTTTGTTATTCAATTCCATGGTGAGTCTATCCATTTCTGCACATTCAAAAATTTTATGAATTATTATCCCATCTGATGGTGTGGTAGACATTTTCCAAGCTTGTGCAGTTCTTGCCACCGGAATAATATGTATAATCAAATAATTAAACTTTTTAGGATATTTTCCCTTAATATTTTTTTGTATTATTCATATTTTCTTATCCTCTCTCTTTCACCTTTGTAAACTTTGTGTCCTCACCACTTTGCATCTCTACACATACACATTCACTCACACACAAATATAAATGTTAAAATGCAGTGCTAGCCCAATTAAATAGTTACCACCCTTATATTATTCTACTACCAAGGCGTTCCAAGAAACACTAACAAGGTAGGGCTACGGAGGGAACATTGTATTATCTATAAATTGCTCTGCAAGTTTTATATAAAGGTTTAAAAACCACAAGGGAATAGGAACAGTTTATTCATTTATCCTGATGTAAGGTTTAAAAAGAAAAGAAGCTCATAAGCTAAAAATGAAAATGCGTTGGCATTCCCAATCCAAACCTCTAGAAAATCACCTTCCATTTTTGCTAAGGGAGAAAATTTGGGGAATTTCAAAGTGAAATTATGGTTTAGCTTTAATACAATTACAGCTCACCAATACAATAATAGACTTTTAATAGGATCAACATTTCCACAGAAATTTACATATTCTTGATTTAAGGTTTTAAGAAGATAAGGTTTTTTTTTTAAAAAAAGAAAAACAGTCTGCATTTCAAAAATATTGATTGCTTAAAAGGATTGTGTTGACATTCATTGGAAAAATGGTTAATCATTTAGGGCTGTTTTTTTTCAACCTGTAACAAGATAAACGTGAAGACAGTTTGTTCCCTGGATGTTGATTTTAAAAAAATTCGCATATATACATTTGCATTTATAAATTAATGTATGTAATGTCTGCTAAATATTCTGCACTATTCATGGAGTTGAAATTAACTTCTTATGATAATTGCTTATCAGTTTCATAAGCATAATTTCCATGATTTAACTTGCTTTCTTAGGACCTGTTATCTTTCCATATAAAACTTTGTGTTTTCTACCACATTTCACTATTTAAAATGTATATGTATGTAAATTATTAGAATGAAACTCACATCAAAGAAAAATAGCATACATGCTGTGTAAATTGTTGCCATAAGTTACCTTGATTATACCTACGTACAAAATATAAATTAGAAGGAACAACATTTATACCATTCATTGTATCATTATATATGAAACTATTATCTCTTTACATACTATTTATCAGAGATTGTATCAGAGAAAAGAGATCAGAGGAATGTAGTTGTACCCGAAATCAGAATTAGAAATTAATTGATCAGTAGAAATGAAGTTAACATTTCATTAGGGGCATTGTTTGTATGTTTTATTCAGGTATTATTAATACTATTCCACCTTGTGTGAATCTATTTTATTGTCAAGATTATGTGAATGGGTAGATGTATTTTTTATTTATAAATAACATGTATGTATGCATGCATGCATGCAAGCACGTATGTATCTCTGAGTTTGGTTATGTTCTTGTAGACGTTTCATTGCTGAACTAGGTACATCATCAGTGCTAGTAGGTGTTACCTAATTTGATAATGGACCATCTGCAAGAAAGCAACCAAGCTCAGAGAACACCAAGGACCGCACAGTTCAACTCTGAGCTACAAATTTTCTCTTCTATTGGTACATATGGATGCATATGGATGCATGTCAGTGGTGGGATTCAAAAACTTTTACTACCGGTTCTCTGGGCGTGACTTGGTGGGCATGGCATGGCTTGGTGGGCGTGGCTTGGTGGGCGTGGCAGGGGAAGGATACTGTAAAATCTCCATTCGCTCCCCACTTCTGGGGGAAGGATACTGCAAAATCCCCATTCCTTCCCCACCCCACTAACCTGCTTTCCAGCTCCGTTCTCCTGCGCAGGGCAACAAAAGAAGACCCAGCCAATCAGCTGGGACTCGGGAGGTAGAGAATAGATGGGGGTAGGGCCAGTCAGAGGTGGCATTTGCCGGTTCTCCGAACTACTCAAAATTTCCACTACCAGTTCTCCAGAACTAGTCAGAACCTGCTGAATACCACCTCTGATGCATGTATTGCATAGTTTATCTCAATCATACGGTACAGGTAGTCCTTGACTTACAACAGTTCATTCAGTGCCCGTTCAAACTTACAACATCACATGAAAGAGTGACTTATGACCATTTTTCACACTTATGACCATTGCAGGATCCCCATGTTCATGTGACCAAAATTTAGACTCTTGGCAACTGGCTCCTATTTATGATGGTTGCATTGTCCCGGAGTTATGTGATCCATTTTTGCGACCTTCTGATGAGTAAAGTCAATGGGGAAGCCAGATTCACTTAACAACCATACTACTAACATATCAAGTGCAGTGATTCACGTAACAACCATGGCAAGAAAGATCGCAAAATGGGGCAAAACTCACGTAACAAATGTTTCACTTCGCAATAGAAACATTGGGCTCAGCTGTAGTCATTAAGTCAAGGACTACCTGTACTCCTAACACAGAACTAGGTACACAACTATTATCTAGTTTTCTGCTGGACTGTAGCTAAGGCCACATTGATACAGAGCCTTTGAAAAGAGAATACTTTTAAACTCAGTGGGAATTATCTTAGCAGACACGTGCATGATTGAGCTAATCATTATTTGGTAAAAATGCTTCCATAACCAAATCATGCCATAGAACAGGATTGTCAAACTGGATTTCATTGAGGACCACAGCAGGATTGTGTTTAACCTTGGGGGCTGGGTGGGGGTGGCCAGGATGGGTATGGCCAGCTCAATGTCACTCATGTCAGGGGCGCCTGTGGCGGCCCAAGCACTCTGCCAATAAAAACGGAGCTTGGGAGGTTAAAATGGCTTCCTGCAACCCTCTGCCAGTGAAAATGGCTCTCAGGAGGGCTGTGTGCTCCATTTTTGCTGGCAGAGGCACCGCGGGCCAGTCCTTCACTGTTTCCAGGGCAGCCCCATGGGTTAGATCTAAGCACCTCACAGGTCAGATCTGGCCCACAGGCTTTGAGTTTGATACCCCTGCCATAGAACATGCCTGCCACAATCCAATGAAGTGAACAAATACCTCAATATGCCCAAGGGGCTATTTGTCTGAAAGAAGCATCCCCAGACTAGATTCAAAGGGCGAGATGCCTTTGAAGTTTAATCGATCCAGAAGCATATTGCAGATGCTTATAGTTTCTTGGGGGGGAAAGGTCCAAATCTCACTAAGTAGGAGGAATTGGGCTGGATGAAATCTTAATCCACAGTTCAGAATTAAGAAAACAAAACAACAACTGGCACATCACTTGCTTGCCTTTTTTCATTTTCCTTCCTTGGTGTGGCCCTAAAGAAAAAGATCACAAACATTTATCTTCTTTAAATTGATTGGGGTTTATATTAACTATAACTTAGGATGTCAACCAAATCATAAGCAGTGATTAATCATAACCATGGATGATGGAATGAATTTGTCTTGGTTTTGCCTTTAATCAAGCCAGAGTCCTACACGTTAGTTTAGTTTAGTTTAATTTATTGTCATTGCACCTTGTACAACGAAATCAAACGCCAACTTCAGTGCACATCATGACCATGAAAATAAACACAAACACACATCCTTCACACTCCACATATTGAATTGAAACCCCCCGACACTGCACCAACACTGCACTATACAGCAGAATTCAAAAGAGCTACTGCCCTGGGATAGAAGCTGTTTTTCAGCCTATTTGTCCTTGTTTTTATTATTCTGTACTGTCTGCCAGATGGTAATAGTTCAAAAAAGGGTTCCCAAGATGAGATGGATCTTTGAGAATATTTTGAACTTTCTTAAGGCAGCAGAGCTATAAAGCTCTTCCAAAGAGGGGAGAGGGCAACCAATGATCTTCTGGGCAATGATGTTAACCCTCTGGAGTGCTTTCCTATCTGCTACTGTGCAATTGGCAAAACATACAGAGGTGCAGAGGTGTCTCTATAGTGCAGCAGTCCACCAGCAGTTTTTCATTCAGTTGTTGTTTTCTGAGAAATCTCAGGTAGTATAATCTCTGCTGGGCCTTTTTGACTACAATATGAGCATCCCAGGTCAGGTCCTCTTTTATGGTAACACCCAGAAACTTAAAACTGGCCACTTGCTCCACTTGGTCTCCATTGCTAAGCAAGAGCTGGATGTCTGATCTGTTCCTTCTATAGTCCACTATAAGCTCCTTGGTTGTATTGATGTTAAGGACCAAGTTATTGTCTCCACACCAGAAAATCAACCAGTCCACCTCATCTCAGGAGGCAGACTCATTCCCCCACCCCACCCCCCCAGAGATGAGTCCCACCACTGTTGTATCATCTGCAACTTTAGTAATAGTATTATTAATGTGAGTGGGAATGCAGTCATGCACTTAAAGAGTATAGAGTAAGGGACTCAACATGCAAGCCTTTGGTGTACCAGTGTTAAGAATAAGGGCTAAAGAGGTATGATTACCTAATCTGACCCTCTTTGAGCAGCCAGACAGGAAATCTATAATCCAAAGGCAGATTGAATAAGAAAGTCCAAGGTCCAGAAGTTTAAACACTAGTGGAAGAATTGTGTTAAATGCAGAACTAAAATCTACAAAAAGCATCCTCACATAGTTCTCCCGCTGTTCTAGATGAGTCAGAGCAGTGTGAAGAGTGATGGCTATAGCGTCCTTTGTAGATCTATTTCTTCTGTATACAAACTGGTGTTTATCAAATGTTCAGATCAGAGATGGTATTCAGCAGGTTCTGACCAGTTCTGGAGAACCGGTAGTGGAAATTTTGAGTAGTTCAGAGAACTGGCAAATCCCACCTCTGACTGGCCCCGCCCCCATCTATTCTCTGCTTCCCGAGTCCCAGTGATTGGCTGGGTCTTTTGTTGCCCTGCACAGGAGAACAGAGCTGGAAAGCAGGCTAGTGTGGTGGGGAGGGAATGGGGATTTTGCAGTAACCTTCCCCTGCTACGCCCACCAACCTACTCCCACAGAGTAGTAAAAAAATGTTGAATCCCACCACTGGTTCAGGTTCAGGTACAGGTAGTCCTTGACTAGTCAGTGGGGAAGCCAGATTCACTTAACAACCGGGTTACTAACTTATCAACTGCAGTGACTCACTTAACAACTGAGGCAAGAGAAGTCATAAATCAAGGCAAAACTCACTTAACAAATGTCTCGCTTAACAACAGCAATCTTGGGCTCAATTGTGGCCATAAGTTGAGGACTACCTGTAACGCTACAGCTAATAGTTTGCGGAATCAAATCTTCGGATCTCTTTTGTGCATCCATGCTAGAGCTTTTGACTACAAGGATCTGCCAAAATATTCCCACTGCACAGGAGGGATAATATATCAGCTTTACAACCCACCAATTAACTTCTAAGATTGATGCATTTCAATGACTTAGCCAGAGAATGTTTTGGTCCTTCAAAAAAAAAAAATCACATTATACCTAATAGCCACAATCTCTTGTAGCTGCCATGACTGGTGAAATAACATATAATCCATGTCCCTTTGTGGAAGCTTACATTTCTTAAAAAAATAAATTTATGCACGGAGAAATAGAAAATGAAGACATATTAATAAACAGAATAAAACAGGTTAGGGCAGCAATGCAGTGATGGTCATTCAGGAACCCTGCACTAATTTTAATTAGCTGCTTTCCCTTGCTTTCAAATGTAATTAAAGGAGCTTAGTTGTGCTCAGCGATGCAAACCGCCTTCTTTAATCACTAACATTATTTCCCTGAACTATTAATGATTTTCAAAATGCTTGTTTATGCAGAATTAGAACAGTAATTATCTTACCAGTTAATTTTGTACCTTCAGATTTCACACCTAGCTCAAACGTCATTCATTTACTGCAGCCATTCTGTCAAAACAAAGGAAGGCTTGTTGTAAATGCATTGCAGAATGCCGAACCCCAAGCCAACTTTTGTAACACTAATAAAGTAGCTCCCAAGTGAAACAGGTGTAGTAATTTAGAGCCTTCCTGTCTGAAGCTTGCACGTATATGCAATGTTTTTTTCCTTTATTAGCTTTAAAATGAGAGTTCGGTGTGCAAAATAAGCTATTTAAACTCAGACTTGTGGAGCAGAATATAATCTTTAATTTAAACTAGAGCCGTAAAAAAGGCTTTTAATTTTAGCTGGCATGTGCATGTGAATTTGAATTAATAATCCAGAAAATTGAAACTGTTTTGCTGCTGCACCATCGTCCCTGTTCTTCACATGCCCTTAGCTTCACTCCCTCTCTTTCCTTCTCTCACCCTCCCACAAGCTGAGGCTGGTACTTTTCTGATTATGATTATTTAATGATGTAACCAGTTCCCATGAAAAGTGAAATGTTCTTTCGAACTGTCTCCATGGGCTGCATTTCCTTTATTAAAAAGTCACATTTATCGAAAGGAACACTCCAATCTATATTCATTTGGTAATAATAATATTGCTAACAACAACATTCACGAGATCTCCTGAAGCCATCAGTCGAAACGTGCTATGGATTTCAACTTGGAAATCTCTGACTTTGAAAGGTTTTCATAATATTTTCTGGCATAGTCTTCACCCACCTATGCGGTCATAATCATAGTATTATATGGCCGCAATTATATTTTTAACACATTCTTCCAACTCCTTTCTCTCAGGAATTGAAATTATTATAATTAGCTCCAGGTAAAGTAATGAAACCACATGTTCCTAACACACTGCTAGCTTTAACTTCCTAACATTTCAGCTTTGTTTATTTTAGGGAAACCGCTAAAATAATTTGAGAAAAATCTAAATTTCTCAGAAGTCATTTAGCACACGCCTTTATTTTTCTAGCGCTGCTCCCTTCCTAGAAAACAATAAGTTGGATCTTCTCCAAATGATGGTCAGATTCTCCTCAAGGTACTTGAGGAAAATGGCTCAGATGCATAGAGCATTGTGAAATTTGTTGCTACTGTGGGAAGTAAACCCCCAAAGGATAGTGCCAGAAACCTCAGAAAATAGTGCCAAAAAACTAAAGCCAGTCCTTCCCTCATTAAGAAAACCAAGAATCACCAGCTGAAAGAAAAAACTCAGAGCGGCCCTGCTAACAGAGCTGACAATAGAAACATTTAAGCAGAGCCATTAAGATAAGGAGAATCAAGCTAAAACTAACTCACCAAGGCAAAACCAGAACTCCTTTTTTTCTGCCCCCCGACAAGATTAACTCCCAGGATAGGAAAGAACAAGGTCCTGGGACAGGATTAACCCAGTAAGTCAGGAAGACGGTTCCAGGGCAATCACTTTAACTAGAGGCACACAAATAAACCTATCAAGCTGCAGGAGCTTCAAAGGGGAATTAAGCATAAAAGGCTTAATTCACACTTCCAATCTGCTTGCAAGCCAGGAATGCTGGAGCTGTGTCATTCCTTTTCTTGCCTTCCTGAATTAAAGGACCCCTTTTCTGCAGCTCTATTTCTTCTCAACATCAGTGACTGCTTCCAGCTGGGAATGAACTCAGGAAGATTTCTTCCAACACTACTAAGACAAAAATACCTGATGGGGCAAAAAATGTGACTACCACTGGTAACAGTGAAAGTCACCATGAAACACTGTGATACAGAAATCCTCGACTTACAACCATTTGTTTAGTGACAGTTCAAATTTACAATGGCAGTGAAAAAATGACTTATGACCAACTTTGACATTTATGATCATTGTATGTCACATGATTGAGTGGTGCGGTAGCTAGAGGTGGAGTTCTCGCCTCACAATCAGGAAGCTGTGAGTTCAATCCTAGGTAGAGGCAGATATTTCTCTCTCTGGGTACGATGAGACTATATCTGCTGAACATAACTCTGCAGTGGAGACAGGAAGGGCATCCGGACAGTAAACACTCAGCTCCATTCAGTTGCTCAGATTCCACTCCTCAAGGGATTATGGGTCATTAAAAGATGTTGATGTATGTCACATGATCAATATTTAGGCACTTGGAAACTGGCATGAATTGCAGACTGCTGGAAGGAAATGAGACTTTATCTTGTGTTGACATTGCTTATCTGTGTTCCTGGTGTCTTCCCAGCCATGTGAGTTTTGCCATGCCTTCAAGTCTGGAATTCTTGCTCCTGCCCTGGCAAACTAATTACCTCAGTTTGGCTTGATTGGACTTAAAGTTACAGTTTTTGTTGATCTTGTTTTGGACTTGATTCTCTACAATTAAAGGCTGTTCCTGGGAAAGTTTTTCTCCAGCCAGAAGGTAACCTGGACATTAGGGGAAAATTGGAGATTTAATAAAGGGACTCATTGATTATCTGACTGTGTTGCCTTTGTGCCATGCCCCGGGTCATCATATCCAGATTAAATCTGCCCATCCAGTGAGATCAAGAAGAAAGATTTTGATGAAGATCTCTTGTTTGAGGTAATGACAAGGATAAGTCCCTTTTCTTTGGATTAAATTACCAACATTCTATCTTACTCTAGTTTATTTGGCTGCTAAAGAACCATAAAGATTAGACTTTTTAGGAAGGTATTTTGGGATGTGGATTTTTAGCCCATCACCAAAGGATGGCCCTGTCATGCCTTTCAGGCTTACATGGCTGGATTTGTGCTGTGTTCATTTTTATTTCTAACCCTTCTGTGAACCATATAGAATTTAGGAGAATTCAGCTGCATGGAAACTTTAGCAAATAGGAATGTATCAGACTGGAAACATTGGATGCAAAGCTAGAACATTTAGTAAACAATCATTAGTATCCATCTGTATTGGGACCTTCAGGTGAAAAGTGCCTTTCAAAATTGTCTTGAGACTTAGTACCAACTCATGTTGGAAGAAAGATACTTGTGAGCCACAGCTACAATAATTTCTAGTACATTTGTCAGAGAAGTGATATGTTAACTCTGAATAAAGAGCAGAATCTGATAGAATACTCAGCTTACAGAATCCTGAAATACCACTGAGATTATTCCCAAAGTCAGAAACCCTGAAAAGATTCAACATTTCCAGGGCAAATAAGTAATAACTTCCCCTTCTGTCACCAATAAAAGTTGAAGATTATGAGCACTGATGTTGATAATAGTCAACATCAACATGTTGATCAATTATCAATATGAACCCTATTTTTGATTGCCCAGCCCAATATTTTTCACTTCAGTTCCCATACTAGCTATTATTTAAATGTTCCACGAGCTTTGGTGGGAACATTTCTTAGCTAAGCCCTATGTGAAATGAAGCAGGCCATTCTTTATTAGAGAAGGGACCATTGCTTAATGGTGAAGCAGACGGTTACATGCAGTCCTTAGATTCATTCTTCGATAGAGTGACCAGATTCAAATTGCCAAAATCCAGCCTCTAGTGGTTGTCTAAATTGATGCAATCCCATTCTGGTATCTCTATTCTTTGGCATCTGGTGGTAGAGGTGACATTACTTCTTACTGGAGAAATAACGTCTACCAATGTAGGTAATATTGACCAAGGCAAAATAATGGTCTGTAAACTGTAAGGCTGTTTTATATGTTTATGTTCTTATAAGCTGCTTTGACTCACCATGTGCGAGTAGGCAGCTATAAAATTTTCTAAAAAAATAAATAAATGACTGCAGTTAATAAAGAAACCACTGAAAGCTGTTTTGGGGCAGCAGAATATTTATTTATTTATTTATTTATTTATTTATTTATTTATTTATTTATTTATTTATTTATTTATTTATTTATTCATTCATTCATTCATTCATTCATTCATTTATTTATTTATTTATTTATTTATTTATTTATTTATTTATTTATTTAAGTTTATATACCACCCCCCTCTCCCAAAAAGGGACTCGGGGCGGTGAACAGCCACAATAAAACATACAAATTACAAAAGTTAAAAAAGAGTTTAAAATTGATTAAATAAATGGCTGAAGCCAATAAAACCCCATAAAATTAAAATTGAATTAAAAATTTAAAACCCTGCTCATAACGTTAGGCCAGACTAGCCTGTTGGAAAAGATGGGTTTTAAGTGCACGTCGGAAGGCTCGCAGGTCAGCAATGGCCCGCATCTCCGCCGGTAGTTCATTCCAAAGAAAGGGTGCTCCCACAGAGAAGGCCCGCAGCTTCGGGGCTGCCAACCAACATCATCCAACTGGCAGCACCCCAAGGAGGCTCACCCTGTGGGAGCACACTGGCCGGCGGGAGGCCAATGGTGGCAGTAGGCGGTCCCACAAGTACCTGGGTTCCAAGCCATGGAGCGCTTTAAAGATGGTCACCAACACCTTGAATCGCACCCGGAAGGTCACCAGAAGCCAGTGCAGCTCGCGCAGGAGCAGTGTAATATGGGAGCTCCGGGAAGCGCCCAAGATCACCCGCACGGCCGCACTCTGCACCAGTTGAAGCCTCCAGATGCTCTTCAAGGGGAGCCCCATGTAGAGAGCATTGCAATAATCTAAGCGGGAGGTAACGAGAGCAGAAGTGACTGCCATAAATATTGCCATATTTCAAGCAGCGTGTATATTGCCTGATCCACTCTTTCTCTGGCACCAAACATTATCACTCTTTAAATGATCAGGAAATTTTGAGACCATTTTTGCTGTCTGTGCTTTGTAGGTGTGTGTCCATGTAGGTGTCTTTGAGTCATGCATGCCTTTGAGTCAGTTTTGATTCCTAATGACTACAAGGACAAGTCCTGCAATTTTTCTGGCAAGATTTTTCAGAAGTAGTCAGTCAATGCCTTAATCTAAGACTGAGAGAGCGTGACAGGCCCGAAGTCATCCAGCTGGCTTCATGCCTAAAATGGGATTAGAACTTTCTAGCCTTGTGCCTTAACCACTACCCCAAAATGGCCCTTTTTTTTAACTATCACATTATTTCCTAAGTGAATTTGTACAGCTCTTTTGCACATTTAAGCCCTATTTCAAATCGATTTGAATAAACTGGTTTGCATGCCATTGTTTTTTCTAATCTTTCCACACATTGTTGACTGTTGAAATGGAAACCTTAATGCAATTATCTGCTTTAGCTTTTTTTTTTCTTTTAAAGACCAGTAAACATCTTACCACTATTCTGATTTTTTTTCACCAGTCTTTTCAAAAGAATATTGAAATATTCTTTCAAAAGAATATTGAAATATTCTTTCAATATTTCTAAAATTCCAGGGTTACAGATATTGGTAAAAGCAATCAGATAGTTGTAGATGTTCTGGCCTACAGTTACAATGATATTATGTGTATGGTTGCTGATTTATACAGACTCGGATTCATCGCAGCTGTTAGCTCCCTCATTGTTTTAATGTTGCTGCTCCCACCATTCATAACTGTCAAAAACCAATTCATTGAGAGTTGGACTTATTAGGCTCCAAACTGTGTACCGCATATATTCATTTTTTTTTTGTCACCATGCATGTGAATAGGCATACATCGTTCTCCCTAAACTTTAAATTGCTCTCGATTTGTTACACTAGGGAATATTTCTACCTAATTAGCTTGCTAACCCACCCTCAACAGATGCCGACTTCTTGCATCCTGAAGAGTGCGCAGTGTGCTTCAGTACTACACTCTATTAGTGGACAATTCTCCAGATAATTTGCACAACTCCAAGCAGAGATCCATAAATTAAAAGAATAGTAGGATTTATCACCGCAACAGAGAAAGAGAACTCCTGAATTCATGGTACAAGATCTAAGATTTCAGAGTTCAAAAATGAGCTAGCCCAGCAAACAGGCAATTCTTTTCCCTTATCCGTAAACTAATGTGGAGGTTTCACGTTCCTAGATTGCATTAAGATTTGAGGCACTTCACAATATTTCCCATCAGACTTCATTATTTGAATTGAGCAACACTCCAATGGAAGCAGGCTACTAAATTTTGAGTGCCATGTTAAGAAACTGACGCTTCAGACAACTGTTTCTCTTTGAAGGGAACCAACTTTCCTTATAAAACAGCTTCATATAGTATATTTGAAAAAATTGCAGAATCTATATAGGAGGAACTGCCCAACATGTAAATGGCAACTTAAAGCCACAGTAGCTTCATCCTTTCTAAACAAAATATGCAAGGTGAAGAAAGAGCTAGTTAGCTCTTTCATAGTCAGTAACACTTGAAATAATAACATATATTTGTTGTTAGTACTATATATCCCTGGTAATACATTACAGAGAATAACAACTAAAGCAGCAGGCTGGTGCATAGAGATGTTTAATTGGAATGCAGATGTGCCTGTTAAGAGTGAAAATTTCATGAAAAAATAAGCAAAAAACAGATCTGTGAACATTTAGAATCAAATAAAGTTATGCCAGCACAGGTTTGTTAAAAACAGATCATGCCAAACCAATCTTATTTCATTCTTTGACAAAGTGGACTTCAGCAAGGCATTGACAAAATAGACCTACTTCTTGTTAAACTAAAAAAAAAAAAAAATGAGATAGATAGACAGTATCAGCACCAGATGGATTTGTAACTGGCTGACAAACCTTACTCATTTAGTCCTTAATAATACTATATCTACATGGACAGAGGTAAGCAGTGGGGTACCACAAGATTCCATCTTAGGGTCAGTACTCTTCAATAGCTTCATAAATGACTTAGATGAGGGAATAGAAGGGGAACTCATAAAATTTGCAGATGATACTAAGACAAACTCAGGATCCAAAAAGATCTTGACAGACCTGAGCAATGGGCCCTATCCAACAACATGAAATTTAATATGGAGAAAAGCAAGGTTTTACACAGGCGGAAAAACCAAAGGCGCAAGTACAGGGTAAGCAAAACCTGGCTCAAAAGCAGTAACTGTGAGAGGGATCTTGGAGTCCTAGTGGACAATCAGCAGCCAAAAAAGCTAATACAATATACTTGGTTGTATAAATAGAGGAATAGAATCAAAATCATGTGAAGTATTATTACCATTTTATAAAGCCTTATTTTGAATACTACATTCAATTTTGGTCACCACCTTACAAAAAAAAAAAAAGATTTTGAGAAAAAGTGCAAAGAGCAACTAAGATGATTAAAGGCTAGAGACAAAAACATATGAAGAACAGTTGAAGTAATCGGGTATGGCCAATCTAGAGAAAAGAAGGATACTGCTTAGATTGGCAATTCCTTCAATTGTTTTTAAGAAAAGACTGGATATTTTTATAATATAGTTCCTATCTGGAAAAAATGTATTCACCTTTTATACAATAGTTTTTAACAGCTGTTTACCCTCATCTCCACGGGAAGATGATTCCATAGGATGGGCTCAAAGGTAGAGAAGGCTCTCTTCCTAGACCCCACCAGTCAAAGTTCTTCAACTGATGGAGTCTGATGGGGTCTGCAATATACCTACACTGCCTGACCAGATGGGATGGGACAGGTAGTCTGGCCCTATGCCATGTAGGAATTTGTAAATATTAACCAACCCCTTGAATTGGACATCTAATGTAGTTTGCAGAGCAGAGGTATTACATGTGCCAATATAACATGTGCAGCCACATTCTGCACTAGTTGAAGTTTCCGGATACTTTTCAGGGGTAGCCTCATATAGAGCACGTTGCAGTAAAATCAAATGGGAGATGACCTACTTTGGTAATGAAAGGTCTGCAAGAAAATAACCAAGTTCTGAGAGCACCAAAGAAATCTTTCAGGACACAAGTAGGAATCAATCCATTTCTGGGTGTAGTGAATGCATAGAGAGGCAATGCTATCACATTAAACGATGAACTAAGAGAGGAGGACTGAAAAAAAATAGATATGTTGCTTCCTTTATTGATGATAGTAAAATAGCCTTAAATGATGAAATCTGAGTAGAGATTTGTCAAAATTCATAAATGACACCATTGGAAAGGACATTTCTCTAAATATTTATGATATTTATGACAACTGAAATTTCTCAATAACTTTGGAAGAACATAAAAGAGTATTTTTCTGACAAATTTTAATGCATTTATCTCCTGGCACAAGTGTCTTTGTGGAACACTAATGTAGTAATGTATTATTTTTGGTTGCTGGATTTAACTGATGCTATTTTATACTATTGTTGAAACTTGTAAGCCAAATTTATTTTTACTGATAGACATGAAAGATAAAATGACATTTAAAATAAAGAGATAGTTAAGTAACATAGGATCATTTAGAAGAAAAGTTGACTACCTCAAAGAATATTAACAACTTTTCTTTAAGGGTTTTTTTTAAGTATGCGATTTTTTTTTTTTAAGAAAAATTCTGAATTGAAGGAAACGCAGATGGCAAAAAAAAATAACAAGAAGGTTCTAGAACTCTCCTGATGTTTTGTCCATCTCATCAGGAATTTTCAATGGAGCAATAAAATGGCATTCTGTTTTCTGGACAGCTTAGTGTTTTTCTCTGGATGTCAAGCAAAAAGGGATGCAATTCCACTCATCTGGAGAAGATTAGAATGCTGTTGGAAATATGAGACTATAGAAAGCACAGCAACAAAATAATAGCAGAGTTGTGTCTTCCATTTGTGGAATCCAGTCATCCCACAGGGTCTAGTAGACTGAACTCCCATTAGTTTTATGTGAGTGCACTCATCAAGAACAGATTAGTTTATACAAATATATTTAAAAGAAAGTCCCAGCAGCCATTATTAATATAATAAATTTGAGAAAAGCCCCCCTTCCCCCCTCTCTCTCATACACGCACACTGATTAAAGATTATATGGTAGAGTAATAACCACACAGTGTATATTACAGCTGCCATTGAATTTTGTATAACATGGTATTCAAGAGCAAGCACAAATGATTCTCTTCAGGGAAAATATCTGTGGCATTTAAGGAAAGCTAAAATAATTTGAATAAAGTTAGGGAAATTTCACCTAACGTGTAGAGTGTAGGAGCTGGTGGCTTTTGCTTGAAGTAAAATTTCAGAGAAATTAGGGAATATCTGAAATTGAGTCTTTAACGAAAATGGAATTCATCCCTGTACATTGTATATTCGTCCACAGTTCTCTCAAACCTCGACTGTTAATTATAATTCTAACTAAAATGGCTATTCTCATTCTGAGAATTACAGAAAATCAGGTAATATTTAATAGGAGAAACAACAAATTCAATGCCAGCAAAGACTACAGACCACATTTTACTCTGTTCAATATGTTTGAAATGGTATAATTCCACTGAATATATTTTTTCTAGTCTTGCACTAATAAGGTCTTTTAGTGTTTTTACTTCATACCTTATGAAGAGTGGGGTGTCTATTGTGGTTTCAGATACTAAATTTGGGGAAATAGATTCAAAATTGTCTTTTTCCAATTTTAAAATCTATTGAAGAGTTAAAAGACCTGGCTACCTTGATCTTCTGAGTGATACTTCGTTTGCCTGTCTGCCTTTGCCTTATGCTATTGATATATTTCATATCTTTAAGCAGATTAATATGTTTTGGACTGTGAGAAGTTACCCTGGTTTCATATATGTAAGTCCACTAAAGAGGAAGATCAATAAAGAAAACTTGCATACATTAACATATTTGTAACAGCCAAAGTACATTTCAATACAGTGCCTTGCAGTGGTCATATTCCATCCACAGATTTCATCTGTGAGTTTGTGAGTGTGTGTGTGCGCGCACGCATTTGCCCAGATAAAACAAAACAGCAATCCCTTAAAAATATGGAAAGTGAACAGAAATTATCCATTTTTAAAAGCATATACTCTAAAACACAACCATAAGCCAAAAGGAATAACCTTAGAATTGAATCTGAATAAGAGTTAATTAATCACTGGGGAGGCTGTAACTTTTTATCTTTCACTTATACACAGCCAAATGGCAACGAAAAAAAATGCTTTTCTATCAGGAAAAGGTTCAATTTCCACCCTTTTTTGTCTTATCCAGTGCAATAATCTAATTGGAACCAGAGCACAATATATCCTATAAAAGGAAACATGACTTTTTGTACTGTAGGTAGATTGATAGACGGATGGAGGACAGAAAAAACAGCCCCATTAAATGTGATAGATACATTTAATGGTGCTATTTTGGGTTTCTGATCACCTTTGGTCGTTGCACAAGTCAGAAGTGCTTTGCTGGGAATGTGGCTGAAGAGAATCCATTCTAACATGAAGTGAGGGAACTATATAATCACGATAACTTTAATAGTTATTTACATTTTTGTAAGATGTAAAATACCACTTGAAATAAAGAAATAAGATAATCCAAATCACTGTTCTACTTTATTTTAGCAGCAATTCAGTGACAAGTACAATATTAATTCATACTGAATCTATCAGTGAAATGCAGCTACGCTGCCAGCTCAGGCTGTGATTGTGGCAATACACAACCATTATTATAATGTTATCTTTTTTCTGGACTTATACCAACGTTGTGCTTTATCCAGTGGTAGAATTCAAAAATTTTTACTACCAGTTCTATGAACGTGACTTGGTAGGCATGGCAGGGGAAGGATACTGCAAAATCCCCATTACCTGCCCACCCCACTAACCTGCTTTCCCCCTCCGTTCTCCTGTGCAAGTCAACAAAAGAAGACCCAGCCGATCAGCTGGAACTCAGGAGACAGAGAACATTTGGAGGCAGGGCCAGTCAGAGGCGGTATTTGCCGGTTCTCCAAACTACTCAAAATTTCTGCTACCGGTTTTCCAGAACTGGTTAGAACCTGCTGAATATCACCTCTAGTTTCATCATATACGGGCTATGATGGATATTCTGACCTTCCGGCGCGCAGTGAAAACCCTATTTTTTAAACAGGCTGGCCTGGCCCAGTAACTGTATTTTAGTTTTAACTTAATTTTAATCGGGGTTTTATTAGCTTTTAATTTTTAACTGAATTTTTGGGATAGACAGCCGGATCAATTTGGTTTAATTTATTTTAATTGTATTTATTGGGTATTTATTGTATGTTTTTAGTAGGCTGTACACCGCCCCGAGTCCCTTTTTGGGAGAGGGGGCGGTATAAAAGTTTAATAAATAAATAAATAAATAAATAAATAAATAAATAAATAAATAAATAAATATATGGCTCCAGGAATGTTTCATAATTTGTTAAATGACACACTGAATGATTCTATAAATGACTTAATGCAATTGGTTACTTTTATATGTGATGATTTTTACAATAAATAAAGGGGAATCAGACTTGAGGTAGAGACTTTGCATAAATTCAGAAGTGGTCAAACATTTCACTGTCTGTGACAAAGAACAAAACTGCACTTGTTTCCTTTGTTCATTCTATTTCACGTACAAAATGTGTGTGGAATTGTAGGTGAATATTCCTTCAATGTTGACAATAGTCATTTTCTCCTACACTTTTGGGCAGCAGACCAAACTAAATAGTGTACAACTCCATCCTGATATATCTCCTTTCTCTTTCCTCAGAATCAACTACTGTACTTGAGATAAAGTACCTTCTTGATTTTTGAATAGTATGGCCAGATCTAATGCTATTGACAATGCTTATAACCAGTCTGGAATTTCATTTATGGATATAGTGGACAAAGTATGAAGATACCTATGATCTTAAGGAGTGTTTAAGAATTGTACAACTTATGTACTAAACCCTTATTGGCTTTACATTTAACAAAGTACCTATTTAATTTTACAGGTCCTGATATCCTTTGCTTTCATTTTCAATATCAATTCCTTCCTATCATTTCTGATATTGATTTCTTTCATTTTTGGCTTTTCTCCCCCATATGTATTCCAACTTTCTTAAAGTAACAGTAGGGCTGATTATGTTTAAAAGCATATTCCCTTGTCTTCTGTGTATGTTGATTATGAAACAGTTGAGAAAAAAGAAGTGCTTTCCGAAATGCCCAGAAAACTTCTCTTTGTTCTCCATTTTTGTTTCAAATTTCAGAAAAGCTTCCATTTTACATTCTCCATGATATTCACGGGACAACCAGTTTGGGGTAGTGATGAAGGCACCGGGCTAGAAACTGGGACAATGTGAGTTCTAGTCCCACCATAGGAACAAATCCAGCTGGGTGACCTCAGGCTAGTTACTCTGTCTCAATCCTGGGAAACGGGCAATGGCAAACCACTTCTGACACCTTGTCAAGAAAACTGTTGGGACCTGTCCAGTTAATCACTAGGAATCAAGATTGACTCAAAGACCCACAATGATGAATCCAACATTTGGAGACTCCTTTCTGTACAAGATGTCTACAGATGAACCTGTTCCCCCAGAACCCATGATCCATCCAGTTTGATGAACAATTTTTTCAGAGCTTCACTCCATCTTTCCAGACCTGGATATGGTTGGGTTCTGCAGAAAGGAGGTTATGAATGTGACAGAGGGTATGACAGACCGTGATGGATGAGTTTGTACCTCTGGCATTTGGCTGAGGTTTAAGTGTCAGGGCTGAATGATGTCAGAAACAATAATCACCCAGCCTAAGAAATCCTATTAATAAGTTAACATTTCAGTCCAATAGCCACAGGTGCATGAGGTAATATTTCCACGCTTTTCAGTCACAATTTTTCTTAATGTGGCCTGTTGCAAGCAAAACCAGCATGATCTATAATGAGCATATTGGCTTTTGTGCTCTCTCCCCCTCAAGTTTTAGACAATCTTTCTTTTTTTCCTCCCTCTACGCCTTCACCCCTGATTTGCTTAGTGGCTCCAGAGCCTGAGGAAGGGGAGGATTAAATTGGAAAATATAAATAACAAATCAAAAATTAAAATTGATTGGATAAACAATTTCCCTTAGTCTGTTTCTTAATAAGTAATCGATTGGTTGATCAATATTCATTATTTCCCAGAACATACCAAACTGTTTATTGGACAAATGAATGGCTGAACTACAGTGACATGAAATCAAGAAAGAAAACCAATTTCTTTAATAACAGAGGTCTGGATATACCATCTCATTTTATGAGGTTGTCTCAGACTGACCAACCTAGTGTAATACTCCTTTCTTTTTTTAAATGAAAAACAGCAATTTAGGAAAGTAGAAGTAGCTATGAATCAAATCTCAAATTAATTTCCTAAAGAAAAATGTGCACAGAAGACTTTTATTTGGACATGCATGCAGAAAGCATGCGTTCCTATGATTACTCCCTTAGGATATTTTATTGGCTTGTTTCGTTTCAAAGTGTACTGCATTATTTCCACGGTTGTTCATTACTCGGCATATTCTCTAGATTTTCAACTCAAACTCACAGGAGAGGAACAAAATATGCAAAGCACTTGCTAGCAAAGTCTCCAAGCATCGCAAAATGTATTTATCTAATAAGTTGTCATTCATCAGATTCAGCAGCATACATCAACTATATATAGAATACGAACATTAGTTCGCTTCCATTTTTTCCCCTAGATGTCAGACCTAAAAACCATGTTCAGTATTGTAGCAGCAATGTTCATACTGCTGCTACTAATTATTTATACAACATAATGTTTCTAACATTCATGAATTATCCTGATTACAGCACTGATGGGACAAAATCCTCAGCATAGGCCCAAATATCAACTATTCAAATCATGGAATTAGACATCTTATAAGCATGCAGATCAGACCAGAAATAGGAGAAGGTAGCATGACTAGGCACAGTTCCAATGGCCAATAAGTCACAACTTCATACATCCATCTCGTATAATTTGTTTTTCATTGCTAAGAAGCTTCAAGATACTACAGGGACACACACGGGATGGTATATGGGGCTTGTGAGTATGCTAAAATTTCACCCATCACTGATTTTCTTAAGGTCCTTTAAGATTAAAAATATATAATAACCCAGCTGTAGATAGGTATTTCTCTGCTTTATCAAGAATGCTCTTGGTTCAATTATCGTTGTTCAATTATCATAATTCCTGATGTTATGAATGGTCCATGGGACCAATTCAGTGGTGGGATTCAAATTTTATTACTACCGGTTCTGTGGGCGTAGCTTGGTGGACATGGCCGGGGAAGGATACTGTAAAATCTCCAGTCAGAGGTGGGATTTGCCGGTTCTTTGAACTACTCAAAATTTCCACTACCGGTTCTCCAGAATTGGTCAGAACCTGCTGAATACCACCTCTGGACCAATTCCTTTTCTCAGACCCTTTCTCCAAATATCTTTCACTGAGCTTTGCAATTACAAAGTTATTGCAATGCAACTTCATATTAACTTCAAACAATGTATGTGTTATTTGTTGTTGAGTTGTTTTAAGGCATTTTGAAATCTAACAAATCAAGATATTTCTACCCGCGGGAGAAGTCATTTAATTTGTTGTCCATAGCAAAAAAAATGGTTCAAATAATCCTTTTTAAAAAACAAAAATAACTAATTTGTACAAGTATAAGACAACATTTCAGCCATTTCCAAGTGGACCTTGATGGTGAAAAGCAGAGGTATGAGTAGGAAAGAATCATAGTAAATACATGTTCATTATAAGAGATATCCCAAACCATGTTGTTTGCTTGGCTATCATGCAAGCCATAAAGAAAATAAATTAAGTAAGTAGGTGAGAATAAATGAGTAGTTGACTAAAAAAACCTGTAAAAAAAAAGTTACAGCAAACATCTCTGTATTAGTTTTGTATGCAGTGAGCAGATCAGTCATGCATTCATCACGAAAGTTTTATCAGTATATCTTAGACTAACGTAGATTAAAACTTAGCTGTTGCACCAATTTTGTACTGCGCAATTTTGACAGACTCTGAACCATGAAAAATGCATAATTATTATCTGATAGTTTAAAAAATGAAGAAAATACAAAAGTAAAGCCCAATCAAGCTGAGCTTGATTCTGGGAGCTGGTAACTTCAAAGCCACATTTATGTAGTGTGTTTTTTTTTTGCACAGCAATGCTGGAATTGTTTACCACCATTGTTTTCTTTTGAGTTACTTTCTGAGATTGGCCAACATCTTAGACAGCAGCCACTTGGCTTGGTAAAAGGGCATTTCATAGAATCATGGGATTGGAAGGGACATTGTAGTTCCAATTTTAGATGCTTTATGAACCCTTATTCATACTACCAATGTAACAATGGTAGACTTGGTTGACATTTTTTCCTAGTTTGGGAACCCTATTTCTAAGGGACTTATGAAAAATCGGGTTCAAAAGCACTCCTGCTCATTTCTGCCTTGTCCCCAACAAATTTCCTTTCAGAGTCCTTTTGCAGGGTTAAGGCAGAATGGAGATACCTAAACCATCTTCTTTGATTCATAATTTTAGATAGTAAGATAAGCGGCATATAAATATAATAAACAAATAAATCCGCCTGTTGGAATTTGGGAGTTCTGCATCTACTGAGAGTTCTATGAAATAATTTGAGCAAATGTTTCTTCTGGTTAAAATGCTATATCATCTGAAAAACCCTGTGCTGAATTAGTGAGAATGGCATTTAAATATGTTACATATCTAAAAAGAATAGTATGACAACACATGATAATAAATACTAACACACCTTCGAACAGTGTTCCTGTTCCTGCTTTTCAAACTGCAACTTTGAGATGCAAGGACTCCAACTCCCAGAATTATTAGCAGTGGATGGGGAACCATGGGAGTTGAAGTTCACACATCTGGAACTTCGCTAAAGTTGAGAAACATAGACCTCCTATGTATTTTTGCATTAAAAATGTAAAAAAAATGAACTTCTGATTTAGCAATAGCACCTAGACTTTATGACTGATGATTAGACAAAATAAAAAATAGAAAGAAGAGTGTTATGATATAACTTTAGACAGGTTAAAATATAATTGTATTTACAATTGCTGAAGAATATTGGAAGACAATATCTTTCCTTTCTATTTCTCTTTAATTTTTTTCTTTTCTTGTACTGCTTTCTCTTTGCTTTTATTTACTTTTTGCTTCCTTAATTTATATTAAATTCTATGTTTACATCTTCTTTTTAAAAGACATTTTAATAAAAATTATGTACATAAAAAAGGGAAACATTGCCTTAGAACCTGATCTAAGAATCCATGTTGATGGGTTGCTATACAGTTTAAGAGCTTTTTAAGATGGCATGCACTTTCAGTATTTATACTTGCTTTTCAACAGCTTCACATATAAATCAGACTTCCATACAAATTTATTTTGCCATAGTTAATTGTACAGTTTAATTATATTTGTCAGGGAGAAAGAAAAAGGAGAAATGAACAACATCAAATGAGAAAATTGCATCCATCTAAAAAGAAATAAAGAAAGCATTTGGTGTAGTGGTTAAATACCAGGCTAGAAATTGGGAGGCCATGAGTTTCACCAGAGACATGAAGCCAACTGAGTTACTATGGCCCAGTCTTTCTCTTTCAGCCCTAAGAAGGAGGCAATGGAAAACCATTTCTAAAAATGTTCCCCCCCCCCCCCAAAAAAAACTGCAGGGATTTGTCCAGTCAGTTTCCAGGAGTCAACACTGACTTGAAGGCAGACACATATAAGCACATACAAAGATATAAACTGGCCATGATTAAGTATTGCAAAACCATTCATTGGTTGGTTGGATAGAGGAAAAAATAGGAAAGAATGAATTTCATGTTTCAAAGCACCCAGCCCTACAGTCATTAACTTACACTGGATATAAGAGGCATTTGCTTCAGTGTATAAACTAAGCTTTGTCCCTTTAATTGCTTTGCCTCTTTAATCTCTAAAAGAGAGCAAGTAATTACCCTCCCCTCAATATTTGGTTATCCTTATATATCAATAGATAGAAAGACAACACTGAGGTGGGAAGGATCGTTTTTCTTCCCACTAAATAAATTAACGTATGCAAACATGTGTTATGTTAATAACAAAGCACAACATGACCACACAACCCCACAAATTATAATATTTCCACTATCAATTGACAACATGCCCAATTACACAGGTTTCTGGAACAGAAGATTGCGAGAACCACAATATAAAAATAATGTGGGATGACATAGAAGGTTCTGGAGATTCCAGGTACATCCATGTCATTGGGTTGCTTGTCACTGCTGACATTGGATGAAAAGTTGCGGCTGTGTTTGTTCAAAAGTTAGTTCCCCTTCCTTCCTGAGACAGATTACTTTTCAGCCTACGCATCTACATCTTTTTTTTCCCTCAGAGAGATAAGTAATAATTCTTTTTCCTTGGCTCTGTCACTCATGAAATACTTGTGAGAGGGATCTCAGAGCCCTAGTGGACAACCATGTAAATATGAGCCAGCAGTGTTCAGCAGATGCCAAAAAAGCCAACACAGTTCTAGGCTGCATAAACAGAAGGATAGAATCAAGATCACATGAAGTGTTAATACCACTTTATAATGCCTTGGTAAGGCCACACTTGGAACAATGCTTCCAATTTTTGTTGCCACGATGTAAAAAAGATGTTGAGACTCTAGAAAGAGTGCAGAAAAGAGCAACAAAGATAATTAGGGGACTGGAGGCTACAGCATATGAAGAATGATTGTAGGAACTAGGTACGTCTAGTTTAATGAAAAGAAGGATTAGGGGAAGACATGTTAGCAATGTTCCACTATCTCAGGGGCTGCCACAAAGAAGAAGGAGTCAAGCTATTCTCCAAAGCACCTGAGGGCAGGACAAGAAGCAATGGATGGAAACTAATCAAGGAGGGAAGCAACTTAGATTTAAGGAGAAATTTCCTGACAGTGAGATCAATTAATCAGTGGAACAACTTGCCTCCAGAAGTTGTGAATGCTCTAACACTGGAAGTTTTTTAACAGATGTTGGATAACCATTTGTCTGAAGTTATGTAGGGTTTCCTGCCTAGGCAGGGGATTTGATTGGAAGATCTCCAAGATCCCTTCCAACTATGTTATTCTAATTTCTAAGTTGTTTCCTACAGACAGGACAGAAAATGGTGCTACTGAGTAACTGGAAGAGACAACCTTTCCTTTTTCATTGCATTTTTGTGTCCTGATAATCTTATCCAGAAGGCACCCAATTGGGCATCTAATTACATTGTCAAGTAGAGTTCACCTGCTTAGTGCTACCAACATGTTCCTTTCTCCTTCTGAGATAAACCAAGCAAATTCAAAGTGTGGTTTTATGTCTCGGCCATTAGATTGGTCCCAAGTTACTAAAGGAAACATATTATGCAGAAAGGGCACCAAAACTATAATCTCTGACATCTCTGGTAAAAATTGTTGGACTGTGACACCTGTTTTACAGCTAATAAAAAAAAAATCATGTAGAACTGTTTCCCTATTATTTTTCGAAAAGGTATATCTGCTGACTTTGCAAAATGCCATCAACAGCGGGAAGAAAGAGGCCTATTAGCACTCAGAAGACTTTGCAATGTTTGCCAATGTGATATTTTTTCAATAATGCAATGATTATGTTTCTTTTAATAATAATGAATTTATTATTGTTATTGGCTGAAAAAATAAGCTTAGCTATCTTTGTAATTCCCATTCCAAGATTTCCCTATTGAACAGGATGATATTTTTCTTTATGGTGATTCATTCAGGAAATCAAATATATTCTAGCTATAGTTTCAATTAAAGTTCTACGTCCTTGCATTAGATATTTTATGAAATCATTAACTATTGTCATGTTACAATTCTGATACAATTAGAAAATGGAGAAAAGTACATAAATGGAGTTGTAAAAGAAAAAAAGGGAATGACAGTTACTAGGAGCAACATCTGTGCACCCTCATCCTAGCTTACACTAATTTTCCAACGATTGCTCCATTCATTACATAGCATTGTTACTCACAGTGGCACAACCCTGATTTCCATACATTTAGGAACTGAAGCAAAGAGAAAGTAAATGGGGCCTAATCAATACCACTTTTCATTTTCTTTCTAATGCACTGCATTTCTCTTTCTTTTCCTCTTGTGCCCAAGTCCAAGAATGAGCCTGATGCTAAACTCATAGAATGTAATTCTTCTGCAGAAATACAGACAATAATGCTTTCCATATTCAGGCATATTGCATATTCTAATGGCATTTGGCTAAATTGAGTATGGATTTAACATCAAAGGCTTCATGAATTTTTCAAATGAGATATTAAAGTCAATATTTCAAGTGAAAGATATTTCAATTTAGTTGCATACACAACAATAAAAAAAACCCGTTCTCTATAAGGCAGAGTTACTAGTGACTGTGGCAGTATTAAGTTCATTCAGGAAATTACTAGTTTATAAGAAAATCAAACACAAGGTTGCAAGATTGCAATGAAGCTGAATAAATTAGACTAACCAATATGCACGGCTGTACTTTTATCTCTCGCAGTCTGGAACAGAACGTGCCACTGGGTATTTCATGATTTCAAGCTGGGCATGAGTTTCATTCTTGAGTTTGTTTGTAATTGACTGATTAGCATTAACATTTGCATTCCAACTTAATAAATCTAAAATTATTTTCACCTCGTGTCACGGGAACCCTCAACCCCAAGCCCAGTAGCTACCCGCTGCTTAAACCAAATGGTATAACATTTATTTACTGAAGTGCCAAAGTAGTGGACAGATGGCAACAAGTACAGTAACAGTAACAGATTTGGAAGGGAACTTGAAGGTCTTCTAGTCCAACCCCCTGCTCTTGCAGGAGACAAGTATTATTTCTGATAAATGACTGTCCAGTCTCTTCTTAAAAACCTCCAGTGATGAAGCATTCACAACTTCTGAAGCAATTTATCTCACTGGTTAATTGTTCTCACTGTTAGGAATTTTCTCCTTAGTTCAAGGGTTGTTTCTCTCCTTGGCTACTTTCCATCTATTATTTCTTGTCTTTTCTCCAGGGGCTTTGATAAATAAGTCAGCCCTCTTCCTTGGGGTACAATTCTAATCTCTCTCAAAATTTTGGTTTCTGCCTCTGGCATTTGAGGTATGTGTGTGTGTGTGGGAAAGGTATTGTGCCATTTCTTGATCTTACAACCAACCTTAAGCATCTGAAATATCAGACTGGAAGGTCTTACTTGGATAGCTAAGAAAATTATTTGAGATGCAAATTCAGTTGAGAGGAACTTGGAACTAGCCAAGAAGACTGAAAATGATGAAACATGTTACATCACACAGTAAGGCTTACCTTTTCATACTCGGTGGTTTTATTCCAGAAGACAGTATGAAATAGATTTGTTTCACTACACCTTGAGTGTCAAATTCATGGCCCGGAAGCCAGATCCGGTCCAATGGGTACTTAGATCTGGTCTGCAGGGCCACCCTGGAAACAGTGAAGGACTAGTCCATGGTGTCTCTGTCAAAGAAAACGGTCCCTCCCGAGTTCTGTTTTCACTGGCAGAGGATTGCAGGAGACCATTGTAGCCAAAAATGGATCTCAGGAGTCCATTTTCTCTGGCAGAATGCTTGGGCCGCCACAGACGCCCCCAACACAAATGATGTTGAGCTGGCCAGACCCATCCTGGCCACACCCACTCCATCCCCCCAAGGTCAAACATATCCTGATGTGGCCTTCAATGAAATCGAGTTTGACACCACATCACACTGGCACTATACTGTGACACACATTCCATCACCTGTCCACTCCAGATGCCCATGGTCAATCACTATAGATTTTGAATGCATATTATGAGTTTGGGATTTGATTATCATATTTGGTAGCTTACTGTTTTCTTTGTCCACTGCTGCATCCTTTTCTTGCATGAATCATCTGGAAAAGTAAATTAACAGAAAGATCAACTGAAAAGAATGGCTAAGGTCCAGCTTCATACGGGAAAGATGGTTAAGACTTTTTCTGTAAGGAAAGGTTAAATATTTCCTTGTTAACTGCCTTTTTGTAATACATATTGTCACTGGCATCTTACTGCACTTTTATTTCATTCTCATTTAATGAGAATTTGCAGAATTCTGCAGTTTTTAAAGAAAGTAATTTCTCACCATTCACACTTCCCCTTAATTTTGTGTTGTGGTCTTTAGATTTAAAAAAATATATTGATGCAGTGGAAAAAGTCAATGCAAAAATGCACAGGGAGTTTTCAAAAATGTGTTAAATTGCTGAAAGCCTTTTGCAAAAAATGAATGCCTATATATGGCTATTAAGAAAATGGGCAACAATTAAGTTCTTTTTAAAAAGAATTCAGAATGTGATGGGAAAATGGGATTAAACAATTTTAGGGAAGAAAAATTGAGAGAAATTGAAACTGACTATAAAAATCATTGGCCATCCTAGTTGGATATTGTTGAACTGAAAAGAGTAATTACATTACTTAGCACCCAGTTATTACATTAAATAAAACACAGACTTCCACTTTTTATAAAAGAAAAAAAAAAGACATAAATAAAACCGTCAAGTAAATTTTCAGTATCCTCTTACTTAAGTCTCTTCATGCATGATCAAAGAACATATTTAACAAGGGTGAGAATGTCCAAGAATGTATATACAGAATTGTACCACTGAAAATACATACTGATGGAAGCCACATTTTCATTGTAGGCTTGCAATCATTCCACTCTCCTGGTTTATTTCCTTCCCTGGAAAAAAAAAAAAACAGTACATTATATCAGTATGGCATGCCTATCAGTACAGTGTTATATTATGATATCTTGACATATCACTCAAAAACACATGCACTCATATCATTTAATGCCACAAAACGGAACATCTGATTGTAGTCCATGAAAAAACAACAGCCTCTACAGTCCCGGAAATGCTATGCTATCAGAGTATCCAACACATCCTCTTTAGCTGAATACAGGAAAATGTTGCTTACGCATTTTCCAGGATTTAATGCACTACTGCTGCTGTTTAACAAATCATGGACTTGAACACTAGCAACGTTCTATGGTTTTGTCTATCAGTGTTGATCCAACTGCACTATAAATCAAGTGATCCAAGAAGCCCTTTGTCTTCTGTTATGAATAGGACTATTTCTTCATACGTTATCATCTTTAAATGTGGTCTGATCAAGGCCCTTTCGAGGCATCCTCAAAATTATATGGTAGTGGAGATATAAAATATATACACAGTTTTTAACATTGATTTCATAAAATCACAACATTCAGATGCAACCTCAAAACTTTGGTAATATATAAAGAAGGAATTCACTGGTACCAAGTGGCCACATCCAGGGTCCTTATACTCATTTTTTTTCTTGCTCTCATAATCCTCTATCTCATTTCTGATAATAGGAATGCCTGCAGAACATTGTGTATTAAAGCTCTTAATGAACATGGACACAGAGGGTCCTTCAAACTCCTCTATCCTAAACTGCAGAATTGTCTAAAGGTCAGAACCATGAATAGAACTTGAAAAAGATGGAAGCCTTCAGCGTGGGGAGGCGGGAAACATTGGAGAACCTGTAAGGGGACAGTGGTGGAGGAGGAACCAAAATGTCTACTCTCAGCCCCATATTTGGCCCCAAACGTACATATGAAAGCCAATTTGATCTCGTGCAGCAGTCGCCAACCATTGGTGGGCTATGAGAAAATTTTGGTGGGCTGCAGAGAAATTTCACTCCCAGAGTACCCCCCCCCCAAAGCAATTAATCCAGGCTATGCAGAAACACAAGGCTGTGCCACCCACATGGCCTGCGGGAACTCTCTCATCCACTCACTCCTTACCCAACAAACTTGTCTGCTTAAATTGCTATTTTTCCTTTTTCCAACCATCAGGTGTTCTGCTGTGCCGGGAGATTTAGATTAGCTAGGAAGCAGGAAATGGTTGGATTTCTTGCTTTCTAGCTAGTCTTTAGATCTTCAGCTCTACTTTTAAGCACAGCCGAACCTCCCTTAGGTCTGATGGTTCTATTATTCAGTGCAGACTCACGGCAAGCAAATTTGAGAGACTGAGCTAGCGGATGGCAGATAGATAGATAACTGAATGATTCTGTGAGCAACTCAATCTGCCTGCCTGCTTTGTCTGATTTGGGGTAAAAGTTGCTTTTTTTAATAAAAAATTCAATATTTACATACATGGTATGTTGTGAGTTAATTTTATGAGTTTGCTTGCTAGCAAATTTTATGAGTTTACTTGCAAGCAAATTTTATGTGCTAGCCCATGGCAGATAGATCGATCACTGAATGAATCTGAATGAATCTGTGATTCTGTGAGCAGCTCAATCTGCCTGCCTGCTTTGCCTGCTTTTGGGTAAAAGTTGCTCTTTTTCATAAAAAATTCAATATTTATATAAATATTTATAATATATACATACAAGCCATGCCCAGCCAGTCACATGACCACCAAGCCACACCCACAAATTAGGCCACACCCACAGAACTGGTTATTGGTCCCTGGGATTTAAAATTATGAGTTTGGTGGTCCCAGAGGTCCAAAAGGTTGGTGACCCCTGGTCTAGCGGTTAAGGCACAAGCTAGGTAGCAGGACAGTGTGAGTTTGAATCCTATCTTAGCCCTGAAAACCAGCTGAGTGACCAGCTAGTCACTCTATCAGCTCAACTCATCCCACAATTTTGTTGTTTGGGAAAATAGGAGGAGGAAGGTGTTAGTGGATATATTTGCCACCTTGAATTATTTGTAAAAATAATGATAGGATGCAAATTAAATGAATAAATACTTAATTCTGAGGCTAAGTAGATAAATGTACATCACTTTATTGGTAGAATGTTATGTGAGATTCTTTTGGGTTAGGACCCAAGAAACCATATCTGAACATACCTATTATAGCTATTAGGAGGTCCCACAGAAGGGGAGGGGGGAGAGATAGAAGGTGGGAGGAAGAATTCTGTCAATCCAGGGCAAAAAACAGAAAGGAAAGTGAATTGAAGCAAAAGAAGTAGGTTGTTTTAGGCAGGATGAGGGCTTCAATATGATTTTGGAAATAATACCTATCAGTCAAAACCAAATATTAGAGTTCTTATTAATTTTTAAAAAAGGGGGGTGGGAACCTGTCAGCTATGTGGCCAAAATGAAATGGCATGAAATTTGCAGCCCTGAATGTCAAGTAGCCCTGGTTATCAGTAAAGTTTTGCCTATTTAATAAATCTGTGTTGAATATCATCTTGTGATCCTCTTCATTTTCTTCATTTTTGACTCACTTGAGACTTTTGACTTAATTTATGAAAATGTTTACATGTTGCGACCCTCAGACTATTGAAATAGTCCTTCTGTGACACTCCTAACAATTTGAGGCTGAGATTCTTTAGCTTGGGAAGTTTTTGTAGTTTCTTCAACATGCACTTCAGGCTTGAGAGGTCTACAATAGAATGGGCAAAGCACAGCCAAAGGAATTAAAGTCAACAATTAAATATGCATAAACATTGGGCATGGCTGTGTGCTAACTTTTAATCAGTCTCTGACTCACAGTTTCTTGAGCTTATTATTGTAATGTCCCTTGACTAGATTAATCAGTGAGACTTCAGAAGAAGGTCTGAAGGAACAGACATCCTGGTCTTTTAAGTTTTATACTTGTGAATGTAACACATAGTGAATGTCTATTTTCATAAAGTGCAAACCATCAGCACATCTATACACAAAAATAAAATTGAGAGTAACATCAGAATTGAATTCATTTTTCTCCATGTACCTAACCAACATTCCTGGTTGTTAGGACTGGACAATAATTTGGATATTATCTTGAAATGGAGTCTTAAAGTATCTCAGTGTGTCAATAGAATTGTATGAATAGAATAGAATTGTGCAACTCATTAAAGCAGTTTCCCTTCCCATTTGGAATTACACAGCTTCTTTCTGCAGTTGTTACATGATCCCCAAAAAGTTGTAGCTGCTTTGAAGAGTTGCATAAAGGGGGAGATGTCATCTTATGTTCACCCTTAGGAGCTCTGGAAGAACCTTTCACGCTACTAGCCTACTAGCCACCATTTATTTTAGGAATGGTCAAACCAAGTTTCATATGGCTCTGAAAATCCCTTTTTATGGTTCCCAAACTCTCTCCAGTTATAACTACTGTAGCTAAATGATTTCCTGCCATATTGAGGTAGTGGTTATTGTTGTATAATTTCAATTTATATAGCATTTTTCTGCTCAGAGGACATCCAAAATGGATAACAATGAAAATCACATCCCCAAAACCCACTTGAAATCTGTTTTAGACCATTGAAATCACTATGGAATCATTCAGACTGAGAGGACTTGATTGAAGATGTTAAGTCCTTCCCCTAGTGGTATCCAGAGAAGTTAAAAAAGGTCAAGATGGCATCCAAAAGCATGAAATTAAAAGCTCCACCCCTTTTTACATCCTTTGATCATATGATCGTGATGAATATTTTGCCTTTTTTTGACATCCCTGCAGATATAATTTCCTTTCTCCAAAGCTGGATGTAGACTGAGCACTACACACACACACACACACACACACACACACACACACAAACACACACACACAATCTTTTCCTTTATCCCATTTTGTTTCCCAAGATGGTGGAATTGCTTCTTTACTTGTTCTTATTTTTATAAGATCGCACTATTATGCCTACTCTGAATACTTTTAATTGCACCTATTGTTCCCAGACATAATATATTACAGGATTGGACTCGTTGATCCCCTATCACAATTCTTCTAGCATCCTTAACTGTATGGTGTATCCAAACTTTGCAGAGGATCAAAATAATATTCTCTGAGAGTTTAAGTTAGACTACTTACTGTCCATTTGCTTTCATTATCTGTTCTATCCATGCTCCTACATATCATATTTTTATGGCATTTTATTTGCATTTTTCAAATTAATGCCAGAGTTTATTTTGGGATAGATAGGCAAGAAGTTCTTAATTTCTGAAATAAGGGTTTCTTTCTTAGGCTGGGTGTATTACTTCAATATAACACTGGATGGAATGTTATTCTAACAGCTTTGGATTCACAAGCAAGAAATAGAGAAATTGAGATTCCTTTTTCTTAATCCCTTTTAACTCCTGTATTTATACAGTTTTTAAAAAATCAGATTTGGGTAACAATAAGCAGGACACAATTGGGGTCAGTCAGAGATGGCCTTGTGAATTTGGTTGGAAGTTTCCTAATTTTTCTCCGCAAAATTTAAGCACTGTTTAATACAATTGCAATGGCATCAGATATACAACAGCAAATAGTTGTGCAACCAGGAATGACTGTGGATATATTATTCAAGCAATTCTTTATTTTATTTCTATCCCACCTTTAGTATTTTTATAAACAACTCAAGGCAGAGAACATATCCAATACTCCCTCCTGCTCCTATTTTCCAATAAATCTGTGAGGTGGGTTGGAAGGAAAGAGAGTAACTGGCCCAAATTAATCCAACTGGTTTTCATGCCTAAGGGAGGACTAGAACTCACAGTCTTCTGATATTTAGCTTGGTGCCTTAGCCTCTATACCAAACTGGCTCTCAATTAGCTATTATATTTATAGTATTTTTTAATAAATAGCATGATATTATATGTGCAATTAACTCTTTATGGTGTATTTTCCAATACACCAACTAACAGGTGTTGGGGATATCAGCCACATTGTAATGACAATAAATCTGGAATGGTGGAAACAGTCAGAATGGCCCATAACTGTTTGCAAAGGGCTGAATATTGGAGCTGGACTACTGAGATCAGGCTGTGGAGAAATCAAAAATAAAAAGGGAATGTGGACCCAAAGTAAAAAAAAAAAAGAGAGAGAGATCAAAAATGCTTGCAAACTGTATAAAATTCAACAATGCGGTTCTACATTTATTATGCAGAAAATATGCCTCTAAGGGATGAATTACACACACAGGCTATTTGTCCTCTGATTCTCAGTGAAACATCACGAGCCTGCTTAGCATCTGAATTAATTGATTTAAGCTTCATTCCAGCTGCAGATAGAACAAGTGACTGGAGTTCCCAAACAGAGTGGTATTTTCCCAATAGAAGCATCTAACGGGTACTGAGGGTGGAGTGGGCAGGAGGGAAAGGGTATTATGTGAATATTGTATAGTGCAGAGTTAAATGGACATTTTGTCTCAGTTAATATTGGGAGCACCTAGGAAAGGATAAAGAAGCTGTAAAGTTGTATCAGGAGGCACCATAGAAGTTATTAGAAATTTTGGGGGATATATGCCTAAATATGTATTTTTATTAAAATAGCACTATATTTGTGTGTGTGTGTGTGTGTACCTACATATGAATGTATGTAGATATGTGTTTGTTTGATTGATTTTTATCCCACCTTTATTATTTTATAAGTAACTCAAGACGGCAAATATAGCTTCTATTCCTTCCTCCTCCTATTTTTCCCACAACAGCCCTCTGAGGGGAATTGGGTTGAGATGGAGTGACTGGCCCAAAGTCACCTATCCAGGGCAGGACTAGAATTCACAGCATCCTGGTTTCTAGCCTGGGGCCTTAAATGAGATAGTGCAGTACTTATTTCCCAATAAAAATACCTGAACTGAGAAATAATAAATACTATGCTTCTCATGAAAATAGTTTTTAAAACCGGAATCAGATGAAATGACTTCACCTTTAACTTAATGTAACATTAAATATAAGCCATTTAATACATGTCTTAACATTAAGGTTTTAAAAGATCTTTATCAAATAATAATAAAAAAGATTTTAGTCTAATTGAATCCATAGAGCCTCTAAAAAACATGCAGACAATAGTTTGACATATGGATACTTTGCCAATAGACACATGACTAAAATACATAGGAACCTCACCACAATAAATATGAGTAGCCATGATAGTGCTAGCATCCTTTCTGGATCTCTAACCAGAAGACAATCCATTGCAGTATACCATTAATATATCATCATGCAACCCAGATGATGATACACACTGGCTGTTGCATCATATTTCTTCTCCGTGACACTCAGTCAAATGCTAGAACCCACTATAGCCTTTCTGACAATCTTCTACTACACAATATTGCTTACATTCATTCTCTCCAGCCTAACTACTAGGGCTGTGATGGCGAACCTATGGCACATGTGCCACAGGTGGCACGCACAGCCATATATACAGGCATGTGAGCCCCAGCCAAACTTACCTGCACTGCGCATGCGCACACCTCCCAGCTGATTTTCTACCCATTTGAGGCCTTTTTTGCCCTCCCGGAGGTTTGAGGGAAGCCTCTGCAGCCTCAGGAGGCTGAAAAAAATGTGCCTTCCAGAAATACCAGAAGTGCCCATTTTCAGCCTCTGGAGGGCCTGTGGAGCTCGGAGGAAGTCGTTTTTGCCTTTCTGGGGGCTTGAGGGAAGCTCTGTAGCTGCAGGAGGCCAAAAAACAGGTCTTCCGGTATTTCTGGTGTTTTCAGCCGCCAGAGAGCTGATTTTTGGCCTGTTTGAGGCCTTTTTCGCCCTCCTGGGAGCTCAAGGGAAGCCTCTGCAGCCTTTGGAGGCCGAAAACAGGCCCAAAATATTCTTCAGCCTCCTGAGGCTGCAGAGGCTTCCCTTGAGCCTCCAGGAGGGCGAAAATGGGCCGAAAATCAGCTGGGAGGCATGCACATGCGCAGTGCAGGTAAAGGGGGTTGCGTGCACATGCACAGGGGTCAGTGGTGGAATTCAATTTTTTTTACTACTGGTTCTGTGGGTGTGGCTTATTTGGTGGGTGTGGCTTGGTGGTCATGTGACTGGGTGGGCATGGCTTGGTGGTCATGTGGCTTGGTGGGCATGGCCAACCCGACATCACTCATGTCAAGGGGTGTTTCGCCCAGTTCCTTCCTTCCCAGCCACTCCTTGTTACCCCTGCCTCAATGTATCTATAGTTCTATAAAAAAATTTCACCTTTTTTTGACTTTATTATCTGCATCCACATTCTATAGGTGTACTTTTATGGACCACTGAAAGGAGGAAATGCTTCACGTGCTTTGTCCAAGAGTGTGATAGGCAGGTCACAAAACAGGGTTTTGAGGGGTTGCTACAAAGAAAGGGGGACAATGTATTTTCCAAAGCAGCAGAAGGCAAAACAAGAAGCAATGGATCAAAACTGAACAAAGAAGAAGCAACCTAAAACTAAGGAGAAATTTCCTGACAGTGAGAACAATTAACCAGTGGAACTGTTTGTCTCCAGAAGTTCTGGATGTTCCAACACTGGAGGTTTTCAAGAAGAGACAGGACAAGCATTTCTCTGAAATGGTATAGGGCAGGCAACCTTGGCAACTTTAAGATTTGTAGACTTCAACTCCCAAAATTCTGGGAGGAATTCTGGGAGTTGAAGTCCAGAAGTCTTAAAGATGCTAAGGTTGGAGACCCCTGGTATAGGGTCCCTCCAAAGATTATTCTGACACCTTTGCCTGGCCCTCCACTCAGACTTGGCATCCTCAGTTTTACTGCCTGAGCAGAAGGTTTGGACTAGAAGACCTTTCTCTCTCATTCCCTCTTTTTCTCTTTCCCTCTTTTTCCCTTTCTTTCTCAAAGCCACGGCTGGCCATGCTCTCTTCCCTATCTTCCCCTCTCTCTCCCCCACTCTGTGTGTGTGTATATGTGTGTCTCTCCCTCAAAGTCGTGGCTGGGCTTTCCTTTTCCTTTTTTTCTTTTTGGAATCAAGACTGGCTGAACAAGGATCGCCAGCCGCAGCACTTTGCACAAACGCCCCGGACCTCTTTTTTCTTTCTTTCTCTTTTCTCTTTCTTTTCTTTCCTTTCTTTTCCTTCTCCCTTCCTCTTTCATTCCCTTTTTTTTCCCCTCTCTCTCAAAGCCACAGCTGGCCAAGCGCTCTTCCCTATCTTCCCCTCTCTCTCCTCCACTCTGTGTGTTTGTGTCTCTCTCTCTCTCTCTCTCTCACTCTCCCTCAAAGCCGTGGCTGGGCTTTCCTTTTCCTTTTTTCTTTTTGGAATCAAGACTGGCTGAACAAGGATCGTCAGCCGCGTTGGAACGCGGGTGACTCTTCTCCTCCTCCTTCTCCTCCTCGGGTGTGCATGCCATCCTCCTGGCCCTGCCACAGCTGCCAGTTGTGAGAGGATGGGGAGGGGGAGATGGATAGACCGAAGAGACGCTTCCAGCACAGCTGGTGATCCTTGTTCAGCCAATCTGGATTCCAAAAAGAAGAAATGAAAATAACAAAGAGCACCAAGGAAAGCCCAGCCGTGGCTTTGAGGGAGAGAGATACACACATTGAGAGAGAGAGTGGGGGAGAGAGAGTTAGGGACCCGGCTGCTTCGCTATCCCCTGCCATCACCCTTACCTTGCAGGGTAAAGCAGAAGAGTTTTCCCGATTTCTGCATGATAAAATCGCCCAGATTCGGGATGGGCTGGACTCCAGTTGGGTGGTCCCGGGGGAGGTGTCCGGGGCAGGTCTTGAGACGGTTATCTGGGAAGAGTTCGATCCTGTGACCGCCGAGGGTGTGGACAGACTTCTGGGGAGGCTGAATGCCACCACATGTTTATTGGACCCGTGCCCTTCCTGGTTGGTTTCTACCTCCAGAGAGGTGACATGAGGCTGGCTCCAGGGGATTGTCAACGCTTCGTTGACGGAGGGGGCGCTTCCGACCGCCCTGAAAATGGCGGTGGTGCGGCCCCTCCTCAAGAAGCCTTCCCTGGACCCGGCTCTTTTGAATAACTATCGTCCTGTCTCCAACCTTCCCTTTGTGGCGAAGGTTGTTGAGAGTGTGGTGGCGCGTCAGCTCCCTCAATATCTGGAGGAAGCATCCTATTTAGATCCGTTCCAATCGGGCTTCAGGCCCGGGCACAGTACTGAAACAGCATTGGTCGCGTTGGTAGATGATCTCTGGAGGGCCCGTGACAGAGGTTATTCCTCTGTCCTGGTCCTCTTAGATCTGTCGGCGGCTTTTGATACTATCGACCATAGTATCCTATTGCGGCGGTTGGAGGGGTTGGGAATTGGGGGCACCGTCTTGCGGTGGTTCTCGTCCTTCCTCTCGGACTGCTCGCAATTGGTGTTGACGGGGGGGGGAGAGGTCCACCCCTAGGCCCCTCATGTGTGGGGTGCCTCAGGGGTCGGTCCTCTCCCCTCTTCTGTTCAACATCTATGTGAAGCCGCTGGGAGAGATCATCCGTGGTTTTGGGGTGAAATGCCATCTGTATGCTGATGACACTCAGCTTTACATCTCCACCCCAAGCCACCCCAACGATGCTGTGGAGGTTATGGCCCGTTGCCTGGAGGCTGTGCGGAACTGGATGGGCGAGAACAGGCTTCGACTCAACCCTTCCAAGACCGAGTGGCTGTGGTTTCCGGCGGCCCGATATAGTCAGCTGACTCCATCGCTGGCTATTGGGGATGAGATCTTGACCCCCACAGAAGGGGCACGCAATCTTGGTGTCCTCCTGGATGTACGGCTGTCTTTGGAAGAGCATATTACGGCCGTCTCCAGGGGGGCTTTTTATCAGGTTCGCCTGATACGCCAGATGCGGCCCTTTCTTGATCGGGACGCCTTACGCACAGTCACTCATGCCCTGGTCACCTCCCGTCTGGACTACTGTAATGCCCTCTACATGGGGCTCCCTGCGGGGAGCACTCGGAGGCTTCAACTGGTACAGAATGCAGCCGCGCGGGTGGTTATGGGGGCGTCGAGATACTCCCACGTGACGCCCCTCCTGCGCGAGCTGCATTGGTTGCCAGTGGCCTTCCGGGTTCGCTTTAAAGTACTGGTTTTGGTCTTTAAAGCGCTCCATGGCATCGGACCAGGATACTTACAAGACCGCATTCTGCCAGTAGTCTCCCACCGACCGGTGCGCTCCCACAGAGAGGGTCTCCTCCGGGTCCCGACGCCTTCTATGTGTTGTCTGGTGACCCCGAGGAATAGGGCCTTCTCTGTGGGGGCACCCGCCCTTTGGAATGGGATGCCCCCTGGATTACGAACGACCAGTGACCTGAGGGCCTTCAGACGTGACCTGAAGACCTGGCTCTTCGAGCAGGCCGGCCTGAGCTGACTCAAATGGGATTTTAAATGGGGTTTTTAGATTAGTTGGGATGGGTGTACAAAGTTTTAATTTATTTTAATTGGGGTTTTTAGATTTTTATAGGGACAGCCTAGGGTTTAATTCTTTTTTAACTATTTATATTTGTCTACATGTATTTTAGTTGTCTGTTCACCGCCCTGAGTCCTTCGGGAGAAGGGCGGTATATAAAACCTAAAATAAATAAATAAATAAATACCTTCTCAGACCAGGCGAGGGAGGGGAGGGTGAGGGGCAGGAGGACCAGCCGCTGCAGGCATATCGGGACAAAGGAGAAGCCCCGGGACATCCACCCACCCACCTGCTGGCTGTGCTGTGCTGGGCTGGGCTAGAAGACGCGCATCAGCTGATAGAAG
The DNA here is from genome assembly GCA_023653725.1 of Bungarus multicinctus. NCBI lineage: Eukaryota > Metazoa > Chordata > Lepidosauria > Squamata > Elapidae > Bungarus > Bungarus multicinctus. The sequence goes on along the minus strand of CM042842.1, from coordinate 52,146,104 downwards.
GCAGAAAATGTACTCCGGGAGGGCAGGCAGGCAGGCGGATGTCCCGGGGCTGTTGCACATGCGTACTGTATGTGTAACAGCTGCACACGCAGTGCGCGTGTGCAGCAGCCCTGGGACATCCGCCTGAGGTGCGCCATGGCACCATGTGGGGAAAGCTAAGAGAGCGAACGGGACAAGCAGGCAACCGGGTGACCTGGTTTGGGAGTGTGGCAGCCAGGGGTCGCTACCAGTTCTGCGACCCAGCCCAAATCACCGCCACTGGTTCTCCCGAATAAGTGAGAACCGGTTGAATACCACCTCTGGCGGGGGTGCACATTGCATTGTGGGTGCCGGCACGTGCACGCTTTCGGCACACCACAACAAAAAGGTTCGCCATCACTGCACTAGGGGCACATCCAAATGTTCCTTCCATAAATTTAACTGATTTGGGACAGTTAGATTTGCTACTCCATATTCCTAGGCTTGGGACTGTGGAAAATTTTATTATTTCTCCTATTGTCAGGTGCACAGAATCAGAACAATTACATGCGTAGGTCAGAGTAATATCTTTATTGTTATTCTGTTATTGACAAGAATCTCGTCAGATTAATTGCATGCTCTTGGGAACCAGCAGATAAAGGCTTCAAGAGCCTGGTCTGCCATGCTTGCCGGCATGGAGTGACTCCAAGCTAAACTCCATTTTACTCCTGCCTCTACTCTAGCCAGAAATCCCATCACATCCATTAGGGGATTACTTGTTCCAGAAGAGCTGTTTACTTCTCTCCCTTGTAATCCTCAGATTCCAGGATGAAATGCTGTTGCATCAACGTGCATTACTCATCCAGGTTTTAAGCTCTAACACAACTCTCATACTTAATGGCGTCTTCTGGTCAGTACATGAATATCGTAAGCTGTGATGATCTTATTAACAAAAGTTTTGTTCATAACATTTTATGTAATGAAAGTGTGCAGGAGGCACTGCACTAACATTGTTGTCTGTGGCACAATACCGTATATATTGTATATACTACTTGGTAGCATAGGCCTTTGGAGTGTTTTTTTTTAAAAAAATAAAATAAAATAAGTGGCATTGAAAAATAATGACATGGAATTCCTTTCAGCAAATTGATTTTTCATATAACTTGCTGTCATATCTAATTAAACAAAGTCCCCGTGATAAAAGTGCAATTTTTGATGTAAAAACATAAAATTCAAATTGGCATGGTTTTGTTTGAAACAGAATTAACTCTTAAATGTAACATGAGAAGCTTCATTTGATCAAAACAAATCACAGGTCTATTAGTTCTAGCATTTGTCTTCTCTGAGTGACAGCAACTCTTATGATATGTGTATTGCAAAACACCCCCTTTCCATAGAAATATAAGGCAAGACTCTCAGAAACAGCTGGCCTTTCTCATATTTAGGTAAATGGCAAAATGTTTTTTGCTAGCCTTTTAACTGTTAAAATGATAACTAAGAAAATAAGGCTCTTGTTTTATTTTATTTTCCTGATTCTGTTGCTGTATTTGAGATTTTTCTTTTGCTCTACTTTGTGTGTGTGTGTGGGTGGGTGTGTGTGTGTGTAAATCTTCTTAAGTGCTTATATAAATAGAATGCAGGGTGTACATAGTAACAATAGTAAATGTCAAGTTACTGTTGAGCAAATTGCCTTTTGGGGGTGTAAAAAAGATGTTTCTTACTGTTTTTAGCATAACACGATTTCTCCATTATATGTTGAATTTATATCATTCTCTAGAATACAGAGTTCACCATAACCAATGGCGGAATCACAACTTTTTCTTTCTCTGTGCTTGATTCCCTACCCCTAGTTTCTTTCCAGGACATTGGAAGGGGTTGGATGAAAAAGAGAAATCTCAGACATTTTGTCAGAAACAAACAGAAATAAGCTTGACTTATATGAAGTCATATGAGTCTTCCTTGCCCATCTTGAAGATGCCAGTTATTGATCCTGGATCCTTTTATACAAAGAGCATGTGTTCTTCTTTCGTCTTCAAATACGGAATTTAATTCAAAGAAATTTGATCATATCTCCCTTTCAAACTGAATCTTTGAAACAAATGGTTGAATTGATTGAAGGCACTGAACTGAATACAGCATCTCTGAACTATTCCAAAGAGCTTTGGAGGTAATGAAGAGATCCTTGGGCAGTTGGTTGCTTTCTGGCTTGGCAGGCTACCAAGCAGTAGCTTGTAGCTTTTCTCCCAAAAATGGATAAAATGGAGTGGGAAATTGAACAGACATGTCATGGGTTTTTCTCCCTACTCCTGTCTCTTTCTCCTTCTATGTGACATTGACTAAACAAATTCTGTCAGTAGCTGAGACAGAAACAACCAATGAGCAATTTGCAGACTTTGTGAAGGTGATAAATATTCCAATTAAATCCTGCCACTTTCAGACCCTGAATGAAAACTGGACTTTGGTTAAGGTATGTAGCCCAATTGTTGAACTACAGTTTAACGATATGATACTGTATAATGCTATTGCCATGATGCCAACATTAATACGGGCTTTACAAAAAAACCTCAGAAGGAGCTTAGGTGACTTCTTAGTAGTTGAGGCAATATACTACAATATAAAATGCCTTTTGTAGCCTTGCAAAAGGCTTTGTCCTCCCTCCCTTTTCCCCTTACAATTTCACATGAATGTTTATAAATAAAAAGAGGTATGAAAGTCCATTTGGCAGTCATTTGATTTTTCTCCAGTTTAATAGGCTTTTAAAATTTGCCCATTCATCATGTTAGGTTTCTTTTCTCATCAGGCTTTTTTTTTTCTAATTCAGTTTGCTCATCTTAGGAAAAGAATTGCATTCAAGAATTTAGATTAAATGTATCTATCTTGCCATAGTTCGTCATAGTTTCTTCCAGCATCTAATTCTTCTACCTCTGTGAACAGCAACATCAGAGCCAATGGCTTATGAATAAATATAGGTATCTTGTGACAACTAAAGTGGGGGTGGGAACTGTGAATCGTTACCCACCTAATGTGCATATCAAAGTGGATTGAGCCGGGCCAAATAAACCCAATAGAAAAGCAAGGGGAGGGAAGGGGTCATGGTATATGGATAATCCTTTAGTCTCAATGGATAACAACTGTTATCTGACCTTGCCTGAGTTTGGAAATTAAATAAGTAGATGAAGAAGGGTGGCTAGAACCTGGGTGGAAGAGCTCTAGAAGTGTTAACACCACTTTATAATGCCTTGGTAAGACCACACTTGGAATATTGCACCCAGTAGCAGAGTTCCAATATCTAAAGGGCTATTGCAAAGAAGAGGGGGTCAACCTATTTTCCAAAGCACTTGAAGGCAGGACAAGAAGCAGTGGATAGAAACTAATCAAGGAGAAAAGCAATCTAGAACTAGGAAGAATTTTCCTGACAGTTAGAACAATTAGTGAAACAATTTGCCTTCAGAAGTTATAGGTTTTTCATTCCAGGAACTGATTGGAAAGATTTTATTTGTTTGTTTGTTTGTTTGTTTGTTTATTTGTCAAGAGCTTACAATATAACAGAAACAAGACCAAACATAAGTTCAAATATAAGAAATAGGAACTAATAATCGGGGACAATAGGACACGGGCAGTAGACACGATTGTGCGCTTATGCATGCCCCTTACAGACCTCTTAGGAATGGGGTGAGGTCAATAGAGGTTAGTTTGAGGGTAAAAGAGTGGGAGTTTGAGCAGATGACAACAGAATCAGGCAGTGAGTTCCAGACATTGACCACTCTGTTGCAGAAATCATATTTCCTGCAATCAAGATAGGAGATTTTCCCCTTCTTTGTTAAAGTATTTCTTCTTCTCCTTCTGCATCAACTGTGGGATGCATTCTCAGAAGACCTGATGACAGTTGTAAGTCATGGATAATCTGTAGTCTCAAAAACTCAGAATTAATTCCAGGTTGGAGATTAGTTAACTTCCAAAGAAGCACTGCAGAGGACTCGCAGTGAGAACAGAGCAAATCTTCATCTCCTGCTTGTAAGCATCTAGCTTAGCTGGCAGGAAAACCCAAAGAACAGAACAGAATAATGAAAGGAACCTTGTAGGTCATATAATCCAACCCCCACCCAACTAGGAGATCCTACACCATTTCTGACAGATGGCTGTCCATTCTCTTCTTGAAAGCTTCCAGAGATGAAGCTCCCACAACTTCCGAAGGCAAGCTGTTCCATTGGTTGATTATCTTCTGCACACTGTCAGAAAATTTATCCTTATTTCCAGGTTGAATCTCTCCTTGTTTAGTTTCCATCCATTATTATTATTATTATTATTATTATTATTATTATTATTATTATTATTATTATTATTATTAAGATTAAGATTTATATACCGCCCTTCTCCCTAGGGACTCAGGGCAATGTACAGCCAAACCAAACCCCGAACAGTACAAAAGTTAAAAGCTGTTTAAATTAATACAACCCTCCCCCCAAAATTAAAAACCCAATTAAAACCCAATTAAGGAGACAATTAAAACTATCTCAGCCCAGGCCAGCCTGCTCAAAGAGCCAGGTCTTCAACGCGCGCCTGAAGGCCCTCAGGTCTGTGTTGGTGCGTAGTTCAGGTGGCAGAGTATTCCAGAGGGCAGGTGCCCCCACAGAGAAGGCCGTACTCCTGGGGGCCGCCAGGCGACACATAGTGGCCGACGGCACCCAGAGAAGGCCCTCCCTGTGAGAACGCACCAGTCTGCTGGAGATCACCGGCAGAATGCGGTCCTGCAGGTAACCTGGCCCCATGCCATGGATCGCCTTAAAGGTCAAAACTAGAACCTTAAAGCGAACCTGGAAAGCCACCGGCAACCAATGCAGCTCGCGCAGGAGAGGCGTCACATGGGAGCTACGTGACGCCCCCATGATCACTGCGTGGCCGCATTTTGCACCAGTTGGAGTCTCCGGGTGCTCCCCACAGGGAGCCCCATGTAGAGAGCATTACAATAATCCAGGCGAGAGGTGACAAGGGCGTGAGTGACCGTGCGCAGGGTATCCCGATCCAGAAAGGGCCGCAACCGGTAGATCCGGCGGACCTGATAAAACGCCCCCCCGGAGACGGCCGCAATATGATGTTCCAGTGACAGCCGCACATCCAGGAGGACGCTCAGGTTGCGAGTCCTCTCTGTGGGGGGCAAAATTCCCCCAATAGCCAGCGAAGGTGTCAGCCGGCTATATCGGGGCACCGGGAACCACAGCCACTCGGTCTTGGATGGGTTGAGCCAGAGCCTGTTCCCGCCCATCCAGTCCCGCACGGCCTCCAGGCACCGGGACATAGCCTCCACAGCATCGTTGGGGTGGTCTGGGGTGGAGATGTACAGTTGGGTGTCATCTGCGTACAGATGACACCGCACCCCAAGACCACGAATGATCTCGACCAGCGGCTTCACATAAATGTTGAACAAGAGAGGGGAGAGGACCGACCCCTGAGGCACCCCACAAACCAGGGGCCTAGAGGTGGACCTCTCCCCTCCCGCCAACACAAATTGCGAACGGTCGGAGAGGAAGGAGGAGAACCATCGAAGGGGTTCCCCAACCCCTCCAACCGCCGCAATAGGATACTATGGTCGATAGTATCAAAAGCCGCCGAGAGATCTAATAGGACCAGGACAGAGGAAAACCCTCTGTCACGGACCCTCCAGAGATCATCGACCAACGCAACCATCGACCAACGCAACTGTTTCGGTACTATGCCCAGGCCTGAAACCCGATTGGAACGGATCGAGGTAAGTCGCTTCCTCCAGATACTGAGGGAGCTGACGTGCCACCACACTCTCAACAACCTTCGCTATGAAAGGAAGGTTGGAGACTGGACGATAGTTGTTTAAAACAGCTGGGTCCAGGGAAGGCTTCTTGAGGAGGGGCCGCACCACCGCCATCTTCAAGGCGGTAGGGAGCGACCCCTCTCTCAAAGAAGCGTTGGTAATCCCCTGGAACCAGCCTCGTGTTGTCTCCCTGGCGGCCGAGACCAACCAGGAAGGGCACGGGTCCAATAAACAGGTGGTGGCATTCAGACACCCCAGCAATCTGTCCACGCCCTCAGCAGTCACAGGATCAAACTCCCCCCAGATAACACTCACAGGACCTGCCCCGGGCACCTCCCCCGGGACCATCCAATTGGAGTCCAGCCCTTCCCGAATCTGAGCGATTTTGTCGTGCAGAAATCGGGAAAACTCCTCTGCCCTGCCCTGCAAGAGGTCATCCCGCGCTCTCGGTTCAAGCAGAGAGCGGGTCACTCTAAACAGGGCGGCAGGCCGATTTTCTGCCGACGCAATAAGGGCGGAGAAATACGAAGATTTCGCCGCCCCTATCGCCACAAGGTAAGTCTTAATATAAGATCTTACCTGTGTTCGGTCAGACTCAGAACGGCTCGCCCTCCAAATGCTCTCTAGACATCTTTTCCGGCACTTCATCTCCCGTAGCTCCTCCGTATACCATGGAGCCAAGTGGGATCTGTGACAGGTCAGAGGTCGCAGAGGTGCAACTCGATCCAGAGCGCCGGCAGCCAACCCTATTATTCCTTATCTGTTCTCCAGGTGCTTTGGAAAATAGGTTGACCCCCTCCTCTCTGTGACAGCTGCTCAAGTATTGGAACACAGCTATCATGGCTCCCCACTGGACATCAGTGCTGCAACACTGGAGGTTTTTAAGAAGAGTGTGATGACCCAAAATATAACAAAAACCAAAACATAAATAAAGGTCCTTTAATGCCTTCAACTTGGCTTCACTGTTTAATTGTTCACCGTTGAAGATTAAACTATTTTCAAAATAACATTTCAAAGGAAAGAAACACAGTTCAAGTTCAAAGAGCCGATAATGAAGCAAAAAACAAAAACAAACTGCACTGAAGAAAGTTCCACGACAGACCAGGATAATTAATTACAAAGTTCAAGAAGATAACCAGGTATAGTCCGTTGGAAGAACACCAACCAAGATAAACCTCATCCAGGAATAAAACACTAATGTGTCTCCAGCGTTTGTTAGCACACTGGTCCAAACTCTTATGCAGATCTCACACCTGCAACCCATGAAGAGGATCATGGCCCTCTCCTCCCAAGTAGGCCACATTTTTCCCTGATCCTTTCCTCCCTGTGTGCCCTAGGATGGATAAGGGATGGACCTGGGTCCTCCTCTGACTGCTCAGCTGGCCTCTGCCCTTTCCCAGCCTCCTCCACCACCTCTGGAGCTGTTGGCTGTTCCTCCTCTCCCTCAGAGTCCGTCTTCATAAAGGGCATGACAAAGAGATTGAACAACCATTTGTCTGAAATGGTATAGGGTTTCCTGCTTGAGCAGGGAGTTGGGCTAGAAGACCTCCAAGGTCCCTTCCAACTTTGTTATTCTGTTAGAGCAGCAGTTCTCAAACACTTTGGTCTCCAGACCCCTTTGCATTCTTAAAACTTATTGAGCACTCAAAGAGCCTTGGTTTATGTGGGTTGTATCCATCAATATTTACTATATTAGAAATTAAAACCAGGAAATCTTAAAGCAATTATTCATTTTATTTCCTGGATTCCTTGAAAGGGTGTGAGGACCCCAGGTAGTCTCCCCCAAATTACATTTTGACAACCACTGCTGTAGGGAATAATGAGATCTTAGGCTACACCAAAACACCTGCCAGAAGAAGATTGTTACAACCACTTCCATACTGTTGCCAAGGAAATTAAGTGGATGTATCCAAATGGTTAGTAGATGTCAACCTTGATACGAGGACATTTTTTACTTTCACCTTTCCACCATAAGCAGCTGGAAAAGTGTTCATGCAAGGAAGGAATCTTGCATTTTTTTCAATGCTTCCTGTATTATGTTAAGGTCCTCTACAAAGAATGAAAAAAACTCCTTTTTTTCCTTCCCAGCTAGGAAGCAGAAGTGTGTAATTTGTCATTTTTTCTCCCCTGGTACTACCCCTATACTGCTTAGACTCTTGAATGGGCAAATGGCAGCAATCAAGGATTTTCACAATTTCCCTTGCTCTCACTACTAGCCACTCCTATACAGCAGGTGTCGGTATCTTCTCTTTTCCATGTCAGTTTTGGGTATATTCATTCATACCACTTTCTCTTCCTTTTTCTGCAACGATCTGTAATTTTTCGAGGTGAGCAGGACTGTATGCAGGGGTGGGATTCTACCAGTTCTCACCTATTCGCTAAAACCGGTTGTTAACATTCTAAGCAGTTCGGAGAACCGGTTGTTAGAAGAAATTACTGGCCTAATCCTGTAAGGCAGGCAGGAAGGAAACATTCTGGTGTTGCTTACAAAAACTCTCTCGGTTAACCTTTATTACATTCTTGGCAGGATAGACTTCCTGTCTCAGGAATGTCTCTGGAGTTTTTTTCCCCTCGTTTGCTGGTACTTTGCTTGTGTGGAGTGACCATTCGAAGTTGCAATGGCACTGAAAAAAGTGACTTGTGACCATTTTTCACACTTACGACTGTTGCAGCACCCCCACAGTCATGAAAGGCCAGGTGAGGAGATGCATACCTCGATGTGAGTGATGTTGAGCTGGCCACACCCAGTCAATAACATGACCACCAAGCATGTCCACCCAGTCACATGACCACCAAGCCATGCCCACCAAATAAGCCACGCCCACAAAACTGGTTGCTAAGAAAATTCAATCCCACCCCTGACTGTATGTGCTTTTCATATGCATTTTTAACATACACGCCTTTAAATATAGATCTGCTTCTAAAGATATTTTGATAGATTTTTAAAGCTCCCAAAAGTGCATAATAAAAGGGGAATTGAAAAAAGAGCTGCTTTCAGAAGTTTAGAATATTCAGCTGAGACGTTTCCTGTTGTGGATTGATCACCAACCAGTGTTCCTATAATCTCTGCATAGGCTTTGGATTATCTAAAGCTACATCTGTTTAAGTGGTACTCAGGGAGGTCATTAGCCATGAGATTAGGCATCATTCTGATTCCTCCTTTATTGTACTTAAATATATAGATAGAGCTACACTAATGAAGCAGAGATGTTAGAAATTGCTCTTCATATTTCTCACTCTCCCCTTGCCCTCTGTGGTTAGTCACTGGGAAGTAAAGACTAGTTCCTCTAATAGTACAACTGCAACTGTTAATTGCAGTGATATTCACACATTGTCAAATTGTCAAGCGCACACACACACATGAGAGCAGAGATACTTGACCAGGTAAATGAGATGAGAATGCCTTCACTTGCAGGTAATAAACCTGGATCTTGATTTAAATCTCACAACAGTGTCCTGAAACAGGTTAAGGGAAAATGCTTCCTAGCAAATAATTTTATCTACAGCCCTCAGTCTTGCACAATTGCAGGTAAGAATGTCACCACTCAAAATATCTGGCATGATTGTCACAAGAAGTTGCCGTCTACCACAGGGTTCAAACTGCCATCAGGCCATACTTCACAAAGAGTATTGCATATCAGTGGTTGCATCCCATGCCAGAAGAGATTTGAGGAGGAGACATATGGAGGAAAATGTCATCATTTCAAAAGATGTAACAGATACGTTAAGCCATTGCAAGGCTTATGACAACCACTTTACCACTGCTCTTTCTGCATTCCTGCTCTTTTTTTTAATTCTTTTTCTTTCTCTCTTTGCTTTGAAATCAACCCCCTTTGCATGTTTTAGTAGCCAACATGATCTAGTGGTTAAGGTGCTGGCCTAGAAACCAGAAGACTGTGAGTTCTAATCCCCACTCTCTTAACCCCTAAACCAAATCGGACCATTTTAGACCAGTCATTCTCTTTTATCCCAACTCATCTCACAAAGTTGTTGCTGCAGGGTAAATAGGAGGAGGGGGGAGGAGTATTAAGTATGTTCACCACCTAAAAGTACTAAGGGCAGAATATAAATAAACAAATAGTAATTACTGGCCAGTAGAAAGCCAGTCCATCCAAGCAAAATCATTTCCTTCTTCCTTTTCTGATGATTCTTCCTCCTCAAATGTTTCTCTCATCCCATTGATCTGGCCCAAAATACCTTTTGCTCCCACAAGGCTGAGCCTTTTTATCATGTTAGGGCCGAATGAACAGTCTCCATTCTTTTGATTCACCACAAAAAGCCCAGAACACATTTGAATCAGCTGCTTTCTTTCATGTTCTCTCCAGGAACTCTTCTCCAAGTCAACTTCCTGAATCTGAATAGGAAGGAAGCAGTTACTTGATTTTTTTAAAACTGTTTTCTTTCATAGCCTAAGAACTCAGCAGTTCAAATATGGGCAACCATGAGTAAATAGAGAGGTATAATATGGCCTAGGCAGCTAACAGCTCTGCTAAAGTGGATATTCACAAAATATTCTCCAATGCCTACCTTTGATCTTCACCTTTCTCCACTCACTGCTTTCCATATATTATCACGCTGTTATTATATTTTTTGAATTTATTAAGCACATTAGCTTTTTATAACCATTATTATATTGCTCTTCAATCATATTCCTAGGACAGTGTCCAAAAAAACCCAATTAAAATCCAAACAAACAAACAAGCTAAAAACAGGATCAAACACTTTGCAGGATTAAAAATTGTAGCAAAAAAAAAAAGCTTGAACAAATTAAAGGGTCTTTGTTCAATACTAAAAGGATAATAAACTAATTGCCAAGCAACTCTCTCTCTCTGTGTGTGCAGAGTTTCTATACATCATCAAGATGGCCTCATTCTCATAACCAACATTGAAAGTAAGTCTCTAAATTAGAGTGTCCATTGAAGACTATAATATGCAGGTAGATATGTTTGGAAGGTATAAAGACATTTTGAGATCAAAAAGGATGTAAGCAATTAGAAATGGACTTCATATTTGGAAGTTTGAACTATTTCCAAAATGGCTTAATCCTAGTTCAGTGAGCAAAGATAGTGTTCATTCATTTTTCTCATGGCCTCTCATTAAAGACTAAACATTGTTTAAAGTGGTTTCTTGCACTGTACTTTCTGAAAGCTATGGATTTCTATAACATGACAGATAAGCAAGGGTAGGATTCTACTTGGTCAGATGGCAGTTGTGCAAAACCGGCAAATTGCACCGTTGGCTGGCCCCACCCTGCCCCACCCACTCACTCTGTACTTGGCATGCGCGACATCAAATTTGTCTGTTTTTGGTAAATTGCTATTTTTCCTTTTTTTCCCCCAACCATCAGCTGTTCTGCTGGGCTGGGATATTTAGATTAGCTAGAAAGCAGGAAATCATTGGATTTCTTGCTTTCTAGCTAATCTAAAAGCAGAGCTGAACCTTCCTGAGGACTGAAGCTTCTATTTTTCAGTGCAGACTCAGGTAACAGATTGCAGAAAGGTAAATCTATGAGTGAATCTGTGATTCTGTGAGCAACTCAATCTGCCTGCCTGTTTTGCCTGATTTTGGGAAAAGTTGCTCTTTTTTAATAAAAAATTCAATATTTACATACAACTTACGTGCAGCCAGTCATGTGACCATCAAGCCATGCCCAGTCAGGTAGCCATGCCCACAGAACCAGTTGTTAAGAAATTTGAATCCCATTCCTGCAGATAAGCCTACATTTTTCCTCAAATAATTGAAGAAAACAATCTGAATCCCTATGTGGATAATAATTGCCAGTAAGATGAAAGTCCTATTTAGACATTTAGTTGAATATGTGGAAAGTCTCAAATTGATTAGAAAATTGATGCGCACAAGAAACCCTTCCCTTTTTCTCAAGTGATGTGAAAGCTGGTTGCATTTCATTTGTATAAAAGTTAATAAAGATCTTTGTACCATCCATAACCTTGGGGGAGGGATCTTTGAATCGTGTAGTCAACCATATTCAAATACAAGGAGATCTAAATACATCATTTCTCAAATTTCCAAGCCACTGCATGAAAATCAGGGACAGTGGTTGGTATAGCCCTATTGTCTACAGAGTTTGAATTTTCTATGCTTTCAAGGGAATGCCTGAAGAAGTCTTTGATTAATTTTTGTGGATCAGTTTTCTTTGACTAAATGCAACAGTGCATTTACTATTTCAAGATCCTGCACTAAAGCTTCTGCCAGTGCTGAGTGGGGTGCCCCGAAATAAGAAAGCCCATGTTGAATTGGAGGCAGGGATAGGTCAGAAATGCAAATCTTGACATCTTGGGAAAATAGAGGCTGCTGCAACACAGAAGGCAAATCCTGTTTCAAAGACAGGAGGCTAAGCTTTCCAAACAGATAAGCAGAAATCTCACAGGACATTTTGACCCTATCAAAGTCTAGATTAAGACCCCAAATCTAAATTGACTCATTTTGGCTTCAGCTCTTTGGTGGAGGCCTTTTATCCAACCACATAATTAAAGAATTTATCATAACCACTTGTGTCAAATCAAGCAAACTCCTGTGTGTAGTTTTTGGCTTGTATATCAAAGGATATGCAATGCTAGATGGATTGTTTTTCCAGCCAGATGGGGCATTCCTTCCCAGTGACTTTTTCCTCTGATAACCTAAGGCTGACATGCTGAAATGCTGTACTGTGCCGAGGTTGAGATGTGTAGAGTTTGATGTGGTAACTTGCCAACTCTTTTCATTTCAGCCTCAAGGCCTAGTCTGAAACAAGCGCAGCCACTTTGGAACTATGTAATTTTAAAACTATGTAAACCTTCTCATTTTTAAGAAGGATAACATATCATAAAAAATCATAACATTACTGACTAATTTTACGGGCAAGGGGGAAACTCTCAAGTGAACCTAAGAAATTATCTTCAACCGTTTCTGCTTTAGGTCCCTGATGTCCACATGAGGAGAAAGAGAAGAACCCATAGCTCTGTGGATGACAGACTCAATTCCAATCCTTTTCCAGTGGCTATGTTTCTGGATGATAGATTTGTAGTCTGATAACTAAGAGTCTATGGTTTTCATATCCCTGTTTTAAACTGACTGACGTTTCTTTTTCTAAGGTTTCTAAGGAAGAATCTTTTCCAGGCTTGTAAGTGAAGATGCAGAGGTCTGAGAATAGAGGTGATCATCTATAAAACATGTCCTCTATCCTACAAGCATAATGGTCTTGATTATGAATATGCTTGATGTGTTTCTCCCATATTTTTCTTATTCATAGCCAATGGAGAATACTACTTTTAATGATATGTTGCTTGTTAGGTTATGTAATCATGTAATGTTATGTTAAAGAACTGGCTGTTCCTTCAAATCTTGGGATGGGGTGCATGCAATCCCACCTCCACCCTTGTTAGAAGTGTTTATATTTTGTGTATTGTTGTCTACATTACCAACAATATATACACTCTGAAATGGTATGGGGTTTTCTGCTTGAACAGTGGGTTGGATTAGAAGACCTCCTAGGGCCCTACCAAACTCTATTATTCTGTTACTTTTCTCTTTTTTAAAAAATATGTTACTATAGTAGTATTCTGTTTTATATTGTAAACCCCTCAGATTCTAGAGAAGGGTGTTGCCAAAGTCTAAATCAAAAAATACAAATACAATTTTATATTTGCGGTACTTTATTTAAGTTGTCTTTTTTACTCAAGTTGCAAACCTTGATTCGGAAATGAGTATTCCCATTGCATTAGCACTGATAATATCATGATTTTGTGTCTTTCTTTATTAAACTAGAAAAGACTGGTATGATAGCATCCACAGTGCCATGGCTGTTAAATCTCTCTTCAAAAGAATTTCAGTAGATTCACTGGTAGTTTGTTTTCTGTCCCTCTCCTTCTCACTCTGTTCCTTCCCTGCTGTTATTGAAAGGATACTGATCGATGTAGGTGCTATGAAGTAATTCTCTGAATAGGGCACTTTCTCACTGATCCTAGTCTTCTACCCAGGGGTGGGATTCAAATTTTTTAACAAGCGGTTCTGTGGGTGTGGCTTAGTTGGTGGGCGTGGCTTGGTGATCATGTGACTGGGTGTACATGGCTTGGTGGCCAAGTTATTGCTGGGTGTGGCCAACTCAATATCACTCACATCAGGGCACGCATCTGCTCGCCTAGCTTCTCATGACTGTGGGATGCTGCAACAGTCGTAAGTGTGAAAAATGGTCATAAGTCACTTTTTTCAGTGCCGTTGTAACTTTGAATGGTCACTCCACACAAGCAAAGTACCAGCAAAGGAGAGGAAAAACTTCCAGAGAAGTTCCTGAGACAGGAAGTCTAGTTCTGCCAAGAATGTAATAAGGGTTAATGGAGAGGCAGTTTCTGTAAGGAACACCAGAATGTTTCCTTCCTGCCTTCCTTACAGGATTCGGCCAGTAATTTCTTCTAACAACTGGTTCTCCGAACTGCTTAGAATGTTAACAACCGGTTCTGCTGAATAGGTGTGAACTAGTAGAATCCCACCCCTGCTTCCAACATAAGTGCTGCTAAATTTCACTATATGAAATTAATTTACAATTCCAATGATTTCATTAATGGTTCTGATAACTGAAATGAAACCAACTATTATTTGAATGCACTTTTTCTCCCCATAATCTTTGAGAGCTACAATAATCCAAAATGTGAATTCCATCTCCAGGATATAGGTAGGATGTCCTGTTGCTAAATACCGTGGCAAAACCAATACATGGTACAACAGAATTGTGTGAACTGTCCACAACAAATTAGTAAACTATAAGAACAAAGGCCTGTTGCCATGATGTTATCATAAAAGCAGGCACATTTCTTGGACTTTACAAAATGGCTTCAAATCCATAGTTGATTTTTGTTCCCATAAAAAGAAAGAATCTGGCATCTGAAAACTATTGCTTGATGAATAAATACATTTGAAATATCTGTACAATCAGAAAAGATGTATTTATCTACAGCCCTTGACTAAGGAAAGAAATACGGGAGAAAAACTGTCACACATCTAAGCAGCCATTAATGAAGAACAGCATAATAGAATGTTGTTTGGACTTCAAAACTTAATAGTTTTTCCCAGCAATGCAAATTCTTTCACCAGCTTGAGATTTGACTTTATGTATACAGAAGAAACATCTTAAAGAGTGAATTAGCTATGTCACTATGAGCAAGAAAAAAGTGTATAGTCCAAAATATGAAGCAATTCAATTCCCTACTTGAAATATGTTGCAATCCCTAATTATCACTACTATCCAGTCCTCTAATACACCCACAAATTAAGAAGTGGGGGGGAAAAGATATGAACATGATGTAGGATATTAGAAATAAAAAGAGCCAATCCTTTTCATAGCTATGAAGTTAATTCCTAATACAACACGAATGAATTATATTTACTGGGTCCACAAGTCTACGTTGGTCTCAATGCTTGTTAGGCATTAGAAAATGCATGTGTTGCTCTGTTTAAAAGATTGACTTACTCTTACCTTGATATTCTGAGTTAGATCTCAGAATTAATGTCAGACTTAGCAGTGCATCAGAAAAGCAAAGTATCTAAATACAACAGCAATCCGATTGTTATTTTCAATGCCATTTTTAAACTGCACCTCATTGAAAAGTGGATCCAAAAGGCACTCGATAAAATCTGCAGCAATTTTTCTAAAGCTCCAAACACTTTGTAAACCATGACTGGAAATAAAAATCACCATTATCTATGTAAACTGGACCTAAACGACTGCATTCACTCCCAGCTAATCAGAATTCTTACTAGATTTTTAACAGCATGGCGAAAAGAATGAGAATCATACAAGGCATGTAATCCCATATAAATATCATCACCTTCGTACAGCTTGTTCTGAGATTTTTCTAAGATCGAGCACTGATTTGTGCTACTGTAGTATCATTCTTGTGAATGAGATTGAAAACTGAGCAAGTTCAACTTTATAACCCATTTAAGGGTGGAAAAAGACCCTTTCAACCACTTCAGTGAGGGAAGCAGGTGGGATGAGTAAAATCTGGACCATGACTTGAGAGGTCCAGATTTCAAAACCATCCTCAGCCACTGGAGCTCAGTGAGTGACTTCAGGCCAATCATTCTCTCTAAGCCCAACCTGCGTCACAGGTTTACTATCACAGGGAGAAAGTGCAGGAGGGAAAGAAATGCAGACTATTTATCCTAACAAATGCAGGTAGTCCTCCAGTGGTGGGATTCAGATTTTTTTACTACCAGTTCTGTGGGCGTGGCTTGGTAGGCATGGCAGGGGAAAGGTACTATAAAATCACAGTCAGAGGTGATATTTTTGGGTTCTCCAAACTACTCAAAATTTCCACTACCGGTTCTCCAGAACTGGTCAGAACCTGCTGAATACCACCTCTGTAGTCCTCAACTTACAACAGTTCATTTAGTGACCATTTAAGCTTACAATGGCACTGGAAAAAAATGACTTATGGATGGCCTTATAATCGTGGAGGCAGCTCCACAGTCACATGATCAAAATCCAGATGCTTGACTTGTATTTATGAAGGTTGCATTGTCCCGGAGTCACGTGTTCACATTTTGCGACCTGACAAGCAAAGCTGATGGGGAAATGAGATCCGCTTAACAATTGTGTGACTAACTTAACAACTGCAGTGATTCACTTAACAAGAAAGGTCGTAAAATGGGGCAAATCTCACTTAACTCACTTAGTAACAGAAATATTAGGCTCAATTGTGTTCATAAGTAGATCACATAAAATCAACCTTTTTGGCTGAGCTTAAAAAAACACACCCTATCATTTGATGATCGATATTAGACATGTTGGCTTTTCCTTTCTCACCTTATTTCTTCTGATTTGTCTCCTTTTATCAACTTTCCCATGGATTACAATTAGGTTGCAAACTCTTCAGGTTGCATGTTTTATTTTATTCTTGAAAATACTTATTGCCAGATATTTCTTATCTTCTTCTTTACTGCATTCTTCTTTTTCCTTTGTTTCTGAGTTTTTTTTTTCTTTTCTATGTCTACTTTTCCTATTTATTCTTTTAATTTTTTTTAATTAACTTCATTGTTGTTGCAATGATAATTTTAATTTTAAAATTGCTATTTAAAAAAGGAAAGGAATCATATTGTGACAGCCGTACTCAAAAACCAGCAAGTAGGTGAGGATTTTTGTTCTGTTACCATGTTTCTCATATAATAAGGCCGGGTCTCATTTTGTTTTGAGCCCTGAAAAAACGGCTAGGACATCTTTTTGGGGGTGAATTAATTTCTTCCCTCCCCCGCACACTCTCGTCTAGGGTACCCCGCGGGCAACCATGCCTTGCCACCAGCCTCTCCTAATGGCTGATCATGGTGTAGCGCGGAGGGCTCCCTACCCCTGCCAAGTGCCTTTGCTGCAGACCCGGGTCATCAGGCAGGTGGCGGTGGCGGTGTGGATGTCTGCCGGCAGCATTTCAGCCGCTTCTCAGGCCTCTGTAGCTTCCACGGTTGCTCCTAACGGCAAGTTCCGCTCCCCCGCCTCCCCTTCAATTTCGCATGTTTTAAACTAGGCCTAAATTTGAGGGAAGGGGCTTAATTTCATTTTATGCCTAGAAAATATGCTGGGTCTTCCTATTGGGGGGGGCGTATTGTTGGAGAAACACAATATATATATATATACAGCAGCCACTGAAATGGAAACAACATGCTAATCAATCTAGACCAGTGGTGGCTAACCTTTTTGGGCTCCTGTGCCGATAATTACCTCATGCTCCTGCGCATGCATGTGCAAACCCCCCCACATTCAGTGGCTGCTTCTGCGCATGTGCGAGTGTCTCCTGTGTGCCATGCGCCCTTGCACATGTGTGCCAGATACATAACAATCAGATGGTGGGCAGGCGGCACATGTGCATGCGCAGTATACCTTTTCTGGGCGAGTGCTCACGTGCTGGCAGTAATGGCTCTGCGTGCCACTTCCAGCACGCATACCATAGATTTGCCACCATGGATCTAGAATATCACAGATATACAGAAATACATGCTAGCAATGTTTGGAATCAAACGATCTTCTAGTCTAACACTTCTATTCATGAAAGAACTGCAGTTATCATCAAGCTGCAAAGAAATGCAAACAAGAATTCATTATAAACCCAAAATTTTAATGAAAACTGTCATAGAAAAGGTCATCTGACAAGTAATCACCTCTAGTTATTACCTTCATTTAACAAAATGTCTAGAACTCTTGCCATGCCGTAAGACTGCTACTGAATCATTCCAGTTTTAGAAGAGCCATTCTCATTCTTTGAAACGAAAAGAACACGGAATTTCATGGATTCATAAAATATTCAAAACCATGGACATTAGGAATTTAGAAACCAGTCAATTTCCAGTCACATTTAAAATAATTTATTTTATCCTAAAGGAAACCTTTTCCTCCTAAAATCTATTTTGTCTCAAGTCTTTTTAAAACTTTGTCTCAATCAAAGAATGGTGTCAAAACAGCCAGGAGTGCAAAAGCTGTAACATAAACCGTGTTTCGATATGCACATTAGTCCAAAAAGATTTTAAAAGATCCATTTATCCAGCATTCTGATATGAAGTAAAATATCGATTATTAAATAGATTTATGCTATTTAATAATGATCTTCAAACTGCCTTTACTCCCAACTCGCTAAACATAGGGTCAGCAAAAACCAATAGCAAGGATGGTTCATTTTACTTTGCCTAGTAATTGGCATCCGTATTTAAAACCCATTTTACACGCTGTTATTTATGCTAAATTAACATTCGGTCCTAATCTGCAAAAGCTTGCAACTATCGGGGAAAAAAATATTAGTCTGCTCTTTATTTATTTATTTTTAAGAAAACAGCAACTGCATACACCACCTCTATCCACCCCACCTCCCTATCTGAGTTCTACAATCTGCAAGCTATAGTCTCAGCCTGTTTTGCAATGACTCATTTTTTAATTTTAAAGACGCATTATCTCGAGCTAGTAAATTAACAGCAGCCTATAGTGCACACACACTGTCATCCATCTGCTTAAGGCTCTTGTCATATGACACCAGCCTTGTATCTATAGATTTCATGTGTGTATTCAAAAGCTATCAACCCTGCCTCTGAGATAGCCCACCTTCTGGCTCCGGGCTAGAAAAGTGACTCTCCATTTCCAAGTCTAATGACTGCAGAGGTAATAGAAGTTTTCTTTTTCCTCCATGAAGGGGCTGGCATCTTTAGAGAGGGATAAAAAAGGCTCTAGTTAAAATTACTCAGATTTGTTTTTAAAGGAAACCAAACTAATTGGCTCTCACCTGCTGTTCCCAACCATAAGGAGCAATGACCCACCTCCTGTGTCTCCATCTGCATAACGCTGCCCTTGCCTTTATGGAACAGGATATGGTTTTTTTAAAAAAAATAATAATAATGCAATAACCATTTCTAACCAGCTAGCTATATAACTAGATTGAATGTTCCGGATGTTCTATCCACAGTTAGCTGTTAGCTATTTTTTAAAGACAATTCCCAATATTCTGTCCTGTGGCTAGCTAATTACATAAGTCAGCTCCCAGTCCATTCTTTTCTAGCATGACCAAAGGCAGATCTCTAAACATACACACACACACACACACACACACACACCTCACACTGTGTTATTTTCGGGCAAGCCAAGTTCTTCAGCACGGAAAAAGGGAGCAAGATATAATAAGCCAGAAAAATTAAAGGCGGAAAGTAAGAAAAAGAGAAGAAAGTATAGTTAAATCTAATCTACCCCAATTCCGTTCATATTTTCCCTATCCTTTTTATTTTTATAAACCATGGTTGCTTCTACTAGAGCCGTATAGGCCTTCATGCATTTCATGTTGTTCTTTAAAATTCTCAGCGTCCTCTGTTTCAACTCTTTCACTTTTTCTGCGTACGTTGATTTTAATGATTCAGTCATCATACATTCTCTCTATATGAACATTGATCACTAATCACCTTCTTTCATACTGGTTGTTCTCTTTTGTATTCAAACTATATTTCTTCAGCTCCCATTAATTCTTGACCCTGTCTCTTCTTGTTTTATCAGATATCCTTCTTAAATACTGCATTCCTAGTATATCCTATTTATTCTTAGGCATCTCTCGAGATACATACTTCTTACTTCCACATATGAAAGTGGGCAGAAGCATGCTCTTATACAAACCTGTTTTTACTTTTGATAAACATTCATTACTTGCAACAACTATCTTTCTATTTAGATTGGACCTCTAAAAATTCCTTTATCCATTTCCCCATTTTGAGTAAACTCTCTATCAAGATATACAATTTTATCTATTGGTTCTAATTTTTCACCATGCATGTATACTTTGCCAAAGTGCTTTCAAGTTTCCTTATCAAACAAACAACCAGAGGTGGGCTGCACTTATGATAACAACCGGTTCGCTGGTTGTGAGCACACACACGCCTCTTGGGGGCTGAAACGGAGCTTCAAACAGGCAACTAATCTACTCAGGCAGCTCCGGTGAATAGAGTGGGCCTGGCGAGGAAATCAGCTGGAAAGCATGGATGGGGGGAACAAACCAGAAAATTAGTTATATATGGAAAGGATGGCACAGGGGCAGATGGGTGGGCCCAGCCAGTGATTATAACTACCGGTTCGCCTGAACCCATCTGACCCGGCAGCAGCCCACCACTGCAAACAACGCAACTACCTTGGGTTCAATTCCATATTGTTTATTGCATCATGAAGTCTACCTAACATTTGCTACAAATCTTTCAAGCCAACATCACATTACGTTTAAATCAAAATCACATATATCAGGGGTGGGATTCAAATTTTTTAACAACTGGTTCTGTGGGCGTAGCTTAGTTAGTGGGCATGGCTTGGTGGTCATGTGATTGGCTGGGCATGGTCAACTCAACGTCACTCACATCGAGGCATGCATCTTGTCGCCTGGCCTCTCATGACTGTGGGGATGCTGCAACTGTTGTAAATGTGAAAAATGGTTATAAGTCATTTTTTCAGTGCCATTATAACTTTGCATGGTCACTCCACACAAGCAAAGTATCAGCAAAGGAGGAGAAAAAATTCCAGAGAAGTTCCTGTGTCAAGAAGTCTAGTCCTGCCAAGAATGTAATAAGGGTTAACGGAGAGGCAGTTTCTGTAAGGAACACCAGAATGTTTCCTTCCTGCTTTCCTTGCAGGATTAGGCCAGTAATTTCTTCTAACAACCACTTCTCCAAACTGCTTAGAATGTTAACAACCGGTTCTAGCGAATAGGTGTGAACCTGTAGAATCCCACCCCTAACATATATTTACATCCCTAGCCGACACACTTCTAATATTTCCAGAAACATTTCCTATACATTTATCCAGAAATACATTAAACAACCAAGATATAGCCTTACCGTATAGGTAGTCCTTGACTTATATAACCATTCATTTAGCAATCGTTCAAAGTTACAATAGCACTGATAAAGTGATTTACCACATTTATAACCATTGCAGTGTCCCTGCAGTCACACGATCAAAATTCGGGGTTTTGGCCACTGGCATGTATTTATGATAGTTGAGATGTGATTGCCATTTGTGACCTTCCCAGCTGGCTTCCAACAAGCAAAGTCAATGGAGGAAATTCTATTCACTTAACAACCATGTGACTCATTTAACAACTGTAGTTATTTGCTTAACAATCATGATAAAAATGGTTGCAAAATCAGGCATGACTTACGTAACAACCTGCCTTGCTTTAACAACAGAAATTCTGGTCCCAATTGTTTTCACAACTCTGTACTCCATCCTCACAATTGAATCATTTTCTAAGCATCTCATTTATTTTCAAGCATGATTTACACCCATCAAATGCCACTATTGCAGCATCCCCACATTCAGTAACCACTCTCCAACTCTGTGTTTTCAGAAAACATTCGCTCCTACTCACCTTAACATATGCTTTCTCTAAATCAAGAAATATTTCTTACATTCATACATTTCTCAATGACCTGCCAAAGAGCAAAAATCTGTTCTGCATTGCTCCAACTCAGCATAAAGCCATACCTTGAGAATTTTGTCACTTCTCTACCTTTTAAATAAAAATTCTGCCACTTTTCCAGTTGATAAACCAATCCTCCTGTAGTGTGTTTTTTTCTCTCATTCGTGCTACATTTATTTTTGTGTACAGAAGCAATAGCCTTCTCTTAATCATCAGGTACAGATGAAGTCTTCACACATATACATTAAACTAGTGGGCTAATCACTTCCTAGGAAAATTACTTTCATATTCAAACTTTTCTCCTGTTGTATCATTTATACCTATATTTTTCCCATTTTCACAGCATTTATGACTTTATTAATCTTTTCTTCAATACTGTCACTCATGCAGTGGTGGTATTCAATTTTTTTTACTACTGGTTCTGTGGGCGTGGCTTGGTGGGCATGGTGTGGCTTGGTGGGTGTGGCTTGGTGGGCGTGGCAGGGGAAAGATACTGTAAAATCCCCATTTCCACCCCATCCCACTAACCTGCTTTCCAGCTCCATTCTCCTGTGCAGGGGAATGAAAGAAGATCCAGATGATCAGATGGGACTCCAATCAGCTGGGACTCGGGAGGCAACAAATAGATGTGGGCGGGACCGACCAGAGATGATATTTACAGGTTCTCTGAACTACTCAAAATTTCCGCTACCAGTTCTCCAGCACCTGTCAGAACTGGCTGAATACCACCTCTGCATTAATGACATTCATTTCATTTCTGCTTTTTAAGATACCACCATAATGTCCATAAAGTACAGCATCCTTCATTTCAATTATCCTGAATCATTTCATCATTTTTAATTTTAATTGTATTCACCTTATTAGAGGCCCTTCATTTAGCTTTCTCCATCTACTTCCCAAGCTATCTTTAATTCCCATCAAAAAAAAATTATCCCTTCCCAGCTAATACTTGCCTCCTCCATCCCCAATGAAGGGTTGAAGGGGGCATCCGTGGGCCTCTTTTTTCCCTGGATCTATAATCTTTCCTAAACAGAGTGATCTGGCTAGTCTTTAGCTTCTTTGTTTGATTATTCCAAAAAAGGGGGTTATTAATACTCATTCAGAATGTTACCTAATTTTTCCCCCAAATCTATTTCTGGTTCTTTTATGATAACCATTAATTAAAAGGAAACATGCAGCCTTACTCATGGAAAGAGACAACAGACCCAACCATTCAGTACCTAGTTTTTGGCATTCATTTTAGATTTTGTTACTAATATTTATATTAGTAACAAAGAATAACAAACAAACAATAAAGGGATGCATTGGCTCAGTGGCTAAGACGCTGAGCTTGTCGATCAGAAGAGTCGGCAATTCGGCGGTCTGAATTCCTAACACTGCATAATGGAGTGAGTTCCCATTACTTGTCCCAGCTTCTGCTAACCTAGTACTTCGAAAGCATGTAAAAATGCAAGTAGAAAAATAGGGACCACTTTGGTGGGAAAGTAACTTGCATCTTCAGTGTTTAGTCATGCCGAGATCACATGATCTTGGAGACGTCTTCGGACAGAAGTGGTTCTTCGGCTTTGTAACAGAGATGAGCACCGCCCCCTAGAGCTGGAAACAACTAGCATGTATGTGCAAGGGGAACCTTTACCATTATCTTACTAATATTTAAAAGTATACCAGCTTCATTTATGAATGACTCCCTTAAGATTAGATCACTTTCATTCACATTTTTTCTTTCTCTTAGAGACATACCATTTAAAAAAAACTGATCTACTAAAGCATGTTCGTTTACATTCTAACTCACAGCTCTCCATACACCATGACTGTCAACAAATGAGCCATTAGATATTGATTGATTGCTGCTATGTATACAATTCCCACTCCAACAAGGATAGATATCTTGCAAGAGGCATAAGCTTCTCTATGAGTCAAGACGTGGAAGAGGAAAGCTGCATGACAGGGGATCCATCTACACAGTGCAGACATCCAGAGGGAGAAGAAGAAGAACCAAAGAGGGAATATCATTTCTCTGTGAGCCACAAGACATTGCCAGCTAAGTTTTAATTAAATTTCCTGATTAACTCTTTAGGCATTTAGTAGCAACTATCTTTTCAGGTAGGTACTCTGTTATGTTAGGAGAAGCTGTACCCTTGCTGGCAGAGAAGTAACTAATCTGAAAATAGCAGATTAGTTAGGAATTCACTATATAAGTCTTTGGAGGCAGAAGGCAAAAAAAGGAAGGAGGAATGGAAGTTTGTTGGCATGCTTAGTTGAATGCTGCTTGCACATTTACCTGAAAAAGAGAAACTAACCTTGTTCTATCCAAGATTAGCTACAAATAAAAAGAAAGAACATCTTGCCTGATAGATTGCTCTGAAATAGACCTGATACTGACCAGATTATTTGCCTTCTTTTTTGAAATTCAGAAGAGAAAATCTGATTGCCCTCTGTAGGAGGCATTACTCATCACATGTTGCCACAACAGAATCCTACTTTAAAAATTAGCTCAAAGGACTTCATGCTCTGGTCCTTCAAAATTCAGAAGAAATAAGTACTGAAATTCCAGTACTTCTGCGAAAAACAGAGCCGGCAGCCATAGCCAAATGAAGATAGGTAATGTTTATGAATGAAAATATTAAATACACAGATGTTAAAACAAAGGATATGGACTTATTTCAGATGCTTTGCTCTATAACTCCTATAGGCCCTATTCAGCATGGTGGCTTGCATGGTTAGAATACTGGGTCGGAGGTTAGCAAGACTGCATTCAAGATCTGACTGCTGCCAGAGGATGGAGTGCGCTCCCGTCCTTTGCTCCAGCTCCTGTCAGGGACATGAAAGAAGTCCCTACTGAGCATCCCCCAAGCAATAGTGATGTCACCAGCTAATCCTTTCAATCCAGAAGTGCCCTGGTGCTTCTGACATGAGTACAATTCAAAGTATGGCCACCAATATGATTATGTTCTATTCCCAGGTTAGACGCTTAGGACAGAAATAAGCAATCTTCTTTTTTCCTCCAGGAACTCATAGGACACTTGGAAGGAGTGGCATATAAATTTAATTAATATTAATAAATAATGTGATGACCTGTTCACAAAGTGCCTGAGCTAGTGGGTACTGTCACAAAATATCCATCAAGCTAGCTTCCCAAATTTCCCTTAACCCTCCTGGGGGATTGGAAGGCATTATTCTGAGTAAAGAAGAATCTGATGCCTTCCTTCCTTCTTTTTGAAAGTTTTCCATTTCATTTTATTTATTAAAAGAATTTTTTTTTAAAAAAAGGCAGTGGAACAGGGATCCCAGTGGGGATCAAAGGCAGCATTAGAAGGTACAAAAGGACCTGCAGGCATCATGTTGCGTACCTGTGATTTTCAAGCTGTGTTGTGTGGAACCCTACTGTCCCAGAAGAAGTTGATAGAATTCCATGAAGGGCTAAAGCTACCAGCAAAAATAATAACAATAATAACTTGAACATACCTAGGTAAGGGTAAAGGTTCCTCTTGCACATATGTGCTAGTCATTTCCGGCTCTAGGGGGCGGTGCTCATCTCTATCACAAAGCCGAAGAGCAAGCGCTGTCCGAAGACGTCTCCATGGTCATGTGGCCAGCATGACTAAATGCCGAAGGTGCACGGAATGCTGTTACCTTCCCTCCAAAGTGGTCCCTATTTTTCTACTTGCATTTTTACATGCTTTAGAACTGCTAGGTTGGCAGAATTTGGGACAAGTAACAGGAGCTCACTCCGTTACCCGGTGCTAGGGATTCAAACCGCCAAACTGCCGACCATGCCTATGTGGTATCCAAACCAAATAGGATATAGGGTGTTCCTCTATGAAAAAATAATTTGCAAATCAGGCGTTCCGATGTTTTTTTGGTTTTGTTTAACTAACATATTTTTCTAGTCTGAAAAAAAAATGATACCCTATTTAGATCTTCCATAAAATCCCTTGATTTCTTCACCCTCTCTGCCACTCTAAGACATTCTTCAGCCACATGACATTAGGAAAGTCCCCAAGAATAAGGGAGCAATGAGTTAATCAAGAGATACTAGTTAGGTGGATTGGAGCAAACATGAAGTAATTCCAATTCCTCCCAATGTATAGAAAAGGACAAAGGAACTATTTGGCCCAATTCATTTACTGGCACCCAACCTTTTGGGGAGATTAATCCCGTCTGATGAAAAATGGGATGACCTCCCATCCAATAAATAATGGGTTGGAGATTTTTCTTTCCCTTTGAAAGAGGCATTTATTTCGCTCTCTCATTTGCAAATTTCTTTAGAATTCATCTTGGTGATATTTTGGGAGTTCCCTTTGTTATTGTAAGATGGAGAAATCGGTGGCTGCTTTTTTGATTCCCTGGTAATAGTCCGATTAATAAGACTTAAAGTGGGCAATCAGCTATCCTCTGCAAGAACTCCAAAGGGCAGGCTGGATAAATATATCTTTCCATTGAAAAGCAGAAAAAGAACAGTTTCCAACGACAAAGGCATTCCACTTCAGTCATAGGGACTTTTTTTTTTTTTACTTTCTAGCTGAAGGTGAAAGGCTGACTTTACATAAAAGTTTCTTTCTCTCTCTTGGTCTTTTTTCTTTTTCTTTAATAGCAACACCTGTCTCATCAGCAGGGCCACTCTGAAGGGAAGGGCCTCCAGGCACCTCAGTCCCATGATTCTCCATGCCTCATTCTTCATCCACGCTGCTAGTAATGTACCATCACTGGCACAGTTACACCTGAACACTCTGGTGCTGCCAAACACCTGGCTTGATTTTCCACTGTCCAAATGAAAAATAAGCATAATCTGCTTTTTTGAGGATACAGCAAATGAGGGAGTTCATGACAAATTGTGTTAGTTTATGCAGAATAGTGATAATAAGATACAAATGAGGAGATGGGAGTGTGCGTGTGTGTGTGTGTGTGTGTGTGTGTGTGTGTGTTGCTTAATGAAGAATACTAATCATGCTTTCAAGGCATGTAGCGCCCTTCTCATTAGAGGCAACACGTAAAACCAGCTTAATTTGTTTGAAACTAGTTGTACACCGTTTAAATATTTGCTAGAGATTTTACCCCAACCTTACAGAGTTAGTTCTTTGTTTTGTTTGGGATTTCATTCATGCTACAAAAAGCAGGGCTAATCGTTTAAACACAGGGTATGATTCTAACTTTCATGCTTCCCTTCATTTTGCAGAATATGATGTATACCCCGGCTTTTGAAGATGCTAGAGAAAGGGTTTTATTGATTTCCATGCTAATTCTCCAATTGTTACTAATTCTCTTGATTCCAGTTTCAAAAGTTATACTACCAGCATTCATCACTGTAGTACACTAGAGGGGCTTAGAATCCTTTCCAATAAATTAAAAGAACTATGACTAATTAGAGTGATATTAACTATGCAAAGTTACTTGGGCCTTAACATGGATATCTTTATCATTTTAAATTATGTCTTTGACTTTGACAGCCTCGAGATGACAGTCACTCCTGGGTGTTTTTAATTTTTAAGTATAGGCAGAGGATTGGATGGCTATATTTATACAAGAAAAGAGCATTCTGCCTCCATTAAGGCTCAAGATTATGCAAGTCCAGTCTTAGTGCCTCTGGACATCTTAGTACTACTTATCCTGGGAAGATCTGTCAAGAAAATAGTTATATAAAGATACTACAGCTGTATAAATGTTCTTGCTCACAAAATCACATGAAATGTTAGTACCGCTTTATAAAACCTTAGTAAGAACACACCTGGAACAGTGGTGGGATTCAATTTTTTTACTACCAGTTCTGTGGGTGTGGCTTGGAGGACATGGCAGGGGAAGGATACTGTAAAATCTCCAGACAGAGGTGGTATTTGCCGGTTCTCTGGACTACTCAATATTTCCATTACCGGTTCTCCAGAACTGGTCAGAACCTGCTGAATATTACCTCTGACCTGGAATGCTGCCTCCAGTTTTGGTCACTACATGGAGATGCAATGGTTGACAAAGTCCAGCTCATGTTCATCTTTCTGCAGATAAAATCCCCAACTTTTATAAATCTAGGACATGGTCAG
The DNA here is from genome assembly GCA_023653725.1 of Bungarus multicinctus. Taxonomy (NCBI): domain Eukaryota; kingdom Metazoa; phylum Chordata; class Lepidosauria; order Squamata; family Elapidae; genus Bungarus; species Bungarus multicinctus. Next base: position 52,118,412 of record CM042842.1, on the reverse strand, counting down.
GGGCCAGGCTCTTAAATTTTATTTTCATTTCACAGCTAAAGCTACTCTTCTCCTGGATAGATTCTTCTTTGCAATATTTCTTGGGTTAACCATGTGATTATGGTTGTGTGGTCATTTCAGGAATTGACAGAAAAAAATCCAATTGCCCCAGCAAGATTAGAAAAATGAAGAAAGAGACAAAGAAACAAAATTATAGTCAGGCATTTTATTAAAATATGGACCTAATTTCCCCCCTAACATGGAGTGTAAAATTTATTTCCAACTTTTGTGTATTCTGCTTTACATAGAGATAAAGGATCCAAAATTAGGTCTTAGATATTCTCTCCTCAGAATTAATAAGCTGCTAAGGGCCATACTAATTGATGTACTAGTTGTGTATCTACAACCCAGCACAGCCAAGGGTGGGATTCTACTGGTTCTGTCCATCTCTACAGACCCGGTAGCTCTGAAGAGCAGCAGACACAGAACTGGTTCTGTGTCTGCTGCTGTTTTGGCCCACCTGCCCGCCAGGGGTCTTACCTGTCCTTTATTTCCTGCTTTTTCAACCGCAGCTGCTTTGCGCAGCACAACTGTGATTGAAAAAGCAGGAAAAAGGGGCTTTTCCAACTGTTGCGTACCCACATGCAGCGCTGCTCAGCTGTCCGGGCAGCTCAGCAGGTTGTAATCCTGCTGCACGCAATGCAGAGCAACAGAACCGGTAGTTATACCAGTTGGATCCCATCCCTGAGCACAGCACACTAGAAGACGTACTATATGATGAACTGGAAAAGAGCTTCCATTGACTCCCAATCTCAACTGAACTTGGAGGGCAAGCAGAGGAAGTGAAAGGCATAGATTTATAAAGTCAGAAAATAGAAGGAAGTTACTATGATGTGAACTGGGTTCAGGTTTGACAAAACTATCACATTTTTAACATTACAGCAACGTATCTGTTAAGAACTCTTCCTAATTTTGAAAAAGAGGATAATAAGTAATGTCTAAGACATCCTACATTCTGTATATGAAAATAGGAAGGACCAAAATAACTTTAAACATAGGTCTACCAAAAGCATCCATACCTCTATTTCATAAAGCACAGTATCTTACTTGAAGGGAAGAAATTGATTGATTGATTGATTGATTGATTGATTGATTGACCACCCAACTCCTAAAGGAGGCTTACAATGATACAACTATTCTGTAGGAAAAGGCATCCTTCCTAAAAGGACAATGCGATCAAGACATGTAGAATACTTTTTTATTGTTCTTAACTATAGACAGAAATCTTGCCGAACTAAAACAACTCTTTGAAGCACAAAAACTATACTGTGAGAAATGTTAGGGAGGGCCCTTCTTAACTCTTTCTCCCATCCAAATTATCTAAGCTGTCTCTGCCCTCTGGAATGCAGGCCCTCCCTCCTGGGAATCCAGGCTATATTCCACCACATCCATGCACACAAATTATTCAGTCATAATTTTCTCCAAGAACTTAAAATAAAAACCAATTTGCAAACAATTTGAGTTGTTTTTCATCTATCTTTCATTTATCCATCCATTCAGATCCTCATAAATGATAGATAATTCAGTGGACTATCTACAGATTATCTGAAACAGAGAGTTCAAAAACCTCCACTCCTCTAGTTTGCCCTGAAAGACTATCACCTCTGATATTCTACCACTATACCACCTATACAAGAGGAGAAAAGATTCATGACTTGGCAGATATTGGAAGCTTTGTTATTGTGGTCACTTAAAGCACTGTGTTGGCATTTTTTAAAAAAAAATATGATTATTATTTTGCTGAAAGAAGATTTGGAGGAATGTACATAATTGTGGCCATGAGGAAGAGCCCAGGCTGTTTTTTTAAAGAGGATAATTTGACCAGTTTTAGAGGGAGAAGAGAAACTTCATTTGGAATCTTTCTCTCCATTAATAAAGTCATCTAGGGAACTGCAGAATGTGGCCAGTCTTATCTCCATTTCCCATTTGCAAGACTTGATGATTCAAAAAAGAAACCACCTTGACTAACCTGAAGCCAGGTCTGTTTAATGGAATGGACTTGAGTCCAGCTGATGTGATCATGAAGTGGGCAGGATCCTGTCAGTGTCTTCAAAGTGGGATTACCATAGAAGCTCAGACTTGGTAACTTTAAGATGAGTGGCTTCAATTCTCAGAATTCTGAAGTTTGCACAATTCACTGAGCCACATCCTCAAGCAGGATGCTGGGCCTTCTAAATGTTGAACTTAGTCCTCCCATTAACTATTTCAGAACATGAACGAATGGTTTCCTAATCTCAGGCAGCTACTATTCAAGTTAAGGAAAAGATATAGTTCCTTTAATGAGTGGCTGAAAGATGCAGGCAGGGTGCCCACTTGAGATCCAATTACTGTATATCTTTAAATGTCTGTTTCCTGAACCAAAAGGAATTGTTTTCAAGAGTTCTGTTAGGAAGGCTTATTGAGGGAAAAGAAAAAAAAAGAATGGAATGGAATACAAGAATTTTAGCGTGTGAACTGTTTTCAGTTTAGAAGCAATCTATCCAGTGGGGTCCTTGATGCTCTCTGAGCTTGGTTGTTTCTTGCAGACATTTCATTATCCAACTAGGGGACCACATCAAATATACAAATATTCTCTTCGATTGACACCAATTTATCCACTTACATCACAACAGAAACTTTCTCATTCTTTTTCTCAGACTTCCCAAGCAAGATAGTTTACATTAAAAGTCTCTTCAAATTTTATCAGTCTGGAAACTGTCTGTCTTCATGTAAAGGCTGCCTTTTTGATCTCCTCTTTTTCTTCTTTTTCCCTTTCTCTCCCTGAACCACCAAAGCTAAGAGATATGCATCCAGTTATCCAAAATTTTATCTTTTTCTCTTCCACAAAGAAAGTAACCTGCACAGTGCATGTATTGGTTCTCCTCTCTAAAAAATTCACTATATATGCCGCCCCATGTTTGCCCACCAGAAATTGGTACTCTCTTTATTTCAGTATTGCTTAAGTGCTATTTTTCCATTGAACACTATTCTTAATTAATCGCCATAGTATTCTACATTGGGTCTTATAATTTAAAATCCTTTTTTGTTTTTTGTTTTTTTTAAACAATCGTAAGAAATGAAAATAGGCATGAATAATTTGTCAAGGTGAATATCTGGTTTCTCCAGTCTTGCATACTACTTTTTAATAGCATATTATCTGAAGGAAATCTATAACGGTTTCCATAGTATTGATGGAATAAGTGAACTTAAGTGTTTAGAAGGTACTACAGTGTTCCCAACTAGACAGAAAAATGTTGAAATGCCAGTGCTACACAACAATGTGGCAGCTTGTAAATTAATTTCAATGTTATAGAAGTCTATTTTCCTTCTGTATTTTCATCTTTATTATAGACCTTTTTGCAAAGGTTAATCTTTTTCTAAAGCTTACCAGCCCATAAAACTTTTTATTCAGTTTTTTTAAAGCAGGTTAACAAAGTGGCTTTTAACCAATTATTGAAAGTTAGATTAGAAAAACTCAGTAAGTGCTTTTCTGAAAATTCTGAAGGCTGTTTGAGAAGCTGAATTGCTAACAGTGAGAGCTATTTCTCAGCATTTACTCATATTTATTTATTTATTTGATTTGTCAATCACTTACAAGATAATAGGTATAAGAATATACATAGTTATGAATATATGAAATGGATACATATAAGAAAAATAAAAAGAAACAGTAGGACAAGAATGGTAGGCACATTGGTGCACTTATGCACGCCCCCAACAGACCTCTTAGGAAAAGGGTGAGGTCAATAGTAGACAGTCTAAGGTTAAAGTTTTTGAGGTTTGGGGAAGAAACCACAGAGTCAGGTAGAGTATTCCAGACATTGACTACTCTGTTGCTGAAGTCGTATTTCCTGCAATCAAGTTTGGTGCGATTTACCTTGAGTTTGTATCTATTGTGTGTTCTTGTATTGTTATAGTTGAAGCTGAACTATTCATTGACAGGTAGGGCATTGCAATGTATGATTTTATATACTATACTTAGGTCGGACCGAAGGTGGCAGTAGTTCTAGGTTTTCTAGGTCTAGAATTTCAAGTCTGATGGCATAAGGTATTCTGCAACGAGTAGAGGAGTGGAGAACTCTTCTTGTGAAATATTTCTGGACTTTCTCAACTGTGTTAATATCAGAAACATAATGTGGGTTCCAGACTGATGAACTGCATTCAAGTATTGGTCTAGCAAATGTTTTGTATGTTCTAGTTAGTAGTGTGATAGTACCAGAGAAAAAGCTATGTAGGATTAGGTTAACAACTCTTAATGCCTTTTTGGCTATGTAGTTACAGTGGGCTCTAGCACTTAGACCATTAGTACTCCAAGATCTTTGACAGAGTTTGGATCATCAATTTGATAGAACACTCCCAATTTTGACCATTTGTTGTCTGTTTGAGAGGAATGCCTCTATCCAGGGGTGGGATTCTACCAGTTTGTTTTCTACCTATTCACTAGAACCAGATTGTTAACATTCTAAGCAGTTCGGAGAACCAGTTGTTAGAAGAAATTACTGGCCTAATTCTGTAAGGAAGGCAGGAAGGAAACATTCTGGTGTTGCTTACAGAAACTTGCCTCTCCGATAACCCTTATTACATTCTTGTCAGGACTAGACTTCCTGTCTCAGGAACTTCTCTGGAGTTTTTTTCACCTGCTTTGCTGGTATTTTGCTTGTGTGGAGTGATCATTTAAAGTTACAGTGGCACTGAAAAAATGTCTTATCACCATTTTTCACAATTACGACTGTTGCAGCATCCCCACAGTCATGAGAGGCCAGGCAAGGAGATGTGTGCCTCAATGTGAATGATATTGAGTTGGCCACACCCAGCCAATAACATGACCACCAAGCTACACCCACCATCTAAGCCATGCCCACAGAACCAGTTGTTAAAAATTTGAATCCCATCCCTGCCTCTATCCAGTTATGCAGGTGTCCAGAGATACCATAAGAGTTTAGTTTTAGGAGTAGTTTGTTGTGTACCACTGAATCAAAGGCTTTACAGAAGTCTATGTAGTTTGCGTCTATTGCTTTGCCCTGATCGAGTTGTGTAGTCCATATATTTTTGCAGTGTAAGAGTTGCAGATTACAGGATAGTTTTTTTTCTGAAACCAAATTTTTTATTAGAGCGTAGGTTGTTTGTCTCTAAGTGGAGGATAATGGATTGGTTAATAATTGATTCCATGACTTTACAGGTGACGCAGCATAAAGAGATTGGTCTGTAATTTTCAACTTGGATAGGGTCTCCCTTTTTGAAGTTGGGGATGACTGTGGCTTGTGACCATAGGTTTGGCAAGGAACTGGTCCTGAAAGATTTTTGAAAGATTATGTTTAGAGGTTCAGCTATGGCAGTGGATAGCCTTTTTAAGAAGTAGGCACATATTCCATCTGGTCCAATAGATAGAGATGGTTTTAGATTGTGTAGTGCTTTTTCAACATTGTCTTCTGTAAAATCGATATGTATTAGATTATTGTAGTTATCTGTGGTTCGACTAGGAAATACTGGGCATGATCTATTGCTGTTTACAAATACTGAGCCAAGAATGGGTTAAAGAGGTTGGCTTTAATGGTGTTATTGCTGCAGTCTTTACCATTAGGTCCTTTCAGGGGTGGGATGGACCTTGAGTCTTTTAGTTTGTTGTTTATAAAATTGTAGAAAGCACAGGTGGAATTGATGCATAGAAGGTTTAATGTGATAATTGGTGCATTCAGTCTTTATCTGGTGGCATAAATTTTTGTATTGGCTTTTGAAGTTGGATTTGTTTTTCCGCCAAAGTGATCTCTTTTTGGATTGAAGCTTCTTTATTGTTATGGGTAATCTGTTTTTTTTTTTTCTGGTTTTGGGAGTTGTTATTGGTACATATAGTTTGATGACTCTTTTGATTTCAAATAAAAATATGTTGTAATGGTCTTCAACAGTATTGCATCCAGTGAATAGAAATCGCCAATCTCTCAGCATCTTGGTCTATCTTCTTGATCTTCTCTTTTCACCTTGGAGCATGTGATCATCCTTTTCACTTTGGCGCTCCAAGCCATGTGGTCCTGTCCACCATTAAACCTTACAAACAGCCTCCATATTTCCAGTGCCTTTTTCCCCACTTGGAACTGAACCCAGAAGGATATTTCTTCCAACAATATCATATTGTTCATATTGTTCTCATCGGTCTCTTGATGAGGTTGGCAATCATTGCTTCTGATTTTTTTTTTTTTTGGGGGGGGGAGTGACAGTGTGAGCTGGTAGTATGCTAATACTACATTTCTAATCAGCCATTCTTCTTCTACCAACATGCACATGTTTGTGTGCACACGCACCCTTTAGAAGCCTAATAGGAAGAAACTATTCTACCAAACACTAGAGTGGGTCACAATCAGTTAATTAGTATGACCCACTAATTACCCATTTAGTATTCGTTTTGGATACTAAATATTCTGGGCTGGATCCCAACTCAGTCATACTTAACAGGAGATTCATTGAAGTTCTTAAGAATTAATTTCATTAATTTCCTTAGCTGAGGCAGCTGAATCTGAAAATTAAAACTTCCACAAACTTTACTGAATTATAAAGGACATCCAAAAAATAAGAAAGAGGAAAAAGTCTCCCATTCTTTACATATATTAAAGTTGCTTAGCAACATGCATTCAAAACTGCTAATTACAGTAATTCTTTACTCTGAATTTAAATCTACCCACCACTGGTGTTTTTTAAAAAGTTAGATAAATTAACCCTTGTTTTGCTGTATTCTTCTTCTCCACTTTTATTGACATGGTTCCTTCACATTACCATTCCACGTGTATTTCCGAAAACAGAAGACAATGTCCTGTCTTTTTACTATAAGATTTATTACACAAAAGTTGTATGAAGCCTCATTGATTTCAAAAGCTTCTAAAACAGTTCATAATCAAACAAATAGCCTGTATCAATATGGAACAATATCTCTTGGTGTCAATGGTCCCTGGGCTAGGCTAGGCTAGGCTAGAGCTGGAAGGGACCTTAGAAGTCTTCTAGTCTAGCCCTCTGCTCAAGCAGGAGAACCTATATTACTTCAGATAAGTCACTGTCTAGTCTCTTCTTAAAAACTTCCTTCGATAGAGTGTCCATGATTTCCGGTGGCAAGCTGTTCTACTGGTTAATTGTCCTCACTGTTAGGAAGTTTCTCTTTAATTCCAGGTTGCTTCTCTCTTTGATTAGTTTCCAACCATTGTTTCTTGTCCTGCCCTCCAGTGCTTTGTAGAATAATTTGACCCCCTCTTCTTTGTGGCAGCTCCCCAAATACTGGAATATTGCTACCATATCGGCCATAATTCTTTTTTTTCTTTAGACTAGCCAAACCCAAGTCCTGCAGCCGTTCTTCATATGTTTTAGTCATATGAGTTATACAGGGATGTCTCTCAACTACATTAGCATTAGACAGGTTGGTTCTTGATTCACCAAATCGCATTGAACAAACCAATTGAAACCATCTTAAGTTGGAACTCACTTTAACTCAACAGTCTTCTATTGCAACTAAATATATAATCAGAAGTCCTTCATCCAGCTAAACGTGATGGCTACTATTATCCCGCTGAAGTCCTTGATCTATGGCCACAATTTCTATTGCAAACAAGGCAATTGTTAAGTGAGTTTCGCCTGATTTTATGACCTGTTGACCGCAGCTGTTAAGCAAATCAGTGCAGTTGTTATGTGAATCATGTGGTTGCTAAGGAAATCAGGCTTCCTCTGTTGACTTGGTTTATTGGAAGCTGGCTGGGAAGGTCGCCAAATAGAAATCACATGACTCTGGGACACTGTAACCGTAATAAATACATGCCAGTTGCCAAACATCCAAATTTTGATCATAGGACTATGGGCATGACCACGGTTGTCGGTGTGAGGACTGGTCATAAATCTTTTTTTTTTTCATTGCTGTTGTATCTTTGAATAGACTCTAAACAAATGGTTGTAAGTTGAGGCCAGATGTATGGACATTTTCATAACACATGTCCATTTCTTCTTCAGTATTTCCCAGATTAGTGCAAACTGAGACAAACTAAAAGGACCTGGCATACCTGGACGTATTCTTGAGAAACCAAATTTGAATAAAATTTGGTTTCTCCCAGCTTTCCAACACTGATACTGTATTCTGGTTCTCCCAGCTTTCCAACACTGATACTGTATATGACAAAGTAACAATTGCAGGGAAATAGGATTCCTTCCAAATATTCCACTGATAGGTTGAACTGTTCAGAATTCAAAGCACAGCTTTTTCTGTATTAGATGTCCATCGTGCTTCTAAGTCAGATCAATAAAATGGGATGCCTTCTTAACTTATTTTTGGTATTATTGCTTCATCAGTTGCAATTTCATTAATGGCTCTGTTTTTCATGGTGAGCTCACAATTCTGCAAAACCCAACTGTGCTGTCACCATTTCATACTCTCCCGATGCTTGCTAACCTAAGTACTCAAGACATCCATCATAAGTCAGTCCTGGGAATCTAGACTCAATTTGTATGAATGTACATACACATGAATTCTGGTTATGACACCGGAAATATAAAATGAACTTCATTTGCATTGTTTCAAGCACAATTAAATGCCAAAATCTCAAATGTGACAACAGTAGCAGTAGCATTTAGGCTTATACCACCCTATAGTACTTTACAGCACCCTCTTGGTGGTTTACAATGTCAAAGCATTATTTTCATATTGCCTTCAACAATCTGGGTCCTCATTTCATCAGCCTTGGAAGGATGGAAGGCTGAGTCAACCATGAGCCCCGTTAGGATTGAACTCCAGACTGTGGGCAGAATTTGCCTGCAATACTGCACTTTAACCACTGCACCATCAGGGCTAAATGATAAAAAAATGAGTAATAAGAACCCAATACAATAGCTGAAAATTATACTACATATTCTGATATTCCAACTCATGCACTTCCTACTGTTTAATATGGTCACATAAACTCCCAAACACACACAAAGTCAAGGTTCTATCTTGTTAGAATTCAATTTTGTGCTACTGAAACTATTGTGGTTGAGTGAATAATGATCTTAAACACAAAGCAGTTTTCATTACTCACTGTTTAATTTGGCAGCTAATTCTTCCAAGTACTCTGTTACTATAGCCATTTAAAATCTGTGAGATTGAGGAATCATTATCTTTCAGTTACCCTTCGGGAGCCACCAACCAAACTTCCTGAAGAATCTTTTGAGCAGTAATGTGCTTTTAATTTATTTATTTAATTTATTTATCAAAAATATTGGCCACCCATCTTACCAAAGGGTAACTGGGAAGTTACAATACATGCATTTAGGAAAATCTCAGGGGTCAGCACACTCACAGTGCAGTGGATGAGAACTTCACCCTGGAGTAACCACTACGTTTGTGATCATGGTATCTCCCTTGCCAGGTAATTGCAGAATGAAGACAGCTTTAACTATTTTTCAGCAATGCATCCAATGTGGCAGTTACATACATTACATTTTGTCCAAATGAATTGGACAAGGTTGTTTGGAGGCAATATGCTGACTTAGGGAGGACTGTAAAGCACTGTGAAGCAGTATATAAGTTTAAGTGCTATTGTAATTAATGGAAGCTTTCCTTCCAGTACCAATAGCACATACTCTGTGTACAAGAGCACAGTCTACTCAAGACTGTAAATTCAGCAGTGGTTAAATAGTTAAACTCTTCATTTCCCCCATATGATGCCCTCACGACCTCTTGCCTTTTTCGCTTTGCTTTTTTAAAAAAGTCATACAGACCAAAGCTAATTACTAAGGATATCGTGACCTATCTTGTTTTGAATAGCTAGGACAGCTGGCTTAAACAACAGAGGAATCCTTACCAGGCTTTTTAGTTCAAAAGCTTGCCAAATCCAAACTCTTTTTTTGTTTTGTTTTGATTTGTTGTTGATCTCTTGTTATTTGATCTTGAAAAAGTTATACAAGGGCTTTGCTCATTTCTGGATGGAAGAGCACCAGAAAGCTAAAGATTGGGAACTAAAAAAGGATGGTTGAAAAGTAACTACAGTAGAAGGCAATGGCCAATACTGTACATTCCGTATATTCCTCAGAAAACAATATGGTGGTATCCCCTTTGTCACCAGGAAGTGAATTCAATTCTATGGAAAAATTATTTCATTGTCAGCTTATACCATATCAAAAAATGTACAGTCACAATATATAGTGAATTGGAAGGCATTATACAGTCATTGTGTTATATCTCTTCCACGTTTCTATTATTTGCTATTTTCTATGATTTGCTATTTGTTACAGGCAAATCATAAATATTACATATGACATTTGAAAAATTATATGTTGCTGTAGAAAAATATAAATTAAAAAATTATGTATATATAATGTATAATTAATTATATATATAATTTTGTCCTTCTGGTTGACCTCTTCTCCAAGAGGAAACATACAAGTAGAAGACAGTCTGGATTGACTTTTAACAAATTTCAAGCAAAGAAGGTTCAAACCAGAAGTAATTAAGTTCCTGAAATGTCCACATGAACATTGAAAGAACTTTGCTGGATCATACCAACCTCACAATCGCAATCGTGTGTCTCCGAAAAGCCCTGAGAAGTAAGCCCTTCCTCTTCCTTCTCCCCAGCAACTGGATTTCAAAAGCAGACTGCCTCTGACATAAGAAATGCATAGTTGTTGTGATTATCTACATTTATTAGAATTATGCAGTGATACTTTAGGTTGGTCTGTTTTAAATCAGATTGGCATCTTTAAGTTGATTCTCTGTTGATTTTGGAGGCTGGTCTTTTTTTAGATGCAAGATTTCACTCAAAGCTTGCGTTATTTATGTGTTTATCTTCAATGATTATATGCCATTCCAAACAATTATCAGCAGCTTAATGAAAATAAGGCAACAATGTCTAGTTTCATACTTGCAATGGTATCTTGCTTACCATTGCACCCACAGGATCAAATAAAATTCTGCATTCATTAATTTCCAAATTATAGGAGGGAATCACTCACAATAACCCCACTCCCTAGACCAGTTGGAAAAGCAACAACCAGATTTTGATAGCCTTTCTGAAAGCCAGCCCGGTAAGCTTGTCCAGATCTCTAGGGTTATATTTTTTCTAAAAGGGGAGATGGCAGTAGTTACAAAGGTTCAGAAAGTGTCATCTCTGATTAAAGAGACCTGGAATGAACCTCTCTTACAAGACCCTACTGAAGAGTCAAACCAATTGGGATCAGGTAGCTTGGAAGATGTCCAAGTGTCTGTGGACAAGCAACATATTCAGTCGTGGGATTCAAATATTGTTGCCACCGGTTTGGTGGGCGCACTTTGTGCACATGCACACACTTTGCGTGCATGTGTGCATTAAATGTGCACTTTGCAGAGGCGCAGAGGTCTTCTAACTCACCTCTTGATCCCGGTCGCTTCAGCAGCTGCTGTGCGATGCTATTCTGTGCCACACAAAGTAGCAGCACTTCAAATTCAGCGGATAAAGGTGAGTATGGAAACCTGGGCAGGCGGGCAGGCCCAACAGCAGAGCCAGCAGAGCAGTGGAAAGAACCGGTTCGGTCTCCGCTGCTGATCGCTCCTATCGGCTCTCCAGAACCGGGTAGAACTGGTTAAATTCCACCACTGAACATGTTGAATTGCACCTGTAGAAGCAAAGTTGTCTTGTTGAGTATCTTTATGCTTGCTGTTGCATTTTAAATGTCCTCTCTTTTTTTCCTCTCATCTGCCTGGCTACAACAGTAAGTACCTAGTTCTGTTAAATTAGTTACTATGATTCTCAACATATGAACTTGTGATGTAAAGATCAGGGGTGGGATTCAAATTTTTTAACAGCCAGTTCTGTGGGCGTGGCTTAGTTGGTGGGTATGGCTTGGTGGTCATGTGACTGGCTGGGCGTGGCCAATTCAACATCACTCACATCGAGGCACGCATCTCCTCGCCTGGCCTCTCATGACTGTGGGGATGTCGCAAGTGTAAAAAATGGCCATAAGTCCATTTTTTCAGTGCCATTGTAACTTTGAATGGTCACTCCACACAAGCAAAGTATCAGCAAAGGAGGAAAAAAAACTGCAGAGACGTTCCTGAGACAGGAAGTCTAGTCCTGCCAAGAATGTAATAAGGGTTAACGGAGAGGCAGTTTCTGTAAGCAACACCAGAATATTTCCTTCCTGCCTGCCTTACAGGATTAAGTCAGTAATTTCTTCTAACAACCAGTTCTCCAAACTGCTTAGAATGTTAATAACTGGTTCTAGCGAATAGGTGCAAACCTGTAGAATCCCACCCCTGGTAAAGACCCACAAAACTAGGATCAGATTTAAGATTTGAAATTAACAGTTTTAATGAAAGAGAAGAAAGGTATCCAGTTTTGTTTCTATTTGGAAACAGCTTCTAGATTTTCTGCTTGAAACAGGAAAAAAATGAAATTTTATAGATTAGATTAGTTTGTTTTAGAAATGGCTAGAGTTCATTAAATACAGTACGTGAAAGTAAAAATCTGAGGTTGTAACTTTAGTTTGCATTTTACTGCATGGCAAAATTTGGAAGTTACTGCTTTTTTTTTCTTTTTCCTCTACCCTACACTTCTTTCTCTATTCTTTTCCCTTCCCCTATTATCTTCATTTTCATTTATATTTTACATTATGATAAATTTCAATAAAAATACATTTTAAAAATGGTTTAAGATTCACAGTCCAAACAAACTTGGCAAAGTAAATCCTGGTCACTTATTTCTCTTTTACATGCTCCCATCACATGAGAGAAGAAAGCAAGACCAAGTTTGCTGGTCTTGCTTTCTATACCTTATTCCTCATGACAATCAAAGAGATTGTCCCAAAGGTGCTTTTTTCAACAGGCAACTGGACGTTCTGATTTTTCTTTGAAGACATTTTGCTTCTCATCAGATGTGGTATTCAAATTTTTTAACAACCGGTTCTGTGGACATGGCTTAGTTGGTGGCCCTGGCTTGGTGGTCATGTGACTGGGTGGACAGGACTTGGTGGTTATGTTATTGGCTGGGCAGTGGCCAACTCAATATCACAGCAAGGCACACATCTCCTCGCCTGGCCTCTCATGATTGTGGAGATGCTGCAACAGTTGTAAGTGTGAAAAATGGTCATAAGTCACTTTTTTCAGTGCCATTGTAACTTTAAATGGTAACTCCACATAAGCAAAGTGCCAGCAAAGGAGAGGGGAAAAAACTCCAGAGACTGTTCCTGAGACAGGAAGTCTAGTCCTGCCAAAAATGTAATAAGGGTTAACAGAGAGGCAGTTTCTGTAAGCAACTCCAGAATGTTTCCTTCCTGCCTTCCTTACAGGATTAGGCCAGTAATTTCTTCTAACAACCGGTTCTCTGAACTGCTTAGAATATTAACAACTGGTTCTAGTGAATAGATGTGAACTGGTAGAATCCCACCCCTGCTTCTCATCCAAAAACCTTCTTCAGCTCTGAAGCTTCCTGGATGAGAAGCAAAACATCTTCAAAGAAAATCCAGAAAGTCCAGCTGCCTCTTGAAAAAGCAGCTTTGGGACAACCATGACCTGAATAACTGAGAATCTCCGTAGATATCAAGGAGATTGTCATATATTCATACTCAAGGTCTCTGCACCATTAGATGCTGATTTCCACTAAAAGCATTTCTGTACCATCTCCATCCATGAGGTTAGTGTTCTAGCCGAGATAACTGTCACAGAGGATAGAGCCAATGTGGATGACCCCACATTCTTTTTACAGGTAAGAATAAGTTATAAAAGAAATGAATAACGAAGGCTTTGGAATGAGCCCTGTTTACCATCTATAGATATGGAGAGATTTATCAAATCATTCAATGAATTCATCAAATAATTCATCAAATTGTTGTGTTCTGTGTATTTGTGGAAGACTGCCAACTAGACTAGAAGGGGCCATAAACATGAGGTTAGCTTAGTCTTGCGCAAATGCAAGAGTCATAAGCTCAAACTCATCCAAGATATGTGAAGTCTTATCTGGTTGTTCCCAAGCAGTCTGGAGAGACAGCAATAGCACCAACAATAGCACTTAGACTTATATACCGCTTCACGATACTTTATTTATTAGTATTTATTTATTGAATTTATATTGCCCATGGTGACTCAAGGAGGCTTACAGAATATAAAACCACATTTAAAACAATAAAACTAATAAAAAGAATCAAATAAATTAATATAGTATATTTATTTTATTTATTTTTATTTATTTATTCAATTTTTATACCGCCCTTCTCCCGAAGGACTCACTAAAAGGACCAACTAAAACAATACATATAAAAAAATAAAGTAGAATTAAATATGGGCTGCTTCCAGACCTAAAACCCCCAATACTAAAAACCATGATTAAAAACCAATTTAAAATTGGCCCAGGCCAGTCTGCTCACAGAGCCAGGTCTTCAAATCACGCCTGAAAACCCTCAGGTCGGTGGTCATTCTCAACTCTGAGGGGAGCCCATTCCAGAGAGCGGGTGCCCCCAGAGAAGGCCCTATTCCTTGGGGTCACCAGGCGGCACATGGAGGCTGTCGAGATCCGGAGGAGGCCCTCCTTGTGGGAGTGCACCGGAGGGTGGGAGACTACTGGCAGAATCAAATCCCACCCCAGCAACAGCAGATCACACCAGCCATTTAATGGGCTCCATCCGACTCTGGGTTCTCCAGGCCCACTGGCAGAACCAGGTCTTCAGCGCCTTCCAGAAGAATATTAGAGTGAGGGCTATTCTAATCTCAGGGGGAATGATGTTCCAGAGAGAGGGAGTCACCATGGAGAAGGCCCTTCTTCTGGGTCCCACCAGGTGTATATCACTTGGGGATGGGTCCTGCAGCATTCCCTGCTCTGATGGGTTGGGTAGATGTTACCGACAAGAGATGGTCCCTCAGATAACCTGGTTCCAAGCCATGAAGGGCTTTAAAGGTGACAACCAGCACCTTGAATTGCACCTGGAAGCAAATTGGCAACCAATGCAGCTCCCACAGGAGAGGTGATACATTTGTACACCGGGGTCTACACAAAATCATGCAGGCTGCTGCATTTTGCACCAACTGGAGCTTCTGGATGCTCTTCATAGTCAAGGTGAGAAGGGACTAGGCATGAGTGACTGTGAGTAGGGATTGTTGGTCCAGAAAAGGGCATAACTGGTGCACAATCCACAATTGTGGAAAGGCCCTCCTGGTCATGACCACCACCTGCTCTTTGAGCAGGAGTTGTGAGTCTAGGAGAACCCTCAGATTATGCACAGTGTCTGTTTGGGGAGTGCCACCCCATCCAAGACCAAAGGTGGCAATTCTCCCTGAGCCAGTGAACCCCAAACCCAGAGCCACTCAGTCTTGCCAGGGTTTGGTTCAATCCTTTGTGCCCCATCCAGCTCCTAACAGGTTCCAGGCACTGCAAGAGGGAGGACACAGCATCACTTAACTCACCACCGGCTGAGTATCATCAGCATATGATCTTACCCACCCAACTTTTATATAAATGTCGAACAGGAGCAGAAAGAGTACGGAGCCCTGCAAAACCCTGCAAAGCAGTGGGCAAGGACTGGATGTCTCCCCTCCAATCAATACTGACTGAGAGCAGCCACAGAGGAAGGAAGTGAACCAGGATAGCATAAGGCCTCCCACTCCCATCCCCTGAAGCCGCTCCAGGAGAATACCATGTTCGATGGTATCGAAAGCCACCAAAATGTCAAGCAGAGCAAGGATGGATGCACTACCCCATCCTGCTCCCACCAGAGATCATCCGAAAGTGCCACCAATGCCATTTTCTATTCCAAATCCAGGACTGAATCCTGACTAGTAGGCGTCAAGATCATCCATTTCACCCACTGCAGCACAATCACCTTCTCAACAACCTTTCCCAAAAAGGGAAGATTGGAAACAGATCAGAAATTATCCAACAGGGTGGAATCCAGCAATGGCTTCTTAAGAATAAGGCAGACCACAGCCTCCTTAAAGGCTGGGGCACTGTCTTCTCCTGTAGGGAAGCATTAATCACTGCCAGAGTCCACCCACCTGTCACCATCTGGGAAGCTTTCACAAGCCAGGAGGGACATGGGTCTAAAACACAGGTACTTGAGCACATACTCCCTAGGATCCTGTCTACTTCCTCAGGAGCAACAGGGTCAAACTGTTCTCAGATAATAGGGCAAGAACCTTTCCCAGGGGCTTCCACTAGACCAGCAACCACACTAGCATCTAACTGGGAACAAAGCTGAATGATTTCGTCTTCCAGAAAATCAGCAAATTCATCAGCACCCTCCTTCAAACTCCTTCCCCAAGAGGAGGAGGAGGCTCACCTTAAAGAGGGTTGCTGGGCGATTATCTGCAGATGCAATTAATGTAGAGAAGTATTTATACTTTGTCGCACAAATCAGCATGAGGTAGGCCTTGATGGCAGCTCTTACCTGTGTTCAATCAAGTTCATCCTTTGTCTTCCGCCAGCAGAGCTCTAGACATCTCCTCATGAGTTTCATCCCTCTCAGTTCCTCTGTACACCATGAGGCACAGAGAGGTCTACAGATGAGGAGAGGTCACATGGGTGCAATCCTATCCAGAGCCTCAGTCACCTTCCTATTCCAAACAGTGACTAAGAGTTGGCTGGACTGCACAGTAGATCTGCAGTTATAACCCCCAGCTCCTTCTGGAACCCATCCAAGTCCATTAGTTGACGGGGCGGATCAATCTAATAGGTCCTGCCTCCCTGTGGGGAGTATAGCTCTTGAAAAACTCATTGCTACCAGACTGTGATCTAACCATGACAAGGGGACCAAGGACAGGTCCACCAATTCCAGGTCACATAAGCACAGACTTTTCTGAGTGGTTTACAGAGTCAGTGCATTGCCTCCAACAATCTGGGTCCTCATTTTACTAACCTTGGAAGGCTGAGTTAAACTTGAGCCAGTCAAAATCAAATTCCTGACAGTGAGCAGTGAGTTAGCCTGCAATACTGTATTCTATGTTAGCCTGCAATACTGTTTTCTGAGCCACCGCGGCTCTCAGATTCTTGTAACTTTGGTAGATAGCAATAAAGTTGCTTATGTTAGCTATTTGGAACTTGCTCTGGTTGCTTGCACCCAGGGGTGGGATTCAAATTTTTTAACAACTGGTTCTGTGGGTGTGGCTTAGTTGGTGGACGTGGCTTGGTGGTCATGTGACTGGGTGGATGTGGCTTGGTGGGCATGTTATTGGCTGGGAGTGGCCAGCTCAACATCACTCAATCTAGGCACGCATCTCCTCGCCCGACCTCTCATGACTGTGTGGATGCTGCAACAGTCATAAGTGTGAAAAATGGTCATAAGTCACTTTTTTCAGTGCCATTGTAACTTTGAATAGTCACTCCACACAAGCAAAGTGCCAGCAAAGGAGAGGAAAAAAAAACTCCAGAGAAGTTCCTGAGACAGGAAGTCTAGTCCTGCCAAGAATGTAATAAGGGTTAACGGAGAGGCAGTTACTGTAAGCAACACCAGAATGTTTCCTTCCCGCCTTCCTTACAGGATGAGGCCAGTAATTTCTTCTAACAACCGGTTCTTTGAACTGCTTAGAATGTTAACAATAGGTTCTAATGAATAGGTGCGAACTGGTAGAATCCCACCCCTGCTTGTACCTGACACCGTTCAACATAAATCCACATAGTTGAATGCAGTGGATCTTATTTCCAGATCTCCTGTATCATGCTTCCCTTGCACCTTATAAGTTCTCATGGTTAAGCACTGACAATCACAAAATAATACAAGGCTGGATGTTAAGGAAAATGCTGCTAGACAATTTCAGATATAAACTGCATGATTTAGGCTATGTTTTCAACAGAAATGAACTCATTTTGGCATGTGTTGGGACATGACATGAACCTTAGGAAAAGAGGAAATATTTGGGTAAGTATTGTATGTCGACACTAGGGATTTAATTCACAATGGCCACAAAAGAATTCTTTGTCTAACTTGTATTGCTGTCCAATAATTTTTATGGGAGCATTCATTCACATCTGGCAGAGAGCTGTAACAGTGGATAACAGATGTATCTGGTAGCTTCTCATGTCTGCCCCAACACCAATGCGCTGTTTAGAATTTTGAAAAGATCAGAAATCCAGAAAGATCAGCAGCAAACATTACAAGCACTTAGAGCCATAGGAAAATAAAAAGTATGACTAAGAATTGTACAGAATAATAGACAGAAAGGAGTAAGCTTTGTGCAAACTATTTGAACAATTTAGGACAGCAGGAACAAACCTGGCTATAAAATTGGAAAGTGAGCCTGACGGATTTATTATTTATCTTTCTCAATCAGTTTATTACAGTCTTAGACCAGAGACCTGAACAAATAAAAATGCTCAATAAATATACAATAAAAAAATTCTAACATAAAATAATAAATAACAACGAAAATCTCTCTCTATATAAAAGTGAAATATCACTCATGCATCTTCACAAAATCTCCAGAACCGAGAAGCCTACAAACTTGAAATTTGGCACGTATGTTCCTTTTGGCTTCTAGGTGCTCACTAAGAAAGAGTTTTTCGAAATGACCATCAGAGCATTCGTATTTTGTATATTATTATTAACAAGCTCTGATGCTAAGGAGTTCTATTCCCCCTCCCCACCTGAAAAGGAATCTGTTCCAAATGCAAAACACAAGCAGAGGAGAGGAGTTTCAGTTTCAGTTTTAGTTTCACAGTACCAAGCAGCTTTAGTACAGAACAGTTGAGCTAAGCCACACTTAGGCTCCTTGCTGTCTCCTTCTTGCTCACACAGCAAATACTGTTTCAGTTTCCAAACAGCCCTCAAATCTCTTGCACACTAACAGGACACTAGCCAGATGAATACTGATGGATGCTGGTAGGCAGAGGCAGAATTGATTTTCCTTATTTTTCTCCCCAAAAACTAAGCCCGACCACATAGTTTCATAGCAAAACACAGGTATCGAACTAGTCTATAATAAAACCCAGTCTGTCAATTATACATGGTCTAACTATACTAAAATTACAATCCATAAACTGTGTGGCCCATTGTAGGTTCAATGCTAAAAGAGAAAGGATTAAGCAGTGCAGAGTTTGCCACATTTGTTATATAACGTAACTATGGTGGAAAAGACACATGTTTGTGATGAATCCCCAGTGTTCCTGCACAGTATCTGGCCACCTGCACTGTAGTTATGGACTGTTCATTCTTAATCAGCCACTGAAGATAGGTAGTATCAGAACAGCCAGGATACCTAGCAGTTATTGGCAGAATATGTTTTTTCTAATCTCTGTGTAAAAGGAATATCTAAGGAGCATGTGATCCACAGTCTCCACCTCTCCTGAGCTGCAGATATTTATCTGTTTTCTAAAATTACTTTTTTTAAAATATTCAATTCTGTATCAATTTGGTAAGCTGATTGAAAAAGGGTCTGTCAACTTCACTTTAACAAAGGAGAGCATTTCAGGAGGATATCACTCTGCAGTGGGAGGCATCCTGCTAATGGGCTACCCCAATTCTCTGCAAATATCTCCAAATGTCACTGACAGGATACTTTGCTCTGATTTTTAGGATTTATCTGAAAAGAAGAATAGCTTTTATCCTGATTAAATGTTTAAAATGTCATCTTCCATTCATAGAGAATACAATAAAGATAATGAATTTTTACTCTGTCTAATTTTCACTTTGGATAAATTTTAAGGAAGGAGAAAACAAATTATCCAAGTTACAAATGTGTTCCTTTTGTAAGATTCAAGGGTTCATTCAAGTTTGTCCTCTTTTCTAGTAAATACAGAACAAATTTTTTTTACAAACTTTTTCTCAGGATACAAACTTTTACAAACAATTTTCTTCAAATCTAATTGCTCCACATAATCTTTTTGGCATTTCAGCCCTAATACATCAGCCCTCCCATCAGATAATTATGAGGAAAAACACAGATACCGTAAAGACATGTATCTGTTCACATATAAATCACATTCAATTGAAGTTGGGTAAGAGAGACGTTACACCAATTTGGTGTAACGGTTCAAGCATTGTGCTAGAAACTGGGTAACCATGAATTCTGGTCCTGCTTCGAGTGTGAAGGTGATCTTGAGCCAGTCATTTTCTCTCAACCCTAGGATGGAGATAATGGCAAGTCATTTCTGAAAAATCTTGACAAGAAAACTACAGACAATCTCAGAGAACTACAGACAATCTCAGAGAACTGGACATGATAAATGGAAGAGGGGGAAAGATTCTTTACCAATAAGAATTAATCAAGATTTTTCATCATTTATTTGGAAATAGAAAGATATCAAGACCACTAGAGGAAGCAAGGTGGAGTGAAAAGGAAGGAGGAAAAGCTACCCAAGTTATACATGAGTTCTTTCCATTAAAGGCAATGCTTATGATATTTCTATTACCTCCATCATTATATCTGCCATATTTTTCACACTATAAGATGCACCTGACCCTAAGATGCACCTAGCTTTAGAGGAGGAAAACAAGAAGAAAAATATTCTGAACCAGAGCCTGAGAGGACCACAGATAGGTGTCCTCCTATATGCCAACTCTGCTTATTGACTCCTACATTGTGGAAAAGAGACAGAAGAGGCAATGACAAAGACAGAAGAGGCAGAGTTCAGCACTGTAAAAGGACCCCACCGCCAAAGCCCAGCTGCTATTCACCAAAAGACCAGGACCGTGATGCAATATTCTCTCCACAAGATGCACAGACATTTCCACCCACTTTTGAGGGACAAAAAGTCTTATGGAGTGAAAAATACAGTATATTATAATGAGGACCAGGGTAGCTAAGAAAGCAAGTTGACATGGACTCATAATAAAATGTGCTGCTTGCTTTTCATTTTTTTCACTGCCTTTTGCAAGAACACTATTCATTACCCCTACCTTTCTTGGATTTTTTTTCTCTCAGGCTTGCTTGCTTGCTTCCACAGAGGAAGAACCATTCCCTGGGTACATTTTCAAACTGAGAATTGGAATTACTGTGCTATTCTTACATTCATGCTGATCAAAGTCATTTGTTCATCTACACCAGGGACTGGAAAAAAATGTCTATCAAGGCACAGATCCCATCCCTCCTCCATTCCTTAGGTGCAGCTGGAAGTCAAGGAGTGTGACAGCCAATGGACAGTGCCGGACTTCCAGAAAGAAGTCACTGATAGGCTGGTACTATTGCTTGGGAGGCCTTCCTCTTGGCCCTTAGCCTACCCCTAATCCCAGGAGCTTAATGAAACTCAGGCTTGGTAATCTGCTATCCACTCACCCATCCTTAGCTTATGGGCTATATCGACTGCGACAGATTTAGCTTGTGACCTCAATCTAGCTACATTTGGATACTGTCAAACATAAAAAAAAATGCAGAGCCAGAACGGTTCAAATGAAAACAGATTATTGCATGCTAACACTCTCTGATAGAATCTGAACTACTAACAGTTAAAGCAAATTCGTGGTAGATAAGAGACAATGGAATTCAAGATGGGCTGGACTTAGACCTCTTGAAGAACATGAAGAGACTCAATACTGATAATACATTTAGGCTCAGCCTGGTCATCTCCTATCCTGTTTCCCCAAAATATGACCTACATATATGCCCAATATAAGCCCTACCTCCCCCCCCAAATAAGCCCTAATTAAGATCCTTCTCACTCCAGAGTGCACATAAAAATTAAGTTAGGATGGGGATGAAGGGGTTGAAGCTGCTCTACTACTTACCTTTGAACAGTTGCAGCCAGGCCTCGCACACCCTGAGCCCTGCTTTGACAGCCCATTTCTTCTGTAGCCGGCAAGGCTGGCAAGGCTTTCCTGAAGGCTTCTGTAGCTGATAACAAAATTCCAGATTGATCTAGAGCTCTGTTATCAGCTGCAGAGGCCTTCAGGAAAGCCTTGAGGGTGCAGAAGAAGTTCCTGAAAGCCTCTGACAGCGAAAAGGAGGCCAGGGGCAACGTGCGCAAGTGAGGTTAGTCAGTGGATTACATCTCCCGAAAATAAGACCAGGTGCCTTTTTTTGGTGGCAAAAAAAATAATAATAAGACAGGGCCTTATTTTTGGGGAAACACGGTTCATATACCTCTAGTAGTTCATACATCTCCTTCAGGCTCTCCCCCTACTTCTGTCTCCAACAGACCTACTGATGATGCACAATTATCCACCAGGAACATCCGTGAGTAGAGAACAGAAAAGAGAAAAAAAAAGTCTGCCTTGGTTTCAGTGGCTGTGAGATTGCCGCTGAAACTTCATCAGGAGCATTCAAAATAAATCAAAGAATCTCCAATAATCTCGTACTGAAATTGATTGGGTAAATTTAGCACGCCTTTAAGTACATGTGCAATGTTGGCACCAACTCTGACTCTGAGGGCAAAAAATGGCGATCCAATTTGTGTCATCACCAGCACTGGCATGGCTCATTGTATCACGTCTGATTGCACTATCCAGCATCTTTTGCATCTCTTCCAAATTTCTCCCAAAACACAGATGGCTGCATTAATTCCAGGCTGGTGTTTGTGACTAGAACAGCACATCAGTAAACAGCAGGAATAGGAGTTTCATCCTTACGATGGCATCCATCAGAAAAATTTCATATTCTATCCATTTTTCCCTTTACTGCTGCATAGTTACCTGATAAATGAAAGGATTTCACATCCATTCCTAATGTAGCGATTATCTGTTACATTTATACATTTTTCACATCCGTAATATTTTTGCAATAGATTTCCCTGAATCAGCTGATGACATTTAATAGAATGTTTAAGACACAGTATAAAATCTTAAATGCTTTTTGCTCAGTCTGAGGGTAAAATTGTGGTGCCGAGATTGATTTCCAAATTAAAAACTATGTAGGCGTATTGGCAATTCTCCTTCTCCATTCCCTCCCCCCTACCTTTTGCTTCTCCTCTACATATTAAAATATAACAAAACAGCTCTTAAGAAAATACTTATGAAGAGGTAGAAACTAAAAGTGTGCTTGCCTTTACAAGAAGACATGAAGAAGAGTTTGTTAATGAAATGGACAAGATGACAATGCAACAAATGCAATTGCCCATAAAACTCTTATTGGGTACAGAAGAATCTGCAGTGAATAAATATTAACACAAACACTACAGGAAACGTAAAATAAATGGGCTGGGGGGGGGGGGGAAATCTAAACTGGTGGTTAAAACCACTGAGGACTTAAGGAAACAGTTATTTGCATATTGCAGGGCTCCATCTGCTGTGGAAAATCTAGGCTGCAAGAATGATTTAAGATTTAATAGAAGTAGTAGCCGCTGTTAATTATAATTTGCACATTTACAAATCAGCACCGATAGCAATATAAATTATGAAATATAACGGTGTTATGTTGGATACTGGGGAAAATAAGATGACAGACAAAGTTAATGGAGTATCCCTAACAACAGCTCTGTCAGAACACATCAGAGAACTAATCCAGTTACAAAGGCCCTGCAATGGAAAATCTATTTAAAATATTAAAATGCTGTTTGGTAAAAGCTTTTTCATAGTGCATTTTACTTAAACAGTTGCTTATTCCTCATGGGTCATTAGCTGTACACTCAGATGCACTCTGGAAACTGCTGTTGGAGAGAATAACAGAAATTTAAAGAGAAATGTATTTATGCAGCACTTTTCTTGAAATATAGAATTGGCTTGCTGCTGACTTGTATTCAGACAAGTAATGTCAACCACCTTCACCGATTAAACCTTTGGGGTGTTGCGCAGGAACGCCCTTGAATTGAGGAGATATTTGTTTAAACCCACCAACAATCCTAAATGGGTGTGCCCAGGGCATAATTAATTTACAGGATTCCCTAGCGTTGATGACCTTCAGCTGAAATTCTTTTATTAAAGGATGGCATAAATAGAAGGAAGATGGGCCTTAAGTCACATTAGCTAAGTGCCACCCTCATGTTAGGGTGTTAGTCAGAAGCCATAATGTAGATCCCCAAATAAGAAATGCTGAGATATAACCATCTGTTTAATTGCTCAAAATGTGGTGGGAACAAAAGGTTGGAGTAGTTGGATGTTAGATAAGTCAGTCAGATAGTTCACGTACTAAGTCTTGCAGTCTGAGGTTTAGCTCAGACCAGTTTCATCCATTTCATCCATTGGAATTACTCTGTTTTTTGTAGAAAAACAATTCTAACCATCTTTTGTTGCTCTGCGCTTATCCTAAAAGGGATCAGAGGGCTGTGAAAAAACAAATTAAGGGGCGTGCATAAGTGCATCATCGTGCCTACCGTCCCTGTCCTATTGTCCCCATTTATTCGTACCTATTTCCTGTATTCTTACTCATGTTTATACTTATACCTATTATCTTGTAAGCAATTGACAAATCAAATAAATCAAATAAATAAAAAATAAAAATTCAACATTGCTTCCAAGCAGTGGTGCGATTCAACCGGTGTAACAACCGGTTTGTGCACATACACACCATTTTAAAAAGCCCATTTTCAGCTATAATACTTACCTTCTACTGCAGCCCCGGTGAGTAAAACAGCTGAGCCACGGCAAAACTGCTCTGCTGTGTGAATCAGCTGTGCTCTAAAACAAGGAAATAAAGCACGGGAAAGAGCAGGGGTAGATGGGCGGGGCCAAATGATCACCAGAACTACCTGTTCAAGTGAACCAGTCCAAACCAATAGAATCCACCCTTGTTTCTGAGTCCAGCTGAACCAGGAAGCAGGGAGGAGTAATTTTCCTGTTGCCTGATAGTTTCTTTGTAACATTTCCCACCCCTAGTGAAACCACTGACTTCACACACATTGCAGTAAGGCAGAATGACATCATTCAATGTCTAGCTGAGGTCAGGGATGGAATACAAATAAAGTTGCCACCGGTTCGGTGGGGGTGGCTTGGTGGATGTGCTTTGCGCGCGTGCATGCACTTTGCGTGCACACGCGCACCAAACACGCACTTTGCGCAGGCGCAGGCGCAGAGGCATTTGCTCAGGTGCAGAGTTCCTCCTGCAAGCCTGCACGATGCTAGTTGCTGCAGCAGCTGCTGCGCGGCGCTATTCTGCACCACGCAAAGCAGCTGTGCTTTGAATTTTGGCCATAAAAGTGAGTATAGGAGACCGGGCGAGTGGCGGAAAGAACCAGTTCTTTCTCTGCTGCTCATCACCGCTACCGGCTCTTCAGAACCAGGCAGAACCGGTTGCATTTCACCTCTGGCTGAGGTCTTATATGGTTTTAGTACACCCAACATTCAGGGGTGGGATGCAAATATTTTTACTACTGGTTCTGTGGCTGTGGCTAGGTGGGAGTGGCTAGGTGGGTGTGGCCACGTGACTGGGTGGGTGTGGCTTCTTCTTGTTTCTTTTTTCAGTACCGTGCTCCATTTTTTTGTCTTCTTGTGCTCATGGAAGCCTCCTGGGTGGGTACATTTTTGCTCCCAGGAGGCTTCCCTGAGGCCCAGGAGGCCAAAAATAGAGTGCGGGTGGGCGTAACACCCTGCACACCCCTTTTTGCCTCCTGGGCCTCAGGGAAGCCTCCTGGGCGAAGCAGTAAGATCATCACAGCTGATCATCAGAACAGCTGATCGTTGGGAGGAAAAAAAAAAAGAAATACCTTAAGGAGTGACTGGGCAGGAGAGAATGCAGTCAGCAATCTTGGGCACGCACACAATATTGTGCATGGTACAATAAGGACTGACTGGGAAGGGAGAGGAGGGGCGGGTGGAGAGGGACCGGGCCAGCCAAGGGCACAATTTGCCAGTTCTCTAAACTGCACAGAATCATAACAACCAGTTCTATAGAACCGGTTTGAACTGGTAAAATCCCATGCCGGCCAACATTCAGATCCCAGCAAAACTACTGAATTCTATTTCCTAAGGTGTCAGTCCCTATTGATTATTACATTCATCCTTCACATAAAAGATGTCCTCGACCTACAACAGTTAGTGAGTGTTTGAAGTTACAATGCCAATGAAAAAGTGACGTATGACCATTGTTCTTACTTATGACCGCTGCAGGATCCCCATAGTCAAGTGATTTACATGCGGATGCTTGGCAACAGATTCGTATTTATGACCGTTGCAGTATCCTGGGGTCACATAATCCCCTTCTGCGACTTTCTGAGAAGCAAAGTCAATGGGGAAGCCAGATTCACTTAACAACCGAATTACTAATTGAACAATAGTGATTCACTTAACAAAATGTGGCAAGGAAAGTCTGAAAATGGAGCAACACTCACTTAACAAATTTCTCACCTAGCAACACAAACTCTTGGCTCCACTATGGTTGTAAATCAAGGACCAGCTGATAAGAAATGTTTTCAATAACAGTTTTTTTTTCTCGTTGTTATTCTTCTATTCTATATCTGCTTTAGCATCAGTGAAACTGCAGCACCAGAACCCAAAAATTCCTCACCAGAGCTTCTCACCAAACGGAGCTGGAGAATCTCATAAACAAAGGTTCAACAAGGCTAATAGACTCAGCCAAGATCATGTTAAATGCTGTATTACAAAAGTCATAAAAACACTCTTATTGGAATGAATCCAGCCTGTATTTTACAACCTTACTGAACTGTAGCTAGTGTGAGCACATGCGAGGGGGGGGGGGAACGATACAGACTTTGGTAATCGAAAGATAACCTGCCTACATGGCAATATTATTTTTTCAATGTTTTATTATTGCCATTCATCCAAATTGCATCTAGTTCAGCGTTGGAGGCATGCAAATGGCATCTTTATATAGCAAAGAGGATTTCCCAGGAAGCCAGAAATCATGGGGCAATGTGGTAGATAAAGCCTTGCATTTTGTTAACGATTGAATAACTTATCAGAAACCAAGAACATAAAATGACCCAGTGTTGTGTAATATATGAATATTGACAGCTAAGCCTATTAAGTAACTTGCAGAGCAGAATTTGTCTCCCAAACAGAGCTATTATATTTTTGGCAGTACTTAATATTTTTCGCATTTTGCATCAACTGCTCTACAGTTGAACTGATGCCATCTACGTTCATGCTATGTCGAACAAATATTGTACAAAATGCTACCACAAAAGTTGGCAAAGTGTAACTCCAGGATTGCATGTGACTCAGTGGTGGGATTAATTTTTTTTTTACTAGCGGTTCTGTGGGTGTGGCTTGGTAGGCATGACAGGGGAAGGATACCGTAAAATCTCATTTCCTCCCCACTCCTGGGGGAAGGTTATTGCAAAACCCCCATTCCCTCCCCACCCCACTAACCTGCTTTCTAGCTCCAGTCACCTGTGCAGGGCAACAAAAGAAGACCTAGCTGATCAGCTGGAACTCAGGAGACAGAGAATAGATGGGTGTGGGACCAATCAGAGGTGATATTTGCCAGTTCTCTGAACTACTCAAAATTTCCGCTACCGGTTCTCCAGAACTGGTCAGAATCTGCTGAATACCACCTCTGCAAATGACTCCAATACTCTTCTCCCCTTTTGGAAGCAGATTTCTGGAGCTCTTCTCTTCTCCTTCCACCCCTCTCCACGTAGTATCAACAATCAGTTACCTTGTGTTCCCAGGCACAGGGACTGGCCTTGAAGGACAGGAGGAAGAACTGCTCCCAAGGCAATGATTAGATAGCCAGGGCTTGAGCCCAGACCAAGAAAGCAATTTCAAGCAAACATCTCAGACAGGACCCTCCCTAGTTCACCTGGAGATAAAGTGAAGGGCAGAAGGAAGCACATTCAGACTTGCAAGGCTTTAGAACACAGGCAATCCTTGACTTGCGACCACAATAGAGCCGAAAATTTCAGTTGTTTAAGTGTGACATTTGTTCAGTGCATTTTGCCCCATTCTATGACCTTTCTTGCCATGGTTGTTAAGTGAATCATTGCAGTTGTTACATTAGTAACCCCAGTTGTTAAGCGAATCTGGCTTCCCCAGTGACTTTTGTTGTCAGAAGTTCGCAAAAAGGGGATCCCCGGACATTGCAACCATCATAAATATGAGCCAGATGCCAAGCATCTGAATTTTGATCAAGTGATGGGGATGCCATAAGTGTGAAAAATGGCTATAAGTCACATTTTTCAGTGCTGTTGTAACTTTGAACGGTCACTATACGAACTGTTGCAAGTCAAGGACTAACTGTATAAATATTCTTGGCCTATATGTCATTGGATTCTTGCTGTAATCTACCTTGTAGACCCTACCTTGCTTCCTGCTATTTGAAACACAGAACATTCTAGTATAAACGTAAAATCCTGGACAAAACTCTATTCTGTATCATCACTCTAACCACTGTACTTTCAGCTGTTCCCAAAACTTTCTGGGCAACCTACACTAAAGCAGTGGTGGGATTCAAAAAAAATTACTACCAGTTCTGTGGGTGTGGCTTGGTGGGCATGATATGGCTTGGTGGGAGTGGCTTGGTGAGCATGGCAGGGGAAGCATACTGCAAAATCCCCATTCCCTCCCCACTCCTGGGGAAAGGATATTGCAAAATCCCCATTTTCTCCCCACCCAACTAACTTGCTTTCCAGCTCTGTTCTCCTGTGCAGGGCAACCAAAGAAGACCCAGATGATCAGCTATGACTCAGGAGGCAGAGAATAGATGGGGATGGGGCCAGTCAGAAGTGGTATTTGCCGGTACTCCAAACTACAAAAAATTTCCACTACCGGTTCTCCAGAAGTGGTCAGAACCTGCTGAATACCACCTCTGCACTAAAGCAGCAGTCACCAAACGGTGGGCTGCAACCCAGTGGTGGACCGTGAGAAAATTTTGGTGGACCGCAGAGAAATCTCACCCCCAGAGCACCCCCCCAAAGCAATTAATCCAGGCTGTGCAGAAACACAAGGCTGCACAGCCCACATGGCCAGTGGGAACTTCCCGCCCACTCACTCCTTACCCGGCAAACTTGCCTGCCAAATTGCTATTTTTCCTTTTTCCGACCCTCATCAGTTCTGCTGCGCTGGGAGGTTTAGATTAGCTAGGAAGCAGGAAATGGTTAGCTAGTCTTTAGATCTTCAGTTCTGCTTTTAAGTACAGCTGAACCTCCCTTAGGACTGAAGGTTTGCTTGCAAGCAAATTCAGTGCAGACTCATGGCAAGCAAATTTGAGAGACTGAGCTAGCCAATGGCAGATAGATAGATCACTGAGCAACTCAATCTGCCTGCCTGCTTTGCCTGATTTTGGGTAAAAGTTGCTCTTTTTTTATAAAAAATTCAATATTTATATAAATATTTATAATATTTACATACAAGCCATGTCCAGCCAGTCACATGACCACCAAGCCATACCCACAAATTAGGCCATGCCCACAGAACCAGATAGTGGTCCTCGGGATCTAAAATTATGGGTTTGGTGGTCCCTGAGGTCCAAAAGGTGATCCCTGCACTAAAGGATAGGTTAAATCGTCTCACTCTAGAATTACTGGAGAGAATTTCTTCGTATATATATATATATATATATATATATATATATATATATATATATATATATATTGGACATGGTTGGAAAAACCTCAATGAAATCCACAAGCATGATTTCATTCATAAAAACAAGGTGCATCTCAGTTTTAAACTACTTGGCTGCATTTAATCGACTCCTATTAAAATAATGCACAACATTATTTGTATAATAAAAACAATCTATCCTGCCAAAAAAATAGGGCCCTGAATAATTCACAGTAAGTGAAACCTGGCACCAAAAGATCATGGCACAGCCTCAAGAATGAAACAAAATGCATGTTTGTTTTCCAGGAAGCCACAAATAATTGGGCAGAATGAAAGGGCAATCCATTTTATTGGGGTGGCTTTACAGCAGAAAAGGTCCTGCTCTAAGTAAAAATCAGCCTTTCCGCCATAAAACATAGTACAGGTTCTGCAGCAGGCATGACAAAGTATTCCAATGTAAAAAAAAAAGTTCCTAAAATAATTTAAATCCAACATGACTTAATCAATGAAAACCAGATCTTGAACATAGAGCCTTGTTATAAGATTGCAGTCATATTTTTTGCTGCACGGAGAACAGAATGTCTTCTAACCACTATCTTGCAAACCAAAAAATGCCACAATTGCCATTGATTGGTGTGCTCTGTGTGTGTGTGTGTGTGTGTTTGTATATATGTTTGTGTGTGCATGTTTGAAATGTCACAATATGCTTTCTGTTACATAACTTCATAATAAAGAATACTACTATGAGGATATTAGGAAAAGTCATCATACAGACTTTAATTGTTTAATTGTTAATTGGCTACTACCGGTAGTAGTCAGTAAGGAGCTCAGAGAAAATATTATGTAATAAAAATAATATTATCTATTATATTACATAAATAAACATATGGTACTAAAGTGTCTCTTTCTCTCTCTCACACACACACACACACACACGCGCACACACACTCTTTTCTTTTCCCAAATCATTTTTTTTTAATTAGGTGAAGAAATCAACCTTCACACATGCAAGCAAAACTCAGAATATTCTCCACATTGCTATTTTTGATGCTGGCTCTTTTATTTGCTGCAATCAGAAAGGTGATTATAAACACTACAAAATTAGCACCCACAATTGCATAATTTACACAACGCTGTTTTAACCATTCATATGCATTGTGAGAAAGGGAAGGGCAGGCTACGTATGTACAGGAGAGAAATTCTGCATAAACATCAGCTACAGAAGAAGAAGCACCATGTGCCAAAAAAATCTAAGATACCACCTATACTCTCTTTCTTGTTTTCTATTTAGCCAATGAAGAGAAGGTTGAGCCAAATGTTTTTGAAATGCCTGCTGAATGTTTAATTGGCCTTAACTTTCCACACCCTTTCAAGTTCCTCCTTCAGGCCCTGAAGCCTCTCATACTCCTTCCAAATGTTGTTTGGCACCACGACATATATCACGACATATATATATATATATATATATATATCTGTATTGCATTATTGCATCATATATACTCCTAGGTGTTCCATTATCTACTCTGCCGTTAGGAAGAGCATGGAAACAACAGCTGTTGGCCTATTCAGGTTGTCTTTGATTTACAGTTGGTGTCTTAGCAATCGTTAGAAGTTTGATGGACCTACCTTGGGGCTACTTATGACCCAAATTCAAAGTTCTGACAGCCAGGGCTCCTCCCCTCCCCCACAGCATAGGACCAAAGTTTTGGTGCTTGGCTACTGGGCCACATTTATGGCTATTGCTGCATTGGTTTCAAGTGGCCTTCCGGGTGCGATTCAAGGTGTTGGTGGTCACCTTTAAAGCACTCCATGGCTTGGGACCTGGGTACTTACGGGACCGCCTGCTGTCACCATCAGCCTCCCGCCGGCCAGTGTGCTCCCACAGGGTGGGCCTCCTTGGGGTGCCATCAGCCGGACGATGCCGGCTGGCGGCCCCGAGGGTGTGGGCCTTCTCTGCGGGGGCTCCCTCCCTCTGGAATGAATTACCCCCGGAGATGCGGACCATCACTGACCTTCAGACCTTCCGGCACGCATTAAAGACACACCTTTTCCAACAGGCTGGTCTGGCCTAGTATTAATTATTAGGGTTTTAAATTTTGGATATTTTTAACTTTTTTACCCCTTTTTATTCTGCTTTTATAATATTATTCCAGCCATTAGTTTAATTTCTTTTAAATCTCTTTTAAATTTTTTACTATTTATGTCGTTTTATCTTGGCTGTAAACCGCCCCGAGTCCCTTTTTTGGGAGAGGGGGCGGTATAAAAGTGTAATAAAATAAATAAATAAATAAATAAATAAATAAATAAATAAATAAATAAATAAATAAATATTTGTGGGGGCTTTTGCAGTCACGTGACCACATTTTGCAACTTCTAGGTTTTGGCAAAACTGCCACCCATAGCAAACTGTTTCTTTACTTAACGACTGATGAGGGCCACATAGGATGGACTTTGTAATACCTGAAACATGGTTTTTGTAGTACTGTTGCCCTGGCTAGCTAATGATGGTTTTCTTTAATTTTAACATTTGCTTTTTTTTTTAATTATGTTGCTAATAGTTTCCCATGAGGCCTAACCTTCAAGAAAAAACCTCTCTTTCAGAAACCTGGATTGGCAGGAGAGTATTCCATACATTGTAGATAACAGTTTTGCTTTTTCTCAAACTTCCATGACCAAAGAAAATAGTAAATTTTGGAAAGTGCCAAGAATGTATCTTACCCATATTTTATTTTTTTTCTTTCCAAATATTTTACTTTTACTCAGAACACAATGTTCTTTTCTATGAATAGGCTCGCATATTATTGGATGCTTCAATTCATGTGATGTAATCGAACAGAAGACTATTTCAAAACCAATCAACTTTTGGTTTGAAGTTCTTTGTTGTGCTGATTATAAAAGTAAATGTAATCCTTTTTTCCAGATTCCCCCTGCTTTCTCAAAATGCTGTAATCAATTTCTTTCAAATGATCTTCTGACTCGGTTGCTTATTAGAAAAGATAAACCAAGACAAAAACTAGAGTTAGATCTAGCAAACACTTAACAGAGGATTCATTTAAGGGCCACAGTGATTCACATAATAACCTCAACAAAAAGCTAAGAAAATCAGATTAATTACACAACAGAACCATTTTACAGTCATCATGAATTACAACAATGATCGACAGGCTCAATTATGGCCTTAAGTCAAAGACTACCTGTACTTCAGCAGAAGTAACCTCCCTAAGTATGATTCCTTTGCTAGTCTATTTGGTTGTACAGCTGCAGGATGAGGATGGGCCACGCCTCCCATGGCAGCCAACCTGACTCTGGATGAACTGGTTGTTACATTATTTGAATCCCACCACTGGTTATAGGTCAAATCTGGGCCAGTCTCCCCTACTCTCTTCTTCTATTCTTAGATATGGAGGCAAGAGCTGTACCAATAGCTGTGCTGAATAAGATTCAACTGCTAATTCATTTTTTTGGGGGGGTGGGGGGGAGTATATGAAATTGATGCAGGGACTGGACAGTAGCATTTTGCTTTTTGGCTCGCCTGCAGGAAATTGGCCCTGGTTGGTGGAAATGTTTTTGCCCCCACCCCCAAAATGATTTTGAAGAAGTTTGGCTGACTAGACTTGTGCTTGTGCTTATTGATTTCTTTCAAAAAATGTTGGGTCTGTGAAAGATCCAGAGAGGCTTATAAACACCTTTGGATTAAAGATGCTTATAAAACTCCCCCTAATCCATAAATGTTCCAATTGCATCACGACTGCTGAAAAGCTTGTATTAAGAGGAAAGATGTCCAGCTTGATAATGTCATGTTCCCCTTAGTTTCTTATCAGCCTCACCAAAGTTCCATAAGTGTTTTGCTCTTCTGAATTACAAATAAAGTCCTGTCCCACTTTGTAGTCTGCTACAAAGTGATGAAGGAAAGATGGGCAGTTCTGTCCTCTCTGCAGAAAATGTTTATAGCATTCATCCTGTCAGGTCAGAGAGACCTAAGGATTTTCAGGCAAATAAAATCCATTTGGCCTTTTTACTCTATGGAATTGGGTTACTCATTTGTAGGAGGAGGTAATATTTTCTTACATGTTTGTCTTGGCCTTTACCAAGCCGCTCTCAGCACCCAGAGTTTTCCATTCCTCCCGCCTCCTCGCTTTCACAAGATAAGTTAAATTGTTATATATTGTCTAGCCAAAGGTCATGCAGTGACATCTTTGTGAATGAGTGAAGGAATATTGGAATATTGGGATTCCCCAACTGTAATCTTGTACATTATAATGGTTGATAGGTGCAGCACACTCATAAAGCTTATTTCTTTTCCTTTATTTATTAAATTTATATGCCACCCATCTCACTCCTGAAGTGATTCTGAGTTGCAGAAAATGGGGACTTAATATACCAACAGCTTCTTCTTTAAGCAATGTAGTGTGTTCAAAGGCCGTGTTCTATCCACTTTGGGGTAAGAAGATTCCAAATAAAGAATATGCTTTAATATTTAATAATATTTAAAATTGAATAAAGAATATCTATCTATTTCTTCCCACTTACGACTATAATCATGTTGCTTTTATCTTTATAATTTATATTGTTTTATTTGTTTCCTAGTACAATTTGGTTGCTTATTAGTAACTTATGACTATCACTAAGTATTGTATCTTATGATTCTTGATGAATGTATTTTTTTCCTTTATGTACACTGAGAGCATATGTACCAAAGATGAAATCCTTGTGTGTTCAATTACACTTGGCCAATAAACAATTCTATTCTAGTCTTTAGATTGCAATATTATGAATGTCTGTGGATTACAGTTAGCAATAGAAATAACAGTCATCGGTGCTTATGCAGACAGTCCTCAATTTACAGAATTCATTTAGTGATTGTTTGAAGTTACAACAGGATTAAAAAAAGTTACTTATGACCATCACACATATGACTATTACAGCATCTCCTTGTTCACGTGATCAAAACTCAGATACTTGGCAACAGACTCACATTTACAATGGTTACAGTGTCCCTGGAGTCACGTGATCATCTTTTGTAACCTATTGACAAGTGAAATCAATGGGGAAGCCAGATTCACTCAACAA
Source organism: Bungarus multicinctus (assembly GCA_023653725.1). Taxonomy (NCBI): domain Eukaryota; kingdom Metazoa; phylum Chordata; class Lepidosauria; order Squamata; family Elapidae; genus Bungarus; species Bungarus multicinctus. The sequence goes on along the minus strand of CM042842.1, from coordinate 52,084,059 downwards.
CCATGTTACCAACTTAACAATTGTGGTGATTCACTTAACAACTGTGACAAGAAAGGTCATAAAATGGGATAAAATTCACTTAACTTCCTTAGCAACAGAAATTTTGAGCTCAATTGTGGTCATAATTTGAGGACTATCTGTATATTACAAGCTATAAACATTCGCAATGTGATATAAAATACATGTTTAATAACCGTTTGATATCAAATGAAGATGTAATGCAAATAATTTTTAACAATGGAGGAAAGTTCCTGGTCCAAACCACCTAGAAAGAAATGTGTATAAATAGCCCTGAAATATGAACAAAGGCCCTGTAATCCTGCAAAATGTTGATTCTCAAGACTAGCTGAATATCTGAGGAATAATTTGATACATGGTGGTTACTGGCTCTTAGGTGTTATATTTCTTTACCAAAAGAAAACAAGATATTCAAGGAACAGAGAAATTAAATTAGCTCGTTTGGATGGACTCTGATGTCTATGGATCCATGACCATGATGTCACTAGAAGGAGAAAGCCCAACTATCTGAACTGTTTTGAAAAAGAGTTGGGTCAGAAAACCTTCTCAAAATACATTTGTGAAACTTATTTTAGTGCTTTATTCCTAAAAGAAAAACCATGCCTGTTCTCTGGGAAGGTTCTATGGCAAGGGTCTTCAAACTTGGCAAGTTTAAGGCTTATGGACTTCAACTCCCAGAATTCCTGAGCTAACATGACTGAAGGAGGAATTCTGGGAGTTGAAGTCCACAAGTCTTAAAGCTGTCAAATTTGAAGACCCCTGTTCTATGGCATATAAAAATATCTGGAAACCTTGCAGATGACAGGCTGCAGGTTCCCCACTCAACTCTAAATAGCATGCATGGGATTTACATCAGCAAGAGGCATCCTTAAGTAATTCCCAGAACCTTAGTAAAGCTCAGTGTTGAAACGTAAAAGATCTGAGCATCACCATTTTCAGTTTCTAACAACAGCATCTCTCATAGTCCTTGAAGAACCTTTTAAAAAGGTACCCTCTATTAAAACATTACTACTTCTACCAAGTCAACTCCTGGGGGCTGTCAACTCACAAAGTGGACTTCAAAAGATATCTCAAAACTTCAGTGAGTTTATTTCAGCTATAAATGCAGGCAAAACCATCATCCTAAAATCTAATAATGCCTAACATTAGCATGAACAAAGCAGCAGAAAGCAAATAGGAGCCATCCACTGCTGGAGATCAATAAGTATTCCCTTTAGTTTCTCTTGGTTCCCTTCAAGCTTATGTTGGCACACAATATTTCTCTGATTTCAAAAGTCATCTTTACTAGGAACAGCAATCCATACCTTTAAACCATGATCAGGAGTGTCCTGTTGCTTTTACATACACTTTAGCATGCAAGTATAAATTAATCCACGATGTTGGGAGTACAATTTTGCCCTTGGGAAAATTCACCTTCTCATTCTTCTTTTCACTACTTTGAAGAACACCATGCCTCCCCCCATCAAAAAAGACAACCTCCACTTTGGGAAATGCAGACAGGGGAGAAGTGAAAATTTTAACATTAAAAAATTGAGTTTGAAAGTCCTTTAAAATTATTTGATTTGGGGGGCAAAAAAAGCCCTTTAAATGATGGTTTACCTTACTAAGAAATACAAAAACTAAGAACCCAAAAACTAGAAAATGAAGAATTTTTCAACTAAAATATTTAAATATGAAAACTGCCTCTACATTGAAAAATGATCATTTTATAATGAAGTCTAAGGACAACTTGGTATACATCAAAATTCCAGTTGCTGAATTACTACATTAACTCTTGTTACAACATGTTGGCTATAATAACCCTGTGGGACAGCTATCTCCATGACACAATTCTTTACAGAACCTTCGTAAGAGCTGGAAAGATATATGACATTTAGTTGTCTGACTTTATCTCGCTGAAGACCTGAGTGAAGCAGACTGTGGCATCTTTTACTTGTTTAGCAATGTTACAGCAGGAATGTAACTCTTGACAGCCAATCATTAGAATTGCTCCAAGGTTCACATGCTAGATAGTATACATCAGTGAACTATAATTCATTCATGTCATTAATAGTACCATTCATTTATATAAGCAGTGTCTTTGGATCCATCTTTTAAAAAGGGGAGTCATCTCCTAATTTTCTCATTTTCACTCTAATTCACTGCAGGGAATAATGAGGTACAGCATGGATTGTTTTAAAAGGATATATGGTGCTGAATATTCATAAACATTACAAAAATGTTTAGTAGCTTAGATCAATTCCTTCCTGGCCAACTGAATGCTGGAATGCCTGTGTTACATTTGTTTTGAACAAACAAATATCCTGATTTCTCCAGTTTCTGGGGTATTTTTGCATGACTATACACTTCCTCAAACTGGAGACGAATTCTCTGGTTTCTGCTGTGGGGTCCTGATCTATGAGGGAAGGGGTCAAAATGTCCATACACAAGGATGGAAGAATTAATTAGTGACATATTTGATTCCCCACCTGCAGCATTAAAAACCATAGAACCACCCAATGAATAAATAAATATTATGATATCAAGGAAGACGAATCTCAGTTATGGGCCATTTTTGATGTTGGTCGTCAGATTGTGACCTGAGCTGCTGGTTGAGAAGGAGGTATAATGGCGTGAAACACTTCCTCCAAGACACTATTTTACTGCAGTATTCTCAACAGGGCATCTACCAGAAATGTCTTCCTCCAGGAATATATTTTAAGGTGAAAAGGAAACACTTAAAGTACTGCACCAACTGGACATGTTTGGGGGATACTTTGCGCAGGGTCTGGAGGGCCTCAAGTTCTTGTGATCTGTCCACCCCTCAAAAGTTATATGACTCCCTTCTAGCAGATGTTGCCACATCATCAATACCCACCAGACCATGAGGGCTTCCTTCTCCCAAATCACCCACCATCTTTCGGTGTCAGTGAGCTTCCACAAGGTGTAGGCATAAGGCCGCAAGTTCCCCCATTCATTGACTTGGAGAAGGACAGCCTCCATGGCCATGTCACCAGCATTGGCTTGGACCACAAAGGCCTGCTCAGGATCTGGATGCCTAAGGACTGGCTCCTTAGCAAACAAGGCCTTTAATGTTTTGAAGGCCCATTGGCACTCCATTGTCCACTATAGTGCCTGATTGGATCAGCATATACTTGGTCTTAAGAAGATCAGTCAACAGCACGGCCACCTTGGTGAATGAGAGGATGAACTTCCAGTAAAAGATCGTGAACCCCAGGAAGCTCTGCAACTGCTTGCAAGTCTTAGGTACTTGACTAATAATTATTTTTATACCTGGAAAGGAAGAAGCTGGAGAAAATACTCACCCTCACACATGCTGTAGGAATATTACCACCAGAGTGAGAAACACAGAAATTAGAAGATAAAGATGGATAGTCTTCCCAACAGCCCATCCCAAGTAGAAAAAGGAAATCCCACAGAAATGCCCAGATGCCAGTTGGAATCCAATGGAATCCATGAATCTTATTCTTGCATTCACTTTTTTGCAAGTCATCACTTTTTTAGGAATCATTCTTTCCAATGTTCTTATCAACCCATGAACCAAAGAAAATTTACACTTCTTTTCCTATCCTGGCTATTGATGGCTGAATTCAGAGATGGTATTCAGCAGCTTCTGACCAGTTCTGGAGAATCGGTAGCGGAAATTTTGAGTAGTTCGGAGAACCAGCAAATACCACCTCTGACTGGAGATTTTACAGTATCCTTCCCCTGCCACACCCACCAAGCCATGCCCACAGAACCGGTAGTATAAAAATTTGAATCCCACCATTGGCTGAATTGACTGAATCCAACTCACCACACGAGACACAACCGTAGTTTTAACTGAGAAACTGTGAGCATCCAGCTAAATCTAACAGTGCTAGGGAATTCCTGGAAGTTTGGCAATCAGACAAATAAGCTATCAGTAGACACATAAAAATAAACCATATTTACACACCATTCAAAGGTAGAAAGCTAAGATGGAATCAAAAAGATCAGAACGCATCCTTTCCAGATAAGCAGGGATTAATATCATGCAAACACTCAATGGAAAACAATAGTCTGATCACGGAGCTACCAAGGAGGAAACCATATTCCCACCAAAACTGGCAGGGTAAGCTATTCTATATAAACAAGGAGCAAACAGCATTGACCTTGGAACCTAGTTGGGTAATAAAACATCTGCAAGCAAACAACCAAGCACAAAAATCAGCAAGGACTTCATAGTTCAATCATGAGCTATAAATATTCTGTTCTATTGTAATACTGAAGTTTGCTTGGAGATCTTCATACTGGTGCTACAGCTAGTTAGTTCAGCAGTGTCCTTGCTAGTGGGACAGAGGTGTTGTTAACCTCAATCTCTGAATTATGGGATGCTCTCAAACTAGAATCCAGGTTGGTATCAGCATTGAAATGAACCTATCTATTTACCCAAACTTTAAAATGTTCATATCTTTGTGTGGTATATAGGTAGTCCATGATTTACAATCATTCTTTTAGTGCCGTTCAAAGTTAAAACAGCACTGAAAAAGTAACTTATGACCATTTTTCAAACATACGACCATTGCAGTATTTCCATGGTCACATAATCAAATGCTTGGCAACTGGCATGTTGTATTTATGGTGCATTATGATATACTGTATTATGCAGTGTCCAGGGGTCATGTGATCACCTTTTGCGACTTTCTGACAAGCCAAGTTACTTAACAGTCTTACTACTAACTTAACAGCTGCAGTGATTCCCTTAACAATCATGGCAAGAAAGGTTGTAAAATGGGATGAAACTGACTTGATATCTATCTTGCTTAGCAATAGAAATCTTGGGCTCAGTTGAGGAGTACCTATAGTTTATTAGTGGTTTGCCATAAACATATTGATAATAATAAAAGCCAGTGATGCTTCAAAATCCAAGTGCAATTGGGACTCTGCTATTTAAGTGTTCACTTTGCTACTAATAAGGAAGTAAATGTATAAGTTGCTAAAACTCAGCTCTTGAGTCCTGACTGCTCTTTCTGATCCTAACTCTGCTTTTTACAATATCCATAACAGACATAGCCTAGCCCTGTCTTCTTTCCCCTTGCAGCCCTATGTGTGCATCACATAACAGATTGTGTATTTTTGAATCTGTTCTTCATCAGACCAACAGCAGCAGATGTATTTTGGCTCCGGATCTTCAGCTTCATGGATTTGTAGGTTCCTACCTGCAGCCTGGATATAACAAAGCCAATAGTTTTCAATAGATCCTATTGTTATGTTCAAATTGCCAGCTGCAAAGGATTGGTTTCCAGATGTGGTATCATTTCACTGCTAGCTTATTTTGAAATATCAGGAAAATAATTGCCCCAATATGTTGAAAAACAAAATGGGCCTGGAAATACAATTGAAAGCCTCGTAGCTATTGCTATTAGGCATATATTTCTATCTATTTCTTGTTTTGTGAAAAGTACTTTTCATTCCATTCTGAATTTGTGGAAACAGAAAATACGGTTGTGGAAGTTTTTTGGTTTTTTTGTCAGCACTACTGAACAACGCCATCGAGATTATTTTTACACACAAACACATTTCTTTCTAATCTTCCTAGGCAACTTGCTTTGTTACAACCCAGCAGCAAGATTTATGCATGATACATAAAATAGACTTTATCAATATGTAATATTCTTTTTGGAAGGATGGAAATAATTACAGTTCATTGTTTCTCAATCTTGTCAACTTTAAGATGTGTAGACTGCAGCTCCCAGAACTCCCCAAGCCACACTTGCTGGTTGGGGGAATTCTGGGAGTTGAACCACACATGTTAAAATTGCCAAAGTTGAGAAACATTGCTGTACTCAAGTAGAGATCTAGATCGACTGCACTCAAGTGTAAAAGAAGAGGTTGGATGAGGATTTCCAGATAAAATATCATTTCCACATTTAAACAACAAAAAGTTATTTTGTATACATGCAATATTTGTTCTTCTCCTTCTACTTTCTATGGATGCATATAAGTCCACACTAATTGATACATTAGGACAACAAACCATCTTCTCTTATAAAGTGTATAGCCAATGTTTTAAAGAGCAAATTAAAAGCAATAACCAAAAAAAAAAAGCAGCCCAAAGAGTCAGTCATGGAATTAAAAAATACAAAATAGAAATAGGTATCATATATCATCTTTATGCAGGAGGCAAAATAGTGAGAACCACAATAATGTATCGCTAGCCTCTGTCGTGAAAATGATTTGTTTTACTCTCCTAATCTTTACCATATCTAAACTGACTATAATAAAATGAATAATTACTCTGAATTCTGTCCAGTTAATTGAAAATCTACTCGACATGTAAGCCAAGAAATCATAACAACAAATACGAGCTTTAGTTGGTGTATGAGAACTTGTCTTGGTGAATTATGATTTTTTTTTTTTTTAGGATTCAGTGTAAATGATACTGTTTACCATCATACATCAGCCAACGTTACTCAAGAATGTCATGAATTATTTCAGACTTCCTATGAATATTAATACTTTTTATAGTGATGATATTTCATCAAAGCACACCCAAGTATTAAAGGACGACAAGATTTGGCTTAAACATAAAAATCAATGAGTGTTGATTTGGCTTTCCTTAAACCACGTGTCCATATGTATCCTGAGTAGATGAATGTTCATACATCCATCATATTATTTTCAAACTATGAAAAGTCCCAGAGACATTGGGAGGTTGTAATTCCTACAATGGTTTCTTTCAGTTAACTGAATATTAGCTGAGATATAAATTGTATTTTTTCTATTCCATTCTTTGTTTTCATTCCAGATCACATTTTGCAAGAAAAGATCTTCCTTACCTTTACAGTACCATTTTGTAGGTTTGTTCTTATAGTAAACAGTTATAAGACTGAGGAAACATACCAGTTCCAGAATGATTAGTTGTATTGTATTTCCATTTAAATTAGATACCTTCTTTCTAAATGTGCATTTATTATAAATTAACATATATATGTAATAAATTATTAGGCCAACTGAAGGATTGCTGTGTTAGTGTGTGTGTGTGTTTTTTTTCATGAATGAAAGTGAATATGGCAGAAGTGGTATTCAGCAGGTTCTGACCAGTTCTGGAGAAGTGGAAATTTTGAGAATCAGCAAATTCCAGCTTTGACTGGAGATTTTACAGTATCCTTCCCCAGCCACACCTGTCAAGCCACGCGCACAGAACCGGTAGTAAAAAAAAATTGAATCCTATCACTGGAATATACATATCCCAGGATAATGTTGCAGGATCCAATCTGGATCGGTCACAGGGAAGAGAGACTTCATCTTCCAAAATTTGTATTTTCACTTTCTTTTTTGTGATGGGGCATTTCTCCTTCACCATTTTATACATTTAATAAAGTAAATATCATCCTCCCTCCTGTCTTATGTGAACACTTAGGAACATTTTCCCATCCATAATGTTTTTTTTCTATTTATTTTTGGCCCCTTTTTAAACAAATGAGTGAAAACTGTGACCAAAATGTCAACGTGTTTGCACTTTTACTAACTTAACAATAGTCAAAAGTAAATAGTACATTGAAATCCTCCCCAATTTCAGTAGAATTCTTGATCAGAGGAAATATACTTTTTGCTTAAATTATCTGAGACAGCTACTAAATTGCTTTCTGCCTCTAGTCCTTTCAGGTAGGAGTGTATTTGGGGTTCTTTGCCCACCATCCCATTACCAACTTTTGATTTGCTTCCATCTCTAATAAATGAAAGCATTTAATTGCTTTGAGACTTAACAGACAAGTAATATCAAAGCATTTGGAGCATTCCAAGGGAGTAAACTGAATGTCAGTGGTACCCAACCTCTCTGGCTCTGCGGACAGGTAGTGGCGGTGGCGGCAATAGTGGCAGTTGGAGCCCCAACCTTTCTGGCTCTGTGGGGGAAGGGAAAGAGGATGGTTTCACACGTGCACCACTGCTTGTAAAAATGGAACTTTGCACCAGGCCATGGGTTAAGGATTGGGGACTCCTGCTGTACATAACCAGTGGTGAGATTCAAATTTTTCTACTACCTGTTCTGTGGGCATGACTTGGTGGGGGTGGGTAAAATCTCCAGTCAGAGGTGTTATTTGCCGGTTCTCCAAACTACTCAAAATTTTCGCTACAGGTTCTCCAGAACTGGTCAGAACCTACTGAATACCACCTCTGTTTAACGTAACTCAAGACAATTTAAAGAATAATTGTGCCACCCTCAGAAAAATATTCTGTAATTCATAGTCGTAGACCAAGTGAACTACAAACCAGTAGCAAAACCTGCTTGGTTAACATAGTTTAAGGTGCTTTCCTGTATTCTTCTTATCCAAGGATGTGTATTCATACAGGGATGGACATATGTTTGATTTAGTGAAGGATTACACTATGGTTAAAATAGAGGCAGTATTCAGCAGGTTCTGACCAGTTCTGGAGAACTGGTAGCAGAAATTGGCAAATACCACCTCTGAATGGCCCTGCCCCCATCTATTGTCTGCCTCCTGAGTCCCAGCTGATCAGCTGGGACTTCTTTTGTTGCCCTTCATGGAGAACAAAGCTGGAAAGCAGGTTAGTGGGATGGGGTGGGAAAGGGGATTTTGCAGCATCCTTCCCCTGCCATGCCCACCAAGCCACGCCCACAGAACCGGTAGTAAAAAAATGTGAATCCCACCACTGGGTTAGAAACTCTAAGCAATCTTCAGTACAAAATTTAAATAGGACTCAGAAGAATGGAAGAAAGAAAGCCCAGGAGTAAGTGTTGGTCCCCATTTTTTGCATTCTAAACCTTAATTACCGAATCAAACGTGTGTCCAACCTTGTGAAGTTCCCATTCTTGGGTAAGGAGAATACAGGAAAGTATCTTAGACTGAGAATTAAGGAAGCTGGTCTTGCTACTGGTTTGTCATTTAGGATGCTCAGCTTTTCTTTTTAGTGAAGAACAGCACGGTGTTAAAAGATTATCTGCGTGATTCGTGGACACCTTTTAGCAATCTGCTTAGCAGCTTTTAATGGGATAATTTCTAGGACCCAAGGGAAACTCTTACTCAATTGTCCTAACATCCAAAAGTGCGTAAATATGCAACTTTGAGTGTATGAATATAACAGTTGAGCAGTCAACATTGATTTTTCATGAATGAGTTTGAAAATTAATAAGTAATAAAATGAAGAACCTTTGCATTGATTTTTTTTAAAAGATAAAACTAGTGCGAATGATCTATCTGAAGAACAATAACAACAAAGCAACTGCACCCTACTTTATATTGCATTACATGAGATGTTTTTATCTTCTGCAGTATGTCTTCACAATGTATATAGCGCAACGTATTTCACCTTTTAATCATTTTAATATTGCTTCACATTAAGTGTCAGTTGCATGTTTCTTATAAAATAGCATTGAATGCCTAATAGATATGCGCTGTTTCCTTTTCTCTCTTTTTTTTCACCAAAAAAAAGTGTCAGCAAATCTATATCAACCAGCCAAAGGACTATTGTTCGTGTTTGTATCATGAAAGAGCTCCTTGTAAAAACAAAAAAGGAGAAATTTTTATCCCATACTATTTTTTAAAAAAAGATTTTACATATGACAAGACTAAACATACACTTAAGCTGCTAATAAAGACAAATCTCATGGGAGAAGAAACTCATTTCAAGCAATCTCAGAAGTTTTTTGTTTCCAAATCAAATGCAAAAATGCTTCGCTTATGTGCAATTTTAAAAGCTTCAATAGAAGAAGCACAGTAATGGCTTTGCACTTTTAAAAAACCTTTCATAAAATGGCTTCATTCAAATTATATACATTTTTAACATGCAGACCTAGTGGTTGTCAGCACGGTGATAGATACATAATGTACTTTTGTATCATTGATCGGCAGAGGGGAAAAGAAGCAAAATAGAACATTTGGCTCACACATTAGCTAGTGGGGACTCAGAGAAGTACCACAAGAGGGAGCCCAAAAGGAAGCTGAATATGAATTATTTCAACAAGATTCAACAAGCATGGGGCTTCTTGTAAGTAAGAGCAAGATAATATGTTAAATGAAATAGTTTTTTTAAAAATTGCTTTTCTCTCCAGATTTTGCTTTTCCCTTAGATTTTTGTTCTGGTAAAACAATGTTTCCCAAAAACAGGTGCGGGGGGGGGGGAATCGAAGTTAATTCTAGTTCAATACTTGGTGATTTTATGGGGATATATTTGATGCTCTACTGCAGGGGTATCAAACTTGATTTCATTGAGGGCAGCATCAAGGTTGTGTTTGACTTTGTGGGCTGGGGTGGACATGGCTGGGGTGGGCAAGCCAGCATGATGTCACAAGTGGAGGCCCAAGCATTCTACCAGCGAAAATGTGCTCCCGATCTCCATTTTTGGCCGCGACACCCTCCTGCAGCCCTCTGCCAGTGAAAACAGAGCTTAGGTGTGTGCCCCCCCCAGGCCCTGTTTTCATCCGCGGAGCCCTCTGCCATGCATGGCCCTCCTGAGCTCCAATTTCACTGGCAGATGTACCGTGGGCCACTCCTTCTCTGTTTCAAGGGCGGCACCATGGGCCAGATCTAAACAACCCGCGGGCTGCATCTGGCTCCCAGGCCTTGAGCTTGACACCCCTGCTCACCAGGGGTAACAATATTGACACGAATTGGTCTTTGCTTCTTCCACAGCAGTTTCTCAAATTTGACAACTTGAAGATGTATGGACTTGAGTTCCCAGAATTCGGCTGTCAGCTTTGCCAAATTTGAGAAACGCCATTCCAAAACGTTTTTGTTTTTCCTTTCTTTCTGTATATGTGGGTGATCTCCTTTATAAATACTAATCAGACACAACCCTGCTCAGCTTTTTGAGATAATATTGAAATAATATTAGCTACATAGTTTGTATACAAAGATTGCATACATAAAATGATTATATCTAGATTGCAAATACACAAATCTGAGAATGAATCAAGACAACTGCAGATTCACTTCAAACATTAGGGAATAATATGTTTGAATAGTTTAAATCACTCATTTATTAAAATGTAGAACAATCATGCTAACGATGTGCATATTTTAAGGATATTGAATCTAAAAATTGTACATTTTTCTATGTTAAGTTATGGTCAAAGACCATTTTTGCTGAAAATGGAAAAATGTGAACTGGTAATTTCTGGATTTGACAATTAACAATTAACACAAGATTTTTGGGAGCTGAAATGATTATTTAATATTAAGCAGTGAGAGGGATAATGAGTTTGTTTACAACTGTTGTTAAGAAAGCAGTTTGCAACTGCTTTTTTCTTTCTTTATCTGTTCTTTTCTGCACATTTTCTTCTTCTTTTCTATATATATTTCTATATCTGTCTTTTAGCTATTAAAAACTTTTGATTAAAAAAAGGACCATGGAAGTCAATTTATTTAGCATTTAGCACCGGTTACTTGATATAATTTATTCTATTATGCCGTGGAAGAAAACAGAGTCAGCACTGTTGAGAAATAAGTTCCCAATCCATTATCCTCCATTTAGAGACAAACAACCTACTCTCTAACAAACAATTTGATTTCAGAAAAAAAACTACCCCGTAATCTACAACTCTTACACTGCAAAATCATATGAACTACACAACTAGATCAGAGCAAAGCAATAGACGCAATTTACATAGACTTCTGTAAAGCCTTTGATTCAGTGGTACATGACAAACTATTCCTAAAACTAAAATCTTATGGTATCTCTGGACACCTGCATAACTGGATAAAAGCATTCCTGTCAAACAGACAACAAATGATGAAAATTGGGAGCATCCTATCAAATTCTGTACATGTCAACAGTGGTGTCCCCCAAGGCAATGTTCTAGGACCAACTCTCTTCATGCTCTACATAAATGACCTCTGTGATCATATTAAAAGCAACTGCATTCTCTGCACTGATGATGTAAAGCTATTCAACACCACAGACAATACTGCTACCCTTCAAAAAGACCTCGACTATGTATCAGAATGATCAAACAAATGGCAACTTCAAATCTCAACAAATAAATGCTCTGTCTTACATATTGGCAAAATAATCAGAAAATAAAATACAGGATGAATAGTCAAGACCTTGTTGATGATCCAAACTCTGTCAAGGATCTTGGAATACTCATCTTTAATGATCTAAGTGCTAGAGCCCACTGTAACTTCATAGCCAAAAAGGCATTAAGAGTTGTTAACCTAATCTTATGTAGCTTTTTCTCTGGTAATATCACACTACTAGTTACAAAACATTTGCTAGACCAATACTTGAATACAGCTCATCAGTCTGGAATCCTCATTATGTATCTGATATTAATACAGTTGAGAAAGTCCAGAAATATTTCACAAGAAGAGTTCTCCACTCCTCTACTCATTGCAGAATATCTTATGCCACCAGACTTGAAATTCTAAACCTAGACAACCTAGAACTATGACACCTTCGATCCGATCTAAGTACAGTATATAAAATTATACATTGCAATGTACTACCTGTCAATGAATACTTCAGCTTCAACCATAATAATACAAGAGCACACAATAGATGCAAACTCAAGGTAAACTGCACCAAACTTGATTGCAGGAAATACGACTTCAGCAACAGTGGTCAATGTTTGGACTACTCTACCTGACTCTGTGGTTTCTTCCCCAAACCCCAAAAACTTTAACCTTAGACTGTCTACTATTGACTTCACCCCTTTCCTCTCTAGGGGGCGTGCATAAGTGCACTAACGTGCCTACTATCACTGTCCTATGGTTTCTTTTATTTTTTTTGTTTTATTTTTCTTATATGTATCCATTTCATGAATTCATAACTATGTTTATACTTATGCCTGTTATCTTATAACCACTTGACAAAATAAATAAATAAATAAATAAATAAATAAATAAATAAATAAATAAATAAATAAATAAATAAATAAATAAAATAAAAAATAAATATTTTGAATCAGTCACTATCTTGCAAAACTATTCTTTTGCAGACCAGGAATAGAAGGCATCTGAATTATTTCCATAAGTTTCAAAAGGCACAGGGGTTTCTTGTAAGTAAGAGCAATGAAACATTTTAAACTAAATGAAATACTTTAAAAGATAGCTTTCCACTCCAGGTTAGATTTTTTTTTTTTTAGAGATAACGATGGAAGTCACCAAAAAACAGGACCAAGAGTAGAAGGCAACAGAAGAAATTGTTCCAACATCTCAGAAAGACCAAACATGTTGGAGCCTTTTTCATCTTGAATAGTTTCTATTCCAACTGGAAGGCATCATTATGTTTAAGTTTGTTCATCTTCTTCCTTTCATCTGAACCCATTTACTTTTGCATTCTGTTCATACCTTGTTTTGGGATTATAATATCAAAAATATTTATTACCCATATTTGTAAATCTTACCATCTTATAAACTTTTATAGATGAAAATCAAATAATTAAACCTTAATGTTTTGTTTATTTTTGTAAGCATTAATTAAATATTCTTGCAAATTTAGGTTATGATTGCCATGAAACACAGTGAAATGGCACAGATATTCCTACCTCTATGAACCCTTTTTGCATTTAAACAAAAGCATTAAAATATAGGTTTGACAGTTTCAGGTGCTGCATATTTGAATTAATACAAATTATGAAAAATGCCAAGTGATTACAGCCCACAGAATATACAGAGCTTTTACATATTTATGGGAAAAGGTAAAGGAGATGGTTTAAAATATTTAAAATCAACCTCTTTCATATGCATAATAAGTAAGTATCTCTGCACCATACTTCAGAAGGTTGGGATTAAATACAGGACTTGTGATAAATTATGCATTTATTTTAAGAGGGTCAATAGAAGAGCAAGAAATAGTTATAGTTTACTTACTATATTTGGTTAAACCATCACCGCTTATTATAGAGATATCATGCCAGGCCCTAAAGAAATTCCCAAAGTGTGTCTACTCATGAAACTAGCTACAGTAGAAATCAAAGGCATTTCTTCATCTAAGAAACGTGTGTAAAGGCAGGGATGGGATTCTACCAGTTCGCACCTATTCACTAGAACCAGTTGTTAACATTCTAAGTAGTTCAGAGAACCGGTTGTTAGAAGAAATTATTGGCCTAATCCTGTAAGGAAGGCAGGAAGGAAACATTCTGGTGTTGCTTACAGAAATTGCCTCTCTGTTAACCCTTATTACGTTCTTGGCAGGACTAGACTTCCTGTCTCAGGAACATCTCTGGAGTATTTTTCCACTCCTTTGCTGGTACTTTGCTTGTGTAGAGTGACCATTCAAAGTTACAATGGCACTGAAAAAAGTGACTTATAACCATTTTTCATACTTACGACTGTTGCATCATCCCCACAGTCATGAGAGGCCAGGTGAGGAGATGCGTGCTTTGATGCTGAGTTGACCACGCCCAGCCAGTCACATGACCACCAAGCCATGCCCACCAACTAAGCCATGCCCGCAGAACCAGTTGTTTAAAAAAATTGAATCCCACCCATGTGTAAAGGCACAAAATTTTAGCATCTATTAAAGAACTGGCTGTAACATCTATACTAACTAGCATCTATATATGAGAGACAGATCTAAGGCCTATTTCTCTTTTCCTTGGATTAAAAACAGGAGTCATGGAACTTAAATATCAGCTCACAAATCTAATAACTTTATCAGCCTTCTTCCAGCTTATTTGAATGCATCAGTTGTTTTATCCTATCTTGGAATTTGATATTACCTTAATATATTGATAATACAGTATGTTATTTTAACCAGTGGTGGGATTCAAAAAGTTTTACCACTGGTTCAGTGGACATGGCTTGATGGGCGCGCTTTGAGCACATGCACACACTTTGCACAGAGGCATTTGCACAGACGCAGAGGCTTCCAACTCACCTCCTGCAAACTTGTACTCTCCCAGTCACTTCAACAGCTGCCGTGTGGCACTTTGCTGTGCCACGCAAAGCAGCTGCACTTCAAAAGCAGAGGATAAAGGTGAGTATGGGAGCCTGGGTGGGTGGCTGGGCCCAAAAGCAGAGCGGCAGAAAGAACTGGTTCAGTCTCTGCTGCTCATCGCCGCTAGCGGCTCGGCAGAACCAGGTCGAACCAGTAGAATACCATCACTGATTTTAACATTCTAAACTAACTACTGTATACTAAGTTCCACTATGTTTATTGCAGTTTTAGTAATAATATTATTTATTTACTTACTTACTTGTTTATTCCATATCTTGTCTGTCTCCCAAAATATGGCATTCAAAATGAGTTAACAATATAAAAATGAAATCATAAATCCATAAATTAAAAACACAGTTGAACATGGAATAATAGAATTGGCAGGGACCTTGGAGGTCTTCTATGATTAAACATTGGTATTAAAAGCCATGAAAAGAAAGGAATAACAAACTAGTTGTAGGAGAGGAGCAGGCTGAGCTGGAGGGTAGAGTTTAATCTGTCATAAATTTAGAATGCACTCCCATTGGAAACCCTGTCCAGTCCCTTGTGAATTTCCATTGATCCTTATCTGACACCAATTAATTACTTGACCAGATTCTTATGTACAGGTGGCAATAATAAATTCTTTGGTGTTTTAAACTCAGCAAGTATTCCTGATTCTTGGTACCTGACACTAAACCAGTAAATAACCAATTGAAACCCATTTCAAAATCCCAACCCAGGTAGGATCAAATGACAAAGGCAAAGGACTCATAATAGTGCTAACCTGTTCTTCCATGTGAGAGAATTCCAAAACCTGAAAAGGAGATTACAGTTTTTTAGGCTGCTCAACCTCAGATTATACAATTTATACAAAAACTAGGGAGATTCTGGCCTCAACACTTTCTAAGGTAACAATTCAGATTCACGCTCAAATTTATGTTACCATTGTCTTGGCTGCAGTTCCTCCTCCTGTTTCTCAAGATTATCTTTTCTGCCCTTTACATTAGTGGTGGGATTCAAATTTTTGTATTACTGGTTCTGTGGCTGTGGCTTGGTTGGTGTGGCAGGGAAAGGACACTATAAAATCTCCAGTTAGAGGTGATATTTGCCGGTTCTCCAAACTACTCAAAATTTCCGCTACTGGTTCTCCAGAACCTGCTGAATACCACCTCTGCTTTACATCCTGCCAACTGATATAACTCTCATTGTGACCTCCTAACTTTGCATCTTGGCTTAGCCAACTTGCATTTTATACCATATCATCTATTGAAGACAGCGTTTTTCTGCATTAACACTTAGCACTTAGACTTATGACAGATGCAAAAAAAACCAGCAAATTAAGAAACTAGGGCAATAATTATTGTTGTCTGCTGATATAAGTGCTTGAAACAATGACATCTGGATAGTTGTGGCCTCCTTCCTCTTCTCTCATCTGACACAGCTTTTCTAGTACCTTCCTGATAACTCTGATAGGAATAGGGCCATTCAAAGTTGCCAATTCACTCCCTGTTGCTTCTGATACAATGCTATATTTTTATTTTATTTATTTATTTGATTTATCAATCACTTACAAGATAATGGGTATAAGTATAAACATGAGTAAGAATATAGGAAATAGATACGAATAAATGGGGACAATAGGACAGGGACGGTAGGCACGATGGTGCACTTATGCATGCCCCTTACAGACCTCTTAGGAATGGGGTGAGGTCAATAGTGTTTAGTTTGAGGTTAAAGGAGTGGGGGTTAGAGGATGTAACAACAGATTTTAATTTACATGGGGTATAAATTAGCATGTACTCTAGAAAATAACATAATAACATCTCAGTTCAACATACATGTGCATGGATATGACAATTAAGCAGTCCGGTGGTATTACATCCAGTTTTGATATGTTTGATAAACTAATATTCACACTCAGATACTAGTCCTATTCAAATCCTTTAGAATGGGCAGGAATGCATACCAAACTCTTCAGTTATTGAATGTTTCTATGCTTTTGCCCTAGGCTCACTTCAGTAACTATTTCTGGCCATCTCTACATCCGTGTGCCTGCACATCTATTTTGCTCCTTGTTTTTCCCTAGCCCTAGTAGTTACTCCCAGTTACCCAAAAGAACATTTGTCAAATCCCTGATGGTTTTAAGGCATATGCTCTCATTTTATCTTTTATCCTTTGCACATAATTATATCAAGAACATTTTTCCCCACAGACTTGTATTTCTGTAAAGTTGGAGGATTGGTACCTGTGCACTACTAGAGTTTCCCACCACCAGCATGGCTCAAGCATTTGGCCTAGGATTTAAGCTTCCAGTGATAACTGGAAATGTTAATTCTACTACTTAGACATCCCAAAGTATGAAAATAATGGTAAATAGGAAGAACAGTTCTCATTACTCCCAATAGGGAGAAATGGTCAACATAATATTATCATAAAAAGAATGTTATTCACATAGTTACTGTATTTCATTTCTATCTTAAAAGTAGAACATTATTTGTGACAACGCACCCACTTTGGCTCTCTTAGTTTGATCACATTGATGAAAGGATAAGTAATCAATCTCCCACTAAGACAGTGAGTAGCATTGGCCATAACTCATTACTCCATCAAAGGATTTGGCATTTCAATCGATGGGAAATGATGTGTGATCATTCTAATTTATTATACATCATTTCCCATCAATCGGTGTGCTGAAGCCTTGACATAATAAGTAGTTACAGACGTTGTCAATCATTCTTGGCTAGATATCACTGAATGTTGCCATTATGTATACCCATGACTTTTCATCCAAACCATAAGCTTCCCTCCAAAGTCTTTCATGGAATGGAAAGTGAGAGCAATTATCATAAAATGTCATGCAGACAAAACTAAAATTTTGGAATTCATACACTGGATGAAAGATTAGTAGAATGCATTAATAGATTCTAAAACTTAATAGATAAAGACTCTAAAACTTAGAGATATTTTAGTTGAGGGAAGAACAGAGATGAATTGCGTATTCAGTTTCAAACTCATTTTATTCTAAACTCTGTCCTAGGTCGTTTTTCTTTCTCAAATTCATTTATTCCAAAGGGGCTTTCAAAGCAAGAGCTCTCCTCCCCTCCACTTTTTTTTTTTACTAAAAGTATACTTTCTGTGGAATATTTTACTTTTTAACAATGTCGTTGCTCATTTCCTTTTCCCTGAGAAATAGAAAATGTATCTGCTTCCCTTTCTTTTAAAAAAGGAAAGAGTTTAAGAAATTCCCACCTCTCCACAAGATTCAATTGATCTCAGGATATCTCTGCACCACACCCATGAAATACCTGATACTGTAATCCAAAATTAGACCTTTGTTATTAAAACCCTTAAAACTTTAAACCCTAGATTATGCAAACTTGGACTCCCCAGCATGGCCCAACAAGAGGGGTGCCCTCCCCATTTATCCTTTTGAAAAGTTTCTACTCTCAGAAGAGCCCTATGAAGTCCTGATTCTAAGCTGATAATCTTCAAGGATGCCTTCATTTTTCTTTCTTGGATTAAGCATTCTAAGGCAGAGCAAAAATTTCCAGAAATGCTTGAAAAGTTTTGTCACTGTACTGCTATTTTTCCTCTGTCTTCTTTTCCTTGTGTTTAGTCAAAGTAATATAAGGTATCAAAAAGAGGCAGGATTTCTCTATCTATACTTTGGACTCCAACCCTGCTTCTTATGGACCATCCATCACAAGAACTCCAACAGATTAATTCTATAAAAATTCAGCCCTCCTTAGAAAAAAAAAAAAGGCAGCTGCTCCTTGTTTACTGAACATTTTACCTTAATGTTTCTAGAATATAGGACACAATGGAGTATTTATATATACTATATCATTTCCATGAACATATTCAGGATGAATGGAAGGACTCGAAATATTATCCAGGACAATTTCTTCCATTTTCTTCAGACTCTTCACTGCCTTTTACCCAGGGGTGGGATCCGACAGGGTTAACTACCAGTTCGATCATTTACGAGGTTCGGTGATTTATGATGTGCTTCCCTGCATGCTGCCGTGCCTGTAAATCGTCATCAGCATGCTGTGTGCAGAGAAGCAGCCTTTCAAAAAGCCCTTTTTCCTGCTTTTTTAACTGCAGCTGTGCCTAGCACGGCAGCTGAAGTTGAAAAAATCAGGAAATAAAGGTCAAGTAAGAGCCCAGGTGGGTGGGTGGGCAAAAACATCAGCAGATATAGAACCGGTTCTATTTCTGCTGCTCTTCAGAGCTACTGGTTCTACAGAGGTGGACAGAACCAGTAGAAACTCACCCTGCTTTTGCCCCATCTTGTTTTCACACAAATAAACTGAATAAAATTAAAACTCACCGCATAATAATTGATCAAAGTGTCCCTTACTGAAGCTCACACATACACACACATACACACCATAAAAATTTATGTATGCATACATATGAGCACATCACTGGAGATAACTTTCTAGAATAATATTCTTGGTATTAAAATATCTAGCTTTTACACAAATGTTTTATTGACATTGATATTACAAGATATTTGGCAGCAGAAGAATACACACACACACACATGCACGTATGAAGTCAGCCTTTCTGGAGGAGCTAAATAGAAACTTAAAATCTACTAGAATGAGAATTAAGAAATAAAATATTCCTTAATAGACAGTAAGGAATATGTTGATGATAAGGTGACCTTTCCTTGGGGAACTTTTAAGAACTTGTAAAATAATTGCTTCAAAAAGTGTTTGTATTTGTCCTAAATATTTCAGGCATATTATAATAAGGAAAAGGAGAAAGGGGGAATTGTTTTTATATGATAAATTGTAATGGGAAATTTTTCTCTGTGGGAGCAGCACACATTTGTAGCAAAATATAGCATTTTAAGTCACATTTGTGTACAGTAGGGTATTTTGTGGATATATTATGATACCATATATAAAGTATATTCATTGACACCAAGAAAAAGCAAAATAAGATTGCCCAGCTAAGTCATTTAAATATACTTTATACTTTATCAAGCTTACCTCATAGGTTAAGCAAGAAAGAGCTGTATTTATTTCATTTGGAATTGTCTTTAGAAATAAAATTAAATATATAAGCAAACAAATGGATGACCACCATGTAAAAGTACAATGAGATCACATATTAAGGACATTCCTCATAGTTAGTACATTGTGGGTAATAAGATGCTTAGAATAAAACAGCCAAAGAAGAAACTCATGCAAGAACATTTTGACATGTGCCTTATCAGAAAATAATGTCAAAGAAATCATGTACATGTATCTATTGGTCAGATATTTGAAGGCTTTGGTAAAACAAAATTATTGTTATACTTGCTGAAGAAGTTTGCATGTTATGTATTTATCAGATTTTATCAGTTCATTGTAGTTCGTAAGATTTCTTTTGGTGGCATCCAATTATATGTTGTTGTTTCATGATTTTGTTACTGTATATATTGACAAAAAGATCTTTAATACTCCAGAGGAACATTGATTGAGGGTGTGTATGAGTGAGACAAGAGAGAGAATAGGAATAAGAGAACAAAAGAAGAGAACATAAAAATATTAATTGAGGGATGTGTATGTATGTGTGTTTCTGTCTATCACAGAGAGGGGGGAGAGAGAGAGAGAGAATGAGTGGATGAGAGACAGGAAACTGGATAATGACTTTAATAATTCTAGGAAATGATATCTCAGATACTTTCTTTAGTCAGCCTAGCCAATTTCTAAATTCATTTCATCAAAACCTTGATGATAAATTCAAAACTCAGTATGCTTTTCTAGATAAATTTGGTACTTAATTGTAGCCACCATTATACCAGGCAGTAAATGAATGGCACAATCAGCCACAGAACATTTCCAAACATCAGGTACTCAGATTGGTAATTAAATATTATAATCTATGATGACATCATATTATATTTACTTTTAGATTATATATTCCTAAAAAAAATATTCCTAAGCTCACCACAAAAAATGAACTGCACATCATACACTTTTTCATGGTCTACAGTGCCATGAAGTTATATGTTTAGTATCAGAAGAAGCAATGTTGCACATTTTAGCTTCTTTTTGTTGTGTTTGAAGAAGAAATTAAATTCAGGAATCGAAGTTGGAAGTCTCCTAGAGTCATATTTCTACCATGCCCCTCCAAAAGCACCAAAATTCAAAAACAATCTGAAATGACATCAGTGAAATTTTGACCATTTTGTTATCAAAAGTTGGTGGCATGACTTTGAGGTGCTACAAAACCACGAATGGAGACTGGAGGCTATGTGCAGCTCGTTATGCTGATTGTTTTTCCATAATGCAGGTTCCCCACCCATAACGCAAATGTAGTGCAGATTGCCCTTCCATGTTCTTCTGCATCAATGTCCCTCAAATATCTATGGGTATGTTCAGAGCCTGGGTGGGATCTTCAGCTTCTGCAGAATCCTAAACTATCAGAGAAATAGTCCACTCACTGTTTCAGGTAGAATCTGTAAGTAAGAACTGACACGTGTTGAGAGATAAATTACCTTAACATGCTGAGAGATAAATTCTGTTCTGATATGAAGGGAATCCAGTTGCTGGGATTTTTGTAACTTCATTTCTTCTCCATGGGTGGTGCAGTGGCCTAGGGGTGAAGTTCTCACTCACAATCAGGAGGCTGTAAGTTCAATCCTAGGTAGAGGCCGATATTTCTCTCTCTGGGCACATTGAGACTATATCTGCTGAATATAATTCCTCAATTGGTGACAGGAAGGGAACCCAGTCAGTAAATACTCAGCTCCATTCAGTTGTCCAGGCTCCACGCTGCAAGGGATTATGGGGTCATTAAAAGAAGATGATTGTCAGGGCTCCAACAAATCCACCCTCATTCAAATCAAAAGTCTCTAGCCGCATCTCAGAGAAAAGAAAATTGATTTATTAGAGGTTGCCATGTTGGCATGTGGCTAGGTGCAGCCGATACTAAATCACATCACACATTTCCCCCCTGACCCTGGTCTTCCCCCCACCGCATGGATGTGACTTCTCCAGTGGGACACATCCATTTCCAAGAGTCATCCATCATGCTCTCCAATGATCTTTTTATGCTCCAACAACTTTGGGCTACCAGTGTGATTATCTAGGCATTTCAAGAATGCCTTGTTTTCCCCTACTTCCTTTTTCTGGCAGCTAAAAAGACCAAAGGACTATCTTTTTAGTTGACAATGATGATAATATCATTACTTCTCCATAAATCTTGTTTTAAAAAATGGTGGAAGATCCTGTTTTTGGTTGAAGTCAACTGTCAAGAGCTTGACAAATAAATGTTTGGTGAGATAAAATAAAATACAGGGATAAAATAATGATAGCTAGACCTTCCAGTACATCTGCACTTCAAGAATCTGCAGTGTTGATAATGTATCTGTTGTGGTCTGTCAGCCACCGGCCCCTCCAGCAGCTGAATCAGAGGAAGAAGAGGTGTGGGAGTCAGCATCAGCATCAAAGAAACATGAGAGCCATCCAATGGGGAAGAGGGAATGGAACTGGCAGAGAGAGAGAAGCAGAAGCAGACTCTGGGCTGTCCATCAGCCCTCAGATGGAGAGTCAACAGCCCCCAGGTCTGGAGGTGGCTGATGAGGAAGAGAAGGAACAGTTGGGTGCAGTGCCTGACGTGTGGATGCACAGAAGGCAAAGGAGAGAGGAATAGTGGAAATCCATGGGGTGATCCTGGGGAAGGAAAAACTACCACTGCTAGCAAAGCCCACCTTAGCTCTGGGGATAAAAGGCAGGGAGCAGAGATGAATAGATGTGGCAGACAACTATTCATCTCCCGGCCAGATGATCTTGTTAGCCTTCAATGAGAGAGAAACTTTTTGCCAGGGCTGCTCCTAATAAAGGAATCTTTGAGTTGGCTTCAGAGGGTTTGTCGTGTTTGGGGAACTGAGTCAGAACTGTATCTCTGGAAATGAAAACTTACTAAAAGCATACTTTAGGTCAAATTATCATTTTGGTCAAACTATGTTTAAAGAAGAAGAAAGCCAACATAAGAAGAACTGACATGAATATAGAAAGTCAACCGAGGAGAGTATACTTTTATGTTTCTTACAAAGTAAGTCAAAATATATTATGATCTTTCTCTTCAGCATAAATCGAGAGATTGGATTTGGTGCAATGAGATCCCATTGCTCAGGTGGGAAATCAATTCCCTTGAAACCAAGGTTGCTGAGCTGAAGATGTTTAGACAGCCATGTACCCAGGTTAATAACTTCCATGCTGTTCTCAGGTTTGAGAGGAGTTTGGGGAAAAGGAAAAAACATGCTGAGGATAAGAGAGACCCAATCTGTGGCTCTAATGGTCTGAAAGAATATTCTAGAGAGCGGAGGAGGAGGAGCTGCACATTAGGCAACCGCCAGGCTAGCTTAGCCATGAAAGAAATGGGAGCATGGCAAATGTTTCAGAGGGGACCCTCCCCTGTTTCTTGGATTATAAAGACGAGGCAAGTAGGACTAATGTTATTTTAGAACAGCTAAATCCATGTGTTGTTATTTTTTTTTTAAAAAAAAGAGGTCTAATGCTCTTTTAAAAGAGGGCTAAACCCAGGAGCGCATATCACCCTGAAAGCAGGGGTGGGATTCTATCAGTTTGCACCTATTCGCTAGAACCGGTTGTTAACATTCTAAGCAATTCAGAGAACTGGTTGTTAGAAGAAATTACTGGCCTAATCCTGTAAGGAAGGCAGGAAGGAAACATTCTGGTGTTGCTTACAGAAATTGCTTCTCCATTAACCCTTCTTAAATTCTTGGCAGGATTAGACTTTCTGTCTCAGAAACTTCTTTGGAGTTTTTTTTCCCCTCCTTTGCTGGTACTTTGCTTGTGTGGAGTGACCATTCAAAGTTACAATGGCACTGAAAAAAGTGACTTATGACCATTTTTCACACTTATGACTCTTGCAGCATCCCCATGATCATGAGAGGCTAGGCAAGGAGATGCATGCCTCGATGTGAGTGATATTGAGTTGGCCACACCCAGCCAATAATATGACCACCAAGCCAGATCCACCCAGTCACATGACCACCAAGCCACGTCTACCACCTGAGCCATGCCCATAGAACCGGTTGTTAAAAATTTGAATCCCACCCCTGCCTGAAAGTATTATAAAAATCACATGTGAAGCATTATTCAGTCAAATATCTATGTGGCAGCTCAGTCAAAGCAGTCGAAGCGGATCTGAAGATGGAAGATGATGTGCCTAGTGCAGCCTAAAGTGGCTAACTGGAGCAGAGCAGATCACAACCCTTGTCCCACAACTAAATCAGTGGTGGTATTCTACCGGTTCGGCCCGGTTCGACTGAGCCAGTAGCGGCAATGAGCAGTGGAGATCGAACTGGTTCTTTCTGCTGCTCTGCTATTGGGCCCACCTGCCCACCCGGGCTCCCATACTCACCTTTATCCTCTGCTTTTGAAGCGCAGCTGCTTTGCGTGGCACAGCAGAGTGCTGCATGGCAGCTGCTGAAGCGACCGGGACAGGACAGGCTTGCAGGAGGTGAATTGGAATGCCTCTGCACCTGCACAAAGTGTGCATTTGGTGTGTGTGCACATGCAAAGTATGTGCATGTGCTCAAAGTGCACCCACCAAGCCACGCCCACAGAACTGGTGCTAAAACTTTTTGAATCCCATCACTGAACGAAATGGTTGGCAAAGCATGCTACCTCATATCCACAGTTAAAAAAAAAAAGTTAGACATGTAAAATGCCATTTTAAAACCAGGAGAGCATATTAAATTGCCCCAATGTGATGTGTACATGGCAGGAAAAAAAGGAAATGATGAAACATGCTTATGAGTAGCTAATACCATAGCAAAGGAGGAGGAACCCCAAAACTGGATGTATTCATGCATAGTGCATGACAATGAGATCTGGTCTTTGGATTCCCAAAATGCCTTGCCAGACCTGCCACCTCACACCTGTGCTTCACATTTGTTGGTTTGCATGAACTCTGAGGGAGGGAACAGGATGGGAGGGAGGAAAGTTCATTGCCACCGTATCTTCTAGAGACACAACTTCAAAGTCAGACAGATGAGAATAGCATGTAGCTGGATACCAGCCAGTCCACAGTTGAAGAGACTGTTCCCAAAACACTTCATTTGAATTTGATTGGACAACGAGAGACTATCATCAGGAAGTGACTTGGGTGGGAAGTTAAACCTAGGGACTTTGGTGCATGAATTTCAGTTCTGGCTTTGCTTTGTTGTATTTCACTTGGCCTTTAGTAAACTATACCTTTCTCAACAAATGGAGTCAAGAATCAGCTTTGCTTAAAGGACCAACTTGAGTCAGGACTGACACAACAATTGGTTTTAAAACTAATCATAGGCGAGACAACACTAGATTTAATATTATCTGGTTAATGGGATCTAGTGTGAAATATATTCATTGGGAAACCAATAGGAAACAGAGAACATAGTGCTATTATATTTAGCATATAGATAAGCAGGGAACTATCAGGTGAGACCATCAGTTACATTTTACTATAAAGGAGAAAATTCACAAAAAATGAGGGCATTGGTAAAGCAAAAAGAGTTAAAATCTTTTCATAAATTCTGGAGATTATTCAGAACCACAATTAGTAAGTTTTCACTGGAATGTCACCTATGATGCAAGAGGGGACTAATCAAGACCAAGAAAAGGCTAGCATGGCTGTCTGATAATATCTAAGAATTTTAAAAAGGCTTCTTTTGAGAAAAAAAAAAGCCCACCCTAATACATAAATTCTGACAGACAAAGTTGTAAGGTAATAATAAGGAATGGAAGAAAAAAATGTTTAAGGAACCTAACACAAACACTAACTATGAGAATTTTCTTAAATCTATTTAAAGCAAAAAAACAAACAAATCGAGAAATCACTATTAAACAATTAATGGGTGTTCAAGAAAGAATAATAATGACAATGACAAAAAATAATAATAACAATAACTGGTAAGAGAGTCTGTATGTCTCTATGATCCCAGGAGTTATGCTGGTGGTAACATAGTTATGGCAAGTTTGTCGGATAGATGTTGGTAGAGATGGCAGATGAACTATTGGTGCAAGCCTATTTTCAATGATGAACATGTGACAGATGAACCCTGAACCACAATCTTTTTTTCACCCCAGGTGGTAATTGATTCAGAATTCCATTCTGGAACATATATCACCTGGGATCAACAAGGATTGTTTGATACAATAGCTCTAAGGCATCTGTTAATAACTGGCCTACAGGATTCAGGTAGTCCTGCTAAGCAAGCAGGGTGACCAGCTGTAAAACAACTAGAAAGTTATTTCATCTTTCTTCAGCAAAGCAAAAGAAATGTTCCACTGAAGAAAATCAAGCAATTTGGAAATGGTATTTTGGAACAAATCCTAAAATTATTTCAAAAGAGAATGTTTCATATATGGCAATATAAATACTCATACTCAGAAACTGATGAGCAGTGATTAACAAAGATTTATCCTTAGAAGAAAAGTTTTTTTTATGGATAATGAATTGCAAGAATGAGGAAAACTAGCTGAGAATGCTAATAATATTGATAACCACAACAGAAATGAAAATCATAAAACAAATGAAAATTTGTAAAGCAACATCAAATTTAATTAACTTCAGGACAGATAACAGTGATGAAAGGGTGAAAACATTAAGCAAAGAAACTCTCTGGCAAATGAATGGAACTGAAAAGAAAAATTATTGAATGTATGAAAAAGACTATAAGGAAAGGCTTCCAGTAGTCAAAAGAACTACCAAAAGTTCTGAAACATGAAAATTTGTTAGTTAAAAATACTGAAACAAATGCATTGGCTGAAACTAATCAACTAATTTATAGCATAGCAGCAGCGATAACATCGGTGCTGGAATATAATGTTGAAAAATAAAAACAACAAAATCAATCACCAAAATGAAAAGTTTGATTTGAAAGAAAGACCAATAAATTATGAGCTGATATCAGTAATCTGAAGAATTTGAATGAAAGAAAATTGAAAAATAATAAGATCAAGAAAAGTTCTCAAAAAAAGATATAATCTTGACACTAACTTGATTAAAGGAGACTCAGAAGAATTAAAAGAATAAGTCCAGCTATTTCCAAATAAACTGAACAATACGAAGATATAATAAATCTTTTTTTTTAATCCTGTTTGGAACAAACCACCATTTGTTTTGTAAAGCATTGCTAGGAAATACAATAAACGTAGATGTTTATCCTGATCAAGGTGAAACATGAAAATTTTGGAGCAATGTCTTGGATAACCCAAAAGAACTTAATAAAAATGCAATAAGAGAGATTGAGAAGAACATTGGCTTAGTTAAAATGGATGATATCGTGATAACATCAGAAATGATTAAAAACAAAGAAGGTTAAGAACTAGAGTGTATCAAGAAAATACAATTTTGGCTTGAACATTCTCCATGAAAGATTAATTATTCAATTTAATGAAGTATGACAAATTAGAAATGTTGAAGAATGGATGACAACCACTAAAACATTTTGAAAATAAGACGAAGACAAGAGTGTATATGCAAAAAAAAAAAAAAAAACCCACTTACTTGCTTGCCAACAACGCTTACGCTGCTAATTGGTATTTAATATCTGTAATTTCAAGTTATATATTCAAAAATTCATGAACCAAAAGTAACTGTTCAAATTCATGAAAAACAAAAGATTAATTGCTGGTTGAAAATTATACTAAAATCAGAGTCTACCAAAATAAATCCTGTCTGCCTCAGAAACTTTGGGCATCTTTTGAGAATATCAACACTATTATCATGTGTTGGAAAACCATGTCTCAAAAGTTTTTTTTGACAGAGGCTGGTCAAGACTACATGTGAACATGAAGAGAGGGGGGGAAAGACTGAACTCTATTTCTTCTTTACTATTTATTGAGATATGGGCATACAGTGATGGAGGAGGAGGAGGAGGAAAAAGAGAAGACATGCAGTGATGAAGAGGAGGAGGAGGGAGGAGAGTGGAGGAGAAGGAGGAGGGGGAGGAGGAGAATATTATTAGCATTAGTTAAATCTATGCACAATGTGATACGGTATCTTTTAATATGCTGATGATACACCACTTTACATCATCTCTTGTGACCCAAGTGATGTCATAGCTCTAGCAGTGGGTGTGGGTCTGGATGGGAGACAATAGGCTTTAATGCAATCCTATGTTGCATTAACTGGGATACAATCAAGATCAAGTAAGGTACTAATGCCACTCTATAAAGCCTTAGTAAGACCGCACCTGGAGTACTGCATCCATTTTGGTCACCACACTATAAAAAAGATGTTGAGACTTTAGAAAAAATACAGAGAAGAGCAACCAGGATGATTAGGGGACTGAAGGTAAAACATACAATGAACGGTTACAGGAACTGGGCTTGGCTAGTCTAGTAAAGAGAAGGACCAGGGGAGACATGATAGTGGTCTTCCAATATTTGAGGGGCTGCCACAGGGAGGAAGGGGTCAAGCTATTTTCTAAAGCGCATGTAGGCCAGACAAGGAATAATGGATGGAAACTGAACAAGGAGAGATTTAACCTGGAAATAAGGAGAAACTTTCTGACAGTGAGAATAATCAACCAATGGAACAGCTTGCCCTCAGAAGTTGTGGGAGTGTCATCACTTGAGACTTTCAAGAAAAGATTAGACTGCCATTTGTCAGAAACAGTGTAGGGTCTCCTGCTTAGGTATGGGGTTGGACTAGATGAAGTTGGTCCCTTCCAACTCTGATTATCTGTAACTGGATCCTAATAAGATGGAGCAGCTGTGG
Organism: Bungarus multicinctus; assembly: GCA_023653725.1. NCBI lineage: Eukaryota > Metazoa > Chordata > Lepidosauria > Squamata > Elapidae > Bungarus > Bungarus multicinctus. The sequence goes on along the minus strand of CM042842.1, from coordinate 52,055,457 downwards.
GTTTAAGGGGCTTCAAGATCTGAAGTGTTTTCATCTTTAGTTCTGGATACGGTTGCACCATCCCAGATAGATCCCATTCACAATTGGGGAGATTCAGTCAATGAGTAAGTAGTACCATCGTGGTTGCCAGAAGAAGAGCCTTTTCTGCTGTGGCCCTCACCCCCTGGAATATTCTCCCACTGGAAGTGAGATCTGCCCTCACACTCCTGGCCTTCTGGAAGAGCTGAAAAGCTAGCTCTGCCAGTTGGTCCGGGGTCCCAATTGAGGCATGCTACATTGGGAGTGGCTAATGGTGTAGAAAAGATTTCCACACCGATGTCATCCATCCTGTTGGTTTTTAGCTGTCTGTTTAATGTTCCTAATTTTAATGACTTTGTATTTCCATTTTTACCTCTTTATTATACTGTAAGCCACCTAGACTCATTGTATCACTGATATGGGTGGCATAAAAATTTAATAAAGAAGGGTTATTGTTTTTTTCTTGAAGATAAACTTACCAAAATTCTTATGCAGCAGAAACATACTCTCATAGCTCACTTACTTAGAAATAGAAGGCATATTTTGTCTTGGCTTTTTTCTTTCTCTTTGGTTAGTGGATTCTTCCCCTAGGATGCTATTTCAGATTAGTAATGGAGCTCATGGCCATAAACCCTGTTTATGTTTGAGACAATTATCCCCATCCAAACCCCTCTAAGCACTAGACAGAATCCAACCACCCCAGGATTGAAAAACATATTTCATCCATGTATCATATTTATTTATTTATCTATTTATTTTGTCAATTGCTTACAAGATAATAGGTATAAGTAAAAACATAGTTATGAATACATGGATACATATAAGAAAAAGAAAAAGAAACAATAGGACAGGGACGGTAGGCATGTGGTGTGCTTATGCATGCCCCCTACAGACTTCTTAGGAAAGGGGTGAGGTAATAGTAGACAGTCTAAGGTTAAAGTTTTTGGGGTTTGGGGAAGAAACCACAGAGTCAGGTAGAGTATTCCAGACATTGACCACTCTGCTGCTGAAGTCGTATTTCCTGCAATCAAGTTTGGTGCTATTAACCTTGAGTTTGTATCTATTGTTTGCTCTTGTGTTGTTATGGTTGAAGCTGAAGTATTCATTGACAGGTAGAACATTGCAATGTATGATTTTATATACTATACTTAGATCAGACCAAATGCGGCGTAGTTCTAGGTTTTCTAGGTCTAGAATTTGGAGTCTGGTTGCATAAGGTATTTGCAACAAGTAGAGGAGTGGAGAACTCTTCTTGTGAAATATTTCTGGACTTTCTCAACTGTGTTAATATCAGATACGTAATGTGGGTTCCAGACTGATGAGCTGTATTCGAGTATTGGTCTAGCAAATGTTTTGTATGCTCTAGTTATTAGTGTAATATTACCAGAGAAAAACAGTTGAATGTAGATGTTGAAAAGAATGGGGGAGAAAGAATAGAACCCTTTGGTATCCCACAAGTGAGGGCCCTAGGGAACAAATTCTCCCTGCCATCAAATGCTTACTGGAACTGGCCCAAGAGAAAGTAAGAGAGCCACCGTAAAATGGTGACCCAATCCCTAACCCCTGAAGCCATCCTCAGAAGGTTGATACCATGGTTGACGGTATAACAAGACACAAAGAAATCAAGGAGCACAAGGATGGATATACCAACACCACTCTGGTCCCACCACAGATCATTAAGATGTATAATCAATGTGATCTCAGTACTAAAATCCATCCTGAAACCTGACTAAAACAAGTCTAGATAATCCATTTCCTCCAAGGCTTTCCTCAGCTGTAGGTTGACCTTCAACACCTTCCAATTTTATTCCTTGGAGGCTATGGACCCAAAGCAGTCCAAGATAATAAGGTAAAGGTACTCCTACACATGCATGCTAGTTGTTTCCGGCTCTAGGGGGCAGTGCTCCTCTCCGTTTCTAAGCCAAAGAGCCAGCACTGTCCAAAGAGATCACTGTGGTCATCTGGCCAACATGACTAAAGGCACACGGAGCATTGTTACCTTCCCACCAAAGTAGTCCCTATTTTTCTATTTGCAGTTTTTACTTGTTTTCAAACTGCTAGGTGGGCATAAGCTGGGACAAGTAACGAGAGCTCACTCCGTTATGTGGCACTAGAGATTCAGACGGCTGAATGGCTGAACTGTAGACCTTATGATCGACAAGCTCAGCATCTTAGCCACTGAGCCACCATGTCCATAATAATAGGGTAAGATAATAGGGTAAGGTAAATAATAGAATGTCAAAAATGTGTATCCTACAAATATCAATGCACTGAAATAATGTATAAATATTTTACTAACACAATAAAAAGGAAAGAAAGAGAAGAAGAAAGAGGGGGGGGAGTGAGAGAGGAAAGAAAGAAAGAAAGAAAGAAAGAAAGAAAGAAAGAAAGAAAGAAAGAAAGAAAGAAAGAAAGAAAGAAAGAAAGAAAGAAAGAAAGAAAGAAAGAAAGAAAGAAAGAAAGAAAGAAAGAAAGAAAGAAAGAGAAAAAAGCAATGTACATTCTAATATTCAACATTGTAATATTTTTTTTCCAAAAGATTCTGCCTATAAATCTTCTTAATTTTTATGAAGCAGACTATTCATTATTTCTGGGAAGGAAACAAAATCAAGTTTAATATTGCTTCCTTTGATTTAACCAACCAACAAACAAAAACGATTGGCAGAGTTTCAGACTGATAAGATTTGAAATGAGAGTTATAATCTGGCCCAATATGGGTCTTATAATGAACAGAATTTTAACCATAGCTGCGCTGCCAGGTGCAAATTTAATAAAATATTTTTAAACGATAGATGGAAGACTCTTTTGAACAGCTGTTTCAATTCCCAGATAAAAATCTTCATTAAGAAAGAGTTAAGGATGTAAATGAATATCTTTTAATTTAAAATAACACTGTAGAACACTGAACATTACTCAATCAGAACCCTAGTGGTTTGGATAAGAAAAACAACGTATTTGATTCCAAACCTCTGAACATAACACGAACACAAGCAGAACAATTTCCACCATCAGCTTGGGCAATAGAAAATTCCTTAATGGTTGTCTGAAAGGAATATCAAAATGCATTTTAACAGAGTAACAGAACAGAATAACAGAGTTGGAAGTCTCCTAGTTCAACTCTGCTGCTCAAGCTTTAAAATAGGAGAAACACAATTTTCCTTTGTTCCTGGGACTTCTGCATCAAAAAGAGCCAAGTGCAGAATGTGAAAGATGAAGGGAAAGAGAAGGATGGAAAGAGAAATGGGGACCCAAAAATGTATCAGAACTTTTTCCAGCTAAGACGAAGGATAAATACAACGTGAATCTCCAATCAAAGCTGAATGTAAATATTTCCACCTAACCGAGCAACTGAAAATGATTCAGGATCAATCTATCAAATTCTCATGGAACCCTAGATTCCACGGACCAATTTGAACAATTCCTGTCTTATATCCTGATCTATCTTTGGGGCTAGGACAAATATCAAAGATCGTTTGATGGGAAGCGAGAATGGATCTTTTCGGTAACTACAGCTGATTATGGAGCTTCCAACCCTCGATAGGTTAGATTAGCATCTAATAGTTCAGTTTATTATGTATAGTAGGTGCATTCTATTCAGTCCAGCACTTGATAGATTTCATTGAATCCAAAGTCTTTTTTTAAAAATTCTATGTCCTATTCATCTTTTATTACTGTACCTATAAATAAACAATTTGGCTTGCATATGTGTAACATCATTAGAAGATCACAACCCAGACTGAAGTTCTACCTGGATCAACAGCATATTAAGCAATGCATTAATTCGTTGCAATATCCAGTGCCCATGACTTCATCTTTGACAGAAAATAATCAGATGGGTAAAAGTGTCACTTTCAATAAGTAATTCTTCATATTTGTTATACTATCTAATTCCCTAATATGCTAGATTGTATTTCTTCAGATAATATCTCAGTATATCGACCTTATAACAAATGGCCAGTGCATGCTCTCATACATATTTTTATCTCTTGTACAGTATTTCACCTATGCAGAAGGCAATTCTTTCGGCATGACATATTAGAATGGGATGGCAAGATCCATTCTGATCTATCCCTTCCATAACAATATTTATGGCTTAGGAGGCACTGTGTCAAAATCCTCTCTACAGGGTATCTTCAAATAAAAGACTCATTCAGTTCAAAGTGGCAGGTCCAACGACTTCAATTGTTCAAATAATCATCTCTCCTCTGTCATTACTGTTGCACACTGCTTCTCACCAACCTTTCTCATTTTCACTTCTTTAAAATATATTGCATATTTATTCCATCCACATTCCATTCTCCCTCCAAAAGCCAACAACAAATACAGTTGGTTCTCAGTTGGGGTCCCATCTAACAAACTTATAAACCCAAGTCTGGATATATAGCATCATGCATGGCTGCCTTAGGTGGGTTTTTCAAGTGATTCCTCATAAATGATTATTTTCTATTACAAAGTCTTCATATGCCAAAGACTCAAAATTTAATTCCTAGAATGTCCATGATTTTTAAAAAAATTGTGGGGAGGATTTCCTGTATACAAACCATAAAAACTGCAACCAATCAGAGTATACGATACTGGACGGCATTGCCCAATCACCAGATTTAATATATAATTGCTTCATACACATCACTGAAAGTATTGGTTTTGCCAGTTCTTGCTATCAACTGTTCCATTCCATTCCATTACTTCCATTTCCACTTTCTACTTCTTACCTACAAAAACTTGAAAATTTCCCTCCTTCTAAACCTCAGTTTTTTTTCTTAAAACCTTTTTTTGTTTTTGTTTCATTGAATCAATTCTGCTGATTGTCTTCTTTCTTTTTGACCTCTTAACATTGGAAGTGTAATGCAGAAACAATGCCCACAAACACTTCAATGTTTTGGACACAATGTATATTTCTCCTATTTAGCATTCTTCATAATTCCAGTTGTTCCACAAGTTGCTATCTTTCTGATTTTTGTTTAATGTTTATAAACATTTTTTGACCTCTCTCTTCCTATAGATACTTTTGTTCATTGGCTTCCTTTGTGTTAGATCATGTGTTAGATGATGAAACCATATCTGTGCTAGATCATGAAACCCTTCTGAGGTGAAAATTATTTTTAATTTTGAATATACTAGCAAATGGATTACTGGCACATTAGTAGTCAATCAGCTTTAACATCATCCGCAAAATAAACACCAGGCCTTTGAATTAGCAAAACTAAAAATTAGGAATCCCCATGTATTATAATGGTATGTGCAAGTGACCTTGGGGGACAGGAAGAAGGCCCACAGAATTGACAATAGACATGTAAAAGATGTCTCAGCTCACAGAAGGAGGGAGGGCTTCAGAAGGAATCCTCTCTAGTTTTCTGGAGAAAAGAATATTTCTCTGAAAATATTTCTGCAAAACAGAAATATACTTTCTGTCTTGCAAGATTCTTTTAACCTAATGTTACAATAAAGACAGTTAGTACTTATGGTTGTGCTGATTGTCTGGGCTACCTTGAAGGGGTAACACATGTAATACACAGAATGAAAATTGTGCAGTAGGTAGAAATATTAATAACCAAGAGAAGCCGGGGCACATTTATTGAGTTTAGGTTCTCATCCTAATCTTTAAAGTCAAGCATAGATTAATTTGACCTCTAGTGCTAACTGAAAGGTTTGTCTATCTGCCCACCTTCCATTTACTGAGCATTTTCCATATGGATTTACACTGAAAAAGGTGCCTATGGATTTTTGGCTCCTTATTTGTGACTGCACAACAAATCTCCCTTCCATGACATATTCCTTCAGTCTATTATTTACAGTGCCTTCTTGTCACACACGAGTTTTTATTTTATTTACTTTTTCCAAATCTATCAGTAGTTGTACAATGGATTTCCTTTCTGTACATCAGAAAATTAATGTTTCCTCTCCAAGGTGTTAAAATGAGCAGATCAGATTCTCCACCTGTCCTTTCTAACTGCTCTTTCCCATGCATTTTTTTGTTCTTTTGATAATTAACCAAAAACCTTAAATGCACGTTTAAAAACTTGTTCACTTGAGCACTGAATTCTAAACCAGAGCTCTTTGGAGAATAAAGTTTTCACAACAACTTAACGGTAGTAAGCACTTCTATTTAGAAGCATTTCTGTCCACAGTCCTGTGTACTCTGATCATGCCTGTATCCCAATCTATTTCAGAGAGAGAGAGATTAATGTAAGATACTGTGATATGAAACACAAACACATACCCATGCCAGCGAGATTATAAATGCACAAACCTACCTACTATTCTTCAAGGGAACCAAGGGCCCCATCTGCTGATGTTTAAATGTACTACATTAACAAAGTGCAACGTTAGCAACCCTGATAAGAAACATATTAAAACTGAATGCAGGAAAACAAATGATAGCCCAGTTAATATAAAACCATGGGGGAAACTGCAGAAGAGGTACTTCTGCTATTCACTGTCATTACTCTTACCCAGGGCCAAAAAACTTTTTCACAAGCTTTAAAACTAACCTGATAACAAGAAAAACAAGACACAGAATGCAATCCTTTCAACACACGTATTGAATGAAAACTACAGAAATGCCCTTGGTTGGTTCAGATGAGACTTTTTGAAAAAGAAGTTGTGTAGTAGGATTTTTTCACACAGGCTGAAAGTAGTTCTAAATTTACTGGGGATACCTATTCCACTTTCACAATAGAAATGTGTCTGTTGAAGGAATCAGTGGTGGCTATATATGCCTAATGCTCTTCCTCGGAGTTAATTAAATTTTGGTTTTCTATATTAACCCCACTGCATAGATTGACACAATGCACTAATCCTTAAAGCAACTTGGGCTGGGTTTGCCCCATGCAGTACCATCAAATAGCTGATTACATTTAGCCCAGCACATTGCGTGAACTCAACATTGCCGTATGTGGAAATCTAGTGAAATGGGTCAAAATGGAAATCAAGGGGTATTTTGTCATGACTGCAACCTATATCCTATCCATCTTGCCATGGTGGCTCAGCCCCAGCAGCTTTTGCAATTGTCATCCTAAAATGTCCAGAGTTAGTTACTTATTCGGAGATTTTACTACCAGCATTCTCGTAGAGTTCTCTATCAAGGACTTCTTTGTATATTTAGCAACAAACCTGAGTTGGCTACTCTGTGTGCTTGACAGCAAATGACAGCCAATTCTGGCTTCAGTATTCTTGTTGGCCTTACCAAACATAAAACTCCTTCATTTGGTTTTCCCATTTTGAAAAACTATAGGAGTGTTTCTGAAAGGGTGGAGGGGAAGTAAAGTGTGAATTGATTCATGGGAATCAAAGAATCTTTCTGCCTTCCTTATCCGGAACTTCAAATTGCAAATCCATTGGAGGTGTCTTTCCTGCCTTCCACCCTAACCCACTGCCCAAAAGCAAGGTATGTGTGAAAGAAGAAAAATATGATTAGATTTGGGGATTTTTAAAAAGATATTTTAGCAAAATTTATACATAACAACTCTCTGAGGTAAATTTTTGACTTTTTTGTGCCTCCACAACATTTCTCTGGTTCTCATTTGCTTCTCTCCTAATAATGTTTGTACAACATGTATTATGTTTTCCTTGGCTTTGCAAATAACAGGATCAAGAGATAGACCCAGAGTTTTGATGGGAGAAATGGCAACAGAGCTTCTCCAGATATGCCATTCTACCTTACAGTATCACCATCCAACAAAACAAATAGTAAAGATTCTTAGGAGCTGCAGTTTCACTTCTGGAAACCCACTTATTCTCCCTTCTTTCTTTAAAGTCATTTTGTGCTGTACCTTCAATCTCTTTTCTTTGGATCAATGCTGTCAACTTTAGCAACCTCCCAATGAAATGGAGATTTTTTTGAGAATTGGAATCCATACACCTGAAAGCAGCCTACATTAGGAAATACTGCTGTAAACCTAGCTTCCTTCCCCTTCTTCTTGTCTCCTCCTCCTCCTTCTCTTTCTCCTTCTCTATCCCCTCCTTCTCCTCCTCCTTCTCCTTCCCCTTCCCCTTTTCCTTCCTTCCTTCCTTCTGGAGGTAACTTTAGCAACCTACTTATATTTGTTAACAAGGGAACATATAACCTATAGGCTGCTTATAGATGAACAAGACATAATGGCCAACCTGATGCCTTGGGCAATCTTTAACATGAGAGAAAAGCAGACCTTGTTCTGACATGCAATGAAAAAGCACATTGACCCCAAAATGAGGTAATATGTGCTTACCACAAGTGTTACCAATGTTATTTCTTCATAACCACTCTTAACATTTCTATGAAATATTATTATTGGGAAGTGATGAGTAAATACGCTGAAGTCATTTGATGTATTCCTGACGCTGTGAGATTTGAACCACAAGAAATGTCTTGGCTCAAGGTTCAAATTCATGTTATTATCCAATCTGTTGTAGCAAAGACTTTTCCATAATTGTAACGGAATGCCTGGATAACCTTGAGGAAAGGGAAGAGGAGATGCTGCCTAAGAAACCATTAGACAAGAGAAACAGGAATCAGGACCCTGAAGTTGGTTAACAATCAAGGAAAGAAACTTAGGAAGGAATTGCTTAATGAGTATATCAGTTACAAGTGGTGAGCAGGACATTTGTTCTCTCAGACTTGCAAGATTCTATCAATGTAGCCTTACATATTACTTTCTAATACATATATTTATATTAATTACAAAGTAGAAGTAGCTCTCACTGAAGAAATTGTCTTGGAAGCAAAGTTCTACTCATCATTCTCTAATCTGCTTTCTCTTGAATAGCTGTGATCTGGCTGAAGTTAATTAGCAACAAGCTCCATAGAGCTTGTTTTTTGGGGAACAGAAAGATAGTAAAATAGTATTGTTTTCAGTCCTGTTTTCTTAGCTGTTATTCCTGAAATCTGATATGGATTTTCGGGTGGTGCAGCCTTTCTATTGTTTTTGGATTGTATGGAGCCCATTGAATTTGGACCATTGATCTCTGAACTTGATTTTGGCCATACCAGAGATCCCTCTGCAAGTCTATTCCCTGTCTGTCTGATAAACGAAACCCCAGCGACCAGACCTCTGATTGTTTTGTGTAGCCTGTGGGTTGCGGAGAGCACATGCATACTTGCTGAAATGAGAAACCTAATTTTCAACTGGCCGCTTGGTCTGAGGATAACGAGCAAAGCATTTTGCCACATGGATAAACAAAAAAATAATTAGAAATCAAAATGTTAGCAAATTCTGCAGTGAGCAATAAATGTAATCCACAGGATAAACAGCACTGGCTTGACATTTTATTGAATTTGACTAAATTAAAACTCTGGTAGTTTGAATAAAGTTCAAGATATGGAACTAAAGTTCAGGATATGTAACAACAAACAAATAAACAAAGCTGCCTTTTGAGTTATAACCTCCACTGAAGTTTTGTTGAAAATTGCAGAGGGTGATTTTTCACACATTTGAGTTTAAGAGACAGTTGGCCAAATTTACCTTCATCTGGAACCCACTTTAAGAGTGGAAGAATTACAATAACCTACCGCAAGTCAAAACAAATGACCCAACTCTAATATTGCCTTCAAGCAAATCCAGTTACTAAACTATGACAAATGTCACTTGAGAAGAAATGCAAAAGTATTTGCATAACTTAACATTTATGCAGATTTTTTGATGTTCTGTTCAAAGCATTTCAGATATATTGGCTTAATACGCCTCTATTAATTCCCAAATTCAACTGTGTGAAAGTGGAAACCTTTAAAGTTTGGAATTAGGCGATTTGAAGAATCCACAGCATCCATTCTTACAATAAGACTCTGAAGATCATTTCATAGACCTACTGGATGTTTGTGTGTGTTATAGACAGGATCTTTTTGACAATAGATGTGTATCTTTTGGCCAGTTCTTTCAACTGGAAAATATATATTACTAGGGAAGTATGGGGATGTGTAAGTGAAGACAGGGCCCAGGCTTTAAGCTAAATTCTTATTTTGGGGCAGTGGTGTGTAAGACAACAATTTGCTTTCCAATTGTCACAAATTAGGGCCAAATAGGATTCAATGTCCCTGAAAATTAGCTCTACACCATTCTCATTAAGATAACTTGGTTTTATAATTTCTTCTACCTTCATCAGAAATTAAGTTTCTTGGTCACTAAAGTATGTACGGAAAAAATAGAGGCTTCAAAAATTCGCATTCTTATCATTCTTGAGTAGAATTATGGCATAAGATCTTTAGGGCATGAAATACATTCAACCATAAACTTTGGGCCACTCTCCTTTAAAATAAAATGTAGCGAAGATAGACGTTCTGGTTTATTATTCATTTCTTACATAAATGTGCAAGTGGTACATTTTTGTACCACTTTTTTACTTGCTCGGAGCTATTCAAAAGTCAGATTTCCCCATTGTTCCTCGTCTATCCATACTCATTTTTATTACTTCTACCAGAAGTAGGTGCTCATATAAATCCAATAACTGACAATGGAAAGGAAGAGAGAGAAAACCTACAGAAACTGATCTTGCCAGATGGGGAAAATTAAAATGTTACCCTTGTTTCTTTGCCAAGGCAGATCCATTTTGACAGGCTGGAAATGATTTATGAGGGAGGGAAAAAAACCTGTATTTACGCTAGCAGAAATGTTATTAATTGCCATGCAATGTTCAAATCTTTGCATTGTTTCTTTTTTTTTTTTTTGAACATGATGAGATACATGGCTTGCATACGCAGCCCAGCCATGCTGCAGGATTTGCATGCCGGTGATTGCATGACACAAATAAACATACCAAACCTGCCGCAGTTTATGAATTTCACTTCCACCCTCTCCAGAATCTGCATCAGCAACGGAATATGACAGGGTGGCCATCTTCCCAGAGACCTGAAGTTAAAACAGATTACCTTTGAATAGATGGATAGACAAATGATGCGGCATGTTGACAATTAATAAAAATCATTAGTATTTTTAAAGAAGATTTATTCAGATCTTGCTTGCCTCTTTCTTCCCTCAACCCCCACCCCCTTCCCCACAGATGGTAACCACCATATATCCAACTCTGGCAAATTAAAAATAGATACTTTTCTGTCCCTAATTGATTTTACATTACATTAGGCAGCCAGGGCTTCAACCTTCCATGACATAGTATCTAAATAAACATTTATTAAAATATTTTAATTAGAACAAGAGGAAAAAATATTGTTTCCAATTATATCTTCAGATGGGGGAAAAAATCAAAGCAATTAAGAATTAATATAAAAAAGTATAATGGAACACTCTCGATGTAATAACAACCCAGAGTGATTTATATGTTGGAAGAGGATTTTAATAATTGCTATTTTCTTTCCTTAAAATGAATGTTTAGAATCATGGAGTTGATACATGTGCTTGTGCCTGAAGACTTACAGTTAATTTTGAAGAGGGGTGGGGGAAGAAAAATTAATGAGCAAATAATTGCACCCATAAAGGATGTATAAAATCTCTAAATTTCTAGCCCTATTCAAGCATTAGATTTTAAAAAAAATACGCTAACAGGGAAGAGAATGATGGCCCTTCTACTGTCTCAGTTCTCCATTAATTGACCAGGAAGATCCACTAAGGACAGCTATCATTCTGCTAGAATCTTCTAGGTTCTTTTAGATTCGTAAATTAGATTGAAACATCGAGTTATAACTTTTTTAAAATAAAATCTTAGGTTTATAATAAAATCCTGCGATTAAGGATAACATTTTAGAAACCCGACCTATCTTAAAATATTGTGTAAAATATACAGAAGAAGATAAGAGTTTTTTAAAAAACAAGGCAGTCATAAAACTAGGGCAGCAGTAAAAGCTTAAAAATCGCCGCAGTGTTGTTTAGGGATCAAATATTTTATTAGTTTATCAAAATATAAAATACAGAAGTACAAAGAAAAATGAAGCATTGTTGTTGATGTCGTTAATGTTCTGACTAAGGCTTCTTGAGACACCAACAAACACACATTAAATCCAAAACCTTTTTATTTTAATTCAATGGCTGTGAATTATTGCTATTCATGGCCCGTAATGAGTCTCAACCAGTTATACATAGTCCCATAGAAGTCTGCCAAAGTTCTTCAGGAGAAGTCTGATAAGAACACACCTTTATCTTTCTTGAAGTGCTGCCAAAGACTAAAGTACCAATTAGTCTTTCAAAACCAAATGGAGCACAAATTCACCATGGAGCTTTCAGGTTCCAAACCAACCAGAGCGAACAACCTTGCTTCCTGCAAAGGTTCCTGTCCCTTTGCACTTCCTTCATATCTTAGGGGAGGGGCAATCACCTCCAAGCCTTACTCCTGAGTCGCCCCTTTTGTCTTAACTGCTCTTGCCTTCTGGCAGCTCTGTGCACATGCATACTGGGAACAGGCTCCCCTTGTTCCTCTGCCTCGCTGCTGTCAGATTCTGGAGGCTCCGGAGTCAGCACATAACTCCCAGATGGCCCTGGCTCCATCTCTGTATCAGATGCAGAACCATTGCCCGAGTCCTCCCCAGACTCCCAGACTGGCGCATGTTCTTCCCCACTGCCCAATTCTGCTGCTATCTCCACAGCTGCCGGTGGACCACAACAGTTAAAGAGTCTGGGAAAATAAAAATGTTTTCTCCTCAAGGTGAAAAAGTATTAAATATGGTGCCAGGCATATCTCACTGAGGGAAGGATTTCAAAGCTGCAGAAAATTAGAAAATACTAATTAGCCATACTAATGAAGGAGGGTTCTGATCTAAAAGTCTTGTCTAAACATCTTCACTACTACAGTGTTTTTTGAACTTGGCAACTTTATGATGTGTGGACTTCAATTCATGCAGACTGGGAAATTCTAGGAGTTGAAGTCCACAATCTTAAAGTTGCCAAGTTAAAAAAAAACTCTCTTCTACTGTGTAGAAATCGCTTATCAGCTGGGGACTTGGACAACTACATTATGCAAGACCATTGCTCTAAAAAATGTACATGACCTTGGTGTAGTCTCTAAAATCAGGCTTCTGTCTGTCAGGAATAAGGGATTATAGGTTGTGGTAACTTATCTGCTCTTACAGTTTTCCAACTCAAGAATAATGCCTATGTGTATTTGGTGCCCCTTCTGATCTATTTTCAATGTGTAGGGCATTAATTTCAGTTGCTGAGGAAATAAAAGTGAGGTACGAAGGTATCATTGATGATTGTCCTGAGCAGGATGAATGGATGGAATAACAATTTTGAAAAGATTAGGATGTGAGGCAAATTTTTTCCACAAGGCAAAGTTATTTACACATCAGTTCCACATCCAGTTTTATACAAATATCCTGTACACACCATTCATCCCCACTATCAAATTATAGTACAATGTAACACCCCAATGTGTAACATAAAAGGAGCCTCTGTGGAGCAGTGGTTAGAGTGCAGTATTGCAAGCTACTTCTGCAGCCAGCTGCCTACAATTTGGCAGTTCAAGTCCCACCAGGTTGACTCAGCCTTCCATCCTTCCGAGGTGGGTAAAATGAGGAACCAAATTTTGGCTAACCTTTTTGTCATCACGGGACGAAAGTCCTCACATGCATTCATAATGCAATGCACATGTGACCCCCTCTGCTCCCCTGCCACTGTGAGCATGCACATGCACCCCCACACATGACCCCCATCCCCTTGTGCATATACCATGACCCCTTTGCTCACCCCGCCCTCCTGTGCATGCGCGTGTGACCCCCTGGTGCTTCCCTGGGCCCCCTGCACATGTGCACACATCTCCCGCATGAGTCCTGCCCAGGGGTGGGATTCAAATTTTTTAACAACCGATTCTGTGGGTGTGGCTTAGTTGGTGGGCATGGCTTGGTGGTCATTGGACTGGCTGGGCGTGGTCAACTCAACATCACTCACATCAAAGCACACATCTCCTTGCCTGGCCTCTCATGACTGTGGAGATGCTGCAACAGTTGTAAGTGTGAAAAACGGTCATAAGTCACTTTTTTCAGTGCCATTTTAACTTTAAATGGTCACTCCACACAAGCAAAGTACCAGCAAAGAAGGGGAAAAAAACTCCAGAGACATTCCTGAGACAGGAAGTCTATCCTGCCAAGAATGTAATAAGGGTTAACAGAGAGGCAGTTTCTGTAAGCAACACCAGAATGTTTCCTTCCTGCCTTCCTTTAGGCCAATAATTTCTTCTAACAACCGGTTCTCCGAACTGCTTAGAATGTTAACAACCAGTTCTGATGAATAGGTGCGAATTGGTAGAATCCCACACCTAGTCCTGCCCCCCGCGCATGTGTGACTGATACATAAAAATCAGTTGGCTGTCAGGAGGCGCATGCACATGCACAATGGAACTTCTGGCACGCGTGGCCTAGATTCGCCCTCATGGCCCTATACCATTTCAGACAAATAGTTGTCTAATCTTTTCTTGAAAAACCTCAGGGTTGGAGCATCCACAACTTCTAGAGGCAGGTCATTCCTCTAATCACTAATTGTTCTGTCAGGAAAATCCACCTTAATTCTAGGTTGGATCACTCCTTGATTATTTTCCATCCTTTACTTCTTGACCTGCCTTTGGGTGCTTTGGAGAATGGGTTGACTCCCTCCTCTTTGTGGCAGCCCCTCAAATATTGGAACTCTGTTATCATGCTACCCCCTAGTCCTTTTTTACATTAAACTTGACATACCCAATTCCTGCCACCGTTGTTTGTACGTTTTAGCCTCCGGTCCCCTAATTATCTTTAATGCTCTTCTCACTCTTTCTAGAGTCTCAACATCTTTTTTATATTGTAGTGACCAAAACTCATTAATTAAAATCCAAGGTCCCAAATCAGAAAGCCCAAGCAGGAGGTTTCAGACTGAAGAAAAATGTATAATAAAATGAAAAGATGGGAGGCAGCCTTTTCTATTGTTAAATAAAGCAGAAAAACAGAAACCTCTCTTCATACCCATCAGAAAATGAATTTCAGCGCACAGCAGTGCATAGCTGTCTGGATCAAAACCCAAATGAGGGTGCTGTCAATGTTCCAACTAACTGGGGTGGTGGGATGTGTGTACCTGATCCCCACCTGGTGCCACCTTCACCATGTTTTAACCTACAGCTTCATTACCACCTATATGTGCCCTAACCCCCTCTAACAATATGTGCCACAGCAATACATGAAAAGAGTCATTTCCAGCCTCACAGTTTCTTCAGAATCCATTCTGCAGCCAGCAGTTGCTTCAGAATCCATCCTCCAGCCCCGCAGTTGCTTCAGAATCCATCCTCCAGCCCCACAGTTGCTTCAGAAGCCATCCTCCAGCCCCGCAATTGTTTCAGAAGCCATCCTGCAACTGACAGGAGCGCATTGCGCTGTTGACAGCATTTCACAGTGATCCTCAATACCATCGGCCAGCATGCAAGCAGAAAGACAGATCAAGCAGCAGCAAAGATAAGGTGACATTCTCCATGGCCAACTGACGTGCTGAGAAGCATGTTTGGAGCTGATGGGCACCACAGTGAGTTCCGCAGTGTCCTCGGAGCCGACAGCCTCCATGACGAGCTTCGTGGCACTGACAGGCTCTGTGGCAAGATGACAGGCTCTGCAGCGAACTCGGAACCTGACACTTCAACCCAATAAACTCCGAGACAAGCATTTTCTCAAAGTTCCATTTTATTAGATTTGTCATATTGGCACATCTGGGAAAACCTGAATCTGAAAGTTCCAGGTTTTCCTTTCCAAAGAAGATCCATCCCCTGCACCCACCAATCTATCACATGGTCCAATCAAACCGTCATCCCAACTGAAAACATTCCTCTAAACACTCCTCTCCAGGTGCAGGGTAACATGTCCTTGACTTTCTGAGAAGAATGTTGTTGAGTCTAATCTTCCACCTCTCTACTAACCCCACTTCCCAAATTCCCAGGCACTAAATCTGGCAGTCTTGAAGCTTTCAAGTAAAATATGGCTTCCAAGGCTGACAGGTGACTCATTTGGATTTCTTGCCTTCATCCTAGTGCTACAGTGTTGGTTAAACACAGGAAAACAAAAATGGTACCCAAGTCAAGCCAGGGTACACAGCTGTTACCACAATACTGTAAATTTGGCAGATTTCAAAGAGCCATTCACACAAGTCCCTGAAACAACTCTCTAATTTTAAAAACTGCAAGCCAAGTTGCAGAGCAGACAGAGAGAAGGAGCATTTATCTCAGACCTTTGATATCTCCGTCTCATTGGGAAATCGCCTAAGAAGAGATAAGGGAGAGCTTTAATACTAATGATATTAATTAATTTACAGTGAAAATTGTTTCCAAAGCACAAAGGTCAGCCTGAGAAACACTGAAAGAAAATTCCATCTCTCCTTGGCTGTGAACTATCTTGTCTTTTCTGAGCAAAGCAGAATTTAATGAGCATTAAACATGATGCATTTGCTAAAGTTAGGCTAATTTAAGTCTGAAATGGTTACAGTTGGATAAGTTACAATGAAGTTGGTACTAATAAAATTCATGTTGAAATTCAGATGCTGGCAGTTTAAAGCTCTGTGCCACGTATCTGTGGAAAAAGATAGCTTCGTTCTAACTAGACCAATTAGTATTCTTTTATTGGGTTGACAAAAAACAAATAATATAATATTGGATGTGCATCTTTATTTAGGAAGTGGTTGGATTGCCTGAAATGGTTTGTTCTTTGCAAAGGTTGTCTACATTTGTGTAAACTCTAAACCTCAAATAAACTGTAAGCCCTAAATTGTCTGGTTGGATCCAATCAAAAATTCATTTAATTAACATTCTAAAAGGATATTAGCAGATGAAGGTGCATTTACTTGATACTAATAAAGTGTTTATTTTTATATTTTTTCCAAAGGTATTAGAACTTCCTATATGTGCATCATGTTGTCTTGTTTGCTTATTGTAGTTAAACTTATCCAATTCTAAGAAGTCTTGAAGAAATAGAAGATACATTATATTATACAAGCATACTTTTCTGCCCCAATGTTAAAAGCAAATGTTTAAAGATCATTATTGGCCCAGCCTTTATTTCCAAAGGAATACACTCTTTAATCCAAGAGCTTCTTGAAATTGAAGAGCAGATTTTCTGGTGGACAGAAAGCATTTCCACCAATCCCCTGATTTTGGCTGATTTCTCTCCTTGCACTGCAGTCATCTATGTCATATGTTACCCTGTTCCAAAAAGTTATTGGATTATTAGAAGATACCTTCACAGTTTTGCAGGAAGATTGTAGTAGCAGGAGATAAGAACCAGGAAATTATCTTTGAAACCAGCCCAATGGTTTGGAAAGTCACCGCATGTTTTTGGCCTCTCACTGTTCAAATTGGCCCACAATGGAATCGCACATCAAACCTGCTGCTTCTGTAAAGCAAATGTAGATGGTTTTTCCTTGCAGGTGTGAATAGAGAGGCCTCTTTTAAACCAGGTTTTTTGACTGCTGAAATCTATGCTATTCTTTTTTTTTTTTTTACATTCGAATGGATGTTTCCATGTTTTATTTTTGAGCCCAGGTTGGTTTTTCATTATATCTCAGCTCGGAAATAACTTCCCATGCACGAGAAATGAATGAGTTATAATGTAATTGCTTCTGCAGTACATTTCTGATGATGGCTTGGTCAGACCCAAAACCAAGAATGATATGTTGAGTTTCTTCCAAGCTGAGTTCTTTATTGTTTCACACCTATAGACAAAAGCTTACCAGACTGAATAGTCCATTATCTGCATATACTTTGATATACTTTGTGAACTATTAAGGAGAGGTTGCCTTTACCCTCTTTGTCTCATACATAACATATGAACTGAATCGCCTCTTACTCCTCTGGGATGCACCCTTTCCCTCCTGGAAATCCACTTCCTTATTATACTCCATCACAATTTGGATCTTAAGATAATTTAGTAGGGTTAGAAGAAGAAGTGGTATTCAGCCAGTTCTGACCAGTTCTGGAGTACCACTAACAAAAATTTTGAATAGTTCAGAGAATCAGCAAATACCACCTTTGACTGGCTCCACCCCCATCTATTCTCTGCCTCCCAAGTCCCAGCTGATTGGCTAGGTCTTCTTTTGTTGCCCTGCAGAGGAGAACGGAGCTGGAAAGCAGGTTAGTGGGATGGGGAGGGAATGGGATTTTGCAGTAACCTTCCCCAGGAGTGGGGGGAATGGGGATTTTATAGTATCCCTCCCCTGCCACGCCCACCAAGCCATGGCCACCAAGTCACGACCACAGAACCGATAGTAAAAAAAATGTGAATCCCACCACTGGTTAGGTTTGCCTACTCAGAAAATGGCTGCCATGGTAGCAATAGACAATCATCACTCATACCTTTATCAGAAAGTGAGCTAGCTTCCTATGATGTTTTTAATGATCCCAGAAGAGCCTTTGGGGTACTCATAAGCATTTCTGCATGTAACCATATTAGAAGCTTTCAACGTTTTAATATAAAGAACATTTTTCTTAAAAGTCAGTCTGGGCAGAGAGCCTGAGGGATTCTAAGGGGATTCTAAGACTCTGGAGGCCATCTGTGGGTATCACACTATCCATTTCTGATTCACTTCTTAAGCTCTAAGCCAGGGGTCCCCAATCACCAGGCCATGGGCCAGTACCAATCCATGGCCTATTGGGAATCGGGCAGAGGTGGTGTTCAGCAGGTTCTGACCAGTTCTGGAGAACCATTAGCGGAAATTTTGAGTAGTTTGGAGAACCGGCAAATACCGTCTCTGACTGGCCCCGCCCCCATCTATTCTCTGCCTCCTGAGACCCAGCTGATCGATCCTTCTTTTGTTGCCCTGCACAGGAGAATGGAGCTGGAAAGCAGGTGAGTGAGGTGGGGTGGGAATGGAGACTTTACATTATCCTTCCCTTGCCATGCCCACCAAGCCACACCCACAAAATAGTACAAAATTTTGAATCCCACCACTGGAACTGGGTAACAGAGCTGGAAATAAGCAATGGGCAAGCAAGTGAAGGCCTTGAATCTTCTGGATCCTTTTTCAGTAGAACAAAGGTTTGTAAGAGAAAAGAGACATTTTTCCTTATATGAACCTACTGAGTTATTTTGTTTTGGGATCGAAGCCTCTTCTTTCTTTTTCATTTTCTTTTTTGTGTCCTGTGTTGAATTATAATAATCAAGGAAATAAAACTACCCTATCCGATCCCCTCTCTCGAAAATAATATACTTAATAGCAAAAATGGTGATTTTGTTTCCGTAGACCTAGTCTTCTCTTGGCTCAAGTCACTGTTCATCTGATTTCTAAAAGCCCAGGTTTTTTTTTTTCTTCTCAAACCTCTTTATTTGGGAGGAAGCTCCATTAACCATAAGAGGATTTAACTTGGAATAAACATGTGTACAATTTCACCGCACAGCTTTTGGGGGCTTTAGACAGTACTTTGAGAAACATTTCTTTGCGTTAGCGATGATAGGCTTGAAAAGACTTCCTTGCGCTGAACCTCACATTAGGAGCCTGTTTGGAGATGCTGACTTATGAAGCAATTACCCTGCTCAATGTGTGATGTGGCGGCGGAGAAGATGGAGGTTTTCTTTCATTCATTCTTTTAAAGGCAACCAAAACCCATCCTGGAGAAGCAAAAAAAAAAAGACCCATATGTTATTTCCGGGGGGGTCATTATGTTCTTATTTACCAGGTTGCTTGTGTGTATTGCTGTCCAAGCCGAAGGGTTTGTGAACTCTTGTCTAAGTAGCGCCTGCTCAACAAAAATTATCCATCTTCTACCAACAGCCACGCAGAGGCAAAGGAGGTTCAAAAATAATGAATACACATTTTGCGCACCGGCAATCTCTCACCAGCTTTGGGCTTTCTCACCACAGCACAATTTCCCCATGAGTGAAGACAAGATTGCACTATAATTATAACAGGTAATCATTAGATTTATCTTTGATACAATTTGCAGCGCCTTCCTAGGTTTGGGTGTGCATTTATGTAGCCTCATTATTGCCAGGAGTCCTCTTGAAGTGAGATGATAAGTAAATAAAAGAAGAAATTATACAACAGGAAGAGCTCCGAAGATGTTGTTTTACTCTCTGTCTATGAACTCCCTTCAGCATAGCTAATCTGCACCGCAGTTACCATTATTTCTACTTCGCTGAGCACTTCCTAATTGCTGTGTTATTGCTGGTGAAGGAAATATATTATTAAAGTCCACAACTTATGACTTGTTGCACATAGGCACAATGGGGGAGGGGGGGGAGGACTCTTTTCATTTCATCGAAGCTTAATAGGTTTGAACAGGGGTGATGATAACACGAGGTTGTTTTCCTCTTGAAGATCTGTTCATTACCGTTTCGTAATGTCACTGTCTCCTTCTCGCAGTCAAGATGCATTCATAATTTATTCAAAGAGCTGAGGATATTATTAAACCAACTCTTTTCTATTCACTGTGAATGCTTTGGTGGGTGGTTACAATGGACAACAAATTATATACACCCAAAGGAATCCATAATTCTCTTTTCAGCTGTTAATGTTTTATGCTCATTATTGGTCAGCTACCAGATAATGATCCACAAAATATTGTAAGTGTGTATTAATATTATCTTTACAACAGCAATGATGCTCCATAGAAGGGAAAGTTTCATTCCTCTCTCTCTCTCTCTCTCTTTCTCTCATAATTTTTTTGGTTTGGTTTAGTTTGTTATGAGAAAAAAAAGTCAAAGCTCCTGCTCAGTTTGGAAAGGATCAGCTGCACAATATGGATGAGGTTATGGATTTGGTAGCTTGCTGCCCTCTGCATTTTGTGCGAAAGGAACCAATGAAGATGTTGATAGATTCAATGTAGCAACATAGACAATATGCTTCCATTATTTCTGTGGGCATGAGGAAGGCGATCTTGAACACTTGCTTGCTATTTCTGAATGAATTCCAAAATGAATTGGAAGGAGTAGAGATCATAAAGATGTTTTAAAAGCAGAAGATCCTCCTTGGTATTTAAATAAGAACAAGGGTAACACTTTATTTTGCAAAGAAAAATCCTAAATCATCGGAAGACCAGGCCCAATGATCAGCCAATATTATATACAGTAAGACATTACATTTATTGCCTTCACAGTTCATGCTTCTTAGATTTTTGGAAGAAAGCAGGGAAATTACAGTTCTAGTTTTCCATTACTCTTTGATGAGATCTTCTCTCTGGCACCCAGCCAGTGCTGGGCACCAATCAAAGTTCTGGTCTTTAATTTAATGACTTCCCCAGAGACCTACAAGGAAACAAGACATCCAACTTCTGAGCAACAAGTTGCATTCTTTTGGCTTTAGAGAACTCCAAGCTTGGCACTTTTCACGCCAGGAAATATGTTGAACACAACATATAGATTTGCAAATTGTGGTACACAGGCCGCTAGTCTTGATAGCCATGACCACATCCTCCTGGTTTGGTGAAGTGGGGGCGGTGGTGAATATAGGATTCATTGCCCTACTAGTATAAGTGTCTAAGCAGGAAGGGACCGCTTTATATATAAGTCTGCTCTATTTCTTTGGCTGAAGAAAACACCTGGAAGAGAATTTAAAAATGTGCAAACTAACCTTCACCCACCAATTTTGTCGGTTTAAGATTAATTATGAACGCTCACAAACCCCCTGCTTTAGTCTAGGAAGGAGCTGATGCTTGGCAGCCTTTGTGCTTTTAATCAATTTGTCTCATTATCACTTTAATCCATCCGAAATGGCAAATCGCTGCCCACCCTCACGTGTGTAAACTACATCAGTGTATATATAATATTTAGATCTGTCTTTGCTGTGTTGTCCTTTGCTGTCATGTTTCTTGTGTTAAATCTTTGAAGAGCGAATCTGAAAATAACAGTCGGAGCTCATTAGCAGATTAGGTGAGGCTGTGAATCCATGTGTTCACGATGCATTCTTGTTCTCCTAGTCTGATGTGGTTTCTCTTTGAGAGCAATTACATCTGATTGACATGTTTTGATGTGCCTGCAGCCTTGGCTTTTTCTTACTGAAGAGCTCTAGCTCAAGGACGATGGTTCTTTTATTTCTTTTGGGCCACCCAATATTAACTAAAACCAAGAACCCGGCGGAGAAAAGAAAAGAAAAAGTTAAATACCTTTTTAAGATGCAACTTGAATCAAATTATAAAATATGCTCAAAGGAGAATGTTTTGGTTTGATTTCATTACCGTGAGATTGCTGAAAGTCAAGCAGAAAATGTAGTTTAGTTTAGGACTGGGGTTGAAATGAACAGTTAGGGAAGGACTGGACTGCTATTCCGGAACTTGCAAAAAGAGTTTGTTGAAGCAAAATGAAAAAAAAAAAATTCAGGAAGAGAAAGATTCCCACTCAGTATTAGATTTCCTGGTTTTAGATGGGCTAATATTCTTCTGAGATTCTTGAACTGGCTGTGATTCAATGTGCAGGACAAGTCTTCTAATAGTTCCAAAGGTTGACTCTTAAATAGTGATTATTATTTTTAAAGTGGTCTATTTCTTTCTGGAAACAGGATCTAAGTGAATCAACACATCAGAAATTCATTACCATCTCCCACTTTGATGTCCTTTGTCACCCTCTAATTCTGAAGAGGTTGGCTTAAAACTCAGAAGAACCACTGTGTCTTCAATCCCACTGGAACAAGCTGTTTGTGAAACACAGGAAGCCCTGGAAGAGATTTTCTGTACATGAATGCAAGCTTTAAACAAGTAAAGCCTTGGTTAAATCTCAGACTAACATTACTTCTTGTTGAAGCATCATGTGCTTGTCCTTTTTTTATCTCCCCGAGCACTGAAATTTGACTTATTTTGCTTCGTTTGTCTTCAAAACAAGACTTTGAATTACTTTGCAGTTCCATCACTGGAAAGGGATGGATTTCTCCTGCCCCGGTGCCAGCCGCAACTTCTCAGTGCAGCATCTGTGATATTTCTCTGTCTCTTCTTTGAGAAGAATTAGAGCTGATGAATGTCAAGGAATGGCTTAAGTGTTATTTCTTTAACTAATAAGAGATGCATGCAATTTTGCTCGCATAATTTTGCCTACAGTAGCACATGTGGTGCTGTAGGAATCACAGCAGTTTTGCAGTACAGGCAGTCCTCATTTAGTGACTGTCTCGTTTAGGGACTACGTGCAATTACAAGGGAGATGAAAAAGTATTTGTGTGAGCAATTCCCACAGGTTTGTGAAGCAAAGGAAAACTAAAGTAAGATTGTAAGCACAACTGCTACAAAATTCAATACATTTTGGAGAGAAACCTCTGTAGTTGATGTGGCAGGAGTTGGTACATTCCAATGACATTCTGACTCTCTGCCTAATTTTTTTTTGACTAATGTAGTTACTTGGATGAGTAATGAAACATCTCAGATTAATAAACCTTGGTCCATTTGCCATGATTTAAACTTTTTTAAAGATACTTTTGGCCTGGATGATTGAGTTTTCATTGACATAAAGCACAACGAAAATTTCATCTGGTAACAGCTTTGCTTAATGGTTGTGTTGTTATTTCTAATTGTGGTCATAACTGGGAACTACTTTACAAGTATGCCTTGATTTATGACCAATTATTTAACAACTGTTCAGAGTTATGATAGCCTCGGAAAGGATACTTTATGGTCCATAAAGGACTTCCAGCCATAGTAAAATATTGCATTGCTCCCCTCCGCCATAGTCACATGACAACATTTCAGTCACTTGGCAAACAGCTCACATTCATGACTGCTTGCAGTATATCCCATGGCCATGAGACCACAGTTTGGACCATTCAGGAAAATGGGTTCACACTTATGACTGTGTGATTCGCTTAATATGATGTCTCCCTTGAATGACGTCTCTGACTCTTCCTTGGAAGCCTGCTCGAGGGAGGAGGCACATCAGGAATTGAGTTAATTACTGACCCTGAACTGCCAACAGAAAGAGAATTACAGGCTTCGACTGGGAACAGATTGAGATCAGTGAAGAGGAGGAGGAGGAGCTGCCTTCTGTGGCGGATCTCAGAGCACACAGGGCAGAGAAATGGAGGTCTGCCAGACTACTTGGGAGAAGTTCCTGCCCCTCTTGATGGGCTGCACTGGGAAGCTATATAGCATGGCAGGCAAAAGAAGGCCTTGCTGGGAAGAACACATCTGGTTCATGGCTGTGTGTTTGTTTGTGCTTCCTGCTGGATTTTTGAACTTCTCCTGACAAGTGAGCTCTCATGGAGGCACTTTCAGTTTTGCCTGGTGGCTTTAAGTTGGTTTAGTGAAATTACTTGCTGGAGTAGCTTTGCATTTGTTTTATGGCCATTCATTGCCTGGTGGACTAATCTTGGCTTGTTTAACCTTGGCTTTATTTGGGACAGTTCTGAGGCTGGGTGATGAGAACTACTGGAATACCAGTAAAACTCTCTAAAAACCACACTGGTGTGTGCGTGAGAGAGAGAGAATGAATGGGGCAGCATATTTAACGGTTTCATGATTCAGACTTGCAACTGCATGATTGATTTAACAACCAGTGTAAGAACAGTACAATAAAATCAGATCTGTTTATGTGGGTGCTTCGACTTATGACGGTCGTGACCAAAATTTCAGTCCCACTTGTGGTTCATAAATCAAGGACTACCTGTATTGAGAATATCAAGATTTACTATTTATTTATTCTCTTTCTTTAGCCACCCATCTCAGTCAATGACTCAGGAGGGGCTTACAATTCAAAAAATATATTACAATCAAAAATACCAAAAACATTTTAAAACAATGAGAAGCATACAAACACCTGATATAAATATACTGTACATAGCAGCCAATTAGCAATGCAGCCGGCCAACTGGGCTCTTGACATATTCAGTATCCCATGCTCAGGAATTTAGCCAGGTTTTTAGGGCGTAATTCTGGGAAAGATTGAGGGCAAAGGAAGAAGGGAACGACAGAGAATGAGGTGGCTGGATGGAGTCACTGAAGCAGTAGCCATGAGTTTAAATGGACTCTGGAGGATGGTAGAGGACAGGAAGGACAGGAGGAATGTTGTCCATGGGGTCGCGATGGGTCAGACACGACTTCACAACTAACAACAACAAGAACAATCTCTGAAGGAGGATGTAGAGGACACTGAGGAAAAAAGCTCATTTTCCAATCCCTGCCAGTCAACACTCTTTTGCAGATAGGATCTGCAGCAAGTCCATTCTGCTAGATCTAGCTGGACACCACATTATAAAAAAGATGTTGAGGCTCTAGAAGAAGTGCAGAGAAAAGCAACCAGGATGATTAGGGGACTGGAGACTAAAATATATGAAGAACGGTTACAGGAATTGAGCATGGCTAACCTGGTGAAGAGGGGAGACATGATAGCAGTCTTCCAATATTTGAGGGGCTGCCACAGAGAGGAAGGAGCCAAGCTATTTTCTAAAGGGCCGGAGGCCAGACAAGGAATAATGGATGGAAACTGAACAAGGAGAGATTCAACCTGGAAATAGGGAGAAACTTTCTGACAATGAGAATAATTAACCAACGGAACAGCTTGCCCTCGGAAGTTGTGGAAGCGTCATCACTTGAGATTTTCAAGAAGAGATTGGACTCCCATCTATCAGAAATGGTGTAGGGCTTCCTGCTTGGGCAAGGGGTTGGACTAGATGACCTACAAGGTCCCTTCCAACTCTGGAAAATGGTGATCCCTCAAATAACCTGGGTGAGAGCTAGGAGGAGGAAGACATATAAGGTATCTATTACTTACTGATCTGTAACTTGCCTTTATTATTTTTACAAATAACTCAAGACAACGACATATCCAACACACCTTCCTCCTCCTATTTTTCCCACAACAACAACCCTGTGAGGTGGGTTGGGTTGAGAGAGAGAGTGATTAGCCCAAAGTCACCTAGCTGGCTTTCCTGGCTAAGGCAGGACTAGAACCCACAGCCCCCCAATTTCTAGCCTCGTGCCTTAACCACTAAATCAAACTGGTATGTGTGCTGCCTTGAGTTACAGGTGGTCCTCGATTTACAACCACAATTAAGCCCAAAATTTCTGTTGCTAAACGGAACATTTGTTCAGTGAATTTAGCCCCGTTTTATTGGACCTTTCCGGCCACCGTTGTCAAGTGAATCACTGTGGTTATTAAGTTAGTAACATGGTTGCTAAGCAAGTCTAACTTCCCTGTTGATTCTGCTTGTTAGAAGATCCCAAAAGGTGATCACATATGACCCCAGGACACTGAAACCATCAAAAATAGAAATCAGTTGCCAAGCATTCACACTTTGATGGGGATCCTGCAACGGTCATAAGTAGGGGAAACGCTCATGTCACTTTATTCAATGCCGTTGTAACTTTGAACAGAACTGTTGTCGAGGACTACCGTAGTTGTGTTTATAACAATAACACAGGCAGGAAATAAATAAATAAGCAAGCAAACAAACAAATGTAATTAGGACTGTGGGAAAAACAATTGCTATCAACCTGCCTTCCATCAAGGACCTGTATACAGCACAAGTCAAAAAGAGGGCTGTGAAAATATTTACAGGCCCCTCACATCCCAGACATAAACTGTTTCAATTCCTTCCCTCAAAACGACACTATAGAGCACTGCACACCAGAACAACTAGACACAAGGACAGCTTTCCCCTGAACGCCATCACTCTGTTAAACAAATAATTCCCTCAACACTGTCCAACTATTACAAAGTCTGCACTACAATTACTGCTAATCTCATCACTCCTTATCACCCATCCCCTCCCACTTGTGACCATATGACTGTAACTTTGTTGCTTGTATCCTTACGAGTTATATTGACTGTTTCCTAGTATGATTTGATTGCTTATTGTACCCTATGACTATTTTTAAGTGTTGTACCGTATGATTCTTGACTCTTGATGAATGTATCTTTTCTTTTATGTATACTAAGAGCATTTGCACCAAGACAAATTCTTTGTGTGTCCAATCACACTTGGCCAATAAAGAATTCTATTCTATTCTATTCTAAATATATAAGCTTATCTGAGATCTCTTCTTCATATTGCTTTGGAAGTTTGACTTCATTATTTTCCTATTCTGGGCTGCTTTGCCACTTTTGGCCTAATGGCTTCTCCTTCTTTCCTTGAGAAGTGCATCTAGAAGGCTGTCACAGATGAAGCTCTATCAAGCTCCCCGACAGGCCATTGTTTTTGGTTCAGAACCAAAGCAAAACATAATTAAATCAAGCTCAAGTGCCCATTGCCAGATTGCAGATGAACATTTTAATTATCCTGACTTTCCGAAGGGAGGTGTGATTGGGGAGAAGAGGAGGGCAGCCATAATGAAGAGAAAATGAACTTGCTTGGCACTCGAACTGAAGCAAGCCTACAATATGACCGGATCTATTTGTCTAATCCAGGATAATTTCAGAGAAATGTCTTTCCCAGCGACATTCTGGAGGAACAGAAGTCACCCTTAACTGTCGCGCGCAAATTCTCCACACTGCAAAGACGTGCCGTGTAATTTTTTTTCCGGACTAACCTTCCTTTCAAACAAACGTGCCGTTGTTATTATTTTGCATTCAACATCGACAGAACAAGACAAAGGAGAAAAACATCTGCCTTCGTGAGCCCAAAGCTCAGTCAAATAAAAGGCTTCTTCACACTTTGATCGACTCATCAACAACCTCTTTATAAAGGGGAAGGGAGAAAAAAAGAACAACAATTAATGCCAGGGGGTTGTTTTAAAAAATTATTTTCAAGCAAGTGGAAGAAGATGCAATATTATTTGTTTTGTTTTCTCGGTGTGCCATGGAAGTAAAATGAGTATTTTTGTTTGCATAATGCAGATGAGGAAAAACAAGGCAAAATATCCAGATGCCTTTCCATGACATTCATTTTGATGTGCTGTGATATCACATGAAGGGCCTGGACTGGGAACAAGATTTATCTTGCCTGCCTAAAGTTGTTTTTCAAAATCCAGAGAATCCCTGAATTCTTCTGACATTAACTATTCTGTATTACTGTTGCGTTAAAACCACTAATATTTTTATTAATTAATATTTCTAACATGACAGGTATGAAGCGTGACACTCAAGAAGAATCTATTGGAACAATAATTCACTATGTGATAGAAGTTTAATTGCACTTAAGAGAATCCTTTTGCTCTAACCACTCAACTTCCCTCCCCCAGCTCTAATTATTTCCATTGGGGTGGTTCTCTGGCACTTGGCTCAAGTCCGATGAAACGTTATTTATTTCCTCAGGACTGGTTCTTCAACTGATTGCTGTATTGTAAAGGTAAGGGGGAGGCAGGATGGTTTCCCACTGGGCCAATCTAGAAGAGTCGAATGAAAGAAGCCACTTGAGGACAGAAACCATTGTCGATTGAAGTTTGCTCCAATTCAAGAGTTAGCTCCATGACTTTTATTGAGGCCATATGCTCAGTACTTCTTCATCTTGACATGCAGTCAGCCAGAAATCCTGTGAAATCATTTGTAACTAGTATTTGCTTCAACATAAAGAAAAGACATGATTTTTTTCAGGCCTTTTCATCAATCTGGTGGGGTTGCTTAGGCAGCTAGAAATGGATGGAAGCAAACCACATTATAAAGTTTTGGAAGTGGGACTGCCCCACAGTAAAGATAAGATAATTGTCATTTTATTGTCATTTTTTTCTGTGGGAGTCTGGCACATGTTAAAAATGAAATTCTGTTGCCTGCTCTCAAAAGTGTACACATACATAACATACAGATATGCTATAAACATACATATGTATATACCTACACATTAATATATAAATAGATATAAATATTAATCACTCTCCATCTTGAATACATAGTGGAAAGAGGAAGCTTCACAAGATTGATACTGTGTGGAACAAAAACTCTGGCTGAATCTGGGTGTTCTGGTTCAGATACCATGAAACCTCTTCTCAGAAGGTAACAAGGTAAACAAATCGTAAAGAGGATGTGTAGCATCCCAGACAATACTGTGAACCCTGGTCAAGCAATGCTTATATGCTGTGTTATATGCTAAAGAAGCAAGGAAGGTGCTCTGGTGTTAGACAAGTAACTTGAATATTGCACTAAAGTGGGACTAGATATAGACTTATGAAAATCTGGAAGAAAAGGGGAGATGCTTATTATTTTTCCTAAAAAGAATTTTTTTGTGCCTCTGTCTCTTGTCTTCACATCTCTAATTAGAATATTTTGACAATAAGAATTGCTAGATAATAGATTTAATTCCTATAGGGGGAATAGGACTACTCATGGTCTTCAAATCGTAGTTCTAAATGTTCCATTTTAGCTGGAAGTTGAACTAGGTGGTCACAAGGCCTGAAGGGCTTATAAACTACAACCTTCATTTGCTTACCACTGCCTCTCAGACTAGTCCAGGCTTCCAGATGTGCTGATTCCAGGTCAAAGAATACCTCAACCAATATACCTCAAACATTACAGAGAATTTTGGAAGTTGAAATCCAGGCTTCTGAGGATATCCAAGTTGGAGAATACTAACCTAGACTATCAACAGTAAAACGTTCCAATCTGTAAATTGTAGTCAATGCTATCCACAAACCTTACCTGCTATCTCGTTTACTTTCCAAAGCTGCAGTTACAATAAATTGCTCAGGTAGCACATAACCATGTTTGTACAGAGACTAAGACTGCGGGCTAAAAACTAGGACAGTGTGACTTCTACTTCCTTCCTTAAGAATGAAAGCTGGCAAAGTGATGTTGAGGCAGTCACTCTCTCTAAAGAACCATCCCTTGGGTTTCTTACTTACATAGTTTGGCTGATAACTTTAATCAAACATTGATGGTGCTTTTATGTGATGGAAATTACACCAAAATTCCACACCTCCCTCTCTTTTCAATACAGTCCATCAATAACTGTTTCTCTGATTAACTCATGAGATTTCTTGCACTGAAAAAAAAAAAGGTTAGATGAGAGGGTCACCTGTGATATTCCTGCCAAATCTGTGTACTTATGGATCGCTTAGCCCCTCTTTCCACTTGTTGGAAGCACAACAAATTGTGGGGCATAAGCAATAGTATTAAGACCGAGGACAATAATCCGATTGTAATGAAATGGACACCTCTGGATCCTTTCCTCAACATCATGAAGCTGATGAAACCACTTGAAGATTCCCAAGGTTTCATGTGGATGTGCACTTTCACATTGATAGTCAGCCATGTGAAGGAAAGCAATTTTAAAGAGCAAATCCCGAAAGGATTTTTTTTTTTTTGCTACTTGCTTCATTGAATGATTTGGATAATCCCATTTGCATTACATATTAGAATCAGATTTGATAAGAATCGGGCAGGGGAGAGGGAACACAACATTTACACAGCTCTACTTGCAAATATCTCACCAGAGTTGTTATTCTTTAATGAGTTTCCCCCCACCCCCCCAAAAAAAAGATTAGGTTAGAATTGGGGCTTTTTCAAGAGACCATCCTTCCTGGCAGACCTGATGACTTTTGAAATGTTTTCCTGCCTATCCATTGATGTTGTGGAATCAGTGTCTACCCATTTCTTAATTAAAGATTTTCCCTAGAGCAGCAAGGGATGCAGTGGCTCAGTGGTCTAAAAGATACCAGAGAAGGTCTGTTCAAGTCCTACCTGTAAGGATGTGCCTCAGCTACTCCCCCTCAGGAAAGTACGACTCTTGAAACAATTAGTTATCAAAAGAAACTTTTACTGAGAGAAAGTAATGGCAGAGAAATCAGGCCTGGAATCTTGACGTTCCACCTTACAAAACATTAAGCTATTCTTCCCAATTCAAACCCCACCTCCCACTTCACCAGTCCACCGATAGCCAATACAATGCTGCATAGATGTTTTGAGAACTCTGAGGTGTTAGCTTGATAGCAATTCATCCCCAGAATGCTTGATGATTACAGGACTGGAGACTAAAGCCTATGAAGAACGGTTACAGGAATTGGGCATGGCTAGTCTAGTGAAGAGAAGGACCAGAAGAGACATGATAGCAGTCTTCCAATATTTGAGGGGCTGCCACAGAGATGAAGGGGTCAAGCTATTTTCTAAAGCACCCGAAGGCCAGACAAGGAATAATGGATGGAAACTGAACAAGGAGAGATTTAACCTGGAAATAAGGAGAAACTTTCTGACAGTGAGAACAATCAACCAATGGAACAGCTTGCCCTCGGAAGTTGTGGGAATGCCATCACTTGAGACTTTCAAGAAGAGATTGGACTCCCATCTGTCAGAAATGGTGTAGGGCCTCCTGCTTGGGCAGGGGGTTGGACAAGATCCCTTCTGATTATCTGTTATGCAGCAATCTTGGTGTCAGGCTAGAACTGTCTGGGAGGAAGCCCATCTGTCTTCAAGGTAGCCCCTCTTCCTGACTCACTGTATGATGGAGTGAGCTCCCATCACCTGCCTCAGCTCCTGCCAACCTAGCAATTCAAAAGCCAGTAAATGCAAGTAGATAAATAGGTACCACTTTGTTGGGAAAGTAACAGAGCTTCATGTTTCGCTTCACGCTCTATGCTGTGGCATAATGTCATGCTGGCCACATGACCACGGAAATGTCTTTGGACTGTGCTGACTCAATGGCTTAGAAACAGAGATGAGCAGCTACAACTAGCAGAATAAAACCTGCAGGGATTCCTTTACCTTTATCTTTTCCCAGAGCAACCCTGCCTTGCTTAAGACAGTAAATTCTCTTTTGGAATAAACGCCAAAGTCCAAATTCAGAAGGAAATGCAAAAGTCTTAAAGTTACTCACCCGTTACAGGTAGTCCTCGAATTATGACCATGACTGAGCCCAAAATTTATGTTGCTAAGTGAAAACATTTGTTAAGTGAGTTTTGCCCCATTTTACGACTTTTGTCTTGCCACGGTTGTTAAGTGAATCCTTGCATTTGTTGCCAAGCACCCGAATTTTGATCATGTGACCATGGGGATGCTGCAAGTGTGAAAAACGGTCACAAGTCACTTTTGTCAGTGCCGTTGTAACTTTGAATGGTCAGTAAAGGAACTATTGTAAGTCGAGGATTACCCGTAATGATATCCTAAGAGGCATAGATACCATCTGAGCAGAATCTTTACCTCAACGTAAGATGTACTTTTCTATTTGATTTGAATGACAATGATCCTTTCCAAATTACCATAAAATTGTATCGATCTGCTTGGGACCCTTTCGCTTAATTTATTTTTTTGTCTATGAGCACCTTGCTGTCTTTCTCAACCTCCAACATTCAAAAATTAAGTGCACAAGGAACTACAGGGGCAAAATCTCTAAGAGACATAGGAGCCTCTTTCAGGAAAGCTGTGGGTAACCCAATTCCCAATTAGATCATTGTGCTTTCTGTTTATTATGGCTTGGTCCAACATTCTGTCTTTTATTATTCTTCCTCTACTCTCCGTCCATTATTTATTATGTGCTTTTAAACTGCAACTGAAACCTTGGAGTGAGTGCAGGTCCTTGCATTCATAAATCTAAACTTAAAATCAGACTACTAGAGATGTTTCACAGGACAGCCCAAAGGAAAGCGGGAATCAGGCTTCAGCAGAGAGTTTGAGTAAATGCAGCTTGCCTTGCTAGGTAGAAAAAATGCACTTTAATTTAAAAGAAATCTATTTATGGTCCAAAGAGAGACCCGTGTTTCTTTGCATCTAACCATAAAGACA
Source organism: Bungarus multicinctus (assembly GCA_023653725.1). Lineage (NCBI taxonomy): Eukaryota > Metazoa > Chordata > Lepidosauria > Squamata > Elapidae > Bungarus > Bungarus multicinctus. The sequence continues at coordinate 52,023,029 of CM042842.1, read as the reverse complement.
TAGTCATCAAGTAGGAGACAACATGGCTGTTTAATTGTACTGTGAATCATTTATGCACCAGCCTTTCTCAACTAAGAGTCCTCAACTGGCTGTGAATTTTGGAAGCAGATCTGGGGACGGGGGGCACCCAGATAAAGAAAAGGCTCCTTGCTTTCATTCCTACTTCTTCCTATCCAACTATTTGATTTGGCGAATAAAGGCAAATATGTGTGTCCCAGGCAGAGGTGGTATTCAGCAGGTTCTGACCAGTTCTGGAGAACAGGTAGTGGAAATTTTGAGTAGTTCGGAGAACTGGCAAATGCCACCTCTGACTGACCCCGCCCCCATCTATTCTCTGCCTCCCGAGTCTCAGCTGATCAGCTGGGTCTCCTTTTGTTATCCTGCACAGGAGAACGGAGCTCGAAAGCAGGTTAGAGGGGTGGGGTTGGGAAGGAATGGGGATTTGCAGTAACCTTCCCCCAGGAGTGGGGAGGGAATGGATCCTTCTCCTGCCATGCCCACCAAGCCACGCCCACAGAACCGGTAGTAAAAAATTTGAATCCCACCATTGGTCCCAGGTTAATGTTGATGATCCAATCTGGGTCGGTCAGCAGGACTAGAGGTTTTGTCATCAGAGTTTTTGGACTCCTGCTGGAGCTCACTTTCTGGGAACTTCTCTCCCACCAGAACGTGTGCTTTTTGGACTACAGGTAGTCCTTAACTTACAGTTCATTTAGTGACTGTTCAAAGTTACAAAGGCACTGGTAAAGGGTGACTTATGACCTTTTTTCATACTTACCACCTTTGTAGCATCCGCATGATCATGTGATCAGATTTCAGATGCTTGCCAACTGACTCATACTCATGACCATTGCTGTGTCCTAAAGTCACGTGATCACCTTTTGCAACTTTTTGACAAGCAAAATCAAGGAGGAAGCCAGATTCTCTTAACAACCATTTTACTAACTTATCAATGGCAGTGATTCACTTTAAAAAATTTGTCCAATAAAGTTGTAAAATGAGGCAAAACTCACTTAACAGATGTCTCACTTGAAGAATAGAATAGAAAAGAATAACAGAGCTGAAAGGGACCTTGGAGGTCTTCTAGTCCAACCCCCTGCTCAGTCAGGAAACCTTATACCATTTCAGACAAATGGTTGTCCAATATCTTCTTAAGAACCTCCAGACTTGAGGCATTCACAACTTCTGGAGGCAAGTTGTTCCACTGGTTAATTGTTCTGTCAGGAAATGTCTTCTTAGTTCTAGGTTGGTTCTCTCCAGAGGTGGTATTCAGCAGGTTCTGACCAGTTCTGGAGGACCAATAGCAGAAATTTTGAGTAATTTGGAGAACCGGCCAATACCACCTCTGACTGGTTCCACCCCCATCTATTCTCTGCCTCCCAAATCCCAGCTGATTGGTTGGGTCTTCTTTTGTTGCCCTGCACAGGAGAATGGAGCTGGAAAGCAGGTTAGTGGGGTGGAGAGGAAATGGGATTTTGTAGTAACCTTCCCTTGCCATGCCCACCAAGCAATGCCACGCCTACCAAGCCACGCCCTCAGAACCGGTAGTAAAAAAATTTGAATCCCACCACTGGTTCTCTCCTTGATTAGTTTCCACCTATTGCTTCTTGTCCTGCCCTCAGGTGCTTTGGAGAATAGCTCCAAAATTTTTGGGTTCAATTGTGGTCATAAGTCATGGAATACCTGTGGCTTACACCCCAATCAACCAATAAAAAGCCACACCCAAGCAGCCACCACATAAATGCCAAGCATAGAATAGCCCAAAGCATACATTCCGGCAGACCGAAGTGGATGGGTTCCAGCACCACCATTAACTCTCTGGTCCTAGTGACTAACCCGGATTGGGATCCTGTTTGATTTGGGGAAATAATAAAGGTGAGCACCACACCTTTCCTAAGAGATGATGAGAGTCCCTAAGAATCTGGCCCCATGACAACTTCATGTCTGTAATATGAATGTTTGTTCGGGAGAGGAAGGAAGTGTGAAACAAAAGAGCCAATGAGTCTTTTTAATGCTATTTGGTTGTGGGAAAGAACTCCTGATTGTGATACATTATATTAGGCATTGGCTGTTCAGGGAATTTGCTATGATTGAGTTCTAGTTCATTACCCAGAGGACTCCAGTGCTATTGTCAAGGCCTGGCACTACAGCAAGATGGCCTAACCCTCGGGTTACAAAGACTGCAACAGCACAAAGGCATTATCCTGGAAGAGAAATGTTGTCCCCCTAATCAGCCAGCAATCAATGCCTAAGAAGGGGAGATAACCCCCATCTCCACTTCCGTATTAATAGTGCCATCGAGTAATTACTTTCAGCATGGGCAGGTGCATGAAAGGATGAGCTCCGTAGAAGTCTCCATCCAAGATTAATGAGTGCTGTCAATTTGCCCAGCAGACAACTGATTCTCCCACTCTGTGTAGTTACTAGTTTTACACATGCCTCTGGCTTCTTTTTCTTGAAAGGGGCAAAAAAAAAAAATTAGCCAGTCACTTAAACACAATCAGTTATCATGGATGGATGGATGGATGTGTGTGTGAGAGAGAGAGAAAGAGAGAGAGACAGACAGACAGACAGACAGACAGAGCATCTGCACGTATGCTTATACATGCATGTTCTGAACATGAAATAGAGAAGGAGAAAAATGATCATCTTGTTATGTTTGTAGTAATCATAATGCTCTTTATCATTTATTCAGGAGAACAATGAGTCATCTTCCTGACTTAATAAGCTCAGAGGCTTTTTATCTGCTTTCTATGGAGTTTGGAAACTGTGGGGCAGGGGTTGAGGATAAGAATGGAGGGTATATCCCTTCCCAGAGGCCTTGCACTCCCAGTTCCCCTCTTTACTTTGCCATTTTTAGGCCCAAAATCAGGAGCCGGAAGTTCAGCTGCTTTGTTGATGAATTTCTGTGAAGTAATTGGAGATTTGCAATGGGATCTTGAGGGCTGTGTAAGCGACCTACTATCTGCAGATTGTCCCCTTCTTCTTTAAGTAGAGTGGAATGAAGAAAAGTACCGTCTACTATGACATTCAAAGAAACTCTGAAGTCCAGCCACATTCTCTTGGCCCAACCCTCCTCACAGGATTTTGGTTGTGTGGAAACTAGGAGAACAGAGCATTAGATGTGACGCCGTCAATATATGGCCTTCCCAAAGTTGCTAATCACAAATCTCAGACCCCCCCACACACACACATACTGTTGATGATTCTTCCTGAAATCCAATACTATGCTCCAGGGGTCTCAAACTCAAGACCCGCGGGCCAAATTCGGCCCACGGGTTGTTTAGTTCTGGCTCACAGGGTTAGCCTGGAAACAACTAAAGATCAACCAGCGGTGCCTCTGCCAGCAAAAAAGGAACTCGGGGGGCTTGTGCATGCCTCCCGTGCCCCATTTTTGGCCACGACAGCCCCAGGCTCCATTTTTGCTGGCAAATGGCTGCAGGAGGCCATCACAACTGAAAACAGGGTGCAGGGGGAGTGCGCACCCCCCCCCCACAAGCTTCAGTTTTGCAGGAGGCCATTGCAGCTGAAAATGGTGCGTGGGGGACTGTGCACAGCCCTCCCGAGCTCCGTTTTCTCTGGCAGTGGGCTATCAAAACAAATTTAAAAAAAACCAAAAGGAGAAATGTTTCCCCTTTTGCATTTGAGCATGCAAGAAGGGGATGAAAAAGAGAAAGGGAAAGAGGAAAGGAAAAGGAAAAGAAGGAAAGATGGGAAGAGAGCAAGGAAGGAAAAATAAGGAAAGAGTGGAAGGAAGAAGAAAGGAGAAGGAAGAGGGAAGGAAGGAAGGAAGGAAAGAAGGAAGGAAGGAAGGAAGGAAGGAAGGAAGGAAGGAAGGAAGGAAGGAAGGAAGGAAGGAAGGAAGGAAGGAAGGAAGGAAGGAAGGAAGGAAGGAAGGTAGGTTATAATGAAAGTGAAGGAGAATCTCAGGGAAGTCCTGCCTTAGCACTTAGCCACCACAGGTTCCCCCCTGACATGAGTGACATTGAGCTGGACACTCCCATCATGCCCTTCGAGGTCAAACCCAACCCTGATGTGGCCTTCAATGAAATTGAGTTTGACACCCCTGCTATATTCCAACTTCCACCTGGTCAAAGTCACTACAGATTTTCTGTTGCATGTTGAAATCCATACTCAAAAAACAAACAAGACCATGATGACCTATTGGGGACAAGTTGAGGATAGTTGTTTTGTCCCTTAATTCCTCCCCTTCACTTTCCAAACTTGTCAAAATGAAAAAGTAGGCAAAATTATTGGCCACACCACTCTGGAGACCAAAGAAAGGCTATCACCTGGACACTAATCTAGAAATATATCTCAAATATATCAAATCATTTATTGGAATTTACATAAAGGAAGGCGTACATTGCATTCTTCGTTTATAAGTTTAAGTGAGAAATGTAGACCTTGATCATTGTCTAACATCATTGTTCTTTTCCATCTTTCTGTTTATATCAGCACCTTCTGTGTGCAAAGAACCACTGAAGAAATTGTTTTCCTGCCTTCTGTTCAGTGCCACAACTGACCACCCATGATAAGGTATACAATTGATTGGATATTAGATTTTGGTAATTAATTCTGTGGCTTAATTTCTCCTGAAGGAATACTATTCATTGTTCCCAGTAAATATACACAGATATCTCCAGACAAGCGGTAACTTGATTTGTACATAAATGGATTAAACCTCACAACTGTGGTGTCTACAGATTCATTGGTCATTGTTCACTGGTAGTGTCTCTTTGATCTAGTAAGAAACAATAGAAAGGGAATTAGTTTATATATTTTTAATCCACACACAACTGCTTCCAAGAAGACCTCTACCAATCCTGTGTCAATTTGTCATTTACAACTTTAAATATCACCTACAGATATATAACAATACAAGAACAATACCATAACAATACAATACCATAACAGTACAATACCATACAATACAATATCATAATAATACAAGAGCACACAATAGATACAAACTCAAGGTAAACCGCACCAAACTTGATTGCAGGAAATACGACTTCAGCAACAGGGTGGTCAATGTCTGGAACACTCTACCTTGACTCTGTGGTTTCTTCCCCAAACCCAAAAACTTTAACCTCAGACTGTCTACTATTGACCTCACCCCTTTCCTAAGACCTCTGTAGGGGGCGGACATAGGTGCACCAACGTCCCTGTCCTATTGTTTCTTTTTATTTTTCTTATATGTACCCATTTCATGTATTCATAACTATGTTTATACTTATATCTGTTATCTTATAATCACTTGACAAAATAAATAAATAAAAAAGAATTCTTTGATGGATATTTTTTCAAGAAAATAATGCAGCCTGCCAAATTGGAACTCAGCCACAAAGAAACAGGCATATAATTCATGAAATATCTTCTGAGAGAATTGTATAGAAAAAATATATAATTTAGTAAAATAACCTAGAAAAAAAAAAGAAATATTTGATAAAATTGCATAGGAAAATACTTTGATATTAGAAGGCTGACTTTTTTTTAAAGGTATATTTGAAATAGATGTAAAGGTGATCCTTACTTAAGAACCACTTGTTCAATGACTAAACTTATAAACAAGGAACACTCCTATGGTCACATGATCATGATCTGGGCATTTGACAATTGGCTTACAACTGCGATATTGTAGCATTCTGCAGTCTTGTAACCACCATTTTCAACTTTCACTGGCAGCTTCCAACAAGCAAAGTCAATGGAGAAGCCAGCAGAATGTCACAAATGGTGACTTGTGATGTCACAAAGGAAGGAAGAGCTGTAAGGGCAACAAGCCGAAGTGTCAGCGTTCCAGAAAACCTTCACTCCAACCAATAACTCTGAGACAAACATCTTCTCAAAAGTTCTGTTTTAATTGGATAGTAAACTGGCACAAATTGGGAAATCCCGAATCTGAAAGTTCTGGGCTTCCTTGCAATACATAAAAACTACAAATCCATCCCTGCACCCATCATCACATCACATGCCCCAATCACCATCCATCCCAACTTGAGACTTCCCCTCACTTATGCACAAAATAACATGACCTTGAATTAGACAAAGAATGTATTATGTCTAACTACATGCACTCCAAGAAATTCCCCCCTCCCATTTTCCCAGGCTCAAAATGTGGTAGCGTGGGAGCATCTGGTCTCAATATGGCTTCCAAAGCTGACAGGAAGTGCTACAACTACCACTGCTAAGCAGCACAGTCACGTGATATCAAACTTTTGGGCCATGCCGCTTAATGATGGATTCTAGTCCCATTTGCCATCATTAAAAAGGACTACCTGGGACTTCCTGTTTGAGTTTCTTCGGAGACAATCAGAAATCCGCGATCGTGTGTGGTTTCTGTCTGTGCTCGCTGTTGGAGCAACCCAAGCCGGCTGGTTTTAGGGGCTAAGCCACCCCTGTAGAGGTGGTGAAGAAGGGGGAGACTGTCAGCAGGGTCAAGGAGAGCCACATCTCCCCTCCCCAGCTGATCTTTACTCCCTTTCCCAAAGGCGGTTGTAGCGGTGGCTAGAAATGGCCACCTCAAAGAAGAACTCAACCTGGAAAAGAATGTGCAGGAGGAAGATAAGAAGAGAAAGTTTTGGTTGACCGGGTTGAATTGAAAAGCAAGAACATAAGATACCCTGGAATTTTAACTATAAAAAATTAACTTGTTCCCAAAGAAGATTTGAAAGCAGCGAAGGAGAAAGGGAAAAGATTTGGTGTTTTTTTTTCTCTCCCTCCTTTCCTTATATTGACAGTTAAGATAAAGTGAAAAAATATCCGCTTTCACATTAATAGGCAATTAAGCTGGAAATAAAATGTCAAAGGGATAATAAAGATAAAGATTCTTAGATACTTAAATATTTAAAAGAAGGAAAGGAGAGAAAAAGTAAGAATAAGGCAGGTTCTGGAAAATGGAGGAGACTGCCTGGAATTAAAAAGAACTCACAGTGAAACTTTAACAAGATTCCTAAAAGATACATTCTAACTGAAACTTAGCAACAAAATAATAGAGCCCTCAGGAAGAGAAAGTGAAAAAAGAAGCAAGAAGAAACAGTTTTGGATTATTTGGACTATTTGGTGATTTTTGGATTTTTGGCTATTGGATTTAAATGATTAAAATCAATCAGGGTGGTTGTTTAAAAGTGTTCAAAATGGCAACATTCTGGGAAGCACTGAAAATGGAACTTAAAAAATACAAAGAAGATGCATTAGAAGGAAGGGGTTCTTTTGGCTTCGTATTTCAATTTTTAGAAAAGGAAATCCTGAACTATGAGAAACAACAAGAAATACTTGTGGAGCAAGAAGATCGGGACAAAGAAGAAGCCATCTTTAATGATCAAGTAACCTTGTGTGAGGGAAAAAAGGGAAAGTTGGGAAAGAGAATGGAAAGTTTAGGACTTAAAAAAACAACCCAAAAAAAAAAGAATAGTTTGAAAAATAATCACAATACTAAGCAACAGAAGAGAGGATTATAGAAGAGAGAATTAGAAATAGAGAGACGTGGGGGCAAAAAAGAGAGGGAGAAGAAGAGGGGGAACAAGGAAAGGAAAAGAAGTTACAAAAGACACAAACAGGATATAGAGAAGAAGAGGGGGAAGAAGGAAAGGAAAAGAAATTATAAAAGACAGAAACAGGATATAGATAAACAGGGAAAAGGCATAAGAATTGAAATAATAAGCCTATTTAGAGATAATGGGTGATACTTTAATTGAAAAAAGGATTCTGCAAAGGTACATATAGTAGTATTGTTATATTAGAAATAGAAATAAGTTTTTAGAAAATATGAGATAATGTGATTAAAACAATGGATAAAATACTTATTGGAATGGAATGTTCATTAATAAATAAATGGAGTAAGAGAAAGTGGAGTTAGGAAAAGAGGGGAACACTTTAATTAACTATGGAAAGTTTAAGTTATCATAATTGATTTTAGATATGAGATAATTGCTTATATGTGTTCCCAAGGAAGTATGACTGTAACTGATATTAATAGAATTGAATTGGAAGAGAATGAGTGTTTTATCTATTATTGTTATATATGTATTTTTCTTTAGTTTAAAGAACATAGTGTGTATTTTAAGAATGTACCAAGCAGAATGTGATTGGAATTTATGTATTATATCGAATGTTACAACTCTAAAGGCATAAATTGAAGTTTAAATAAGAATTGAATGGATAAAATTTAAAGATATAAAGGTGTCATACTCCAATTAGTAATTACGGGGGGAAATTTGTTTAATGAGAAAAGACAATATGAAATTGAAACAGGACAGATAAAAGTATAAATATAATGAATAGAAAGATATTAAAACTTGCAAAAAGATATATAATTGAATTTAGATGTGAGATAATTAAAAATAAACTAATATTAAAGATAGAATTGAATTGGAGGGGAATGAGTATCTTATCTACTATTGTTATATATATATTTGTTTAAAGAATATAGTGTGTATTTTAAGAAGGTATTAAATAGAATTTGATTTGGATATATTATATGGAATTTCAAAGGCATAAATCGAAGTTTAAACAAGAGTTGAAATTAATAGATATAAAGGTGTCATATTTTAATTAAAATTTGGTTAATGATAAAAGATGATATGAAATTTGAAACAGGCAGATAAAGTATAAATATAATGAGTAGAAAGACATTGGAATTTAGAAAAAGATATATAATTGGATTTAGATATGCAATAATTAAGAATATTGAATAAATTAAAGTTATGGAGAAAAAATTAAAATAGTAAGAAGATATGGAATAGAATATAAAGATGAATATGAAATTGAGTTCGTGTCTGTATAGAGAAGTGATAATCTGGGACCATGCTATTCTCAAAAAAAATGTTTTATTTGTATTGGGGTTTTTTTGTTGTGAAATCTCAAATAAAACTTTATTAAAAAAAAATAAAGGACTACCTGATACAAAACTGCAACTCTAGTGGAAATATTAAGCATATTATCCAATGATGTATGCAAAACAAGGATTATAATGAAACTGTATGTAGCATCTATTTGTTCATTTCCTTGTTGGTTGTGACTTTTCTTTAAACAAAATAATTCACTGAAGTCAAAAGGGCTCTTATTTTAGTCTACCAAGACGCAAAAGATGACTTGATGTTACATTTTAGAGAGGGGAGTTCCAATGTTACTATGCACCTATTATCCCAGGCATCGTGTGATTAATTGCTGGAGGATCTTGGTTCTGACTGATCTCCATAGAGGTAGAAAAGGAAAGACAGTGGCAGAAAACCAGACTACATAAGGCATTGTCCTTGACTTATTTTCTTGAAATACATTTGCTCACTACAGAAAGCATGCATCTCAGTTGTGATCTTCGACTTTTAAAAAATAACTTTAAAAAAAAACATCCGGATAGGGTTTACAAATGAGCCCCCCGATTCTTGATTTAAAGTTCCTAAACAGTGATTAAGAGATAGGTGAACAATTTCATGTGCAGCCTTCTAAAGGAGAGTGAACAGACAGCTTGGGTTTCATCCAAGTTGTGCAATCTGTCTGCTTTCCTTGTGTCTGGCCCTTAATGAGGGCTGCAGATGTAAGTCTAATGGAAGGAGAATAAAGGTGATGCTTCCAGATATTTTGCAAAGGGATGTAAAGGGAATGAAGTCACCACCTTATTCTAGCAAAGTTTAATAACTTGATGAAAAGAGAACATTTAGCAGGTCTGTTTTTTCCCACCACTATAAAGGTTTTTTGTATGACAACTTCCAGCATCCCTCCCTATCGTTATGGTGATTGCAGGTTCTTATAGAATCTTAAGGCTGGAAGGATCTTTCAATGTCTTTTCGACATTTTAGTCCAACCCTGGAAAGAGTCGTTATACCTCTTCAGGATTGATTCAGCAGACAAAGTCCAACTTCTCTGAAGCTCACAGTGAGTTCCACTTCGCAGTCCCAGAAGCCTTTGGTGCTATGCAAATGCTCCCAGTGGCTCAGTCCCAGGGCACTGGTTTCATTGAAAGTCCAATTTATCAATGGAAGAGAATATTTGTAGCTCAGGGTTAAACCCAGGGGTGGGATTCAAATTTTTAACAACCGGTTCTGTGGGTATGGCTTAGGTGGTGGTATGGCTTGGTGGTCATGTGACTGGGTGGACATGGCTTGGTGATCATGTTATTGGCTGGGCATGGACAACTCAATATCACTCACTTCGAGGCACACATCTCCTCGCCTGGCCTCTCATGACTGTGGGGATGCTGCAACAGTCGTAAGTGTGAAAAATGGTCATAAGTCACTTTTTTCAGTGCCATTGTAACTTTGAATGGTCACTCCGCACAAGCAAAGTACCAGCAAAGGAGGGGGGAAAAACTCCAGAGAAGTTCCTGAGACAGAAGTCTAGTCCTGCCAAGAATGTAACAAGGGTTAACCGAGAGGCAGTTTCTGTAAGCAACACCAGAATATTTCTTTCCTGCCTTCCTTACAGGATTAGGCCAGTAATTTCTTCTAACAACCGGTTCTCCGAACTGCTTAGAATGTTAACAACCGGTTCTAGTGAATAGGTGCGGACTGGTAGAATCCTATCCCTGGTTAAACCATTGTCTTCTGAGCTTGGTTGTTTTCTTGCACACATTTCATTACCTAACTAAGCAACATTATCAGTGCTACAAGGGAGTGGGATTTGCTCTCTATCAGTGTTGATGGGAGTGGTCTTGATGGTTCCTTGATGTTATTTACTGTTAGCTTGTTTGTCTAAGTTGGGGAGTTGAAGTCCAACTTCTTTGTAGCTAACAGCAAGCTCCTATTTACTCTCACAGAAGTGCCTGATGCCATGCAAGTGGTCCTAGTGCCTTGGTTGCCAGTCTGCTAGGTTGATCCACTGGACAAAATCCCACTTCTCTCCATCTCATGGTGAGCTCCTCTTTGTTCTCTCAGAATCTTCTGGTGCTGTGATTCCCAACGATTTCTGATATCTCAGGGACTGCCACAAAGAAGGAAGGGTCAAGCTATTCTCCAAAGCACCAGAGAGCAGGACAAGAAGCAATAGATGGAGACTAATCAAAGAGAGAAGCAGCCTAGAACTAAGAAGAAATTTCTTGACAGTTAAAACAATTAATCAGTGGAACAACTTGCCTCCAGATGTTGTGAATGCTCCAACACCGGAGGTTCTTAAGAAGATATTGGACAACCATTTGTCTGAAATGGTCTAGGGCAAGGGTCTTCAAACTTGGCAAGTTTAAGACTTGTGGACTTCAACTCCCAGAATTCCTGAGCTAACATGACTGGAGGAGAGATTCTGCGAGTTGAAGTACACAAGTCTTAAAGCTATCAAGTTTGAAGGCCCCTGGTATAAGGTTTCCTGCCTAAGCAGGGGGTTGGACTACAAGACCTCCAAGGCAGGGGTGGGATTCTACCAGTTTTCACCTATTCAGTAACATTCTAAGCAGTTCGGAGAACCGGTTGTTAGAAGAAATTACTGGCCTAATCCTGTAAGGGAGGCAGGAAGGAAACATTCTGATGTTGCTTACAGAAACTGCCTCTCCATTAAGCTTATTATATTCTTGGCCGGAGTATTTATTTTATTATTTCTAGTTATTTATTTTAAAATTTCTATACCGACCTCTCCCTAGGGACTCAGGGCGGTGTACAGGCCAATCTAGACCCCAACGTAATACAAAAGTTAAAGGAATTAAATTAAATATTGGCCGAATAAAAAACCCACCCCACACCCTTAAAACCCCAATTTAAAATTCCGAACAAATGAGACAAATTTAAACCACCTCAGCCCAGGCCGTCCTGCTCAAAAGCCAGTCTTCAGCGCACGCCTGAAGGCCCTCAGGTCCGTGCCGGTACGCAGTTCCGGCGGCAAGAGTATTCCAGAGGGCAGGGGCCGCCACAGAGAAGGCCCTGCCCCTCGGGGCCGCCAGGCGACACATGGCGGCCGACGGGACCCGGAGAAGGCCCTCCCTGTGTGAACGCACCGGCCTGCTGGAGATCACCGGTAGGATGCGGTCCTGCAGGTAACCTGGCCCAGTGCCATGGATCGCCCTAAAGGTCAAAACTAGAACCTTGAAGCGAACCCAGAGAGCCACCGGCAACCAATGCAGCTTGCGCAGGAGAGGCGTCACGTGGGCGCTACGCGACGCCCCCATGATCACCCGCGCGGCCGCATTTTGCACCAGTTGGAGTCTCCGGGTGCTCCCCGCAGGGAGCCCCATGTAGAGGGCATTACAATAGTCCAGGCGAGAGGTGACAAGAGCCTGAGTGACCGTGCGCAGGGCGTCCCGATCCAGAAAGGGCCGCAACCGGTAGATCCGACGGATCTGATGAAATGCTCCCCTGGAGACGGCTGCGACATGATGTTCAAGCGACAGCCGTACATCCAGGAGGACTCCCAGATTGCGAGCCCTCTCTGTGGGGGGCAAAATTTCCCCCCCAATAGCCAGCGAAGGAATCAGCTGGCTATATAACTTCCTGTCTCTGGAATTTCTCTGGACTTTTTTTCCCCTCCTTTGCTGATACTTTGCTTGTGTGGAGTGACCATTCAAAGTTACAATGGCACTGAAAAAAGTGACTTATGACCATTTTTCACACTTACGATTGTTGCAGCATCCCCATAGTCATGAGAGGCCAGGCGAGGAGATATGTGCCTCAATGTGAGTGATATTGAGTTGGCCACACCCAGCCAATAACATGACCACCACGCCATGTCCACCCACTCACATGACCACCAAGCCACGCCCACAGAACCGGTTAAAAAATTTGAATCCCACCCCTGGTCCAAGGTCCCTTCCAACTCTGTTATTCTATTCTATTCTATACAGTACAAGTAGTCCTCAACTCACAACAGTTCATTTGGTGATCATTCAAAGTTACAAAGCCACTGAAAAAGTGACTTGTGGTCATTTTTCACACTTAAGACTGTTGCAGCATCCCAATAGTTATATGATCATTAGATGCTTGGCAGTTGATTCATACTATGATGGTTGCAGTGTTCCCGGATCATGTGATCCCCTTTCGTGACCTTCTGACAAGCAAAATCAATGCAGGAGCCAAATTCATGTAACAATTGTGTTAACTAACTTAACAACTGCAGGGATTCATTTAACAGTTCTTTCAAGAAAGGTCAAGAAAATAAGACAAAATTAACTTAACGACTGTCTTGTTTTGCAACAGAAATGTTGGGCTCAGTTATGGTTGTTGCAGGGCTACCTGTATGTTCTTCTTCTATATGTCCATGCTACAATATGGTATGTCCTTATCAATATAAATATGATCACAGAATCCCTTAAATCGAGCTCTCCTTTGGTAATCTGGCAGGCGTGTGGATTTCTCTGCTTCATTGCCAACAAAATTTTCAAGATTGACTTCTCAGGCTTCCATTCTAAACCATGTTGTGTCTGTAAGTAGTTAAAACAAGGGTGAGATCTTCCTGCAAAGGCAGATAACATCTGGGTTGATGCCTGCTATGTGATACTGAAGGACCTAGCAGTTCAGGTTTCAATGAACTTCTTCCTTCTAAAAACAGGAAGGGAAGGGAATCAGGCTTCATCTTCTAATAAAGTTTTGCTATATAGGTTTATACAGTGAACATGTGGGCAGTGGTTAGAATGCAGTATTGTAAGCTAATTCTGCCGACTGCTAGCAGTTCAATCCTGATTGGCTCCAGGTTGACTCAGCCTTCCATCTTTCCGAGGTCGGTAAAATGAGGACCCAGATCGTCAGGGGGCAATTTTCTGCATCTGTAAACTGTTTAGAGAGGGCTGTAAGTGTAAAGTTATCAGCGCTCCAGCAACCCTCCATTCCAACCAATAACTCTAAGACAGACATATCTCAAAGGTTCCTTTTATTTGGATAGTAACTGGTACATCTGTGGAATCCCAAATCTGAAAGTTTCGGGCTTCCTTGCATAAGTAAAAACTACAAGTCTATTCCCATCACCACATCACATGGCCCAATCACCATCCGTCCCAAAGTAAGGACTTCCTTTTCACTATGCGCAACACTCCCTGACCTTGAATCAGCAAAAGAATTTTATTTTGTCTAACTAGATATACTCAAATGAATTCCCCCCTCCCACTTTCCCAGACTCAACTGTGGCAGCATAGGAGCATCGGATCTCAATATGGCTTCCAACGCTGTCAAAAGCATTATGACGCAGCATATAAGTCTAAGAGTTTTTGCTAATCCTATTGCTTATCCTGAATGTCCCTGGCCACATCACACAGAAACTAACTTTTTCTTCTTAGGAAAAGCAGCTGCTTAGGCACACCCACATACTTCTCCAATAAATTATTTGGTGGATGATGCACTTCCATGCGTTGATTACGATCAAAGCCCTTTTCAGCCAGTAGAGATTTGTAGATTATTTTCCTCCCTAGAGCCATGACAACAGCTGGGGATCAGCTGTGGCACTTATGCTAATCTACTCCCTTGACACTAAAGATAGGAAAGACTAATAAGCTTTTCTCAGCTTCTTCTTCTGAAAATGAGGACTTCTGCCTTACTGCATTCCACACTACCCAGCACACTGTTGGTGAAGACACTGTCTACCTTGTGGCTGCAGCATCCTCTGTACCGCTTCTTGAGTCAAAGCATAAGATGTCACCCAACCCCATTCCTTGTACAGAAACCAGCAGACTATGCAATTTTTCTTCAGATTGGCGATGGTAGAACATCCTCCACTGCCTTCATAAATAGTAGGATGGATTAAAGAGCACAAATCATTTTGCAAAGTACATGGCCTTTCTTCTGACACTTGGCCACCCTGTGCCACAATTTATTTTCTACGGCAATTGCTTTACTCATCATACCTAATATCAGGGTTGGTCTTGACTTCTTTCCTACAGTTCTTTGAAAAATTGGCAGAATCTTTATGCAGTACCAGATTTAGACTTGAGGTGAGGTTCTAAGCTATGAAAGCTTGGTTGCCTCCTGTTAAAAAGTTACACCATAATTTATCACTATGGTGAGATTGGGTTACCACAAAAAATTGAATACACACACAGAGACAAATACATAGACAAAACATCAGAGGTGGTGTTCTGACCAGTTCTGGAGAACCGGTAGTGGAAATTTTGAGTAGTTTGGAGAACCGGCAAATATCACCTCTGACTGGAGATTTTACAGTATCCTTCCCCTACCATGCCCACCAAACCACGCCCACAGATTAATTAAATTAAAAAGAACCCAATACACAAGCCTGAGGATGGCAGATGAGATTCTGCCGAAACTATATATATATATATATATATACTTTGTATTATCAGCTTAAAAACCTTACATGTGTGTAAGGTTTTTTTTTATTATTTAAAAAAAAATTATCAGCTTAAAAAACCTTACACACATGTAAACAAAAGGCAACGAAACAAATAGCTTTCTGTCGGTATGGTCTCTGGTGATGAGCCGAAAGACAGAAAAGAAAGCAGTATGCTTTCTCCCTTAATTGGGGCTTAACAGGGTGTTGTAATACAAAGTATATACTTATTCCCCTGCCTGAGCTGATAAGGAGAGAGCCAGTGGTGTAGTGGCAATTACAACTGCCTTACATGTAATACTTCCCTGGTTCGAATCCCAGTAAGGGTATGGCTAGCTGAAGAGAGCTAACTAGCTCGAAATAGATCTATACTAGTCTCCCTTGTTTATTATTTTAAAAAAATTATCAGCTTAAAAAACCTTACACACATGTAAACAAAAGGCAACGAAAACAAATAGCTTTCTGTCGGTATGTCTCTGGTGATGAGCCGAAAGACAGAAAAGAAAGCAGTAGGCTTTCTCCCTTAATTGGGGCTTAACAGGGTGTTGTAATACAAAGTATATGTATGTATGTATATATATGTATGTATATATATGTATATGTATATATATATATGTATATATGTTTTCGGAGATTTTCGCGGGTATTTGTATGTGGATCTTTGGTTCTCGGGTTGTCTTCCCGCATAGAATTGGAAATATCTAGGCGACGTTTCGATGAAGTCTCATTCATCATCTTCAGGCTTGTGTCTTCGGCCTTGTGCTTCTCAGAGTGAGTGAGCTTGCAGCTGCTTCTTCCTTTTAACTACTAGTGGGAGTGTGACTTGATTGGGTGGGGGCTTGGCTGTGTTCTAGTAGTTAAAAGGAAGAAGCAGCTGCAAGCTCACATCACTCTGAGAAGCACAAGGCCGAAGACACAAGCCTGAAGATGATGAATGAGACTTCATCGAAACGTCGCCTAGATATTTCCAACTCTATGCAGGAGAAAACCCGAAGAACCAAAGATCCATATATATATATATATATATATACACACATACATACTGTACATACATACATACATACATACATACATACATACATACATACATATTTATATGTTTGTTTTCGTAGATTTTCATGGGTACAGATATGCAGGTCTTGATGTGTTCGGGTCTTTTCCCGTGTAAGATTGAGACTATCTGGGCAACGTTTCGACAAGATCTCACTCGCCATCTTCAGTCTGTTGCTTTCCGCTTTGTGCTTGTGTGAACAAAGTGTGATCTGAGCTGCTGTCTCCCTATATATACTGGTGGGGAGGTTGGCTGTGTTATCATTTCTTGATTGGTTGATGGAGTTGATGTTTGCAGATTGGCTGGCTTTTTCTTAAGAACATGTGTGGCTGAGGTATTGGCTGTGTGGCTATCAGCCTCCTGTGTTGTAAGGACTTGGGTAATGGGCTGTGTGATGATCTTCTGAGTTCTATTGTTTTGTGCTGTAATCTCCTGGGTCGTAATGACCTGGGTAATGGGCTGTGTGATGACCTTCTGAGTTTTAATCTTGTGACCTCCTGGGTCTTGTGCTATAATCTCCTGGGTCATAATGACCTGGGTAATGGGCTGTGTGATGACCTTCTGAGTTCTAATCTTGTGACCTCCTGGGTCTTGTGCTATAATCTCCTGGGTCGTAATGACCTGGGTAATGGGCTGTGTGATGACCTTCTGAGTTTTAATCTTGTGACCTCCTGGGTCTTGTGCTATAATCTCCTGGGTCATAATGACCTGGGTAATGGGGTGTGTGATGACCTTCTGAGTTCTAATCTTGTGACACCCTGGGTCTTGTATTGTAATCTCCTGGGTTGTTGGCTGTGTTGCAACATCCTGAGGTTTTGTGATATAGCCTCCTGAGTTCTGTGATGTGATATCCTGAGCGGGTGGCTATAATGTGACGTTCCAGATTTTGGTTTGGCTCCGAGTTTGAGGCCTGGCTCTGTGTTCATGGCATGTGTCAGTTTGCTTGGTTTGGGGTTCGGGGTGTGTGGCAGCTGGTGATGCATCCATGGTCTGGTTTCCGGATGGTGGTTGCCTTTCATCTATGGGGTGGGTTTGGGTTTGAATCTGGTGAGGAAGATTGGTGGTGGCATCGTGCGTTGTTTTGGGTTCAGTGTTGGTTTTCATGGCTGGGACTCGTTTGTTGATAAGGGTTAGTTTCCAAATGTCTGGTAGGCAGGAAGCATCGTCCCGTTTGTTCATGTTATGGGCGTGTTTCTCTATTTCGATGGCTTCCCTGATTATTCTCTTGTTGAAGTGTTCAGTATTGGAGATTAATTTGGTTCCCTCAAAATTCATTTCATGTCCTCTGGCTTTAAGGTGCTAGAAAAGGGAAGAAGAATTTTCTTCTTTTCTGACTTCGTTCTTGTGTTCTGTGATTCATGCATTTATTCTCCTGTTGGTTTGTCCAATGTATGTGGCTAGGCAATTGTTGCATGGTATTTCATAAACTCCTTGGTTTCTAGCTTGGTTTCTTAGGATGTTGGCTATTTTTTGGTCAGTACTGAAGGCTGTCCTGATATTGTGTTTGTGGAGAATTTTGCTGATTTTATCTGTGGTGCCTCTGATGTAGGGGAGGAGGGGGATACCATTGTCCTGTTCTGTGTCTCAGTTTCTGGAGGGCATCTCCTTTAGGATTAGGTTGGTAATTGTGTCTCTTTGGAATCCGTTGGAAATTAATACGTTAGTGAGGGTGTGCAATTCTGTTCTCAGGTGGTCTTTGTCAGCTAGGTGTTTGGTTCTGGAGATGAGGGTCTTGGCTACGGAGTTGATCTGTGCAGGGTGGTGATGGGATTGTGCATTTAAGTAGCAGTTGGTGTGTGTTTTCTTCCAGTGGATGGTATGTCCTAGGGAGCCATTGGGTTTTTTTGTAAATTAGGACGTCCAGGAAGGGAAGTTGGTTGTTGGCTTCTGTTTCCATGGTGAATTGTATTTTGGGGTGTAGACTGTTGAGATGTGTGAGGAAGTTGTCCAGTTTTTCTTTCTCATGTGGCCAAATTACAAAAGTGTCATCTACATATCTAAGCCAGAGTTTGGGTTTGTGTTCGGATAATATTTTTATTAAGGAAATGACTCTCTATAAAATGAATTTGGCTTTTTTGACCTGTTTCATTGATTCTTTATCTTAAATTTATTCAACTAGAAATAAAAGAGAGTTTATTTCTGCTAAAATATTATTTTATGCTTTTAAACTCTGAGTATTCTTTTTCACATCAGCATGTGCCCGCATTCAATATACACTCAAAATATCACCCAGAGTAGTTCATCTTTGGTTTTTGGCAAGTCTTTTATATTATTTTGCTGGGGGGGGAAACCGATGAATCAAACTAACCTATGCTGGTGTTTTTAGGATTATGTCTTAGATTTCAAGCCAGGTCTCACCTATTTGGTCCATCTATACAAACTAGAGTTGCTCCGAGTTTTGGGATGGAAGAAAAACAAGCAGATAACCCACTATTGATGTCCACATTATGGCCAGTGAAGTCCATTAAAATAACTTGATACTCAGGATTTTTTAAAAATCCAAGCAGACCACAAGATTCTTCTATGTGTCTTTATTTCATAATGTGCTTTGGTTCCTTACTTCCAAATATAGCACATTAAGCTAACACATCTTTGGAGTCCTTCCTATCAACTCTGCTTTGGAAGACTCTGAAATTCTATCTTTAAATCCTGCCCTGACAAGAGTATTGCGAATAGAATTTTATATCTCTCCAGGATGTCTCAAGCACTTTGAAAAATAAATACGGAAATCTGTGGACTCTTAATGAATAATTGCTTTTTGCAAATTGCAATCAGCTACTCTAGTCAAATTTAACACTCTCTCTGTATTTATGTGCTCTCTGTGTGTGTATATCACTAGCTGTTAAATGTCTAATTTCTTAATTTCTTGAAGCTTCACAAAACACATGGTACTTCAATTAATGTGGTTTTTACAGTAGTGGTCTTATATTAATACTGTTTACAAAATAAGGTATACTTTGGATTACTCCGAGTTGAGAAGAGCTTTTTAAAATATTTTTTTAAGTTTAATCTGTAAAATGTCCCTTCACACAAATGAGTCAATAGTCACATCGCAGTAAATCTATGCAGAGTAAGGACTAGCATATTTTCTATTACACAAATTCACTCCTGCTTCATTGGAATAGAGATTATGTACAATATGTCCCCGCAGATGTTTTTTTCCAGTGGGGCCCAGTATATTTCATTTAAATGCCAAGGCACAAAAATCTAAAACAATGTGACTTTAACAAGGAAAAAAAAAGAAAAAAGAAAATGAGGGGGATTGGAGGAGGAATTTGATGAGAAAATGGCAAGAATTCCTGTGGCATTTGGGTAACAGTTTCCAGCCTTCATTTTAATAGAATAAACAGGATCATATTTCATTCAAATCTGGCAACGAGATGAGCTTTGGGTATTACACTGATATAAACCAATAAAGAATTTGCAAATTTGAAACACTAATTAACAGACACAATATTAAATGAAAAAAAGTTTGCTCAAGGGGCAAATATATTTGAAGACTTCTAACTTTTATTAGAATATGTTTTTGAAGAGGAAAATGCAAAAGAAACTGTTCTGACTTTTTCCCAGAGAAAATATGATGGGATAGATATAGATCTAGGTGAGATAGATAGATAGATAGATAGATAGATAGATAGATAGATAGATAGATAGATAGATAGATAGATAGATAGATAGATAGATAGATATAGAAGATATAGATCTAGAAAATATATAAATGGTAGAGGTTGGGAGAGGGAGAGCAATGGAGGAGAAAGAAGTGAGGAGAGAGAGGGAAGTGGGGAGAGAGAGGGAAGTGGGGAGGGAAAGAGGTTGAAGTTGAACTGTGAAATCCCGGATGAACTAAGACTTCATTTTGGAACATAAATTTATTTGTTTATTTGTTTGTCAAACATGTACAAGATAACTAGTATAAATATGAACATAAACAAGAACAGATAAATGGGGGCAATAAGACAGGGACAGTAGGCACACAAGTTTGCTTATGCACGCCCCCTTCAAGGACCTCTTAGGAATTAGGTGAGGTCCACGGAAGACAGTTTAAGGTTGAATCTGTGAGCGGGTTGAGGCTGTAACAATGGAGTTGGGTAAGGCATTCCAGGTGTTGACTACTCTGTTGCTGAAATCGTACTTTCTGCAATCCAGTTTGGAGCGGTTTACCTTGAGTTTGTATCGGTTGTTTGCCCGAACTACAATATTCTTATGTAAAAGCAAGGTACACTAAATTAAATAGGACACATTCCTGAGCATATTAAATTAGATTATGGTATTAGCCTAGTCTAGTATCTAGGACATGTCAGTAGAATCAGAATGGAATCTTATGATCTTCTGGACATCGCTGAACATCTAAAACCCCTCGCATTGGACATCCCAGCTGTGATAGTTAGGAGTTAGACAGTTCAATATCTGGAGGGCTGCTGGTCCCTCACCTTTGCAACAGATTAATTTGTATGAAGATAACCATAGCCTTCCATGACTAGTTGCATACCATACTCCAGTAAGTCAGCATGATGGAATATTTAATAGATCTTGGGAATTCAGAAGGTGCAACAAGATAGTTAAGGAAATAAACAGGGCCAATACAGAAGAGAGCCCTGAGTCCAGAGAAGGTGGAGACAAGGAGAAAGGCTAACTCTGATTTGACTACACTTAGTTTATGTTGTGCAGGAGAAATAATTTTAGTAGGCTTTTAAGATTCGGTTGCATTGTTCTACTAGTAATAAAGATCCGCTAGTAATAAAGAGCCAAATGGTTTTTGTTTCCTACACTTGCAAGGGTTGACACACAGAACACCAGGGGATACATTTCAACCTATAATCTTCATCTCAGATAGTTTTGACTCCCATCTCTCTCTAAACAGTAAAGCGTCGATTTAGCAGACTTATAGGAAAGAAGAGGTTCCAATTCAACAGGAGTTTTGTTAAATGGGAAATGGGATTTTGCAAGTCTCAAACATGCATTGTATCCCATGCTACTGGTAGTCCTCAACTTGCAACAGACTGTTGTGACCGAAGTTACAACAGCATTGAAAAATATGACTTATGGTCATTTTTCACAGTTACGACCTTTGCCACATCCCCATGGTCATGTGATTCAAAATATCTGATGCTTGGCAATTGGTTCACATTTATGACCGTTGCTGTGTCCCAAGGTCATGTGATCACCTGTTGCGACTTTCTGATAAGCAAATGTCAATAGGGAAGCCAGATTCATTTAATAACTGGGTTACTAACTTATCAACTGCAGTGATTCACTTAACAACTGTGGCAAGAAAGGTCGTAGAATGGGGCAAAATTCACTTAATAAATGTCTCACTTAACAATGGAAATTTTGGGCTCAATTGTGGTCATAACTCGAGGGTGATCTGTACTTTGGCAGTGGCAAGGAGGGTAGGAGGTGCCCAGTGCACACTGCTCCCACAGTAATGGTGGAAGGTTGGTGGAAAGATCTTTGGTTGGGAATTGCACACACTCCATAAGCAAAGTTCTGTAACTTTGCACAAGTTTTTCTTGTGCTTTCAAAGAGATTTTGACAATAACTGTTGCCAAAGAGTGAGCAAATCTAGCAGTCACAAGAGAGGATCAGTAGGTGATAAAACAATAGAAAGAGTATGAATTACAGGTAATCCTTGACTTACAATCATTCGTTTAGTGACTGTTCAAAGTTACACCACTGAAAAAAAGTTACTTATGATTGGTTTTCAACACTTACAACTGTCGCAGCATCACCACAGTCACATGATCAAAATTCAGGCAATTGGCAACTGGCATGTACTTGTAACAGTTGTACTTTCCCAAGGTCATGTGATCAGCATGTGTAATCTTTCTGGCCAGCTTTCAACAAGTAAAGTCAATGAGGGAAGCCAGATTCACTTAACAACAATGTGATTCACTAAACAACTTGCTTAATGATGGTGGCAAAAAATGGTCATAACATGGGGTACAACTCATTTAAACAACTGTCTTGCTTAGCAAGAAAAAAAATGGGGCTCTATTGTGGTCATAAATCAAGGAACTTTAGTGCATTCTAGATATAACAAAGTTATAAGAAATCTATTTTGGTTGGGATTATCAGGCTTGTTCACAATTCCTGAAATTTGTACCATGAAATAAGTGAAGTAGTTTATTAAAAAGACCAAATTGTTTAGAGAAGCGGGGGGGTATTTTTAGAAAAATAATATTATTCAATGCTCTGTATTTAAATTTGGATGAATGAAATGAATGAATGACTCCAAAGGGTTAGGATTCGTGCTACAGGAATGATAGAAACATGAAAAACCCAGCTGTACACAAGCAAGTTAAAGTAGTGCCTGTTAGGTTTGAGCTTTCCAGTGTCATGTGTATGTTGATGAGGTCATTGGCAGTGAGTGAATGGAACACACAATTATTGTAACAGGTAGCAGGCAAAACCAAGTATTTGGGCAGTGGTGGGATTCAATTTTTTTTACTATAGGTTCTGTGGGTATGTCTTGGTGGGCATGGCGTAGCTTGGTGGGCATGGCTTGATGGAAATAGCAGGAGAAGGTTACTGCAAAATCCCCCAAATCCTCCCCACCCCACTAACCTGCTTTCCAGATCTGTTCTCCTATGCAGGGCAACAAAAGAAAACCCAGCCAATCACCTGGGACTCGGGAGGCAGAGAATAGATGGGAGCGGGGCCAGTCAGAGATAGTATTTGCCAGTTCTCCGAACTACTCAAAATTTCCGTTACCGGTTCTCCAGAACTGGTCAGAACCTGCTGAATGTCACCTCTGATTTGTGGGGGGAAGGATTCACAATGCACATTAGTGTGAATGACTCAGACTTCTGACAAGCATTAAAACAGCCACATCATATGACTACTTTGAAAGTTGTCCCTGTTTGTTTTGGCAAATGTGTGCATACACAGACCACACTCCAAGTATAATTGCTGGTGAAATGAGAGGCCTCTGGATGTCCATTCATGGAGAGACAGGATCAACTTTGAAAGCAGCACCAGAAGCCCAGCAAAAGACACAGATGCTTTAACATTTTTTCATGCTCAGAAGAGAAGTGTTTCCTTTGTGTTAACACACGTTGCAAAATGTTCTTTCAAATACTTTGCACATCCTGATTAAATAGCTCCATGAAAATGTCAAAGTCATACACAGCCATTGTGAAAAAGCCAAGTTCCAAGTTGGGGATAATTAGGAAAAGGGTTTTATAAAATGGACCTGCCAATCATAATAACATATTGCGCATCCTGATGGGGGAAAAAACTGTGCTGTTCTTGTCAGTGGATTCACGAAATGAATATTGTAAAGACTGAATGGTTAAAAAAAAAAAGCAACTATTTGGTCAAGCAACTAGCAATGCTTCATTTTGTTTATCTGATATAAAAGGTGAATGGGGAGAGGGGTAAGGTAGAGTAGAGATCCTGGATTATTTTGTGAAGCTGAGCACTTCAGATAAAAATCTCACAATCAATATGGTACACGATCAAATCAATAAACAGAAGATAACCACACCAATTGAGTTAGATATCCATCATTACATAGAGAAGGAATGGCAGAGCCTGGGGATGGAGTCAAAAGAGGAATTAGCCTGGAGTCTCCATGTTCCCACAAGTGATCTAAGTCCAACCTTTCTTGAATTCCATTAACCCTTATCTAGTGCCAAAATAATGTTGTTAGTTGGTTAGATTCCTGTGCATAGGTATGAGCAACGTAAGTTTAATTAGAACTTATGGTGTGACCCTAATCTTTCACACCTGACACATTTTAGTTTGCAAGCAAAATAGCATTTGCCAGGAAAGAAGGGAGTGAGATTTGGTTAAAGTTCTCTTTATAGGTTTTCCACTATGAAAGTAAGACAAGAGTAAGAATGGTGCACCCTTCAAATGCTGTTTTTCCCATCCCTTGAAATATGGCCCTTCCAGTGGATCAAAAAATTATTTCAAGAATGAAAATATTCTTTAGCCTTTCTGTCGTGGATCTGCCCCCAGGCCCATCTTCAGACACAAATTCAGAGAGGGACGGTGAATTTGAGTCAGCAGAGGAAAGTGCAAAGCCGAGCATTGGTCAGGATGGGGGTTTGGAGAGACTAGCATCAGCTGGGTTGATCAGATGAGCAACAGGCTGAGGCTGAGCAAGGCAAGCCACAGCTCCAGCAAGTTGGCTTGGAAGCTCCAGGCTAGGACCAGGAACAATTGTCGCCCATTAGCAATGAGGACAAGGTGAAGTCCTCCTGATCCAAGGAGATGTAGAGCAGAGGAGGGGCAGGCACAATGTCGATCAGCTAGACTACTCATGAGGAAACAACCTTGCCTCTCATGAAGGCTGCACCGCGTTGCCTACTTAATCCCAGCCTGAAGACTTGAATGTTGCTGGAGCAATGTGCTCAGTTCTGTGCCTTGTATGCTTGTGCCATGTATCCTGATCTGATTGCTTTCTTGGACTTCATGTGGACTTGGTTACCCAGTGACTCTTGCTGTGCTGAGCTCAGAATCTGTACCTGTGCAATGAAGGTGCTTTCTGAGGATCTGTTTGGGGAGGGATCAGTGGTGGGATTCAAAATTTTTACTACTGGTTCTGTGGGTATGGCTTGGTGGCCATGGCTTAGTGGGCATGGCAGGGGAAGGATACTGCAAAATCTCCATTCCCTCCCCACTCATGGGGGAAGGTTACTACAAAATCCCATTCCCTCCCCACCCCACTAACCTGCTTTCCAGCTCCGTTCTTCTGTGCAGGGCAACAAAAGGAGACCCAGCCAATCAGCTGGGATTCGGGAGGCAAAGAATAGATGAAGGTGAGGCCAGTCAGTGGTGGTATTCCGAACTACTCAAAATTTCCACTACTGGTTCTCTGAACTACTCAAAATTTCTGCTATCCAGTTCTCCAGAAGTGGTCAGAACCAATTGAATACCACCTCTGGAAGGGATTGAATAAACACCTATAGATCTTGCTGAACATGTGTGTGTATGTAGGGAATGGGGCAGCACACTTTCAGGGAGGAATTAAAGACCTATCCATCCTGAGAACAATTCCTATGACTTTCCATTTTGGTTTGCTTTCATGACATCTTTGCCCTGTTTTTTAAACTGCTCTCTGAAAAAAACCTTGATCACACCCAGCTTGGATCTTACCTTCTAATAAAAGCATTCTGGTAATGATTTGATGAATAACAATGGCAGATAAACTAAAAATGTATTTTTTCCCTATTCATTCTTCTGAAAACATCCAGTAAGCAACATTCTATAAAATGAACGAGCAAACACCAGAGTAAGATACACACAATTCTTTTTTTTTTTTATGGTTATTACAATTATAGCTAGATTTTTAAAATTCCTGTTCACATGTGAAAAGATCCTAAGTTACCCCAGGACATGGCAATTTTATTTTAAATGGGTCTTTTCAACAGTTTCTTTCTATGGGTGACTCTATTTTTTAATGGAATATTAATGGGCTGTATTTGTAACAGGCAATTGATTGACATTGTGTAAATAAAAGCCTTGATTTTGCATGCAGATAGATGGTGTACATCAAAGTCAAGTTAAAAGTACTTCATGCACACTATTAAATTCTACCAAATAAAAATGTGTGGAAAATGGAATATTTAAAAATCCATTAGCAATAAAAAAATAAGTGATAAGACATTGAGAAGCCTGCTCAAAGAAGATTTGTGTGTCACTTGGATCAAAAAGTCATAAGACTCATATACAGGCGGTACTTAGAAGGAAGAGGTCTGAATCCTCCATGACAACTGAGAAACAAAGAGAATGAATTCCTTCAACAATAAAATTATCTTACAGAAACTCCTTTGAATAGAATAAAGGGAGAGAGGGAGTGGAGAAAAACTAAACAGGAATGAACCAAATTTATCATAAATCTCCCAGCCACTTTTCCCCAGAATCCTTAGTTATTCAGAAATTCTTCATTCAATCATTTATTTGTTAATATCCATACCTACATCTACAGCTATCTACCTATCCTCTATCTGTCTGTCTGTCTATCTCTTTTCTATCTATCTCTTTATCTCTGTCTATCATATCTATCTATTATCCACTGTATCTATCTATAATCTATTGTATATCTATCTATCTATCTATCTATCTATCTATCTATCTATCTATCTATCTATCTATCTATCATAAGACCATTGAAGAATCTTGTTCATACCTTATTGTAATGACATTGTCTTAAAATTAAGGAGTATCAAAGTTAATTGAATCAAAAATTAGAAAGATCATCCTACATACACAGGTGTTTCTCTAAGCACAAAGAACAAAATATAGCCCACATATAAATTTTCAGTAAGTAAAATAAATACTTGCTTAATTCTGAAATGCAATACTGAACAATTACATGAGTATACTAAACCATATAGAGCCCCCATCTCCATGCACCTAAGGAGAAAGATAGACAACACTCCTTGCCAA
The DNA here is from genome assembly GCA_023653725.1 of Bungarus multicinctus. Classification (NCBI taxonomy): domain Eukaryota; kingdom Metazoa; phylum Chordata; class Lepidosauria; order Squamata; family Elapidae; genus Bungarus; species Bungarus multicinctus. Next base: position 51,996,391 of record CM042842.1, on the reverse strand, counting down.
TCTTCTAGTTAAACCATCAACACTAGTGTGAGTTTAGAGGGACTTATTTTCACCATCATTCCATGGCTATGTTAGCTGCCTGGAAAGAATTCAAATAGTTTGTGTGGCAGTATGAGAACACTGCTACAAATGTCCATAAAGGCTGGCTCCTTTCCAGCCAGTCAGTGGAAAATGCCAAAATAGGGGTTAGCTGGAATTCTGCCTCTGTCCCCACTCTACATCACATTACATTAATTTTTCATCGCAGGGGAAGGGAGAGGGTGCCAGTTACTGTCAGGGAAAGCAATGCCATCATCCATGGAATATAGCATCACTGAAGCTGATGCCTAAGACCCAACGCATCATAACTTTTGATTTTTCCATTTTCATTTTGTGACATTACCTCATTCTAGGTAGATTTTTTTTTTCTGTGACCTTGAATGGCAGTTCCAAATAATTGCCAGTAGTGGATCCTCCAGCCATTTTCTTCTTGTTGTTGTTCCCTTATCAATTCATGATGGCTTGATATCTAAACGAAGGGGAGAAATTCTAGGAGGAGAAGGATAATCCTTGCAGCTCCATCATTCTGGAATAAGAACAATGAAGACAGATTGCTCAGCTTGACTTTCTAAAAATTCCAGAAGCCCAACAGAATTTGAGGCACACCCAAGAAAGAGCAGCCATCTCTGGTCACTGTTGCTCTTAGATGTAGAAGAGACCTTGACCTTGGAACAGGAACTTAGTCTTTAGAACAGCTGGGGGGGGGTCTCTTTTAAGAAATTTAAAGAGAACCAATAGAAAAAGTTGTAGTCATAACATTCATTCCAATAAATGTTTTAATATTCTTAATGGGTTTGAGAGGAAGGTTCATGTCTGGCTTTTTATTTTATTTTTCTGCAACCCTTGCCCATTGTACATAATGGTCTGCCTACTGTACCTCTCAGCTGGAAGATAAAAAGAGAAAATGATGCCACAGATCAATGAAAAGATGTCCATTCCCTTCCTAAACTATTGCTGAAACTAAATGATTTATTAAGATACACATGTCATGAACTCACTTTGTTCAAGGCACCTGCACATCTCTACTTTGCCATCATTCTACATTATTTTTGGGTTGTTCTACCACCAGAATATGCAAGCCCAATGTTTATCGTCTCTTCTCTTTATTGTTCAGCTGCTTCATTCTGCTCAGAGCAAAGCCATCTACCAGCCCCATAATATTGTTTTCCCATGGCAACAGATATCTCAATCCATATCTTTGTTCCAGCTACAAGCTGACACAGTTATTTTCTCAAATCTCTAGTAACACAACAGACTTGTGTAACCTGTGTACCCTCTGTATGTGTGGGCTTGAATTCTAAAACTCCTAAGCCAAGCATGGCCTTTGCCAGTTTTGTGGAAATGAAAATTTAAATTTTAGAGGGTGACCAAGTTGGGAAAATGGCATCTCTGGAGCTAATGAAAAGTCAGTTGTATATAACATTTATAGTTGCTTGATAACTCAGTAACCACCATTTCTAATTTTCAGTTTATTGCATAATGCTGAGTTATAGCACAATCATACTACATATGAGGTGCACACTGCATATATTTGCATAGTAGAATATATATTTTGCATCTAAAGGATTACAAGTTCAATCCTTGGTGTTTTGAGGTGAGACAGTGAGAAAGAAAATGTAGATGCTTTTGTGTCACTTTTCTCCAAGTAGGTATGATCCAGATGTGTGGATTTCAACTCCCACAATGCTCATCAATGGCCATGCTGAAGGGGGTTCTGGAAGTTGAGATCAACACATCTGGTTGGTGCCTGAAACATGAAAGACTGACAAAGTCAGACTGAGTTTTATAGTACAACCTGGCATAAAGCATTTTCTGGTCTTTTTATATTATTTTTCGCATACCATAATGCTCTTTCAGCTTAAATTGTTTCTCACAAAAATATCAAAGACTTTAAAAAAAACCCAAAAGCATATTGGAATATAATCCCATAGGAACATGAGGTTGGATGATTCCTTTGGTTGCAATCATTGCTATGCCAATTAAGAACAAAAATGTCTAATCTGAATATATTTATTTTAAATAGTCAGGACTCATGCACATGAGCACCCACAAAGACATTTGCAGAGTGAACATTACACATTTCTAGTTACAGTAATGATTGACCCCATTTCTCCAACAAGTTCTGCCTATTAACTCTCAACATTTCACAGATGAAAAGAGTTGCATCTGTGCATTTATAACACCAAGAAACACAATCTGTGTCTCCCCCTCTTATCCTATCATGGGAAAACCATATTATACCTACTTAGTCCTTCCTTTTTAGCAGCCTGTTCCATATTGACTTCTCAAGGAGAGTGCATCAGTAAATTCATCATAAGTGTTTATTGTGGTGAGATATAAAAACATCTGTGATCAAAATTGCTGTCATCTCAACTGTGCATTCAAAATGGCTCTCTGTTTTAAAATTGGATTTGTCTCTTTGTTTTTTAAAAGAAGCTGCTGTGTTACAGAAACTAAGATCCTTTCAATAGTTGTATTTATTTTAATTTGCCTGGGCAAAATGATGAGAATTTGTTTCAGTTTGGTGGTGTTGTTTTTTAAATTATTCAGGCAAAAAGTTTTTGAAATGCCTGGATATAATGAAATCTAGGCAAAAGGAAAAAATAAAATCCTTCCTTCGTTCCTTTCTTCCTTCCTTTCTTCCCTCCCTCCCTCCTTCCCTCCCTCCTTCCCTCTTCTATGCACGTGCATATGAAGTGAAGCAGTGATAGACATGGGCATATGAAAATCAAACAAAACTCCTTTTGTATTCTGCCAGTGCTGAATTGAAATCCAACAATTTATAGCAAACCTTCAACTGGCTTACAGGCCACAGTTTAATATTGATTAAGTTCATTTCCATTACATTAAATTCATGAATAAATAAAATATTCTGGTTTTGAGAGAATAGCCACTGAGATGTTTCAGAGAGCTCTGACAAAAGAGCTTGAAAGCTTCAGCAAACTAGACAACATGCTATCATACATACTTCAGCCATCAGTACTCTAATTTCTCTTAAAGATGAAGACAAATTGTTCTGAATTAGCTATACAGCTGATGCTTAAAATACATGCAGGCAACCCATTTTTCCATCAATTAGAATATCTGTAAAGAAGAAAAGAATGTGATTTCAAACACATCAAGCGTCAAGTATTTCAGAAGTTTAACTTACCACAAAGTTCATTAAAAACCTCTTAAATATAAATGAACCTGGAAGTTTTTCATTTGTCATCTTCTTTTTCCTAGTTCTGATGTTAATAGTTATTGGGAGACTATTCTGAGTCCTTTGCTCCTACCTTTCATTGATAAAATAAATGCAAAACAACATGGAGGTTGGAAAGCCCCACTAGCAAGAGTCATCAAGTGTTTCCTCAGGGTTGAAGACTCAATTTAAGGACAGTTGCAAGGGAATCATAGCAGGAAAGGGTATTTCTCCATCTCCTGCTTGTAAGCACCACACAGAGGTACCTGAATAGACACAGTGCTAGACTAGGATAGCTTATTTTTAATCTTTTGGACCTGATCCAGAACAGCTAGTCATATTCTGTGATTGCTTTTCTTTCAATTTCAGCAATCAAGAATTTTGGGGGGAATGGAGATAGAGACCAGCAATAGCAGGAGCTGTTAAGACTTATAAGACTTAAGCACCACTTCATAGTGCTTTACACTCCTCTCTAAGCAGTCAGCATATTGCCCCCAACAATCTGGATCCTCATTTTACCGAACTCGGAAGAATGCAAGGCTGAGTCAATCTTGAGCCAGTCAAGATCGAACTGCTGGCAGTGAGCAGAGCTAGCCTGCAATACTGCAGTCTGACCACCACCAAGAAAGGTTGATTGATTGATATTGATTGATGTATGTACCATCAAGTTCTTGTAAACTCTTAGCAACTACATATATAAGTTTACTCCACGGTGATCTATCCTTAAACTGGTCCTTTAGATCTTCCCATCACCACTGTAACTGAGTCTATCCATCTTGCTGCATAGGAGAAGGATTGGCAAAGCCTATAATTACTCTGCAGCCACAAACAAACTATGCTCATTCCCCGCACCCCGACTGCCATTGACCCAGAGGTGGCATTCAGCAGGTTCTGACCAGTTCTGGAGAACCGGTGCGGAGAACCAGCAAATACCACCTCTGACTGGAGATTTTACAGTATCCTTTCCCTGCCACGCCCATCAAGCCACACCCACAGAACCGGCAGTAAAAAAAAAATTGAATACCACCACTGCATTGACCCTTATCTAACTCTAACCAGGTACTGATCATTGTTAAGTAAATTCCTTTGCATAGGCTCTTAGCAATAAATCAGTTAAATTGAACCTTTGTGTATGGAACTTGTGTTTCACACCGAGTATACTGCTGCTTATCCTATGTTTATCTTTCCTGGATAAAATATAATGTAGATTATTTCTCTGATAAAATGAAAGTAAAATTTTAATCGTCAAGATTTCATTTTTGGAAGATGGGCCATTCCTGACTCAGGAGCCTTGTAGGAGAAAGTAAACTTGCTGAGACTGTTCTCATATGTTTCTGTTTCAGGATTTCTCTATCATCCTTCAGAATTGCTCAGGGCAGCTTACAAAGCAATTGAAAAACCACTTTTGAAACTAAAAAAGGGCAGGTTAAAGTAAACCCTAAAAGAATGGTTTTAAAAATGCACAGCACAAAGAAAGTAACCAACAGACAGCAGAAGCTAAAACAGAAAACATATGATTGATAATGAGATCTAAAACCTCTTACCCAGTGGTGGGATTCAAATTTTTTTACTACCGGTTCTGTGGGCGTGGCTTGGTGGGCATGGCAGGGGAAGGATACTGTAAAATCTCCAGTCAGAGGCGGTATTTGCTGGTTGTCTGAACTACTCAAAATTTGCGTTACTGGTTTTCCAGAACTGGTCAGAACCTGCTGAATACCACCTCTTCTCTTACTTTGTGGGCCAAAGACATTATCTTGAAACTGCAGATACTATACTGTAGGAGGAATTCCCAAATTAGAGGATCAATAATGACAAGAAGATGAGTTTCTGGGAAGCCATCAGCTTTATAGATAGTCCTCAACTTACAGCCACAATTGACCCCAGCATTTTTGTTGCTAAGCAGGACTGTTAGGTGAATATTGTTCCACTTTATGACCTTTGTGGCCGCAGCTGTTAAGTGAATCACTGTGGTTGTTAAGTTTAGTTATTAACTAAATTGTTAAGTGAATCTGGCTTTCCCATTGACTTTGCTTGTCAGAAGGTCACAAAAGGTGATCACATGACCCTGGGCACTGCAACTACCATAAATATGAATCAATTTTGATCTCATGACTGTGGGTATCCTGCAAAAGTCCTAAGTGTGAAAGATGGTAATAAGTCACTTTTTTTAGTGCCATTGTAACTTTGAAAGACACTAAATGAACTCTTGTAAGGCAGGGACTATCTGTAGTTAACCAAGGGATTGCTGAATATCTCAAAGTTTGAGTAGAAATATAGAAGAAGAATCATTCCTGTGGATAGTGGAGTCCCATCTTTAATGTGCCTTATAGATTAATATCAGCACCTTAAGCTGGAACAAGAAATAAATAGCATTTCATGGAAACTGTAAGAGCCTGCACCAGCTGGTCCCTCAGGAAAGTAATACTCTTGAATCCATTGAGTTGAATCAAAAGAATTTTTATTAAGAGATTGTGGTTACAGTAAAGTCGGGTGAAATCTGAAAAATCCCATGCAAAGTACAAAGCAATTCTTTCATCCCCAAACCCAACACCCCTGACCAGTCCACTGACAGCCAATATGATGCTGCAAGATTGTTTTGAGATCTCTGAGGTGCTAGGCAGATAACAGTTCAGTCTTAGGGCATGGCGGCCTTGAAACCAGGCTGGCACCAGCTGAGAGGGAGTCTGCTCCATCTCCTAATTCCCAAGCAGTTATAGCAAAAAAAGCATGTAGAAAAATGCCAGTAAGCCCTCCTTCCCCCTATCCGCTTTCAACAAAATGGCAGGACACAATATGGACCTGACAGGCTATATAATAATAGCATAACATGATCAAAATTCCCAGTCCTTGCTACTATATTTTGCATTCAATGAATTTTCAAAATAATTTTCAATGGTATTCAGCAGACAAGATCAACAAGAATGACAGCAGTTTATCAAGGCAGATATTATTGAAATGAGGGCTCTGTTCAGACAAATGGAGTGAGCTGATCCAGTTTTGACTAGTTGTCTAAAAAGAACTTTCTGGGCCCTAAGAGTATAATGTAGGTGGGATTCATCAACGGAGAACTCAGTACTGAGCTATCCTGAACTCTCATCCCAGGAGAGGGAGAAAGAGAAGCAAAAGATTATATGGTTACTTCTTCCTTGCTGCCACAGCACCCATGTCCTGAGCCCCACAAAAATCTCGCTTCATCTCCTTAGTCACATGAAGAATCCCTATTGCTGACTATTGAGTCAACAGCTAGCTTGGGAGCAGCAGTGGAAGAAAATATAATATAAAAGCAGCAGCTGCCTTCACTATTTATACATCCATTTGTGAAACAGAGGATATGCATGTCTCTAAAGTGAAGGTGTATCTGGAAGCACACTGTGCTGTGAATGGGATCTTTTAAAGGAACACCACCTTGTTCCAGAAGAATCGTCTGTATGAAGAAGAAGCCATTAACACAATCACTATCTCATCTGCATCAAGCTTCAAATTACTGAGCTTCTATTATGCTGCCTGAAACAACGAACTAAATGGACATCATCCTTTCCTTTACTCAACAGTTTGGGTAGAATAGAAAGGAAACAATGGAACCTACTCTTTTCCCTTTCAACACTCTAATTCAGGGGCCTCCAACCTTAGCAACTGTAAGTTTTGCTGGCTGAGGAACTCTGGGAGTTGAAGTCCACAAGTCTTAAAGTTGCCAAGGTTTAGTTCTCTCTTAAGACTCTCTGCAGTCAGTGGCAACTTCTTCAATGGTAGGGCTGGCTTTGTTGTTACGTTGCTGCTGGAAAGGTTGATGACATTTAGTTTTGGTGCTAGCTGGGTTTTTAGTCTATTTAAAGTAATCTCTGCATTCAGTTGTGACTGTTGTTGGGTGACGATAGATGAAATAGGGGCTTTATTACAGTATAATTTTATAGACTAGATTTGGAAATGTTTGAGAGGTCTGCCAAATGGCTTTGCTCATTGAATATCATGAGACATCACTTATTCTAATTCAGAAGTGTGCAAACTCTACTTCATCATTGTCTCTACTTTGACAATGAACTTCTGAAGCAGAGACACTCTGACCTTTACATTACAAGGAAGACTTCACGTGAAGGTCACCCTTATGATGTAAAGTCCAGGATATCAGTTTCAACACACGGAAGGTGAAGAGAAGGGCTATAAAGAATACTGAGTAATCACAATATAGACCAGATTAAGATGTCTAAACCATGCACTCTGCAAACTCTACAGCAAAATATAAGTAATCCCCTTGGCATGCAATAATTAAAGTTGACTTATGTCATAATGGGGAGACAGCAGGTCAGCAAATTACATCAGTGGAATATTTGTAGGACAGTCTCCATTACGATTGCTTCCATTGTCTACTTATGTCTATACATCTATATGACAGATTATAGTGTATAATAAAATTAATGTTCACTTTTCTTTTCTTCTTGTTGCATCTGATAACTAAAGAAATACTAACAACTTATCCATCTTTTCTCAGTTGAAATTTTAAAAGAATCTGCTATCGTGGTGGTACCAAAATAGTAATGGTCAATAGTTTGACCAAAACTCAAATGTTCTTGATACTTTAAACATTTCTTTTTCTCAGGAGCAGAAAGAAACAAAACGAAATAAATGGCCCTCAGCCTTCTTAAAAGTTGAACATTGGAAGTTGCAGGACCATGTTTGTACTGTTCAATTCTGTTGTATTTAGTCTCAAGAAAGCACTTGAGTTCAGTAATTCCCAAGCAAGTGTTGCAAAATAGGCTCCAGGCAACTCTACACTGGTCATGAAAGAGCCCAAATCAGTGCTGAGACCAACCTAGGGCAGCATTTTCATTCATATCTAATCCATTCAAATATATATACAATATGTCTGTGCAAAAGTTTTAGTATTGTATATATGTAAAAGATTAAGATATCAGCTTGATTCCTGATGATTCTATTGATCCATCCATCCAGTGTTTTTCCCAAAAAAATAAAGTAACTTGCCATTGCCTTCTTCTCAACTTAAAAAAATTCAATCTAGTCTTCCTGGTACTTTCCTATTCAACTTCTAAAAAGTCTGACCTTGCTTAGCTTTCTGAAATCAGAAGGTATAAAATCAGCTAGATATTATAACAGACCTTTCAGCAACTTGGGATTACGACTGCTGACAATTGCTGATTTATATGGTTCAGGTTATAGATGTGTCTTCATATAACTCTGCAAAGGTCTCCAGATGTTTTGGTTTAAAATAGCAGTATAGCTCATAGGACAGTAGAAAGCTGACTTTTATGGAATGAAAACTTTCTCTGTTACCATCTTTATTTCTCTGTTAACCATCTCTGTTAGTTCTCTCTCCACATCAATATCAGAATTGCTTGTAGAGTACTTAGCATAATGGTTCATCTGCCCTGTTATTATCTCTAAGTGATCTTCAAGAAGTTTATTGTGAAAAACCCGCAAGTTTGAGAATCCCTTAATTTGAACATTCAGTGAACAAGTATGCATCAGTCACAGCAAGCAACCATTCATTTCCTAGAACATATTTGCATTGTTTAGGATGTATCTTCTGAAAAAAGGAAAGAAAATTATTATATTTATCCTATCATGTACATTTTAGTAATACAGAAAATATTTTAATATATTTAAAAAATTTAAATCTTAATTGATTAGGAGGAGAAATTATAACTCTTGTTATAATGGTAAATTTTTTATTATAACAAGAGTTATAATGGTAAATAGGAATGCAGTGGCTCAGTGGCTAAGATGCTGAGCTTGTCGATCAGAAAGGTTGACAGTTCAGTGATTCAAATCCCTAGCACCGTGTAACGGGGTGAGCTCCTGTTACTTGTCCCAGCTTCTGCCAACCTAGCAGTTCGAAAGCATATAAAAATGTAAGAAGAAAAATAGGGACCACTTTGGTGAGAAGGTAACAGCATGTGCCTTTGGCAGGGATGGGATTCGCATCTATTCGCTAGAACCGGTTGTTAATATTCTAAGCAGTTCAGAGAACCAGTTGTTAGAAGAAATTACTGGCCTAATCCTGTAAGGAAGGCAGGAAGGAAACATTCTGGTGTTGCTTACAGAAACTGCCTCTCCGTTAACTCTTATTACATTCTTGGCAGGACTAGACTTCCTGTCTCAGGAACTTATCTGGAATTTTTTTCCCCTCCTTTGCTGGTACCTTGCTTGCATGGAGTGACCATTCAAAATTACAATGGTACTGAAACAAGTGACTTATGACCTTTTTTCACACTTATGACTGTTGCAGCATCCCCACAGTCATGAGAGGCCAGGCGAGGAGATGCGTGCCTCGATGTGAGTGATGTTGAGTTGGCCACGCCCAGCCATGACCACCAAGCCATGACCACCAACTAAGCCATGCCCACAGAACCGGTTGTTAAAAAATTTGAATCCCACCCCTGCCCTTTGGCATTTAGTCATGCTGGCCACAAGACCACGGAGACAACTTCAGACAGTGCTGGCTCTTTGGCTTTGTAATGGAGATGAGCACCACCCCCTGGAACCAGAAACAACTAGCTCGTATGTGCATGGGGAACCTTTACCTTATAACCTTATAATGGTAATTGCAAGGAGTCAGGAAAATCAAGACAGAATATAATTCCAATTGTATATACATAGTATATTGTATCATTCAATTTGATAATTCAATTTGATAAGTGACCAGACCAACAACATACAACAATAACAAGTCACTGGAGAAATGGAAACGATTATGCAAAATAATAATTATGTTTAGGCCATCAATTTTTTTTAATGGTTGCCACTTCCTAAATTCTTAACTCCCATACCTTCCTACTTCTTGGATTAGCCACATGCAAGGAAACTACACACCCTCCAACCAATCAGATTAAATTGTATGATGATGTCCATTGAGAAAAGAAAGAGCAAATCATTTAACGGTGTGAATAAATGGACATCTTCATCGTGAACAAGAGGAATTGAAAGAATCAAACACCCTTCCTCTTTTCTCATGTTTCTATCAGAGATCTCAAATGGAAAGTTCCTTCTCTGATTTCCCTCCTTATTATGATAGGTAGAATTGCTACTTTCAGCATCAGGCCACCAAAATGGATTTTAAAAAGTCTCAATGTTTCAGTTTGAAATGCTAGCATTCTCAATAACTTCCCCCTTTTTTTTCAACAAAATAAATCTGGGCATAATTGTGATGACCTTTGGATTAATCGCCCTCCCTCTTCTCTGTCATTCTAATAGAGAGCTTGAGGAAGATGCGAGGACGGCTCATCTGGAAGTGATAGAATTTCTGCCTTTGCCTTTCCCCTTCAGGCACTAATGAGTTTTTGTCAGTCCCTTTCTACCCGGTAGATGACACGTGCAGCTATTCCACTTAGTTGTCCATTAACTTCTTCAAGAGGTTACTTTGTTCTTGCTATAATACCCAAAGTTGAGTTCAAGCTGCAGAGATTAAATTTCTACAAATCCTTTTGCTTATAAAGGTGCTGTTTCCAATTGTCAGGGATGTTTATTGGAGTGCAACCGTATCCAATAGTAATTAAAACAGGCTGTTTCAAGCAAATGCAAAAGGTCAGGCTGGCCGGTGGATCAACAGACTTGTTTGGCTGTCAGGTTTCTTGGGGTATTGCTGCCTGATGGTTTGTTATTTTTTTTTCCTCCAAGTCATCTATTTACCTAAGCAACAAGTGGGGAAAATCAGTGATCTCCAGCCACGGGATAGATGGTTTGAAACCCAGCGCAACAATAAAGCTTTGTGTGTTGTTTCTTTAAGATCAAGTAATGTGACTCCCGCGTGGTTCACATAGAAGCGTTGAAGTAATTTGTTCATTTACCTTGAGGTTTGGAGAACCGAGGCATAAACAACTAGAAAGGTGCCATTTTCATTGGGTAAAAAAAGAACACCTGTTGCTGGGTGAACTTTAAATAAGGCTGTGTGCCTTGGATAAATATTTTCCATTGAAATGCAGAAAAGCTGGCCTAGAAAGGGAAGTTAGTCGAATTCTCAAGCAAAGAAGTATGATTGGGACAGATCATGTCTCATACAATGTCTCAAGGTTTCTGTTTTTACATGTAGGTTTTTGTTTTCAGGCCTTGTTTAGCTGCCCAGAGTTATTTAATTAAGAGGGGTAGCCATAGAAACAGTTCAGAGCACAGAAGCCCAGCTTCTGTTAGAACACCAGTCAAATAGTCCAGGCGGTCCTCGACATGATTACATTTAAACCCAAAACTTCTGTTGTTAATCAAAAGAGTTGTTAAGTGAGTTGAGTTCTGGCCCTTTTTACGACTTTTCTTACTAGAATAATAGAATTCTTTATTGGCCAAGTTTGATTGGACACACAAGGAATTTGTCTTGGTACAAATGCTCTCAGTGTACATACAAGAAAAGATACATTCATCAAGGCTCAAGAAGCATCAGGTACAACACTTAATAATAGTCATAGGGTACAATAAGCAATCAATTCATACTAAGAAACAGTCAATATAAATCGTAAGGTTACAAGCAACAAAGTTACAGTCATACAGTCACAAGTGGGAGGGGATGGGAGATAAGAAGTGATGAGAAGATTAACAGTAATAGTGCAGACTTCGTAAATAGTTGGACAGTGTTAAGGGAATTGTTTGTTTAGCAGAATGATGGCGTTCAGGAAAAAACTGTCCTTGTGTCTAGTTGTTCTGGTGTACAGTGCTCTATAGCATAATTTTGAGGGTAGGAGTTGAAACAGTTTATGTCCGAGATGTGACGGGTCTTCCCACAGTTGTTAGGTAAATCACTGCAGTTTTTTAAATTAATATCACGGTTGTTGAGTGAATCTGGCTTCCCCCATTGACTTTGCTTGTCAGAAGATCACAAGAGTTGTTCCCATGATCCTGGGACACTGCAACCATCCTAAATATGAGCCAGTTACCAAGAGTCCAAATTTTGATCAGGTAACCATGAATTTAACAGATTTAACAGATAATTTAACAGATTTAACAGATAATCAGAATTGGGAGGGACCTTATAGGTCATCTAGTCCAACTCCCTGCCCAAGTGGGAGACCCATTTCTGATAAATGGCAGTCCAATCTCTTCCTGAAGGTCTCAAGTGATGGTGCTCCCACAACGTCCGAGGGAAAGCTGTTCCATTGGTTGATTGTTCTCACTGTCAGAAAGTTTCTCCTTATTTCCAGGTTAAATCTCTCCTTGTTCAGTTTCCATCTATTATTCCTTATCTGGCCTTCAGGTGCTTTATAAAATAGCTTGACCCCCTCCTCTCTGTAGCAGCCCCTCAAATATTGGAAGACTGCTATCATGTCTCCCCTGGTCCTTCTCTTCACTACACTAGCTAGGCCCAGTTCCTGTAACCATTCTTCATATGCCTGAGTCTCCAGTCCCCTAATGGAGATGCTGCCATGGTTGTAAGTGTTTAAAAAATGGTCATGAATCACCTTTTTCAGTGCTGTTGTAACTTTGAACAATCACTAAATGAATGGTTGCAAATAGAGGACTGCCTATAGTCTCTTCTCTAGACTCACTTTTGCTTAGAACTGCTCCTCCACTTCTCAGTGTCATAGACAGTAAATAAAGGAATAAAGGTATAAAAGATCAAAGAGACCAAAAAAACCCTTTTCAAGTGTTGCCTTATAAATTGCTGGTCTATAAATTGCTGGTCCATAAATTGGCCTCCATGTAATTACTTGGTTTTTTTTGTTTTTTGGGGTGGGGGTGGGAGTTTGGATAGAAGACAAAGGTATAAGGATGGATAGAATAGGCAAGTTGGCATACTAAGAATTACTATAAGGAGTAAAAAATGGAGGTCAAAGAAAAAGGAAAGAGAAATGATATGGTATTATGATGAGTAAGTCTGCCAATCGTGGTGAATGCCCATTCATAGACTTTGTGGGAATTACATAAGTAATTTATCCCTGGACTGTTTCAGAATTCAGTATGTAGTCTTTAGAGCAAAATTCAGTTAAATCCTGACAAGTCAGGTCTCTATCTGAAAATGTCATCGGTTTTTACCTAAAACAACATCTATGATACAATATATATGATATAATATATTCTTTCTATAAAAAGTGAAAACAGTTTTAAAAAACCATTGCATCTATCCTTTTGAAATGCTAGAATCACCTAAATACACTCAGCTGAAAATAACCAAATTGGAAAGAAAACTCCTGGACCAAATCTCTGAAACTATTCAATTTGACCAGCATGATGTACATTCCATCCAGTTCTACCAAGCATTATTGCCAAATTCTTCTTAAAACACACATCACACTTTCATTATAAATAGTCTTACCAAAAACAACAATAAAACCTTAAACTTTTGTAACATCCTCTGGAATCTGTTACAAATTGGGGAATGCCCAATTCAATCAAAGATAAAATTATTTATAGTCCAGTTGCCTGACCCTGAGAAGTAGAAGACTTTAGGATTTACATTGTATGTATTAAACTAAACATCTCCAAAATCAGTGCTTCATAATCAGCCTGCTGGCTGGCAAATTCTGAGAACTGAAGTCCAGGCATCTTAAAGAAACATTGCTTTAAATCAATCTAAAGGAAAGCTATTTATTTTACTTGCTGCCAAACTAGGCTTTGAGCTAATTGTGCATCTCCCTAATTTTCTACCTGATTTGGAATATTCCACACTGCCTCACCTTCTTAAAGGCCCATTCACAAATAGCAATAGCACTTAGACTTATATACTCAGCATATTGCTTTTCAGCATTTTCTGAAAGGTTTAAAATGTCAGCATATTGCCCTCTAGGTCCTCATTTTACCCACCTTGGATGGATGGAAGGCTAAGTCAACCTTGAGCCCGTCAGGATCGAACTCCTGGCAGTGGGCAGAGTTAGCCTGCAATACTACATTCTAACCATTATGCTACCAGGGTCCTTATATGACATATAAGGATATAATACCACATAGGTCTTATATATAGCTTGCTTAGTCATGTTAACCTGAAGTGATTATAAGAAGTTGCCTAGAAAACCGAAGGGGGTAGTGGACAACAGAAATCCTTGCTTACCTTATTCACTATCATACTCAGTAGATGTCAAATATCTTAGTTTCATATTTTTTTTAAAAAAAACCTTTTTTTTATAAAACTAATACAACATATGTTTACTTTTTTCTGTAGAATTTACAAAATCTATTTACTTTTTTTTCTATAAAATGTATATATGTTTTAAATCTAAGGTCATTGTTTACTATTTTTTATTCCTGTAATGTTCTAGGTACCTACATTAAGCTACTGATGCAACAAGTTATTTTTACAGATCTTATTAAGTTAAAGCCTTGTAAGTATAATAATAATGTTATTTTTATATTGAAATGTAGCCTTTCAATTTTTTAAGCAATAGGAAAGGGTTATAAAGAGATTTGACTCTATTCTTTCTCCATTTGTCCATTATGGGAATGAATGAAAGATATACTAATAGACAAAAAACAGTTAGCCTTGTAGCATAAAAATACAATCAGATGTAACAGTTTTGATTTTCATTTCTCTTAACTTCATTTCTCTGAACTTCAAATTTCCACTAGTCTTTTTTTATTCCAAAAGATTTGCATTAATGTATTCTAACATTCAATCCGTAGCTATAAAGTAGAATAATTCTACTAGCGTATTCCTTTCTAAAACTGATAAGACTACAATTCCATAAAAAGTAAACTATTGTAAGGATTCCTTTCTTGAATGTAAAGGTTTATGTTTTAAAATTATTTTTGTGTTTATCATTCAAACAATTGGATTTAATTGTATTATTATTATTATTTAAGGAAAATGTAAACAGCGAACTTATAACAACCTACGTGAAAAATGTCTTCTTTGACATAAGAATTATTGTTAAGAAGCAGTTAAAATACTGATTTAAATGTGAATTAGATTTTTAAAACTTGGTATAGCTATATTTATTTTTCTCTAAATCCTGCTTCAGCTTTTGGAGAGCCATTCAAGGCATGCTGTTCAAAACCAAATCCCAAAGGTTTTACTAAATTCATTGGCTCTTGTATTGGGTCAACATATTTTGGATTGTGCTTTGAATTATGTTTCCTGAAAGGTATCTTGCATTGAACTCATACTTATTTCCAAATAAACATCCAAACTTTCATCATCCTGCTGAAAACATTAGTTTAACATGTCCCTTCGGTTTCATTTGTATTCATTAATAACTAACTTCATATTTTCTTCTTTGTTCAGTCCTATGATTTTGGATGTTCCTCTGATAGTCGGGTACCCCAAAAATAGTTCAGTCATACATTTTTCAGTACCAAATAATACATCTGAAACCTATAAAACTCTCTCGTCTTCATAGAAGTTGATTGCATGTGTATGTTTTTTATTGTTGCTCTTCAATTATTTGAGAGTTTCTTATAAATGTAGCAAGCCTATATGGTTCTGCATTGATCATCATGTATTAAAGATGCTTATGTCCTTTTTGCTATATTTCTAATATTTGTTATCTATCAAGATATCAAGAATTGTCAGCTGGCTAAAAGAATTATCACACAACATTAAAAGGAAAAATCTTTACCTCATTTGCAGCAATAGATTCTCGATGTATGTTGTTTGTCAACATTTGAAATAAATCTTGTGCTGACTTTTGTTTTGAAAAAAGGGTAAAGAAGATATTCAAGTAATATAGTCAAGTTTTTGGAGTTGTTTTGCTTATAACATAATTATCCATAAGTTGTTTCCTTTTCTTTTTTTTTTCATCAAAATTACCTACTCTGGAGTTATACACATTTTTTCTATATTTATGCAGCTCTTCATTCCTCTCTATTAACAAGTGTAACACAATAAAATCAATATAATGAAAATCAATGCAGGAAAATGCATAAACTAAAGAGCAAATCAAATCATATAAAAGGGGCATTGTTCACTTATCCCAAACTTTAACTTTAAAATTGCTGAATTCTTGGTTTTGCAATATGGTTATACAATTGAGGAAAATCATATTAATGGCACTCACCATCAGCTAGAAAGAGTTCCTAGCTAGAATGGGTCATATTCAGTTTAAAGGACAAAAATGCAAGATGAATTACAAACAGGAAAAGTAAAAAAAAAATACCTTGAAAGCATTAAAATAGTTCAATGAACATTAATTTTAACTTGGTTAATGTTAAGGGAGTTGCATGATATGAAATAAATTATTAAGAGCGGTATTGGAAAATGAACCAAAGACAGCAAAGAACAAAAAATAAAGCCAAGCATGAAGTAGACAATGTATTCATTATAGAATAATAAAGAATTATCTAGGAATTGGATATAGTATTAGAATATCTTTAACACCAATATATGTGCAACTATATATAGCAGAGAAGGATTTTTCCATGACATCTTGGTGTTCCATTAAATGTAAAAAAAAAGCTAGTAGGATAATACATGTAATACTATCTGTAGGAAGCTCAGTTAGCTGAAAACTACAACCTTATGGACTGTTAAATGTAGATCAGCTCTCAAAAGTTTTATCTCCTGAAACACAATGCTTGTAAAATGTTCACAGAAACAACAAAGAGGGCTGATTATAATCAGTCTATGACTCAACCTGTAACTGGGAAGCATTTAGTCCTGGTTAAACCATGCCTACCTAAATTATCAGGTGTTGTAAAAGTAATATTTACATACATACATACACACACACATACACACACACACACACATGCACACACACATACAAAAGCACCTGCCATTTTGAGTTGGCTCCTTGTAAGTGTATTGGTATCCTTTTCATGCCTTTTTTCACCTTATCTTTAAATCCTCTAATCCAGGCGCATCAAACTCACGTCGTCACAGCGGCATCACATGATGTATTGGGACTTTTTTCCTCTTCGCTAAACCAGACATGGGTGTGGCCAGTGCATGATGCATCCGGCCCGCAGGCCGGGAATTTGACAGCCCTCCTGTAATTCCATTAGATCTGACATAACTCATGTCATTGAGTTGATCATGTGCCAATGTTAGTCCAAATGTGATGACATCATACAGTTATTTGTAAAACAGGATTAAATGGCCACATACACAAAAGATATGAATAGGCTAATGAACATCACTGACAATTCTGCAAAGTATTTCCTTTGCAGGTGAGTGTTTTCAAAATCAAACCATCAACATTAGAATTCATTCTTCATGACAACCTAATGTATCACCTAATGAAATACGTACATATAAGTCTTATTTACTAAATATCAATAAATATTAAAAATTGGGATGTCCAGAAGGAGGTAAAATGACAAGGTGATCAGAATATCATGCAGCCATCTTGATTTCTGCTTTCTCTTGCCAATAAGCCTGCTAGTAACTCTTCTTCCAATTTTCTGTTTGCGCTAGACATAAATCAAAGGCTTATCTTCGACTACTGTGCTGTAATATTTTGAATCTTCCTCTGCTATTTATTGACAATCTCTACAATTTCATTTCTTTAAGGGGAAAAATTAAGCCAAATGCAACACCTTTTTGTGTGGCCAATTATATCATCATAAAATGCAGCAAATGCACAATGCTTTATTGAACATCTGTGTTGGTTATCCTGTGGGGATTTTAATAAAGGACCAAATAGCATATTGATGTTAATTTTACAATACCGGGACTTTAAATAAAAAAAAATCCAAAATAAATAGCATCCATTAAACCGATCATAGTGTTGTAACTCAAATTGTGTTTATTATGCTAATGGAACATGAAATTAAGAAAAAGACCTTTATGCCAGTGGAATTAATTAATGAGCTTTATGAAGGCATTGGGATGTAATTTATTTCTAGATAAGTAAGTCTAATTTGCAGTTCCATGGGTCTCTGCAATGCTGATTGTAATAGTTATTCCTGCAGATGTGCTGCTCACAGCATGCCTTTCCATTAGAACTGAACACCTCATTATATAAACTGTACCTAATTAAACATAATACAGTAGTGACTTGTTAAACTGGCCTTTTTAAGTCAGCAGCTGCTTAAGCTAATAATACTGTACTCAAGATTTATTCATCTACCATATAATACTGATATTAAAATATACAGCCCAAGGGATTGATATGTAATTTACTGCAATGCAACAGGTATACTTCAGATTTACTGATAAGAGATCAAGGCTTATGATTCCATAAAATTGACTTAAACTGAAGTCCCCTTGTTCTTCTTAATTATCATTAAGGTGTTTTAATCATTTTTATCTGCAGGCAATCACAAGTTGTTATAACTGTAAAAGAGTCTGGTGATCTGTTTGTCATGGCATATTTTAATCTAGACTTTCTTAATTTGGAGACCTCTAGATGTATTTAGGGGAGCTGATGGCCAATGCATCTAGAAGGTGCCAATTTGGGAACAGAAGAGTTTAGTCAGTACTACCAAAACTAGCAGGTGTGTTTGCAGAAAGGATGCATGCAAAATAAGACAGGCTTTAACCATCATATCAACTATTTTTATTCTTTTCCTGTAGACACCCCTGAAAACTACTTTGGTAGGCAGAACTAACAAAGGATTGATATCAAACATCCAGTTAAGTTAATTATACCAAATGTTTATTTATAGGACTAAAATGTCATATGGAAAATACTTCCTCCTAAGATTCAAGAGTTCTTGAAGAATGGGTTCTTCTCACAAGAGTTAGGGTAGTCTGAGGCTGAAGCCTGTCCAGATGGAAAGTTGATGTGTAGGATAGCGTTGCCCCAGAGCACCAAGAATATTTGCTATGATTGTTTGGTTTTTTAAAAAATGTGTGCATTAATGAATACCAGGCCAACAATCAAGTAAATAATACCCCAATCAAGGAACTACCAAATCAAAACAAGCAAGCTAGCTAACAATAAACAACACACCAAGGAAGTTTAGAAATCTCTAGTCTAGGTTATCAGTGCCTATTTCTCCTGTCCAGGAGCCAAACGTCCTTCCATATATTTCAGGTCAGTCCTGACCTATAGGATTTCTTTCTTCTAGAGCAGTGTTTCTCAATCTTGGCAACTTTACAAAGAATGGACTTCAACTCCCAGAATTCTCTAGCCAGCAAGGTGTTTCTCATCCTTGCTGGCTGGGGAATCCTGGGAGTTGAAGTCCACGCATCTTAAAATTGACAAGTTTCACAACCACTAATGCAAACATTCAGCTTCAGAAGATGAAAGTAATGAACTAAGGAACAAGACTGGTAAGTCTAATGACTATATTATGTATCTTTACATAATAGTATATTAATATCATTTCAATATATATCACTCTTTCAGATAGGGAATGCTAAGACAAGCTATAAATGAGTAGCTATCTGACAGAGTTCAGCAGGTTTTTCCTTTACCTCTGAACAAGTGTAACTTCTACAATCCCATCCTCCAGTTGTTTAGAATTAAGAAGAAACAGACTCAACAAATCAGGGGTGTCAAACTTGATTTCATTGAGGGCCACATCATGGTTCTGTTTGACCACGGGGCACTGGGGTGGGCATGGCCAACTTGTCACTCATGTCAGGGTGCCTGTGGTGGCCTGAGCACTCTGCCAGCAAAATGAGATCCTAAGCTCCATTTTTGGAATGGCCTCCTCAGGAGCACTGCCCTCTTGAGCTCCATTTTCGTTGGCAGAGGCACCTCAGGTCGGTCCTTCACTGTTTCCAGGGTGGCCCCTGGGCCAATTCTAAGCACCCATGGCCAGATCCGGCCCACGGGGCTTGAGTTTGACAGCCCTGGAGTAGATAGAGAACCAAACTACCTTTTTCTCCAATCTCTCTGAAATTCTCTTTTTTCCCCCTATATTTTTCCTAATCACTGTGGGGAAAAACAGAGAAAACTAGCCAATTGCCTTTAATAGTCTGTTATCTCTCTCCCTTCCTTCCTCCCTCCCTCCCCCTCCTTTCCCCCTCTCTTTCTCCCTCCCTCCCTCTCTCTCCATCTGTTTTTTTTATTTTTCAATTATATAATTGTGGGCTATATGGCTCACAATTAATTTTACAATGAGAAAAATACTGAAATTAATACACTAAAAGCCAGTTCTATTATAATTATCCCATAGGCTTAAGTATGAAAAAATCTATAATGAGTGGATGAAGAAAGGTTTTTTTTAAAAAAAAAAAAAAAAACCCAGGGCAATTGGAAAACCAAGTTTTGTCTTGACTCTGAAACTATGGTTCTCTGAACTGAATCAGACCAACTGGAAAACTGTAGACGGTACTGTCATGATTCACAAAAGTTGGTATTTTGTAACAATTGGTGATATCAAACCACACATTCATAGCCATTTTCAGCAACAGGGCAAAAATAAAAACAGAGCCTCCGCTTAAGTTTTACGTTCTCTAGTCTTGGGCACTCCAGCTGAATTTAAGCATATCCCATACATTTGGGAGACACTAGGTAAAAAAAAAGCTTCTGTACATAATAAAGGGTTTCCAGATACCGCAAAAGCTTTTTCACTCGTCCTCAGTAAGGAGGATAGTGATGAAGCCTTTTGACAGTTTGTCTGACTTTTTTTAAAAAAAGAAAATCTTACATCTCGTATTTTCACAGCTGTGACAATTTAACCACCACCCCTTTTTTTTTAAAAAAAAGGCTTTCATTCAGATAATGACCCCTGTCAGTTTCATAATCTCTTGTCTTCCTAATATCTGAGGCAAGATATCTTTGGGGCTTCTTGGCAGAGACACTCTGACATTCGGCTTTAAATGCTGAAAGCTTTACATCACTCAAAATTGAGCATCTCCAGCGGGTTAAGTACCTAATAATTTATATGCAGTTAGTGTGCCTGCACATCTAATTCTACATCCCCCAAACTGAGGGTAGTCCAGGTTTAAGATATCCCAGCAGGCCTGAGGAGTCCCAGATTTTCATATCTAATCTCGAATCCATCTCTTGCTGTAGCTACCTGTGGGATTTTGGGCCGGGCCAATTTACTACATAAGATTGTGTTTGTGGGGGAAAACGAGAGGATGGAACAATAAGTATCCCACGTGTGAATATAAATCTCATAAATACAAGGGGTTTTCAAACTACAATTTCAGATAATCTGTAGTACGTCCAGTCAGACTATCAATGCAGGCAACATAAACTGGATATTAATAATTCTCAACCACATTTTGCTGTCATTGTAACCACTTCACAACCAAAAGTCCACTCTATTGCTTCTGTTATCATCTTGCCTCCAAAGTCCCAAAACAAAAGAGAATTGCCCATCTATTTTTGATCCATTGGGGAAACTTACGTTAATGCAGCTAAAAACATTCTAGTTGTAATACTGAATGCTTGGTTGTAAATCTCCATATCAAAAGAAGCAAAATACATATTTTTAAAGTTTTGTTGCAGAAATGTTTCAATCTTTCAGCATAGTAAACTAGAAAATGGCGACAAAGAACAGCTGGAACATTATGCTTATTTTTTTAAAATTGTTAAAAGTTGTCAATAGAATCTGGTATCATAAATGGGGAATAAATGAGTTTCTACTCCAATCCAGTTAGTAATAATATTTTTCCTGACCCTCTGGCTCATATCCATACCACCTGAATCAACCAAACTCCAACAAAGCTAAATGGGTATCTTAAGCTTACAGAGGCTTAAAACCCACAAACCCTTTCCTGTGTATACTATATTATACCATACCATACCATACCATACAATACAATATAGGACTGAAGCTTTCCATTCAATTCATCTGAATTGGTTTTGTACAGCCCATAGGCCAAAAACAAAGTGCCACTCAAGATCACTCAAGACCCTAATCCCATGATGGCAAACCTATGGCATATGTACCGGAAGTGGCATGCAGAGCCACCTCTGCCGGCATGAGAGAGGTCACCCGGAAGAGCCCTACTGTGCATGCGCATGTGCCACCCGCCCGCCCGCCCACCAGCTGATTGTCAGATATCTGGCATGCATGCGCGGGGGCCAGGGGGCACAGGAGATGCACACGCATGCGCAGAGTAACGCGGGGTGCATGGGGGAATCATGCACGCATGTACATGGGGTGTGGGGGGGCATGCACATTGCCTTCTGGGTGCTGGCATATGAGTGTGCGCGCACAATATTCAGCACAGGAGCCCCAAAAGGTTAGCCACCATTGCCCTAATCCAAATAAATGGGTTCTCTGCAACAAAGGTCATAAAATCAGGCACCATCATGTAGTGGCCTTCTTAACAACTGCCATGACCTACGACCAAAGTTCCAGATTCACTTACAGTCATAAATTGAGAACTATCTATCTGCATTTATATAAAACAGAAAATTAAACTTGAAGAATTATAGAACTATACGAACATTCTGACAGCAACTATGATTTGAACTGCTTTTTACATAATTCAACATTCAGTCTTCAAGCAATGAGCACTTGTAAACTTTTTCCCAGTCCTATGACAATTAATAGTTTAATCCAACAGAGACACAGACTTTTGATGTCCTTCTCTTCTTATAAGCTACCAGGTTTGCTATCTTAAAATTCCTTCCAATCCAAAGAAATGGATCGAGCTTACAATATAGCATCCCAAAATAATTTATACATGAGTGAGGCAGGCATGTTCTCTCCCATGAAAGATTTTAACATGAAATCTCTGGAAGAGGTCATACAGTACATCCATTGGGTAATGCTGGGGAAATCCTAATCTGACTCCTGGAAGGGGTAAGGACCTGAATGTCTGACTGTATAGTTATTTGAAGTGTAATGAATCTCAAGTCTTAAATTTAGGGATATCTTCCTGGATGTTTAGCTCCAGTTGGAACAGCATGTAGAAGCCATGATTGGAGAGTTCTTTACTCACCTTTGACTGGAGTACATAGTACACCACAGTGGATCTACTAGGATAGGAATGCCTTGGAAATAGTATCTTATATCCTGGCCAGATACTCTTGAAGAGAAGGCTTTCTGAAGATATTATCCCCTCTGAAGGGAAGGAGGTGAATGCCAATAAGATGCCTTCCCCGTGGCTGTCCTGCATTATATAATACATGCACCAAGACAAATTCCTTGTGTGTCTAATCACACTTGGCCAATAAAGAATTCTATGATCTACGATCTAGAACAAGGGTCTTCAATTCCCAGAATTGAAGTATAGCTGGCTGGAGAATTCTGGGAGTTGAAGTGCACAAGACTTAAAGTTGTCAAGTTTGGAGACCTCTGATCTAGAAGAACCTGTCTATCATGATACGGAAAGCCTAACACTCCTAATGTTTTCGAAACTTCTTAAAACCTGACTTTCCATCAAATATTTTGGAACTAATTATGGCTGCCTTGTAGATAGCAAACTAATTATTGATTACACCTGGTTTTATTAACCTGTGGGGAAGAGTTTTGTAAACCACCTTCAATACATGGATGGGTGTAAAATAAACAACTAAACTAATATTGTATCCAAACTTTAAAAGTTCAGATGATTCCCTAGAGCAGGGATGTCAAATTCAAGGCCTGCAGGCTGGATCCGGCCCACAGGGTGCTTAGATCTGGCCCGCAATGAAGGACCACCCTGCAGTGCCTATGCCAGTGAAAATGGAGCTCCCTAGCTCTGTTTTCACTGGCAGAGGGTTGCAGGAGGCCATTGGAGCCGAAAACAGACTGACAAGGGCCGCACATGGCCCTCCCAAGCTCTATTTTCACGGACAGAGGATTACAGGAGGCCGTTGCAGTAAAAAATGGACCTTGCGATGGGTACCCACGACCCTTCCAAGCTCCATTTTTACTGGCAGAGGGTTGCAGGAAACCATTGCAGCTGAAAACAGAGCTCGGGAGTCCATTTTCGCTGGCAGAGCACTCAGGCCACCACAGACGCCCCCACAAGTCATGTCGAGCCAGCCATGCCCACCCTGGCCACATCCATCCCTGCCTCCCAAGGTCAAACACTATCCTAATTCAACCCTCAATGAAATCAAGTTTGACACCCCTGCCCTAGAGGGTATGCAAAGATATATTGTAAATTCACTGCTGTCATCTAGTGGCCATGCAGTGTTTTGCAACTGATAGATGCAGGACCTCATACCAGAAGTCTAAAGAGGTATCTCCTCTTGAGAATTCACCATGGGTTCCTACAAAGGTCCAGTAGGAGAGAGGATTGAAACTATTTTCATTGAAAGATTTCTTAATCTATTCGCTAAAGGCTGCTCTTGGTTGTTGTTGTTTTTATCTGCTACGACAAAGAAATGCAAATCTGTTCTAAATAATGCCAGGAAACTTAAAACATCCATTTGCAAATAAGTAATTGCAAAAAGGCAGTAGTTTTCAAAAGCTGTTTTGAATAGCTGTACTGATTAGTATTTTTAATTAAAGTACTCTGGATACAAATTAATTTTGTATGCTCAAAGTTTATTGTTTTGCTGCCTTCCGAAAGGGAAATATGCACATTCTGATAAATGGATTGAGAGGCTTTCAGATTCTCTGACTTCTCTGCAAATTCAATAGTTATTTCCAAATCCTCAGCTGAAGTATGGTTTTGTAATTTATTGCAGGTAACAACAGTAAAATTGGGACCAGATTTTCCATCACTAAGGAATATAATATAAGTATAGTATATAAAGAATATAAAAGGCGGTGTCATGTGACTGTATTGCTTAGTGACAAATTCTGGCATTTCTGGTTGCCATTGATAAGCAAAGCCCACAATGTCATTCAGTGCAACATCATATGGTCAGTATTTGAACCCTCCTGCCAGTTTCTCCCTTGTCTTTGCTCATAGGAAGCCAGATAGGATGGTCACATATGGGGAATCACATGTCTCTGGCACACTGCAACATAATAATTGTGAGTTTGTTGCCAAATAGCAATAGCACTTAGACTTATATACCACTTCACAGTGCTTTACAGCCCTCTCTAAGTGGTTTGCAGAGTCAGTGTATTTCCCCCAACAATCTGGGTCCACATTTTACCGACCTCGGAAGGATGGAAAGCTGAGTCAACCTTGAGTCCGATGAGATTCGAACTGCCAAATTGCAGGCAGCCGTCTGGCAGCAGAAGTAGCCTGCAGTACTGCATTCTAACCACTGCACCACTATGGTGCCACAAATACCTGTATCATGATCCCATGATCATGGGGACACTTCCACCATCATAAATACAAGGACATTGAACAAATAGTCAACCAATTCAATTCAATCAGAATAGAGCTGGAAGGGACCTTGGAGGTCTTCTAGTAGTCTAATCTCCTGCTCAAGCAGAAGACCCTATACCATTTCAGACAAGTGACTGTCCAGTCTCTTCTTAAAAACCACCGGTGATGAAGAACCTACAACTTCTGATGGCAAACTGGTTAACTGTCCTCACTGTTAGGAAGTTTCTCTCCTTGATGAAGAACCTACAACTTCTGATGGCAAGCTGTTCTACTGGTTAATTGTCCTCACTGTTGGGAAGTTTCTCTCCTTGATTAGTTTCCATCCATTGTTTCTTGAACTGCCTACAGATGCTTTAGTAAATAAATTGACCTCCTCCTCTTTGTGGCCACCTCTCAAATACTGGAATACTGCTATCATGGCACCCCTAGACAGGACCACCTATACAGTTAAACAATGAATTATCACAGAAAATACTTGTACAATAACCACAAAAAAAACAAATTAAAAATGTCTTATTTTTCCTGTGGTGAAAATGTATAACACTGTCAGAAATCACTACTATTGATCAAAACACTAATCCTGTATCTCACTGCTAGTTGTATCTATTCTTCAGGTTCTGGCAGGACAAAAAGCAATGAATGGAAACTAATCAAGGAGAGACTCATTCTAGAACTATGGAGAAATTTCGTTAACAGTTAGAACAATTAATCAGTGGCACGATTTGCCTCCAAAGTTGTGGATGCTCCAACACTGGAGAGTTTTAAGAAGAAATTGGACAACCATTCGACTGAAATGGAATAGTCTCTCCTGCTTGGCCAGAGGGTTAAACTACGAGCTCTTCAATCTCTGTTATTTTGTTATTCTGCAAAATAGCTCTAACAAGGGAGAAAAGAGATAAAGAAAAAAAACTTTAGCTGTTTAATATGGAAAACATATTACTAATCAAAAGTGTACTGGGGTACCTTTGCAAATATCATTTGGGAACCTGCTATTTCTACAAGGAATCCACATTTCAAAGAAATGCATAAGTAGCATTTAACACCAAGAATTCTGCCATACACTAGCACAACCGTGTTGGAGTAGGCATCAAGAATGAAGTACTGATACTCATGTAATGGTCTTGTTTCTTGGAAGGGTACTATTAGCTCATATATCTGGAAAAATAAAGTGTCAGACAGGATAATCATTAATTCTTCAGAATAATGTTGATGCAATATCAGAGAATTCAAAAGGATGAAGGAATCCAATTTCTTGCTCAGTGTGAGAACCCAAATGAAAATTTTGCTGACAGATGGCAATCTAACCAACACCCTTCTAAGTAATTGATTCTACTCTGAAATTGCTTTTACAATTAGGATGCTTCTTCTAATATTTAATTAGAATCTGCCTCCTTCTAAGTTACATCCATTATTCCATATCCTGCATTCTGGGACAATTGAGAACACAACTTGACCTGGGTGACATTCTTAAGTTATTTCAAAGGGTTTACATATCATCCTTTCTTTCTCAAGGCTAAAAATCCAGAACTTTCCATCTCTCTTCATAAGTCCCATTTTATAACTCTAAATCTTCATTGCCTTTCTGCTTCTTGAATATCACATTAGGGATAGGTATTCAAGGGATGGGAGGTGGAGTCTAACTTACACCAAATAAAGTAGGACATTAAACTCCTTATTTGGGGGGATAAACTCTAAAAATGTGTTGCTTTTTTATAGCCACATCACCCTATAAATTTATATCAACTTCTAAGAGATTCTTGGTGTTCTTTGACCTTGGTTATTTTCATACAGAGGCTTCATTACCCAAACTAGGTAACATCATCAGTGCTACTCTAGCACTACTCTAGTCTACAGTAGGTAGGACTAACACATATTTAGTTGAGTAATGAAACATCTGCAAAAAAAAACGACCAAGCTCAGAAGACACCAAGGACCCTTCATTTCAACCCCGAGCTATAAATATTCTCCTTTATTTATACCAACTTCTATTCCAAAATCATTTTCACATGCATAATTACCATATTAGGATCCCACCATCCCATACCTAGTCTTCAAATTCATTCATTTACCTGACATATTTTGAAATTGTTTCTGGTAAATTTATTTCTGTTATTTTCAGGCCATTTTCTAACTAATGAAGATGTTCTGCATTTTATTTTTACTCTGCATCATCTGCAGATCTGACAGTCACCCCCTTCAACATTTCATTCAAGTAGTAGTAAAAATATGGATTGGGACTTGAACTGAACTATGGCAACCCACTTGATGTCTCTTTCAACTTGAGGAATCACTGATGAGGAATCACTGATAGGAACTCACTGAGTGTGCACCATGAGCTAGCTATGTATCTTTTAAATTGTCATTACAACCAACTCACAATTAACAAGATTGTACATCACCTTGAACTCAGTGGTTTTGTCAAATACTTGTTGAAATCAAGAAATATTGCATCTACAGCATTTTCAGAATCTTCCAAGGAAATCACTCAATTCAATAATGAGATAGGATCAGTCTGACAAGATTTGTTTCTCATAAATCCATGATGATTTCTAGTAATTACTCCATTATTTTCAGGTCAATTTCTTTATGATCTGCTTTAGAATCCAAAACATTTATCTCATAACGATTGGTCTATAATTTCTTAAATTCCCCTTTCTGTCCTATTTGAACACAGGGATACCATTTATCTTCTTCCATCTATTTGGCAGTTCACCTATTCTCCAGAATTTTTTTTAACTATAAATCTTCAGCCATCAGCAAGTTTCTTGTGAACCCAGAGGGTGCAATTAATCTGCCCCTGAAAGTTTTAAATTTCTTCAAAGTAAATAGATACCCCTTTATTAAGTTTCTGTCAATCTCAAATTCCAGCTCTGCTCCTTCAGTTAAAAATTATACCTAGTGCAAAAACTATCTTCTATAGTAGGAGTGAACAGTTCTGCTTTTTCATCACTACCTGTTATTATTTTGCTAAAAACTGGTAAGAGTTATTCTTTTCTCTCATTTGAATTTACCTTAAGAAATTCTCCTTGTTATTCTTAACTTCATTTACAAATCACTTATTATTTTGAATGTTGTTGTGGTCATCTCTTCTGTAATTGGCTATCTTACTATATCTTCTTTAATAACCTTTATATTTTTCCATTCTTCTATTTATAAGGAATATTGTATATATTTTCTTGTCAGATCTTCATCAAGCTTTATACGTAGCGATACTGATGATTTCTGTTGTCTGCCCTCTTTTTCATTTGAATTGTTTGCAAGTGTGCTTTTAATTATCTCTTTTTTAAAAAATCCCATTTATCATGAGTTCTTGTTAGTTTCTTCTGCCACTAAAACACACTTATCATTTCTTTTCTTTGTTTTTCTTTTTCTTTTCTTTTTCTTTCTTTCTTTTCTTTTCTTTTTCTCCTTTTGAATCAATCTTGTCTCCTGACAAATGCCTGGATAATTCCTTGGCAAATTTCAGAAGTGGTTTGCCATCACCTCCTTCCTAGGGCTGAAATAGAGTGACCACCCAAGATCCCCTAGCTCCATTTGAGGCAGTTTTCGCCCTCCCGGAGGCTCAAGGGAAGCTTCTGCAGCCCTGGGAGGCCAAAAAATGGGCCTTATGGAAATACCAGAATTGCTGAAACAGGCCTGTTTTCTGCTTCCCAAGGCTCCAGAGGCTTCCCTCGAGTCCCCAGGAGAGTGAAAATGGCCTCCCCCGGGCTTCAGATGCCCCCCGGAGGCTGAAAATGGGCACTTCTGGTATTTCCAGAAGGCCTATTTTTCAGCCTCCCGAGGCTGCAGAAGCTTCTCTCGAACCTCCAGGAGGGCAAAAAAGGCCTCAAATGGGCCAAAAAATCAGCTGGGAGGCTTGTGCATGCACAGTACAGATAAGGGGGTGGGGCGGGGGAGTGCTGCACGCACATGTGCAGGAGGAAGGGCACATTGCATTGTGAGTGCTGGCGTATGCATACGCGCTTTCGGCACATCACCTAAAAAAAGGTTCACCAACACTGCCCTAGCTAGCTTGTACCGAAGGCAGGGCCATGACTCACAGTTTCATATTTTCTAGCCTGCTACCTTAACCACTACACCTTTAGGATTATTAAAATCTTCTACAAAGATTTGGTAGCACTTCTGTTGTAATTGGAAAATGTCCTCATAGCAGTTATTTGGCATATATTTGGGGTGTAAAAATCATTTGATGTAGTACACCTGCAAAAAAAAAGTTAACCAGAGCACTTGGAGACAAACCTATAATCAAGATGAATGTATTTAAGTTATACGATACATTTTAATTTCCTTTCTCAATAAAAGCAATTCCTTGTATTCTACCTGGTACCCTCCAAATGCATTAGATGAAGTTCATAGATATACTGACTTGGATCTGTTATGATTAAATGACTATCACATATCGCAAGTACATTTCCTCGCAAACCACTAAAGTAGAAACAATTTCTTTTACTCCATCCAACAGCCAATTTTTCCAACATTAGCTATCTCAGATTTATATATCAGAAAGTAGTGAGGGTTGTTTTGTTTTTTCATTTATTTGCTTTCAAGAAATCTGTCCATTTGGTGTATTCCAAGTGGACAGCTTTTAGGGCTATTGGTCAAAAGGCAAAAACGGTTCTCACCGTACCATTTGGCATATATATATACATGATTGTTCTTTTCTCCAGTGCTAAATAGTGATCTTCATCTAATGGCACCATTTCATCACTCAAATAATCCTCTATATGTTTAAATTAGAGTCCTAATTTATAGCATTGCGATGCCTTGAGATTCCAAGTGAGATAACTTGTTAACTTTCATAAGTAAAACCTTTTGGTACTCTTCATTTGATGAGGATAATTGGAATTTCACTGTTGTCTAATTAACTTTAATGGAATCTATTCATAGCTCCAATATTGCTTCTACTGAAATCAAAGACAAAACCACCAGTGTGTTCAGTGGGAACAGGATTGGGCCCCTGGTGTGCATATCAAAGGAAGCAGGCATCCTTACCTTAATATTTTCTGAATACATCCTTTTGATTGCTCTGAGGAGATAAGACACCTGATAAATATAATAGATGAAAGTCTATTATCTATACCATCTGTATTATAAGAGATAAACAATTTCCGCGGTATGTGTGTCTGTGTCTGTTTCTCTCTGTGTGTGTTTACACACACTACTTTACCCTTCTGGAAAAGTTGGCCTGGTTACTAAAGGACAAGTTTTTAAATATGATGCCAATGCAATTTTCAATAACACACACATTTTAACAATATTTCTCATGCCTCAACAGATTAGATATATCTGCAGAGCAAAATATAAATATAGTGCCAGGGTTTTATCTTATCCTTTCTCGAGTGCTATCTGTAAAGTAAGTTATTCAATATGGTTTTCTAAATAAACATGAATCTCTAAGGCTGAGTCCTTAGAATTTTTTAAAAGACAAGCAATTAATTGAACCTTTTTTTTTCCTTTGTACCTGGAACATTTTGAATAAACATAATGTGCCAACTATCAACACATGTTAACTGGCTACATGTATTCACAGTGTACATTGTTCAATTTCACTTTTTCTCAGAAAACTCAGTGTTTCTCTTATAGGTAGTAGAAAAATATATAGAATGTTCAGAGTGAGGATGTTAATATACATTGGGATCTACTGTGGGTAGTTGATATAAGATTTATTTTTATATACATATTTCCTATTTCTAAACCGCCCATCTCTCTCAGAGGAACCATTAAAATATTTTAAGTTTTTATTACTGGATGGTTCTTTTGAATAAAAGCCCAATCTAAAATAGCAGTTAAAAAACAATAGCAACAGCAGTAGCAAAGCTGAATCTAACTTATCACTCTCCAATTGTAGGTGTTGCTGGTTGTTGCTATGTTAAAACTTAATAGCACACATGCTCAACAGAACTCCTGAACCCAAGAAAGATAAGGGCTATTTTATATCATTTTTAACTCACCCCAAGTGTTCTGCTCTTGATTCAAAATCACTCCAAATCTGCCACCAATGTGCAAAAGATACTGAGGGGGAAAAATGACCTGATGTTTGCAATCATAGAACATCTTGGTGCCTTCAAATACAAGTAACTCTTATGATAAGTTAGTATCATTTGTCGAATGACAAGAGCTCTAGGGCTGACTTCTTTCATGTAATCTGTTGATTTCCTCACTATTTCCCATATTCTATTCCTAGAAGTTGCTTTGACTCATCTACCTGGCTGGCTTAAGAATATCTTAAATTTTTAAGTTTTTTTTTAGGCCTCAGTAGGTGGCAACATCTAGACAGCCATGTCTGGGCTTGCAGGAGGATTACAGCAAGAGGATAACAACACTTTCAATTTAATTTAATATCATGAACAGAGAGAGAATTGATAAAATAAATAGATGCTGAAATCTTGTTTCTGTTTTCTTTATGTGTTATTTGACCAAATCTTTGATCGCAATCCTATTGGAAGTTTGATAGGCAGAAAAGATCTCGGACATAGGCAATATGGAAAACCTTTTAATGCTTTTTTTTTAATTAAACACAATTAAATAAATTTAGAAATTTTTCAAATACTGATTATACAGAGTTTATTAACTTTGTTATTAGTATCCTTCATAGAATATCTTTCATAACAATTAAGACCCCAGTTTTGTTTAGAAACTTTTTCTCTCTACATACACTGTAGATATACATATATACACATACATATACATATACAGTATGTATGTATATATATATATATATATATATATATATATATATATATATATATATATACACACAGACACACACACACACACATTGTATATGTATGTGTATATATGTATATCTACAGTGCATACATATATATATGCATACATGCACACACACACACATACACACATATACAAAATCACTCAAATATCTCCAAACAATTTTTTAATTTCCATTCTAATTTTATTTAAACAAACGAATCTCAAAATCTAGATCTTTTCTTCAGATAAACCTTATATTTTCCAATCATGATAGTTGTTTATATATTGGGTACTATTTTGTATGTAATTGTGCTACATTTAAGCATCTCTAAATTAATTCACATTAATCTAGTTACCCAAATTACATTTGAAAATTTATTTTAATGTGACAGCATGGCTAATTTATTCCTTTGTTACTCTGTTCCTCTGTCTCCAGGGCAATGCAACTGCATAGCTTCTCTGTCTACTACAGTCTGAGGGCTCCAGTATGTTGCATTATTATTGTAAATCATCTAGATAGCATTTAGTGTGTAGAATGCTTTAATCTCTCTCTCTCTCTCTGTGTCTTCTCTCTCTCTTTTGTCCCCATAGCAATGTTTTGTGCTGTTTACTTTCCCCTTTTAACAAGATATTTTGGAAAGACAAAACTACTCATGTGTTGTGCTTGAATAAGGCACATAAGAGGGACAGTCCATTAGCTATGTTCAAATGTTCTCAGTCTTATATAAGTGAGAAGATTCAGAGGTGAGTCTATTAGAATGCAAGAAAAAGCCTTGAACAGCTCTGCATCAGGGCTCCCAGGAATCAAATGGTTCTACTCACACTGAAACAAATATTATTTATTTATTGGTTTGTTTGTTTGTTGAGCATGTATTAAACAACAAATATAAGTATAAACATGAAATGGGTATGAATAAAAGGGATCATTAGGACAGGGACGGTAGCCACATTGGTGCGCTTTTGCATGCCCCTTACAAACCTCTTAGGAATGGGGTGAGGTCAACAGACTGTATAGTCTAAGACCAGTTGAGGCAAACCGAATGTTAAGGTTATATCTGGTTCGCTGAACTGGTATTTCAACCTGCCCAGCTGGCCCCATCCACCCTCCCAGGAGTCTCCACACGCAGGTAAGTGCAGGGTCTGCATGAAAACTGGGAAGGGAGAAAATGGGCCTTCTGGAAACCTGGAAACAGAGAGCCTCTAGAGCCCGGGAGAGGCTGTTTTCACCCTCCAGAGGCCTGGGGGAGGCCTCTGGACCCTTGAGAGGGCAAAAAAATGGCCCTCCCGTTAAGAACTGGAAGTTGCAAAACAGGTCTGTTTCTGGCTTCTGGTGGGCCTCCAGAGTCCGGGGAAGGCTGTTTTCCCAGAGGCCCAGGGAAAGCCTCTGCACCCTTGGGAGGATGAAAATGGCCTCCCCTGGGTTCTGGAGATCCACCGGAAACTGGAAGTTCTGATAGGCCACGTCCACCATGGCCACGCTCACCCAGCAACCAGGCAGCAAACCGGTTTGCTGGGATTTTTGAATCCCACCCTTGGTCTAAGGTTAAAGTTTTTGGGGTTTGAGGAAGAAACCACAGAGTCAGGTAGTGTATTCCAGGCATCGACCACTCTGTTGCTGAAGTCGTATTTCCTGCAATCAAGTTTGGTGCAGTTTACCTTGAGTTTGTATCTATTGTGTGCTCATGTATTATTGTGGTTGAGGCTGAAGTAATCATTGACAGGTAGGACATTGCGATGGATAATTTTATATACTATGCTTAGGTCAGATTGAAGGCGGCATAGTTCTAAGTTGTCTAAGCCTAAAATTTCAAGTCTGGTGGCATAAGGTATTCTGCTGCAAGTAGAGGAGTGGAGGACTCTTCTTGTGAAATATTTCTGGACTCTCACGATTGTATTGATGTCAGATAGGGGGCATGCATAAGCGCACCAATGTACCTACCATCCTTGTCCTATTGTTTCTTTTTTTTCTTATTCGTATCCATTTCATGTATTCATAACCATGTTTATACTTATACCTGTTATCTAACAATCGCTTGACAAAATAAAATAAATAAAATAAAAATAAATATGCAATGCGGGTTCCAGACAGATGAGCTGTATTCGAGAATTGATCTTGTAAATATTTTTATGCTCTATAATTCAGTGATGGCTAACCTTTTTGGGCTCCTGTGCCAAAAACTGCTTACGTGCCAGCACCAAAAATGGAATGCGTGCCCTTCCTCCCCATGCCCCCTGCTCGTGTGTGTGCAATTCCACCCCCTTATCTGTACTGTACCTCACAGCTGATTTTTCGGTTGGTTTGAGGCCTTTTTCAGCCTCTCAGGGGCTTAGAAAAAGCTTCTGCAAGGCTTTTCAGGATGAATTATAGGCCCATTTCATCACTTCCTATAAAGTGACAAAGTGGGCATATAATTCAGCCTGAAAAGCCTTGCAGAGGCTTTTACCAAGCCTCTGAGATACCAAAAAAGGCCTCAAACCAACCAAAAAAAATCAGCTGTGAGATGCGCACATGCACATTGAAGTAAGTTTGCCTGTGGATCGTGTGCCGGCACAAATGGCTCTGCGTGCCACTTGTTCGCCATCACGGCTCTATTTAGTAATACAATATTACCCAAAAAAAAGCTACACAGGATTAGGTTAACAACTCTTAATGCCTTTTTGGCAATGTTGTTACAGTGGGCTCTAGCACTTTAACACCACATTAACATTAACACCACTAAAATATCAAAACATTAACACCATTAAACTTCCATTCAGTACATAGAGTTCATGAACCAGAAGCAGACCTATGGCTACATGGTTGCCTTCTCATATAAGGGATCCTCAAACTAAAGAACTATCAAAGTGTTTCATGAATAAGGATTTGGGACTGGCCTGCTAACAGTAAGGTGATTCACATTGATGTTGTTGTTTAAATTTACATTTATATGCTGCCCACTAACATGTGACTCTGGGTGGCCTACAATCTTATAAATTAACAATATAAAACAATTAGAACATTAAAGATGTTAAAAACAATATTACAGAGGATGGGAGACAAGGCAGAAAGAGCTTTTTTCCTGGGTTCCATGAGTCAAAATTCTTTGGTCAAGGGGGTCCACACCATGCCTCTTCCACTGGAGTAGAGAGAGTAGACCAATACAATTGGGGTGAGATGGTTCTTCAGGTAACCTGAGTCCATGCATACTATCCATGTTAAATAATATTTTGGGTAGAAGAATGAAAGGAACCTATAAAGGAACAGAAAGGACTATGCAGCATCTGATATTTTGGATTCTTTTTCTCTCCTGTTATTCTTAGCATCCTATACCAACCATTGTCCATTCTGAGCTTCTGCTTTCTAGACACCATCTCCACATTCCAGGTTAGCTGTTAGTATTTTGGGAGGTTAAATGTCCCCTCTCCATCTTGTATCTGTGTCCCTTTTTGTTTTCAGAACTTCATTAAGCTTTTTCGTGCAATCACATTATTTTCCTGTGTCATGCTTTTTTTTTAAATCACAGCAATTCCTTTCTCCGAAGGAGAACATTTTCAGCCATTAGATAGGCAGTTCTGAATGCTTGACTGTTTTCTCCCAAGAGATATTGGGATAATTCAAGTCTGCCACCTCTATTACTTTGCACCCTTTGAAATATTTATTTTTGAAAATTCTTTTTGGATAGGTAGGTGATGGTAGACACCAACAACAATGTTGTTTTTAATTTGTTCTTGCACTTATTTTAATCCAGGTTGAGCTGCAAGTTCATTCATTTAGATTTTTGAACAGTGAGGCATACTTTGAACATGCAGTGCAATCCCCACTATTATTTCTGTTCCCTTTGAATAACTGCATTCTTTAAATATTATATTCCAGCCATGAAGACTCATCCCACCAGATTGTTGTTACAGTTCTTATAGTTGCTTTTTGCACTAAGAAATCATATTCATCTTGCTTATTTCCCATATCTTGGGCAACAAAGCAGATGAACGTTACTGTCCATTTTCCTTTAAATTTTCTAATAAATGATTTAATACCATCATTACTATTGGACAAATCTTTATATGAAGTTCTTGGGATTTTTAATCTCCAATTTAGAAAAAATATTTTTAAAGCTATCCTATAGCTCTTCTTTCTGGTTATTACTCTCTTCTACAGAGTGGATTCCTTTGTTTGATACTCTTTGTTATGGACAATAGCCTCCTCTATCAGTTTTATTCGATCTGATGACTCTTCGTTCTCTCTCATAAGTTGCACCACTCTTTGTCCAATCCACCAACTTCTTCTACAAGCTTCTATTTGCTGAAGATACACACAACTTCATTTTCAGACAGGAACACAGACATTTTTTAAAAAATATTTTATTTATAGTAACAAGGCAATCTTAAAAAAAGAAAGAAAAAATACAAATACAATCTAAAAAAACTTAGAATAAAATAGAATAGAGCAGGAAGGGATCTTGGAGGTTTTCTACTCCAACCCCTTGCTCAAACAGGAGATTCTATATTATTTCAGATACATGGTTGTTCAGTCTTTTCTTAAAAATCTCCAGTGATGAAGCATCTACAAGCTGTTCCGCTGGTTAATTGTCCTCACTGTTAGGACATTTCTCCTTAATTCCAGGTTGCTTCTCTCCTTGATTCATTTCCATCCATTGTTTCTTGTCCTGCCCTCTGGTGCTTTGGAAAATAAGTTGACCCAAACTTAGGAAGGAACTTCCAAGTTTGGAAGGAAAGAAAATATATATATTACTAGGGTAGATATTTCGTGATATTTTACAGTACAGTAATACTCTTCACTGTTCAAATTATAGTAATATATTATAATATAATTAAGGTAATAGGCCGATATTGAACAGTATAAAATATAAGGTAGATTATTTTTTCAGTCAGAAACACAAAAATGCCAAAAACACTCCTACCTACTTTGCTCTGAAAATTGTTTCAGAGGAACACTCTTTTATTTGCCTCTTTGCTAGTTCATCACCAAGAAAAGGCCATTTTCCCTCCCAACTGATCTGCTAGAGGCCTCTGAGTTCAGCTTTCACAATTTATTTATTTTTCTGTTTGATAACAGAACGTTTTATTAGAAATTTCCTTGGGTAATTGGGTTTGGATTTGATTGGTTCTAAACTTTATTTTATGGTAGCCCTTGGCTTCTTTCAGATGTCATTTAAAACATAATCATGACACTGGAAATGTTTTATACTGAGTTAGATGTTTCCATACAAAATATTTTTATTAAATATTTTACTCCATCTGATTGGCTTCTGTGTAAACATGCTGTAAATGAAGCTCTAGAAAGGAGGAAGGAACATACAGCAAGAGATGAAAACTTATGGAGAAACAAGGAAAAACTTCTTTTTCTTCTTCTTCTTCTTCTTCTTCTTCTTCTTCTTCTTCTTCTTCTTCTTCTTCTTCTTCTTCTTCTTCTTCTTCTCTTCCTCCTCCTCCTCCTCCTCCTGCTCCTCTTCTTCTTCTTCTTCTTCTTCTTCTTCTTCTTCTTCTTCTTCTTCTTCTTCTTCTTCTTCTTCTTCTTCTTCTTCTTCTTCTTCTTCTACTACAATCAGAATCATCATCATCACTTTTCAACAGTATTGCAGGCTAACTTTGCTCACTGCCAACAGTTCAATCCTGACTGGCTCAAGACTGACTTATCCTTCCATCCTTCCAAGGTCAGTAAAATGAGGACCCAGATTGTTGGGGACAATATGCTGACGTTGTAAACTGCATAGAGAGGGCTGTAAAACACTGTGAGGCGATATATAAGTCTAAGCGCTATTGATATTGATATTACATAAGATATGCACTCCTTGCAAGGAGAGCTTGACCCCTCTGATTGCATCAGATGAGTCATGCTTGAAATACTTCCACAAAATACAGCAATAGGGCAGATATTGGACTGTTCCCAGATAATCTTGGATTGGGCTTTCCATCAACAGCTTCTCAATGATTCTGCATTTTCATTTACAAATGAATGTATTTATTTTTGCTGCCCTGTGCAATAAAAGCAAAGCATCATCATTGAGATGCCTCACCGTTGATGTCATAGTACCACGTAAGAAATACAGAAGTAATCTGCTTTCTGCCTGTATTCAGAAAAGTGGAATAAGTCAGCCAAGGCTTTAGGCATACGCTGACAGAAAGTACAAGGTTTTCATGAAGCAGTTACCAGTTGCCCCTTAAGCCATTTGATATTTGTCAGTAAATGCTATCTTATTCTCTGTCAGAAGCACACACACACACACAAAAGATGCTAGATATTAGCCAGGTATTTGTCAGTTCACTCATTCTGCATCTGGAGCAACCAAAAAAGATCCTGGATGTGGCAACTTAAGAATTGGCCAACATTGAACTCTCAATTATTGAGGTTCACACTCTTCAAATAGACAGTGACTTTACAGATTCCTTTGTACAAGCACACAATCCTAGCAATTTATGTATACCGAACATTAAATGCCTGAAATCCAGAGAGGGTCTTTTTTTTTTTCAACTAGCGGAATAAATCTTCAGTTACCCACAGTATCCAATTAGAAATCTGTATTGCTACAATAGGAACAAGTCTAAGTAGAATGATTGTGTGTATGTGTTTGTTTGTTTGTTTGTTTGTGTGTGTGTATGTGTGTGTGTGTATCTTTTCCCCCCTTGCTTTCAGGATCTGAAATCTGCTTCTTTTGATGCATCTCCCTATCTCATCCGATTCCATTTGATTTTTTTCAAAGATTCTTTTAAGTAAAATAAAGAAATAGGAAGTTGGCATGCCATGTGAGAAACTATCAGATTCTGACATGGACTCCTTTATAATAATACTTCTGGGCACCATATAAGCTTCAGCATTCTCAATAAATGAAAACTGTAAGGCAGCTATAATGCAATATATAGTTTGGACATATGGCCAAATGCTACCTTATGAAAGGTAAGCCAGAGTAGTAGGATATACTGGGAAAAAGAAGCACACCACAGATATCCAAAGGAGAAAATGTGTTATGTCATTTGGATCCTGATGTCATCACATGAGTGACATCATTGTGGCTTGCAGGGTTTGCCTTCTGGTTCCTTAGATTTTTGTTCTATGCCACCTTACTAACCTAACTGCATAGATAAAGCAAGTTATTATTATTACATTTCTTATCCTGCCTTTATTATTTTTATAAGTAGCTCAAGGCAGCAAACATACCTAATACTCCTTCCTCCTTCTATTTCCCCAAAAACAATAACCCTGTGAGGTAGGTTGGGCTGAGAGAGATTGACAGGCCCAAAGTCACCCAGTCAGTTTCTATGCCTAAGGCCTGACTAAAAACTCACAATCTCCTACTTCCTAGCCCAACAACTTAACCACTACACCAAATAGGTAAGTGAAATAGAATAGACTTTTGGGAGACCTTTATGTTTTTACTTAGCTCTAAGCAGTGCTATTAAAGTCTATCCTAGAAAAGATCCCAAATTAAGACAAAACAACAGATTTCAGATCTGTGGGCTGCATAGCTGAAGAGCCAGTAGCAACTTCTTTTAACATATTTGACAACCTAAATGCGAGTTTATTCTTATCAAGCATCTTTATTTAATTACTGTGCTTTTGTTCTGTAGAGGAGTCAATTCAGTTGACAAAAGAACAGAAAAAAGCAGCCTTTAATTAAAAACACCACAATAAACTTAAAAACAGTGAATGAAAACATTGATATGATTTTAAAAAAAACAGAAAAATAAAATAATGGACAGTGTAGCTAACTTTAGAGTAATGTAAAGATAATTGTTTGATGATGTCTTAGCATTCCTTATAAAGGGTCCTTAGTAACTTTCAGAGAACTACAGTTCCCAGAGCAGCCCTAGATGAATCACTATTAAACTGCTCTAAGGCTATTGTTTAGCTATGTTCACAGTCTGACTGAAATAGTCTGTGTTTCCCCATATTAAATTTAATAATTCTGTTCAGTGACAGGCAATCCTTTTACTATGATTATCTTGACATGAATAATCATCATCATACTTTCACACATCACACTTCCCGCCTTGTATACATATATACACATAGCATAATTTTTACTGTTCCAAACTTTCTTTAAAACCATCAGTAACTTACCCAAATATGGACTACTTCCAAGTGAGGCCTTGGCCATTAGTAGAAATGTACATTTGCAGTAATTATTGTTCATTTATTTTGTCATGGAGCATATGTCTCATCTCTGCTTTCCATCTGGGTCTCTTGCCATGTGATGGATTCCTCTTTCAAAAACATTCTTTACTTCTTTCTTCACTTCTTCCTTTACTTTCTTTCTTTCTTTCTTTCTTTCTTTCTTTCTTTCTTTCTTTCTTTCTTTCTTTCTTTCTTTCTTTCTTTTCTTTCTTTTTTTCTTTCCAGTATTCTAAGACAAATTTTGCACAGTATTCCAGTATTCAGAACTATATAAATATCCCTCTTTGAGGCTCAGCTATCTATCAAAAACAAAAATTGTACTAATTTTTATTTATTTAGGAGAATAAAGTCCTGTCTTCTGGAACCAGGGTTAGGGAAATGGGGGTGGGGGTGGGGTTTTATATCCTGGCTTTTAGAACTTAGTTAAAAGTACTTTAAGTCTCCATTGCAGCTTTCATATCTACACTACAAGAACCGGCTAAGTGAAAAAGACCGAGATCCAGGAGTTTTTGGATTGTCAAAAGGAGTTTTGAAGGATCAAATGTACTTTCAAATTTGACAACCATTCCTGGGCAAATTAAGTTAAAGACTGGGTGGCAGGGCCTAGAGGATCAACCTACTTGGAGACAATTTTCTGTCATGAGAAAGCTTGCCCATGTCACTTGATGGTGAGCTATGCCACACCATAACTTTGTGGTTAGTCAATGATGCACCTGGGCTGACATCACCAGGCAACGTGCCCGAGATTGTGTGACTGTCTTGGAAGGATGTGCCACATTCTGCTGTAAGTTGAACTGTGGTGAACCCCATCAAAGAAAAAAAAGCAAGTAGTTTGCATGAAGCAGATCAAACCAGCTAAAATGCACAATTGCAAGAGAATGCAGGCAGATGTTGGGCTGTAGGTTACTCACCCTGATTCAAAATAGGCTAAAAAGTGTTTCAAAAGTGTTTGCAGTTACCAGAGCCGTATGAAAACTACACTAAAAAAAAAAAAAAGCAGAATTGTCCCAAATAATGTGGTGCATTCTGAGGAACTTCTCTTGGAGCTTGCTACATTCACTGATTCATGTGATTTCTTTTCATGTCATTTAAATATAAATAAAAAAGAAAGAAAATGGCATCCCGCAAAGGGAAGCACCAGCCTCTACCACCATTTTGTTTTGCAAGTATGGGGCTTCACAAGCTTTCCTTAAAACATCAAAATATGATGGCTGCTAGGATATCTGCCTTGGAGAAGAAGAAGAAAAGAGATGAAAGTAAACTAGTTTGGTAGAAAGCATTCTAAAGGACCAGAAGGCATCTCGTCCTGTTCATGCCGACAGTTCTGCAAATAAATAAGCTCCCCCACCACAGCGTTTTTGTAAAAATGCTCTTGTCCCTGGTTCAGAAGGTGTCCAACACAGACTTACCAGGCCATTAAGGTTGCCCTCAGAGGTCCTGCACTATGTCTGTAGCCATTTGAAATAAGGAGAGTGATGATAAGAGGTTCAACCTTTCCAGAAGTAACATT
Source organism: Bungarus multicinctus (assembly GCA_023653725.1). Classification (NCBI taxonomy): domain Eukaryota; kingdom Metazoa; phylum Chordata; class Lepidosauria; order Squamata; family Elapidae; genus Bungarus; species Bungarus multicinctus. Next base: position 51,954,900 of record CM042842.1, on the reverse strand, counting down.
CCAGCAATGGAACTCTCTTCCTGAGATATTACTGTAATACAGCGGTATCTTTATTGTACCTTTGGTACTCAGTCGGGAAGTTAAAATAAATGGTCAGGCTTCTTAATATTGTGTTACTTTGGATTCTCTCATTTGTGAGGTTTGCGTGTGTGTGCTTTATTTTGACTAAAGAGTAGCTTTAGTATATGTATACAATATATGTTAGTATCTTCACATTATTTCAATAATGACACTATATAGTTCAAATATTTTTCACACTAGAAGTCCCAATTGGCACCTCCAAATACAGACAGGAAAACCTGCAGTCAAATACCCGCAAAGAGCCAGGTATTGAGAGATAACACTGACTTAAATGAGCTAAGAATCTAATTTGTTAGATTCAAAGTTTTCTGCTAAACCATCCTTCCCGAATGAGCCATTCAGAATCCCCCAAACCACATTGCTCTACAAAGTAACGCAGTTTTGCCACAATGTTGGCATGGCAAGGCCAATGAGAAGCTGCAGTATCAAAATCTGTTACGTAAGCAGAAGATTGTAGATAAGTAGGTCCAAATAATGCACAATTCCTACTGCCATGCAGCTTTGCTACGTAGAATAATCCCTTGCAGTTCTTCCAAGGATTGCCACTGAATTTCTAAGTTACTTCCAAACTTCCAATTAAAGCTATATGTTTAGACCATACCAAAGCTCAATACAACATGATCTTCTTCAGAAATGAAACCTGGAGTGAATCTGTCCACTCTGACTCAGGCTTCCTGATCTACATCAAACCTCTTCATTATTCCATAGGTAGCCATTCTCTTTCCCATAAACAGTTGCACTTCTACTTACTCAGTGTGAAGATTATTGCCACCCTCAGTTAATCCTCATTGCTGGATAATAAATGAACACCACTGTGGAGGTACCAAGTTAGTGAGAATTTATTTTGCTCTGTATTCAGAGCATCTCGGGTGTGTGGGAAGCTGGCATTAAGAGGAAGCTCAGTTTTAGTTTACTAAGCATATTAATTTTGCTTCTTTGGGCTAAATGACTACATTTTAAGGGTTTCTAACCCCCCCCCCTCTCTCTCTCACACACACACACACACAATCCCCCCCCTTTTTTTGCAGCCTTCAAATTCCCCCCAGCAGCAATCTTTTGAGAATCAATCACTCATATCTTTTTACGTTGCTATCATGGGAAGCAATGGGATATTCACATCTTTCCTTGAAGCACTGTTTTGCTTTAATAATAATTTGTCTCACCTGGCCTCAACTCAAGACTTTGATTTAAGTGCGGTGAATCAGTCATAAAAAAATAGAGCCTTTATTCATTATAGTTGGAGGAGGATGAGTAGAGCAAAGAACGAGTCTGAAAAGAAAGTGATGGAATATCTGGAAATCACATCCCATGTCCTCTTCACAGTATCGTAATACAGCTAAAATAAATCCATGAGTACTTACAGTTCCAGTAGGAAAAGTTGAAAGCCAATGGCAATATCAGGAAGTTCCCTCCAACAGAGGGCAAAATAGATCAAGGAGAGCAGAACAAAGATGAGCTTCAGCAAGCAATAAAAAAAGAATCTTCCCCTGCAAGATAATGGAAAACTAGCAGGCATGGCTTCTTGCATAACTGAGCAACTTCTAATTTGCCAACCCTCTCAACCCCCAAACTAAAGAAATGTAAAAGAGTAGGGCTCAGGATATTAGTTACAGTTATAGAAACCTGAGAGAGATAGCACCACCTCTGAAGTAGGAGAAGGATAATAATGGCAACCAAGAATTGTACTTTACATTTGGAGAGAGGGAGGAAGGCCAGTCAACAGTGGCAGAACAATAATGCAAAGGGTATAGAATCATATTACCTATGCGATGGATTGTTATTTTATTATTATTTGTCAATGGGAGCATTTGAGGAGTTTCCTTGTTCTTTAACATTCTGTTTATATTTATAAAGTTTATAACTGCGCCATGGTGGTGGTGCAGTGGTTAGAATGCAGTATTGCAGACTAATTCTGCCCACCGCCAGCAGTTCAATTCCCACCTGCTCAAGGTTGACTCAGCCTTTCATCCTTCCAAGATCGGTAAAAATGGGGACCCAGATTGTTGAGGCCAACGCTGTAAAGCGCTGTGAAGCAGTATATAACTCTAAGTGCTATTGCTATATTAACAATGCTGCTCTGAATAGAAGAAACCACACTGCAGAATTTCAGCAATAATGACAGGAGATCTCTTGGGACCACAAATAAGGGTGAATCACTATAAGTGACTTCTGCTGCTGTAGGAGAAGGAAGGCTGTCTTGGCTTGTCCTTCTCATTGCAAACTCCTTCCGTCTCCTCTCTTCTGAAATCTGAGATTGGGATAGCAACGAATAAATCAAAGCACATAAGGCCACTGTCCAGCACTCTGTATCACCTAGTGGCCAACCAGGTGTATCACAAATATGGACAGAAATTCAGTAGCACTCTTCTGGTTTGCAATTGGTACCGCATCTAAACTATACATTTGGTTTCTCCTACACCCATGATGGTGAACCTATGGCACGCATGTCACAGGTGGCACACAGAGCCATTTGTGCCCGCATGCAAGCTGCAGGCAAACTTACCTCACTGCATGTGTGCGTGCCTCACAGCTGATTTTCGGAAGGCTTGAGGCCTTTTTCGGCCTCCCAAAGGCTTGAGGAAGGCTTCTGCAGGTTTTGCAGGCCGAAAACTAGCCCTGTTTCATCACTTCCTGTTTTTCCGAAAATATCGGAAGTGATGAAACAGGGCTAGTTTTCGGCCTGCAAAGCTTGCAGAAATCTTCCTCAAGCCTTTGGGAGGCCGAAAAAGGCCTCAAACTTGCCGAAAATCAGCTGTGAGGTGCAATGCAGGTAAGGGGGTAGCAGGGGGGCATGCATTGCCTTCTGGGTCCTGGCACACGAGCGTGCAAGCATGCGCACAATTTTTGGCACAGGACGTTTTGGCCCAAAAAGGTTAGCACCACTGCCCTATACTGTTAAAACTGACCAGGTCTTTGGAGTCAGCCTTCAGATAAGGACTTTTGCATTTCCTTGCACAGTTTTGGCAGGGCAAACTCGGCTGAAATTGGGATGAAACATGGTGCATTGCCAGGATGCCATGAAGAAGTTTGCCACAAAGTGGCCTGGGTCTCAGAAGCACATAGGTTAACATTAAATAGCAACCAGTGCAGTTAATAAAGCAACCATGAAGTGATTAAGCACTCAGACTGAATAACACTATGCCCTTCCCACCAGAATACCTGTAGCTGAAAGATGGAGAGAGCAAAGAACCAGCTCATTAAGATTTTAAATCAATATAATTTAAGAAGAGATTGGATAACTATTTATCTGAAATGATATAGGGTTTCCTACTGAGCAGAGTGTTGAGCTAGAAGTCTCTTCCAATTCTGTTATCTGTGCATTCAATCAACATCCCTATATTCAGTCAAAATCCATTACAGCTAATGTTCATGTCATTTGCTGTTATGATGACCTGAGCAACAGTGGCCAACCGGTGGGCCATGGCCCACTGGTAGGCCGCAAGAAAATTTTGGTGGGGCGCAGAGAAATCTCACCCCCAGAGCATCCCCCCCAAAGCAATTAATCCAGGCTGCACAGAAACACAAGGCTGTGCCACCCACATGGCCCGCGGGAACCCTCCCCGCCCATGCACTCCTTACCCAGCAAACCTGCCTGCTAAATTGCTATTTTTCCGACCATCAGCTCTGAGATTTAGAATAGCTAGGAAGCAGGAAATGGTTGGATTTCTTGCTTTCTAGCTAGTCTTTAGATCTTCAGCTCTGCTTTTAAGCAGAGCCAAACCTGTGGGTTAGGACTGAAGGTTCTATTATTCAGTGCAGACTCATGGCAAGCAAATTTTATGTGACAGACTGAGCTAGCCGATGGCAGATAGATAGATCACTGAATGATTCTGTGAGCAACTCAATCTGCCTGCCTACTTTGCCTGATTTGGGGTAAAAATTGATCTCTTTTAATATAAAAAATTCAATATTTACATACATGGTGTGTTGTGAGTTAATTTTGTGAGTTTGCTTGCAAGCAAATTTTATGTGACAGACTGAGCTAGCTGATGGCAGATAGATAGATATCTGAATAAATCTGATTCTGTGAGCAACTCAATCTGCTTGCCTGCTTTGTCTGATTTTGGGTAAAAGTTACTCTTTTTTATAAAAAATTCAATATTTATATAAATATTTATAATATTTACATACAAGCCATGCCCAGTCACATGACCACCAAGCCACACCCACAAATTAGCCCACACTCACAGAACTGGTTAGTGGTCCCTGGAATTCAAAATTATAACTGTGGTGGTCCCTAAGGTCCAAAAGGTTGGCACCCCCTGACCTGAAGACTTTAATTCCACTGTTTGAATACCAAACAAATCTTGCTAAACATACAATTTCACTAACACTTCATTGTTGTTCCCTGAACCCTTCTCGTATATTTACTTGCCCTCCCCCAGTTTTAACTGAGTAACCACTAATAAGTAAGCTGCACTAAAATGCTTCATCATGTCTTTTGTTTATGCATATCTGACCTGGCTTGTTTCTTCATCATAAAATATTTATAAATAATACAAACATGTTTAACAGCAATCACACATGCCAGCATTTGTGAAAGTGGCAAAGACAGCTGCTATCTACAAGACATGCAGTGCAGTTCATGAACAGAAGACCTAATGCAGAAGTGATCATTGTCTAGACTGCTTCACCAAGCAATGGATGTTGGGTAAAGTCCAAGTTCAGATTTAATTCTAGCATTCTAACCAGAAGTCAAGATTTTACTGTACATAACTTTTTTTTTGAAAAATAAATAAACTTCCCTCACATCTAGACTGAGTCCTTCTGGTGATGTTGTAGATGAGTCCATGCAGTTTTCTTGGCAAGAGTATTAAAGTGGTTTGCTGTCCACAGGCATTTCATACCGACTGTGAAGATGAAAATGTATATTGTGACATTATAATGCAAACACTGAAGCTGCAAATTTACATCTTAATTTTGTATGCAAGTATATAAATCATGGGGTTTATGTACTTGTCTTTGGTCACCTGCTCTCCCTCTCTCCTCCAGATGTGCTGTGCTTGTATTCCTTCTTCCAAAATGTTTTCCCATTTCCTAATATCACCTAAAATTGTGATGTTCCTTACAAGTCTCTCTCCAAATACTTCCCATGATTCAACTTTCTTACTTTCAAAGCCAGCCAAGGTGATGCAGATGCTACCACCTGGATTAGTTTAAAGTCCCATTCCCAAGAAAACCAATACAAAGTACAGAAAATATCTCATTTGTTTACTGTTGCTTATGTTTACCAAGTCATGCAGAACCCACCGAAACTGGCACTGCTGGTTAAAATAATGCAACATTGTATATTTATATATTTAACTTCACTTTAATTTCACTTTGTAACAGGAAAGCAATGTGTCGGTTGTACTCAAAGGCCCTGGAACAGTGATGGCAAACCTATGGCACGCGTGCCACAGGTGGCATGCAGAGCCATTTGTGCCAGCATGCAAGCTGGAAGCAAACTTACCTCACTGCGCATGTGCATGCCTCACAGCTGATTTTCGACAGGTTTGAGGCCTTTTTCGGCCTCCCAAAGGCTTGAGGAAGGCTTCTGCAGGCTTTGCAGTCCAAAAACTAGTCCCGTTTTATCACTTCCTGTTTTTCCAAAAATACTGGAAGTGATGAAACGGGGCTAGTTTTTGGCCTGCAAAGCCTGCAGAAGCCTTTCTTAAGCCTTTTGGAGGCCGAAAAAGGCCTCAAACCTACTGAAAATCAGCTGTGAGGCACAGTGCAGGTAAGGGGGCGGCGGGTGGTGGGTGGGTAGGGATTGTGCGTGCATGCATAGGGGACATGGGGGGGCACGCATTGCCTTCTGGGTGCTGGCACACAAGTGTGCAAGCGCGTGCACAATTTTTGGCACAGGAGCCCAAAAAGGTTAGCCACCACTGCCCTCGAATCTAAAAAGCAAGTGGGAGCAATCCAAGCCTTGTGCCAATCTACAGTACAGGCAGTCCTCAATTTATGACCATAATAGGCCCAAAATTTATGTTGCTAAGTGAGACAGTTGTTAAGTGAGTTTTGTCCCACTTTAAAACCTTTCTTGCCACAGTTGCTAAATGATTCACTGCAGTTGTTAGGTTAGTAACATGGTTGTTAAGTGAATTGACTTTGCTTGTCAGAAGGTCACAAAAGGGCCTGGGACACTGCCACCATCATAAATATGAGTCAGTTGCTAAGCGTTTCAATTTTGATCACGTGACCATGGGCACACTGCAGTGGTCACACGTGTGAAAAACGGTCCTGCAGTGGTCACACATGTGAAAAAAGTCACTTTTTTCAGTGCCATTGTACCTTCAAATGGTCACTAAATGAACTGTGGTAAGCCCTGTATTAACTTTCTAGCAATTTGACCGGTGGATTCAGATAAAGATGCCCTTCAAATACTATTAAGATAATACTAAGATAATATTAAGGAATTCGTATGGCTTTTCAATATTTATACTAAATTGAGGAGGTTATTCCTCTTCAGCAATAAGCACATGCACACACGCACACACGCACACACCTACCTATTTAAAAAGATTCCCGATCTATGTTTTCAACCCTCGCAGAAATTACACCCAGTTTCCTAGACTCTGAAAAGCTAATTATGCATTCAATTAGAGTTTCTTAATAAAGATTAAAACTCAGAAGTCTATTATGAGCCCATATTTAATTCAAATGCCATTTTATCCATGCCATGAAAGTGCGAGTGGTAACAATGAATATAAATTATAATACATGCCACCAAGTGAAAGCTATTTGTTCAAGAACGTTGCTATAAAGAATTAAATTTTGCTATCAGTTCCATAATCTAGTTAAAATAGGTATTCTTTATTTGGTCTTTCAATGTAGTCCAATTTCCCTACTTTGAAAAACAAATTCCAGCGACTAAAGAAAAGAGATTAATTTATCATTAAGACTCTGCCTAATTGAAGTCAATTCTGAACAAACTTGAATTCAATTTCTGCTCATTAAATTGAATGTGCTCTGCGTTTTCTCTCTGCATTGCTTTGAGCAAGCAGCTGAGAACAAGGGACTAACATCAAAATTATTAAATTGAGGAGATTTTATTTGGTCTTCACATGCCAGGGCCGCTTTGATGAGGAGCTGTTTTGGCACTGAAAGGAAACGAGAGCAGCTGGAGGAAAAATCAAATGAAACTAAGCCTTGGAAAATTGAAGAAAATGCAAGCTTAATAATATTTAATAATTAAATTTCCACAAACAATAGCGGCAAATGAAGTAATCTGCAAAGTCTGTGAACTCATTTGCATAATTGATGCCGGTCCCCTGTAAATGAATAATGAAGATAATAAAAGATGTTGCTAAAAATGGGCACAATAACAGCAAAATTTCATCAAGCCGCGCTCTCTGATTAATCTGCTCTTGCAAATCAGCAGCGAAAGGGGAACGCGTGATTAACCGCACTGAGGACTGCAGCAGGCGGCAAGCTGCCCTTTCTCTGTGTGTGTCTCTGGGTACCGCAGCTCAACCTTCTCCCCTGCTCTGCTGTCGTGCTCTTGCCAATGCAGGAAACAGGCACCACCACCACCCCTCCCTATCCCAACCCAGCTCTTTTCCAGGAGCCACCACGTTTTTGTCATTAACCACGTCGCTTCTGTCTTCCTTCTCAGCTCGGCTCAAATGAACAAAGCTGGCTTTGGCTTCCTAGGCCGAGCTGCTTTTGCAGTCTTGCTTAGCTTTGTTTGCAAGGACCGGCAGCAGGGTTGCTCCAGGTGTTGAGGAGAGGTTTTTTTTCACTCTACTCGTAGAACCAGGTCTCCTGGCTATAAAGAAGAAACTCTCCCACTCTGGCTACTGCTGCTGGGCCAGAACGGGGCCTGAGCAAAATGAGTTGGGAATGGATTAGGTTTGAGGAAGTTCTACAGTAGATACCTTTGATCTTTTCTCCACCCGAAGTAGCATCTGAGGCAGTGGTGGGATTCAATTTTTGTTAACTTTTGTTCTGTGGGCTTGGCAGGGGAAGGATACTGTAAAATCTCCAGTCAGAGGTGGTATATGCTGGCTCTCCGAACTACTCAAAATTTCCACTACTAGTTCTCCAGAACTGGTCAAAACCTGCTGAATACCACCTCTGATCTGAGGGAAGTCAGGGGTGGGCTTCAAAAATGTTAGCAAAGGTTTCTCTGCCAGTTTGCTGGGAAGGCATGGCCAGGGTGGGCATGGCCTATTTGGCCTCTTGCACCATGGGGGGAGGCTTTCCTTGAAGCTCCAGGAGGGCAAAAACAGCCTCCCCAGGGTCTAGAGGCCCTCTGGAGACTGGAAACAGGCCCATTTCCAGCCTTCCAGAACTTATGGTAGGCCCATTTTTCACCCTTCCTGAGCCTCCATGTGCACCCTGAACTTACCTGCATCCAAAACTGGCCGTATGGGGACTCCTGGGAGGGGAGGGGTGTGCGGAGCCAGCCAGGAGTGGAATTTGGGGGTTCTCTGAACTGCACAGAATCTTAACTAGGGGCTCTCCTGAACCCCCAGCAGCCCACCCTTGAATGAGCTGTCAGAGGCCCAATTCCAAAAACAGTGGAGGCAGCCAGGAGAAAAACTAATCCAAACTTCATTACGGCTAAATGAACAGTAGTGAATGGATTTATTAGTCAGTGAAGTGTTTAATCATTTTTCCCCTGATCATGTTAAAAAGGAAAATTTGGTAACTCTTTCTGGAGAGCTCTGAGGGCTATACCACAGTTTTCAGGAGCCCAGGAAGCCCTGAAGCTTTGTGTATCTCTCTAGAAGCATTACTTTGGGGCCTGAGGAAAGATGCTAAGGTTAGGTGATATCCACCACCATTCACAGATAATTATAAGTGACAAATAGAGGAGCAGATTTAGGGCAGAGAATGAGTGGCAAAGCACATTGTTCATATGAAGAAGGTGTCAAGTTTTTAACCCCAAACCCTAGAAATCAGTTGTCATTAAGGGTGGAAAGCAACCTCCCCTCAATACGAAAATCTGTTATATCTGCTGTACTTCAGCCCCACCAACATAGCCAGTATCCACCAGGTTAAAGAAGGTTAGTACAAACCCTTCTGGACAAAATGGGCTGATACTTGGATCTGGTTTAATGCTGCTTTGTCCTCTTGAAATCACATCTTAGTTAATTACTCTCCAGATGGCCTCAGCAAGACAGTAATTGCTCACTTTTAAACTTTCCATCTATAATAGGAATCATCTATAGCAGCTTGCCTTCCAGAACTACTGCAAAAATTCTTTAAGTCATTAAATATACTTTCTTACTGTATGACTAATTAATGTGTTGTTTCACACTTAATTCTTTTCCTAAATTCAAGTGTCTTTTCAAATGCTGCTTCTTGGCATTTTAGGAAGCAACTAATCAATCAAATCAAATCAACTTTTATTGTCAGAGTACAACATGTGTGCAATGAGATTGGCTGAACCTCCCTTCGTGCACCCACCCTCCACAACACAACTCACAGGGAAGACAGAAAATCCTAACAATGGTGCTGGAAGCTGGATGTAGGAGAGAATTGGAATATTTTTGGTTCTGGTAATCAGTTAAAAAAAAAAAAGAATCCCCAAGTCAGACATCATACTCTCATGCCAATGTAGGGATTTCAAACCAATTCCCTGCTTGACGCCTTCCCATGACTCTGACAATTTCTCCCTGACAGAAACAAATATATACAATTATTTGGGAATAATCCATGTTGAAACCAAAGGAACTTCCCCCAAGAAATGGAGAAAAAAGGACTGAAGACTAATTTTATAGTGTCTTTTCATGGGAGCAGTAGACCAGCTAAGGCCCATTAAATGTTGCTTACCTATAATTTCTAGCAGCTTCCACCAGCACGACCAGTATAAAAAGGGTGGTACTTATAATTCAATAACAGCTTCTGAGTTACATTTTCTCTACCCTAAGTCACAGTAATGCAGCTTCTGGTGTTATTTGCAGTTAGTTTGTTGCTTCTACAATCATGAGTGATAGGCAGCATTCATTGGCAAATAAAAATTGTCATTATTTGATCTGAGAACTGTTTAAGCTACAGAGATGCTCAGTTGCTTAATGATGTTGTAAGCTGACAGATGACTTGTAAAAAGTAAATGGCCAGTATATTGCATAATAACGTGTGCAGTTATTTCCAAATTAGAATGACATCACTCATCCAGCAAGAGTCAGAAACATACAGTATATTAACAGGGGTCCCATACAATTCCATGTTGTCGCAGAGGTTTATAACTCAGCAATATAAATTAGCTCCAGGCAGTAATGTGGCAAGTAAGGTCTCAGTCTGGGACTTAATTATTTTGATTAATTTGAGAGGAAAATAATAGTCCAATATTTTTTAATAATATCTAGAGAGCCGAAAGGAAGTCACTAGGATCTCTCTGCTTATATAACTGAGCTATATTAAATGAAGGAGCACATGGCTGAAAACACATACAAGGTTGTCTCAATATATATTGTCTTAGACAAAGAGGATTTTGTCACATTTTTAAACTGAGTATTGTGGATACGTGACATTTAGACATCAGGGTAGGAACCAGGAGACTGGGAGTTCTAGTGCTAGACTGGCTTTGGGCCAGTCTCAATTTCTCAGACCTAGAAAGAAGGCTGTGGCAAGCTACTATTGAAATGGTTGACTAGAAAACTATATGAACTTGTCCAGAGGTGGGATTCAAAAATCCTAGCAACTGGTTCACTGCCCGGTTGCTGGGTGGGTGTGGCCATGGTGGGTGTGGCCTATTGAAACTTCCAGGAGGGCCGTTTTTTGCCTTCCCTGGGCTACCGGAACTTCTGGGAGGCCACGCCCACTATGACCACACCCACCCAGCAACCAGGCAGCGAACCAGTTGCTGTGATTTTTGAATCCCCCCATTGGACAAGTCAAGGGGTGGGATTCTACCAGTTTGCACCTAATTGCTAGAACCGGTTGTTAACATTCTAAGCAGTTCGGAGAACCAGTTGTTAGAAGAAATTACTGGCCTAATCCTGTAAGGAAGGCAGGAAGGAAACATTCTGGTGTTGCTTACAGAAACTGCCTCTCTGTTAACCCTTATTACATTCTTGGCAGGACTAGACTTCCTGTCTCAGGAACTTCTCTGGAGTTATTTTTTCTCCTTTGCTGGTACTTTACTTATGTGGAGTTACAATAGCACTGAAAAAAGTGACTTATGACCATTTTTCACAATTATGACTATTGCAGCATCCCCACAGTCATGAGAGGCCAGGTGAGGAGATGCGTGCCTCGATGTGAGTGATATTGAGTTGGCCACATCCAGCCAATAACATGACCACCAAGCCATGTCCACCCAGTCACATGACCATCAAGCCACACCCACCACCTTAGCCACACCCATAGAACTGGTTGTTAAAACTTTGAATCCCACCCCTGGACAAGTCCATATAGTTTTCTAGGCAACGATTTCAAAATGGTCCTCGGGGCTCTGGGAGAGCGAAAACAGCCTCATCCAGAGTCCGGAAGCCCTCCAGAAGCCAGAAACAGGCCTGTTTCAAGACTTCCAGGAGGCCCATTTTTTACCCTCCCAGAGACTCTGCACAGACCTTACACTTACCTGCATCCAAAACAGGTCGCGTGGAGAACTTGTGGGAGGGGCAGGGAGGGACAGGTGGGGCCAGTTAGTCAGTTCAACTACTGGTTCGGTGAACCAGATGTAAATTTAAGTTCTGGTTCACCCAAACCAGTCGAAACCGGTAAAATCCCACCCCTGGACTTGCCCTGGCAGTCATCAGAAGTCAAGAATGACTCAGAGACACAGAAAAACATACACACAAAATGTGCGTATATATAAGAGCCATGTTTGAAGTACTGTCTATATAAATGGTTCTACTATAGCTTTCTCCAACCTGATGCAATAGAATACATGCTCCCATTATTTGTGCTACTTAGAGATTGTGGAAATTTATTAATACAACTAGGGAGCACCAAGAAAACTGTCAAATTAAAACCTAATCTGCATGTATCAAAGAGGGAACAATAAGCTGTTTTTTTTTCTTGCTGCAGCTTCCAAATGAAGATTTTTAAGCCTAGAACAGGGCTGTCAAACTCGTGGTCCATCGGGCCAAATGTGTCATGCACTGGTCACGCCAATACAATTTAGTCATGATACATCACATGATGCCACTGTGATGCCCCGAGTTTGACACCCCTGCCTAGAAGATCCGGGTTTCAAATATCCAGATGGCCATTAGGTAGCAGCAGCGAGTTTCTTTCGGTGGCTTTTTAAGGATCTTCCACATATTTGCAGTCCAAACCTGGTTTCACCCACCAAGTTCAAATGCAAGGCATAAAACAGATTTGAAATATGTAGTAAATAAATGCGTGCCAGAAATAAGGTGTTGATTTCCTTCAACTCCTTTGAAAGGTTTCACCTAGAGACAGGAAGCTTCCCACTTCTGATATGATGAAAGATCTGCTTGTTTTAAAGTGGTGATGGATACTAACGAAGATGGGAGTCCTAATCTTTGCCAAAGGGGTAGAGCGGGGAAGGTGGGTGCTCAAAAAACAAATTAATAATTAATGGGTCACTTAAAATGGCATGATGAAGCAAAGCAGATATTTACTTGGCAGTGATGTATACTGTGGCATCAAATAAAGTCTCCTGACATATGCACTCACCGTTCTCAAAACAAGAGAAAAGGATTGGTAGAGTCACCATCATTGTTTCATTAGTCAGTGGATTTATTGGAAAGTTGGAAGTAACTCATATTGTTACAAATATTCTTGGTAATAGGTTTCTGCTGTTATCTTTTGTATCTGTAAAAACAACTTATCCTAAGTTCCAAGTTTTCAAGAGGCAACTGGACTTTCTGGTCTTTCTTTCTGGTCTTTCTTTCTGGTCTTTCTTTCTTTCTTTCTTTCTTTCTTTCTTTCTTTCTTTCTTTCTTTCTTTCTTTCTTTCTTTCTTTCTTTCTTTCTTTCTTTCTTTCTTTCTTTCCTTCCTTCCTTCCTTCCTTCCTTCCTTCCTTCTTTCTTTCTTTCTTTCTTTCTTTCTTTCTTTCTTTCTTTCTTTCTTTCTTTCTTTCTTTCTTTCTTTCTTGAAGTCGTTTTGCTTCTCATCCAAGAAGTTTCTTCAGTTGAACAAGCTTCTTGGATGAGAAGCAAAACCTCTTCAAAATAAAAACAGAAAGTCCAGTTGGCTGTTGAAAACTGTGACCTGGATGACTAAGAATCTCCAGAGACATTAAACATATCCTAAGATGAGAATTCTAACTAGAAATTATTCCCATTAAACTTACAACTGCTATGTAAGCAAAAACATTGGTTTGTTTTGCTCTGTCTCTCTGAATGCAGCCTTGATTATCTTATGGATTGTTAGAATGGTGGGAATTGCTGAACCATTGACTTTGCAAGAGCAGGACAGCGCAAAAGTTACCTGAAAGGCTACAGGTAATGTCCTCAACTTACAACCACAGCTGAGCCCAAAATCTATGGTGGTAAGCGAGATATTTGACTGTTGATTGTACCCTATGACTATCATTAAGTGTTGTACGTTATGATTCTTGATTCTTAACAAATGTATCTTTTCTTTATGTATACTGAGAGTATTTACACCAAGCCAAATTCCTTGTGTGTCCAATCACACTTGGCCAATAAAGTATTCTATTCTATTTTAAAGTATTATCTTGTTAACTGAATTGCCTGAAGTTGTCAAATTGCTTGCAAAAGGAGGTCACTGCAACTGTCATAAGTTTGAGTCCCTTGCCAAGCATTTGAATTTTGATTTATGTGATCATGGGGATACCACATTGGTCATAAGTGTGAAAAACGGTACTAAGTCATGTTTTTCAATGCCATCGTAACTTTGAACGGTCACTAAACGAACTGTTCTAAGTCAAGGGCTACTGTACTTACAAATCTGCAATACCAGAAGGCCAAATTTGCAGATGATTCCCAGCCAACTCTATGATATACCAGGCCCAGCCGTGGCAATCTATTTCTCAACAATTGGGCTGACCAACAGAAAGATTACTGAAGCAAATACTCTTGGGAAATTAGAACACAAGGAGAATGCTCACGCTTTGTCTGTGTTGAGATCCTTAACCCAAGCCCATTTTTTCTAAATGGGTCACAAATAGTAAGTGACAAGGAGACAAAAAATTCCTGGCGCTTGGTAGGAAGGAGAGGAGGATGGAGTGGGGGTGGGGGAAAATTGTCACATATTTTGAAAAGCTTATGTTTGGTCTTATGTTTTTTGTTTTTTTTAAGTAAGAGAAGGAATTGCCCTACCAATAGTTTTCATTTTGCCATCTAGTATCAGGTCTTTGAAAGATTTGGGGCCACAATGTGGAATTAGGCAGGGGTGGGCTTCAGAAATGTTAGCAACAGGTTCTCTGCCTGGTTGCTGGGTGGGCGTGGCCATGGTGGGTATTGATTGATTGATTGATTAGATTTTTATCTAATCTCTCAAAAGGGACTCGGGGCGGTGTACAGCCAGATAAAAATAGAAACAAGATATAAAAATTGTACAGTTAAAAGCAATTTAAAATGATTAAATTAATGGACGAGTTATAAAATTATCAAAATGTATAAAAACAGGTAAAAATTTAAAATACTAAATTTAAAACCCAACAATTATTACTGGGTCAGGCCCAGTATGGCCTAGTCGGTATGGCCTAGTCAGCCTCCTGCACCACAGTGGGGGCGGCATTTTCCTCAAACCTCCGAGAGGGCGAAAATGGCTTCTGAACTGCACAGAATCTTATCTAGGGGCTCTCCCGAACCCCTGCGAACCCCCAGCACTCCTGGAATTAAAAGTTTCAAGAGGGGTTCTACCTCTGTCACAGAATAATGTTCTGATACATAAATCAACAGTCTGACATGAAAAAGCAAGCTTATCTATTTATTTATTTGCTTGCTTCTTTGTTAAATTTATTTGCCACCCACCTCACTGTGTATTCAGCTGAAGCCCAAAGTTACCTGGGAATATATCAGTATATTAGAAAAAGGGACTATTTCTGAACTCTTCCTGGTGAGACTAAGATGTAATTACATTAGTTAGACTGCTTCTATTTTACCCAAAGGCCTTAAGGTGAACATGTTGGTATTATATGTGCCAAAATATTGCCAGAATCATTTTCGCTTAGTATTACACTCTCCGCTGCCTTTGATTTCACAGTTTTTCATTTGTGCAAAAGTAAAATGATATTCTTTGGAATAAGAGGTGTTTGTGGATCATCATGACAACCTGGAATGAATAATAAATAACTCTTTGAGGAGCAGAATACTTGGAATAAGCCATCAAGTGCTTGTAAGTAAGCAAAAGGGAAGGTTACTTGCAAACGTCACCCATTTGAAAAATCAAGAAACTAAATGTGAACAGCATTTATTATAAAAATGTGCGCTGGGTTTTATTTCTTGAAAGAGAAGAGACATGGGATATTGAGTCCCTCTGGCAATGTAATCTCCTTTTTATTTTCTTCTCTTTTTCGAGCTAAAGGAGATAGTGCATGACATCTAAAGTTGTGTTTCATACATTTGTTGATGCTTTTTGAAGTAGCAGAAGGATGGGTCCCCATCAAAATTGTGACATTTACGGCGAAGCCCTCCTTATCATGGATCTATCAAAAATCATGTCAAACCCACTTTGGAAGCAAATTCCATTAATATACCGTACGTTGTAGTAACAGCAAATAAATTAAATCATTCTTCCTCTATGCCACAAACATTAACATAGCATCTCTTCACTTTTTAAAAGAGATGCATGAAATCTAGGTTGATCTTTCATGTATTATTGTTCTCAGACCTCAAGAAGGGAAGGAATGACATATAACATTTCCAAAACAATTGCTGTGCAGCTTTCATTCAATAATCACTGAAGCCATGTTGATATTAAATATAAAATGCAAAAGATTACATTTGCATGCCTATTTATTTGCAATTCTACTTACTGACAGAGCTGTGGTGGCACAGTTGTTACAGTGCAGTATTGCAGGCTAACTTTGCCCACAGCCTGGAATTCAATCTTGACCACCACAAGATTGAGTCAGCCTTCTATCCTTTTGTAAAATGGGGGCCCGTATTTTCGGGGGCAATATGCTGATTCCATAAACTGCTTAGAGAAAGCTGTAAATCACTGTGAAGTGGTATATAAATCTAAGTGCTATTGTTATTGCTACTTAGAAATAACTACCACTTAGATCCAATCCTTGGTTCCCAATACAGGTAATCCTTGACTTATAACCATTCATTTACTGACTGAAGTCACAATGACCCTGAAAAAGTGATTTATGACCATTTTTCACACTTATATCCATTGCAGCATCTATGTGATCAAAATTTGACCACTTGGCAACTGACTCACACTTATGACAGCTGCAGTGTCCTGGGGTCATGTCATCACCTTTTGGGACTTTCTGACAAGCAAAGTCAATGGGGAAGTCAGATTCATTAACAACCAGGTTACTAACTTAACAACTGTAGTGATTCACTATACAACTGTGACAAGAAAAGTCATAAAGTGGGGTAAAACTCACTTAACAACTGTCTTGCTTAAGCCCAAAGTCTATGTGCACCATGTTCAATGTTGCTCAGGTCCATTCCAAAATAGATATGTAGAAAAATTAATGTACTCTGTGACTGATAGCAGAAAAATAATATTTAGCAGTAATAAAAATGTCTTTTCAGAGCCTGCAAGTAGAGCCCTGTAAATTAGAGAGATTAAATAATGCAAGGATAAGCTTACATTGCTACAAAATATCTGGGGTTTCAATAGCAAGAGAAAGAATATATAATAAGAAGTCACTGGAGAGGGTAACTCAAATGTATTTCTGTTTTGCATGGAAAATCCAACAATACATAAAGAGTTGAATAGGAGGTGTAGCTACTGTGCCCGAGGAAATGCAAATACTGCTGTGGACTTCTTGCTTTAAGGAATTTCTGCTTTAAATTGAATAAACAAATAAAGTTTTGAATCTACAGGAATGAATAATTGTGTGTTCTTATCTTACAGTAATATAAAATCTTTTGATCATTCCTATTGGCAAGGAAATGGTAGCTTACTATACAGCCTGCAAACATTTCTGTCCAATGCCATATTTTCTACCTCCAATTTTTTCTTCAAGAGGGCCAGAATTAATGTTTTTGATCCTTATTTATTTCAGAAATAGAGCATAGGAAAATCAGTAGAGCTAAGCACATGGTGTTTGCACATAATTAACTGGTCCATCTTGATCAGAATATATGATAGGATACAGCGTGCCTTCAGCAACCATCTGTTGGAAGAAGAAAGGAGTTTTCCAAATTCATCCTTAGATGGCGTAACTTTTGGATACAAGTATGCTCTGAATATTCACTGGAAGGGAGGTTACTTACAACGTTTGAGAAAACATGCCTGTTTAACTGATGCCTCCCTTCTGCAGCAACTAATAGCAATGGCAAAAATGCATCTATATTGTTCTATAACTACTAGAATCACTTAGGCTGTAAAAAAGCACATATAAAATAGCAATAGCACTTAGAACTTGTATATCACTTCACAGTGCTTTACAGCCCTCTCTAAGCAGTTTACATAGTCAGCATATTGCCCCCAGCAATCTGGGTCCTCATTTTACCCACCTTGGAAGGATGGAACCTTGAGCCAGTCAGGACTGAACTCCTGGCAGTGAGCAGAATTAGCCTGCAATACTGCATTCTAACCACTGCACCACCAAAAGAATCAGAATCAGAACTACACAGTTGTGAGTTTTGAAATTATTGTTTTTTTTTATTTTAGGAATAGAAGTCATCACTTAAATATCTAAATAAAACAGGTATTTTAACAGCTGCTTGTCAAACATAACCAAGCTATTCACAAATAGATGAAAAGCATTCAGCTATTAAAATTATATTAATTCCTTTGCTCCTTGTTATCCTCTTATTATTTGCCTGTCACAGTATCATCACAGGCAACCTAACATTTGAACTGTTAAAGAACATAAGAGATTTTGGACCAAGAATGTTACAGGTTTTTACCACTCATCTTGTAAGCTAATCATACTTTTTAGTACCATGTTATCTATCTATCTATCTATCTATCTATCTATCTATCTATCTATCTATCTATCTATCTATCTATCTATCTATCTATCTATCTATCTATCTATCTATCTATCTATCTTTGTTAGAAACCACCCATTTCCTTCACAGAGGGACATATGTACTTCAAAATACCACTGAAAAGCTTTTAGTTTTTGCCTTTGCATCCTATTATGGAATGTGTCATGTGAAACAGGGGAGAGCAATCCTAAATAAAAGCTGGCAGAGAAAAAAAACACCACTTTGAATATGATGGTAGTTATCAGTATCTATACACTAGATGGCAATAAGGGATTGGAGCTTTCTGTGTCTCTTTAGTATCACCCAGTGGTCATCTGGAGTATGCAGCATGGTTTGGGACAACCCATCAACATTACACTGAGGCCTGCCTCAATTAGTAGCTCAATATGTCTCCTAAATAGCAATATTTTTGAGCCAGTGGTCACATTTAGAGTTTTAAAAGTCAGTGTGAACTTATTTAGATACTGGATCCGAACTGTGGAAAACCAGATTCAAATACTTATGAATGTTCAATGAATGACTCAGTGTAGGAGAATATTTCAGGCCAGACTTCTTTAAGAAGTTAATATGTTATGGAAATTAATACATTAATAATAGGGATATAACACTATATCAAGAAACATGGATATAAATCTAACAAATGAAGATCGATACATAACTTGTGAGTGCTCTCATAGCAACTCTGGCTCCTGAGTTATTTCACATAAGGAGAATGGATCAGATTCAGAGATAAGTAATTTGGCCAAGGATACATGACAAATGTGGGACCCGCAAAGATCTAATTATGGATTTGCCTTCCCAAATATGATGGTTTAGGAGGAGGAAGTTGCTGTCCAACACATCTGGAACTTTCACTGAGAAAGTATTCCTTATTAGGTCCAGCTGCAACTCATTCAGAAGCAGTTAAAAGGAACATGCTGCTTGGGCTTTGCCAATAAACTGGATCTTCCCAACAGTCTAATTGCAGAACCCCTGAGATATGCCAGATTTTGGTTTTTGTGTGTGTGTTTTGTTTTTTAAAAAATATAGAATACAAAATTTTAAAATAAATCTGTTCAGTTTTATGACATCATTAAATTCTAATGGTATTTAACAAAGTCCCTCAAAGGAATATATATATATATATTAGGCATTATATATATATAATGAAGCTCTTAGACCGTGAAGTATTCTTGGGTTTATTCATTAACCAGACTTGCTGAAATAGATTTGTCAATAAAGATCTAAATCCACATTGTTTGGTTCTTAATATTTGCCTGTTCTATCTGGCATAATAACTTCTTTGTTCATTTTTTATTTCAACTAAATAAATATAGCTGGTGATATGCTAAGGTTATTATCCAGCTCCTCTGCTCCTTGATTATGCTGTGTTTCTCTATTAATTGAAAAAGGAAACTCATTTGTCCTTTCTCATCCTTTCTCCTCCAAGGGGAAAAAAGGCATTTAAAGCATATAATCCAAACATGCATGAGAGGAGGAAAAAAAAGTGAAACCTATTGCTATTATTTTCAGGTACATATTCTTGTGACATCATTTTCTAAAGAACATTAAGAACAGGATTTGTCCCTCACCAAATGTGATCGGTTTAGTAAACACTACCTCAGCATTGTTAATTAATCTTAAAACGATTATGATGTGAGAATCAGATTTTGCAGCCTTGCCAGCTATTTTAAATGCTCCAGGGCATTTTTAGTGCCTAATGCAATATATTAAAATCCCACTTCCCAGAAACTGACAACCTTTCTCCAGCTTTACTAGTTCATTTTGTGCTCTACAAAATTATGCTGGTCATGTTCAGCCAGGGTTTCTCTATGCCTGCTTTTCTAATTAACAATACTCTGAGTTGAGCTGAGAGTAAGACTTGAGCTCATGGTCTCCTGCTTTCTGTCCTAGTGCCTCAACCACTAGACCAACTGGCTCTGTTTAGGTAGTACTGGAGTTTCTCTGTTAGTACTTCAGTTCTCTGGCATAATCATTGGGTGGGCATGGCTGGGTGGTCATGTGACTGGATGGGCATGGCCAACTTGATTGGTCTCATCCTTAGGAAATTTCTCCTTAGTCAAATTCACAATAAAATATCACAATAAAATTGCACTGTTCCAATAGTTAAAATAGAATAGAATAACAGAGTTGGAAAGGACCTTAGAGGTCTTCTAGTCCAACTCCCTGCTTAGGCAGGAAACCCTACACCATTTCAAACAAATGGTTATCCAATCTCTTCTTTAAAACTTCCAGTATTGGACCATTTATAACTTCTGGAGGCAAATTGTTCCACTGATTAATTGTTCTGTCAGAACATTTGAGGAGCTCCTACAAAAATGAGGGAGTCAATCTATTTTCCAAAGTACCAAAAGGCATGACAAGAAATAATGGATGGAAACTAACTAAAGAGAGAAGCAACCCTGGACTAAGGAGAAATTTCCTAAGGGTGAGACCAATCAATCAATGGAATAACTTGTCTTCAGAAGTTGTGGGTGCTCCATCACTAGAGTCTTTCAAAAAGAGTGAGGGAAGTACACCCCAAAAGGACAGTGCCAGTAAACACTAAAGCAATGCAAAAAAATTAAAAAGCCATTCCCCTTTAAAAAAAGTCAACCCCAAAGCAAATGTGGCAGCTGCTGAGAAGAAAACTAAGACAGTTGCTCATGCTAATTGTAAGCCTGGGTAGGCTGCCAAAAGCCATTAACCCTTAGCAACTCTATTATTCTATCTTCTCTATGTTCTAAATTGGGTGCTTCATAGCAGAAGGAATACAGCTGGCTGGACCACCCATGTATTAAAGTCATGGCCTATATGATCAAGCTGCATCATTGTCCCCTCTTGTATCTTTTCCGCCAGGAAGAAACAAGAAGTAGCCAACACTGCAGCAGCTATAAAAGGTCTTGGGGAACTCTAGGGAGTATCAGTTGATCATGGAAGTGTTTTTTAATACTCTTTATAATGAAAATGTTTGTGGGGTTTCGGCTGCACTTCCATCATAGTTGGAGCAGAGTCCACAATTGTCCATCGCTTCGCTCCAAGCTTTCCTCGTTGGAGGATCCCAATCAAGACCAGAATCACCCTATAGGGATGATGAAGAAAGGGGGAACTGCCTGTCAGATCGATGGGAGCCTCATCTTCCCTCCCTGACAAGGAAAACTGCCTTCAAAGACAAGCTGCAGCAGTCACCTAAAATGGCTACCATGAAGACAGGAGACAGTCTGGAAAACTAAGACTGTGCTGGAGCAGAGAAGCAGTGAATAGTGTGTGGACTACTGATAATATATCGAACTTTAAGATAACCCTGATAAAACAAACAGAAAAGAATTCTCATAAAGAATTGTGCTAGCTGTGATTGGAAAGTGAGAGAAAAACTGGGAAATGCAAGGAAATTACTTTTTGGGAAAAGAAAAAAAATTAAAATGGAAAACAAATAATTCAGAGATAAAACTTTTACAAAAAAGGAGCATAAAATTGGAACTGGTGATTGGACAGGATTTGGCATGAAAAAGGCATTAATTAAAATGCTGAAATTGATTGTTTTAAAAAGAAAATAATAGCTAATATTTGGAAAATTGGCAAAGTTAATAAAAGCGTAAAGAAACGGGGGGGAGCATGGAAAGTGAAAACTGGATTAAGAGAGCCATCTGTTGATAAAAGAAAAATCCTGCAGATCCTTTCAAACTAATAACTTAATTAAAATGTGAATTTAAAAGGAATAAAAGGAATTGTATTATATAATACAGAAAGTTGAAATATCAAAACCAAACAGCAAAAGAATATATGAAGATATTACCGCTGAAACTATTGATTATTTTTATTGGAACTTTTTGAAAAGGAATAGACTGATTGAAATTGGGAAATAAAGACTTGAGGACATTGACTTTAAAAATTAAAGAAAGATGCTGGTTTAAATAAAATAAAAACTATTGGACAATTGGATACAATAAGTAAAATAAAGATGAGTGAATTATGTAAAGAAATAAGGCTGGAACTTCAAACTATGAATGAAATGTGGAACAGAATCTTGGATTTATGTACTAAAATACAGAGCACAGAGGAAAATCCAGAAATGGTGATGCAAACAACAGAAGAAGAAAGAACACAGAAGGGGGAGGAGCTAAACAAAAGAGAAACCAGTGAAATAGAGCAAAGGAAACAACAAACAGCACAAAAGAACCAAAAAAAAGAAATTAAAACTAAGATGCTAATGATTGATGTAATAAATAAAGGGGAGAACACTTTGAAGGTTAAACAAAAGGAAAAGAAATTATAGAAAGAAGATCAGGAGAGGGACAAACTTTGATAATTGGGGGGAGGGATTAGAAAATAACAGAGAAAGAAGGAATGATTTTTAAAAAGGGCCAAAAAATGATAGAGAGTAGAAAGCAAGCTAAGAAAAAAACGAACTAATATATTAGAGAGAGTTAGAGATGATGGTTAAAAATGGAAATGATGGGGATTCCACATGAAGGGGTATTCTAATAGTGTGTGTGTGTGTGTGTGTGTGTGTGTATACATTTGAGGAATTTGGAATTAATAATTTATTATAGAAATGTTATTAAAGATATATAAAATAACAATAAGAATAAGAATAAACAATTTAATTGGAACAGTTATGAAAATAAGATTTTACGATAGGATTCTTAAGTAAGATATATAAGTGTCTGGAAAATATAAGAAATTAATATGTAATATGGGAAAGGAAATATGTGGAATCTGACAGAGAGCATAGATAGATAGATAGATAGATAGATAGATAGATAGATAGATAGATAGATAGATAGATAGATAGATAGATAGATAGATAGATAGATAGATAGATAGCTAGATAGAGATAGATAGATAGATAGATAGATAGATAGATAGATAGATAGATAGATAGATAGACAGACAGATAATATTTTAATGGATATGTTACTTATTTGTATAAGGTAATGAGGTACATGAACATAGCATAAAAATAATTACATTGTTATTAGTTTATATAATTGGCTAAATGAAAATAAAATGGAAAATATAATTTGTGTAAAAGTGATGAAATTAGAGGGAAGGGTGTGCATGAAATATATAGATATACATAACAGTGGCAAAAGTAATATTAAAAAGGGGATAAAATATTGGATAATATAAATTAAGATGAATTTGTGAATAACTAATGGAATGATATGATTTGATAAAATTTGCAAATATGATGAATATAAGAATATATGATGAATGAATATAGAGAATGAATAATAATAAAGAGATTGATATAAAGTAATGTATGAGAATATCAAAAAGGAAAATTGGTAATAGATAATGATGTGAAATTAAACAAGAAAGCTACATCTGTGATTATGGTCAGGTTTGATTTAAAATGTAAAAAGCCTGGAACCACTGTTCACCTAAAGGTGGTATTTAAAGAAATAAAAATAAAAAATTACTTGCAAAAAAGTAATAATAATGAAAATGATTGTAATCTTGTCCTTCTTCCTGAAGGGAAGAGGTTAATCCCATCCCTAGATGAGTGATTGATGGGTTTCCCTGCCCTAATCCTGTCAGTTTCCGTTGTTGACTTGATTCCGCATTATCAGCTGCATTACAGATGCAAGTGTTAAGTGGTTCTTGGCTGCCTGCCCAGAGCTATTAACCGAAGGGAGAGGAGGAGAAATCTCCATTGCACTTTATTTTTAGCTGGTTCTCTGAACTGCATAAGCAATTAACTAGTGGTTCGGGTGAACCAGTGAGAAGTGGCTGAATCCCACCTGTGTGCTTATTGATTTAAAACAAAACAAGCTTTTTCCCCCATCATCAAGTGACTAGGTGGTTTCTTTTACTTGGTTGTCCTCTACAGAAAGAAAATCAATAGCTCAGAGCTAATAATGAAACCTTTTTGTCATACAGTAGTGTTCTGTTAACAACCTGTAAAATGTGCATTTTAAAGAAAAGTCTGCACAATTAGTCATACATGGGCACACGGGAAATTTTCCTGGCTTTCCTGTAGAAGTTGAGTGTTGAATCTGCATATAGCTCACAACTAATTGCTAGAGAGAAAATGCAAGAAAAAAGAATGATTGTGGTGAAATATGTGGGCTGGTTTAATGAAGCAACCAGATGAAGAGTGTAGCTTCTTTTACAAAGAAAATCTAGCACACAGTCTCATAAATACCTCTTCCTCTGATCTGAATCCTCTCCTAGAAATATATCTCCAAATCAGGTATAGCAATTGATTACAACAGGAGAGCAAGATGGTAGTAAAAACAATTATTGCCCATAAAACAACCTCTGAATGCCACCTGCTCCAGGAACTTCCAAATTTTCCCAGCAAGTGTAGCCATTGCTAAGAATCTTGAGATTTAGTCTATGTATTTGGAAGTCACTCAAATTGGGAATGTCTAACTCCAAGAGAGCAGTATCTTACATATTTATGGAAATTTGTCATCAAGAAAAGTCACATAGATAGATATCTATAGCACAAATGGATAGTTGCTTTCACAAAAGAGTTCTGTCACTTGGAATGAGGTATACTTACATCTCATATGCACTTAGATGGCAAAAGTGCTGAGCAATTCCAATTATTTTCAATATTAGAAAAACAAGGATATTTCAGAACAAAGGAATATATAGACTTACTTAAGTTTCATGGTAGCATTTAAAAAAAACTGATGGCAATCTTAAGATTAATCAGGCTCTGTAGAAGTATTACAGAAACCTGATAAGAAGCTACTTCCTTTAACATGCTTGCCCAATTAGATAACAAGAACCCATAATTATTTGGATCAAGGTCATGCAAAGCGTTCATCATCAACCTTTTAGAATTCAGTATAAAGAGAGAATTAGTTTAGCGTTGGGGTTAAAGTGCTGGTCTAGAAACCCCAAGTCTGTGAGTTCTAGTCCTGCTTTAGGCTTTAAAAATGTATGTAAATAGAAAAAATAAAATAAAATAAAAAATAAGGCATAGAGGTTCTACATACCCATCCCACAACCTTGACCAGCTATGGCAATCAGAGGAAGGAGAACCCCAAGGAAGCCTCCAGGCATCGTCCAGGGACTGCCAGCGGAGAAGATGACCCAATGGTGAGTGGAGCCATTCTCCCTTTTGCTGTAAAGATCAATTCGGTAGTACCATAGACTGGGGTGCAGTGAAAAGTAGAAGGAGTGATAGACACATGCTGCTCCAGACATCTGATTGGGTTCCTCTTTGTTGAGCAGTTAGGAATAAAGATGAGGCCCTTGGCATGCTCAATTCATTTCTAGCAAGTGGATGGGACATTGATTGGTGGAGCCTCTGCCACCCAAGTCACAGAATTTGTTAGGCTCGAAATGGGACAGCACCAGGAACTCATACGGTTCATAGTAGCCCCAAAGATGACCGAATCTGTCATATTGAGACTTGCCTGGCTTGACAAATGGGTCCCCACAATCAAATGGGAAGATAGTTATAGGAAGATCATAACAGGAATTGGCCCATTGCCACCTATCGTTCCTGATAGGGGCTAATCACCAATTAGCTCCCGACCATCAGAAGC
Source organism: Bungarus multicinctus (assembly GCA_023653725.1). Classification (NCBI taxonomy): domain Eukaryota; kingdom Metazoa; phylum Chordata; class Lepidosauria; order Squamata; family Elapidae; genus Bungarus; species Bungarus multicinctus. The sequence continues at coordinate 51,929,329 of CM042842.1, read as the reverse complement.
AGCAGCTGCCACCACAGAGATATTGCTAGGTGGCCCCTCAGTCCCTAAAAAGTACAAACACTTGGTCGCTGTCTTTAGTAAGGAGGGATGCAATATCCTCCCACCTCACTGGCCAACTGACTGTGCAATTGAAATCGAGCTGGAGGCCAAGTTACCAAAGCTAAAAATGTACTCCATGATGCCCGCGGAAATGACTGAATTGAGAAAGTACACTGATACCAAACTAGCGAGAGGATTCATCAAGCCCGCAAAATCTAAAGTAGCTGCCCCAGTGCTGTTTAAAGAAAAGAAAGATAGGGGGAATGAAGCTTTGCATGGATTTCCATAAGATCAATGGTGTGTGTGTGCAAAATACCTACCCACTCCTCCTCATGAAGGACTTATTGAATCACCTATCAAAGGGCAAATTATTTACTAAGCTAGACCTAAGAGAAGCTTACTACAGAGTGCACATTCAGGAGGGGACAAATGGAAAAGGGCTTTCAATTGCCCACTAGAAAGTTTTCAATTCTAAGTCATGCCTTTCGGACTTCAGGGAGCCCCCACAGTCTTTATGCAATTAATCAATGAAGTGTTGCATGAGCATTTATATAATGGAATCCTAGTTTATCTGAATGACATTCTTATATTCATCAAAACACTAGAGGAGCATGTCAAATTAGTGTAGCAAGTAAAATGAAAAAACTCCTAGCCGCAAAACTCTATGTGAAGCTGTCAAAATGCAAGTTCCATAAGACTTCCCTAGACTACCTGGGCTATCAAATGAGGGAATTGAGGTGGATTCAGGGAATGTCCTTTGCTTTTAATCCTTCAGCTTACACCAAGGTCTGGTTCCTTCCTCAATTCTCTGAACTACCAAGAAAGAGAAACTGGTTTTAAAAAAAGAAACTTTTTCGGTGATTTCTGCACATGTTGGAAACTCAAATGTCATTAGTGAATGCTTAGTTATCTCTAAATGGTACAGAAAGGTGCCTGGTCTAAAAAAAACCATCTCAGTGTACAATAACTCTATGCACCTGATTAAATTAATGATACATCCATGATAGTCTTAGAGCTATTAAAATGGTATAACTATCCTTGTGTTTCAGCCATGCATATGCACATTGTCTGCAAAGTTCATAAGACTTTGTTTTTTCTATATGCAAAAGGATGCCATAAAAAATACCATCCAAAATGACAAGCATTGAATTTGTATATGGAGCTGAATTCTATTCAATAGTCCTCTGTATCGGTAATATCGTGCTGATTACTGGACAATTGTCACAGGATTTGGAACAAAATTCCTTACTCATAAGTAAAATGAATGTTCGATATTTAAATATACATGAATATTAACTCCTAAAACTACATTCACTTTGCAATGGGCTTAAAATTATATTGGTGCCATAATACCATGTTAGCGACCACTTAATTTATGTCAAAATAGCTCATAGCTAAAATACATGTACAAGTTTCCCTCTGGCATGAATCTGTGAAAAAGTAAGATAGTCTTTCAAGTGCTCTTTATAAATATAAAACAAAGGGTTCTATACCAAATTAAAACTCATATAAAAGCTGCACTCTGTGGTATAAATTAACATATTTAATTTTAATATTACCTACAAACCTGTTTTTTTTTTCCAGCATGGCTTTAATTAGTCATATAAAATCAAATCAGAATACTGTAAGCAATTATTATACTAAAAACAGGAAAGGGAGCTGAATTAAAAATTGCGTAAGAAAATGCTGTATGGAAATTAACATATCTATTAGCATCAAGAAATATGCACTGTAGTTTAATGCTATTAACTTTTTTTTAAAGCCTGTTAAGTTCATAACAGTAAATGCCTCTTTTAAAATATATGCAGAGATTGGAAAGTTCACATTTTCTCAAGAAGACTTCATATTAATACACAGAAGTTTATTTGTTTGAATATTTTCTCTCACCAAATTTAAACATTTAAACTATTAAGAAGCTTGTTTACTTAACAATTACTTGTGTTCACTAATACCATTCTGGCCTTCTACAAATGCTTCTTAACACATTTATTATTACATTCCAGATCATTAAGTAGCTCCTGATCTCAATGAAGAATGGGCCAATTTATTCACAAGGGTTTTTAAAACAAATAAACATTGTTATTGGATTTCCCTCAAAATACAAGTGACATAGGACCAATACTATGTTATATATTTAATATCTTTTGAACTGAAAATATACAAATCTAGATGAAAGTACTTTTTCAATCTTTCTCATAGTAATCATTAAAAAAAAAAAAACAGCAGTAAGCTCAGTTCATATAATATTAAGGTTGTTTTAAATACATAAAACAAATCATTTTGAATATTTGCATATTTATTTTTAAATGAAAAATGGAAGACAACAAGTAAAATTTGTAACAACTGTGTTCACTTAGATTACCACATTAAACATGACTTTTTATTATTACAATAATTAAATATACAAGATCTTTATGTATTTCTTTTCTTTAATATTAACAAAAATCCGAGAAATAATTTTAAGTGGGAAATTTTAAGATTATTTTTTTAAAAAAGAATTCAGAAAAACATCTTAAGCTAAAGGTGAAATACTACCTGTTGTGCTAAAAGTTTGTTACTGGGAGTTATTTTTTCTATCCATGTGTTGCTTAGCAAGTAACATGGCTAGCTTTTAAGATAAATGTATATTAATGCCCTCTACTGGAAAATAGCAGACTTTTCCAAATAATTGTACTATATTGTAAATGCTTGCTCTCGTTTTCCTTGTATTATTATCTTTTTCTTCAAAGAAATTAAATTAACTGATCGGTAAGAAAGTGGAGGCAAAATTAAAGCTTCATATTCTTTTAATTATTTTCACGCATACAGATTAAGGAAATTCTTGCTTATTGTTTCATCAAGCAATAATTCCTGTCTGCAGCCAAACAATTAAACAATTTACTTATTGTTTTAATTATCCTAGTTGCACCATAAATTAAGTAATGACATTGTGTCAAGGAATGGCATTCCCTTTTTAGTCAACTGATGTTATTTTGAATAACAACAGTAATACTCTGATTTAAATAGAATATGAGTGATGAAGATCCTAAAATCTCAGGTCTTTAAGTCTAGTTGTAAATAAAATGTGGCTGAGCAACAATTCTCATCCTCCAACATGTTCAACAGGAAAGGACAAAGAGAGCTACATTTTAACAAGAAGACCATTCTCCAACTTTGGCTTAAAGTCAATATATTAATTTTAAGCTAATTAAACTGAATTGATTATATTACTTTGCTGTTTAGATGTGCACTGAGAGCTTATGTGCCCAAGGCAAATTCCTTGTGTATCAATCACAGTTGGCCAATAAAGAATTCTATTCTATTCTTTTCTATTCTATTCTATTCTATACTATTCTATTCTATTCTATTCTAAACTTTTCCAAAACTCCAAAGTATTATTTCCCATTCAAAACATAGGCCTCTACTTTTTTCCCTTTCTGTCTGTCTGTTCAAAGTTGTTTAACAAGGGACTTTCTTATTGCTCTCATTTATCTTACTTCTGATACTTTCACCGCCAAACTCATCTACAGAATTCATTGAGGAAAGAAAATACTTTATTCATATGTCAACACCAGCTACCATGTCAAACATCTTTGATTTCTGACTTTGAGGAACAGAATCTAAAATCACATCTATTTATGAAATGCAAAAATTAGCTTAGGTAGATAAGATCAACAGTGCTTATTTAAATATATCTCAAGCCCATTCAACTCAAAAGTTTACTGGATGACAAATCACTGGTTTTTAGCTTTGCAACAGCCTCATTATTCTTGATAGATATAGGAACCTGAAATATTTTACTGACATGTATGAATACCTAAATCCTTGAGCCTTCCAGTATCACCAGAACCCAATTTCTTTCTGAAAGACTTGAAATCCAAACATATTGTTAAATGAATATTCAATTCAATATACTTCAGGACTTCATTGAGTCTGGCACTAAAATGTTAAGAAACCTGTCTAGATTTGTTTGTTCATTTCTGCATAATTTATCTGCCAGGCAGTCCAGTTTTAAATATGATTACTCTTTAAAACATCTATATTTAATTGAGTGGAATTGAAATATGCAAATTCCAGACACAAGGCAGGCTTTTTTCTTACGATTTTTAAAATATTTTTCCAATGGATTGTCTCATGCTCTATACAAAAACGGGTACTTTTTTCGGTTTAAACAGATCATTTTAGGACAATGAAATCTGCCATCTATTTCCTTCCTGCATAAGTTTGTATGCTGCAACAGAGAAAGAAATAAAAGAATCTGTCTGAAAGTATTATATTTTATTTAAGGAGGTCCAGCATATGAAATGGCATTGGATTGACTATATTGGAAAGTATCTTTCATTGCTTTTTTTTTTCAAAAGCATTTTGAGGAGAGAAACTGGTAGGAGAAAATGAACTGTCTGCATTTCAAAACTGAGAGTTGACAGTCATGAGAAAAATTTAGCCAGATGCTAAGGGATTAGAAAAACAAACATGGAAAATCTGGATTAATAGGTGCTTTTGTCTAAATTGTTCTACTTAAGTAGAAGAAATTTTAGCCTTTCCAAGCTAAAATTCTAAGATTCTATAAGAGATCTTTAGATTTCAACAAATACATACTGGACTGTGTGACTTCAAAAGTTTTTTTCCCCCAGAATTTAATATTATATTATTTTAATCTACAATCAGATTTGAAGATAAGGAAAACAATTGCAATGTTAGACAGGGGTACTCTTGAAATCTTTTGCTGGTGACTATCTGATGTGAGTTCCCAAAGTCTGGAAAGCAGTGCATTCCTTCTTCCATCCACACTCACAAATTTATCATAAAATGCCACCTTGTCATCTACTTCGGTAGAAGAAGAGACCGAGCTCGTAAAATCAGAATATACAAAACCAAGTAATTTGAGGTGAGTTAAGTTTAAATGGCTCTGTAGCATACAGTTGATATCTCAGTATATTTGAACTCTTTTTTGCTTCTACATTACAGTCCGGACTAGCAGCTGAATGCTGCTGTTATACAATCTCATGTGGTGTGATTAAGTTAATCTCTCCTAGATGCCTTAGATAGTCATCTCCACCTCATTGCAGGCAACTTTCTGAAGCCATAATAGCAAGGACAAAGCTCAGCAAGACATCTGTCAACTGATATACATTATCAGCATCAGACCCCACAGTTCAGCAAATGGGTAGGTTCTATTCTATTACACTGTTTCGTTCAATTGACTTCCCTGGATCTCAGCTTAAACAAGATGCAAATTCATCTCGGTTTAACTTCGGAGGAGACAGGCTTTCCAAAAGTGAGGTCCCTGTGTACAGGTGTTAACTGTAGCAGTACAAAAGGTTACATTTAAAGGTTTAAAGCTCAGGATATGAATGGAAAAACCTAGGCAACTCTGCTTTTTAACTTTTGAGCCAGCTGCTTGAGCAAAGTGGTTTGGAAGGGCTCACAAGTAGACATAAGCACCTGGAGATTAGCCGCAAAGTTAGTTTTGCTTTGTTTCATTTATTTTATTATGAGTTGCATAATGTGTAGGCCTCAGAGGTAGCTAACAGTATCTTGCCATTCTTTCTTATTATGGTACCTACTGTATTTCAAGCAGTGATCAGACCTAGAAATACAAAATTTCTGATTTCTATATCCTCTGTTTGGTGATACCTATACATAAAGGTATCATTTTGGTTGTTTGAAGGAAGTGTAAGCAATGTTTTTAAAAAGAAACATTAGTTTGGCAGAATTGATAAGTTATCCTGCTTTATTTCAGTTTCTTAGGCCCTACAGTTCAACTGTTTTCCTCAATATTTCCAATTTTGACGTTCCAGTCTCCCTAAGCAGCACACCTGCTATGATGTTCTATTGATTTTAGGTTTAATTTGACCATAAAACTCTTCAGTGTCCTCTTCTTCTCCATCAGTGGTTGAGCATAAACCTGGATAATCATATTAAAGTGTTATCCATGAAGTCTAATTGATATTATTTCATCACAGGCTGTAATTTGCCCAAATATTGTCTTTACTATAGTCTTCCTGTGAAAGCAATATTATTCCTTATTTTGTAATAAAGAATATACAGTAGTACTAAACAATATATTTTGATTAAAAAATATCCATGTCCAGTCCATTTTCAATTTATTGATGCCTAAGATATCAATGTGAAATTGATTAATTCCACCCTTCACTATGCTAACTTTTCATGCTCCTTATGTTCCATGATCTCACTGTAATTCTGTCTCTATATTTTCACATTTTCTTTCCTTGCATGGCCTCATTAGCAACTAGATGATTGGAAGGCTTTAATCAAGCCACATCATTAATACTATTTATACTTGATACTAATTGATCAGTAGCTCTACTTCCATATAACATGTTGAAAACCGTTCAACCTGTGGGGCCCTTCATTCATCCCTATATCATCTATTACTTTATTTTGTTTACCCATGTAGTTTTCTTGGTAAATATAGAAGTGGTTTAATATAGAAGTTGCCTTTTCCCATGTAATATGAAATGATGCCTTTGCCATTGTCACTATACTACAGTGTTTATTCACCTCCAGCATGCCCTGTTATTGCTGTTGCCCAATATCAGTGCCTGTTACTTTAGCTGGAAGCTGAAATGACTTCCATCTTGAATTATGCTGCTGGAATTTCTTCACTCAATCCTGCAGGGACCTACCAGCATCCCCACCATAATGAGATAGCACAGCAGAACTGGAGTGCAAAGAGAAGGGTGACAGTAGAAATATGGAAAGATTAAAAGTAGAGGACCTTACTGATTAGGAAATTTCCCATTGAAGAAAATTTAAGGAAGGACTCTCTGGCTCCTTAGAAATCTTTTTTAAAAGATATCTTAAAAACCACTGCTTTAAAATAAGGCATCATAATAGAAGCCCAGATTAGCAAATAGTGGACATCCAGAAATTATGTAGAGGGTATATACGTGAGTAAGGATTTTTGTGTCATTGATTCATATAACTGAATAAGTAGACTGCAAACAGAGAATGGAATAAGGTTCAAGCCAAAGATGGTCAATGCATCCAGGATCTTGCACTTAATATAGAGAGACAAAAAAGAGGTGAGCCATTGAATGTCCAAGTCATTAAAATGCATTCCAATTGACCAAAACTGCAATATACTGCCAGACTCAGCCATCAGCACCTGAGTCTTTGACTGGAAGGCTGCCCCAATTGATGGCCCACCATCCTGACACAAAGCCTAGCAATGGCTGCACATCTTCCCCACAGAAAGCTATCCACAATGCTTCAACTCTTCCTGCTGGCTGGTTATTACTGCACCTGTGACTTCTTATATTAGCCACAGCTGGACTAGCTGAGACCCCTTGGCTGCCAATTCAGAGGGAGCTATACACAGACATCACCATGGGGTAATTGTAACTCCATTGTTCAGTGACACAGGCCCACAAAGAGGGAGGAACCTACTATATGCAATCAACAAAGCTTTTTTCTTTTATATCTTTGGTTAAGCAACACCAAGATGATTAGTAGATAAGTAGGTAGATAGGATAGAGACATTATGCATTCAAATGAAAGTAATGCAAATCTCTCATAAAGGAGAACCATTAAAAAATAACAAGTAAAAGTTATAAATCTGCTAACAGGGACAGTAGGCAGGCAGCTGTAGCCATGACAGCTCCGTGCCAGACATTTTCACACTGGTAAGATGCTGGGCCTCCCCAGATCCAACAATATGAACCTCCTATGGTGCAACTTATTAGAGAACAAGCATGAGAGCAGGTAGGTCTCAGTCTCCTGCAGAGCCAGGTATTAGTACCTGACCTCACATCATTGGCAGAAGGGGACGATTTGACATCACACATTGTAGGTATAGAAAAGTTTTAAGAAACATAATGTGGTGTGCTGTGCTTCTCAGAAACCAGGCAATTGGAAGCAAACAACAAATCAAAATGAAGCATAGGGTGCATTCATAAGAGAAAACAATCTTCTCATATAATCACGTATTTACTTAGAGATAGTGTCATTGAGTTCAAATCAGGTTTTTAAGTTTAGCTGAAGTCTAAATAAAGTTTTCAGTAGCTTAGACGTAGCCACACAGTAATTCAATGGTCTCCACTGCTCCTCGTCAAGACCCAGAATACTGACAAACATAACTCATTCTGCAACAACAATATTTGGTGTAACTGAATATGCAATATAACCACCATAATGCATACTGGTTTGATGCTCAAAATTTATAGTAGTCACAGAATGCAGATTTCTTGGTCCAGGAATTTTAGGTTTCTCCTTTTGCTCACAAACTTATTCCCAACAATCACAGTGAGTCATTCACCACATCTTCTTACAGACATTCAAGGGCATGGAATTGCTGGTTTCTGTTGCTACACCTTTCACTTTATTACATTTTTCTTTCTTATTGGTTTTTGAATCAACTAATACAATAATGTGTTGCTGCTTCAAGAATCCCCACCTTGCCCTTGGCCTCCCTCTCCTAATAAGGGTGTTTAATTTAACTATTTAAAAAGATAGAAGTTGCTTTAAGCTGGGAGAAGGTAGATGCAACCATAATGTCCATGGGCGTCTATTAAAGTTTGATCACTCTCACTATAAGTGTCCATTTTTTAAAATACTGGGATTCAAATGAGAAGATTTAGCTCTTATTTCACAGACCTCAAAACAGAGAAATTCCAGCTAACTTGAGCCTTAATGTCATTTTAGAATGTCATAACCTGAGTTATAAGACATGGAAAAAGCAAGTGGGGATAATTTAAGAGGATATTAGGAAGTGAGAACCACTAATAAATTTGTCATATGGGCTTGGCTTACCATTTTTACCAAATATATTGGCCTTTAGAATGGTTGTGTTACAGAATAACATGGAATTGGATAGGCCTGAGAATTCCAATAAAATGATAGTTGTTGGGCAAATGGTGGAACTCTTTGGATGAAGCTCCTGTTGGAGGTTTTCCTTCTAAATGCCCTTTAAAAACTTTTTAATGATGAGCAATAATTCATCTATGAAAAGGAATGTTCTTCATTGTAGTGTGTACTTACCAGCTCTTAGAAACCAACTAAGATATTTCTTTATGCAACTGTTGAAACTATATGGACTAATGACTGTACTACTATCCTCTCATCTTTCCGTCTCCATTTTCAACAGCCATCTGTTTTTCAAAATGAACATATGATCAAGAGGTCTTTTAAGACAACCTTCTTTTATGTGAGATACAGAAGATTGCAAGCTTCTATGGATAAAAGAAACTTCCCACTTTGAAATGCTGTCCTGAGTATCAGGAAGCCAACAAGAAGAAGAATGGGTATTATATTTAGATGTCATATATATGCTCTCCTTCACATCCTACAAGTAAGAATCATAAAGAATGAGAAGGGCTTAATCACCCTAAATGTTGTGTCATTGGCAAAGTGATTCTCTAAAGCACAAATGAGTTTATAATAAAACCTTGTGTCTACTATGATACAAATCTCTGGTAGTGAATATTGATTTATACATTTAATATCTTAGAACAGGGATACCCAACCCCCAGTGCATGGACTGGCACCGGTCTGCAGCATGTCAGTAACCGGTGACAAGTGAAGTAACAAGTGAAGCCCCATATCCGAGATGCAGGCAGCATGCAAAACAACACCCCCTCCAGCCCACGGAAAAACCTCTCTCCATGGAATCAGTCCCTGGTGCCCAAAAGGTTATGGGGGCCATTGCCTTAGAAAATTAAATCCTGTTTAATGAAGAGAAAAAATCTGTGGCTCTATATTGTGTTTGTATTTAGAATACAATAATTCTTGTTTAGCAACCAGAATTGGGACCAGAAATTTAGTTGTTGAGCAAAATGATCAGTAAGTGAAACAACAACTGTGTTCTTTATTTTACTTCAGCCTTACTTTGTTTTACAGAGCTATGGAAGCCATATATGCCAGGATTTATCACTCATTGTAACTGTAAACAGTGGCTAGGTGAGGTAGTTGCTAAATGAAGGGCTACCTGTATCCTAAACCTTCAACAGTTCCTTCTCTCCCTACCTTGTACTATGACCTCTATAAACAGTCAGTCAGTATAGAAAAAGGCTAGCATCCTTTGTTTATTCACATATGTATGGTTCCAACTCACAGACCACAAACAATTAGGTTATAACTTTGGAGTTCAGCTCTTCAGTTACATCAATAAGACTGCTCAGAGCAGGGAGCAAGGTTGCTTATGACTATTTTACCCTTATATATGAAGTTATTATTTGCTTTCATTCGATTTATTAAAGATGGAACTTTAATATATGTAAGTATGTGCAGTATTAAGGCATTTGGCTGACCAAACAGCAAAAATACAGATGCATTACAAGAATAAAATGGAATGGAATGGAATAGAATAGCTAATACAAATATACAAATAGATATGAATAAGACAATACAACATGTTCATAGTAATTTGTCACCCTTACAGTCAACATAGAACACATTACATCTAATGAAATAGTCAAATAAAAAAATAAATATTATATATGCAGCGTTTCCCTAATCCTCTAATTAGCATTTGTATATGAGACCACCAAGAAATTCCAGAGGCTGTCAAATAGCCTATAAACTTTTTTAAAAAAATTTAAAAATCCAGAAGACAATGGGAAATCATTTCCAAACTATTGCCAAGAAAACTCATAAAACATGACCACCCAACAATTCCAGATGGCAGATTAAGCGGCTAATAATGTTAGCTAAATGAAATCCTAAAGCTACCTTTTAGATTTCTGTATTGCCAACTAGAAGGTGTGGCATGGGAAATCAAAGGTAGTGTAATCACATACCCATAATCAAATCCATTAATCCCTTTCCTCTTTCTGTATTCCATCCTATATTTGACCTAAATAACAAAGATTTGGGAGAATTTATCCTTTTTTATGCAATTAACATAACATCAACTTTTGGAGCACATCACAGTTCATGAAAACCCAACAAGGATAAAGCTCCTTTACTTATGATATGCAGTTGATTGGACTTTGCCTTAGTCAAGGTAGTTTCTGGGCTCCTGAAGCAATTAAGCCAGAACAATATAAAAATAAGAATTAGCCAAAATATGTAAACCATAAAGACTTTGATCAGCACTCAAAATATTACAGATCCCAGGAGCTTTTGCATTCTTCTCATTAATTCATATTAGCTTGTCATGTTTTCTAATAAGTTGTTTCAGAATATTGGGTGGGTTGTCTAATGTGCCACTCTAGAAGCATTATTGTGCTGCTATTAATAAGTCTCTTGTGCATGCAGAATTCCTGAAGGGTACAGACTCCCTGTATCCCAGCTTTTTCAAATCTTTGTGAAGAATCATTCATACATCATGTTATATACAACAACCTGTAGCACACATTGGTTGCAACATGAGAGAACAAAGCTCTTGGCTATAGTATAGAGACGATGAGTACCTAGAGAAGAGAATATTTGTTGAACTGTGAGATCTTTAGTGCTCTATGAGCTTGGTTGTTTTCTTGCAAACATTTCATTACCCAACTAGGTAACATCATCAGTATTAAAAGTGAGGTATGGTCTCTGTTTTGTTCCCTGTTCGGTCTCTGAGTACATGATAACACACATAATAATACAAACTTCTAACTGTTGCTTAATTGAAAGGAAAAACAATAATGAACACTATGTATATAAAATAAGCTTTGAATGTGCTCCCTACACCCCCACTTAAAAATTTTGGTCAGATAAATTTTTAGGTGATGCAGCTTTCACTTCTCATTAAATTCAAACCACAAATCTTAACACAAGCCTCAAAATTATACAGGCACCAGAAAGAGTTAATATGAGCGGAGATTGCCAAAGGTGCTCTGGAGATTGTTAAATCAACTGAGTATCATCTCTTTTTCTATAGGGAATTTTTTTTCTTAACAGAGACAGAGCTGACAGTGCCAGAAGTTGTCAATGCCATGCAGAGAAAAGATAAATTTAGAGTGAATGATTTCCCAGTTAAGCAGAGACCCACAGAGAGTTTATAATAAAACAATTTAAACACAGTTTGGAATATGACAATGGCAATTTTTCTTATGTAGAAAACAAACCATTACAGATGTGTGTTTGTGGCCTAGCAGGAAGTTTTGTAATATAGAGTTCTTTCACATTTGCCAAACAGAAAATATTTATGTCCAACTTCTTGTGCAGCCTGTTATATTCTACATTATTATTTCATTTGTCTCTATGTTATAACTTCATCTCAAATGCTGGAGGAAATAGATCATCCAAGAAGTTGCTGGGAATGTCAATTACTTGTCTTTTGAAAAATGTATGTATTTTCCATGTGAGTTCATTGGTGGCTTTGTATTCATGGCACTGCATACACAACTACAAACAACTTACAGCTTACATCCCAGGAACACCACAAACTCTCAAACTTTTACATTTCAAAGAAAGATGAAGTTTTTTTCTGCATCTGATCTGTGGATCATTAATGAATGATTCTACATTGTAGCAGGAAATGTGGGCTATCATTCTGGGAATTGAGCTTTTTAATTTGATGTTGTCAATTCCCTCCATCTTTTATTCTCTCACTGGTTGAAATGCAGCTGTTCCGATGTCAGAATTACCAATTATGTAATCATAAAACTAGTGGCTTGTTTCAAGGTCACCAAGTAGTGGGCCAAATATTTTCCATTCAAACAGGATGACAAGAAGAAGCCAAGTGTTTGAACCTCTTTATTAAACAACAACACACATTCACATTTTCTTAATCACAGTAGGTAATCAACTGCTGTATAGTGCTTCATTCTTGTCTCTGGTAAACATTTTAATCTAGCCAAGCCATATTTGTAAGTTTTTTGCCAAACCTAACAACCCAAAACAAATAATCTTAAAAGAAAATCATTCCTTCATGATGGGTTTCAAAATATTCTGAATACACAGTCATTCTTCTTAAATGTTTGTATTTATACAGAGTGGAGGTTATTCAAAACATTAGCAACATAGGAGTCTCCTTACAGGAAAGGCAGCTTTAGTAGCATCTGAACAGGAAGCTCAACCAAAATTCCTTCCTGTTCCTTGCCACACTAACTCATCCATCATCTCATCCATCAGCTCCACCATGTCTTCTCCTTTAGCAGTCCATATATAGATTGGGTGCAGTTTATCTAAAAAGTAGATAATATCTTTGCAAGATCACCAGTCCTATAATAACTTGTCTCTCTTGGGTTCCATAGTCAAATATTGTACGGAAGCTGTAGTGGCACAGTGGTTTGAATGCAGTATTGCAGACTAATTGTGCCAACTGCCAGCAGTTTGATTCTCACCAGGTCAAGTTTGATTCAGCCAACCATTTTTCCAAGGTTGGTAAAATGAAGACCCATTGTTGGGGCCAATATGCTGACTCTGTAAACCACTTAGGAGAGAGATGTAAAGCACTATGAAGCAGTATAAAAGCCTAAGAGCTATTGATAAGTGCTAATTCTGTACTGATAGCAACATTGTGATGCACAGTTTTGTAGAAGATGGGGTTGTTTCCAGATGAAGCTTTTATCAAATAAGTGTCCTCCAATATTCTCAGAATTTTACAGAGGCTAAATTTAGACACAATCATTTCTATTTAGAACCCACCTTTTCTTCTTTGAAGAAGAAAAAGGCACAGTGGTTGCATAATTGTTGGAGGAATAGCACTAGAATCAGGGGTGGGCTTCAAAGATTTCAGCAATGGGTTCTCTACCCGGTTGCTGGGTGGATGTGGCCATGATGGGCATGGCCTAGTTAGCCTCCTGCACCACAGTGGGGGGGTTGTTTTCACCTTCCCCGGGCCCTGGAGGCTTTCCCGTTTCGAGACTGCTGGAACTTCCGGGAGGCCCATTTTTCCCCCTTCCCAAACCTCTGTGTAGGCCCTGCACTTACCTCGCATCCAAAATGGGCTGTGTGGAAACTCCTGGGAGGGGAGGAGAGGGGTGGGCAGAGACAGACAGGGGATGAACATTAGCAACGGGTCCACCCGAACCCAGGCGAACCCATAGCAGCCCACCCCTGACTAGAATCTGGCAGAATGTTCTCTCAAAACACATTGGGGTTATCCTTTTCTTTACTTGATACTTAATGGCTTTCATCTCTGTGGGTCCAACTAATGTCCATTTTTATCTTTTCATTCTAGATCAATAAGGATATTCCACACATGTGGATGGGTTTGGGGAAAATGTAGATTCATTCCAGCTGTAAAATTTGAATGTCAAATAAGTACTTTAACTATCTAGATACAGAGAGATAGGAAGAAATCAAAGAAGGCAATCACATATAAAAAAGAAGTCAAAAGATACAATCAGACTAATTTTATATAATGTATGTATGTATGTATGCATTTCATGGATAATAATAACAGTCAGTCTTACCAGTTACACCTCAAAGCAATTCTTCAATTACTCAGAATTTTCCTCAACTTACACTAGACAGAAATATGAAGTTTCTTTAGGTTTTTCTCACTACAGAGATACAAAAAAAAATCACAAAAGCGTGCGTCTTGGATCAGCCACTGATTCAGTTTATATATGTAAAAAAATAAGAACCATATTATTAAGACAAAGACTTTCTAATGTAACATTCTCTTCCCACAATAGTTAAGCAGGACCTTACACTAGTATCTGTTTATTCGTGTTGCATAGTAACAGCACATTGACTCTGAATGGGGATCATTTAAGAGTGTGAAGATGATACCAGCAGTATGAACCAAGACTACACAGATTGGTTAGCAGAAATTGAGAAATGAAGATGTCCTCAAAACAGGGTGGATAGGGTCAAGAATATAGCTATCACAAAGCTGCAATTCGGGTATCTACATATAAGACCATTCAACAGTTCATTCAGGTTTTCAAGAATCAATCATTTTATTATACGAGACCAAGTTCTCTTGGAAACCATTGATGTATTTCTGTAGGAAAACAATGATTAATTGATTATGTGCCATTAAGTCATTGTTGATTCTTAGTGAGCACATAGATATTCTCTGTGATGATCTGTCTCTAACTGGTCCTTCAACTGAATCTATCCATCTTTCTAGTGGTCATCTTCTTCTCTTCAATTGGATAATATAATTAGTTCAGATTGGTCCAATTCTTGCCTAGACAATATTCAACATTTCATATTAGGTTTTTTTTAATCCTTGGAAAATTTTGTCCCAATACATGCAGATTAATAGGTTGCGTGACAATTTAAGTGTATCAATTTAAAATAATGAACTGAGCTAGCCTCTGGAAATCTATTTTGCCCAAGATTGGATTACACTGCCCAAGATGCACTGAAAGTTATTGGCTGCCTGACCCCTGGCAAACGAAAGCGGTCTCAAAAATGACTTTTCAACATAGTTGTATGCATAATTGCATCTTTGTTACAGAATTTTAAAAGGTTTGCTTCTGGGAATGGCAATTCGGACGAAGCTCATATTGCATTCTCTAATAGAATTCTAAGCACACGCAACAGATGATGACTCCCAGGAGCCTGTACAGAAAAATGTAACCATTTAAATGGTACAAATTAAAATAAATACATAGAGTGATAATCATTTCCTCTTCATGGTGGGCTTCATCAGTGAGTTTAACTACCAATCAGGTTAGTACAATGTAAAAGGGAGTGCTAAACACAGCAGTATCTGCCACATTGGAGCATATGGCTAATTTAATGATTAGGCCTACACTGTACTCAATTGGGTCTCTCAGATCAACTCTGTATGCTCCAGCAAGGAAGATGTTTTCAGCAGCAAGCCATCCTGATCCTACATTATATATCTTTTAATCCCTTAATAGCAATAGCACTTGGACTTATATACCACTTCACAGTGCTCTAAGCAGTTTACAGAACCAGCATATTGCCCCCAATAATCGGGGTCCTCATTTTACTGACTTCATAAGGACAGAAGGTTGAATCAACCTTGAACCTTCTGATCCTTCAGGATCTAGGAAAGAATTGAACTCCTGGTGATGTGAGCAGAGTTAGCCAGCAATACTGCATTCTAACCACTGTGCCGCCACAGTTCTTTAATGCTAAATACTACTTTAATCTTTTTACAGTTTGTACTTTTGAGTCCCACAGGACACGTGGGCCTCAATGGCCTTTTTAAAAGAGTTATAAATAAATAAATAAATAAATAAATAAATCGGTAATGTCTGAAAAAGCTGCTTCTGTAATGACGTTGCATCACATCCTAATCATAACCTATTGCTATGGAACAGTGGTGGGATTTTTAAAAATTTACTTTCTGTGGGCATGACTTGGTGGGTGTGGCGTGGCTTGATGGGTGTGGTGTGGCTTGGTGGGAGTGGTTTGGTGGGTGTGGCAGGGGAAGTATACTAGAAAATCTCCATTCCCACCCCATCCAGGGGAAGGATACTGGAAAATCTCTATTCCCTCCCCATTCTTGAGGGAAGGTTACTGCAAAATCCCATTCCCTCTCCATCCCACTAACCTGCTTTCCAGCTCCATTCTCCTGTGCAGGGCAACCAAAGAAGACCCAGCCGATCAGCTGGGACTCAGGAGACAAAGTGGGTGGGGCCAGTCAGAGGTGGCATTTGCCAGTTCTCCAAACTACTCAAAATTTCTGCTACCGGTTCTCTAGAACTACTACCAGTTCTTCAGAACCTGCTGAATACTTCTGCTATGGAAAGAATTACTAAGAAGAAATTGCTGTGCAGATTCAGTTTGAAATATTTTCTTCTTTTAAAGCCCTTCCCCATTCACTAGCCTCCTGCCCAAGTCCTAATACAATATCCTTATTATCCACCATCAAGGCTTTCTCCAATGCTATTTGCAAGCCAAGGAGCAGCGCCCGCTTCATTTTGGCATTGCAATTAGACCCTTTCAGTCAATGGTGGGATTCAAATATTTTTACTACCGGTTCTGTGGGCATGGCATGGTGGGCTTGGTAGGGAAGACACAGCTGATCAGCTGGGGCTCGGGAGGCAGAGAATAGATATGGGCGGGGCCAGTCAGAAGTGGTATTTGCTGGTTCTCCAAATTACTCAAAATTTCTGCTACCAGTTCTCCAGAACTGGTCAGAAAACCTGCTAAATATCACCTCTGCTTTCGGTCAATTTTCAGGAAGTGCATCAAGGAATATCTTGTTAGTTTCATAATGTCCACATTACATCACCATACCTGAATTTGTTTGTTTGTTTGTTTTTACCTTTTTATATATATAAACAACTCAAGTCAGCATACATACACAATACTCCCTCCTCCTATTTTCCCCTTAACGACAATGCTGTGAGGTGGGTTGGGCTGAGATAAATTATGCTTGAAATAAGCATTTTAGTGTATTCAAATTACACGTAGTTGATTTGTTCCGCGCTCTGTAATTTTTTTTAATCACTAAGTACCCTTTTCTTTGTAGACAAGATGGGATATAGATCCAAATTACAACAGCTGGTAGGAGGGTGCGATTTCACTCACGACTATGAACAGCCCACAAGCTCCATTTATTTCGAGAGCAAAGCCACAACTTAAAAAGTTGTCAAAGGGAAGGGGGGAAAAAGGGAGGGATCAAAACCAATCATAAACTGTATCCTACTGTTAGATTTAATTCCCTCAGTCTCCTTGATAAAACCTTGGGAAGGGACAATTCAATCTACATAGCAGACTTTGTACAGATGCAAGTTGCCTGCCGGTTCTGTTTTCCTTTTTATTTCTTAGTCTTAATCAAAGCAGGTAATTCTTCCCATTTAAAAAAAAAATGGGTACAGAATTGTTTATATATTAAGCCAAAGTCTTTAATTTATTATTGTGCTGGATTTGAATATGGAGAGTAACCTTATATGCTAGAAGTAAATATTGTGACAGTTACCTTTTAAAAATGCATTTATTTTGAGGTGACCTATATCTATTTCCTTTTTAAACCTCAAAGACTGCTATCAATTATTTAATTTTAAACATATTAGGAGGATCCAGTAGCCTCCTGTGGGCTTATGCATATATAAATTTGTTTTAATCAACTTAAGCAAGAAGAGTTTGCCAGTGAGTTGTTCAAATGCCATGAAATAATACACAAAAATAACACGGTTGGCAAGCTAAATAGAGGTCACTGTTAGGACAAGTTGCCCATCCGAAGCTGCTTTGATACAGTTTTAATCAACCTGAAATGTCATGGAGGTTCTGTATAAAATGAAATGGCTCCTTACTCTGTAGCTTATTTCTGTTCCTGTTTAATCCTCTCTCTTTATTAAACATATCTTTACCATCTGCACTGGCCAAAATGTTCAACACCTTCCCAAAGAACTCTAGCTTGACTGATTCTTTTTTTTTTTTAATGGGCAACATGATCTCTGAGCTTTATGCACAGATTTAGGATTATCCCAAGGACAAACAGAGAGAGTGAAAGGACAAATAATCTATTAATTATAATGAATGTGTGTATTGATGCAGCTTAAACATGTGTTTTTTCTCTTCCGAAGTAGAAACTGAGTTAAAGGGGGATACATCATAAAATAGTTGTGTTGTTCAGCACTGCTCTCCTTTCCCAATGCTCCAGAGTCCAGACCAACCTCAAAATATAACATCATTTTGATATGAATATGCTTTTGCGAAACAGGATGCCTCACTGAAAATGACGTTTTGGTCTTTGTGTATCAGTCTTTTCCAGTACAAAAAGATTTGCTGTAGCAGATTTGCAAAACAAAACAAATGATCCTTTGGGATTAAGAACATGAGAAATAGCTTTCTGAGTCAGATCAAAAATGTATCAGTGTGGGCATTCTTCTAACACATTATTTTTCTGGAAAGCTCATACACAAGAGTACAAGAGGGATGTGCAATTTGTTATTGTTATTCAAAAATATACTACTTCTGATCATGGAGGTCCCATTTAGCTGTCACGATTAATAACCATTAATACAATTTAATAAATTTCTGCATTAGATATAACAATTAGTGCCCCCCACCCCTGGAAATCTGGCAACCTGCCGGATATATCCTTGTGAAGATAAAGGCAAGGGAACATCCATATCTAAAAAGATTCTTTTATTTGGAATTACCAACATAATAATACCGAATAATACCTTTGACAAGCATGTTCAAGGTGACACACCAATACCCAACAATAACTATCCTCAAAAGCACATCCTGTTCTCACACAATTTTCAGAGGCTTACAGAGGCCTCATGAGAGTGGGGTACGCTCATGCGGTCTTGGAAGTCATACAAGAGGACCAGGCACTCGTGCAGTCTCCAGAGCCTCTGAAAATTGTGCAAGAACCAGGCATGTTTTTGTGCGGTTTTGGGAGGCTGCAGAACTGCAGAAGAGCATTTTCCAAAGCTGCTTCAAAAACAAAGGCCTTGTGCAATCCAGTACAGCCTTGGGTAGGCCACAGGGACCTATCAACAGAAAGAGACCACCACATGAAGCTAAGCAATGCGTGGCAGATCCTGGGGACTGCTGGGCAATTGTGCTATTCCCCAAAGCTCAGCGCCTAGAGGAACAGCGCAGGGTGGTCTTTTTGAATGACAGTGGTGGTACTAGAATTGAAGATGAGGCCTGGGCCTCTACTTCAGGCCCTCCCTCAGGGAGAGGGAGGACCACTGTTCTGGGTGGCCTAGTTGACTGGGGAGAGAGAGAGAGATCAAAATTTGTTTCTCTTCTGTTCTGGGGTGTTGAGAGCCACAAAAAAATGGACTTTGTAATGCTTGCGATATGGTTTTTGTAGTACTGTTATACTGACCAACTGACATGTGTTTTCTTGTATTTTAAATAGCTCCTTTTCAAAATGTATAATTAATGATTTGCCGTAATCTTTAACCTTCAAAAAAGCCTCCCTTTTAGAATCCAGGAGTGGCAAGACAATATTCAATATTCAAATTTCATTTTCAGCTGTTCTCAAGCCTCCACGAACAAAAGCAAATATTGAGGCTCAATTATGGGAAGTGTTGAGAATGTCTTGCTGAGAAGTGCTGCTGCTTGACAGAGTTCCAGCTCCATGTAGGAGACATGAAAGGAGTCCCCATGGCCATGGTGGCGCAGTGGTTAGAATGCAGTACTGCAGGCTAATTCATTGCTCATTCCAGGAATTCGATTCTGAGTGGCCCAAAGTTGACTCAGCCTTCCGTCCTTCCAAGGTCAGTAAAATGAGGACCCAGATTGTTGGGGACAATATGCTAATTCTTTAAACCACTTAGAGAGAGCTGTGAAGTGGTATTGGGGTGGGATTCTACCAGTTCACACTTATTCTCTAGAACCGGTTGTTAACATTCTAAGCAGTTCGGGGAACCGGTTGTTAGAAGAAATGACTGGCCTAATCCTGTAAGGAAGGCAGGAAGGAAACATTCTGGTGTTGCTTACTGAAACTGCCTCTCCGTTAACCCTTATTACATTCTTGGCAGGACTAGACTTCCTGTCTCGGGAACTTCTGTGGAGTTTTTTTCCCCTCTTTTGCTGGTACTTTGCTTGTGTGGAGTGACCATTCAAAGTTACAGTGGCACTGGAAAAAGTGACCTATGACCGTTTTTCACACTTACGACTATTGCAGCATCCCCACAGTCATGAGAGGCCAGGTGAGGAGATGCGTGCCTCGATGTGAGTGATATTGAGTTGGCCACACCCAGCCAATAACATGACCGCCAAGCCATAACCACCAAGCCACGCCCACCACCTAAGCCACACCCACAGAACCGGTTGTTAAAAAATTTGAATCCCACCCCTGAGTGATATATACAGTAAGTCTAAGTGCTATTGCTACCCCCCAGGTAACGGTGATGTCACTGGCTAATCCTTTCAAACTGGAACTGTATTAAAACGGTGCTGCCAACATGAATGGGACAGGGAGCTCTCTAGGGGCAAACTTCACCTTAGTGCTCTCTCCTCTGCTTTGCCAAGTTGACTCTAAATTGGCTTAAGAAAATCCTGTCAAGACTGAGACTCTGTGACAACAGCTTGCAAGGTATTCGGTTTGTACTGTAGGCTATCATATCCTACCATTGGACAATTCTCCTTTTCTTATGCTCTCCCACTTTACATCTTGTATCTAAGGCTGAGACTACTTCCTAGAAAATTCTGAAACTGGAATGAATCTTCTTTGGCCTCAGATGGAGACATATAAATAATCTTATTCCCTGAGGATGTCTTCCAATTTCTATAGGACTGAAACTAACCTAATTATTAAAGGTTATGCACTGCTATCTCTAACCCAAGCAATTTTAATTCATGTTCTCAGCATTTAGATAATATAATATTTTAATCATAATCCTGAGATCTGAGATAGCAAGCTTTCTTCTTCATTAAAAATATATCTGTAATGGCCTTTGACCTTGACTGAGCATAACAGATTCATATATAATGGATTTCCCTTTTAGTCAATGGTTTTGGCTGGTCCTTCTGACCCGTGACATTTTCTTCTCCTTAAAATAAAATTTAATGGACTCACTATGATGAACCACACCTGGGCTATAAAAACCTGACAACTAGTATTGTTAAAATAAATAAATACACAGCTATGTAAATAAATAAAATAATAAGTAGCCTCTTTTTCTAGCAGGTCTATTATGGAAAACAAAGAACCTTTTTTTCAAATAAAAAACATTTTTTTTTTGGAATTTCACTGATATACTTTTCTAATAAATGCAGATGGGAGCTGGTTTGGGTTGTTATATAGTCCATGTGAAAATCATTGGCGGCTGCCCCCCAGTTTTAGAAAGGAAGTGGAGAAATCCAATCAAATTTTTGAACCAAAATTTTTGAACCAAAGTATATGTATTGTTCGTAATTTAATCCTGAAAACAAAGTGACAAAATGTCTGCATTTTTGACCAATTCAAATATCTGATGTCCCTTCACTTATCAGTTCTGCTGCTTGTCTTCTCCTATCATCTTGGTTACTGATTTCTACATCTATATATTAGGACAGTCTATGCAGAAAACTCACTCCAAGGGTGCCAAGGCTATTGCCATTGGGGCCTAGCCAAGGGAAGGTTAGCCTGCCTGTAGCAGCAGAAGATCCAGCTTTTATATTAATTCAGCCAAGAGAGGGTTTATATTCCATTCAATCTATAAACATGTGCATAATTTAAAGTCAAATACCACCCAGATGGCCTAATGCAGACATTCAGGTTAACTGTGAAATTAAAATGTATTTGAACTACTGCCCAAAGTTTTCTGACTGATTGCTTTGCCTTGATGAAATATATACCAAGTCCCTGGGTATTACAATTTTCAGGGGCGTCACTTTGTCCTCACACGAAAAACACCACCAAAATTTGTGGGAGTTCTTTGCCCATTAATTTTAGGTAGCTTGCCTGAAGACGTCCAGATAAAACTAAGACCATGAATATACTGAACAGGCATCCAACATCTGGCTCAGGATCCTCTGTAGTGAATTAAAAATGAAAGTATCTGCTGCAAAATAATTTTTCCACCTAATTTGGGGCATATACTATATAGCATGTGTGCAGGCTGCTATACATTTAGATTTACAGCAGGTATTCTGTGGTTCATCTAAATCTGTTTATGACAAGGGTCTACAAAAGGACAGAAGTGCTGTAAATAGTGCTGTTCTGTTAACTATTGCAAGTTTTTTTTTTAAAAAAAATGTGTGTATATTTGTTACTCTAACAAATGTACAGGTTTCGTTTAGATAACACAATTTCATCCAGATTAGCCAGACAAAGAACATCTGGTTTAAGTAAAGACTGCCATGTGACCATCTTCAATAAAGTAATATGAGAATTAGCCTTATCTGACATTTTAAATGGATGCATGCTGTGGAAGGCAGAGGAGTCAAGGAGAAGCATTTTTTTTAAAAAAAATGTCAGAATCAGGGATCTTGGCTGGCCTCAGAACCATAAGCCACACTTGTTCTGGTGCTAGCCCTCAGAAAGTTCTTCTTCTGCAAGGTATGATCTTCAAGATTTTCATGATCTTCAAGATTTTCAAGAGCTGTGGTTGCGCAGTGGTTAGAATACAGTACTGCAGACTACTTCTGCTGACTGCCGGCAGTTTGGCAGTTCAATTCTCACCAGCTCAAGGTTGACTCAGCCTTCCATCTTTCTGAGGTCAGTAAAATGAGAACTCAGATGGTTGGGGAAAATATGCTGACTCTGTAAACCGCTTAGAGAGGGCTGTAAAGTACTGTGAAACGGTGTATAAGTCTAAGTGCTATTGTTATTGCTATCAGCCATATTACTAGGCTAGAAAATCAATATCACTACTCTTAAGTTTGTAAGGGAAGAGCAGGCAGAGCTGGGGATGGACTTAAACATGGCATCAGACCTTACATAAATAATTCATATCCATAAATGATTCATATCCACTTCCCTTGAATTCAATTGACTCTTATCTAGCACCAATTTAGTTAGCTGACAGTTAGCTAACTAGGTTCTTGTGTATAAGTTTGAATAAATTATACTACAACTTTATGAAAGGTCCTGATCTTTTGCACCTGACAAATTAACTGTTTTAATTGTTATTTGCATTAAAGGTATGACAAGTGTTTTTTCCTGTTTTTGTTTCAGTTTTTTGCAAATATTCTTATCCAAATTAATTGAAATAAATCATAATAGTTGGGATGTTGGGGAAGTTTGCTTCCAAATGACAAGAAACCGTAATTCTCAAGCTGGTGTTATGATATTTTTACACTTACCTTGGATATAAAATGGCACAGATATGCTTAGGTCTCCTGAAAATGTTTGCAAAGTATTCTCAGGTCAAAATTTTCCATCTCAAAAATTCCTACCTCAGAATGGTCATTCCTCTCTTCATTCATTCATTCATTCATTCATTCATTCATTTTTTCATTGTCTTTCCCAACCTGATGTTTTACTGATCTTTTGTCCAGTTGTGATCCAACAAGCTTATTTAAAGGGCAGCAGTTTGGGGAAGGCAGATAATACGTGTCATTCAAGTAACAACTTTACCAAGACTTACCAAGAGAGCCACTTTGGTAAAATAGTTAAGGTACTGGCTAGCAACCATAAGACTATGAGTTCAAGTTCTATCCTTAACTATAAAAGCCAGCTAGCTGACCTCGGGCCAATCACTCTGTCTCAGCCTAACCTACCTTGCAGGGTTGTTATTGTGGAAAAATAGGAGGAGGCTGGTATGCTGGTGGTTATGTTGGCCGCCTTGAGTTATTTGTAAAAATAATAAAGGTAGGATAGAAATAAATAACAAATAAATAAAAGATTCCAAAGTCTATAAACCTACCTCTCAAAATCCAGTCTACCCCTTATGAAAAGTTGCATGCCATGATAAATTGTAACACACATAGGGGGGGGGGGGATCACACATTTTAATGCTGTCACATTCCTGTTACCAGGCAGAATTATAGTAATGAGAACATTTTTTAAATGTGTGTGAAGCATCTTTTATGGCACATGCTGTGTTGGCACCAGTGCCCAACACAGATGCAATTACTTTTTGTAGTTGTTGTTGCTGAGGGCCAAACTCTAACAAATTAAATTCTGAGAAGGGAAATAGGTTATATGGAAATGGAATTAAATGCTGACACAAGGTAAAATAATACTGGGTTTTAAGCAGAGTGTTTCTAGCCAATCGCTAAATCTGAACTGAGGTGACAGATTCATCTCTGCTTTTTCATTGCTATCCATGGAGTTAACAAAAGTTGGCCGGGTATGTTTGTAATAGTCTTGATGCAATGAAATTAAGCAGATAATCAAAACTAGCATTAAACCAACATAAATTCAAAGCCTTGCATCAAGGAAATGACTTATTAACTTTCAAGAGTTAAATGTAATGGGCACTTATCCCAAAAGTTGATCACTGTCCACATGTTGCCGAGACCCAGATTCATAGTGGTGCCAACCCATAAGTGTATTGCCTGTAAATGTATGCCCCAAATAGGGGTTTTATAAGATTATCAGTAAACCATAAAATAAGACTTAAAGAGAGATTATGCTATTTTTTTAAAGCATTTTACTCAGCAACAGAAATTTCCAGATTTCATTGAACTGTGCTTTCTTATCATTGGTCAATTTAGTTGAAAACATGCTAGCTTTAAATCAGCCACATATAGAAAACCTGAGAGTCTTTAACCCCAATTTACACAAAGGTTTGCTAATGTTAAAAACTGCTTCTAATTCATTACCTCTGTAATTCTTTAAAATAAATCTGTTGAGAGAAAAAGATGGACCACGTTTTTCTGCATCCTTTAATTGTTAATCATTCTTAAAGGGCATGTCTTTATAACATTGCATTCCTGTCTATCACAGGAAGATATTGTATTCATATTTTGTTATTCTAATAGAAAAGTGATGGTTTCCCTCGTCTTCTGATGAGAACGTTACTATGGATGGGCATGGTCTATGAGGCTTCATCAACAATGCTGATGATGATGGGATCTGTCCAGTTTCAGTTGGGTACTTTAGGCTGGTGTGGCTAATTCTCTCTCCTTCAAGTATTGGCACTATCCTCTACACCCATTTTGACTTGAAGCACTGATTGGGTATTAAATAGATGATTTATAAATAATCTACATAATTTATAAATTATAAATTATAATAATTTGACTGGGTATTATTATATAGATTATTTATAAATCTAGATTTAAGAAAACTCAGATTTGAAGAAAAAAGTTAACTTGTCTTTAAGAAACATTTTCCTGGATGTGTGATAGCAGAGCAGAGAAATTGACAAGAGTCTTGCTTGTTTGTTCCATTTATTTGCTGCCCATCTCGTAGCAAATGACTCTGTTAGAGCCACAGGGTCTAAGACTAGAGAACACTGTTGCCAGTCAAACTTTACATCTTAATAATAAGATAATAATGGGAGTCCTGGTAGCGCATTTGTCACAGTGCAGTGTTGTGAGTAAATTCTGCCCACAGCCTGCAGTTCGATCCTAACGGAGCTCACGTTTGACTCAGCCTTCCATCTTTCCGAGGTCGGTAAAATGAAGATCCAGATTGTTGGGAGCAATATACAAACAATGCTTTGACATTGGAAACTCCCCACAGAGTGCTGTAAAGTACTATGGGGTAGTATATAAGTCTAAATGCTACTGCTATTGCTAATTGGTAACTCTAATTCAAGAGATGCAGAAAATGTCTAAAGTTCTGCTCAACTTAGCAGGATCTGTAAAGGGAAAGCAAGAGGGTCAGAGTGATGCAAGGAACGGCACAGACTCACAGCTCTGCCCCTTGACCATGTGAGTCACCGTGTCATATGCATGCTCCAAACTTACAGAGCGACATTGCAATGATACTCTTGGCCTTCTGACAAATGTGAGTATGTGCAAAATCACCATCCCCATTTCAGTTAAATCCACTAGTGAGCTGCTTTTTATGTCAAACGTTTTTTTACTCCAACGGGAAAAGGAAGAGCCCATACAGGTAGTCCTTCATTAGCATCCACCATTGGGAGCAGCAATTCAGTCGTTAAGCAACGATGTCAGTAAACGAAATTGGGGATTGTGCTTATAATCTTAGTTCAGTTCTCATTTGCTTTGCAAACCTGTGAAGATCATAAATGCAAGGATTGGTTGCAAAGATACTTTTTCATTGCCATCATAATGGCAAACAGACATTAAACAAGGCAGTGGCTAAACCAGGACTCTATATGTTTACCTCTATATGTTTAAATATAATGATTTGTCAACAGTGTATCCTGTCATTGACATTTTTTAAATGTTTTGCTGAAGCAACCTGTAGCTTTTCACCATTCAAGTTTAGCAAGCAGCCTTCCCCCTGCCTCTCCCAATGGCCTTCTCATTTCACTTTGCAACCCCATTCTACTCCATCTATCAGCCAATTCCCAAGTTACTTTTAAATACATACTGGTATTTAATGCTATCCCAGAATAGAGCTATTCCAGGTACAAAGCTGTTCTGGGACAGCACTGTTCTGAAGCGACGCTGTCCCCAAATAGCATGTTTGGTAACAGGTGATAGTCCCTCTTCAAATACACCCATACAAAATGTTTGCCCAAAATCAGAGCTAAGTTGTCAGATGGCCTAACCCACAGACCTGCCATCGGTCAAGCAAAATTTCCTTCCTTCCCAGCCCCAGCCCAGGTTAGGAAAGGCAACTGGTGGATATTTTTTTCCCCAAAAAATAGACCAAAAAATAAAAAAGGGACAGGCCGAGGATTTTTCCAGGTTTCTGCAGGACAAAATCACTCAGATCCAGGACGAGCTGGACTCCGACTGGGCATCTCCGGGTGGGGGGGCGGGGGAAGACTTCGGTGAGGTCATTTGGGATGAGTTCGATCCTGTTACCCTGGAGGACGTGGACAGGATACTGGGGGGGCTTAATGCCACCACTTGTTTATTGGACCCGTGCCCCTCCTGGCTGGTCTTGGCCACTCGGGAGGTGACACGAGGCTGGTTCCAAGGGATCATCAACGCTTCCTTGAGAGAGGGGCTTTTACCCGCCGCCTTGAAAGAGGCGGTGGTGCCGCCCCTCCTCAAGAAACCATCCCTGGATCCAGCATTGTTGTTGAGTTATCATCCGGTCTCCAATCTCCGCTTTGTGGCGAAGGTTGTTGAGAGTGTGGTGGCACGTCAGCTCCCTCAGTACCTGGATGAAGAGGTATATCTAGACCCCCTTCAATCGGGTTTCAGGCCCGGGCACAGCACGTAGACGGCATTGGTCATGTTGGTGGATGATCTCTGGAAGGCCCGAGACAGGAGTTGTTTCTCTGTCTTGGTCCTGTTAGATCTCTCAGCGGCTTCTGATACTGTCGACCACAGTATCTTATTGCAGCAGTTGGGGGGGTTAGGAGTGGGGGGCACTGTTTTATGGTGGTTCTCCTCCTTCCTCTCTGACTGCTCGCAATTTGTGTTGACGGGGGGGCAGAGGTCGACCCCGAGGCCCCTATTATGTGGGATGCCCCAGGGGTCTGTGCTCTCGCCCCTGCTGTTCAACATTTATGTGAAGCCGCTGGGTGAGATCATCCGTGGGTTCGGGGTAGAGTTCCATCAGTACGCTGATGATACTCAGCTGTACATCTTTACCCCGGGCCACCCCAACGAAGCCGTCGAAGTGATGACTGGGTGCCTGGAGACCGTGCAGAGTTGGATGGATCTTAACAGGCTTCATTTCAACCCGGCCAAAACCGAGTGGCTGTGGTTTCCTGAGCCCAGATATAGCCAGCTTATTCCGTCGCTGGCCATGGGGGGAGAAGTTTTGCCCCCCATGGAAAGGGCTCGCAATCTGGGTGTCCTCCTGGACGTATGCCTGTCTTTAGAAGATCACATTACGGCCGTCGCCAGGGGGGGCTTTTGTCAGATTCGTCTGATCTACCAGTTGCAGCCCTTTCTGGACCTGGGCACACTTCGCACGGTCACATCCGCCCTCGTCATCTCCCGCTTGGACTACTGCAATGCTCTCTACATGGGGCTCCCCTTGAAGAGTATCCGGAGGCTGCAGTTGGTCCAGAATGTGGCCGCGCAGGTGATCTTGGGAGCTCCTGCATTCCTGCGTGTGCTGCATTGGCTTCCTGTGGCCATCCAGATCCGTTTCAAGGTGGTAGTGATCATCTTTAAAGTGTCCCATGGCTCGGGACCTGGGTACTTACGGGACCGCCTGCTGCCACCAACAGCCTCCCGCCGCCCAGTGCACTCCCACAGGGTCGGCCTCCTCGGGGTTCCGCCGGCTGGGCGATGCCGGTTGGCGGCCCCAAGGGTGCGGGCCTTCTCTGCGGGGGTTCCCTCCCTTTCGAACGACTTGCACCCGGAGATACAGGCCATCACCAACATTCAGACCTTCCGGCACGCAGTAAAGACCCTGTTTTTTCAACAGGCCGGCCTGGCCCAGTAATAATTTGTGGGGTTTTAAATTTGGTATTTTTAAATTTTTATCAGTTTTTATACTTGTTAATCTTATATTCGGCCACTAATTTAATCATTTTAAATTGTTTTTAACTTTATAACTTTACTCTGTTTCTGTTTTATCTGGCTGTATACCGCCCCAAGTCCTTTTTTTGGGAGAGGGGGCAGTATAAAAACCTAATAAACTAAACTAAAAAGTTGGTGCTGTTTGCTGGGAGAACAAACAAAGCTAGGGAAAATCCACCAATCATGTTCCTTAAATAATTCCATATTAAAATTGTAAGGACCATACTACTTCTAGACCTTTGCAATAAAGGTAGTGCATTCTGCTGCTTCAAAGGACTGGAGAAAGGCACTTTTAATGCAAGCAGGTGAAAGAATCAAGAAGGAAAGATAGAAGGACAGAGGTTGAGATTTGTTGACATTATTTTTACTCCATTTTTTTTTTCATTTTTACCACAAGTGGCTTACATTAAAGCAGAGGTCTCCAAACTTGGCAACTTTAAGTCTTGTGGACTTAAAGTTGGTCCTGTCCCACACAAGTTGACACAAATGCATTTTCATCATATAGCTAAATAATGATGGCTGTTTTAATTTATAGAGCATCCAAAATACCAAGGAGTGGAGTATCCGATCCACAAGTCTTAAAGTTGCCAAGTTTGAGGACCCCTGCATTAAAGCAACATGATACCATAATAAAGTGAAACAGTACAAATAACAAGAACAGGCTTGATCCCTAATGTTGCTATCCCTGTCTGCGCAGGGTTCTTGTGGAACAAGACAGTCCAACATGTTCAAATTGCAAATGGTTGGGCCTGTTACAGAAGAGTCACAGAGAAGTGTCTTCAACAGAAATAGAATGACCACTTTCCTATAAGCAGTTATCAATAGTTTCAGTCAGGCCAGCATCCTTAAGTACTTTTTAAAAACCCAGAACCACAGCCATGTTCATTCACACAAGATATAATACTTGTAACAGGCCATTTTAATTGCCAACAATCCTCCACAGTAATGCTAGATAGGGGTACTGTGCAAAATTAAAACAGCCATCATTATTTAGCTATATGATGAAAATGCATTTGTGTCAACTTGTGTGGGACAGGACCAGCAGAGAGCACTGTGCCTAATTAAGGCAGTCTTCAGAAATAAACTGGACTAATTTTCCCCCCAGCACATGGTACTCCATGAGACAGATGTTTTATACCAAGAAGCAGTCAGTCATGTCAACTTTCGACAAGCTGAACTAGTGTAATTCAGCCGCTGGATTATGAAGAAATAGGCTCTGGAAGAACTCCAGAAAAGGCCACACTTGCCCTTTAAGTGGCCAAAAATAAAGGGTCAAACAAGACCAAAAATCAAACTTTGATCCATTTCCCTTATGGTTAAGTTCACTTTAAATTACTTGTTGTTAATACCATTGCAGATGGAAGCATTTCTCCCTTCTGCCACATTTAAAATTGCATTTCAGTAGCAGTTTTTGGAGGTCTCGGTGGGTTTTCTTTTTAAATCCACTCACAGCTGTGGGGCCTCTGAATATCAACTCAGAGGGTGAGAGAGAATGGTTCATTCTAAGTGAAAAGCTGATTTGGGGACCATGATACAGAGGAGAGGAGAAAATTTACCCTCTGTTATCATTCCCAGCCAAACGCTCGCTAATACAGAGAATTAATGTGAAATCATTCCTTTTTAATAGCTGCTCATTCAGAAAATCAGAGTTCTAGGATTGACTCAACTTTCATCATCCTAAAAAGCATTCAATCCCTCCACAGAGCTTGGGATACTTTACAATAAAGACTTAGCGCTTGTCATTTTTTTCAGGGACAACGTCCCTTTTTGATAGGGTTCACATCAGCATGTTTTCTGTTAGCCCTTTTCTGTTGGTTCATACCAGTGGTGGGATTAAAAAATGTTTTTACTACCGGTTCTGTGGGCGTGGCTTGCTGGGCATGGCAGGGGAAGGAGACTATAAAATCTCCAGTCAGAGGTGGGATTTGCTGGTTTTCCAAACTACTCAAAATTTCTGCTACCGGTTCTCCAGAACTGGTCAGAACCTGCTGAATATCACCTCTGGTTCAGACAAACTATTTAATGGCAGGACTAACACCTGCAGACTGCTGTGCTATACTTCCCCAGCGCCTCAGAACACTCCTGCGTCAGAGGCATTGTGGGAAATTACAAATGGCACGTCATAGACTCAATTGCACAATCTGGACAGTTGCTTGCAGGTGCAGGGTCAATCAACACTCAGCTCTAGATTAAAAACATCCCAAAAGGTTGGGAAACTAAATCCCAAAAGGTTGGGAAACTAAAATGGTTTAGTTTCACAAGTGCAAGCATATACAAGTAGTCATTGACTTATGATGGCAATTGAGCCCATTATATCAGTTGTAAGTCATGACAGTCATAAATTGGGTCATCACATGACCGTGCTTGATTTTTACGATGTTTTTTGTGGTGGTCATTAAGCAAACACAACAGACATTAAGCAAACCCATTGTTTGCTATGGGGTGCTTTACTATGGCAAGTAAGTACCCAATTCCAGAAAAAAGTCATAAATTACAGTCACTTGATCATGGGACCATGCAAACAGCCATAAACATGGACTAGTTACCAAGCACCCCAAAAATGCAGTCATCTGAATATGTGGGCGGTATCAGAGGTGGTATTCAGCTGGATCTGACCAGTTCTGGCGAACCAGTAACAGAAATTTTGAGTAGTTCAGAGAATCGGCAAATACCACCTCTGACTGGCCCCACCTCCATCTATTCTCTGCCTCCCGAGTCCCAGCTGAACAGCTGGGTCTTCTTTTGTTGCCCTGCACAGGAGAACGGAGCTGGAAAGCAGGTCAGTGGGGTGGGGAGGGAATGGAGCTATCCTTCCCCTGCCATTCCCACCAAGCCATTCCCATAGAACCAGTAGTAAAAAATTTTGAATCCCACCACTGGCAAGCATCAGAACTTCAAATCCTTTTTTGGGGAGTCTGTCATAACTTGGAACAGTTGCTAAGTAACCAGTTGTAAATCAAGGGCTACTTGTACAACATTGGGCTCATGTGATTTCCCCCGCATCTTCAACGAGAGTGGAGATTGAAAGTTTTATTTCTTTTTTGATTCTCAAGCCAAATTTCCCAGGTAAAAATGAAACACTTGACTTTAGACAAGAAAGAAATCTTCCCAGCTCTCCTTACAAGAAAAAGGATCCTAAAAGTAAAGTGGTTAAGCAAGCCAAAAGATCTATTCCTGCTCCCCCACCCAACTCTGACTGGGATTGTATATTAATCCATTCTGTGTTACAGTTCCCTAACAGATATAGAAATGTCGTTTAATCAGAGGTGGATTCAAAATTTTAACAACCGGTTCTGTGGGTGTGGCTTAAGTGGTGGGCATGGCTTAGTGGTCATGTGACTGGGTGGACATGGCTTGGTAGTCCTGTTATTGGCTGGGTGTGGCCAACTCAATATCACTCACATCGAGGTACGCATCTCCTCGCCTGGCCTTTCATGACTGTGGGGATGCTGCAACAGTTGTAAGTGTGAAAAATGGTCATAAGTCACTTTTTTCAGTGCCATTGTAAATTTGAATGGTCACTCCACACAAGCAAAGTACCAGCAAAGGAAGGAAAAACAACTCCAGAGAAGTTCCTGAGACAGGAAGTCTAGTCCTGCCAAGAATGTAATAAGAGTTAACGGAGAGGCAGTTTCTGTAAGCAACACCAGAATGTTTTCCGCCTGCCTGCCTTACAGGATTAGGCTGGTAATTTCTTCTAACAACAGGTTCTCTGACCTGCTTAGAATGTTAACAACCAGTTCTAGCGAATAGGTGCAAACTGGTAGAATCCCACCCCTGCGCTTAATACAGAGTAGATATCAATGCCACTCTATACCATTCATAGCTCTTCAAACCCCCCCTCCAATCAAGGATTTGTGTGATATCCAGTATCTAATGCATTTGCTTTGCCATAGAAATTTAATTTGCATCATTCAGGAACTGACCGGGATTTGGCAAAAAGTAATATACTTGTGGATAACATATTTTCATAGAAGTGAGCTAATTATAATTTTGAATCCTAATATCTAGTCCAGCTGGCACATCCACTTCCTGCCTGAAGGCAACAATCCTCATTCTATCACAATGAGAGAAAGAAAATCATATTGGCTGATTCTTTTTTAATTGTGAGTTGAATAGTAGCATGTCAGCCGACTAGAAAAGGCTCCGATCGCTTTCCAAATGAAGGGGGAGGGAGAAGAAGGGGGGGGGAAGCAGGAGAAAATGGCTTAATGGGGATGCTTTTCAACATTGCA
The DNA here is from genome assembly GCA_023653725.1 of Bungarus multicinctus. Lineage (NCBI taxonomy): Eukaryota > Metazoa > Chordata > Lepidosauria > Squamata > Elapidae > Bungarus > Bungarus multicinctus. The sequence continues at coordinate 51,896,342 of CM042842.1, read as the reverse complement.
CCCTCTTTCTTTGCTTTTTAAGGGCTGTTCAAACTTGAGTAAAAGGAAAGAAAATCGGTCAAGCAAAGATTTTGTGACTCACATGGCCCGATGCAATTAAGAGGCCATTGTCAATTTTAAGATTGTCATAAATACATTGGAGAATTTGAGACAATCCACAAAACAATTACGATAGAATGAAAAGTGGAGATTGCCCAATCTGGTGAAATGAAACCCAGCTCGCCGAAATAAAACATAGGGGCCAGAGATAGGGAAACACTCCTGAAATACATTGAGAGAATAAAAGGCATATGGAATGGATTGATTGTACAGTCATAGTCTTTGAATAACAAAGATTATTTGGCAGGAAAGTGGAGGGATTTGCCTACCTCTGAATGACATTTGGCTAAGTGCAATAGGTCCTTTTTGCATCCAATTATAGGGTAAATGGGAAAACCTACACAAATGTTCAGGGGGGAAACAGCTGTATTATTTTGCCTGCTGTACCTTTAGCAGCAAATAAGCAAAATCTCGCTGCATTTTAATTATAGAGCTGTCTGAATTAAGGCAGTGGGTCTCGTCCACCACCTGCAAGGACAAATAGATCCATATAATTTACACTGTAATTTGATGTACAATATTTCTGCTGCTTCCAAGAATCGGAGCATATTGTGCATGCATTTATTTCAAAGGAACAGAAGGCTTTTGGATGAGAAATCAGAAAAGCAGCAAAAGGCCAAATGTATGATTACAAACTCAGCAGTTGTTAGATCAGGAGTGCTTTGCCCACTTAATGCCAATGGTAAATTGTGCAAAAACAAGATTATTGTGAGTGACTCAGAGTTCTTTAAGAGGAGCAGCCATTTAAATATTTTAAATAAAAAACAAATTAGTATAGTTGCTCTCCTGTAGTAAATATATCTTTCCTGGGCTGCAAAAATATGGACAACCATTAGAGGGCATTAAAGGGCATTGCTAACACCAAATGGCCATCTAAACTTTTGCAGCTAGATCTACAGGGTATACACTATGCATTGCATGGATGAATTAAATTGAACATCAGGCAGCTTTTGTAGTTTAATTTTATACACATTTTCAAATCTGATGGCTCCCTGCCTCTTTACATTATTTTTTTTCCCATGAGGATGGGGATGGCTTCTTCCACAGAAGCAAAAAAAAAAAAAGAGTTCCCCTCTTAAAAGTAAAGATCTCTTTGGCAAAATGAGCAAATAAATCTAACAATCATTCAAGGCAGAAATAACCAAGTAAAATATAATCCAAGGAACAATTTTTAATACTGTAGAGATCCTCCAACAGTCCTGTTTATTGGATCACTGATTTCGGTTGATCAAAAAAAAAAAAGATGCAGAAAAGCAAAATTACATTGACATAGGATGAGAGAAGAGACTTAAATTCATATGGACATTCTACCCCTGAGCCCTTCTAAGTTTTTAAATAAAAGATGCTATTGAGCTCCCCAGTTGTTGGGCATTATATAGAGGGCATGTGTTTTACTGATGATGTTACCTAGTTTGGTCATGAAACATCTGCAAGAAAACAACCAAGGTCAGAGAATACCAAGGACCCCAAAGGGCAAGCTTTTCTTTGAACATGTTGTCCAGTTCAAGCTTCAAGGTATAATATCCTAAGATAGGAGATTTGGAAGTTTGAAATTTGCTCCCATACAGCCAATAGTAACTAGATAGCAGACTATGGAGAAGGCACAAGTCCTTGGATCATTGGTCTTTCTCTCTTGAGTGGAGATGTATTGTATTTCTATTCAAATATGCATACATTAAACGTGCAGATTCACTGCAAATTGATGTCCTCTTTCAGGTGTTTGGTGAAGATTAAATTGATTTGCAGGTAAAATCATTGATAGAATGGTAATAAGAAACCAGGATAACAATGCGGGATGTTAGAGTAATCTCCTCCCTACCATCTTTCCAAATTGAAAGCAATTCTGCACTACCATATCATACCAAATTATTTCTAAAGGGCAGCATAAGGGTAATTACAATGCCCTTGCTTTGAGGCTAAAAGTTAATTAGCATATGCAGATGACCAACTTTGTGAGGGGAAACCTGGTCTTTATAATCAATAGAGGTGAAGAAGGATCAAAGGACATCTCCCACAGGACATCTTCAATTTTGCAATTCAGCACTAAAAGGGAGAATAAAGAGAAAATAAAATGGCCCTTCCACTGCAAGAAAGTCACTCAATTAATTTTGGATTGCAGAATTGGAAGGTCAAACAGAAACATTCCAGTTACTTGGGTGTCTGTCAGCACTCCAACAATTTAGTCAAAACTCATTGAAACCTGCTCCAGTCCTCCCTATTATTTTTTATGATCTGGTCATTTTGATATTGGTGGTAAAAAGCTAACTTTAGACACCTATGAGGAATTGAACAGTGATAGATTTAGCTCTTCAGAATGTTGGTTGATCTCAAGATGCCCTAGAATGGAGCCCGTCAATGTTTCTGAATGGAAGAGTTTTGCAGCAACAAATTTTTTCTAAAATGCTCAAATCTGACATTGACCCCCTATGGTAGAAACTTTAAAATAAAATAAATCTAAGAAATGTGATAATTTCAAATATACACAAACTCAGGTAGTAACCCAAAGATTAATAAACACAGACTTTATTGAGACAAAACTGGTCCCTTCAAAAAGTATTAAGATTGAACCTTATAAATTACCTCTGTGATCATATTAAGAACAACTTGCGTTCTCTTTGCTGATGATGTAAAGCTATTCAACATCAGACAATACTGCTACCCTTCAAAAAGACCTTGACTATGTATCAGAATGGTCAAACAAATAGCAACTTCAAATCTCAATAAATAAATGCTCTGTCTTACATATTGGCAAAAAAATCAGAAAATAAAATACAGGCTGAATAGTCAAGACCTTGTTGATGATCCAAACTCTGTCAAGGATCTTGGAGTACTCATCTCTAATGATCTAAGTGCTAGAGCCCACTGCAACTACATAGCCAAAAAGATGTTAAGAGTTGTTAACCTAATCTTACGTAGCTTTTTCTCTGGTAATATTACATTACTAACTAGAGCATACAAAACATTTGCTAGACCAATACTCGAATACAGCTCATCAGTCTGGAACCCACATTACGTATCTGATATTAACACAGTTGAGAAAGTCCAGAAATATTTCACAAGAAGAGTTCTCCACTCCTCTATTGGTTGCAGAATACCTTACGCCACCAGACTTGAAATTCTAGACCTAGAAAACCTAGAAATATGCCACCTTCGGTCCAATCTTAGTATATAAAATCATACATTGCAATGTTCTACCTGTCAATGAATACTTCAGCTGTAACCATAACAATACAAGAGCAAACAATAGATACAAACTCAAGGTTAATTGCATCAAACTTGATTGCAGGAAATACAACTTCAGCAACAGAGTGGTCAATGTCTGGAATACTCTACCTGACTCTGTGGCTTCTTCCCCAAACCCCAAAAACTTTAACCTTAGACTGTCTATTATTGACCTCACCCCTTTCCTAAGAGGTCTGTAGGGAGCATGCAAAAGCGCACTAACGTGCCTACTGTCCTTGTCCTATTGTTTCTTTTCTTTTCTTTTATTTTTCTTATATGTATCCATGTATTCATAACTATGTTTTTACTTATACCTATTATCTTGCAAGCAATTGACAAACCAAAATAAATAAAAAATAAATAAAAATTCTCAAACAATAAAGGCTACTGAAAATGACCAAAGTCCTACCCCTTTTGCTCTAGTAGGTTTATGAGCCAATACTTTAAAATATAGAGTCAAGAAAGATTTTCCGGCAGAGGTCATTATTCTGACTGGAGATGGGTGTATTAAGGATTTGTGTTAAATTTTAAAAATCAAGATAGTAAATATAGGAGTAAGACACTCCTTGACTACTCCTTTAAAAATTGTAATGCTGTTGGCGTTCAGTCCTAATGAGAATCAAATGATCACAGAGATTCTATGAAGCCCTTCAGCATTTGTTCCGAATGAATATTCATCACTTTTGCTTCAGGGATACAGAAATTCAGGGGGTATCGTATATAAAGCACCATCAAGCAATATCTCATATAAATATATATATTACTCAATACTTCCTTTCTTATACATTCTTATGGTTTATCCAATTTCCAGAATAGAGACCAATTTATAGACAACTGCTGAATCGGGAAACTAGGAACAACGCCAAAGAATCCAATAACTAAATCATTGAAACAGTGAAGTAAAAAATGGTTGTAGGCCGTAAGTGAAATTCAAGAAAATGAGATGGTTAATATTAGAATTGAGAAGTTGTCACAAGGATAAAGTTGAAACATTTATGATTGTCCATAGTGATCCGGGCTGGATTCCAAAAGAGAAGGCAACATGCTCATGCCCTGCAAAATTAATTTATAGAGCATTTCATTCCTAAGGCTTCTAGAGCATTTTTCAACTAGACACAAGAACAGTTTTTCCCCGAATGCCATCACTCTGCTAAACAAATAATTCCCTCAACACTGTCCAACTATTTACTAAGTCTTCTCATCACTCCTATCACCCATCCCTTCCCACTTGTGTCTGTATGACTGTAACTTCGTTGCTTGTATCCTTACGATTTATACTGACTGTTTCCTAGTATGATTTGATTGCTTATTTGTACCTATGATTATCACTGAGTGTTGTACATTATGATTCTTGATGAAAGTATCTTTTCTTATTAGGTACACTGAGAGCATATGCAGCAAGACAAATTCCTTGCATGTCTAATCACAGTTGGCCAATAAAGCATTCATACATTCATTCAAAATTCATTTGACAAATGTCTCATTTAGCAATAGAAATTTGAAGGCTCAGTTGTGGTCATAAGTTGAAGACTATCTGTAAAAGGTTCAGGGCAGTGTCGGGAACAGGGTGTAGAGAAGAGCAGAAGAGAATGGAGGGTGAGAGGAACCTAGACGTGTTGTCTTTTCCTCAGAAAAAGAACTGGATTGAAATGCCTTGGGGATGAATTGACCTTGTGTGATAGGGATAAGAAAGGGAAAGGGTTTGACAGGAATGCTTCACTATTTTACATTCAAGATTTCTTGGGTAAATATCTATCTTTGATTGTATGAGTTCATCTTTATCAGAAATTGTTATTTTGGGGCAAGCTGTGCTCACAATGCAGCAACTACAAGTGTGTATGTGTGTTTGTCTGTCTGACTAACTGACTGACTGATTGTCTCTCTGTCTCTGTTTCTGTGTGTGGAAGGTCATTTTGTGAAGACCTCAGTGACTCCATTCTCAAAATTTAATTATTCCAAATACATTGGAAACTCTGTTTTTAGCACTGTAGTTGAAGTGTGCAATCTATGATCCCTGAAGTATATACAGACCTTAATACCTTATTTGTAACCCAAGTGTTAATCCTAGAGCCAAGCTTTGGAGGTCTCTTTCCATGGGTGGGGGGGAGGGGATTGGAAACTTTTGAGAAGTAAAATGATTAAAACATTATGATAGATTGTTCTGCTATCTTAAATAACACGTTTCTTCCCTTAAAGCAACCCAAACAGAACCACATTTAAAAGTCCAAAAAGTGTTAACAAGTGTTATTCATCCCAGTAACTTTATTGTCCATCCTCTATGTTGTTCTCATGGGTGCAAAATGTAATCTATGCAGAAAAATGTTTCTCAGCTTTGTATTACCGTCATCTTGAATTTTATGCACTTCTCTCTTCTCATCTCTGACATGGCTATGTGGAAATAATGGAAGCATTTATTCCATGACTGCAAATTAACCATAGTTTGGAATCATAACCTACCCATGACATCCTGGATACATTGGAGAGAAACTATAATTTGAGACAAGCCAGTTTTCTGTTTTTGATATGTTCCAAGAACCCATTGCTTGATCATAGTTTCCCATTCAAATTGTTTTCCCAAGAGGAGATAAACTCAAGGTCCCCATTATGCAACATTCAACATTCAAAGCTCTGCTTCAACATACAGCTATCAGCAAGGGTGTCTGCAGAGATGTGGGGGGGGGGGGGAGTTAAGGTCGCGGCCACAATCTTGAATGCAAAGTATTCTTTTTTGAGTCCTTTCCTACTATGTCTACAGCATCCTAATAATAATCCCTAAATCATGTTGGTTATGGGCAGTAAACCCAAAGGTGGAAAAGGCTACATCCAAATTTGGCCACTCTTCAGATTGGGATTGGGATTAGAGTTAGAGTTGTTTCTCTCTCCTTTCCTCTGGCATTTGTCTAGTGCCAAAATGAAGAGCAGGATGACCAAAAAAAAATGTAATATTGAGAAGCGATCCTAAATCTGGTACCTGGTGAGTGAAACATTGTACCAAGGAAAGAGGAAAAAGACAGGCATAAAATATTGATTTCATTTAAAATGTTAAAGACTACTTAATCCAAGTATTTAGATGTGTGCATATTTATTTCCAAATTTGCATATCTGTTTGCATATATCTTATAATGATTAATGTTAATTGTACTTTAAAATCATTTCTAAATTGTAAGCAAACCTATTCTAAGAATGTGAGACTAGGAGCCAAGGAAAACATCTTCAAGTATCATTAATTAAAAACTGCCATTGAAGCCTTGATGAAGCAAAACTCACATCAGAAAAATATTGAATTCTTGACAAATAATAATAATAAAAAACAAGCGCAAATTATTAATGTGACTGCCTCATTAAATGGCATTTCAAAAGGAAAGCACTAAGAATTTATAAGCACTCTTCACTTCACTCCATAAAGACTGGGAAGAGTCAACACTGACCATCAAATATGTTCAGTTATACTCTCAGTATATTTCACAAGCCTATGTCATTTGAATATTGGTGGGAGAGTGTTATTTTTATAGATAACTGAATATTCTCTTTTCTTACCCGCCCCACATCTTAATGATTTCCTAAAGAATAGGAAAAGTGAACTAATGCTATGAGGAATCTAAAATAGAAAAGGCTTCAGATGTGCAGGTTTTTACAAATGGTGTCAGCTGAATCCTCTATTAAATGGATCTGAAAGATGACTCCAAATAACAGAATAGCAGAGTTGGAAGGAACCTTGGAGGTCTTCTAATCCAACCCCCTGCTCAGGCAGGAAACTCTATACCATTTCATACAAATGGCTGTTCAATTTCTTCTTAATAACTTCCAGTGTCAGAGCATTTATAACTTCTGGAGGCAAGTTGTTCCACTGACTAACTGTTCTTGTTGGGAAATTTCTTTTTAGTTCTAGGTTGTTTCTCTCCTTAATTAGTTTCCATCCATTGCTTCTTGTCCTGCCTTCAGGTGCTGAAATATTACAACAAAAGCATAGTTCAGGCCAGGGGCACTTTCCTGTGGTAAATTCAGCATGAAAAGAATGGCGAGCAACTTTTGGATTCCCCCAAATACTGTGGCGGTATCGCTGAAGAATCAGGTCAAGCCAGCGGTGGTATTCAGCCGGTTCGCAACGGATTGGGCGAACCAGTAGCAAGAATTTGGTGTGGGTCACTGAACCAGTAGTAAGTTCTGGCTGGCTACACCCCCCACCAGGTCGCCCTCCCGCCCGATGCTCGCTCACCCCGCCCACCCTGACATTCTCCACCCGCCTGCCTGACATTAGCCTAAGGTATTTCTTTCCTTTTTTCCCCTTCCCCACAATCAGCTGTAGATAAGATCAGCTGTGCCGGGATTCCCCTTGCTGAGGCCCAGGAAGGCAAAAAATGGAGGGATAAGCTCAGCCCCCTCTCCATTTTTTGCCTTCCAGAGCCCCAGAGGAGCCTTAGGGGAGCAAAAACGCTCCCCCACCCCAAAGGCTTCTCTGAGGCTAGGAAGCTCCCAAAACGGAGCTTGGAGAAATGCTGCATGCCCCTCCCATGCTCTGTTTTTTTTTTTCTTCCTGAGCCTCAGGGGAGCCTCAGGGGAGCAAAAATGCCCCCCCCCCAGGGGCTTCTCTGAGGCTAGGAAGCTCCCAAAATGGGTGGGGACTGCAAAAAAGAAAAGCCATGCCCACCCAGTCACATGGCCACGTCCACCAAGCCATGCCCACAGAACCTGTAGTAAAAGTTTTTGAATACCACCACTGGTTCAAGCTCATACGTGTTGGAGAAAGTTTCTTGCCACATGTGTGATAAGAATTTTAGAATTTATTTGATTTGTCAATCACTTACAAGATAATAGGTATAAGTATATACATAGTTATGAATACATGAAATGGGTACATATAAGAAAAATAAAAAGAAACAATAGGACAGGGACAGTAGACATGCTGGTGCGCTTTTGCACACCCCCTACAGACCTCTTAGGAAAGGGGTGAGGTCAATAGTAGACAGTATAAGGTTAAAGTTTTTGGGGTTTGGGGAAGAAACCACAGAGTCAGGTAGAGTATTCCAGACATTGACCACTCTGTTGCTGAAGTCGTATTTCCTACAATCAAGTTTGGTGCAGTTAATCTTGAGTTTGTATCTATTGTTTGCTCTTGTATTGTTATGGTTGAAGATGAAGTATTCATTGACAGGTAAGTCATTGCAATGTATGATTTTATATAACATACTTAAATCAGACCGAAGATGGCATAATTCAGGGTTTTCTAGGTCACTCTGTATCCCCAACGATCAGCTTTTCGGGAACAGCTCCAATATGACTGTTGGAAGAAAATTCTGTTGATATGATTGTAAGAAGAATATTTTGGTTTCCTCCAGACCAGGTGAAAAAACACAGGACAACTGTATGAAGTAAAGGAAGGTTTGACAGCGAAATGGTCAGTTTAGTAAAATAAAGTGGCCATACACTTACTTTACTTTTTTTTTTAACCACTGAAAAGGTTAATAATATTTATAAGCAAGTAGAGTCCTTGTTTTTGAAAGAGAGTGAACACAGTTTGTCTTGAGGGGGATTGAGCTGAGTCTAGCAAGAAAGAAATGCAGTTTTCTCACCCTGTGGGATGAGGTAATCTCCACCTCTTTGGGTGTCCTGATGTTGATCTTGGGGATGGGTTTAGGTCTGGTTAATCTTATTGTGTATGTAAGGGATTTCTTATGGTTTTGATTCTGTTGCTGATATTTGCCAATTTCCTAGCGAGAGATGCACCTAGTCAGTTTCAGCCCATGAGCCAAAAGAGGCAAAAAAGCTTAAGGAATCGTTTGTTGGCATTCACTAGTAGGTCAGGAATGGTCAGAGATGGTGAATGGCATGGGTGGCAAGGGTGGTATGAAAGTTTTGTCTTCTCACATGACTAAGAGGAGAGAAATTGCTGCTCCCTTTTCCAATATTGGAGCATATATATCTAAAATCATTTCCAAAAGAAGACAAACAAAATAGAACAAATTAGATAGTCACAACATTTATTTGCTTCAACTTTTTTTTTTAAGTACAGACCCAGAGCAACCAATGCGGAGAAAACAACAATAACATTTAGAATGCATGGCACTGGCATTGTTCATTGATAACTGTGCACTTCTGTGATTTCATAACATCATGTCTGGTTGTAATTGATCCAATTTAACTTCAGCTCAGATGTAGTTCTACAGGAAATCCACTGTATCCAGTTTTCCAATAGAAGCTCTGGTGTTCTTTGGCGCTTGGGGGTTGCTCATTTTTTCCATTGGCAGCAATGCTTGTTTCATCTTGGTTCTTAGACTCCTAAGCAACTATAGCATCATGCTAGCATTTTCCTCCTGTTTTAGTAAACTTAGCAGAAGAATAATGGTATGGCATATTTATGGTTTTGCAGCTAACTCTGATGCTCAAATGCCAAACCAAACAGATCATAGACAAAGAGAAAGATACTGTCTGGGTAATATTTTCTTTAGTCTTTCTGATTTTGTTCTCTGTTTTGAAATTGTTTGTGGTAAGAATGGCTATGGGTTAATTTCAAAGTCTTGGAAAGCAAAAACAGTGGTGATCATACATTATCCATATGCAGATAGGGTTGAAAGGGAGTTTCAGGAAATGCCTACTCCATTAGCACATCTCCAGATACCACTCCACCAGTGAAATAACACTGACACATTGATAAAAGTCTATGGAAATTATCAGTCATCCAAGTCATGGCTGACTAAGTCAGAGCTGAAGAAGCTTCTTGGATTAGAAGTGGAACGTCTTCGAACGAAGAAAAAAAAACAAGAAAATCCAGCTGCCTTCTAAAAAAGCATCTTTGGGATTGACACACTGATTTGGAAGAATAAAGGCATAGCTCCATACTGGAGGTCCACCAGTTTATCAGTGGACAGACCGATATAGGGCAAAATTCAGAAACTGTGACCTAAGTGACACGACAATCCAATTGATGCCAAGGAAATGAGAGTTTTCCTATAATATCTTTTCAGGGAGATAATAGCAAAGACATAGGATGGCTTAGATAATATGGGGAAAAAGGGACTGCATTGTTCTCTCCTCATTTTGTAGTTGTTCTAGTCAATATATATTTGCATTCTAACTGCCACTTCAAATGCCTCTATGGAGTCTCTGTGGGTTTGCAATGAACTGCATTTCTACTGTCACTTTATAGCATAGCAGAGACATAATGCTGTGGTTAAGGGGTCCCTCTATACCTGTAATGAAATGATGTTGTTCTCATGCTGTATCTTAGGCAACAGCATCCCAGTGCTAGTTTAGCACTTGTCATATCAGTATGATACCATGTTGACATTCCATTTCAATTCAAAAGGGCCCCAAACTATATATTAGCAAGGAATGCTTGTGGATTTGGGAATGGAACAAAATCTGGATGCATCTTGTCAAACATATTTTATCCAAAACTGTGTGTAAAAGATGAATGAATACTTTTTCCAAACAGACCACTCTTTGTTCTATTTAGCAACTTTGCTATGATAATGAAACATGCACAGGTGTATGGCTTCTAACATGCAGTTCCTCCTTCTATTTACCTGTTGTCCTTCTTTTCCTAATAAAAGGAGCACAGAGGTACTCTCTGAGCTTGGTTGTATTTAGGCATAGAGAGCACTTGTCCTGAAAATCAATACTGGCCTCATAAAACTCTGAAGCATTTTATTTTTCACAGCGAAGTTTGTTTGTTTGTGTTTATACCCAGGCTCAATATGGTAAGCGTTCAAGTTCTACTAAGCAATGAAATAGATCCAATAAGCTTGATTTCTGTTCATGCCACCTGAATAGAACAGCAGGCTAGAGTCCTATCTTTCCAAATAAAACAACAGATCCATCAGTTTCCTGCCATGAATAAGAAGGAAACAAGAACAGATTTTAGGTCTTGTATTCATCAACCAAAGCCAAAAACAAGAGAGGGGCTTAGGAACAAGGTTGTCTCCAAAGATACCCTTAACCAAATAATGTATTTTCATTCTCAAAAGTGTGTTTTACTTGACATGGTTTATTCACACGTATAATAGAGCATAAAATCAAATGATAAGTTAAATATAAATATTGAATGAAAACAAATCTAAAAGAAAAGTCATTTATAAAATTACAAATATCAATTCTGAGTACAGAGAAACAATCCAGCCATATAAACAGAGCAATAACTCAGATTTAAAAGAAAAAAAAATACTGAGATCAAATCTAAATCACATCCTTTTCAGCCTGAAATGCATAGCTAAATTCTTAGCTGTGTTAAAAGTAATGGATTTGTTGGCCCCTTGTGGTAAAAATGTTACATTAAAACTGGATGGTCTAGGAGGTTTTTTTTACTTAAGGTTTCTTTTTTTTCCTTACCAAATAGTGGATGTGGGAAACTATTTTATGGATTATTAATTAAAATTCAGTAAGCTTTGCTGATCCACTGGAAAACAGCTAGCATTTGAGTCAAGTTTACTTTGTGTTCATCACTCATCTATAGGAATTTATCTGTTTCTTAGCTGTGCCGTGTAGGATTATAGTAAGGAGAATCTTTCCTTCTTATGGAAAGCAATTTTTTTTTGTTTTAGTAATGAGCCAAAAATAAATAAATTTACAGTTTGGTAGATTCATTATGCAGTAAGATAATGTTGTAAAAGGTTAGCAGCAGGTGGTTATTTTTTTTCATTAGAGCCCAAGCTCTTCATCTTGACCCTCAAAATAGTTGAATAAAGCTGCTACCCAAGGGAATTACTTATAATTAGGCTTTCAAGCCCATTATTTCAAATGTCAAGAACATTTCCTCCTCCCCACATGTCATGTCATATCCTTCCCTCAGCAATATGTGCGCATATCTTGAACAGGTTATCCCAAATTTATTCCTAGATCCAAGTCAGGATTTTAGAATGGATTGAGGCTAAGCGCAAAGAGTCCTTGCTCTAAAATCTACTGGGACAAAGCTGTGACTACTAATGTTTCTAAAAAAATGTGTGGTATCTGCATACTCTTGATACTCATAAAATAGCTCTTGATCCTGGATGATTCTGATAGGTGTGATTGATTGATTGAGGCTCTATGTCTAACTTAAGTATAATTAACTCATTAAAAATAAACTCAATTTCCAGGGCCCACACAATGCTCTTGAACCCTAAATTGACTACATGGGTTGATCTTACCAAACCCATCAGGTTCTTTTAAGACTCAATATATCAGGGTAAAGTAGCTCACCTCAGGCCACAGATGGTGACTTTGGTAGATCAAAGTATGGGCTATCTGTTAAGCTACCCTACTGTTGTTAAATGCGGTGGAGAAACAGATTGCTGTAAGAACATTGTACAAAGCATTTGGCCATACGCATCTGTACAGATGGAGAACTGAAGCAGATGGTCCTTTTTCATTGTTAATATGTGATCACCCTCTTGTTTCATGAATTGTATGTAGCACAAAAATATGTACATAGAACTGTATTCAGTGCAAAATCTAACCTGGGCCAGTTCCTTTGGCAATAAGAACATGATAACCTCTTTCATAAATGGTTATTACAAATGGTACTTAATTTTACGATAGGTGGGGAAATAACAGTGTTCTGAAATGTCTCCAAGAGTGAAAATCATTTTGCGCTCTCATTATATTTCTCAAACTACAATATTAAAGAGACATTGGCTGGGTAATTTTAATCATCCATCAAGCATGAAAGTGGATATTATCCACTTCATAATGATTTGTGATGGTTCTGAATCAACCAATATACCAAGAACATGCAAATCAGATGAGCCATAGATTAGGGTTTGGGGATCTGTAATCAGAGGAAAAAAGAGAAAAAATAATCAGTGAATGAAAAATAAACAATATGAAAGCTATATTGAATCCACACTGACTTAAATATGAATCTCAAAGAACTATAGCTACGGTCTTGCTATCTAGTTCAGGTTTCATTCATTTTATAGTGGCTTCAAAATCCAATAACTTGTGTTTATTTTGATACTAGTGCCAAAAATAGAATACATTGTTCCGGTGCTGGGGTTCAAATTTTTTTACTACCAGTTCTGTGGGCATGGCTTGGTGGGCGTGGCAGGGGAAGGATACTGTAAAATCTCCAGTCAGAGGTAGTATTTGCCGGTTCTCTGAACTACTCAAAATTTCCACTACAGGTTCTCCAGAACTGGTCAGAACTTGCTGAATACCACCTCTGCATTGTTCTGATGAAGCATTGACAAAGGAGATGCTTGAAATATAATAAGCAGTACAACAGTTTTAAAATACAGTAGTTTCAAAAATACCTTCCAGTAGTAAAACTCAGGGGGAAATAGAAAGTTATATCCCCAATAGATTTCACCACTGACACCCCACCCCAAATATATGCTTGCCACAAATCTGAATCATGAACATTTTTATTCAGCCCTGAACTACCTCAAGAATAAGGTGGCTGTATGTTTACCAGCTGTATGTTCCTCAAATACTCTTTTTACTTCATCTCTACGGCCCTGCTGCCAATTTTGCCTCTAACACTCAATTCACATGATGAGATTGCTGATGTAATAGAATTAAGGAAAGGTACCAATTTTGCACCCACCAGTATTCAGGGGCATCTCTGCAGTGGTTACTAGGGCTCCATTTTCTCTTGATCTGAGTAGCATATCACCTAGCTGGCCACTGGAGGAACACTAAAAAAAAACCTGCCCAACTATCAGTGGTCCCCTGTCCTAATTTTGCCTTCTCCCTATTAGCATTTCACTGTGAGGAAAAGAAATCAAGTAATAAAGCATGCCCACCATGCACATAACTACCAGAACATTCTAGCAGCAAGCAGGACTAGAAATGAGCAATCACGGAAGTTCTGGGTTTGGTGGGTACAATTTCTTAGGTAACAGCACAAGCCTGAAGCTGAAGCTCAAATACTTTGGCCACCTAATGAGAAGAGATAACTCATTGGGAAAGACCCTGATGTTGCAAAAGATTGAAGACAAAAGAAGGTGGTGATGGCAGAAGTTGTCATGGTTAGATAGGAACATGAATTTGAGCAAACTTCAGGAGACAGGGAGTATAGGAGGGCCTGGCGTGCTATGGTCTATGGAGTCATGAAGAGTCAGACCCGACTTATTGACAGAACAACAACAAAAACAGCACAAGTATTGTGATATGGTAAGTACTTTTGCTTTCTGATGTAAGTCCTACCTACGAGCAATTCACTGCTTCTTTCTTTCCTTCTCCTACAATTTCAGTTTAACACCTGTTTCTTCCATGTACACCTGAGTGTTGTTTACACAATGGCTGATAGCTTTTCTATTCGTGAAGAAATTCAATCTCACAGAGGGAGAGGCTCCTCATGGTAGCTAGAAACAACAACAATGGGATGCATATTGTGCCTCAGTTTCAAGATTTAGGGAATTCTGGGCAGTAGAGCAACATCAGCATTTCCTACAATTAGAAACCCTGGAAAAGATATATTTCCAACTTTTTCTTTGGAACAGAGACAGAAGCTTATCAGCCCAAGCAATAGAGATCTCAAAAGTAATGAAATCCTAGAGGCCAGAGGTGTAGTGATAATCTTGGATTGGGTCAGCCCTGGAAATGAAAGATGGAAGGGCCTCATTTAGTGACAGTGAGCACTAGGTACAGCAAGAGAAGGACGGAGGAAAGGAGAAGGGGGGGGGGGAGAGAGAGAGAGAGAAATTGACTTTTCCCTAGCAATCATAATTCAGCTGAAATAACTGGAGAGGATAAGACCTTATAAAAGTCCTCAAAAGCTGCCAAGTGTTTGGCAGAGTTGAGCAATGCAAATTTTTCTCAACTGGATGAAGGAGGATTCATCTTTCACCGCCACGTAAAGACTTTACGGAAAGTCTTTGTCTGCAAGCAAGAATATGTAACAAGGGATATTTTGGAAAAGATACTGATATGAGAGTCCAAAAACCAAGGCACACAAAGTTACTTCTAAACAGTTTTCTTTATTGTTCCTCACCTATAAACAGAAATCTTGTGAAATTAAAGCAATTAGTTGCATCATTAAAGGCATAATCTGAAAAGTTCTAGGGAGGAGTATCTTTGCCCTCTTTCTCTCAACCAGACTCTCTAAACTTCATTGTCTCTTGCTCCTGTTGCAGCCTCTCCAACTGGAGAATTCAGACTACATTCTACCACAGCTATACAGTTACAGAGAAAGAAGAGAAGTAACGGTTGGTCTACTCAAAGATGTACTTCTAAGTAGATAAGCTTAATATTATACTGTTACAACATAAAATATGGTAATTCTCAAAAATGATTTTCTCTATCATTTTTATAGCACAGCACCTGTCATTTTTAATAAATATTTTTAGCCCAAGGTAATTTATCTGTCTGCTCGAATTCCAGAATCTTTATATACTTCTATATAATCACAGCCTACTTTGTACAAACAGTCAACGAGATGAAAAACCTGCAGAGTACAAGTTAGGGAATTTCTAATTTTAAATGTTTAAAAAAAGAAGGAAGATAACTAGTGCTTTTCTTTTCCTTGATATGCTAGTTGTCCACGTGAGTGTTTTCTTTTTCTTTAATAGCATTTCCATCCTGTTTGGGGATTGTTTTTAATCTTGAAAAATTGGAATATCAATTTGAACATGCAAACTTCCGACCTGTAATCTGAAATACTATACTTCAAGCAGATGTATTTTGTGTGAACATAGCCAAACTAATGATCAATTCACTCTCTTACAGCGTAAAGACAAGATGAATCTATATTGATGTTTCATAATAAAAATGTGGTTTAATGCAGGGGTCTGAAGCATGTGGCCCACTTGAGTGTTTTTGTTTAACCCATAATGGCTCAAAAACATAAGACAAGACAAGCGACCACCATAGACAGCAGATTTAGAAGAATCCCAGTTCCAGAAGCTGCATAAGATTTGGATCCACTGTGGATGATATGCCAGCATGAAGAGCCCACAAGGTCTCAAAAATTTACTGTTTTGCAGCTATGCTTTCATCATCCGGCCTTGCCTCATGCTACCATTTGGACTATGCTAGTTGGCACCAGGGAATGTTTACACAGAGCATCACAGTGGTGATGAGTGTGCAAACAGGCAAACAGATATTGTATCCAGAGTGATACACTATTTAATGTGCTTTTGTTTTTATTAATCACCAGTGATGACATGTTAAGTTATTTGTAATCACAGTACAATAACACCTTGTTTTTATTTAATTATTAATTTAATTAATGAATAAGTATTCAATTTTAATGCATGCTGCATGTTAGCCTGTGTAGGAATACAGTCCACTGAGTAGCTCATTGTATGTACTGTGTGCCCCCATATTCATTTGAGTCTGACACTTTTGGTTTAATGCCATATGTACCTTTATAAAATGACAGATATTAGTAGTTATTAATGCCTATAGACTGGGAAGCCACTGGAGATTCTTTTCAAATGCAATGAGTAAATATATTTTATCTATATCTATCTATCTATCTATCCTAGATTGTATGTTGCATCCAAATTGTATATGGTCCTGTTTCAAATTCTTACTTGGACTTGAAAACATCTTTTTTTAAAAAATTGGGAGAAATTAAGACTTATCTTCCCTATGTTCTGGGGTTCTAATCTTAACTGGAAGCTCAGCAGCTGATATTTGCTGCATATCTCTCATGGCACATACAATTTGTCACTTATTCTGTGCTAGTTGCTACCCCAGCTAGCAAAAATAAGCATCACACAGATTAAATGAAGCAACTGCAACAGATAAAGCTACATCGTTAGAAACATATAATGAAACAATTATCACAGCATCTCTCTGCAGACTGAACCATGGCAACTTTCACATAGGGGTTATAGCTCAAAAGGTTATACGTGGAGAGAGAAGAAGATGGGGAATTGATGTACTATAAATGTCATCTACCTGCCACAGGACTCTAGCCTCCTTTTTTCAGCATGTGGGAATTAAGTTATAGCAGTTTGAAGAAAGGCAGGGCCAAGTTACGCCTCTTGACAAAGCGAGAGAACTTCAGTCCAAGTCCATTAATTTTGCAGATGTGAAAATATAACAGAAGTTATTGCTCCTACTTGGAACATCTGCTGGAGAACACTAATATCAGTACAGTCCTGATGGCATCAATCAGATGTTTTTAGAGATGCTTCATCTGATTGCTTAGATGACAAAACAAAGCACCAGGCCAAGCAAATTTAGATTCTTATATTGCATTTGTCACTGCAGATTGGCTTAGAACATTATCTAAACAATGTTCTGCAATGATGAAACAAATATCAGAAATGCTGTATTTAAAACAGAGGAGGTTGCTTTAAAGCTTATATAAGAAGGATGGGAGGACGAAATATGTCGACATATTGGAGTTGGTTGTTAGACAAAAACACATAAAGAACATTTTTCTTTCTTTTTAACCTTGAATGCAACAAAACTTCATGTAAGAGGTTAAGCTTATGAAAGAGCTTCCATTTACAGTTATCTAAACATTGTTTAAACCAGTTTTCAGAATGAAATACTAGCAGGAGTTAGTATTTACTTCATACACAATCACAATCATTTTAACCTTGCCATTTGCACAGTGGCTCTCTTCTTCACAAGACTACTGAAGCTATGGGCTATAAATCTTTATAAGATAAGTTGCTCATTCCTTGTTTGTCAAAATGCCACAGCAAACTACATCAAAGAAAACAATTGCCAAGTCAAAGCAAATACTAAAGCACTGATTCAGTAGTCCTTAAATTCAGTGAATTTTGCCATGTATATGCATGTGTGTGTAGTGTATGTATGTGTGTATGTAAATATGTGTGTATATATTTACTGTTTTATATATATATATATATATATATATATATATATATATATATATATATATATATATATATATATATATATATATATATATATAAACAAAAGACAACGAAACAAATAGCTTTCTGTCGGTATGGTCTCTGGTGATGAGCCATATATATATATAATATACAGTATATATATATATATATGTACCTACATATGTAATATACAGTATATATTATGTGTGTGTAACATACAGTATATATATATTATATATTATATATATATATATATATGGATCTTTGGTTCTTCGGGTTTTCTCCCGCGTAGAGTTGGAAATATCTAGGCGACGTTTCGATGAAGTCTCATTCATCATCTTCAGGCTTGTGTCTTCGGCCTTGTGCTTCTCAGAGTGATGTGAGCTTGCAGCTGCTTCTTCCTTTTAACTACTAGTGGGGGTGTGACTTGATTGGATGGGGGCTTGGCTGTGTTCTGATTGGGTGGGGGTGTGTTCTCATTGGTTGGGGGTTGGGCTGTGTTCTGATTGGTTGGGGGGTTGGCTGTGTTTTGATTGGCTGGGGTGTGCCAACCCCCCAGCCAATCAAACCAATCAGACAGTGCCAACCCCCCAGCCAATCAAACCCCAGCCAATCAAACCAATCAAACAGCCAACCCCCCAACCAATCAGAACACAGCCCAACCCCCAACCAATGAGAACACACCCCCACCCAATCAGAACACAGCCAAGCCCCCATCCAATCAAGTCACACCCCCACTAGTAGTTAAAAGGAAGAAGCAGCTGCAAGCTCACATCACTCTGAGAAGCACAAGGCCGAAGACACAAGCCTGAAGATGATGAATGAGACTTCATCGAAACGTCGCCTAGATATTTCCAACTCTACGCGGGAGAAAACCCGAAGAACCAAAGATCCACATACAAATACCCGCGAAAATCTCCGAAAACAAATATATATATATATATATATATATATATACCATATACATACTGTATATTACATATATATATTGTATGTGTGTGTGTATACATATACATATATACTGTATATTTGCGTGTATGTATATATCTTTATGTGTGTATGTGTGTGTATACAGTACATATATATAAACAAACATACAGGTATAGAGATGCACACACACACATTCTAGCTTTTCTGTTTGAAATGTTCAGGCCTATTGACAAGGCATCATCAGAAACTGCAGTCCTCTTAATATCATGAGGAGCATCACACAACACCTTCTCCCTCAAATCTGGTATCAGTTCTGATGTTTAAGATGTGGGTGTTGTGTCTTAAAATCACTTGCTCTATTAACAAAACTCTCTTTTGAATGGAGAATCTTTGAGGGCTTCTATTTGAGATTGAAAACTAATCTTACCATCTAATGAATTTGATGTTCCTGGATGTCTTTTCTTGGAGCAGTAATCCTCCCTAACAGCTTTTTTTTAACTTAAGATCCCCAGATATGTTTGACTACAACTCATATGACCAGAAAATCAGTGAGGAGATTTTAACCATAAAGTCATCTAACCAACCAAATGAACATTTAGCACACGTATGTGTTGAGACAGAGAAACCTGAAGAAAATCCATCTCATCTACTCTGCCTTTCTTGTGAGTCAGTGGATGATATCACCTCTCAATTTAATTAAATTATGCTTGCCACTTCTCTGTGTGATTTGGGAGGGCCACGCTATAAAGGAAACAATTTTTGTCTCTTATAAAACATGAAAAGATAATTAACAAGCAATCCCTGGCAGTCCGGGCATTGAAATGACAACAAATTGCTGAGAGAAGAAGCTGGCACTGGATGTAGGTCCCTACCACAATAGTTAACAGGCAGAAGCTGTGTGATGTATTAATGCTTTGTATTTTTAAGTCAGCTTGAAAAGCAGCAGCTTAGATTGCTGGGTGAGACTGCCTTGTCTCTGCAGTCCGTCATCTAATTATTTCCTTGGCCCTATCCAAACTCCAATTCAGGAGAATCTCAGGAGACACACCAGTTAGGCACATTTTAATTATCATACATGTCCACAATCTAGATTTAAATTTCTCTCTTGTAATTTGGGAAATCAGCTTACTCTGGACCAGGTTGATCTCTAGCTGTATAAACAGAATTTATTTGCAAATCCTAGCTTGGGGCCTTGTCTCCAATCTCAGTTTTGCACTGGAGGCACATCGGGGAATCAAAAATGGATCTTGGGGAAACTCAGGCTGCTCTTTTTCATAGGCCAATGTTAGTTACTTGATTTTAACATAGGACAATTTAAGTGAGGTTGGGATAAAATGCCCCCCTTCCAGGCTCCATTGGAAATTAAATGGCAACTGTAAGATTATCAGTTGCATTAGGAGCATAATGTTGTTGTAAAGGATTGGATCACCCTGCCTAAATATTTCAAACATTTAACATCAGCTCTGGGCATCTAGTTAGCAGGCTGGGGATGTGTTATCAGCTTTGGAAGGTGTTCCCATTATGATGTGACATGTTGTTATTTTTCTACTTAAAGTATTTGTACATATGTATATATGCAAAGAAATAAATTTAAGTTGGTTTGGAGGAGCAGGTTGCACAGAAAAGTTGCAGGCACCTGTGCTGCTTTTTTCCTCCTTCCATGTGAGACTTTTCCTCCGATCAGCACAGCAGAGTGGCCAATAAAGCTGCAACCTTAAAACAGATGTGGGAGGAAACAAGTGTGGTGGAAGCTCTGGAGCCATTAACAGAGGGAAAAAATCTGAATAAAAGAAGTTTTGTTTTTCTTTTAAAGGGAATGGATGATGGGGGGGGGGTGTGTGGAATCCTTGATTTAAAACCATTCATTCAGTGACCATTTGAAGTTTCAATGACACTGAATAAAGTGACTTTGTGACCGTTTTTAACACTTACGACCCTTATAGCATCCTCACAGTCACATGATCAAAATTTGGTTGCTTGGCAACTGGTTCATATTTATGACAGTTGGAGTGTCCTGGGGTTATGTGATCCCTTTTGCGACCTTCTGACAAGTAAAGATTCACTTAACAACCATATTACTAAACTACAGTGATTCTCTTAACAACTGGGGGAAGAAATGGGGCAAAGCTCATTTAACAACTGTCTCAATTAGCAACCTAAATGTTGGGCTTAATTGTGGTCATAAGTCAAGGACTACCTGTATAGATTTGGAAGTTTCACATTTCACTTGTACAGCTTGTTTTTTTTCCCCCCAAATAAAACTAAGTAAAACAATAAAATGAAAATCCCAGTCCTTGCTCTGGGTCCAATGTTTCTCCAATTCTTTGGCTCAATCTAATTGGGTACAGTTTAAAAATAAAATCCAGGACAATTTGTAAATAGTATGCAAAACTGTATCGATTGGCCCTCACATTCTTGTAATGCATTTGTGTATTTTACTGTCCTAAGCAAATGACTATCTTATCAATTATCTGAAGCTATTTTTTTGGACAGAGACTTTTCTCTAGATTATGTTTGAGGCAGTTTCATATACAACTGGATATAAAAGGTATTAATCATGTTACGTCATGCAGAAACTGAAGACAGGCTTCTTGCAACATCCCCACTACTGTATATAACTTTTTAAAAAAAATTCTCAGTCTTACCTGCTGTTCACTAATTTTTAGAAGTTGTCCAACATTAAATACTGATAAGTTAGTTAATATGATCCCTCATAAATGTATTGCTGATTTTCTTTTTACTGTTTTATTACACAGAAATATTTATCTTATTAAACAACTTTTAATTTAAAGCTTTAGTGTAAACATTTTCACTAGAACCTACAATCTATTGTTCATAAATGAAAACTTGGCGGTATGTTGGAAGAAATTAGAATTTGGGGAAACATGGGCAGTGGGAGAATATTCTCTTCATTTAGACCTCTAGACGTTAAATTGAAATTTCAGAGATAGTTGGGAGGAAAAAAAACATTTCAAGGACATGATGATTGATATGCTTTTTTCTCAACCTGATACTCTGTAGTTTTTCAATGTCAACCTGAAGACATGTGGACTTCAACTCCTAGAATTCCTCAACCAGCATGCAGGTTGGGGAATTCTGGGAGTTGAAGTCCACACATCAAGTTGCTATAGTTGAGAAATCCTGTTGTAGATATATCACCCCTGATGGGCTCAGTTCACAATGGGAATGGCAAGGCATTGTTTTGGGGAATTGTTTTTCAACATAGCTGGAGGGTAGTAAACAGAGATGCAGTCAAAAATCTTGAAATGGAACATTTTTAAACATTTTCAGTTGTTTTCCATATGTTCATAAAGCCTGCATCTCTATTCAAGTTGACTCTTAAAGAACCGATTGCAAAGTTTTCCCACTATTGCTACAGAGGTAGACACTGTAGATCTACTAGTGAATGAGATGGTAATGCCTTTCTAACATCAAGTTTCCCTAACTAAGCAAATGGCTCCCTTATCCAAGACGTGAAATTCAAAGAGTTAAAATTCAGGTGGAGATAACTGATAGTCAGCTTGACAGGACCAATCAGAAGAACCCACAGAGTAATTTATCACCTAGTCTTTTTCAAGTGTTCAGCACTGCATTTCTAATTAGAAAAGCTAAGTGCTTTTCTTCAAATTGAAATTCAGCTAATTAGAAAAGAATTTATTCTGTGTACTTTAATTTTATCCCAAATTCTCCCCACTTTTGAATCCCTTCTAGGCTTCAGGCTTATCTCCCATCATTTTCAGCCTTCTTAGTGTAATGTAGTACCTTTTCTTACACAGATGACAGATGATTAAAAAGCAGTTCTTGGCGCTAATGGACATCAGGTTCCCAGGGAAAAGCATCAACGGTGTCCTGAAAATCCTTGACTCATATCAAATCATTCCTGCCTGAGGAGAAAATTATTTTGGCCACATGAGCTAAAACGAAACAAAACAGATTATGTCCCACCTTCCGATTATCTCCCTGAACTCATTTGCAAGATGCTGATAATGTTTTCCAACAGCCCCTACAGATGCACTTACCAAAAGCAGAGTGGGGTTTTTTTTCCCAACCACCAAGCATCAAAGAAAAAGGTATGCAATGCCAAAGAATTGATATGAGAAAGAAATGGCCAATGATAACTTTGGATGCAGAATTCCTCCATTGACTTTCAGATTCTAAAATGGCTTGAGCTGTTCTATAGTAAAAATTAAGTGAATGATATCAAGTGTTATGCAGCTGATATAACACTTGACTGCGCTTACAACAGTTCACTTAGTGACCATTCAAAGTTACAACGGCACTGAAAAAGTGAGTTATAACCATTTTTCACACTTATAATCATTGCAGTAACCCCAGGATCATGTGATCAAAATCTAGATGCTTGGCAACTGGTTCATATTTATGACCTATGATGACTCAGGGTGGGATACAAAACAAACAGAGTCACAAAAACCCAGTGAGTCCCCTTTTATTCCTTCACTTTGATTCCAAGCTCCGAATATCCTTGATGGAAGACAAAAAACTCCTACACAAACAGTTACAAGAAGGAGGAAAATAGGAACACAAACCAGGCAAGATAAGGGCTGGAGGACGTCCACAGATAACAGAACGCACACTGAGAAAGACACCAAACTCAGAGAGAAACCATAAACTAGAGATATTTCCACACTTTGTTTCCAGCGCTCGCCCATACGCATGTCCATCCTCTTATTCAGTTGTCACAGCTGCAGCCCATGAAGGCTGCAAGGCCCTCTCCTCCCAAATAGACCACGTCTCTCCCTTATCCTCTCCTCCCTCATGACCTAGAATGGAAAGGGGAGGGGCCTGGGTCCTCCTCTAACTGCTCAGCCGGCCTCTGCCCTTCCCCAGCCTCCTCCACAACCTCTGGAGTCACACTTCTATTCCCTGTCAGCTGTTCCTCCTCTTCCTCAGAATCAGTCTCCACCAGGGACATGACATGACCATTGTAGTGTTCTGGGTTCATGTGAACCCTTTTATAACTGACTCATAAGCAAAGTCAATGGGGAAGCCAGATTCGTTTAACAACCATAGTATTACTAATTTAAGAACTGAAGTTCTTAAATTAACAAAATAACAATGGTGGCAAGAAACATCGTAAAATGAGACAAAATTCACTTAACAAATATCTCAGTTTTAGCCACAGAAATTTTGGGCTCAGTTGTGGTTGTAAGTTGAAGACAACCTGTACTTCAGAAATACCGATAATCCTCAACTGACAGTCACTTAGCAATGATTCAAAGTTCTGACTAATCTATGCAGTTCCAAAGAATTGATATGAGGAAGAAGTAGCCAATGATAACTTTGGATGCAGAATTATTCCACTGACTTTCAGATTCAAAAATGGCTTGAGCTGTTCTATAGTAAAAAATAAATAAATCAATAAATGATATATCAAATGCTGCATTTCAGAAATACAGATATTGCTTACTGGCATTCACTTAGCAATGATTCAAAGTTCTGACTAATCTACCTGGGGTTACTTACAACCCAGATCCAATGTTCCAACGGCGGTTCCATTAAGCAAACGTTGTGGTTGTTAAGTGAACCAATGGTTCACTATGGGTGCAGTTTTTTCTGAAATTTTAAAATCTGGTCACATGACTGTACTTTGCTTGGGAATTGGGGTGTTAAACTCAATTTTACTGAGGGCCACATCAGGGCTGTGGTTGATCTTGGTGGGCCGGCCAGGCGTGGCCAACTGGGAGGGTGTGGCCAAGTGGCCGAGCATGGCCAGCTTGACGCCACTCACTGGGTGTGGCTGACTGGGTGTGCATGGCCGACTGGGTGGGCGTAACACCACTCACCAAACTACTGGCATGTAGATCGGGCTAAGCCACACTGGCCCGATGTTTCCTCCTCGCATTCGGTAGACAGGGCTGAAGTGATATGGGCCAGCCCCTTACATTTTCCAGGATGGCCCCATGGGCCGAATCCAGCCTGCGGGCCTTGTGTTTGACACCCCTGCTTTAGAGTGTCCATTGGTTCACTTAACAACTGCAGCATTTGCTTAATGACTGCAGATCCACTGAACAACCACACTGATTTGCTTAACAACATCACCAAAACATCCCAAAGATGCTTTTTCAAGTAGCAACTGGACTTTCTGGTTTCTGAAGAAGCTTCTTGGATGAAAAACGAAATGTCTTAAAAGAAAAACCAGAAAGTCCAGTTCCCTCTTGAAAAAAGCACTTTTGGGACAACCGTGACCTGGATGGCTGAGAATCCCCATAGACATCACAAAAAGACTGTAAAATTCGGCCAAATGATCCACCCATTTTATGATTGTGTTGGGAAGGCTCCATTATAGTTATAACTTGAGGACTACCTGTACTAAATCCCACAACTTTGAAAGCTAACTGAACAAAGATATTCAATTTTGTGTCACTTCATTCTGTCTTTTTTATATAACTAGACTGTATATTTATATAATACACTTAAATTGTTAACAGTCTATTAAGTACTTTAGAAAATAGAATCGAATATTAAAAAGTAGGTGTTCTATCAATAGGTGCTATGTTTTAAGATATTAATACTACTAGCATTATGATTATTCGGCTTTTTTGTTCAAAATTAAATGTAACATTGAAAATGAGATCAAGAAAGAGCAGACATCTAGGTATCTGTAGTGTAATAAAAGTTTTATTCTTAAGCTAAATTGCTTGTCCTTGCTATAGCAAGTCCATTTCATTCTTATGCTTCATTGCATAGATTATTTTCCTCTTAATTTGGATTTCAGCTCTCTGTCTAGTTACATCTGGCACCAAATCTACTTAAATTTCAGCCTCAATTACAATAAAGCAAGCACAGGGCTTTGACTGAACTTATGCTGCTGTGTCAATTGACATTTCAACCTTTATTGAGTCATGATAGTTTTTCCAGTTTTAACCTATTTTACTGTGGTATGTGGCATTATTTCAGCCAAATTCTAGAAAGCACCAAGAAGGTCCTGGTGATATGTAGAAAGACAGAAACTGAGTATGCCATTTGTCCTAAGCTATATTGTTCCCCTTAGATTCAGTGGAGGGCACTGTATCACCACCAGCATGTGATTTAATTGCCTACCTAGTCAGCTTCCGACTAAGGAATGAAGAGAAGAGAAGAGAAGAGAAGAGTAGAGTAGAGTAGAGTAGAGTAGAGTAGAGTAGAGTAGAGTAGAATAGGAATAGGAATAGGAATAAGAATAGAATAGAATAGAATAGAATAGAATAGAATAGAATAGGAGTTGGAAGGGACTTTGGAGGCCTCCTAGTCCAATCCCCTGCTTAGGCAGGAAACCCTATAGCATTGCAGACAAATGGTTATTCAGTCTCTTCTTAATAACTTCCAGAGTTGGAGCATTTACAACTTCTGGAGGCAAGTTGTTCCACTGATTAATTGTTCTAACTGTCAGGAAATTTCTCCTTAGTTCTAAGTTGCTTCTCTCCTTGATTAGTTTCCACCCATTGCTTCTTTTCCTACTCTCAGGTGCTTTGGGAAATAGCTTGACTCCCTCTTCTTTGCGGTAGCCCCTGAGATATTGGAACACTGCTATGGCAAGATGGATGGCTAGATGGATGTGAAGTTTGCAATGTTGCCCTGCAAATCAAGCAGCACTATGCAAAGTCTGAACAATGTTAAGGCTGAAGCTTGTGTGTGTATTTGAGCATTCCCCAAGAATGGGAATCTAACTTGAGCAACGATTGCAGGTTTTATCATTATAACGTTGCCTGTTTATGTATGGGAGTAAGCACAGTCTATCACTTAGCAGCTACATCCTATCAGGAAAAGAGTTAAAAGAGTACAGATAGTCCTCAACTTAAATCAGCTCATTTAGTGACCATTCACAATTGCAATGGCACTGAAAAAAACTGACCAAGGATCATTTTTCACAGTTACGACTTTTGCAGCATCCCCATGATCACATGATCAAAATTCAGACGCTTGGCATCTGCTTCATACTTATGACTGTTGCTGTGTCCAAAGGTCATGCAATCACTTTTCCAATCTTCTGACAAGCAAAGTCAATGGGGAAGTCAGATCCCTTAACAACCAGGGAACTAACTAATGAGACCACAGTGACTCGTTTCACAACTGGGGCAAGAGAGGTCATAAAAATTGGGCAAAACTCACTTAGCAAATGTTTCACTTAACAACAGAAATTTGGGGCTCAGTTGTGATCGTAAGTTGAGCACTTCCTGTATTTGCTTGGTGGATGCATGCCTAGGAAGATAATGGTTGAAGCATGTGGCCTCAGATTAGCCTTTTCTTAAATCTGAAGTGGAATGAGTACCAGGGAAGGGAAACAGGGTGAATCTTTAATTCTCTCTCCATACCCCGTCATCTTCTTGGATCATGAAATGCTGAGCCGGCAATGTCTACTTGCAACGTCTACTCTCATTGACCTATGTACCAATCCACAACCCCAATCATTTCTCAAAGGATTCTGTGTCCTGAGTTGATCTCTTTGCAAAGATGTTTGAATGCATTTGCCAGCATCTCTTCCGATGCTCAATATTTCTGCAAATGAACTGCTCTTCTAGGCCATCTCACACACAAAAAAGTGCTACTTGTTTTCTATGGGCATCTCGGATGGTATGTGGGAGTGACCTTGGGGGACCACTCAGTCTAGGGCTGTAGGCAACGGTCTGATAAGACGCAGCTCAGCCTGAAGGTGGTTGGGAAGCCTTCCCTAGTTTTCCAGAGGTTAAAAGGAGAGGAGGGGAGAAACACGTTTAGTCTTGCAAGATTCTGCTTAATACAACCTTACAATAAAGAAAGCGCTGATGTTCTTAATTGTGCTTCCTGTCTGGGCTACCTCAAAGAGCTAACATCATCAGTCTCTCTTTATGTATCTTTTCTCCATTTGTCTCTTTCAGTGGCTGGTAACCTTTCAATTATCTTCCATGTATGGGGTTCTTCCACTTGCTTCCTCTTGACAATATAGGACAGCCTTAGTGGTGGTATTCATATATTGGATGTTCAGGTTGCAGTGAGGACTACTGTCAATGCTTGAGGTGTCTGATCACTGATTGCCTGGACATGGGGAACAAAACCTGACCTTTTGTGCTTAATTTCTTTTTTCCTTTCAACAAAATAAGCCATGATACATACTTGCATGGGTTTTGCAGCACGATACTCAACAAAAAATACTCTATGAGTATAATGGGTATCACATCTGTAGCTCAGATTCTCTTTTCTTTTGGCACAAACGCATAAGCTTTGGAACTCAATACCCTAAGTTGGGCATCCTTCTATGTTAATATTGAGCTCTGGTTCTCTGAGCTTGCTTGTTCTCCTGTAAATGTTCCATTGTCAAGCTGGGTAACATCATCAATGCATGAGAGAGTAGAATTTGCTGGTTTATATATAACATTAATATATATATATATTAGTTGTTTGACCTGCCAGTCTTGGTTGGGGTGTGGTTATTTTCTTGATGATTCCTTGATTAGAATACTGTTTCTTCCTTGATTGTTTATCTGGTACTGTTTCCTGCATCTCTGGGTGTTGTCTGCTCTGGCTCTTTGTTTTTTTCCTTGATATTTGGGTATACCTTTCAAGTGATATACAGTTGGAGCTTCCAGAGCTATGCCACAACAGTTTAATTATGAGCTACATACACTGTCGCAGGATCCAAATTGGGTGAGTCCCTGGAACCAGAGATTTCAGATTCCTGCTGAAGCCCCCCCTCAGGGAACTTCTCTCTACCAGAATATGTGTTTTGGGCTATTCTACACTTGGCATTTATGTGGTGCCTGGTTGCGACTGGCTTTTTAGTTGTTGGTTATGATGCTGATGGCTGGCTTTTATGTCATAAATTCTACACATAGCTGGGGAATTCTGGGAATTGAAGCCTACTTGTCTTAAAGCTGGTAAGGTTGAGAAACACTGCTCTAAAGTTAATTATGAGCTACATACACTGTCGCAAGATCCAAATTGGGTCAGTCCCTGGAACCAAAGATTTCAGATTCCTGCTGAAGCCCCCCCTCAGGGAACTTCTCTCTACCAGAATGTGTGTTTTGGGCTATTCTACACTTGGCATTTATGTGGTGCCTGGTTGCGACTGGCTTTTTAGTTGTTGGTTATGATGCTGATGGCTGGCTTTTATGTCATAAATTCTACACATAGCTGGGGAATTCTGGGAATTGAAGCCTACTTGTCTTAAAGCTGGTAAGGTTGAGAAACACTGCTCTAAAGTTAATTTGTCTCCTTTGTCCCTTTCTCTCTTCTCTCCTTTTGGCTTATTATGTTGATCTTTATACAACTTGAACATCCAGAATCACTCATACTGCTGCAAATTTAGCCCTTTAGCTAACCCTCCAATTTACAAAAGCATGATTCTCAGTAGCACGTTCTTCGGAGCAATAAAGGTACAGGTAGTCCTTAATCATTTGTTTAGCAACTGTTTGAAGTTACAACCATGCTGAAAAGAGTGACTTATGACCAGCCCTTGCACTTATAATCATCACAGCCTCAGAGTCACAAGATCAGAATTCAGGCACTTTGCAACCAGCATGTATTTACAATGGTTGCAGAGTCCTAGAGTCATATGATTGTCATCTGTGACCTTCCCAGCCAGCTTCCAACAAGCAAAGTCAATGTGGGAAGATGGATGCACTTAACTACATGATTCCCTTAACACTGCAATGATTCACTTACCAGCCTTGGCAAAAGGTTGTAAAATCTGGCGCCACTCACTTAACAACCATCTTGCTTTTCAATAGAAATTCTGGTTCCAATTGTGGTCATAAATTAAAGACTACCCGTATGCAATTTTTTTTGGGGGGGTTGCAATTCTTCAGTGCTCTTGCTTTGTCAGCTACACAATCTAATTCCTGGAGGGAGCCTTTCATAAGCGAGTAAGTATTATATCTTTTCTCTATGACAAGTCTATTAAAAATAGACTTGACTTCAGATCTTGGACACTGTCAGTGTTCCAAGATAGACCAAACTTGGAAACCAACCTTTATTATAAGATTACAGTAACAGAATCTTCCAAGTTTGAAGGTGCTTCTCCCTTTTTCTCTGTGAGAATCAGGAAAGGCCAGAACTGAGATGCTTTATCAAATTACATTTCTGTCCTGGATTTATATTTCTTTCTATCTGTTGTCTTGGCTGCAACTCTTTTTCCTGTTCCTAAAGATTATTCCTTTTTCCCCTTACAGGCATATAAGGCATTTTAATTGTTATACGATGTACCTCTCTAATGAATAACAGAATTTTATAAAGCCTCTTTCACCTGAGATGACCTTTTATCCATTTGTCAAATAAACTGTACGTTTATACACTGACTCTGTAAACTGTAAGTCTATAAACCTTATTTATGATGTGACTGCAGAATCATCTCATGTTTTCTTATACAGGCTGAAGTACAGTATGTCATGACTTTTAAAATGAAGTCTAACAAGTTTGCCCTGCCTCCCTCTTTTAGAACAATCGGTTTGCAGATGACCCAAGCCCTTGCACATGAATCATTTCCTTTCTTTTCTCCTGAAGGGTTTTAACAGAAACCACATCTCATTTTTTAAGAGTTATACAAAATACAATTTGATAAGTTCCTTATCAACAAATTGAGATCTGCTTTCTCTTTCCTTTAGTTGCTCAAGGAAATTCACTCCTTCTTGTTCCTTTGTGAATCTCTTTTTCACAATTACTTCAGTTTCTGCTTCTACTTCAGCCCTAATCCTTCTGGAGAAGTGTGTCTGTATGTTCCTAGACCAGGAATCTATCCACAACAATGATTTGTGAAGCTAGTTTTATAACCAGAATGGAGATTCATTTTGGGGAGTTACATTGAAGAGCTAGGCTAAACCAAGCACCTGCTTATTGCTAGTTACATCTTGCCAGGAGAATAATCAAAAGAGCATTAGCTCTGCATTCATGTTCCTAACGAGAAAAAGCAGAAGCAAGTGACTTCCAATTAACAAACTCTTAGAAAAGGAATAGAAGGAATGACAGATAAAGAAGGGACACAGAAATATATATATATATATATATATATATATATATATATATATATATATATATATATATATATATATATTTACTTATTTATTAATCGCACTTTTATACCGCTCCCTCTCCCAAAAAGGGACTCGGGGCGGTGAACAGCCCACTAAAAACATACAATAAATACATAAGAAATACGATTAAAAATAAATTAAATAATCAAATCGGCTGTCTATTAAAATTTAAGTTAAAAATTAAAACTAATAAAACCCTAATTTAATTAATTAAAACCAAAAAACATAGTTACTGGGCCAGGCCGGCCTGTTCAAAAAGCAGGGTTTTTACTGCGCGCCGGAAGGTCAGAATATCCGTCATAGCCCGTATCTCCGGGGGGAGATCATTCCATAGGGAGGGAGCTCCCACAGAGAAAGCCCGAACTCTCGGGGCCACCAGCCGACAACAGTCAGGCGGCGGCACCCCAAGTAGGGCCACCCTGTGGGAGCGTACTGGGCGGCGGGAGGTTGTTGATGGCAGCAGGCGGTCCCGTAAGTACCCAGGTCCCGAGCCATGGAGCACTTTAAATACCATCAGTACCACCTTGAATCGAATCCGGTAGGCCACAGGAAGCCAGTGCAGCCTGCGGAGAAGTGGTGTTACGTGTGCACCTCGAGGGGCGCCCACGATCACCCGCGCGGCTGCATTCTGAACTAACTGCAACCTCCGGAGACTCTTCAAGGGGAGCCCCATGTAGAGAGCATTGCAATAATCCAAGCGGAAGATAACGAGGGCGGAGGTGACTGTGAGAAGTGCGCCCAGATCCAGAAAGGGCCGCAACTGGTAAATCAGACGAATCTGATAAAAAGCCCCCCTGGCGATGGCTGCAATATGTTCTTCCAAAGACAGCCGTACATCCAGGAGGACACCCAAGTTGCGTGCCCTTTCCACGGGGGTCAAAACCTCTCCCCCCACGGCCAGCGAAGGAATAAGCTGGCTGTATCTGGGCGCAGGAAACCACAGCCACTCGGTTTTGGCCGGGTTGAGACGAAGCCTGTTACGACCCATCCAACCCCGCACGGCCTCCAGGCACCGGGTCATCACTTCGACGGCTTCGTTGGGGTGGCCCGGGGTGGAGATGTACAGCTGAGTATCATCAGTGTACTGATGGAACTCCACCCCAAAGCCACGGATGATCTCACCCAGCGGCTTTACATAAATGTTAAACAGCAGGGGCGAGAGCACCGACCCCTGAGGCACCCCACAAAGCAGGGGCCTTGGGGACGATCTCTGCCCCCCCCGTTAACACAAATTGCGAGCGGTCGGAGAGGAAGGAGGAGAACCACCGTAATACGGTGCCTCCAACCCCCAACCCCTCCAACCGCTGCAATAAGATACTGTGGTCGACAGTATCAAAAGCCGCCGAGAGATCTAACAGGACCAGGACAGAGGAACAACCTCTGTCCAGAGCCTCCAGAGATCATCAACCAACGCGACCAACGCCGTCTCCGTGCTATGCCCGGGCCTGAAGCCCGATTGGAGGGGGTCAAGATAACTCGCTTCATCCAGGAATCGGGGAAACTGACGGGCCACCACACTCTCTACAACCTTCGCAACAAAGCGAAGGTTGGAGACGGGACGATAATTTAATAACAATGCTGGGTCCAGGGACGGTTTCTTGAGGAGGGGCCGCACCACCGCCTCCTTCAAGGCGGTAGGTAGAAGCCCCTCTCTCAAGGAAGCATTTATAATACCCTGGAACCAGCCTCGTGTCACCTCCCGAGTGGCCAAAACCAGCCAGGAGGGGCATGGGTCCAGCAAACAGGTGGTGGCATTCAGTCCCCCCAACACCCTGTCCACGTCTTCTATAGTAACAGGGTCGAACTCAACCCAACTGGCCTCACCGATATCCACCCCCGCCCCCCCACCCGGAGATGCCCAGTTGGAGTCCAGCTCGTCCTGAATCTGAGCGATTTTATCCTGCAGAAAACTAGAAAACTCCTCAGCCCGTCCCTGTAAGGGATCCTCCCGCGCTTCCCTCTCTAGAAGGGAGCGGGTCACCCTAAACAGGGCGGCTGGGCGGTTTCCGCGGACGCAATAAGGGTGGAGAGGTAAGTCCTCCTCGCCACCTTCATCGCCACTAAATACGTCTTAATATAAGATCGTAGAAGTGTTCGGTCAGACTCAGAACGGCTAGCCCTCCAACTGCTCTCTAGGCGTTTTTTCCGGCGCTTCATCTCCCTTAGCTCCTCAGAAAACCAAGGAGCCATTTGGGATCGGCACCGGGTCAGAGGCCGCAAGGGCACGACCCGGTCAAGGGCCCCAGCAGCCACCCTATCCCAGGCGGCAACCAAGCCCTCAACCGAGTCGTGTGTGAGAGTTTCGGGAAATGGCCCAAGCTCCATCAGGAACCTATCAGGGTCCATCAGGCGCCTGGGGCGGTACCATTTTAATATATATAACTATATATAGTTATATATATATATATAACTTTGTATTACAACACTCTGTTAAGCCCCAATTAAGGGAGAAAGCATACTGCTTTCTTTTCTGTCTTTCGGCTCATCACCAGAGACCATACCGACAGAAAGCTATTTGTTTCGTTGTCTTTTCTTTACATGTGTGTAAGGTTTTTAAGCTGATAAGTCTCCTTCTTGCTCACACAGCAAATACTGCTTCAGTTTCCAAGTTTCAGTTTCCAAACAGCCCTCAACTCTCTCACACGCTGACTGGACGCTAATCAGATGAATACCAATGGATGCTGGTTGGCAGAGGCACAATTTTTTTTCCTTATTTTCCTCTGCAAAGTCAATGGGGAAGCCAGATTCACTTAACAACCATGTTACTAACTTAACAACTGCAGTGATTCACTTAACAACTTGGTAAGAAATACTGTAAAATAGGGCAGAACTCACTTAAAAATTGTTTTGCTTAGCAACAGAAATTTTGGAATCAATTGTGGTAAGTCAAGGACCACTTGTAGTGTGTTTCAGACCAACAACTTATTACTTCATAATCTTCCAATCTACTTCATTTTATGTACATTGTCCTGAGTTACAGGCATCTTTAAAATTATTGTTCTACTATTGACTAAATAAGACATAAATATCAGGGGTGGGATTCTACCAGTTCGCACCTATTCTCTAGAACCGGTTGTTAACATTCTAAGCAGTTCAGAGAACTGGTTGTTAGAAGAAATTACTGGCCTAATCCTGTAAGGAAGGCAGGGAGGAAACATTCTGGTGTTGCTTACAGAAACTGCCTCTCTGTTAACCCTTATTACATTCTTGGCAGGACTAGACTTCCTGTCTCAGGAACTTCTCTGGAGTTTTTTTCCCTCCTTTGCTGGTACTTTGCTTATGTGGAGTGACCATTTAAAGTTACAATGGCACTGAAAAAAGTGATTTATGATCATTTTTCACACTTACGACTGTTTCAGCATCTCCATAGTCATGAGAGGCCAGGCGAGGAGATGCGTGCCTCGATGTGAGTGATATTGAGTTGGCCATGCCCAGCCAATAACATGACCACTAAGCCATGTCCACCCAGTCACATGACCACCAAGTCACGCCCACCACCTAAGCCACACCCACAGAACTGGTTGTTAAAAAGTTTGAATCCCACCCCTGATAAATATATTTTGTAAAGTTGCCACAAAATTCATTGTTATTATTTCTTCATTTTGGCTCTGCATTATTTCAATGTCTTTTTGGACTTTTAGCTAAAGAAACATATGTACCCACTGGCCACTAGATGGAGCAATTCAATTTCAGTAATTCTGTATTAGAAGGAAGATCCTCAAAATTTAAAATCTGAACACCTTCTCAGTACCATTTATCTAATTTTCCCATTTAAGAAAGACCAAAACAACCTGAAGCAATGTCTGCCTTTGTAGTATATGCAATTGAAGTTCTATTCTATATTATATGAAGCCCACAGGTTTTTCTTTCCAGAATCCTAATTAGTAAATATAACTTTTTATGTTTTCATTTAAATGTAACTAAGTTTTGGTAATAACCTTTTTATTTAAATTAGCAATCCAAAAATTAATGACCTGATATTGTTACAAGCATGTGTTGTGTCAGCCTGTGCAATTTGCTTTGAAATCATATTCACTTTTAGTATCACACACTATCTTATCTATCTGTACTCTTACAGTTATGGATTAGAGCTGATGGAAGTAAATGGATGGGAAAACTGTCCAAGCACGGTCTGCTCATTACCTACTGCCATTAGAAATAAGACATGTTTTGTCTTCATCAGAGTTGTTGGAAATAGAGGTTGCGTAGTTGCTTATCCTTTCAGTAATGCTCACCTAGATTCCCCTGCTCCCTCTACTAATAACAAAAGCAGTCTGCAGAAGATCATGAGGAATGGGAAGTATACTGTTTTTACTCACAGGCCCAGCCATCTGACAAATAAAACCAAACATTAAACTTTCTGAAAGCCGGTTTTTCTCCACTACTGTTCCTCTATACCCCTCTCCTTTTTTTATAGTTCAAATAAAACTGCTCTGGAATTAACAAGGAGTAAGTGGAAAACAGTCCTGGATTCTATGAGCCCAGAACCTTACAAAAAATAAGTTGCCAGATTGCTGGTTTCTTGCTGCTTTAACTGAAAGAAATTAGAAATCTTTTTTCCTCTTGGTTGCTGATCAGAAGTTCCATAGGCATATTTCATGCAGCTGTGACTTGTCTACCTATATATTCAAATAATGCATTACAGTTAGCATTAGGAGAGAGATAAACTACTCAATGCCTGCCAGATGTTTTGGACTTCAAAACAACTTTTTAGCTTGGCCAACAAGAAGACAAATTGAGAGACAATTCCTATATTACAGCAAAAATGTCTTGACAAATTACCTCTCTCCAAAAATATGGTGCTACTTGAACATCAGCGAAATGTGTTATGAGCTGTTATGCCTCCCCCTAAATCCCATAAGAAGAAAGAATTGTAAGTATTATAAAGCTGTATGCTTGCTCCAGGGTACTTTGAACCGATTACAGTTTTAATATTGTAAGCTGCCCAGAGTTACCCAGGAATAAGATAGGCGGCCAATAAATTTGACAGAAAACAGATAATAGATAGGTAGGTAGGTAGGTAGATAAATAGTTAGATGATAGTAGATAGGTAGATAGTAGAGGCAGGCAGGGAGACATGGCTATTGGCTGGCTGGCTGGCTGGCTAGGTAGATAGGCGAAAGGAAGGATAGATAGGTAGGTAGGTGGGTAGATGGGTAGATAGATTGGTAGATAGATGGGTAGATTGATGGGTTGATAGATGATGGATAGATAGATAAATAGACAGATAGACAGATAGACAGGCAGACAGACGGACAGACAGACATAGATATTAGCAAGACAAATTAGACATAGATCTAGGTATAGATAGAGATAGGGACAGAGACAGAGATAGAGATCAACTGGAGATAAATTCCTTGTGTGTCTAATCACACATGGCCAATAAAGAATTCTAATTCTGACAGATAGATAATAGTATGTAGGTAGGTAGGCAGACACATAGACACATAAACAGACAGACTATGGATAGTTCTGGGTTCAGGGGTGGGAGCTGGCAACTAGGCTGAGTCCATTTCAGGTGCAATTTCCTACTTACAGTATGCTCCTTCTTTGATAAACCACTTACCAAGAGTATATGCCTTGGCAGGATTGAGATTTAAGTAGCTTTGTCCTCTTGTGGCACTTTACCAATTCCAAGCATCAGTTTAGGACATTCATGGTTTCACCTAGAAGAAGCCAAATGAAAAATAGAAAATAAACATAATCTGCATTTGATTAATTAAGAAATTCCAGTGATAAGAGCCATCTGCCAAAAGGAAAGGTTAAAATAATTCCAGCCAATCTGAAACCATTTGTGCTAATTAGCTTGCCTAGCTTTATGAGGTTTGGGATCATCAGAGAAATCAATATATGGAAACTATCATACAGAATGGGAATCCATTGTAT
Source organism: Bungarus multicinctus (assembly GCA_023653725.1). NCBI lineage: Eukaryota > Metazoa > Chordata > Lepidosauria > Squamata > Elapidae > Bungarus > Bungarus multicinctus. The sequence goes on along the minus strand of CM042842.1, from coordinate 51,859,468 downwards.
TTCAGATCAATTTCAGTGGGGTATCTAGACTGGTTAACATCAGAAGTATGTCAGAAATAACTCAAGTAAGGCATTATTTCAAGGCCTTATTTCTTTCTGATAGGTAGCAGTGCACGTGCGATATGGGGAAGGTATTTCCATAACAATTACTACACATTATTAAATATGCAATACTAAATTACTATTACATTCCTATCAGTTCTGCAAGCAGGAATATTCTCTTATTTATTCAATTATTTCAAAATTGAAAAGTCCAGCAAAAGTTCCTGTTTCCCAGGTGAAGTTAGAAGCCTGCTTATGACCTTTCACATCACCAAAGACACGAGTTCAGTCCTGAGCTACAGATAGTCTCTACTATTTGGAAGTTGTCCTTTCTCTAAGTTGCCAAGCCACTAAAGCAGGGGTGTCAAACTCATGACTCGTGCTGGCCCTGCCCCACCCCCTCCGGGTGTAACAAAGGGGGGGAAACAGAGGTGGTATTCAATAGGTTCTGACCAGTTCTGGAAAACCTGTAGTGGAAATTTTGAGTAGTTCAGAGTACCGGCAAATACCACCTAGGACTGGAGATTTTACATTATCCTTCCCCTGCCACGCCCACAGAACCGGTAGTAAAAAAATCTGAATCCCACCACTGGGGGGAAAGTCCTGATACGTCACGTGATGCCTCCAGGAGTTTGACACCCCTGCACTAAGACATTCTTGGCTCTTATCAATTGCAACCCACAGTGAGGTGCTATTAGATAGGGGATGATTTAATTTCTTATGGAGATTTTACAAGTGTACAATTCACATCTATGAACACTATTTTAAAACTATTTTTTAAAGTGATCAATTCTCTCCCTCCATTCTCAGGGAAAATACACAAGGCCCTTAGCAGAGGCACGTATTTGAGCATAGGTAAAGTAGGAGGGGGGAATCCTGAATGCCAGATTGTGCCTCTGCATGGTTTAGGCTTCAGGGATGTCACATAGAGGTGTCAAACAAATCAAGATGGCAAATGCGGTCACATAATCAAAACCTTATTGTGCATGTGATGGATGTAACACATTAAATGGGATAGGTGTTGATTGTGCAATCATTTCTCTCACCTGGACATTTTTACCCCTTTTGCAGATACCTCTGCCAAATTTCCTGATATTTCTGTCTGAGCCAAATGAGACATCAGTAGATGAACCCAGGAGATACCAGTCAGCGGTAGGCATTTATCAAATCATGCATGCCCAAAGCCGGAAGGTTAATCTTCTGCAAAATTTATATAACAAGGCATTGTGTTTAATAGCATTTTATGATAATACTGTAATGTTGATAAAGTTGTCAGTCCCATTAGGTGGACCAGACCAAAAAAATAAACCCCACAAGCTAAAACTATTTTTTTTAATTGAGATTGCTTACAGTAACCCAATTTTGTAGGCCTCCTCCTAAAGAGGTTCCACTGAGTTAGGAAGGTGTCTATCTGAGCTACTTTTAACTATTATCTGTCTATTATGGATTTAAAACAGGAGTGGGGTGCAAATATTTTTACTACTGGTTCTGTGGGCATGGCCAGGTGGGAGTGGCTAGGTGGGCATGGCCATGTGGCTGGGTAGGCGTGTCTTTTTTTGCTCCCAGGAAGCTTCCTTGAGGTCCAGGAGGCAAAAAACGGAACACGGGTGGGCCACGCAGCACTCCTCCCCATGCCCCTTTTTGCCTCCTGGGCCTCAGGGAAGCCTCCTGAGTGAAGCAGTAAGACAGCAAGGGGGGTAATGCGCTCCGACCTTCTCGACCCGTCTTGCAGGCCTGGTTGTGCAGACTCTCAGGCCCTGAACACCCAGCTGATGTTATGCAATGCCAGGTCCGTTATAAATAAGGCCCCCCTGATTTTTGATCTGATTCAGGATGAGGGTGTGGACCTGGCAGGAGTCACCGAAACCTGGTTGGACCCAGAGGGGGGTCTCCCCCTGGTAACGATGTGCCCACCAGGTTTCCAGGCATTTCATCGGCCGAGGGCTCAGGGTAGGGGTGGTGGTGTGGCAGTAATTATTAGGGAAGATCTCTGTCCTAGGGAGGCCACTGTACCTCAGATGGCTGGCTGTGAGTCCCTCTTTGTGAAGTGGGGTCAGGGTGGGGTCAGGGTGGGCAGATGGGTCTTTTGATAACGTACCTGGCTCCCTGCTACGTATTATCGGCCCTGCCCAGGCTCCTCGGGGTAATAGCCGAGCTGGCGGTGGAGACACCCAGACTATTAGTTGTGGGTGACTTCAACCTGCCTTCACTCGGTGAATCCTCTGGGGCGGCCCGAGAGGTCTTGGCCTCCATGACGGCCTTGGACCTGACCCAATTAGTTTCTGGACCCACTCACACGGGAGGACACATGCTGGACCTGATTTTCGTCTCTGGACAGTGGTTGAATGATCGGTTAGAGGATATAGCTGTCAAACCTTTGTCATGGTCTGATCATTCTCTCCTTAGACTAGACTTCTGTACCGCCAATCCACACCACAGGGAGGCGGAGCTGAGGAGATGGTTCCGCCCCAGACGCCTGATGGATCCTGAACGGTTCCAGACGGAGCTTGGGCCATTACCTGAAACTCTGGCTCATAATTCAGCCACAGACTTGGTAGCCGCCTGAGATAGGCTGGCTGCCGAGGCTCTAGACCGAGTTGTGCCTTTGCGACCTCTGACTCGGCAGAGATCTCACTTGGCTCCGTGGTTTACGGAGGAGCTGAGGGAGATGAAATGCCAGAAAAGATGTCTGGAGGGCATCTGGAGGGCCAGTCGTGCCGAGTCTGACCGAACACAGGTTAGGCCCTATATTAGGACCTACCTAGTGGCGATAGAGGTGGCGAAGCGTTCTCACTTCTCTACGCTTATTGCATCGGCAGAAAATTGACCCGCCGCCCTGTTTAGAGTGACTGGCTCCCTGCTTGGGCCGGGAGCGCGGGAGGATCTCTTGCAGGGAAGGGCGGAGGAGTTTTCACGATTTCTGCATGATAAAATCGCTCAGATTCGGGCCGGGTTGGACTCTAGTTGGGAGGTCCCGGAGGAGGTGACTGCGGCGAGTCTTGAGACAGTTATCTGGGATGAGTTCGACCCTGTGACCGCCAAGGGTATAGACAGGTTGCTGGGGCGGCTGAATGCCACCACATGTTTATTGGACCCTTGCCCCTCCTGGCTGATCTCTACCACCAGAGAGGTGACGCGGAGTTGGCTCCAGGGAATTGTTAACGCCTCTTTGATGGAGAGCTCGCTGCCCACTGCCTTGAAAACGGCAGTGGTGCAACCGCTCCTTAAGAAGCCCTCCCTGTACCCAACTCTCTTGAACAACTATCGTCCTGTCTCCAACCTTCCCTTCGTGGCGAAGGTTGTTGAGAGTGTGGTAGCAGGTCAGCTTCCCCAGTACCTGGATGAAGATACGTACCTGGATTCCTTCCAATCGGGCTTCAGGCCCGGACATAGTACTGAAACGGCATTGGTCGCATTGGCTGATGATCTCTGGAAGGCCCGTGACAGGGGTTATTCCTCTGTCCTGGTCCTATTAGACCTATCAGCAGCTTTTGATACTATCGACCATAGTATCCTATTGCAGCAGTTGGGGGGGTTGGGGGTTGGGGGCACCGTGTTGCGGTGGTTCGCCTCCTTCTTCTCTGACCGTCTGCAATTTGTGTTGGCGGGGGGAGAGATCCACGTCTAGGCCCCTCGATTGTGGGGTGCCTCAGGAGTCGGTCCTCTCTCCTCTCCTGTTCAACATTTATGTGAAGCCGCTGGGGGAGATCATCCGTGGCTTTGGGATGAGGTGTCATCTGTACACTGATGATACTCAGCTGTACATCTCCACCCCAAGCCACCCCAACGATGCCATGGAGGTCATGTCCCATTGTCTGGAGGTCGTGCGGAACTGGATGGGCGGGAACAGCAACAGCGGGAACTCAACCCTTCCAAGACTGAGTGGCTGTGGTTTCCGGCGTCCCGATATAGCCAGGTAGTTCCATCGCTGGCTATTGGGGGTGAGATTTTGCCCCCTTCAGAGAGGGCTCGCAATCTGGGTGTCCTCCTGGATGTACAACTGTCTTTGGAAGACCACATTACGGCCGTCTCCAGGGGGGCGTTTCATCAGGTTCGCCTGATCCGCCAGATGCAGCCCTTTCTGGATTGGGATGCCTTACGCACGGTCACTCATGCCCTGGTCACCTCCCGACTGGACTACTGTAATGCCCTCTACATGGGGCTCCCAAATGGGAGCATCCGGAGGCTTCAACTGGTACAGAATGCGGCCGCACGGGTGATTATGGGGGCGTCAAGGTTCTCTCATGTGACGCCCCTCCTGCGCGAGCTGCATTGGTTGCCAGTGGCCTCTTGGGTGCGCTTTAAGATTTTAGTGTTAACTTTTAAAGCGCTCCATGGCATCGGACCAGGATATTTACAAGACCGCATTGTGCCATTTTCCTCTCACCGTCCGGTGCGCTCCCACAGGAAGGGTCTCCTGCAGGTCCCGTCGGCATCTATGTGCCGGCTGGTGACCCTGAGGAATAGGGCCTTCTCTGTGGGGGCGTCTGCCCTCTGGAATGGGTTGCCTCCGGAGTTACGTATAGCCACGGACCTGGGGACCTTCAGGCGTGCCTTGAAAACCTGGCTCTTTGACCAGGCCGGCTTGGGCTGATTTTAGATTTGGGTGTTTTACTTTTTATATTAAATTTTAGAGTTTTAGGGAGGGGTTTTAATTGATTACAGCCAGGGCCTTAGTTTAATTTAGTTTTAACTTTTCACATATTTATTGTTTTAATTGTATGGCTGTGCACCGCTCCGAGTCCTTCGGGAGAGGAGCGGTATATAAATAAATAAATAAATAAATAAATAATAATAATAATAATAATAATAATAATAATAATAATAATAATAATAATATTAATATCCCGGCACAGCTGATCATTGGAACGACTTGTTGTCATGAGGGGGAAAAAAGGGAAATACCATTTCGGCCAAACCGGTAGCTGTTTTTTTACTACTGGTTCGGCTGAACGGTAGCATTTTTTTACCACCAGTTCATCTGAACTGGGCTGAACCGGTAGAATACCACTACTGACTTAAAATGTTTCACCCCCCGTTGAATCTGGCAAAGTTATCTTCCTTACCCTCGACAAAAGGGGATCTTCACAAGATTGTTAGGTTCTCCTGATGTAAGACATTTCCCACATTATTTGTCAATGTCCTTTTATCTGCAGTGTTTTCAGATATTAATTTTGCTGTATTTATTTCTCCATACTGGCATGGCCCACAGTATAGCTTTTCTCAACCTGCTGCTTTCCAGTGAAGAAAGTTAGCACCCACTCCTCTTAGAGGAATGAAATATTTTAGGAAATATTAAAAAGGCAGAATATTGTATTTCTCTGGATGAGAAAAGGAGAAACATGTTTTTAAAGACAAAGCAGCTCCCTGCAGCTTCCTGCCCTCAACAGATATTTTGGTGCCAGTGTTATCTACAAGACAAAAGACTGGGCCAGCCTATCTACAAAACAAAAGACCTTCAGATCCAGGATGATGGGATTATCATTCAGGGCAAAGCTATTCAGCCACAATGGGAATTGCCCTTCATTACATAACCTAGCAAGGTTCCACCAAACTTGATTCAGACAAACATGACACCACATAGGAGTCTGAAACCAATAGGATACATGCCATTGCCACAGGAACAGGAAGATCAAGGTCAAAGCTCAAGAGAGGATATAAATAACACTCACTCTTCACTCCATGTGGTCAGCTACCCAGAATCACACGTGCTTGGTAGTTCTGTTTCACCATTAAATCATCCTTCCAAGCAGCCTCCATGTTTCCAGTGTCTTTCTCCCCACTTGGAACAGGACCCAGATGGACATTTCTTCCAATTGTGCCCTTGCGGCCTCTGACCCGGCGCCGCTCCCAAGTAGCTCCCTGGTTCTCCGAGGAGCTTAGGGAGATGAAACGCCGGAAAAGACGCCTAGAGAGTAGTTGGAGGACCAGCCGTTCTGAGTCTGACCGAACACTACTACGTTCTTATATTAAGACGTATTTAGTGGCGATAAGGATGGCGAGGAGAACTTACCTCTCCACCCTTATTGCGTCCGCAGAAAACTGCCCAGCCGCCCTGTTTAAGGTGACCCGCTCCCTCTTGAATGTGGAGTCGCGGGAGGACCCTTTGCAGGGTCGAGCTGAGGAATTTTCTATATTTCTCCAGGACAAAATCGCTCAGATTCGGAACGAACTGGACTCCGACTGGTCATCTCCGGGCGAGAGGGCGACGTCAGATATCGGTGAGGTCATCTGGGCTGAGTTCGACTCTGTTACAAAAGAACACGTTGACAGAATACTGGGGGGACTGAACGCTACCACTTGTTTATTAGACCCGTGTCCCTCCTGGCTGGTCTTAGCCACTCGGGAGGTAACACGAGGCTGGCTCCAAGGCATTATTAACGCTTCCTTGAGAGAGGGGTTTCTACCCGCCGCTTTGAAAGAAGCGGTGGTTCGACCCCTCCTCAAGAAACCGTCCTTGGATCCAACATTGCTATCCAATTATCGTCCTGTCTCCAACCTTCGCTTTGTAGCGAAGGTCGTAGAGACTGTGGTGGCACGTCAGTTCCCGCAGTACCTGGATGAAGCGGATTATCTCGACCCCCTCCAATCGGGCTTCAGGCCCGGACACAGCACTGAGACGGCGTTGGTCGCGTTGATGGATGATCTCTGGAGGGCACGGGACAGAGGCTATTCCTCTGTTCTGGTCCTTCTGGATCTATCAGCGGCTTTTGATACTATCGACCACAGTATCCTATTGCATCGGTTGGAGGGGTTAGGGATTGGAGGCACCGTTCTTCGATGGTTTTCCTCCTTCCTCTCCGACCGTTCGCAATTTGTGTTGACGGGGGGACAGAGATCGACCCCAAGGCCCCTACTTTGTGGGGTACCTCAGGGATCGGTTCTCTCTCCCCTACTGTTCAACATTTATATGAAGCCGCTAGGTGAGATCATCCGTGGCTTTGGGGTGGAATTCCACCAGTACGCTGATGATACTCAGCTGTACATCTTCACCCCTGACCACCCCAACGAAGCCCTCTTAGTTCTGACCCGGTGCCTGGAGGCCGTACGGAGTTGGATGGGTCATAACAGACTTCGTCTCAACCCGACCAAAACCGAGTGGCTGTGGTTTCCTGCCCCCTGATTCAGTCAGCTTATTCCATCGCTGGCCGTAGGAGGAGAGACATTATCCCCTGTGGAAAGGGCACGCAACTTGGGTGTACTCCTGGACGTTCGGCTATCCTTGGATGATCATATTGCGGCCGCCACCAGGAGTGCTTTTTATCAAATTCGTCTTATCTACCAATTGCGACCCTTTCTGGATCTGGACGCACTTCGCACAGTCACCTCTGCCCTCGACATCTCCCGCTTGGACTACTGTAATGCTCTCTACATGGGGCTCCCCTTGAAAAGTCTCCGAAGGTTACAGTTAGTTCAGAATGCAGCTGCACGGATGATCTTGGGCGCCCCTCGGGACGCCCACATAACACCTCTTCTCCGCTGGCTGCACTGGCTTCCTGTGGCCTTCCGGATTCGTTTCAAGGTGGTACTTACAGTTTTCAAAGTGCTCCATGGCTCGGGACCTGGATACTTACGGGATCGCCTGCTGCCACCAACAACCTCCCGCCGCCCAGTACGCTCCCACAGAGTTGCCTTGCTCGGGTACCACCACTGGATCGCTGTCGTCTAGCAGCCCCGAGACTACGCGCTTTCTCTGTGGGAGCCCCATCCCTCTGGAATTGTCTCCCCCCGGATATACGAGCCATGTCAGACATCCTAACCTTCCGGCGCGCAGTTAAGACCTTGCTGTTCAAACAAGCCGGTCTAGCCAAATAAGATCATTGGGGTTTATATTTTGGAAATTTATAGGGGTGATTCTTGGCCATCTTGATTATTTACCTGTTTTCGCTTCTGTTTTCTGTATTATCTTGTTTGTTGAGTGTACACCGCCTTGAGTCCCTTTTTGGGAGAGGGAGCGGTATAGAAGTACGAATAAATAAATAAATAATAAATAATATCAGATTAGCAGAGACTGTGGCTATGTTGCTGACTGGGAATCCTGAAAAGCTTCATGCTTACAATTTTAGTAATAAGCTAGGGGAGAGAAATGTAGAGATTTTTATTCAGACAAAATGTGACTTTAGTGCTCAAAAACCAAGGCCAAATTTCCATCCGGAGTAAAATCATCAAGATGTAGTCTCCAAAGCAGTGGGGCAAATGTGAACAAAGTGCCTTATTGGGGATCTTAACACAACGTACGCTCTGAGTCCAATCTTGTTGATGACTTCAATGTTGGAAGAGGATTGAGTTCATCCAGCTTTTTTCTATCACTGAGGCAATTATGGAGGGAAGTTTTCTCACACCCTTCCTATTACCCATAATTCGGGGTTGTTGTTTTTTGGCAGGATCCCACTTGTGTAAACAATACATTTATAGAGGAAGAATAAGCTCAGGAAGAAATTCCATCCCAAAATGAAGCCAGCAAAGCTAAAAGGATTCGGCAAAAAGCCTGAACCAACGTTGTATTTATTGCACATAATTCAAAACACACTTTCTGTTGCATGCTGAATGCTAAGGTTTTTGCAGATGTTGTGCCATCCATTCTGTCCTCTGCCTCACCAAAACAAGTTTCCCTTGGGCTAGTGTTATGTTCCAGCCTATGAGAGCTTTCTGGTTAAACTGATTCGAATGCCAAATTTCCACTGATTCAGTTAGGTCTGCCAGAATATTGCCCACTGTCTCCTTTTCAAAACACATTCTCCCTCCCTCCCTCTCTTTTTCTTTAATATAGAGTTGTTCTCTTGATTTGAATTATAGCTCCAGATGCCAACTCTTTGTTTTCATCCCTTTTCTTCAATCCATTTCTTCCAAACTATCTAAAGAGAAAAGTGTTTGTAGAACAGAACCTATGATTTTTTTTTTTTTAGCGACACATGTTTGGTGTGCTTCTCTTAAAAGTTCATTAGATTAGTATTTTCCCTAAAAATTCATTAAGCAATAATTTTGAAAAAGCAACTCTTTTGGAAAGTTAGCAAAATTGTATTTGTATAGAAAATAACCTCCGGGAAAGGATTTGCTCTTTTAAAAAAAACCATCTTGTCTGTTGTCTCACACTTGCCTCAAATGAGGTTAAATGAAGAAGTTCTAAAAATCAGTGGAAAAAATATGGTACTGAGTCAATACTCTCCACCCTGTTTTCCAAACCTAGTGAGCATGCTCAAACCAACAGGCTTAAAAATTCAGGCTCTATAATTCTGTCAGCTTCCAAAAAAGCCATGGGAGTGAAAGCTGCAGAAGGGAATCTCTGGAATTGGGGAGTATCAAGGAAGAACAAACACTTAAATTATTTAAAGGTAAATTATTTAAAAAGTTCTTCTCTCGATAAATGTTATAGCATGCTCTTTTCCCCTTTTTCCCACCTTTTGAATCCTTTATTTTCCTACAGTATGGGAAAGTAATATTTTCTGTATTTACCAAGTCATGAGATTTCCTACCTTGTTAGACCTTCTTTGTCTGCTTCCTTAAGAAAATAATCTGTATTACGCTAACAAAAAGAATCTGCCCACAACACAAGGAAAAAGGAATTCTAACCAAACTGCAGTACTTAACTCCAAATCCCCAGATTTTAGTAAGCCAATTGTATACTTGATCATAGTCAGACATTCTTGTTTTTGGATAATAAGCACATCCTCTTGTGGAGCATCCGTGATAAAACCCGGAATCGCCTTTCCCAGCCAAATTTGGTTGGAAGATTAAAAGTATTAATTAATAAATTAAATTTCCTTTGTATTATATTAGTTCAGGAAGGTCATGTTCTGCCTACTTGTACGTGTATATTCCAAAGCACAGACCCCGAGATAAACTGAAACATATAAATTTACTCAGATCTTTAGAAGACTTCTATCTCCTGGCCTGTTGCACTCATTTTGCAACAGTTGCATTAGCTTCAAATTCACCCTTACAAGGCCACCTTACCTTAGCCTTGAAAAAAGAGGCAAGGCAAATTCTTCTCCATATCCTAATTGTAGTGAAGGCATCATGCTTATTGATAGGGAAACAGGGAGGGCTTCATGGAACTTCTTATCTAGGTAGGCTCATCTTAACACCTACCATCTTAACTTTCTACAATCTAGCTAAGGAATTTCAATGGGACAAAATCCTTGTTATAAATAGTTTTATCTGCTGCACCTATTAATTACTATTGTTACTGTGTTCGTGATTTTTAAAAAATAATACCCGAATTCAAAAGTTAATAGTACAACTATGCAATACTTGCAAGTCGATTCCAAACCAGAAATAATGGCTCAAGAAAAGAGAACTGCTGTCTAGGTTCTCCTAACACAGGGACAACTATGGTCTGGCTTCAACAGAGGTTTGCTTGATGTATTGGATAACCCACGAATGGATTTATATCCATCAAAGGAATCAAATCAAATCACTATATGGTTTAACAAATTGAGTGGATCCACAAATTATTTATTTTGCATAGGTGAACGCAAAAATTAAGTTTGTGATTATGTTTGAAGTGGGATTTAGTATCTGGCTACAAAAAAATGTAATACATAGTTTTTAGTGGGATTCCAAATCTGAACACAGACTATTTAAAAAGTCCCAGAAGCTTGGCATGAAAGAGCTGCAAATACGATGAAGAATGTATGGTATATTAGATTTTGTTCCAATAAGCTACTTTTATTGGACTATTAAATCTGAATCAGTTCATTTTCCAAAATAGATGTAAATTATCTTTACAGAATTTTGATAACCTTTATCTCTGGCAAACAGACTAAAACAAATATTTATGCAGTCAAGTCCTAAGAAAGTTCATCCACAGTAAAGTCTCACTGAGTTCAGTAGAACACACCTTCAAGATTATAGCCTGATGTAAACTTGGACTTATTTAGTTTGTAAATTAGGTTAAGTTGCTCTATGACTCATTGCATTTTAGCAAGGTCTTTGTTCCTAGAAAGTGCTCTTTGGCCTAACAAACCATTTGATAGAATTTGAAATTTTGTTTTTTTTTTCATGATAAAATAACACGATTATTGAGCTTACTCAGTAAGGCTGGATATGCTAACGGATACAACAAATCTTCCAATAATGTTAATTATTTCATTTTTAAGAAGAAATACAACCTGTACTTAATGTTTATTTTTCCCCTGCAGTTGGTAATAGGCTCTTTAATTTCAAATTAGATTTAACATCACTAAAATGGTTGGCTGCAAATGGCTGCGTCCCAGGGATAGGATTCAAATTTTGTAGTAACCAGTTCTGTGGGCATGTCTGGGTGGGTGTAGCCATGTGACTGAGTGGGCATGGCTTCTTTTTTTTGCAGCAAACCCCCCCCCCTATGTTTTGGGTCTTCTGGGTCTCAGGGAAGCCTCCTGGGGAGGCATTTTTGCTCCCAGGAAGCTTCCCTGGGGCCCAAGAAGGCAAAAAATGGAGGGGGGGGGCAGGGAGGTGCTGCACCCCCTCCATTTTTTGCCTTCCTGGGCCTCAGGGAAGCCTCCTGGGTGAAGCAGTAATTAAGCGAGGGGAGTCCTGGCACAGCTGATCATAGGAACAGCTGATGGTCGGGAGGGGGAAAAATACCTTAAGGAGTGACTGGGTGGGAAAGAACGCAGTCAGGATGTCGAACATACGCACAATGTTGCACATGCGCGATAAGGACTGACTGGGCGTGGAGGGAAGGGACAGGCGGAGAGGGGTGGGACCAGCCAGGGGCACGATTTGCCGGTTGTCCAAACTGCGCAGAATCATAACAACTGGTTCTATAGAACTGGTCCGAACCGATAGAATCCCACCCCTGCTCTGTCCTTAATGTTCAATGTTAGGGTAAAAAATCACTCTAAAGAGGATCATAAATTAGTCATGGATTCTGACTGCAGCTCACTTTTATTAGAAATATAGAATAATATTTACAGGAGCTAGAATTTTCCTGGAATGGAAACTATTTTCTAAAAGCAAAAGGAAAGGATTTAGCTTTTTTTTTTTTTAATGACTTTACAGGTCTTCTGGAACTATTTCTAGATTCTGGACCAGTCGTTGTGGGTACTTAATCACTGGAGGTTTTTAAGAAGAGACTTGTCTGAAATGGTATAGGATCTCCTGCTTGAACAGGGTGCTGGATTAGAAGACCTCCAAGGTCCCTTCCAGCTCTATTTTGATTGATCTATTTTGATTGATCCATTTAAGCAATTTAGGAACAAGGGGTCCTTGGTGCTCCCTGAGCTTGCTTGTTTTCTTGCAGACATTTCATTACCCTAACTAGGTAACATCATCGGCGCTATCAAGGAGTGCCGTTTGCTGTCAGTTTATATTCTGGTGTCTTGCCTGCCTGGGTGGGTGGGGACGGTCTTAGGGATTCTTTGATTGGGCTGTTTACTGATCGTTCTGTAGGAAGTTAGCACCCACCCCTCTCCTAGAAAATTGAAATAGCCTAGGAAATATTAAAAAGGCAGAATATTTTCCCTAAAAAGAGTAGGAACTCAAGAAGCAGAAACTCACCCCCACCTTTGTTAATGGCTGGGCCATTAAGGCCTGGGCCAGAATACTTTACATAAGAAGGAACTGCAGGTAAAGCTATAGAAATTGCCAAAAGCCCTTTTAAGGGCATAATCGCCCAGCAGCCTGGAACTCAGGACAGCCTACGAAGTTGCCCCTGGGAGTCTGATAACCAATTAGAATACAAGCTCCAATTCAAATCCCAACAGAGGGTATAAAACCCAGCACTCTCAGTGCCTCAGCCCTTTTTTTCTTGATCTCTTCCCTTTCACTCTGGAGCTCCAGGCCATGTGATCCTGTCCACCATTAAACCTTCCAAGCAGCCTCCATGTTTCCAGTGTCTTTTCCCCCACTTGGAACTCAACCCAGAAGGATATTTCTTTCAACAGCTATTTGGCAGATTCTTGATTGGGGTATTACTTGTTTGATTGTTGATCTGAAGTTAACTTTTTATTACTGTAGGACATAGAATTTAGAAACAATAAATAAACAAACAAATAAGATAGTGGGGAGATGCAGAGATGACATATAATCAGCCAATCATACTTGGTTTAGGGTTAGTCCATATGAAAAAGATATTGCAATACAGTAGTAGTTGACTGCAAACTTGAGTATGAGTCAACAGTGGGATGTAGATGCAAAACAAATAACATTTTAAGCTGCATCAACAGAAATATAATTTCCAAGTTATGGGAAGAATGCTGTGTCTCCCACATCAAGGGTACAGAACATAAAATAATACAGTTAAGGAACATAGATTCTGATTGAATGTTAGACAAAACATTGTTAGGCAAAACTAAGAGGAGTTTGACAGTTGAATCAATTACCCAGAGATGTAGATGGTTCTTCTTCCGTGGACATGTTCAGCTAGGAGCTAGACAGCCATGTGCCTGGGATATTTTCTGCACTTAGCAGGAGGGTTTGACTCATACTCTTCTTTTGGACATTTTACAGGCCAGGAACAAATTGTTTTATGGAGCAACCTATGGTATACTTTTGTCCCTGATAAACTAATCTAATAGCAGTGGGCAATAATGGATAGGCACATAAGCCTTTAGTTTTCAATTTATTTATATTCTGCCTTTATTATTGTTTATAGTATTAAGTATCTGGGGGTACAGGTAACTAACAATTTTGACTAGATCTCTTCATATGTTATCTTTAATGAAGTGTGCAAGCCAACGTTTGCATTTCTAAATCGGATGAGGAGAGCACATCGTTCTTTTCTCCTGGCCACTTTTTACAGAGGCACAATTGAGTGTTTTAACAAACTGCTCACTGTTTGGTTTGGTGGCAGTGCCTCAGATAGAAGGTCCATATAGAGAGTGGTTAGGACAACTGAGAAGATTATAAGAAGCTTGTTTCCCATTAATCAAGACATTGCTTATAAGTGCTATGCACTTAGAGCTCAAAGCATTGTTAGAGACTCCACCCAACTACTTCACAGTCTGTTTCTGTTGCTCCCCTCTGGGAGGTTTCAAAGTATCTCTAGCAGGACTACTAGATTCTAGTAACAGCTTTGTTCCTTATGCCATTCGCAGGATTCTTTTTTTCCCAGTGTGTGTGTGTGTGTGTACATACATACTATGTGTATGTATGTGCACACACACACAAATTTGAATTAGACTGTGATGTTACTTTGTGTCATGTGTGGGTATGTGGGTATATGCATAATGGTTTTCTTTTGAGAGCTGAATGCAATGAAATTTCATTTGAATGTGCTAATTAGTGTACATTTAAAGTAACAAAGTTTTTATTCTATTCTACAAATAACTCAAGGCAGCGAACACATGCAATGTCTATTCCTATTTCTCTCACATCCCTTTGATGTGACTTGGGCTAGAGTGTGACTGGTCCAAAGTCACCCAGCTGACTTTCATGCCTAAATCAGGATTAGAATTCACCCTCTTCTCTCTAGGCGAACACCATAACCACTACGCCAAACTGGCACATTGTCTTTATATTATTTATTTCTTAATGTAGATTTTTTTCAATAGCTGTTGCATCTGTTGTTTTTATACCTCTGCTTTCTTTTTTCTTTTCTTTTATGATTGTTGTGTGCTGCCCATAGTTACTTTTAGTGAGATGGGCAGGTATTTGATGAATAAATAAAAGATGAATAGGCTACTTTTTAAAAAAACCTTTAAAGCAGTACTTCGCTACTGTTCATATTACCTTGGCTTAACATATCTTAAACTGGATAACTATTACATGGCAGCAAAGAGACACAGCAAATTGTAGGCTGGCGTCTGACAGGTTTGAGATTTTACTGCTTAGATGCCTAACATGACTTCTAACATGGCACAATCCCCTCTTTTGCTGCCTAATGATGGGGAAAAGGAGAAAAAAAAATGTCTACGGGTTGGGATTTAAAAGAGAAAGGGGGAGAAGGGAAACCGCTGCCTCCTCGCCCGACCTTTCCCGATAAAAGGGAAGACGCCAGGATTTTCCTCAGCCTGCAGAATGCTTCGCGTCCTCCTCCTTAGCCCCCACCCACCCCCGGGCAGTCACCTGATCCAAGGAGCCGCAAAGCACTGCTGCTTTTGCGGCAGGGTGACAACCAAAGGGCGCGACAAGGAGCGGCGGCGCCCAAAGCTGGGGAGGAGGAGGAGCCGGGCGCGTGGTGGGCGGGAGGAGAAAAACGGGAGGGCCGCGCGGGCGGTGGGCGGGAGCGAGCGCGACGCCCGTCCCGACGGGAAGCTCCCCCCTTTCCCTCATGGGAATCTGAGTCGAGGGGGTTAACACCCCCACCCAAACACGCACACACACACACACACACACACACACACCCCTGGCTCTCTGTTCCTCCGGCCGCCCGAGGGTGCGAGCCAGAGCCGCTCTCCTCCTCCTCTCCCCCCCTCCCCCCGTCCTGGTCCAGACCCGCCTCCCCGGCGGCGGTGTCCAGGTGCGAAGCCCAGACCCAATAGCAATGGCGTCCAACGCGGCGGAGAGGGAGATTTTCTTCACGGAGCTGCAGCAGGTAGAGAAAAGGAATTGGAATGGAGGGCGGGGGGTGGGGAGAGGGCAGGTCCCTTCCCTTCCTTCTCTCCAGACGAAAAGGTTCCTTCGTTTTTCCTTCCTTCCTTCCAGTTAAAAAACTTGCTTTCTTCTTCCCTCCTTCCTTCCCTCCCTCCAGTCAAAAAAGTCCCTTCCTTCCTTCCAGTCAAAAAACTTTCTTTCTTTCTTCTTCCCTTCTTTCCTTCCCTCCCTCCAGTCAAAAAAGTTCCTTCCTTCCTTCCTTCCAGTCAAAAAACTTACTTGCTTTCTTCTTCTCTTCCTTCCTTCCCTCTCCTAGTCAAAAACTTTCCTTCCTTCCCTCCAGTCAAAAAAGTTGCATCCTTTCTTCCTCCTTCCTTCCTTTTCTTCCCTCTCCTATCAAAAAAGTTGCTTTCCTCATTCCCACCCTCACCCTCCCCATCTTCTTCAGCTCCTGACTGGGGAGGTGGAGCCGCCCCCTCCAGGCCCCCTTTCTCGCCTGGTTGGCGCACCCTCCGTCCTCGACTTTAATCTCCTTTATGGGAGTAGCCTTGCCTCACTGATTGCTTGGCCTAGAAGACCCCTGGAGTTCTCCTCCCCGCCTTTCTTTCTTTTTTTTTCTGGTTGCTTTTAATTGAAAGTAAAACTTCTCATGTTAAAAAAAAAAATCCTCTCTTCCCACTCCCACCCCTACTGTCTTTCCAGTTGAGCTTGGGCATGAAGGATTCTTAACGACAGGAATGGTAAAAATCTGTGCTGGATTTTGGTACCCACAGCCCCCCCCCTCCCCCCCCGTTTAAAAATAGGGTATCACATTATCTTGACTGAAGAAAAGTAGGCATAACAAGGGATATTTTGGATTTCAGCCCTCTTCATTACTTAGCAAGTATATTGGCTGGGCATGATGGAGATGCAATCCAGTGCATCCAGAAAGTACCCGTTAGGGAAAAGCTGATCTAATAGCTAAGCAATGGACGGGAAATGATTAGAGCAATTGTTTAACATGCATCTCCTAAGTTAGGAATATAAGAAAAGCTATTCTAGATTTTTTTTAAAAAAAACGATCTGGTCGTTCATTCTTTTCTTACAGAGATCAATTAATTGCCTGTAGGCAGGACACAAATGTGCAACAGTATGTTCTTGTTTAGATTTTGCAGCAGTTTTCTGATAAACATTTTCAGAGTTGTGGCAGCACCCCCTGTTTCTTGCACTGAGACAGGTTGTTATGGAAATTTTACATGATACCTTAGTGCTTAGAACAGCATTGATTTAGGAAGCTTGATTTTTACCAACTATTAAGATTTAACTTTGTTACATTATTTCATAGATTGCATTAATAATATGAATAATTCTTGAGATTCAACAAGTGTCCTAAAGTTTATGATTTAAAAAAATGTATCACGGTTAAACTGTTTAAACTGAAACATGGTTAGGCCAAGATATGAAATGAAAGGGGGTCTATTTGCTCTAGAGATGTGTGCAAAAATGTTCAAAATGTATTGGGGTTGTGAAACAGTGGAAAAATAGAGAAGGCTCTGCAAAAATGGATGTGTTTGGTAGGATATATTATGTGGGGAGCTGCTGGGAAGGGAGAAGAGAGGAAATTTACACTTTCTCTATTTGCCCCACAAAATTCCTTCAAGTGTTGTTGTTGACCAAAATGTGGAAAAACAAAAATATTCCAGCGTTTGCTTCTGCTAAATTGTGTTTAAAGTGGAAAGGTTCAGCAGAATTTTGAGAATATGATAAATTTTATTTTATGCTCAAAACAAAATACACTTTCAGTTTTGTGTACACCAGAGTGGTATTCACAGGTTCTGACCAATTCTGGAGAACCAGTAGCGGAAATTTTGAGTAGTTCGGAGAACCGGCAAATACCACCTCTATGGGGGCTCCACCCCCATCTATTCTCTGCCTCCCGAGTCCCAGCTGATTGGCTGGGCATTTTTTTGTTGTCCTACATAAGAGAACAGAGCTGGAAAGCAGGTTAGTAGGGAGGGGAGGGAATGGGATTTTGCAGTAACCTTCCCCCAGGAGTGGGGAGGGAATGGAGATTTTACAGTATTCTTCCTCTGCCATGCCCGCCATGCCATGCCCACAGAACCGGTAAGGTGTACACCTTTAGAAATGTTTATGGTGTTTAAAATACAGGTAGTCCTTGACTTAAGATCACAATTGATTTGCTAAGCGAGGCATTTGTTAATTTTGCTCCATTTTATGACCTTTCTTGTCACAGTGACAAATTTTGTCACAAATTTTTAAATGAATTGCTACAATTGTATAGTTAGTAACCTGGTTGTTAAGTGAATCTTGCTTCCCCATTGGCTTCAAGTCATAAAAGGTGATCCCATGACCTCGGGACACAGCAACCATCAAAAATATGAGCCAGTTAACCAGCATCTGCATTTTGATCACATGACCATCGGATGCTGCAAATGTTGTAACTGAAAAATGATCATAAGTCACTTTTTTCAGTGCCGTTGTAAATTTGAAGAGTCACTAAATAAATTGTTGTAAGTTGAGAACTACTTTTATATTAATGAAATGTTTGGCCATGGTTAATAATACCCTATAATAGGCAAATGATAGAAAGGCAAAGATTAGGCTGAAAACTGAAATATAGTCATTGCCCTAGGGTGTGAAGAAACGATTATGATGTTCTCTAACCTGTCAACCTACTCTAAACAAATATTAGATGTTGTTGAATGGCTTATAATATATACTATAGTACTTGTGTTATGATAGATACTGCCTTTTTTAATGGCAAATCTAAAAAAATGGTTTTTTACTCCATCCCAACACCATGCCATAAGGAACAATTAAAAGTATTTCATGTGAAAATTAAGCAGTTTTGCTGATAACAAATGTAGTTGTTGAATTAGATGGCATTTTACTCATATTATCTCAGAATATAAAAATGAATGGAAAATCAGGGAATAAACAAAAGTTCCATGCATATGGTCACTGGGATTCCTAAACATTTTCAGGACCTAAGGAATTATTTTTCTCCCATTGAAAAATAGAATTAACAGTCATTCTGTAATGATTTCCATTTACTAGCTTTTAGAAGAAATAATTTGCTTTTAGAAATTATCATAAGAATAATAAAATTGAATTTTTCCAAGTGGTAAAAAGTACAGAAATGGTTACTGCTATTCTTGCTAAATGAGAAAAAGGAGCTTTTGTGTCTTAATGTGGCCGCTTCTTAATGCATAGTTCAATAGTTGTACATATGGGGGAGGTTTGATAGTTCTTTTCACTTTCAAAATGCAACATAGTACCAGTAAAGGTAAAGGGCAATAATCCCTGTTGGCTAGAATTTCTGCAAGCAGAAATCCCAATATGAGCTTTGATATAGTAGTTAAACACCAGATAGAAACCAGGAGACTTGAGTTCTACTCCTGCCTTAAGCTCAAAGCCAGTTGGATGACCCTGGGCCTGTCATTCTTTCTTATCCTTGGGAAGAAGGCAATGGCAAACCAATTCTGAAAATTGCCAAGAAAACTGCAGGGTTAGTCTAAGAAGTAGTCAGGAGTTAATACTGACATGAAGGCACACACACAAAAAAGTTTCAGTATATCTGGAAAGGATTGTTATTTATTAAAATTTTATTTTTAAAATGGTAAGATGTTTTGGCAATCATACTCATTTAGTTAGTGAATTTATGTTACTGATTCTTAGATTGAAATAGCCCTTGTTCCCAGCTCCTGATGTTCCAGTGTGACATTTCTCACTGCCTTGCATGCCCCTGAGCTTATTTGCACTTTCTCTATTCCTCAGCCACCACAATTTCAGCATACCATAATGCCACTAGCCTTCTGATCTTCCCAAAACATGTTGCTGCTTCCCCCATATCCACTTAATCTCCATTCCTGTCCTTGGCTTTTCTCACTTTTATTCACCCTTCCCCAAAACACTTCTTTCTGAAGCAACTATGTTTTTTTGATCTGTATTTGAAATGAAATTTTATTCTCTGTCTAGACCAAGCATAAAATTTTGATTTTTGACTTAAACCTGTTGAATACAACATTTCTGTATATGGAATAGTCCGTTCATAAACTGTTTTGCACATCTGTATGGATTAGCTTGCATGCTCTCACTTCATGTTTTTAGCTTCTAATATGCACGATGCATATTATGCTTCTTGTTCTTTACATAGGCAACAAGAACAATCTTGAACATTTTGTGACTCACATTAGTAAATTACATAGACTCAGAGAGTCTAAGGAGTTAGACTTAGTTAAGGGAGAGAGATTTAATTGCAATCTGAAATTTAACTTATATAAGTTATTTTATATTGGAAACCAGATGGAGATGAACTGTAGGTTAACCCCCTATTCCAGTCTTTGGTCATAAAACCAGTGTGAGGAGCAGCCATAAGATGGAATTGTTCATATAACAGTATCTCAATTGCTCTGATTTGTTTTTCTTTTTCCATAAATGGGAAATCCAAAAGAATTGATCATAGCAAACTCATTGCAAAGTTGGCTGGGACACTAGCCAAGAAGCATAGGGAATTGCAAATGATCAGTAGCAGCAGTTTGCTTTCTTGTCCAACAATGTAAGCTTGGAGATAACAATGATAAGGATTATTTATCCTAAGTAGAACCATTCTAACTTCTAGAACCATTCTAGCTTCTAGCAGTAGAAGGAGTTGTTCATCTGACAGCTAATAAGAGCATTCGCATGCACACTGCTGTTCACCTTTACTCGCACTTGGGAATGCCAAGCTCAAGAATTTCATCGTGATCCAGACCATAACCCTGATCTAAAAAGAGACATTCTACAAATAGGGTTTTTTTCTTTCTAATATGCATAGCAAACCTCCCCAATGTAAATATTAGTAAAGATTCTATCAGCATTTATCTCTTACACATAAGTTGTAATCCCTCTGTGAAAGCAAAATTTAATTCAGTAGCTGAGAAACATCAAAAGAATTCAACAGGGCCTTTTTTGCTGTCCATTTTTGACAGACATTAATGAGTTTACACATATTTAGTAATGGGTGGGTAGAGCTCCTGTTTCTAATTTTTCATTTCTCAATTGAAATTCTTTAAAAATATTTTTATAAAATAACATGAAGTGGCTCATGAAAAAAAAATTGTAACATTCATGTCCAAAGTTCTGAAAAAGCAGAAAAAGACAACATACATGAAAGTGGAGGAAAAAATGTTAATTTGTTCATGAAATAAAGTTAGCTTACTAGTTCAAGTAAGTTTTAAATTATTTCTATTATAAATTGTTATTGTTATTGCTTTGTGGTCTGACTGTTTGAAGGTTAACAGTGTCGTTTAAAACATCTCCCCACCCACCCCAAATATTATTGGAGTGCTAAGACTTGTTTGTATAATAAAAATGAGTTGCAGTTTGTCAAATGTTAACATTTTCTCTCCATACACTTTAATTACAGGAAAGGTATATACATTTTTGTTTCTATTTTTTTTTATTTATCAAGCATCTGAATGTTTAAGTTTCTATCAGTGTGAACCTTGTTTATAAGTCTGTAAATTGTGTAGACAATTAAACTATATAGTACTTTTTGTCTAATATCTTGCAATAGCTTATGTTATATTCAGTGTTATTTTTGAAATTCCAGTAAGAATTGCTTATTGTTATCCATGTTGCTTTTGATAGATACCATTCATTCAAATGTTTGATATATACAAACTTTGCTAAATGCATATTTGTGTTGGGATGGTATGCAATATTTAATAGTGAAATATTGCTGCAAAACACATTACTGTAGAGATAATACAGTATTTATTTGTTGTATACCAACCTCATTTGACCCCTAGACTGAATTATTTTTAAAAAGATGGGCTGGCTTCTTTATTTCTGAAATTCAGCATGTATTGAATTAAAAATTATTACACTATTTTGCAGTTGTAGCATCACATTTTAATTACCATAAAATTTACTTGTTTTTTATTATTTGGTTATTTTATTTTTCAAAGAGAAAATAATGTGAAACTAGAGATTTATGAGAGACTCATACCGATCATAATTGTTCTCACTTTTTCTTCTGGTGTTTCTTTCATGCTAGAATGCATCTTGGTTTGTTAAATCTTACATTTTCCACCACTTAAAAAACACCTGAGGAATATTCATTTTGGTGAGAAATGAATATTGAGAAAGGATTGAACAGGCACAAATCTGTTGAAGAGATATGTAGACCCCAACTGTTATGATTAATTAAAGATGGATTGTGAATAAGGAGACTCTTCCTCTAAAATAAATAAATTATAGATAGAATTTTATATATATATATATATCTATATACAATGTTGGAACTAAGAATAGCTACTGTCTTGTTTTAACAACTAAGAAAAAAATGATTGGTTAGCCCAAACAGTGTGTTTTTTTAAAAACAACAACATGAAGTTCTTCTTCAATTATTATAGGTATGAGATGGCATGCTAACTAAGACAATTATAGAAAAGCTAAGGAAATAAAAGACAATTTACATATGTTTAATATTCTTGGATTATTTTTAATTTATGACAAGCTATTTATAGAATCTGATATTTAGAACTTATATTGACGTTTGATGTACTCTAAAGTTAGAAGCAGCCCTGGAAATGTAAGAATAGTGTAAATCAAGCATGCCAGACTACTGCTGTAGTTCTTGAATCATTGCCCATGTAGAGAGCTCTGTAATCTCCTTTAATGGACACATGTTTTCTTTGATAGCAAAGTTTGTTTGTTTGGTAAGTTGAATCTTAAACCCAATATGGTAATTAATCTCTTTCTGTTTTGTGATTGGAAAACTTCAGATATTTATCAGCTAGATTTTTAATCATTTCTTTTTAATGGTAAACATTTACTTACTTTCATTTGTTTCTTACACCATGAATTTTAAATACAAAGTATTAACAATGAGCTGTTTTAAATATAAAGATTGTGAATGAACAGTACAATCGAAAGTTTTTTGGAAGCATTTACTGTGGATTCTTGAAAATATCATTGGTTAAGACTATAAATACTGTCCCATGACTTGGATTCTACTTAACACTCTATTGGCAAGAGCAGCTATTCTGGAGAGATCTCTCCTTGTGCTGTTGCCAGTGAAGGGATGAGAGAAAATTTATATTTATCTCCCCTGTGTTTCTGAATATCTCCTCCAAAAGTTCTATAGGAATAGATAGTAGTGTAGGGATAGGATTGCACATTCAATGAAAAATCCATGAAAATTATCTCCTTTCTGCTGAAGTTTCTGTCAAATCATAGTCTCTTCCTTGAAAAGAAGAATGCTTTTAAATGCATTAAACAAAATGTAAACATCAGTCCCAGGATTGGTCAGTATTGTCTATATAAGATTAATATATTTGCCAGTTTCAGATTTAAGTGTTTATTAGGTATTTGTAATGATTGGTAAACAATAACCACATCAAATGAAATTAATATGGTTTAGTAAAGATTTGAGAGAGACCTGTTTTCTCTTTCTGTCATGTTTAGCTGTGTAATTGAAACAAACAAGTATAAATTTGATTGTAGAATTAGGTTTTGCTGATTCTGTCTCCACTTCAAGACAACCTATATACTTTCTCCACTGGTGCCTAAAACTCAAGGCTCCCTCTGGAACAGCTTGTGAAGAAGACAAAGGAAGTAGTTCTAATTGGATAATTAGAAGATATCTTGAATCAAAATTGTTACTTACATATTTGTATAATTTCGGGGAGTTTATTTATACCCATACCTGAATTTGTCCAAGCCAAAAATCTATGTAGTTCTGTATGAGTCAGTCAATATTTTCTCACTAAAAGCTTCGTACCATTTGTGTTTATCTGCAAAAGAATTTTAAGGTGACAAATGACTAAAACTAAACATTATTTACTATTTGTATTTAATCATATAACCTTCAGAGCTGAACTAGTTAAGCTTGTTTGCTTCATGTAAAGGAGTGAAATGATTAATAGTAACCTATTTGGGGAGAAAAACTGGAAAAAGTGAATAATATAACTGACATATCTCTCTGCAAATATCTAAAATGCCTCAAAACATAAATTTTAAAGAGAAAAGGCAAGTTGGTTTATACTTAACATACAAATGAACTCTACACTTCCTATTAGGTTTCTACAACATTATTTGAATTAGTTGAGAAAACTTCATGTTCCTTCAACAGGGATCAAATGTTTTACTACATATGAATTAGAAAACTTTCATTTTAGGTTCCAGATGGGCTAACATTAGTGTCCATTAATGAGTAGTCTGGAGCATGTTTTGCAAAGATAAGGGGAACACAAGGAAATAAACTGGCAGCCTGCCTATCTCTCAGTGTAAGGAGACTCTAGTAAATGGTAAGATGATTAAAAGGGGCGGTGTAATGGGTGAGATATTACCAGACACCCTTCCCTAGCTGCAGTTCAGTAGGCTGGAACTGAGAACCCTGTTGAAATCTTTGGTGATGTATTTTGGGCAAATTGGTCATATTTGGCCAGCCTCCTAACCAAACCTTACTTTTTCCTAATTACCAACAGATGTAAAGATGCAGGGATTTGTGAGGTGTTCTAGTATTCCTGATCTATGGATATGATGTTTAGGAATGGCTATTTTGAACTTCATTGATACAGTTGTTACTTGACAATTAGATAGTTTCTTATTTCATTGGGACATCACTGTGCACTTAGCTCATAAACATTCTCCAGCTCTTCCTTTGAAAATAACAGATTGCATCTTTTTTGCATAGGATAAGTGTGATCAACAAAACAGATTCTTGCCCAGAAGGATTTGATCTTGGTGGCTTGAAACATTAAACATATGAATATAAAACTGAATATTTGAGACAATTGAGAAAGTGATTACTAATTTCTCTTTAAAACCCATTGATTCTACAAACTCCAAAATAAGAATCTTGGTCCACAACACTAGATTCTTAAAGGAATCTATGAACAAAACCTTTCTAGTTAACCACTGACTCTTCTTATTGCTTAAATTGTGCAAGATAATGGTTGGATTCACACACATTACACTAAGCTATAATATGATTTGTAAAGCAGATTCTCCATGGAGCCGAAGGGAGAATCCAGGATGGGTAGTCTCTAGTCTCATAGTTCTGCAGACCGAGTTGAAAAACTGAGGACAAATACTCCCCTCCCCCAGTAACGGTCCCCAATTCTTCACTCAGGCTCAGCGTGTTCAGACCTCTCTTAAATGGGCTCTGAATTGTTTGGATTGTGGAAGAATATTCACTCCCTGATAGAGGTTTTTTTCATTAAAAATCTTAGTACAGGCTTGACAGCTAGCCAGTTTTTTTATTATTATTATTTTCGTGCCTTTTTTTCCTTTCATGTTTTTTAAAGCTTTTGATTAATTTTTTTTTATTTTTCTTTGCTGGTAGACTGGGTTTTTTTGGTATTCGTATGTTCAATTGTGGTTGGAGGTATCCCTGAGAGTCCATGTAGCTGGGCTGGGGGCAGGAGTCAGTGCCTTCTTTAGGTCTCTCTCTCCTGTGCCATTCTTAGTTTGGTAAGCCGCAGCACCCGCGAGGTGCACCAGCCCCTTTTCGGCTTGAGTGGCCGTTTCCAATGATTAGGGACAATTCTGCGGCTTGGCGCTAGGATTGTCCCTAGTGGGGGTGATAGCCACCTGGATTTGATCCAAACCCCCTTGACCAGTCACCAGAGCACCGTGGCAGCTGCGAGACGCTTGAGCCTGCCAGAGTTATTACGGTGCAGCCAGTACTTCATCTCACAAATTGCTGATCCATCAGGGTTTGTAGCAATTTTAAAGAGTCAACCATTTTTTTCTTTTTTCTTCTGACCCTTAATTAAAATTGCAGAGCTGTGCTGAACTCACCACTTCTTGGTCGCACTTGATTTCTGAAGTGGTGGACAGCTGCTTTGAGGTGGCTGAGGCAGTTGCAGGGCAGAATTTCACCTGAGGACCTTAGGGTGCATCAGGACCTGAACAAGATAATTGCCACAGCTCAATTGACTGCCGATGCCACCCTCACCTCAGCCAAATTTTTGTCCAGAGCCATGGCCTCATCCATAACAGCACGTAGGCTCCTCTGGCTAAGAAATTGGCACATGGACGCCAGGAACAAATGGAAGCTGCTGTCAGCTCCCTTTAAGGGAGAGAAGTTTTTTGGGTAGGCTCTGGACTCCTTTCTAATGGAGACCAGGGACAAGCGGAAAATCCTGCCCTCCCAGGGGAGGCGTTTTGATTACAGGTTTCCACCCTATTACAGGAAGCCCTCCTTTAAACAGGTGAAGGCTGATGCAAGCTTTCCCCGTCAAAGGAGGCCCTTCTTCCAATAATCCTCTCAGGCCGATAGACTGGCATTTGCTGCCAGAGGGCATCAGAGGGCAAGAGGTCATTCCGGGGATCCAGCAGACCTTTTAGATGCAACAAGTGATGCCAAAGCTATTTATCCCATAAGGGGCCGTTTGGGTCTATTCTGGCAGAAGTGGGAAGATACCACAACGGATGCTTGGATCCTGACAAACTTATGGTCAGGTTTCTCCCTGGAGTTTCTTTCCTTCCCCCCCTCCCAGAGCCTTTGTGTGCTGCCCTGTCTCCAGGGTCCCTTCAAAAAGGGAACTCATGGAATCGGTGATTTACCATCTGCTGGACATTCATGCCATCCAGCCGGTTCCAGTAGACCAAAAGAGACGGGGGGTTTTGTTTGTGATTCCAAAGGCCTCGGGGGTGGCGAGCAATCCTCAATTTGAAAGGGCTCAACAGACATCTAATATACCATCCTAGAGGGACTTTGGGACGGAGACATTTTGGTTTCGGTAGATCTGACAGAGGCCTACCTCCATGTACCCATCCACCCCAACCACCATCAGTTCCTGAGGTTTTGCTATGGCAGCCGCCATTTTCAATACAGAGCTCTCCCATTCGGCCTGTCATCAGCCCCACAGACATTTACCAAGCTCCTGGCAGCTGTAGTGGCATACCTCAGGTCCTTACCCATAAGGATCCAGTGCTATCTGGATGACAGCCTGATAGCATCCTCTTCCTGAACCCAGGCGGAAGAGGATCTGATGTCTACAATAAGGATACTTCGAGAGCACGAGTTCTTGATAAACCTGGACAAATGCGATCTAGTCCCATCGACTCGTCTCTTGCATTTGAGGGCAATCATAGACACTTTGGTGGATAAAGTCTTCATCTCCCAGGAGTGTCGAGACAGCATAAGGGATGTGACATCACAGTTCCTGTCCTCCAGAAAGGCTCCTATCATCTTGTTGTCTCAACTTCTCGGCAAGATTATATCGTGCATCGGCATTGTCCCATGGGCCTGCTTCCCTGCCCGAACCCTGCAGTGGTTCCTGCTCCCCAATCAGAGAGCTGGCAGGGGTGACTCAGCAACGTGGGTTCGAGTGCCCTTGCCAGTACTTCACTCACTCCATTAGTGGCAGTCCCAAACCATGGATCAGGGATGTTTGTACAGGGAGCCCCAGAGGATTACCATCACCACCGACACTAGTCTGTACGGTTGGGGGACTCACTTAGGAGTCCAGGTTACCCAGGGGCAGTGGTCACAGGAGGAGCTCGTCCACAACATAAATTGGCTGGAGCTCAGGGCTGCCCACTTAGCTCTTAAGGGTCTAAGACAAGATGTGACAAGGAGGCATGTACTTCTCCTAATGGACAAAGGTCCACATAAATCGTCGGGGGCACTCGCTCCAGATCTCTGATGCAGGAGGCGACTCAATTGTGCAGGTGGATGGAGAGACACCTGTTGTCCCTACGTGCAGAACACATCTCGGGAGTTTCCAACGTGCAGGCACACTGGTTGAGCAGGGCCACAGTTGACCAGTCGGAATGGTGAGTGCATCCCAGAGTGTTTCAGGAGATGGCGGAACAGTTTGGCCATCTGATTCTGGACCTCTCTGCATCTCCAGAGAACTCGCAACTCCCAAGGTTCTTTGCACGGTTTCCAGCACCGGGGGCACATGGGGTAAATGCTGTTCAGTGCAGGTGGCCCCAGGGACTATTGTATGCCTTCCCCTGATTCTGGGAACAATCAGAAAAGTACTGATAGAAAGGGTGGAGGTTTTGTTGGTAGCCCCTTACTGGCCCAGGCAATCTTGGTTTGCTTTCATTCAAGGATTCAACCACTCTTGCCCAACACCCCAGGGTGAGAGCTGTCTTTCGGGGAGCCATGAATTTGAAGCCACTGGTGGTCTACCGTTACCCCACCTGGGATTTGCCGAAGGCCCTGCAGGCGCTGACCTCTTCTACATTTGAACCGTTGCATGAAGCCAGCCTTCGTCTGCTCACATGCAAGGTGTCATTCCTAGTGGCTATCACATCAGCCAGGCGTATCTCTGAGTTGGCAGCCTTGTCAGTCAGAAAGGACCTTTTGTGTATTCCATGCGGACAGGGTGGACCCTACCTTTTTGCCCAAGGTGAACTCCTTATTCCATCATTCACAGGAATTGATTTTGCCTGACTTTTGTCCAGAGCCTAATCATGCTCTGGAAAGAAAATGGCACACATTGGATGTTAGGAGAGCCCTCCGAATTTACATCAAACAAACCTCTTCCTTCAGGAAGATTGAATCCCTGTTTGTCTCCTTTCAGCCATCAACTTTTGGCCGCAGGGTGACACCTTCCACCTTGGGTTGCTGGCTCAGAGCCTGTATTGCTAAAGCCTATGGGTTACAGATTCTCCCTGTGCCAAGGAGTATCACCACGCACTCAACCAGGAGTGCGGCGACTACTGCAGCCTGGGAAATGCAGGCATCAATTCTAGACATTTGTCGAGCTGCAACATGGTCTGTGATCCCATTCATGAGACATTATAGGATTGACTCTTGCCTCGACCAAGGCGTCCTTTGGAAGATGAGTCCTGCAGGGCATTCATGTAGAGGTGGGGACGTCTGACCAGTCCAGTTCTCACCCATAGGACAGCCAACAGCCAGCTTTGGTATGTCCCATCCTGTATTCTCCCTTCAGCTCAGTGGAGAAGGGGCATTGGTCCTACCTGACACGCCTCTTCTCAGGGAGTTGAAGGGAGAATCCAGTTCCACCCTGTATTCTGTCTGATCAGAGTAAGGAGGAAATGGGTTTTTTGTATCATTGAGTAGACTGTCTTTCAGAAGATGATGAACAGTCCCCAATTCGTTCAGAATTGGGGATTGTTACCAAGGGGAAGTGTCCTCAGTTTTTCAACTTGGTCTGCAGAGCTATGAGACTAGAGACTACTCATCCTGGATTCTCCCTTTAATTCCCTGAGAAAAGGTGTGTCAGGTAGGACCAACACTCCTTTTAGATTCATTGTTTTGGGTGAACCCATTCAGTTGTGGTTTATTGAATAGCATGATGTATGAACTAATTATTTCTTTCCGTCCCACACTCATTGTGTATATACCAAATTGCAAAGCACTTGGTGTATTTTATATTTAATAGTTTATTCTTTTTTTACATTTGTAGAATAAATAGGATAAGTAACACATTTAATGGATTCATTTCTTAAATTATTAAAAAGAAAGATTAAAATAATGGCTTTTATATATTAATGTATTTATTCATATAAATCTATAATGATTTAATTTTTTTGACATTGTTAGGCAAATGCTTAATATGGTAAGTTTAGATAATGTGAGAACAGAAAATCATAGAGAATGGGTTATGACATATTTCCAACCCCCACTTCATCCCTTCTTTAGTTAACAGGTTAGTGATTGCGGAACTGTAAGATTCTATTAATTTGCAGAAAGATCTAATGGTACAATTTAAGTTAAATTCATATTGGATTATACCTGGAGTTGCTAATTTGTGATCTGCTATAATTGATGGAGGTCATATTTTTCAGAAATATTCAACCCAGTAGGTAATTTAATACAGGTACTCATCACTTAATAACCATAATTGGAAATTCCATTCTTAAGCAAGACATCATAATGACTTCAATTGACTTATAACCACACTCTTGCCATCATCCTTCCTTTGTTTCAAATACTAACTCACAATATTTGCTGGGATAGTTCACAGTTTATTCAAGGTCAAAGAGATAACACAATAATGCAAACCAAAACAAACTATTTGACAGACATTTGCTTGAATAATTAGCTTTTTAACAAGAGTTTGCAGAAGAATAGTCCAAAATCAGTCCAAGGTTCCAAGAGTTGGATCAGATTTGTGAGGCAGTTCAGAGATCAGAATTTTACAGGCAGAACCAGGGATGTGGTCTGGCTGGTATAACTAACAGTTCTGTTCTGCGTTGCGCGTGTGCAATTTACGACCTGTTGAGCTGCCCGGACAGCTGAGCAGCACTGCATGCGGGTGTGCAGCGGTTGGAAAAGCCCTTTTTTCCTGCTTTTTCAACCGCAGCTGTGCCACGCAAAGCAGCTGCGGTTGAAAAAGCAGGAAATAAAGGACAAGTAAGATCCCAGGCGGGCAGGTGGGCCAAAACAGCAGCAAACACAGAACCGATTCTGTGTCTGCTGCTCTTCAGAGCTATCAGTTCTGTAGAGCCGGACAGAACCGGTAGAATCCCATCCCTGGGCAGAACCCATCCAAATTATCATATGTACACCAGAGAACAGATAGTTGTTTTAAACAAAAAAATTTGGGATAGGACTGCCTTTTAAATCAGGCTGCAGCCAGCTGTTGCTGATCAAGAGACTTACTCTCTTGCTTGGCAAAAAGCCTTGGCAAAAAAATAGAGAAGTCTTGTCTCTGTTCTTTTTACTTGCTGGGTGTGGGGGCTGGGAGGCCTTATATCATTCTCATCTGACACTCTGGCTATCCAGGTGATGCCTGTTTTTGATCAGCCTCGTGTGATTCTTGGCTTTGTGTTTCCTGAGCCTGATTTTCTACATGTTCTGCTGGAGTATCTTCTTCAAACTCAGAGTCAGCATCTAAGTTTTAGCCCATGTCAGTTAAACAAATCACCTATGATCATTAAAGTGGAACTTCACACAACTGCAACTTGCAATTTTACTGCTGGCTGCTCCATTGACTACTCTTCGGAAGCCATATGTGAGGCACGCAAATGGTGATTACATAATCGTGAGATGCTATGAAGATTGGAAGAGCCCTAGTCTTGTCCTCATATCCACAAGGACACTGCAAATCCACTGCAAATGTAAGGACTGATAGTAAAGTTCCTTTTTCAGAGCTGTAATAACTTAGAACCATTGCTAAACAGAGCAGTTGTTAAGGGAAGACTACCTATACCAACCTCTACTGGTAATGTTAGTACTGGTAGTAACAACTGTTTGTTACTAGCAACCTCTAACAACATTTGTATCATCTCACAACTCTTGGATATTACAATATTTCAATTAAAATAGTTAAAATCCACTTCACAAAAATAATGAAAATGAGAGAGAAAAATAATGAGGCACAAGTAGTGTTAAGTAAAAACTCTCTGGGGAAAAAAAAGTTTAATTTTTGAAAACTTCCTAAAAACTATTGGGGTGTGACAATCTAATATAAGTAAGGAGACAGTTTTGTAGCATTGGCACTGCTTTTTTGTACCTCCTATCTTAACTTCTAACATCCTAGTAATGTGAGATAGCAGGAAAGCCTCTCCCCCATCCTATATCCCCTATTATAGGGTACTGTTTTATTACAGGAAAAGATACTAGCTAATAGATGCTTTCTTTTCTAAAAAATTAAAAAATATTTTTTAGGAAGGAAAAACATCTAAAGGAAGACACAGTGCCAAAGTTAAAAAATGTAACCATCCAAATAATTTATATTTTTGTTAGATTTCCTCTGTATAAAAATCTTCATTGAATTGCTTTATTTTGAGAGCATACTCATAGAGCAGTATAGAGATAGCTCTGAAGAAAGTAGGTGGCAGCCATTATAAAAACTTCAGCTTAGCTTAGAAAGACAGGAGGGGATGATGAAAATTGCCCTGGCTTGACTCTTTGGTTAATTTTCAAAATTCAAAAGCCTATATCAATAAATTTGAGTACTAGCATTTCTTGTAGTGTCCGTTTTTGACCAGATCTGCTTCAGAAGGCTTATAGTACACCCTCTTCTTGTTTGGCAATCTCAATCTTCCCCTTAAATCAGAAATGAAATGGTCACTAATTGGGAAGATCACTGGCTATTGCCATTCCATTGAGATAAAGTTCTATGGTACAGTGTCCTGTGCTTGACTGTTCTGAGCTTTTTTAAATTTTATTTTTGCCGTCTCACCTGGTTAGTAGCTTTTATTAAGAGGATTTACAATAGCTTTTATTTAAAGAAATACATTCAAAGAAAAAAATAAAGTAGATGCAAGAAAGAAAAAGGAAAGGAAGAGACAAACAAAATTTGTATAAAATAAAGAAGTAGCTTCTGATCTTCCTCTTGACAAACCTAATCAATCCTCTCTAAGTCTACATCATAATTTCCTTATTGTTATCTATTCTTTCCAGCAATCAAAACCATGTCACAAATTCATTTTCATTTTTATACCATATCCATAATAGGCTTCCACTCAGTGATGATATGACTTCAATAAGTTGAATAAAACCTTCCTGCCCACTGGGATTGCTGCCTGAAACTGACTAGACCTTAATTGGTCTCATACTGAATGCTTTTATTGTCATGGGCAGGAAATTTGGTAAAAAAAATGCCTCAGAAAATGATATATATACGTACTATACTATGATTCATGGTGTTTGTTGGATTGTTCAGAGTTTCAGATTCAAAGGGAAAAGGAAGTTTAGAAGTATACAGGATCTCATGTGACGCCTGTCAGCAGCTCCTTAAAGAAGCCATATCTTCTTCTGGGATTATGCATTGCAACATGATCTTCAAAAAAGATTAATTTGGACTAAGAAACTATCAACAGGTGTTACATATGTACCCACGCAAGTTCTGAAACACGAATTCAAGTGTTGCACAACTTTTTTATACAGTTTGTCTATTGAACACCTGAACTCTTGGAGGTTTATTATTTCTATATTTTTCTATGGCATCTGTATAGTGGCATAAATTTCATTCTGAGTCATATATACTTCCCGTGCAAACTTGCTTAACTAGCTAGACTTGTAATTAAGTCTTCCTCTGTATATACATTTTCTGCTTCTCCAGCTCAGTACATTTCTTTTAGTTCAGACATTTCTGTAGATAACAAACAAAAAAAGGAAATCTATTATTAGGAATATATCTTCGCTATATATATCTATATCTATCTATCTATCTATCTATCTATCTATCTATCTATCTATCTATCTATCTATCTATCTAATGTTGTATTACATATTTGACAGAATAACAGAATTGAAAGGGACCTTGGATGTCAAGATGGCATTTAAATCTGAGATGAGAAAAAAATAGTTTCTGACTCCCATTATACAACAATAGCAGTAATGGAATTACCATACCCTACCCTAGTTCTCTAGAAAATGTCAATTTAGAAAGTGTTCCTATTGAAATTAGCCTAGTTTAAGAAGCCTAGTTAACAAGGAATGTGGTTTTTTTTTATATAAAAATCATTTTTGGTTCTTTAAATTGAATCTCAGTGTTTAATTTTATCCTGCCTTTATTATTTTTATAAATAATTCAAGGTGGTAAACATATTTAATACTCTTTCTTTCTCTAATTTTATATGTGTGGGTAAATAAAAAATAAAATCTGCCATAATCTATTAATTTCAAAATAATTGTTTCCATAATATTGATCTTTAGTACTATTGTATCAATTTGGCCATTATATTCAAGGATGTTGTTTTTGATTAAATATTGAGAGTCTTTTTCAGGAGAAATAGTTCCATAATGTTTTTAATATACTGCATCTGTTATATTATTTAAAGGAGACAAAAACCTTCTCAAAGGGCTTTCTTCTCAAAAGAGTTATCCATTGAGTGGGGGAAAGGTATCAAATACAGGTGCCCCGATGATAAATTCTGGATCCTTTATACTTCAGTATTTTGATGATTTGGATAAAGAATTGAAACTTATGCTCATCAAAATACAAACTTGAATGGGTTATTGACATTGGACAAGACAGCAATAAAAATGATACTATTTTTGTAGTTTGGCAAAATTGGCTGAAAATAGCACATCAAATTTCAGAGACAAGTTCCAAATTCTTCACTCGGGAAATAAAAAATATCTAGCTTGGTAATAGTACTTGCAGAAGAGTAATGGCAAATTTAATATGAACCAGCAAGGGTAATGAGGCTGCAAAGAGCAGTACAATTTTGAGCTACACCAACAACGTATATTTTCCAAATAATGGAAGATAATTGTTCTCTTTTCTTTTCGTCAGTTCCCCCCCCCCCCCCTTCAACAGCTATGTTCAGTTCTGAGCACCCCATTTAAGAAAGATTCTAATCAATTGGGTGCAAAGAATGACAATGCTGGTCAGAGTATTAGAAACTAAGCCATATAAAAGGATTGGAGGAGCTTTGAGAATGGATACCTGGAGTGGCACGATAGACTCTTCCAGCACTTGAATGGATGTTACCTAGGACAAGCTGACTTGTTTCTCTTATTCTTTAAATGCAGATCATGGAATGGTGAATATAAGCTTTAGAAAGGCTGATTCTAACTAAATGTTAGGGGAAAAGCAATGAGAGGAATTTGACAATAGTGCCAATTATCTTGATGGTGGGATCCACCTCATTATATATGTTCAAAGTAGATAGCTATCTGGGTTGCTTTAATTTGGATTTCTACAAAGAAGGGGGGAGTTCATTTCAATGGGCTAAATGGTGTTATTGTTATGATTATTCATGTTAAAGATATATTGGTTGTTTTGAACTTTCTGGAAATCATGTGCCAGAAGTAGGTAATCTCTCTTCTCTTTCAGAGTTTCATTGATTGGACTAAGACGCAATAAAGCTTCCTTGATTTCCACTTAATATGAATTCACATAATAATCATAGGGAGCACGCTTTATGATTTAATATAGAAATATAAAAGGGGAAATGTATTTTGTTCTGAGCTTGAAACAAAACAGTCTCATTTGATACTTCCTGTACAAATACATTTGGTAGAATAAAACTCAACTGTGCTCTAGCCAGGGAAAAAAAACATTGAGAATTTCTTGTTTTTCAGCCAGGACCACAAGTAAGGGTGAGGTATTGTCTATAATGAGTTGCTATCTCTTATCATTGAAATCACAGTAAATAAGACAGCTGCTATTTTAGTTTTAATAAATAATTTCCTTCACCAATCTTTAAATATATAATCTCTTTCATTAATCTGATCTCCTATTTACCAAGCAATATAAGCAGATTTGATATGTATCTTCTTTTTGTAGCTGCTCACCAAGTGCAAGCCTTGCAAAATAATTTGTGTTCTCTGCTGATTTTTTCCCCTGCACATAGTATAATAGTGTTGCTAGCTGCTGGTATTTCTTAATTACATAGAGAATATTAATCTTACAACAAGACATAGGTGTCAGAATTTAACAACTCAAACCAATATTGTTCTAGTAATACTTTGTGCACAACTTCACTGGATTTACTATGCACACTACCTACAAAATAAAGCTTAATATAACATAATCCATCCACATGAATCTTAGCTTTCCTACTGCAAAGTGGTTTTAAAAAGTAATTTATCAATTGGACTGGCAGACATACAGCTGTGTAGGGTCTTTTTTTCTGGCAACAACTGCTCCTTCTCAAAATTTTACATATCTTAGCTAATCAGAACAGAAGTATAACTGGGATCTGCTGCTGTATAGACTAGGCCCGTGATGGTGAACCTATGGCATGCGCACCACAAGTGGCACCAGAGCCATTTATGCCGGCACGCGAGCTGCAGGCAGACTTACCTCACTGCACATGCATGTGCCTCACAGCTGATTTTTGGCTGGTTTGAGGTTTTTTTCGGCCTCCCAGAGGCTTGAGGAAGGCTTCTGCAGGCTTTGCAGGCCAATTACTTCCTGTTTTTCTGGGATTGTGCGCGCATGTGTAGGGGGTGGGGACGCGCATTGCCTTCTGGGTGCTGGCACACAAGCATGCAAGCGCATGCACAATTTTTGGCACAGAAGCCCAAAAAGGTTAGCCACCACTGGACTAGGCTGTGAAAAAAACCTGGATTGTTACAGAACACAGTCCAGTGGCAGTGCTCAGAATGCTGTGAATACAGCCAAAAAAATATTTTTTTTTTCCTGCTGGGAACAAAACATGCTTTCTGAGTTGGAAACAAACTCTCAGAAAACATGTTGGCTTCAAATTTAGCATACATGAAATACCTGCCTTATGATTGGAACATTATGAATCCCAATGGTTTAATACGCTGTGCGAACCAAAC
Source organism: Bungarus multicinctus (assembly GCA_023653725.1). NCBI lineage: Eukaryota > Metazoa > Chordata > Lepidosauria > Squamata > Elapidae > Bungarus > Bungarus multicinctus. The sequence continues at coordinate 51,823,800 of CM042842.1, read as the reverse complement.
CATTTATAATTTACTCCAAACAAAGATAATTTTCTTTTCCTTCCTCTGCCTATTTAGTTTTCAATACATAGATAGATAAAAAAAAGTGCCTGTCTTTTTCTCCCTGCAATATTCTGTATGTTTATTCCCACTGCAACCCTTGCCAACTCTGAATGGGTAACAATAAAATAAAACATCTTATATACATAAGCACATGAACAGCATATGAAATGTAGAAGAAAATGATTTGTTCTTAAAGGAAAATCTTAACCTTTTGTTTTCTTCAGTGTGTCAGTAAGTGATCTGATCATGGTTGTGGCTCCGTGAGTTGAATACAGCCTCCTGCCCAGAAGCCCCACAGCACTGCTCTATATAAATGACATCTCATTTCCCATTTGATCTTATCTTTTGCAAACCACATGGTCTAATCTTTTCTAAACAGGACAAGTGGGTGAAATATTTTATAACTCATAAAAGTTTAACAAATATTTGAAAAGTAAATTAATTGATTTCAGGTTGGTGTTGTATTTTTTTAATAATCAGACATCCACTTCTATATACTCAATAAATTTGAAATAGTTTGGTTTTATTATACAAAATTTTCCAAATATCTCACATGTGATACTTATCTGGGTGACTAACCTACTATAGTTACTAGATGAGTGGAAGCGATTGCAGAATTTACTAAATTCTGTTGAAGTTTACTAAGCTGTTGAAGTGATGACCCGGTGCCTGGAGGCCGTGCGGAGTTGGATGGGTCTTAACAGGCTTCGTCTCAACCCGACCAAAACCGAGTGGCTGTGGTTTCCTGCGCCCAGATACAGCCAGCTTGTTCCATCGCTGGCCGTGGGGGGAGAAATTTTGACCCCCATGGAAAGGGCTCGCAATCTAGGTGTCCTCCTGGACGTACGGCTGTCTTTAGAAGATCATATCATGGCCGTCGCCTGGGGCGCCTTTTGTCAGATTCGTCTGATTTACCAGTTGCGGCCCTTTCTGGATCTGGACGCACTTCGCACAGTCACTTCCGCCCTCGTCATCTCCCGCTTGGACTACTGCAACACTCTCTACATGAAGAGTGTCCGGAGGCTGCATTTGGTCTAGAATGCGGCCGCGCGGGTGATCTTGGGAGCCCCTCGGAGCTCCCATGTAACACCACTTCTCCGCAGGCTGCACTGACTTCCTGTGGCCTTCCGGATCAGATTCAAGGTGGTACTGATTGTTTTTAAAGCGCTCCATGGCTTGGGACCTGGGTACTTACGAGACCGCCTGCTGCCATCAACAGCCTCCTGCCGCCCAGTGCGCTTCCACAGGGTTGCCCTCCTTGGGGTTCCGCCGCCTGATCGTTGCCGGTTAACGACCCCGAGGGTGCGGGCCTTCTCTGTGGGGGCCCCCTCCCTGTGGAATGATCTGCCCCCGGAGATACGGGCCATTACCGACATCCAGACCTTCCAGCGCGCAGTAAAGACCCTGTTTTTCCAGCAGGCCGGCCTGGCCCAGTAAACGGTTCTTGGGGTTTTAAATTAATTAGGTTTTAAATTTTTAATATAATCCTTGAATTTTAAATTTTGGTAATATTTTGTACTTGATGGGATTTCGGCCGGATCAATTCTGTTTAATTTGTTTTTAACTGTACACCGCCCCGAGTCCCTTTTTGGGAGAGGGGGCGGTATAAAAATTTAAATAAATAAAATAAATAAATTATTGGGAAAAAGCTCAAATTTTCTTAAGATGCTCGTATTCAAAGTTCGATCCATTTAGGATCTACTTAAATGCACTTATTGATTTTATACAAAATGGGAATAAATACTTTATTTAGGAAGTCTGTTAATTTCTAAATCATTAATCCAATATTCCCTCTTCCTTTTCTTTGTGGTTACTGATTATTTAATTTTCCCCTAATGCAAAATTGAATGTGGAAAAATTCATTTTCAAGATGTTCAGAAACTGAAGGAGTTAAGGAAAAAATAACTCGGCAGTATTATCCTTGTTTATTAGATTAATATCTTGTTTTTCATTCATGAGTTTAAGATGTCCTTCCTCCTAATACTATGAAGTGAGGTGTACTGAGGTAGGGTGACTTGTTAAAGTCAATCAATGGCCTTTCAGGCTCAGGATGGACTGAACATGGTCTAGTTCAGAGTCTTAACCATGTACTCTCTCAATCCAGATCACAGAAACAGAGACAACCAAATCTGGTTAAATGAAATGCTGAAGAGCCAATAAGGAGAGAAGGTTTCCTATCTTGGGTTTTTACAACTGGAAGGGCAATCTCTATTTTTTTTCCCCATCTTTGGAGATTTCTGTTTCTTCTCTAGGATTAGGTGAAAACCAGAAAAGGGGAAAGCCCCATCTTCAAAACCAGCAGCAACAAGGTTGGATCTAGTAATATGGACATCAAGATAGTGTCAGTGAAGCTATTTTTTTTTTTATTTTGATTTATCAATCGCTTACAAGATAATAGGTATAAGTATATACATAATTATGAATACATGAAATGGGTACATATAAAAACAATAAAAGAAACAATAGGACAGGGACGGTAGGCACATTGGTGCGCTTATGCACGCCTCCTACAGACCTCTTAGGAAAGGGGTGAGGTCAATAGTAGACAGTCTAAGGTTAAAGTTTTTGGGGTTTGAGGAAGAAACCACAGAGTCAGGTAGAGTATTCCAGACATTTACCACTCTGTTGGTGAAGTCGTATTTTCTGCAATCAAGTTTGGTGCGGTTTGTTGACAGGTACAGAATTTGATTGGACGCTCCCAATTTTGACCATTTGTTGTCTGTTTGACAGGAATGCTTCTATCCAGTTATGCAGTTGTCCAGAGATACCATAAGATTTTAGTTTTAGGAATAGTTTGTCGTGTACCACTGAACCAAAGGCTTTACAGAAGTCTATGTAGATTGTGTCTATTGTTTTGCCCTGATCGAGTTGTGTAGTCCATATGTTTTTGCAGTGTAAGAGTTGCAGATTACATGATAGTTTTTTTTCTGAAACCAAATTGTTTATTAGAGAGTAGGTTGTTTGTCTCTAAGTGGAGGATAATGGATTGGTTAATAATTGATTCCATGACTTTACAGGTGACGCAGCATAAGGAGATTGGTCTGTAATTTTCAACTAGACTGGGGTCTCCCTTTTTACAGATGTGGATGACCGTGGCTTGTGACCATAGGTTAGGCATGGAGCTGGTCCTGAAAGATTCTTCAAAGATTATGCTTAGAGGTTCTGCTACGGCAGTGGATAGCTTTTTTAAGAAGTAGGCACATATTCCATCCGGTCCAATAGATAGAGATGGTTTTAGATTGCGTAGTGCTTTTTCAACATTGTCTTCTGTAAAATCGATATGTATTATTAGATCATTGTATTTTTCTGTGGTTCAACTAGGAAATACTGGGCATGATCCATTGCTGTTTACAAATACTGAGCCAAAGAATGTGTTAAAGATGTTGGCTTTAATGGTGTCGTCGTTGCAGTCTTTACCATTAGGTCCTATCAGGGGTGGGATGGACCTTGAATCTTTTAGTTTTCTATTTACAAAATTGTAAAATTTTCTACTTGTAACATACATTCTGATTTATTCTATGAACTGAAATATGGCATGTGAGATCAGGTGGCTCAAGAAAAAAAAAGTCCTTCAGTAGACAGCAGCTGTTTCTTCTTCAGAAAATGATTTTACTTTTTTCTTTTCCTTTCAGCCTTCTTAAGGCTAAGAAAGGGACTGCCATTTTCTTACTGGGAAACCAGCTACTCTGAAAAAGGTTTCCACTAGACTAAAGTGACTTGTGAGAGATAACAGAGCTGGCAATCTCCAGGAATTGCAAGAGGATGAGCAGTAGAGTTGTGAGAAGAGGATTTGGAAGTCTTTCATTGGAATCGGCAGGAGGTCCAAGCTATTACACCTTCAGTATGAACTGTCCATCACACAAACTTTTTCTTCAAAAAACTGCAACAGAATCAGGATAAAGTTCAAATACTACATTAGATTAAATTTTACAAATAATGTAGTATTACAGATTACGTGATAGAAAATACCATGGTCTTTGAAGAATATTTAGTAATAAAAGAATAATGGTTTCCCTATTAAAATAGTTTCCTGTTTTCTCAGTTTTCTCCTTTCTCTTGAGCTCTTTGCTATATTTATAATTTGTTTTATAATTTCTCATTCATTCTCGTCATATGACCAAACTACCTCAACATATTCTTCCGTGTGTCACTCTGCTTTGTATTCAATGTACATTAGTTCAGTGCCCTTTAATTTTTGATCCCATCTCTTCTTATGTGTTCTCTTAAGTACTCCATTAACAAAATATTCAACTTCTTACATTTCACCTAACATTCCCAATTCACCCTTCCAAACATTCTATCAAGGGGCACAAATTGCTCTTCTTTTTCATCATTTATAATTTTCCAGTATTTACTCAGTTTTCCCTGTTAAACTCAATTACCATTTTCCTTTGATAATATTAATTTAAGTGTTCAGATCTGCATTCCAGACATGTTATTGTAACATACAATCTATATAATATTTGCTAGAAATATTTAGAGTTGTTAGCTTAACAACATGAGATCATTTGTATACAATAATACACATGCATTTAAATCCCAACCAACACCCTTCAGCAGAAACATTCCTTATTCATTTTTCCATAAATACATTAAACTCTGAAGGGGATATTATATATCCTTATCTTGCTGCCTGTTGAATCATTCTCTAAGCATTTTATTTATTCTTACACAATTCTGACACTGCATCATATACATACACTTATGTTCAGCAAATAACCTTCATTTTCTTGCAGACGGTTCTGTAACTCAAACTCAAAAGTACATTATCATATACTTTTCAAAATCAATAAATGGTCAAACAATCTGCTATATAAAACATGTACAGTAATGATTCAAGTTACATATTACTATTAAGTAGACAAGTAACCTATAATAGTACAAGATTATATATGTGTATGCTTTTCCTAATCAGATTTGATCTTATTACCAACAAGCTTCTAAAGTGGTTTATTTTTATTTAGGATTTGGACTTCAGCTCTTAGTTTAATTATCTGTTTTGACAGGAAGTGTTTTGAACGTTGTGGAAAATCAGTATTAAATGGACCAATGGATAATTGACATCTGAAAAATATGGCAAGTTTTGACAATGTCTTATAATGTAGACTGCATATTTGTTAACTCTGAGTGCTTGTATGTACTCATATAGTTAAAAAGGAGATGAAAGGGTGAATTGTCTAGAAAAAAATATGTTTTTGTCTTTATAGGGGTGATATATAAATGAGGTAACACTACAGATACACATAATTATGTATGATTGAGGTTATCTACAAAAACAAGTAGTGACCAAATATCTTCACTTAGTCCATATGCATGTGCCTTACTAGACATAGATACTGAAATATTTTGGTATTCAGTTGGAATTTTTGTTCCAAACTTGGTTGAAAAATAACCTGACTAAAAAAAGTTTATAAAATTGAACTTATGTGACTCTATATTTCAGATGTGTGCAGGAGAAAAGGGAAAAAATGAACTTTTTAATATATTAATAGTACACAGCGTAATTGCTTACATTTCCCAACAAGTGTTAGAGCTGATATGGTATATACATTTAAGTAAGAAAAGTTATCAGGTAACTCAGTAGGACTTAATTTTGAGTATGTGTAGGATTATTATGGTTCTCAGGCTTATCAGAATAAAATTCCTGTGTTGCAAATCTTGTGGTACTTTAAGGCATTTAGGTTAAAAATAGACATACAACATATTCTCTAAATCTAACACTTATATTAGTGTTATCAGTCAGTTCTGTGACTTTCAGATAAAGAATAACTGAAAACCAATAGTAGAAACTCATGTAGCTTTGCAAAGTAGTGAGTTAACATATTTTTCTGATTTTTATAGGGAGATGTGCGAAATATCATTGTTCCTGAGAACGTGAACATTGGACAGAAATTGGACTATTCGGACACAATGGTACAGCAGAATTTGGATGAAGTGAAGGATCAAATTAAACGGGAAATAAGGAAAGAACTTAAAATCAAAGAAGGAGCAGAAAACCTCAGGAAGGTCACTACAGATAAAAAAAACTTGGCTTATGTAGACAACATTTTGAAAAAATCAAACAAGAAGCTAGAGGAATTGCACCATAAATTACAGGAATTAAATGCTCACATTGTGGTAGCAGAACCTGAAGATGTTACAGGTATGCAACTTGTTTTCTTTCTTTTTGTCAATGGTGTAAAATTTTTGCAGCAATTTAGGTGAAAACAAACATTTTACCTGCTTTTAAATATTGTATGTTTTGGCAACATTTGCAGTTCATTACTTGCAGATGTTTCTATGTAAAAAAAAAGTGGCCATCCTCATGTCTGTTAAGTTATATGTGGAAACATCTGAATTTGGAATGTTTGTGTCATCTGGTTGTGGTTAATGTTCTCTTCTGTATCATTATTTGTGCCTTTTATTAAATATATAGATACTTTTCTGCCAAAGCATCTCAAAGTGGTTAACAGTAAAAACAGCAGTAGAATACTTCAGAACAATAAAATGCAACATTTATTTATTTATTTTAAAAAAATTCTTAAAGTGATAAACATTCTTCCATCATTCATGCTGGGAAGGCTTGGCTAAAGTTTCAAGAGACTACTAGAATAAGTTATAATTGGTGCCTCCTGAATTTCAGAGGAGAAAGTGTTCCAGAATGAGGTGCCACCACAGAGAAGTCCCTCACATGACTTTATAGAGGTTGAGCAGGACCTAGTGAAGGTCTGATTGAACAGTTCTTTAAAGGCAAGCAGCAGTACTATTATGGGTGAAGTAGTGGATAAATTTGAAAGCTAAAAGAATTTTGGCAATTGAGGGCCACGACCTCCAAGCAGGGTGGCATGCCTTCCTATGGGACAAAAAAAAAACCAACAAGACACATTCATACTTCCATAGACATTTGATAAGAGAATCACTACTGCAAACTTGGGAAAAGGTTAAAAAAGCATTATATGAAGATACCAAAATGGGTCTCACCAGTGGAAGCGATATTACACCCAAATATGAGGGATACAAGGAAAATGGTCAGATATGAAGAACTATTAGATAATCAGGGTAAGTTAAAAACAATTGATAAATTAAAAGAATAAGATATAATTATAGATTGGTGGTCATACTTACAAATTCAGACAAATTTTAGAAAAGACTTAGAAGAACAAGGGATAGAAAAGGACTTACAACAACTGGACCAAATTTTGACAGGCAAGGAGATAAAATTTATAACAAGAATATATAACTATTTGTTGGAAATGGAATTAGAAGAGGAAATAGTAAAGGGATCAATGATTACCTGGGCAAAAAATGTAGGGCATAATATAAATTTAGAGGATTGGGAAAAATGTGGATTGATAACTGTAAATTGACATAGTCAACAACATTTAAAGAAAATCAATATAAAATGTTTTGTAGGTGGCACCTAGTCCCAGCAAGACTGGCCAAAATGTATCTAAACACCAAAGCAGAATGTTGGAAGTGTAAACACAAAGAAGGAACATTCTTCCATATGTGGTGGCAGTGTCCAGAGGTTAAAAAATATTGGATGAGGGTACAAAGATGGTTATTAGAAATTACAGATCACAAATTAGAACTCGAACCCAAAATATTCTTATTAGGAATAATTAAGGAAAATTGAGCAAGGTCATCTGACACATCATTATACATATCATAACTATGGCAAGAATAGCCTTCACACAGGGATGGAAGAAGGAAAAGATACTATCTGAAGAAGACTTGACACAAAAAATAATGGATTGTGCAGAACTGGATAAATTCACAATGGAATTAAGAGGCAAAGATGATTCAGACTATTATAATATGTATTAATAACGACACGAACACTGTTAATGTGAATAGAGATTTGTATTTTTGTGTTTTTTTTTAAAGGCAATCTGGCAACATGATTTAGGAGATTATGCTCCTAAATCTTAAAAATATGCTTAGCTATGATATAATATTAAAAACAAAATTTAGAAGAATGATGGGAATTCCTCTATATTATAGTTATAGTTCTAAATTATAGTTCTGTATTTCAGTTACAAGGTATGTAATTTGATGGCTTGAATGGCATACAGAATATTTTTTATTCCATAGTATTTCCCCCAAAATTTTTAATTCTGCAGTCTTGTTCCCTGACTACATTATGTTAGTTTGCTGTAATATGATATGGTAGGAGTGCTACTATTTTCCTTAAGTTTTTCATTTAGTTAGTTTTTGATGCTGAAAATCAGTAGTTGCAGAACTTCAGCATTTGAGTAAACTGCTTTTCTACAAATTCTGAATCTGAAATTTTTTTACGTTTATACTCTTAAAGTTCATTGGTGGATCTATAGGTAGTCTTCAACTTATGATCAGTTGTTTAATGACTATTCAAAGTTACGATGGATCCACCCAAAAGCTACTTACTGCTTGATTTCGAAATTACAACAGCTACACAAATACACTCTCGTCATGTGATCATATTTTGGGCAGCTGGCAGCTGGCTCATCTTTCTGGTGTTTGCAGCGTCCTATGGCCACATGACCATATTTTTTTTACTTTTTTGCCAGTTATTTCCAGCAAAAGGGCACTGTCATGCCCCAGCTGGAATCTGATTCTGAGGGCGAGGGCGAGCAGCTGACAGGGAGTGGAGGTGTGGCTCCAGTGACTCTGGAAGAAACTGGGGAAAGGCACAGTCTGGCTGGGCATTCAGAGGAAGACCCAAGGCCACCCCCTCTTCATCCTAGGGCACACAGGGAGGTACGGAGAAGGGAACAACATGAGTTACGGGGAAGGAAAGGGCCCTGATCCTCTTCATTAGCTGCAGCTGGGAAAACTGTTTAAAAAGGCAAACTACTGCATAGCAAAGTTGCTGGAAACAAAGTGTGCATTATCTTTGTTTATCAAGACTTATCTCAACTGCATCCTCCCAACTGTTTTTATTTATAATCTATATGTACTTTGGGTTCAGACTGAATTTCTTCCCTTTAAAGACTGTTCTTGGGAGAGTTTTTTCTCCAGCCGAAGATAACTGGACATTGGGGGCCAAGTTGGAGGTATTAAAGGGACTTTACCTACTTTTGTGACTTCGTTGCTTTTGTGCCATGCCTCAGGTCCTCACAGGCACATTGGGTAAAATTCAGCGGTGAATTTGCTTTATAACTACAGTATTCACTTAATGACTGCTGCAAAATTGTTGTATACTGAAATCTGGTTATGTGATGATATGCTTAATCACCACAATAACTTAACTGTAATTCTGAGCTCAATTATACTTGTCAGTTGAGGAATACCTATATATCATTAAGTAAATATCTTGGGAATTGCCAAATTTCATATTTGTTTTTAATGTAACATGCTGGTAGGATGATATTATTTTTCTGCCAGCTAAAACAACAGTGTCTTTTCTGTGATTTACATCAATATTCCAAGTCATGTTCCAGGGTGAGAAAAACAGGGACTCGTGGTGTGCTGACAGATTAGCAGTCTAAAACATTTATGGTCTTATCCAAACAGCTGTACTTTATGTTTTCTGCCATATAGATTAATATAAATGATGATAACATTAAAGATGCAATGATAAGCAACGTGGTGGCACAGTGGTTAGAATGCAGTATTGCAGGCTAATTCTGCCAACTGCCAGGGGTTTGATTCTCACCTGCTCAAGGTTGATTCAGTCTTCCATCCTTCCAAGGTCAGTAAAATGAGGACTCGGATTGTTGGGGGCAATATGCTGACTCTACAAACTGCTTAGAGAGGGCTGTAAGGCACTGTGAAGCAGTATATAAGTCTTCAGTGCTATTGCTATAATGGTGATTAATTAAAACTGGTAATGGCAAAAATTACTTAAAATGGCAATATTAGGGTTACCTTGAAGTTAAAATATACTACTTTGTTCTTTCTTCATTATAGTGTCAGGTTTTTTATGTTGTAATACAATGCATACATTCCTTCCCAATTTAAAGTTGCTGTGGTTTCAAGGTCAGATTTTCACCTTTTTTATTATATCATTGAGATTTGGTTTGGGAGAATGACAATGTCACTCTCACTAAATTCTGTCCTATAGCAGCCTTAATCTCTAGATCAGGGCTGTGAAACTTGCAGGCCAGATGCGTCATATACTGGCCATGCCTGGTTTAGCGAAGGGGAAAATAGTCATGATACATCACATGATGACGGAGGTGGAGGTATTGTCAGGGATGACCTAATGACAATGCATGGTTTTGCCATGTATGTGGTGGTGTGATGACCCAGGATGGGATACAAAAGCAACAAAGTCATAAAAACCAGTGAAGTCCCTTTAATTCCTTCACCTTGGCTTCAAAGGTCCAATTATCTTTGACTAGAGAAAAAACTCCCCCACAAACAGTTGCGCAAAAGGAAGAACCTCCATTCAAACTTAAAATACATATAAATTATAAATAGAAAACACAAACCACACTGAAACAATTAAGGAGACAAGGCAGGATAAGGGCTTGAAGACGTCCACAGATATCGAAATACACACACTGGGAAGGATGCCAGAACTCAGATAAGAATGGACAGACTAGATATATTTTCACGCTTTGCTTCCAGCACTGGCCCATGCACAATTTGTCCTTTTAAACAGATCTCACAGCTGCAGCCCATGAAGGGATCAAGGCCCTTTCCTCCCCCATAGACCACGCCATTCATGTTTCTCCCTCATCCGCTCCTCCCTGCGTGCCCTAAGATAAAGAGGGGATGGGCCTGGGTATTCCTCTGAATGGCCAGCTGGCCTGTGCCCTTCCCCAGTTTCCTCCACAACCTCCGGAGCCACACACCCACTCCTTGTTGGCTGTTCCTCCTCTCCCTCGGAGTCAGATTTTAACAGGCATGAATGGTGGTCAGTAAGTGTCTATAATGTTGGGCTAGGGGGACAGTTAGGATCCTGCTTGTGCAATTCATCTTGCTGTATTGTCAAGTTTCCCATAGACTTCTTGGAACTTACTGTAGGGCTAGGCTTTGGGTAATGAATAATTTTAATTTCCATATGTGTGAAGAAGGTTTTGGGAAAGTTCAGGAGTCAATCATGGGTTACATACATGACATACATAGGCAATTACACTTTGGGTTTGGGTTTTAGGTCCCATCTGCTGTTTGGTGATCTGAAATTGGAAGGTAGAAGAATGAGCCCTTTCACATAGTGAGATCAACCCATGATTGCTCTGAGATTTGTTACCCCAGAATGCTTCTGCACAGTAGGTAGATCAGCTAAGAAGTCTGCCTCAAGCCTGTGTAGGAGGATCCACATGGATTTCAGAAGTGATTTTTGGACCTTCCCAGTAATTTGTAATTTCCAGTTAAGCTTTGATTGATCTCTGGAGTTTACACAAGCCCAGAGTATTTGACAAGATTGGCCTTTAAGCCTACTTTTTAATGTGTTTACTGAAAAGTTCCAGTCGAGGAAGATCAGGGGTGAATTGGACCGGATGCTGGTAAAAGATTACACTTAAGACAATACCATTGTAGTAAGGGTAACAAGGAGGACTTGTTTTTTCCCCAATTGTATCCACAGTAGCTCTTGCTATAGTGAACTGTACACATTTTGGAGGTGGAAGACATTAGTGTTTGCCTGAGGGGCAGGCTGAAATTTTCTGACCTGGATACCACAAGATCAGAAGAGATGATTGTGATCAAATATTGCAATGATGAAACAGCTTAAAACTGAACCAAGCACAAGAGATTTACTCTTTGCTCATGTAAAATTTTGTTCAGATCTAGTGTTGTCTCTTGATGAAGCGGCACTGGAACAGTAAGTTAATTCCATATTTAATATATTTTATTTTGAATTATTTATATTGATTTAATTGTTGTTATTGCGTATGTTTGTTCCTATTTAATTATTGATTCATTTTATATTTAAAATGAAATATGGATAGCAATAGCACTTAGACTTATATACTACCTGCCATGCCCCTGTCAGAATCTGATTCAGAGGGGGAGGCTGAGCAGCTGACAGGGAGTGGGAGTGTGGCTCCGTTGGCTGCGGAAGAAACTGGGAAATGGCAAAGGCCAACTGGGCAGAGCAGGGAAGAGATAGAGCAAGGGAGAGGAAATTCGGAGGAAGACCCAGGCCCACCCCCTCTTCATCCTAGGGCACACAGGGAGGAACGGAGAAGGGAGCAACATGAGTTGCCTGGCTTATGGGAGAGGAAAGGGCCCTGATTCCCTTCATTAGCTATAGTTGGGAACACTGTTTAAAAATAGAAGCTGCTCACAGCAAAGTTGTTGGGAGCAAATTGTGAATTATCTGGTATCATCGAGGCTTATCTGGGTTCCTGACATCTTCCCAACAGTGTTTTGCTGGGCTTTCAAGTCTGCAATTCCTTCTCCTGCCCTGTCCAGATAATTACTGCAGCATGGTTTGTGTGGATTTTTATTTCCAGTTTGTATGCACTTCGTTTTTGGACTGAATTTCCTCCACTTAAAAGACTTCTTGGGAGAGTTTTTTCTTCAGCCAAAGGTAACCTGGACATTGGGGGCAAAGTTGGAGGTATTAAAGGGACACTTCTTGCTTATTTGACTGTGTTGCCTTTGTGCCACGCCCTGGGTCACCACACCGCCTTACAGTGCTTTTCAGCCCTCTCTAAGTGGTTTACAGAGTCAGCATATTGCCCCAACAATCTGGGTCCTCATTTTATCGACCTCAGAAGAATGGAAAGCTAGTCAACCTTGAGCCTGTCAGGATTGAGGGAATCGAACTTCTGGCAATGTGAGCAGATTTGGCCTGCAATACTGCATTCTAACCACTGCACCAACTCAGATACATATTATCAATGTTTTGTAAACTGCTAGATGGATATTGTTAATTGTTTTGTAAACTGCAATGAGTCTGTATTGCTTTGGCAGAGTATAAGTAAAATCAAATCAAATCTCTACTCAGCATTCTAGATAGGTATCCATTTAGTGACTGGAATTGGGATTGGCAATACAGTTATTAAGTGAAGCGATCACTAAGTGAAAAATCACATGATCACAACTATGCTTACAATTTTACTTTAGTTTTCTTTTGCCTTAAAGAAGGATAAGCCCTTCAAACAGTCAGATAAGCCTAAATGTCAGGAAAGGTTTCTGGAACTCAACTCACGAAGGAGTGAGGAAAAGGGGCAAATCTTATAGCCTTTCCTCCCAACCCCTCACTCCTTCCCTTTGGAATGCTCCACCCTGGCATTAGGGTAATTAACAAGAAGAGAATTGATGTTTGTATTCACCTTTATTGGAAAAGAAGGGATTACAAGAGAGTAAGCAGGCACACAATGGTGAATACACATAGAAAGGAATACCCTAGCATTGGCTGTTTGCCTATTGGGGGCTCATGTCTGCAAGCTCTTTAGGAAGTTAAAAAAACCTTCTGTGTGAAATTAATTAGGATTTTGTCAGTGTCAGGCAGCACTGCCAGCTGGTGGGAGGACTTTAATCAACTAATTAAGGTCACAACTGAGCTTGTTAACTTCCAGTTATTTATTTTACCTTCAAGTCAGTCTTGATATCAATAGTAAAAGCACAGACTTATATACCGCTTTATAGTGCTTTACAGCCCTCTCTAAGCAGTTTACAGAGTCAACATATTCCCCCCAACAATCTGGGTCCTCCTTTTATTGATCTTGTAAGGATGGAAGGCCTGAGTCAGTCTTGAGCCGGTCAGAATTGAACTGGAGTGAGCAGTGAGTTAGCCTGCAGTCCTGTATTCTAACCACTGCATCAACAGGGCTCGTAACATGGCTCATCAACATGAATGAGGTCATGCAGTCTTTTTGGCAACATGTTTCAGAAGTGGCTTGCCTTTATCTTCTTGTCAGGGCTATGAGAGAATGACTGGCTCAGTCACCCAGAAAGCTCTGTGCCTAAAGAAGATCTAGAAGTCACAGTCTTGCTTTATGTCCCAGGGTCTTTAAGCACTACACAAGAGTAGCTATGTATATTGCAATTGGATATCTGATAATTATCATCTAAAAATATTCTGGTTTGCTTTCTAATTTGAGGCTTTGTGTTCTATTTAATTTTTGTACTTCAAGGACATATAGACAAGTTTCCAAAGTTTTATTTATATTTATTTTCCTATTTTTCATTACTGAATTGTAATATACTGAATGCGTATATGTAATTAATACAAGTAAATTGTGTGTGTGTGTATAATCCTTGCTGCCTTTTACTACTATCTTTGCAACCATTTTTCCTCCCCCCCCCTCCACATGCACACGCACCCCTTTTGATAAATCTTTGAGGAGGGGGTTTTGCAGTAATTACACTATTTTATCTATTTTTCTTCTGTAATACCCTATGATTTCATCCTTTCCACTCTATTCTAACAGCTGCCACATTTTTTAAAAAAATTAACTTTTTTCTTCATTCGTTTGGAAGTTAATCTGTTCTTTAATATTTTTGTATACAGGACTGAGACTTCTTGTTTTGCTTTAATTCTCGTTTCTTTCACTTGTCCCTTTTTTCCATATCCATTTTTTCTTAAGGCCCATTCTTACGTATTACTAATTGGATAAACTTTACACTAACTTTGCCTTCTAGGATCCAATATACCTAAACTAAACTGAGTTTTTGTAACTTCCTTTAAATCTGTTAAAAGGTAAAACACCCAACATAAGGAATTTTGCAAGCAATTGCTGTTGTCAAGAGAAATTGTCAGCAATTAAGCTTATCCAAAGATTTGTCTGTGAGCTTTTATCCCTAAGGCCTCAGAAGGAATATTTAACTAAAGGCCCTGTTAACTGTGTAAACATAATAAAAACAGAAGTGCTTACGTTTTGGTATAATATTTTTTATGGATAACAAACTACAGTGCTTTCCACTCCATAACATGATTTCAAAATAACTTTACAACACTTTCAGGTGCCAACACAGTGACGTGAATATTTAAATATATATCTAGAAGTTCTGCCTGTAAGTAATTAATAATTTAATTGGTCTTGTTATTCCACATTTGCAAATCAACCTACTTGATAAAATATATATTTTAACCAAAATATTAGCAGCTTTTTCATGATCATTTGCAGACACACAAGAGTCTTAAGAAATTGAGTACACGTGCCAAACTGAGATTTTTAGTATTTGCTAATTCAGTGTTTACCTCAACTTTATAGAGCATAACTTCCATGAATAATGAGAACTGACTGTATGTGCAGACATTGAAGGTGCTCCCAGAATGGTGAACATTCATTAATTACTAAACATAATTTAATAGTAATTCACTAACAATGGTACCTTGTAAAAGAACTGCATTATAATTTGTAAAATCATAACTAGATCTGCATTTGATTTCTTAAAGGAAATTCTTCAAAGCTACTTATAATCAAGAGCAATATGCTGTGAATGTGTGTTAATGAAAATTTCAATGGATGATTGATTAAAGTAAAATTGTTTCCCCTTTAAGTAGTCAGTGCTTCCTTCTTAGGCCAGGAGGTAGCAATATCAAGCCAATGGGAACTCATACCTTCAATATATCATTTGCTATCTAGTAAGTTAACCTGTTGCAAAATAAAACATTTTGCAACAATACTTTTGGGATCCTCAGAAATCCCACTAGTACAATGGAGACAATCATGTGGGGCTTCATCTTTTTGTGTGATTCCATTAACAAGGATATGTGTGATCAAAACTTCACTTACTGTTATTTATTGTGTTTGAATTTTATTGTAAGGTTTTATTTGAAATACCTTTGGTAGCCAAATTATTACTGGTGGGGATTTTTTTATGGATATTTCAATTGTCTAGGAACAGTTTTGTAGAATGGCTGTTTTACGTCACCAAAATAAGAGACTGTTTCACAGAACCATTGTTGTAGTGCCTTAGTTTTTTACATGAACAGTTGTTTGTACAAAATAGCCCTCCTTTGAGAAATGGAAAGTGAGTACACCAGATAGAAAATATGAACAGCAAGCAGTATTAGACAAAGATATTAACAGCCTAAATGTTACTGCAAAGTTGATAATTTGACTGATACAAACTTTTATTTATTTTATTACAGAGTATTATTTAGAAAAAATGATGGGCATTTGTTTCTAATTTACAGATTGTCCCAGAACTCCAGATACACCTAATAGTGATCCTCGCTTTCCTACTAACAACAGATTAATTGCCTTAAAGAAACAGTTAAATATAGAATTGAAAGTAAAGCAAGGAGCAGAAAATATGATTCAAATGTATTCTAATGGTCCATCAAAGGTAAGACTTATCAGCTCACACAGTTAATCAGGTTTTCAGATGAGGGATTTAAAACTTCACAGTCAAGAGAGACCATATAAATAGATGCATATCATAGTAATGGATAATTTTCTATCCTGTTGCTAATTACAGATATTTCATTTTTGAAGTCAATAATACAGTATTTAATTTTCATGTTTGTAACTATCTGTTGAGATTGTTACATTTTGAATATCTGATATAGAGTGATGGTTTGGGGAATGTGTTGAAATCATTATATTCTATGGTTAAAAGTTAAAACCACATATTTTATTGGTATATATTTGTACCAAGGGGAGTTTCTGCTTCTTTTGACAGGATGTGTTAGCCATAGATCATTCAAGGTTATGATACAATTTCCACATCCTCCAGTAATGTGCCCTGATAACATTACTAGTAAATCATATTTGGAAATATTGTTTCTGCACCAAACTATGGAATAGTGTTTATCAGCAATCATAAATAGGAATTCAGTTTTGGCATGTAGAGCATGAACTACAAAAATGTAGATTTCTATAATAGAATCGAATGTATTACAGTGACAGAGAGTTGACAGTTTGAATTGCTTCTTGATGGTTCACTGACCTTTCTGAAAATCAATTTGTAGCTTGCCAGACACTTTCAGTTATATATTAAATTGCATTGTTAATCTTGCTGCTGAACTAGTAACACAGAAGAAAACTTCTTCAAGTCCTTTCCATTCATTACCTTCAGATTTTAAACTCTACGTGTTGTGTGACAGAAAGAGAAAGAGTAGTTTTTAAAGATTTTTTTCTTCATTTGTATAAATGTTCTCAGTATTATATACTGCAAACAAATGCTAACAGCATTGTAGTAAAAATTCTGATAATTTCTTTTTGGCTCTGTTTCTTAGAGGCTGCATTATTCTGTTGGCTTTAGTGCTCTAATTTCTAAACTATTCTGGATGAAAAATAATAATAAAAAATTTAAACAACAACGGTGTATTTGATGCCTATGCCTGATACAGCCAAAATTTAAACAAAATGTATTGGTAGTCATTGCGCAGTAATTTTCAAACCATACTGATTTCTGAATCTTGTTCAGTATTTCGGAATTCATATTCTGAAAAGATGGTGTGAATTGTTGGTACTTGAAACTAATTGGGGAATTCAAACTTTAGTATCACATAACTCTTTTTTTCTTTCTTTTTTCAGGATAGAAAGCTGCTTGCAACAGCTCAACAGATGCTTCAGGATAGCAAGACAAAAATTGAAGTTATAAGGATGCAGATTCTTCAAGCAGTGCAGACTAATGAATTGGCTTTTGATAATGGTGAAACATTAGAGAGAAAACCTTTCACTAAACTCTTTCTAGAATCTTCTAACTCTTATGGGACTTTTTAAAAAGTCCCAAGTCCTGACTCCCCCATACTACAAGGCCAGGTCAATGCTCAATCAATCTTCCTCCTGCCCCATTAGTCTAGGAATCTGTACTACAATTTAACATAAGATATTCTGAAAAGGCTCATTAACCAGGCTCCTGTATTCTTCTCCTACAACTGGTTGACAAACATGGGTATGCACACACCACCTTGAGCAAATCATAACTTCCTGCCTGTTTTGACTCCCTGTGGCTCATGTCAAATCCCTAATGTTGTCATCTAAATCCCATTTTTGTAATAATGTCTCTGGACTGCTCAGAACTCTCTGTGTCCTCGCACCTCATTCTGGATAAAGTTTATGCAGAATAGATTATTATGGGGTGGGGTGGGAAATCCCTCTTACAAGTATAAGCTTTCCATCCATGCCTCGTTAATGGTTTAAATGTTCTTGTTTCTTATTGATGTTCTTTACTAAACAAACTTATATAGCTGCCCATCTACCAGAAGAAACTGCACAGTGAACAGAATAGAACTACAATACAGTAACAACAACAAGCCATTTAAAATAAGAAACAATATTGAAAACCCATCAAAACTTGCATTCTTCCAGTAGCCACCCCATGCCAGTTCCTTTAGTATCCTGGCCCTACGGGTGGAAAACCAAGTCTAAAAGCCAACAGGATCAGGGACAGGTCATATCTTCAGGGCAAGGCTGTTTCATAAGGCAAGAGCCATGACAGAAAGCATGCTTCTGAGGCCTCCAGGACCTGAAATATGCCTGATTTCCCCCTCAGGACTTGACATATTCCCAGCCTGCCAGATCTAGTAGGACAAGCAAAAACCATTGGTCTGTCCCACAAGTAACTCTCCACCATTCCAAGTGATACTTTAAAAGTATACATGCCCAGAACATTTAGATGTCATGTGACAAATCCATCAATCAGTAGGCTTGGGTAACAGTGCTACTGGCTTGCTACTGTTTCTTGTAGATGAGTCAGTGCTGTGAGTAAGCCTGTTTAAATTAGGCTAGGAAAGATGGACTAATAACCTTGCTAAAAGCTTTCTGAATATTCAGAGTCCTTTTTGTACGTTGCATGTCAAAGATGATTTCCATCTGTTGCAATCAGCTGAATCAAGACAGGTGTGAATTACTGAAAAAGTAATAGCATTGTATATTGTTATCACTAAAAATACAGACATAATTAAAGGGCCGAGAATAGAAACTGAGAAGTAACAAAGACAGAACTTTTGTTAAACAAAGGGAATTGAAAAGTTAGTAGTTTATGCTAGATATAAACAATTGCTAGGGGATGGAGACAGGAAAAGTAGAAGATACGTTGTTGTCAACAAGAAAAAAAAAAAGGTAATTTGTCCAGTGTGGAAACTGGGAGACTGAATTCTAATCTTGCTTTGGGCACAAAGGTAAATGAGTAACTCAGACCACTCAGCCCTAGAAAGGAGGAGGCAGTAGCAAACCATTTCCAAAAAATTGCCAAGAAAACTGCAAAAAATTGTCCAGGCAAGCCACCAGGAATCAATACTGACTCAAAATTGCACATATACACTAAAATTATTACCTTATGCTCATATAGTCATTCAATAGTATGCAGGTAAAGGGGACACTGCCGTTCAGATGTATAGGTGTTTGTGTGTAAGTGAAACCCCTTGTGTACTCTAACGTTTTAGAAAATTAATGCAGTGGATGTCTGCCCCCACCAAGATGGATTTTTAAAGTTGTTTCAATTGGCATTTGCTCTGCCATGAACCTGTTGGCAAGTAAAATATCCATATTCAAAAATTCTTGGTGGACTTTCGTTAATTTGTAGGTGAATGTCACATTAAGCTCTACAGAGCTTAGACAATCATCCCTTGACTGCTTAGTTTGCTTCATTTATCTGTCTATCCATCCAATTTTATATGGCTGGTTAGTAAATCTGTATTAGACCTATAAAGCAGAAGCCATAGGATTGGGTTAAATCTGGATAAGATAACACATGTGGAGTCATAACACAAACTCTTCTGTTGTATGCACGTGTAACATTGGCACACATACAAAAGAGGGCAGACTTGCCTGCTTTAATGCCCTCTCTCCCCAGAAAGGTCACGTGAATTGTAATACATCTATTAAATGTTTTTTCATTTTTATATCAATATGCTGGCTAGTGTAATATACTAATAGTTCAATGTACAAGTTACAAAATTTTTGTTTATTTTTATATGTATAGCAAAGCCCGTGATAAGCCCTCTTGAGCTTCGAATGGAAGAATTGCGACATCATTTTAGGATAGAATATGCAGTAGCAGAAGGAGCCAAAAATGTTATGAAGTTGTTCGGCTCTGGAAAAGTTACTGACAGAAAGGCTCTTTCAGAGGTAATTTTTATGTAATAAGTGAAATTTGAATGTAAGCATATTAAAACAGTTTCTCCTAATTGATTTTTTCTTTCTGTTTAACTGAATAAGGCTCAAGCAAGATTTAATGAATCAAGCCAGAAGCTGGATCTCTTGAAGTATTCATTAGAACAAAGGCTAAATGAACTCCCTAAAAATCACCCCAAAAGCAGTATTATTATAGAAGAACTTTCACTTGTTTCATCACCAACACTAAGTCCACGGCAAAGTATGATATCTACACAAAATCAGTATAGTACACTGTCCAAACCAGCAGCATTAACAGGTTTGTTGTGTCAGTAATAGCTACATATTTTGTGTACTTTGGTTTCTAACTTGAAAATATTTGTTACATTAAAAGATACAATGTAGTTTTGTACATTCGGGAATATCTTTAAATATGAAATAGCATAGCAATCATACTTAAATATGTATTATCTCTTAGAAAATTAGCAGTGGCTATTTTTGGCCAAGTTATTGTTTGCATTATAGCAAGCATTTCAGTTGCTTGACTAAATTCAGATTTTTAAAGGTGGGTTATGTGTAAATTGCTTAGGAAGATGATCAGTGAAGGGGAAAAAAATAACACGATGGTCTGTACATATTTTTATTATGGGATCCAGCCAGTAAAACAGTAACTTATTATCAAAGAGTCTCATAAAGGATTGCATTGTATAAGTTGCTAGAATCTGCAACTCTCGTTATTGCCTAAAGGATTCTGATTCAAAATATTTCAATCATTTATTTAGTGCATCTAATTTCTGAAACATTTTTAAAAAGTTTTTGTATCATTTATTCCTTATATTAGAAAGTATTGCAATGAAATTGGGACATAACCTCATAGCCATTCAGTTGTGATGAGAATTTAAGTTTTTCCTTAAAACATTAAAACTTAATAATACAAAGAGAATTTTAAACAGCAGCAGTGCATAACATTGTATCTCTCATTTACTTGTGCTAATGTGTTTTTAGATTAAAGTAATTAAATATAAAAAATTAAGAGTAGGCATTATAGAAGAAAAACTCTCTGCACGAGGGTTATGAAATTTGAGGCTCTGTAGTCCAACAGTTCCCCTCGACAGTCTGTGCATGCTTCTGTAATTGCAGCATTTCATAAAGGAAATAAATTCCAAGATATCTTGTATGCTTAATGAAGATCTTAAATATATCCCTGCAGACTTTATTTGCTAACTTGAAGCAGGTGTTGAATAAAACTCTGATCCTAATATGTTGTTTACTAAATTATTTAATAAACAACCAAATTAGAAGCAGTAGCACAGCTGTTAGCTTATATTTCCCAAAATGACTTTAGTTTTTAAACTAAAGTTGTAGCAGAAATTGTTGATACTCTGAAGGTGCCTGGGTATTGTTTGTGTATGTACATGCAAATACACAACAATACATTGATCAGCACAAGTTAAATATGTAGACTCTCATTTTATTATAGAATTGCTTTATTATAGAATTACTAGATTGAGGTTATGCAAAGATAGACTATAAATTGATTTACTTTCTTCATGTTTTATCTACATTAAATCATAATATCTAAGAGAAATACATACATACATACATACATACATACATACATACATACATACATGAATGCAAAAAGTCTATTAGCATACATCGATACCATGTTCAGACAGGGTTTCCTAACCCCTTGCAAGGTTTGCCTTTTTGGGGTGGGGGAAATAGTGCAAGAGGCAGATTGTTAGACAATTAGAATGGACCCACTGATATGTTATGTAAAAACCATAATTTAAAAATACTTATTAGCATTCTATAACTAGCTGTGTTGACACAAGCTTAGGCAGAACAGTCATAAAAGTTCCTGTCAGGTAAGCCCACTATGAATGCATATTAAAATTACTGGGACTTGCATCAGCAGCTAAATCCAGTTGATTTCTAATTTTGGATTCAACCCACATTCTTCTAGTTAAAGCTTATATATTTAAGAGCTTTTATACTGCCTCATAAATATGAAGTTTACAGAGTATTGAGATTCCTGCCCACACAGAATGACATAATTGATGCTGATGCCATTTGTCAATTGCTTGTACTTGCTTAAGCTGGTGTTTGACTAATTATATGAGTTAAGACAATCTGATCTCATTTTAGGTACTCTGGAAGTTAGGCTTATGGGTTGCCAAGATATCCTGGAAAATGTCCCTGGTAGATCAAAAGCAACATCCTTCACTCTACCTGGATGGAGTCCAAGTGAAGCCAGATCATCTTTCATGAGTCGAACAAGTAAAAGCAAAAGTGGCAGTTGTCGAAACCTCCTGAAAACAGATGATTTATCCAGTTCAGTACCTTTTTAATGTTTTTTTTTCTTCATTTTCAGAAGCACTTTTATGAAATCTTTTAGGAAAAATAACTATATGTAAAAATAAATTCAGTTTAATCGTATTTTATTATGATTTTGTTTTAAGGTTGTGCAGTAGTTTGAATTTGAAAGTAAAAAAGGCACTTAGGAGCACCAATTGCACAATAGAATAGAATAGAATACTTCATTGGCCAAGTGTGATTGGACACACAAGGAATTTGGCTTGGTGTAAATATTCTCAGTATACATAAAGAAGAGATACGTGGTTGTCTGTAAGTCATTAAAGCAGCCATGCCCTTTTCTGGATTCATTCATTAGCCCAGTGATTCTAGGAAAATAAATATTTGGTTTAGGGAATTTTGTGCCTCTGGCACGTCAAACCACTTGATTATTATTATAATTAAAGGTGCACACTACTGAATGTCAGCAGTAGTTCACAACAACATGGATCTCTGTGAAATGCCCATGGTAAAATAAATCAAGTCCAATAATAATATAATACACAAAACATAATGAATTAATAATCAGTAAAATCCACTTTTAGATTTCTTGGCACTCAATCCCAAAGTTCCTCCCAAAGAATGTAGTCTTCATCGCCCTCTAAAAGGCCATAATTGAGGGGGCTAGCCTAGATTTTAGACAAAGGCTATTTTACATTATAGGTGCCATAAATTGAAAAAGAGTGATTTCTCAGTCACCATAGATAGAGCTCTTGTAGTCAGAAGGCAGCTTAAACGTTTGCATTGAGCGGAGGGTAATCTTCTTCCTTACTCTTTGGTTTTCCTTCTAAAAAAGTAGGAGGGCTTTTTCCTTCTCAGTTCCATCTTGGACTGAAAACCAATCTTCCATTAAACAAAAATGAAAGTGCTGTGGCAGAATTTGTCTTATCTTGATTAGGAGAATGTTTCCACCTTTTTTTGTTCCATTGCCTTTGCAAACTGGACCAGGAGGGTCTCCAATACCAGCCTAGAGACCAGATCAAGGAGCCCAGAAAGGGAACTAGTTGGTACAGAGTGGCTAATTCACCAGAAGTGTAGCCAGCCTGTGGCCTTAGGTCTTCATATCCAAAGCACAATATATTTATGTAGATTGATGTCTTGAACAATTTTTTCTATCGGCCCATGAATTTTTTTTAATTATATAACCCCAAAAGTGCTTTTTCAAGAAGTACTAACAGTAATAAGAATCTTCATTTTTAAAAAAACTAGATTGGGTGATGTCCTCCCTACAGTTGGCCATGCATGCTGGAGTTATAGTTCAGTGTAGTGATGTGCAAAATATTCCAGGAAACACAGAATATTTATCTATTCCTCTGAAGCATGTCTGTTTGATATCCTGGTCTGGCAGTTTTGTGGAAGTAATGTTTCTGGAATATAAAGTAGTTGATAATGTTTTAGGTGTAAGCTGGCCCTCTATCCAAATTTTGATTCATGTCTAGTATAGCACAAAACCATAATGAAGGAAAAACAATGTTTTTACCAGAATATTTTGTTCACAAAATGGAATGTTTTGTACATCGTTAATTTGATGATATCTGAAAGGTGGAAGGTTCTCTTTTCTGTTGGGAGCCTGTGATTGGGATATTGTAACTAATAAAGCATAGGTTGCCTTAAATATATTGGAACAGTTGAGCTAAAATTGAATTTTAAAATGTAATGAATGAGAAAATGAATTATATTTCCCTGTTGATTCAAAATACGTATTGATTGAACCCACCATGATTGATGAAATTAATAGCATAAAATCTAAGTGATTTTTTTACAACTCCCTCACTGCTATCTTCTTTTTCTACTCATAATGATAATATTGCAAGACGGATAATAATGTGGACTCCTACTATGCCCTGGTATATAGTATTGCTTACCAAGACTCCCAGCATTCACAGTGCGAATGTAGAAATTATAGGGTACACAGGTAGTCATTGACTTGTGACCACAGTTGGGACCAGAATTGTTATTGTAAGTTGGTGCAGTCATAAAGCGAGTCATCACATGACTTCAATAATGTATGGTGGCAATCCCGGCAATCCCTGTTGTAGTTAACTGCAAATTATGGGTTGTTAAACAATTATCCATCCTAATCCAAGCCTTTCCAATTTGGTCCCTCACTGCCCCAAGCCTCAATAAAGGGACTACATCCAACTACAACAATCCTTCACCCATCTCTACCTTTTAGCTGCCTGCACCTGCCTTATGGGTCAGCAAGCAACTCCAGATTCGTACAGATCTGGGGCTGCTTGTCCTGTCCTAGAAAGCTGCAGGCACAGCAAAGCACACATTGCTGCTGAGAAGCAAACTTTTTTTTCACCTCCTATGTGTGCCTTCTGTTCTTTAACATTGGACTGGAAACAATGACTTCACTGCACCTCAGCCATTACCCTTCGATTAGATGAATTTAAAATTAACCCTTTATTTTTCTTACTCCTCACAAGGACTTTCACTGCCCCATGCATTGCACCTGGTTTTGGCCTGCCTCTTCATTCACTGTGGGTTTGTATCTGGAAGTCAGGAAAACAAGTGCAACAGTAGGCGAGAGAAGCATGTTGGAGTTCAACTCTTGCCCTGCCAAAATCCACCTGGCCTCCAATTTGCTTGCAAGGAGCAGGTTAATCTCTAGCCATCCTCCATTTCCTTCCCTTCCTGATCACTTTCTAATCCTGATCCGGAACTGATCTTTATGAGTAGGGAAAGGAGACAGCTAGAAGTTGGAATGCCCCTGGTTCTGGGGTTGCTTGCTGACTCACAAGACAAGGTGCAGGGAGCCCAAAGGGCAGAGATGGGGGAAGGTAGGCAGGTGAGAGGATTTGCAGTCATGAGTTCTTGGTGGCCTGCAAAGCACCCAAATTTTGTTCACCCCTGGAAGCATTGCAGTGGCTGTAATTTCAAGCATGGCTTGTTAAGTCCATTTTTCAGCACTGGCATAACTTCAGATGGTTGCTGAACAAATGGTCGGTTGTAAGTGGAGGACTATCTGTATATGGAGAAAAAGGAGCCAACATTTTATCTTTCTTTCTAAGAAAGGTTGAGAGAAAAAGGAAATGAGTTGTGGTTTCTTCTAGTGAGAGAAGGGGAAAAATGCAGTGCCATAATTTGGAAAGCATTTGAGCTTTGCACACAATGACTTTGAACATTCACACTGATAATTTTTGTCCACCATTATTGTTGTAGGCTAACCTAAACAAAGATTGTAATTACTCTCAAACTAAGTAGAATTGTGTGCTTTACTTATATTTTGATACATATTGTAACTGATTTTAAATTATTACTGATTGTCAGAGCTTCTTCTGTTACTGTTTTTGGAAGGTCAACTTAACATTCTAAACTGAGTTTACTTAATTTGCTTGCAGATGAAATCTGTGCTGTTTTGAAATTGGATAACACTGTTGTTGATCAAACTAGCTGGAAGCCTATTTCCAATCAGTCCTGGGACCAGAAATTTACACTGGAACTAGACAGAGTAAGGATCTCTTTAATATGCTTACGATGATTTCCAGTTGAGTAATTTGCTTCTTATGCCTAGAGAGAAATTCTGACTTGGAATGTAGCTTCCCTTTCCTGAACAAATAAAGCATTCCAGCCTCCACATACACAAACAAGGATGAAAATATGAGATGGTACTTACATGAGCAGAAGTGCATTCCAGTCATACATCTTTAAGATTCTGCATCAGTGTGCTCATAGCATTTGCAACAAATCATTTATAAGTCCTTAGCTTCTTGTGATATTAGGTAAAGTCATGTAGTAAAATGTATAGGGGGTTTGAGGGATGTTTTAACTAATTGTATGTACTGTTGTAAAATCAGTTGTAACTGTTGAAACAATTCGTTCTTGGAATGAAGTAAAAATATTATAAATGTAGATCATAAGTTGGGCAGCATTTCACAAGAAATTTCAATGACCTGTTCATACTGGGTTTTTTTTAATACTGAGTATGTTTTTTGTATATGTAGATTTTTTTTTTAAAAAAATCTTTATTTGATGAAGTCAGGAAATAAATTTCCTGAAACCGAGTCAAAAAGATAGTTTTTTGACTCTGAAAATAATG
This sequence comes from Bungarus multicinctus, assembly GCA_023653725.1. Taxonomy (NCBI): domain Eukaryota; kingdom Metazoa; phylum Chordata; class Lepidosauria; order Squamata; family Elapidae; genus Bungarus; species Bungarus multicinctus. The sequence continues at coordinate 51,797,484 of CM042842.1, read as the reverse complement.
TTTCATATCTAGTCAATCAAACATTCCTAAAAAAGACAACCTCTTGCCCTGCCAATTTGCTGCTTTCAAAGCCTGCCAGCCAGTCAGTGTAAAGATAGTGAAAGGCAACTGACAGTTGGCATGTTCTTCTCTATGTGGTTTTTAGCTTTGCTTATATATACTTAAATCTACTCCAAATGCATATATAGTAGGGGTGTCTCATGGCCCGCGGGCCAGATGCGTCACATGCTGGCCCCACCCCTGCCCAGTTTAGTGAAGGGGGAAAAAGTCCCGCTACGTCATGTGATACTCCCACAACGACACAAGTTTGACACTCCTGATATATAAGGTATGAATTCAGGGCAAGAAGGTGTTTTTTTTTTAATAATATAAATAACATTGAATTGTGTGTTAAAATCCCGTTAAGTTTTGATTTTCTCTCATGTGGAAGAGATCTGAGTTTAGCAGCTGTGCTGAACATTCAAAGCTGTCTTCATCAGATTGACAAATAATATGATCTAATCTGTATATAAAGAGGCCCATTGAAATGGCTCTACATATTACATAATGGGGTACAATATTTGGGATGGGAAGGGTTTGGGAGGGAGAAGAATTAGAAAAGCAGCAAACTGAAATGAAGGTGCCTATCTATTCTTGCATCTTTTTTAGTGCGCCTACACACGTTATTAGTCTTCACTGTACGATAAACTCTTGCTTTTAGAATTAATATGCAATAGTTTACCTTTATCCAGCATTAGGGCTGCAGAGCATAAATTATTATATTCTAGTCTTCCAAATGCCACCCATTTTTTACAAGATTAAGCTTTTTGTTTTAGTATTTTTAAAGACCCTTAAACATTTTGAGAATTGCAGAAATAATATCCTTTACATCTTAAATTTACATCTTAAATTATAACTGATTCAATACATGGAAGCAAAAGAAGATTCCTCTCTAGTCTCCGATGATTCTCTTTAAAATTTGTAACAGCATTACAGAATTATGCTTTATCATATTACTGGCCATTCATTTTATGGATATAACATCTGAGCCAGTTTATTCAGTACTGCACTAGCTTGGAAGTGGCAGGTAAATACATGAATTAATTCTGTGGGCAGAAAAAAATATGCTTTCTTCCATTGTTAAAGTCACCTGTACCTAAGGTGGGATGATTCTGGTGTAAGAATATTTCCAGCTAGGTCTGCTCAAATCGAGTAAATATAAAAACTTAGCCTGGGTTTGTTTCTTATTGTTGTTCTTCAGTCACGTGAGTTAGAGATTTCTGTCTATTGGCGGGATTGGAGATCTTTGTGTGCCGTGAAATTTCTGAGGTTAGAAGACTTCTTGGATAATCAACGACATGGAATGTGTCTCTATCTTGAACCTCAGGGTACTTTGTTTGCAGAGGTAAGGTCAAATACTTTTAGTAAACATTTTAAGCCTTGTGAAGTCCTGTTTCCAAAAAGTATTAGTCTGAATTCTAATACCTATTGCCTGAATTGCAGGTTACATTTTTTAATCCTGTTATTGAAAGAAGACCAAAACTTCAGAGACAAAAGAAAATTTTCTCCAAGCAGCAAGGTAAGGGGGTTTGTTTTATAGCTTTAGCACTTGGTCCTAGAATTAATAAAAATTGATGGTTATATGTCAACCTTTCATTAAAGATAATTCTTCATAATTTGTCAACAAGACTTTAATAAGAAAGAAAAAAAATAGGAAATACGACATACACAGCTTATCCATCACAAGTAATAAACTAATGAATATATGAATTCTCATTTAGTTATAGCTTTTGGTAATAAATAAAGAAATTACTTAGGCTTTGTTTTCTTTATCCACAGGCAAAACATTTCTCAGAGCTCCACAAATGAATATTAATATTGCCACTTGGGGAAGGTTGGTGAGAAGAGCTATTCCAACAGTAAATCATACTGGGACCTTCAGCCCTCAAGCCTCTGTGCCTGCTACAGTATCAGTAGCTGATGCTCACATTTCTGGATTAGGCTCACCAACTAGGTAAGTGAATGGCTAAAATGGACAAATTAACATGTTAAAATTCCTGTGAAACATTTGCAGCATAAAAAGAACTCTAGATGCTTATCACTAGAATTTATTTTTTTTAATTAAATTATTGTGCAGAATTCTGCTCATATGGCCAACAGGCTTATGGTGAACTTTTTTTTTTCAAGTGATTCGCCTGTAGGTAAATTGGTGTTTGAACTTGACTCTGAACCCGTCTGTCCTCCACGTGTATCTTCTCTTGGAGAAAACCGTGAATCTTCACCTGAACCAAAGTCTCCACCCACCCCCACGCAGGCAAGCCTCCTCATTTAGAATTCTATTGCAGTTTCTTTGCTTGATTGTTGTGATCTGCCCAGAGTTGTTGAGAATTGGGCAGCTTACAAGTTCAGTAAATTGTTCCATTGTTGTTTTAAAAATGTTTAATTTACTATGTGATTTTTAAAAATGTCACCTTAAAATGAATACAATGGATGAATGTTCTTTCTGTGGTGATTTTGAGCAATGTGTTTAGGGGGCGGGATGTTGGATGAAGACTGGTGAACTCCATGCTCAAGACCCTTGTTGTTGTCCATTGAACTCAGACAGACAGAAATTAATTTCAGTCATTGACCAATAAAGATACAATAAATGAAATGAACAGCACAAAGCTGTCCCTTAACAACAAGAACTATGAGCAACCAATTGTGGGTAAATTTTACATATAGTGCAAAATTTTATTTTAGAGAAGTAAATTTATGTTTCTTATTTATCAGATAAGTGCAGATAAAGGCTATCAGAGTGCCCCAAATTTTTAAATAAAAAAGGTGTAATCAACTCATGATGCATACCCCAATAGAACTGTCAATACAGAAAAGCATGAGCTGTTGTTTCTGTGGCGCCCATATCATGAGGCAATATGGGGTTTCATATGGGGTTTTCCTAGATTTCCCTTTCAGAACAGCTCTGAGGAGCTCTTTGTATTTTGCACAAAAGCTGATCATTTTCTCTCTGCCAAACCTATTTCATGGGTTTGGTATAGAGAGGATGAAATTAGTAGAGGTCTCCAAGCAAGCCACATTGAGCTCTCAAAGAAAAAGGAAGAATATAAATAAATTAAATAAATTTATGGGTTTTGGTATTTTAAAAATGTAATCATGAAGCTGTTGTTTCCTTTAAATGGTTGCTTAAATAATTGCTTTTGCACTGTTCCCTTTCCTCATAATTTAGTTGGTTGCTTCATTATATTTGTTGTGTGTGTGTATTCACTTCATAATGAAGACCCTTTAAAATCTAGTCAGATAAATATAGATGCCAGCCATATTTTGGGGGTCATATATGCTTGGAAGAATGCTCCAAAATTTGGGGAACAGCACTCAGATGTTTGGGTGCATATTTTTGTGGTGGTGCAGATATGGGAAGAGAGACCATCTAGTCTCCCATAAGAGTGTGCATAATATTTTAAAAGGTGGCCTGAAGGAGGCTTATAAAGAACAACATGCACAGTCATTCATAGCTAGTAATGTTCTTTCAATACATGGCTATAAATTGAACCTTTCATAATGGAGAAATACTTCATAGTTTTCTTCCTTGCATGTGAATAAGAGATAGATATAGATTTGATATAATTATTGATATAGATGTATGTGTGTTTGGGAAGTTTGGGCTTTCTAGATTGCCTTTAATTTTTCCTGTTTCGGGGTCTTGTTAACTTTCTAAGTTTTATAGAAGAGTAGAAATGTAGCAAAAGTGTTTTTAATAGATGATTTTTCAAATTATGGCTCTGAAAACTACCACTAGTTTCTTAAATTAAGCATACTTTTGGTATATTTTTTTAATCTTCTTTCTTTTTTATTTGTTTCTCAAATTTTCACAGGATGTGGAAACATTTGATTTTGAGAATGACAAAAATAATTTTGTTCCAAAATTTCAACCAGAAATTATTTGTGAGACTCAGATTTCAAATTCTGATATTGAGTATAAACAAGTACCTGAAGATAGAAGGTAAGCTGTTGTGTTATTTTTATATGACTATATATGACTTCATGCTGAATAAGGCTATGCAAAAAATGTGCTTTGCACATACATTGATGGGAGCCTTCCCAGAGAATGCAAACTGCTTTGCTTTATTATTTCAAGAAGGGTTGGATTCTCATTTTTTTTTTTTTTTTGTGCATTTCAGAATACAACAGAGATTTCAGTTTAGTTTACAAGATTTCCGATGTTGTGCTGTTCTGGGTAGAGGACATTTTGGAAAGGTATCTGTGAAATTACGATTTTGTGTATTTGACATACTTACTTCTGTATCTACATAGCTATACTTGAGGCTCACTTGATTTTAGTATGTTTAGAGAATATGTGTGTGAATTTGTGTCCACTTAAAAATGATTATAAATCTAAAGGAAACATTAAACCAATAAGATTTTATAAACAATAAAAACACTGTTTTGTCTTTCAGGTCCTCTTGGCTGAGTATAAAAATACTAATGAAATGTTTGCTATTAAAGCCTTAAAAAAAGGAGACATCGTTGCTCGAGATGAAGTGGACAGGTTAGTATAAAGGGGAATAATAGTTAAAGAGGAATGTATTTTTAATTGTCTCTGTTGTTTTAAGTTGTTCGGAAACAAACTGGAATTGGGGTGACAATATATAAAGTTCAATATATAAAGCGAGATACGATAAGAAAATATTTCCTTCTTTCAAAAATTTTCCTGCAGAGTTGAATATTTCAATAAAAAATATTGACCCAATTTGTGACCATTATGAAAAAGGCATCCTGAGATTCATTATAAAGGAATACAGGTAGTCCTCAATGTACAACAGTTTGTTTAGTGACCGTTCAAAGTTATAACGGCACTGGAAAAAATGGCGTATGTTTTTCACACTTAATGACCGTTGCAGCATCTCCATAGTCGTATGTGATCAAAATTCAAATGCTTAGCAACTGATTCATATTTATGACAGTTGCAATGTCCCAGGATAATGTGATCCCTTTTGTAGCCTTACAAGCAAAGTCAATGGAGAAGCCAGATTCATTTAACAGTGTTACTAACTTAACAATTGCAGTGATTCACTTAACAACTGTGGCACATAAAATGGGACAAAATTCACTTAACAAACATTTCATTTAGCAACAGAAATTTGGAACTCAATTGTGGTTGTGAGAACTGCTTGTAACATTTCATCAACATTATAAAGCACATTTGGAATGCAGTTCTATACACAGCTTTATACACATCACATATTTAAAAAATACTGCAGAATGAAACAAATTGTAGAAAAGAATAATAAAAGAAATTGAGTAGATAGAATAATTTACTACGGTGTTTAGGTTTCATTAGATTACAAAAGTTCAACTATATAAAGGCACAATTGAATTAAATAGAAATTAGTGTGCTGTGAGAACAAAGAATTTTTCTCTTATTATTACAATGAAGCTGAATGATCAGATAAGAGGATAAGTGCTAATGTAGAATTGGTTGTTAGAAGATTTGCTGATAATCACCAATTTGGACAGTTTTAAAAGCAAAGGAATTCAGGGCAGAGAAGATTAATGACTGCTAATGATGACAACTATGTATTATATCTAGCATTAGAACCAATGGGATTTGCATTCTGGCCTTCTATGAATGAAAAAAAAAACATGCTGGAACATGCTGGTCAATTGGTTGTCATTGGTTCCTTTTACTACAGGAGTGGCTAAACAAACATGTTGGATGACTTTATGAAACAACCACTAAAGCTGGTATTATTTGTAGATCCAGCTCCTTTTATATTATGAGGAGGATCTAATAATACTTTTTTTTACAAACAAGTTCAGAAAATCTAAAATGGGGTAAATACTTTTTCATAGAATTATAAGGTGTATATACATATTTTTTTCTTTTATATGGTGTGAACCTCGAATCCATTATTTGTAAACATACATATTAGAAAATATGTCTAACAGAACGTAATTACAAACAACTGTAGGATGAGAGTGTAAAGTAAACTAAGCATGTGTCAACAGGAAATCTGTTATTGTGTTAACAGCTGTTTACCTCTTTTTCTCAGTATGTGCAACATGAGTGTATATCCTCTTCCAGGAACACAAACATAACATTTGTTTGTATCACACTGGAAATTCTACGAGCCTGAGTGCTGTTTTCTATAAATTATTTATATGTTTTCATATTGAATGTAGTGTGGTGCAATGTAGTAGAGCATAACATATAAATATAATAATATATTATACTATGATACGATATATACTATACTGTGTATCGTATAATAGGTATAATATATAACATAGTATATAATATATGATATGATATGATATATAAATATAATATATTCAAGGAGCCCATTCTAAGCTTCTATACTTACTTTTGGAGTATCTTTCTGCCCAGCAGTTATAGTTTTTTTTATTTACCTGGGGATCATCACTTAAAAACATTAGATGTATAATTGTTATACAATAAGGAATAAGCCTTTAAGGGCTGTTTTTTTTTTTAATCTTTTATATCAGATTACATGAATTGATCTTCTGGACTTTTTTTCTTTTAACTTCTTTTTCTGATACACTAATGATAAAATAAGTCACATTACTTTTTTTCCTGTCTTTCGGCTTTCAGTCTCATGTGTGAAAAGCGAATTTTTGAAACTGTGAACAGTGTAAGACACCCGTTTTTGGTGAACCTCTTTGCCTGTTTTCAAACCAAAGATCACGTGTGCTTTGTAATGGAATACGCTGCTGGTGGGGATCTCATGATGCACATACACACTGATGTCTTTTCTGAACCAAGAGCAATGTAAGTTTTCAGCCTTCATATCATCTCCGGTATCTTGTAAATTAATAGATTTTTGGAACTTGGCTGGTGAGAATACCAAGAACATGACTTCTGATTTCTTGCTTAACTGCGTTTAGATTAGAAGACACCTCACTCTTCAGAATTTGGTTTAAGACAGTAGTGATAGTGTGTAACTTTGATGAAGATATGTCATTCATAATTACAGTGAGAGATATTTTTTGAGTTAGGTATTTTAATATTTTTACTAGTTTAATGTGTTTTACTGTTTTTACTGTTTTAAAATGTTTGCAATATATGTTTTGAATTTTGAGCTGTCCAGAGCTGTTTGCTGAGCTGGGCAGCTGTAGAAATTAAATACAGATATTCCTCGACTTACAACAGTTCGTTTACTGACTATTCAAAGTTAACAATGGCACTCAAAAAAGTGATTGACAACCATTTTTAACACTCATGACCATTGCAGCATCCCAATGGTGACGTAGTCAAAATTAAAATGCTTGGCAATTGGCAGGTATTTATGACAGTTGCAGCATCCCAAAATCATGTGATCCCTTTTTGGGATCCTCTGACAAGCAAAATCAGTGTAACAACTGTGTTACCAACTTAACAACTCTGGCAAAAAAGGTTGTAAAATGGTACAATGTTCACTTAACAATTGTCTTGCTTAGCAACAGAAATTTTAAATTCAAATGTGATCTTAAGTTGAGGACCACCTGAAAATAAATACATATGTCCTTGTTAGATTGATATGTATGTGTAATGACATGGTATTACACAGCAAACCAATGTCATAAACTTTCAAGTGCTATGCCTGATCAAATAATTCCAGGTAAACACATGTAAAAGGAATTAGGACTTTACTCATTAATTTTACTTCCAGGACCCTACCTATAATAAATTGTCCTCTACAGTTCCCATTGTGCAAGGTGTTTTACTGTTGTATTTTGCTTTTGTTTTTTTGTTTTTTTTAAATATTAACCAACTTGACTACCCACTAGATTAGGCAGTATTATCTGGCAAAGTTAACATGATTCTTGGGGCATTAAGCCTGAACAAAAATGAACTCTTAACTTCCTGGAAAATAATAACTGCTGACAGTTGCCTTTGGGTGGTGACAGTTTTCTAGAGCTTAAAAAACAAATAGCTGCTGCACATGGTTAGAAATCAGCAGATGTTAAGCTTGTGGGATCTGTTTTGTCCTCTGCCAGAATCCTTAAATCCACCCATTGGAGCAGGTCTTTTAAAAACCCTAAATTTTCATGACAAGTGAAGTGGAACATTGGACTTACAATGCAAGTTCCTTTTCTTTGGTTGAGAGAAGGGGCCTGAAATCTGAGTGGCTCCTGCTACATTCTCTGATTGGCAAGACTTGAAAGTTTAGTAACAATCCCTAGAATGAGAAAGAGAACTTTTTGCCATATTTTTCAGGGATATTTAAAAAAAAAATTATATTCCAAATGAAATTCAAGAGAAAAAGAATGACAGAAGAGAAGAAATCATTAAAAAACTAAGCGTTCTCCATGGTAAAACATCAACAGGAAAGTAAAAATACTCTCCATCCAACTTGAGCAGTTAAGTCCGGTGCTCTATTTTTTTGCAGTTGAATGTTGAAATATGGACATTTAGAGTACACTATCTGTAAACAAATGAAAGTATAGCATCTCTACTGCACAACTAGCTTTTTAAGCAGTATTTTGAGAGTTATGTTTGTTTATTTATTTACATGTATTGGCTGCCCATCACCAGTGGATTCTGAGCAGCATACAAAACTAATAAAACAGCTAAGATATTAAATCAACAGGTAGCACAGACTTACATGCCCTAATAACATAAGCCACAAAACAGAAAGTGGCCCCTGAGCAAATAATAAACTTCAATCTTAGGAAAGAAGGTGCCATCCTTATCTTAGTTCCAGAAGCTGAGGGCTGCAAGAGGGAAGGAAGGCATACTTCCTAGATCCCCACGAAATGTCAGTGTTTAATGAAGAGAACCTGGACACCCATTCTGCTGGAAATACTGATTGGACAGAAAAGAGATAAATGGTCTCTCAGATGTTCAGGCCCTACGCCACACAGGGCCTTTTAGGTATTTAGCAGCACCTTGATTTGTACTCAGAAGGCAACCAGTGTAGCTCACGTAGAAGTAGTGACACATGGACGCACCAAGAGACACCCGTTACTTCTCACACTGTTGCATTTGGAACCAGCCGTAGTCTCTTAGTGCTCTTCAAGTGGACATTGTGTCCTAATAACATGGAATTCTAGTCCTAACTTAGTCACAAAGCCAGCTGAGTGACCTTAGGCCAGTCATTCTTTCTCAGGCTTTGGAAGCAGGCAATGCAAACCACTTCTGAAATTTTTGCCAATAAAACCGCAGGGACTTGTCCAGACAGTTGCCAGGAGTCAACACTGACTCAAAGGCACGAAAGAAAGGAAGGAAGAAAGAAAAGAGAATGTGTTACTATGTATATACATACAATGACAATAAAGTATTATTATTAAAATAAATAGCAAGACAATAACCTGCAGAAGTACCAGATTCCATTGCAAGAATCTGTTGTGATGCTTCCTCATTTACCAGGTTTTAATCCCTCGGACCACAAAGGACAGGCCATCTTTCTTTAGGTCTTCTATTACCAGAAGAAGGAAATTTTTATTTTCTTGAGAAATATAACAAGCTATATTGCTAAAAAAAAAAAAAAAGTCCCATAGAAGTCCCAAGATGACTCCAGGGAATGTAAATGTTTTTGCTTTAAAAGGTTGCATGTATCAAGCCCTGATAAGTTAGCCTCCTACTTCTTTGAACATAACAGAATCATCTTGCTATGAAAGGGATTATCTTCTCCTTGCCCTCAGATCATATTAAAATAGCTTCCTGATGCTCAACAACTGGGTGTTTTTCAACTTCTCCAAAAGAGTAAAAAGGCAAATTAGTCCTACATTTGAACTTTACAGTCCATATTATATAATTTTACTTTTTATATTGAGTGCATTTGCTCCCCAAATACAGGCCGCAGAGTGTTGGAACTAGCATTACTTCTGTCAAAGTCAGAAGCCTCTCTTGACTAGCTGAAAAAGCTTGCAGAGCATTAAGCATTGCTCTTGTGGGGATTTCTGGAGACCATTATGCTACAGTCCTGGTGAAATCCTGGGAAAAATAAAAAAACAGCCAGACCATCATATTTACCGTAGCTCAAGAACATAATGCTAGAACTCAACTGGGTCTTTTGCCAAGGGATCCTGGAAGGCAAGGAGGCAATTCCTTTAGACAAGAATCAGGATCGGACCAGTAGCACAAATTTTGTGTCCCAAAATTTCCCCATAGCAAGTATAATGGAAACGTGCTCCAATTGACGGACAGTATTTCCTTGCATGGGAATCTCCTGATATTGGAAGGATGGCTACATTGATAGCTTCTCCAAAGAAACCTGAAGCATAGAAGATCCGCTCCAGTTTATGGCTGCTCTTTTCATCTTTGAGCACTGGGAATCGGGGGGGGGGGGGAAGATTCCTGCTCTACTCTCACATGGATGTTGTGATTTGGGTCTGAAATGTTATTCTTTGCAGTAGTGTAAATAAATGTGAAAAATTGATGAGTACTGAAACGTAGTATTTCTCTCCAAACAGATTTTATGCTGCATGTGTAGTTCTTGGTCTGCAATATTTACATGAGCACAGGATAGTTTACAGGTAAGTATTTCGAAAATCTTCCGTTTCATTTTATGTTCTGCTATGTTTCTGATCCTGGCTTAAATGCTGCTGTCATTATAATTAATAAAATTATTCCTTTTTTTCTAGAAGAAATTAATGCTATTGGATGTTTGTACATTATTAAGTTTTGTTCAGATTGAAAAAAGGAAACATTAACAATTAGTAAATATTTGCAAGTGGTACTCTCTCTAAAATAGCCTTGGGTAACTTCCAAATGTGTAGACTTTAATTACAGTTAATGTGGCTATTGCTGAGAATTCTGCAGTTCTCAATTCCATAGGTCATGGAACCCAGCTTGGGGAAGGCAATTCTATAGCTTAGCAATTACATAGTTAAGTTGTTGTTTTAGTTGTTTCACTTTTTTTTTAAAAAAATATTTCTTTCGTAGAGATCTAAAGCTGGATAACCTGTTGCTGGATACTGAAGGCTTTGTTAAAATAGCTGACTTTGGTCTCTGCAAGGAAGGTAAGTTTTGTTTTGTTTTTAAACGGCTGATAATACTTACTTCTGCTGAACATGTTGTGGTGATTGCAGATAGCAACTTTTCCCACCAGCAGGAGAATGATTAAGAATGGAATATGTTACAGTATTTCAGGCCAGGAACTCTGTTGCTAAGTGATGCAGTCACAAAGCATGATGTCATGTGACTCCACTGTTTTATGACACCAATTGCAGCAGCGCCAGTTGCTGCTGTTAAGGGACTTCCATGTGATGGTTCGGTGTGATGTCACGTGACTGACATTTTCAATCTCCTGATGACTTTCCCCTTGAGTTAGCTTGTTGGAAACCAGCAATGAAGCTGCAGATGGCACTCACAGGGGCTTCTGCCAAAGCTGCAGTTAGGAGGATCAGTTGTAAGTCTCCTTATTCGGTGCCTTCTTAACTTTGAATGGTTGCTGAACAAGTGGTTGTGTGGTTAAAAATGAGGATTATCTATATTTATGATCGATGTACTCTGCAAATGTGCAGAATGAAGATGTTTTATAAAATCCTACACCTCGCTTTATGTGTCCTTGATGTGATAATTGCCACATTAACATGAGCAAGCTACAATCTCCATAGCAGGAAAAGTAGTGTCCATAGAGAGGCTTTATGAATATTGGCATCAACTGTGCAATATTAAAGCTTTAATCTTAAGAAAAATGTGCCTTCTCATAAGTGGATACTTCTTTGTTTGTCCTCCAGTTTCCTCTGCTCTATTCTTCAGAGCACTGTTTCAGTATGATTCAGGAAACTGAGAGTTATAAATAGAAGTCCCTTAAATTTAGTAGTACCTCCTCAAAGTTACTTGTAACATTCTACTGTATCAAATGTTATTTTATTACTACGATAGAGATGGTGGAAAAACAAAGCACAATTCAAATACATTATTTAAAAATCTCTTTGTAAACCATTGGTTCAGATATTAAATTCAAAGAAAATTTAGTTAATTTTTTGAATTCAGATGTGGGTTCAAATTGTCTTAATAATTCAGAAGCAACCCAAACTATATCTTATTGTCAGAACTACAAGCAGCCACAATTGCCACTTGAACTCTTTGTGTATTTAGGATTCTTGCACTGCAAGGTAACAATAAAAAATACTTGGGGTACAATGGGAAACTAGTTCAGTGATTTTATATGAAGAACTTGTATGATTCTGTATATTTATGAATACCATTTTACCACCTGAATTAAAAATGTGAATTTGGCCATTTAAAAAAGATTTGAAAACCAGGTATAATCCTGACTCAACACTTTGAATTGAAATATTAAATTAACTTCATTAAACATAGACATCAAAATGATTTGAGTGTTTAAATGGAATTGACAACATAAATCAAATTTGAGTCAATCTGTACAACATATATATGTGTGTGTGTGTGCGTGCGTGTCTGCATGTGTAAATCTTTGTGTCATTTGTGTAACCATTGCAGGAATGGGATTTGGTGACAGAACAAGTACATTCTGTGGCACTCCAGAATTTCTTGCTCCAGAAGTATTGACAGAAACATCTTATACAAGAGCTGTAGATTGGTGGGGTCTTGGTGTACTCATCTATGAAATGCTGGTTGGTGAGGTAAGCTTCACAAAAAGTATGGAGGTTAATAAACACATTGTTCTGTAAATGTAGAGTGTCCTTTTCAGAGTACAACTCTCCTTATGCCTGAACAGGTGGTGGCAGATATTCTGCAAGTTAGGCCCTGGTCTCCCCCATTTGAGCATTGCTCAAGTGAATGCCTTAATGGGATTGACGTTTCATCCTCTTTTCAGTTTTTAAGTTTGATTTAATAATGCTGTTTGGCGACAAGAGAGAATGAGAGAGATCAGATACACACTTGCTTGATGCTACATGTATTATTTTAATACCTTAAAAATGGCTTTGAATTATCATTCCTAAGAAGTTTTTTTTTCCAGTCTCCTTTCCCAGGAGATGATGAAGAAGAAGTTTTTGACAGTATTGTAAATGATGAAGTAAGATATCCTCGATTCTTGTCTACAGAAGCTATCTCAATAATGAGAAGGGTAAGACTGTATTTCTGAAATAGATATTGTAACATGAAAGTATGTTTTACTGGTACTAATAACAGCATACCTTGTCCTAGCGCCATTAAATAGAAGTGCTGAAATTAAAGTGCCTTTAATTTAATGGCTGGCATGATACAACTGAGAACTTAGAAGGACATTCCCCTCCCCTTTATCAATGGACTTTGGAGAAGGTACTATTATGCAAGTAGAAATGCAACCAGAGACTTGCTGATGGACTAAACCTTGAATGCTTACAAAATAGAAAATTAGATTTCTAATTAAATGCATGAGGGCAAATGAACCTGGAAACTTAATGAGCAAATTAACTGGCCTTATTCTGTTTAGCTTGCTTAAGCAGTATTTATAAATTGAAGGAGCTTCAGGACAATGTTTCCAATTGTCTAATTGGGTAGTCCTAGTTCACTATTCTGGTAAACTTCAATTGTACAAACAAAAGAAATAATAATTTAAAAAAACTTGATTTGACTACTTTTCAGAGAAAGCAGCTTGTTTCCTGTCTTTGTCTAAAACTTAGTGTCTCTATCCAGACTATGATTCTGTACTTGATTTGTTTGGAATAGCATCATAATATACATAGAAAAGAGTGGCCTGACTTCATTCCTGACATTGTTTTTAGCTTTTGAGGAGAAATCCAGAGCGTCGCCTTGGTGCCGGCGAAAAAGATGCTGAAGATGTCAAAAAGCATCACTTTTTTCGGGTGAGTGCCACCTCTCAAGCATAGTTACAATGTAACGATAGCCAGAAGCATAACACTTAACTGGTGCTCTTTTTACAGTTAATTGACTGGAATGCGTTGCTCGCCAAGAAAGTGAAGCCCCCTTTTGTCCCAGTCATAAGAGGAAGAGAAGATGTCAGCAATTTTGATGATGAATTTACCTCAGAAGCGCCTATTCTCACTCCACCTCGGGAGCCTCGGATACTTTTGGAAGATCAGCAGGAAATGTTCAGGGATTTCGACTACATTGCTGATTGGTGTTAATCTTTTAGTCACTGTGAAAATTCCAGCCGATTTTCTCCCCAGGACAACTTTCTCCAGTCGCCCTAAGAAGACCATTCTTTGGATCACTCTCTCTCTCTCTCTGCTGCCTGTAGCTTCTGATTTTTAAATCATATGAAGATTTTAAACAGTACTGTTTTTAATACAGAGGAGGCATGGCCTCTCTTTTGTATATCCTTTTTTGTTACTTTCTAACCTTGAGCACTGGAAAGCAATTTTGTGCAGCTCTTGAAGCTGATTCGGTGGGTGCGGGCTGTTTTTCTACATTCACACAGGCACCCTTGTACTGTATCTTTATTCTTCCAGAGAAGAAAGCATCACAAAACACCTGCCTTACAAAGTGGGACCACAAACAGATAACTAAGCTAGACCGATCACCTGCCCAAGTTTTAAAGAAAGAAAACAGAAGCTGTCGGTCCTTTTCAGAAGGAGAATGAACGTCCCTCCAAAATAGAAGAACTCAAAGACTGTCTAGCACACTAGTGACTTGATTTCTCAACATAATGCGTATTACAAACTAATGCCTTGTTTAACGAACTCTATGGTATTTATTAGTAAGGAGATGCTTCAAAACCTTACCTATGTCAAAGCAGCGTCAGTGCTTCCATTTGCAGGAAAAAAAAAGACTGGTCCTAAAGGTTTTACCAAAGTTACTTGCTAAACAAATGTGTTTGCCTTTAAATCTTGTTAAACACTGTTCAGAGATAACCAGCAGATATGAAGAATGTAATGAATGTTTTTCTAGTCTTAACCAGGAATACTCCTAAATGTATGGATTTCCCTTAAATTCGCAATCACTGTTTATATTTTTAAAGTTGTGTATTTTCCACATTAACTTCAATCATATTCTAGCAAATCAGTATATCCAGTTATCTCATTCCTTATACATTTGCTGTTCAAAATGTTCAAAACATTCATGTTTAAAGAATGAGGAGCTGTATTGTATACACCCAGTATACATGTATATTTGGAAACTATGTTTTGTTTAAATCATATAGATTTGACTGTACACTTTTAGTTTTGTCCAGTGGCTGTTTGAATGTATTACTGAAATCCAGATTTAATGGTGAAAACCCACTTGTATACATTTTTATAGCCACTGAATTCAATAATCGTAATAGGAAATTACTGAGAATAAGGATAAAAGCAATATGTTTTAAGAGAATGTATAAATATTTTTGATAAAACTTGTATATTTTAAGTCTCTTAACACTATGCTGTACCTCAAAAGTTAAAATCTTTGACTAGATGCTGTGTGTTTGCTTTACAGACTTTAATGTAGTTTTTGTTAGACATTCTGAAAGAACAAAATCATGTTTAAATCGGTGGAAAGCAACATTCCACTTTTGTCAGCATATGTGTTTGTGATCAACTTCATTTCCTAACACCAGAAGATCAAGAATAAGCATGAAGTTTTTAATTAGTAGACTTACTATTCAATCTTGAATGTGATTCAGCATCAATAAGTCATATACAGGGCAGATTTTGCAAGAAAGTAGAGTAATACCAATATGGGGTTTGTGTGGGGGTGCTTGGGGGGTATTTTTTTCATAATCTATTCCCATCACCCCATTCATAAAATATTTTGTTTCACTATGATACCTGGGGACTCTAATCATATTTTATAACCTTACAAGAATATTAGGAATAAGAAGGTTGCCAGAATAACATGTGTAAATTCCTTCATAAGGAAGATAGATCCTTTTTTATAAAAATCATGAATATTACTAAGTTGCAGTTTTTTAAAAAATTGCACTATCATTTTTCAATATACTAATTTGGTTTTCTTAATTTCAAATGGCTACATCTTAATTAAGCAAAACACTACATATTGAGGTACAATCTGCCAACCCCTTTTCTTCCTTATTATTTCTATAAACAGCTAGGTCCCTGGTAGGTGCTTCAGATTTAAAATCCTATGGAAGAAACTTTTTGTAAGTATAAATTGTACAGAAATGTTTATAATCTTGAATTTCTGAAAATCACATTAGAGGCAGGGTATTTTCAATTAAGCTGAATGAAAGCACTAATTTTATCTACTTTTGAAAAATAGGCAAATTAAGTTTTAAACTAGATTGTAAATATATTTTGCTATACATATGTGGCTGCTGAAGCACTTTGTAAAAAAAATTAGGATATTTTAGAATGGTACACTATGCATTTAAATGAAATGTGCCTTTAACAATAATAGTACAAACTCTGCAATTAACTCTCAAAACTTAAATAGTGAGATTTGTATAGGAAAAAAATTACTGATTTGATTATAATCTTGTGTTTGATCGTTAGATAAATGATGTCTTTGGAACTTTGTGTGAATTACTTTTTCTTTCAGGGTGGATAAATATCTGCTTGGTTTTTTAAACGTTTAAGAAACCTCCCTTAGGTGCAGTCTTCTAATCAAAAGTTTATAGAACTGCTTAGGAAATTCCTTAATGGTTCACTTGGGAAACTGATTCTTTGTTTGAAACTTCTGTGCAGTATTCAGTGGGTAAATTGGAAGCTGAACTAATAATTTTCAGCATATGGTTTCAACCAGAATGTGTATCTCTCCCACATAGGCTGAAATTAAACTTCACACTAAGCTCTGTTTTATACTAATTACAGTAGCCTAAGTCACCACACCACTATGACAAGAGTCACATAATCCAGAAAGCCCAAACTGCATTTATATTTAGCACATTTACATTACACATTACAATTCATGGGATCAGAAGGGGGTACTAAGGCCTGCATTGAAAGCTTGGAAGGACTTGGGTTGTTACAGTGTTGCTGAAGATTGGTCCCAAAATAATTCTCCGCTTTTATCTCTATCTGTTATTTCTTGACAAAAAGTTTTTAAAGCTGCTTCTTTCTCTTGTACAAAATGAGATGATTCTTTGCTGATGCATTGTCTCATTGTACCCAAGAGAGAAACTGATCATGTAAAATACACTTAGAGCCCTTAATTTACTAGTTAACTGAGATCAGCATGGATTTGTTAAGAACACAAATTGCCAAGCAAACCTTGTAACTATTTAAATTAAGTACGATGGCACCTCAGGTCACGAATGCTTATGTTTGCGACCAAATTGAGTGATGACCAAAAATTTCGGGAAATTGTTGCTTCTGGTCTCAAACAGATCCTTGGGTGCCGATCAAATACAGCCACAGATTTTCTCTTCCGTACATGCGCAATCCGTCTCGCTTCTGGTCACTACCAAATCGGGTTCAACCAAAGTCCTGGAACAGATTACGGTTGTGACCCAACGTTCCACTGTAATTGATGAAAAATCTATATTCATAATATACCTTATTTCTGGACAAAATATAAATTAGATTCTGATCAGAAAGCTAATTTTTAGTTAGATATGACAATGATATAGGTACAAAGCTGGCTTGACATATTCAGAATGGTTTACTAGAGAGATAAATCAAGAGTAGCACAAAAGTTAATATTGAAGCCTTCTCACTTTATTTTCTCATTAATGCCAGTATATGAGAGGAATGGAAACCTCAAAATTGTATGATACACAATTTTATGGTATAGTTAAAAATCAAAATAACCTAGATGAATGGACTGAAAACAAAAATGAAACTGAATGCATGCAGAATTTGTCACTTAGGAAACAAAAATCAAATGTAGTCATAAAATGAGAATACGTGTCTTGATAATCATTCTTAATTAAAAGATTCTGGAACACTAAAGTAGAAGAAAATTCTGAAGTAGAAGAAAATTCTGCAGTGATCACTCTTAAAACACACGTCCAGTTCTGGGTGCTGCACTTTGATTGAGACATTAGAACATGTTCAACTAAAATCAGGATGATCAACAGACTAGAAACCTGAGTCCTATGAAGGAAATTTTGACAACTGAAAACATTGGGTTAAGGACCAGGAGTGTCAAACTTGTGGCCCACGCACTGACTACGCCTACCCGTTTTAGCAAAGGGGGCCAAAGTCACAATATATCATGTGACAACGTGATGACGGGAGTTTGACACCCCTGGTTTAGGATAAGACTGAAAATATAATAGCAATCTTCAAATACCTGAAAGCATATCAGAGAAGCCAGTCAGAGTCTATTGCAGGAGTCTGCAACCTGCGGCTCTGGAGTCACATGCGGCTCTTTCAGCTTTCTGCTGCAGCTCCCTATTGACTGGTCCCTCCCCGTCACTCCTCACCAGGTCTGAAAAGGTAAGGGTGATGGTGGGGGATGGAGACTCGCTCCATATTCTACAGAAGGTGGTGACTGGGTGGGAGTGAGTGACATCTAGTTGGCCACACCCACCAAGTCACACCTGTTAAATTATTGGCTACCAGTGTTTTCTGTGGGAAACAGATCCAAATGGCTCTTTTGAGTGTTTAAGATTGCAGACCCTTAGGCTATTTATTCCAGAAAACCAGATAAAGAAGTGAATTTAAATAAGGCAGATCCTAATTGGATATTAGGAAAAAATAAGAGACACCAAACAGTGGACTATTCTTTTACTAATTATGTTCAAGCAGAGGTTGAAAGAGATTTAATTTTGATTTCTCTACTAAGCAGAGGGTTGCCCAAATAATCCCAACATTAAAATATTTATGCTTTGGATAATAAGTATATCTTCATGCTGTTAAGCAATTAATATTTCAATTATCTCAAGATTCTAAAATGATTTAAGCCCAGCTTGGTTGTTGTTGTTTTAACTTTTTGGTTACTTGCTTTTGTCTAAAGTTAATCCTATTTCCTATTGGACCCATTACTACTTAAGACATGATTTTTAATCATTGTGGTTTTTAAAAAGCCCTAGATAAAATTCATTTACTGGACTTACATATGAAAAATCTGTCTGATTAGATTTTGATAGTACTGCTCTCGTGAATTACACTCCAGATGGTTTATTGTAGTAAGTTGGATTTCTGTGCCCTTACTCTATAGTAGACTACTGAAGGCAAGACTGACAGCCATTTGATGGTATTCAGACACTAACACAAAATAGGAGAGAGCTTGCCAGGACAATACCACCTTTTAGAAACATTCCTTAACAAAATAATGCCAAATCTTAGACCCATGAAATTGTATGAATGCAAACCATTTTCACGAACAAAGAAATTACAGAAAGATATGAGCCTCCAGGATTAATTTTATTTTTCATATACATTGTAAAGTTTTGTACTAAACAGACATTTTTTTTTAAATTATAAGCTCTGTCATGTTACAGCTGTTGAAGCAGCAAATGTCATCCCCACTCAAAGGAATGAACCTGATTTTGCAATTTGGACAAGAGCTTCTAGTCACAAAAGATTTTATTTTTAATTCACCTAAATGCTGCATAATCATTAAAGCATACATTTTCCCAGTTCCATCTCATTGGCCTGGAAGGACTACAGATCTCCCTCCCCCCCACACACATACTTTTCACACACAAACACACATACACACACGCATTCTGCTGTTTTCTTTGACCTTCAGCTCTGCTAAAGAAAACAGTAATGGCAGCAGGGAGCTGCTGGAATATCAAGTTGGTGAGAAACATTTGCACATGTAGGGAATAGAACCTTGGATTCAGTTTCCTTCCTGTTCAACAATGATACTCAACTATTTTCAATGCCTTAGTCCACTTATTGTCCACTTATTTTTAACTAAACTATCATCATCACTGACCAGAAAAATGTTCCTGGCTTTATGAAGAGAGAAACGGTGATTGTCCCACTTCTATTCGAAACTCAGCAATAGAAAAATCTGCCTCTTATGACAGAGACCATGAACATAATGTGGTCAGATCATTTTTTCCAAGTAGTCACACAAGGTAATGAAGAGGCATGCTCTTGTTTTATGGAGCTTTAAATAGAATGAATCAAAGTATAAACTGGTTAAACTTTTCCTAAGGTGAATAGAATATTCTGTACAATTATCTTTATTATCATATGAACTATATTTTCTCTGAATTAAAACTTCCCATTATAATTAACTAATAGTTATCAAGAAACAATGTGAAATCCATGTACAGCATCTAATTCAGAAAACTGAACAACTTTTAAAGGTTACATTTTCCTCTTGGATATTTATTTAGGACAAAGTTACATACAGTAAACTTGCAGGTCAGTACTGTTTTTTGGAAAACAGTTTATTCTGATTTGAAATATTTTTCCAAAATACATTTTACCAGATCTCCATGAAAGAAATCTAAATACACAGGATAGAAAATTAAATTTGCTGCAATGGTTGTTAAATACTTACATTAACTAATATATACATAAAAAAATGCCACAAAATTATTTTGTTTACATCTGGAATGTGTGCTCCATTTCATCCGATCAGTTTTTCCATCTCCTTTCACCAGTCCTGCAACTGAAGGCTTGACAGGACTGCTTTTATTATATGCTTAGTGCTTTTCTAAGTCAAAAATTATTTTGCAGGGCTTTGAAGTTTCACAGCTGGGGCAGTTTGTCTACTGGGGTGTCAAATCTGAAATCTGCTGGGAAAAGGTCTGGAGCACGTGGATAAATCAGCCTATATGACTGTCTTATTGTAACATCGGCTACACCAGCAATGTCTCCAATTTCTGAAATAAAAAGCCAAGGTAAGCAAATTAGCACTTATCTGCCAGAGTTTCAATTCTCCAAATTCACAAATAATACTTACAAACTCCAAAATGAATTATATAATTTACATCTTAGGAGTTTAATCGCAGTATTTAAATTCGGATACTTTTAATTTCAACTAACACAAACCAGATAAGGTGTAGAGGAAGTGAGAAGGCTTTGCTACAAAGCAACAATTCATAAATACCATTTACATTTATTTCCAATTCTTTCTGGACTAACCTGAAGTGTCTGAATTAACCTCTACAATTCACAAGACAGTTTGATTTCTATCCTGAGGCACACTCAAGCTGTCATTACCTGGGTTTACTCATCAAAGAAAGCAAAAATATGGTTAATTTAATACAGCACATAGACTCTGTCTTTTGGCATTTTCAGTAGCCATGGTTTAGTCTACTCTGTAAGTAATTTGACAGCCTACTAAATTAGCCCCCAAAAAGAGCAGAAATTCAGGCACTGACTACTGGACATGTATTTCAAACAAAACAGAAGAGCCCTTATGCAAAGCAGAGTTTGTGGCATCCGTGCCAATTCTTTCTCTTAAAAAAAAAAAAAACCAAACCTACTTCTGGCATGCATAAAACTTACTTTCCTAGATACATAAAGACATTACCTTTCTGTGTTCTCTTTTCAGCCGAGGCTTGTGAAGCCATATAAATAGCAGCAGCTGCAACTGAGATAGGACTCCTTCCAGGAACTAAATCTAATTCCACAGCTTTACGCGCAATGTGTGTTGCGGCCATCTGTACTTGCTTAGGGAGACCCAAGTTTGAACAAAATCTGGACATGAAATCTCCAGTAGTGATCAAATCCACACTTGTTTCTAAAGCCTTCAAGATGAGTTTGAAACACCGGCCTATTTCTTTTTTGGAAATTCTGGAAACAGCACATATTTCTAAAGGATAAAATAGTACGTAGGTCACAATGAATTTAGATCCAACACTCCCAGTCACCCTATCAATTAAAGCTGAACAGTTCTTTCATTGTTGGTGGTTACATTTTTATAGCACAGATATAAAATTAATCCATGTAACTAATAAAGTGATATTATTTTGAGAGCTTAGCCATGCTTAATTGCTATATTTTTACACACACACACACACACACACACATATACAGGGGCACACACATGTTAGACATCAGCAGTATTTTTTTAAAAATTGAATTTTTGCAAAAAATTATGGAAGTGAAAATACTTGTCTGGTTCAAAACAACAAAGAATAATGACAGCCTTTGGAACGGGGGAAATGAAAGTCTTCATTTCCTTGCATCAGTTTTTCCTCATTAATTTTCATTTTGAAAAGAATAAAAACCCTCAAAATGGAAAAAAAATGTATATAAACTGCATTATCATTTTCTGTAACCTTGAACTTTTCAAAGCTTAGAAAAATAAATTACAAAGCATAAGATACAAAAATGCATGGAAATTGTCAATTGCTTGGAGAGATGATCTTCCAAATAAGAGTCATGCAAGCTAACAATAGGCTTTGGTAGAACAGAGAAGTACTTTGGCATGTTCTTACTTATTGTTTTTTTACATTTTAATGTATTTTATGAATAGTTGGCCACTTTGGTACAGGTTTCATCTTTGACCAACAGTCAAACTAATAAATAATTGGATTGATTCATTCATTCATTGACTGATTTAGCATAGTAAAAACTGGGAGTCTAACAGTTCTAGTACTCCACAGGCATGAAAGCCAATTGGCTGATGCTGGGGCTGATGCTCTCTTCTAGTCAAGCCTCACAGAGTTGTTCTTATGGGGAAAAATAGGAGAATAGAACATTAGATAGATGCAGCTAAAATCTCGACTTATAACCATAATTGGAATCAGAATTTCCATTGCTAAGGAAGGAAACTGTTAAATGAGCGGCACTCAATTTTACGACTTTTTTGTCACGGTTGTTAAGATAACCACTGCAGTCATTAAGTGAATTGTTGTTATTAAGCTAATGCATTCAAAGTTACAATAACCCTGGAAAAAAAGTGACTTATGGCTGTTTTTCCCACTTAGGATCATCGCAGCATCCCCGTGCATTGCACCATCAAATTTCAGATGCTTTAAAACTGCCATGTCTTTGTGTGTCCTGGGTTATGTGGATCACCTTTGGCAACCTTCTGACAAGCAAAGTCAATTGGGGGGGGGGGGGGAGGGAGCCAGACTCATAACTAGTTACTACCTTAACAATTGCAGTGATTCACTGTGGTAAGAAAGATTGTAAAATGGGATCGTAAAACTTAACAACTGTCCTGCTAGAGGCAGTTTGGGGCTCAATGGTGGTCATAAGGCGAGGATTACCTGTACAAGGTTCACTGCATTTGCATTCAGAAGGAAAAAGATGATACAGGTTGGGGGTCCTATGTTGAAAAGCTATGTTGCCACCAACTCCCTTACCTTTAAATGTCCTAGGAACTCCCTCTTGTCTGCAAGCAATGTAGAGACAAGCGGATGCAATGGCATCGTTACTTCTCCCCTTCAGACTCTTCTGCTCATACACTTGCTTAAATAAATTATTTGTTCGATCCTTCAAAGCAAGCAGACAAAATTCAATTAACTCCAGGCCGTTTAATTAGCAATAATATCAGAAAGGCTCCCGTTTATTATATTATGCTAAATGACATCGGAAAAAGAAGACAAAGCATGACTTACAACTATATTGCGGGGCAGGTTGATTCTGTCGGCCATGCTAGCAATTTCCTTGAAGGCGTTCATCATTGCACGGTCAAAACTGCTCATGGTGCGACGATTTTGATACTTTGAATTCCCAAATTCGTCAAAACTAGCCGCGCCTGTCCCCTGCAGAAAAGGGGTTGAGGAACAGAACACATTTACATCCACACAAAATACATGTAGTATGCATACCTACTGCAAGGTGAATTAGAAGACAACGCGCCAACTAACTTAAATACCCTTTTTTTTACTACTACCTAATAATAAGGAGTTTATCAGCAAAGCACAAGTGAAACAGAAATGAATATGTTATCTCAACATGGACTACAGAACAGACTTAAAATCTGGAAAGCACATATTATGTAAGGGTAAAGTCCTTTATAATGTTCATTCCATTCATTTTCAAGAGCTATCCTTTCACAAGCAATTAGCACCTCCAATTTAGAAACCAGTTGCCTATCTAGTTTGTATAAAAAGTGAAATATTAATAAGCTCTAGGTAAATTCCACATTACATAGAACAAAAGGAACAGTTAAAATGGAATATAATCTCAGGGGCTTCAGACTGATGTGCAACTAAGTCATATATTAGCACAGTATCTAAAGCATGGACTGAATAAATTTCTGATATTAGAAAGGTAACTTCTATAAAAATCCCACCAAATGCTGAACAATTTTTTTTGCTTCATGCATTCTCTTAAGATGGTTTAATACTGATTTAGAACCAGAGAAAATCTTGATGACTTAAATATATTTAGGAGGTCACTGTTTCTTACTTCATCACTAGTCATTGTTGTCTATATACAATTCATATTAAAAGCACATCAAAAATGTAGAAATTTCAGAAGAAAGTCACCTATTTTCTCTGCCTTCCTGCTGGTCTTCTGCAACAGGCAAGTATGAACAATTATTAGCCTTCTCTATTAAACTCCACAGATGGAAACTATAAGCTTTGCCACTGGCCAGATCAGCTCATAAAAAACCCCATTTGGAACTGAGTACTTTTGGTTTAAATTATCTTATGTATGTCATTGTCTGACAGAAACCAGGAAGATAAGGAACCATACACATACATATGCTTTAATGTGCTATTTATCCACAATGTTGTTATTTCTATCCTTTCTTGAAAAAAAGAATAAATAAGTGTGGGGAGAAAAAGAGCCATCCTTCTGTTGCTTACAAAAATTTAAAATTTCTTAAAACTGGACCCTGAACAATCCAGAAAATAAAAAGCAAAGAGTGAAAGTAGAGCTCTGGGTGGAGGAAGTATTTGAAAGAACAAACTGCCAGCACAAGAATGTTCCCTCTCCTCCCTGCCTGATTCATACTGGCTGGGTCAACTGGAGTTGCAGTCCAAAAAACTACAGAAGCACCAGATGGAGAAACTCAATGGCAGAGAAGAGCTATCAGGATCTCTGAGAAAGTGACAGGCAGCCTCTGGAACAGAAGCAGGAGGAATCCCTTCCATCATGACCCCTTTTTCTTCCAGAGTCTTATAGCTCAGCTTATGGCTTCAATTTCAGTATCAACTAATGTTTTAGAATAAAACAACATTTAACATTCTCCTTCTTATCAATATAAGACCATTCTATTTGCCAAAATATTGTCCACTGCAAAAAAAACAACTGCCTAATAGAGTAGCTGCTGATCATATATACTTCGCAATCTTGTAAAAAACTTTTATTTTTATAAAATGTTCAGTGTGTATGAGAGAGACAAAATCTCTAACAGAGTAAGATCTTTATCACGGCAACCAAAATATTATACAGAGTGTTACTCTAGTTCTCCAGAACTGTGTACCAAGCATTACCGAAAAAGAAAAGAAAGAAAGACAGGGAAAGTGGGGGGATCAAGTATGTTCTTTGAAACACCATGCCTGAGAGAGAGCTTAGAAAATTGAAAAGCTTACGTACACTTCAGGTGTACCCTGGTTGGTTGATTCTAAGAAAGGTACTATCCAGCTATAGCTTTTGGTGTCTAGCTCCTCCCTCGAGATAAATACACTCACTTTTTTTTTTCCTTTTTATGTGCTTATGGAATTACTGAGTTTAGCCACACAGGTTAAATTGTACCTTAGAGGAAGAAGATTCAATGCAATCTGAAAAAGAAAAAATTTAAAGACCACTCTCTGGCTACTAGATTAAGGAGGCTTAGTTCATTTTATACTCACTACACCATTAAAAATCACTCCATAGTTTTGCTGAAATAAATGTTAACGTTTCTGTTTCTCTTCTCTACAAACCCTTGGAATCTGTATGAATTCCACGGAAGGAGAAAGAACCTTGGGGATGAAGGGCTGCAAACTCCAAATACCCAACAATATTATGATATTAAACTGCGGAAATTAACAGTGAAATGTCTAGTCCTATCATTGTAGCCACTTTTAGGCTTTCTTGAAAATATTAATTGCCCAGTAAGCCAATCACCATTCCATTAATGAGCTGACTTTGAGGAAAGCATTTCCCAGAACAATGATATGGCAATATTTTAATTACAGTTAACTAGTACACCTGTAAATGTTCGGTCTTTCTTAATAGCCAGGAACAAGTCATTAGGAGCTCATCCTCCACTGATAGCATAATATATCAAGACTAGCACACAATGTTTTGTTGACTATGTCACTTAGATATAGATTCTGGCAAAAAAAACAACAACCTGTGCCTCCGTAGAAGACCACTCTATTTGTATACAGGGGGATACAATGTGCATGTCTGTGCAAAACATGCAGTTCCCCAGTAAGGAGGTATACTGTGATAGCAGCAGGAAAAAAAAACCCTACAAATAAGATTTATAGCAGCCATCAGTTCAAAAGATTTTGACATAAATGTCAATAGGTATCAATAAAACAATGTGTCAAACAGGAAGGGTTACTGGCACTTGAAAATGTATCAAACTTTATAACTCAGAGTACACATAAAAAGGACAAAACTTCAAACAGGTTAAATGATAAAATAGCTGCAATGTATACTTTCAGTGAAGATAAGCTAAACCACACTTCCTTTAAATTTGAAACAAACAATCCGACATCACAGACTTCTCAAATAATCAGTGAAATGCCTAAACTTTTTGGTGTTAAGAGTTTAAGGAAGAGGATTTCTTGAAAGACAGCAGAATCTTATCTGGCTGAGAGTTGAAGAGCAATGGCCTAAATGTCCACAACATGAAATAGAGCAGATTAAAGTTCAAATGATACACTTATCACTGATGGAAGGATAGCCAACCCAAGCATTTGGGGAGATCAAGACATTCATAGTGGGCCAACTAAATATGAAGTAAACATGGTTGTGGAGGCTACCAAGGGATAATATGAATGTAGTTGGTTACTTTCTTGCAGGTTATCAGGGGGCCATTGGGGGGGGGGGGAAGTTTAAGATGTTATTGTCTGGGCAGGAAATAAAAAACATTAGGAGTAATGTTCAATTGCCATAAAATTCAAAGATATCATTCAGCAGGTTTATTATTAGGTTTTTATCCTTTTTATTTTTGTCCTTTTTATGACAATCAAGGGACAGTGAAGACTCCATTCAAAATTTCTTAAGCTCTAGAAGATTTCTCAGTGGGGTTTTGCACAGATGCAGAAAATGATGCGTAAGAATCACAGCTACTACAAAAAGAATCTGAATTTTTTTAGAGTCTGGCCACATCCCTATGTATAGATTATGGAGTTCCTTTTGAAGGTCATCTCATCTTTAGCCCAACAGTTCTCGTGCACACTGATTTATCTAGGCAAAAGCATATTTATCTTATTAAGCATTCGGTACCCCCAAAAGATTACTTAATCTTAACAATTCTTAAAAGCAAAGCATTCTAGCCACTCAGTAATTCCTCAAATTGTCTTGGAAAGGTGAAAACTTACAGTTTATAGTTCATCTACTGATTTACAATAGTTTTTCCTCTTACAGAAACTAACCCTGGAAGTTCTTGCAGTGAAAAATGTTGTAGATGTGTAAAGTATGCAAAGATGTTACTTTTGTCTCTATTTTGCAAACAAGATAAAAAAAAGTAATACTTTGAAATTTCCACAGTGAAAAGGCATTTCTTCATATATGAAAGAATCTTAGTTTGATTATTAGCACCAGGAGAGTATCCAATTTGTAAAAATTAGGCCTGGACACACCAAAGATGAAAAAGTTTAAGAAAGCTAAATTTCTAATATAAATTTCCCAAATAATTCAAAGTTAACAAAAACAAATTAACATTTTCTTTGCTTCCTACACTCTTCATATTGGGAGAAAAAGACTAATACTGTTGAAGAAGTGAATATAACAAGAAATTATCAAAACAAAAGCATTTCATCTTAGTACTAAGAAATTTGTCTTTAGCAGTATTTTTGTTAATACAACATAATTTGAACATTGAAACATTCACTCATTGTAAGGTTAAACATTTATATATTACCTTTCCAATCATTGTAGTTAAATCTCCATCACTAAGGAGAGGATTCTGGGTATCTCCAACTCGAGATGGGTCTTTAGTTGCTTTGTCATTGCTGAATGTTCGCCATTCTGACCCTACATCTATTACTCTGTCACCTGAATATGCAAAAAAACCAAAACACCCTATTATAGTTTATTCCTTTTGGAAAGCTGTTTACAAACATACTTCTTTCTCACTGGCATTTGAAAGCGATTAAAACAATAGCAAATTAGAAAATATGTGGGAGGGTTCAGATGAAAAAGTTCCTGTGGAAAGGTCTATATAACAGTAACATTGGGATGCTTCATAAATAGTGACAGACCTTAAAGTCAATTGTATTTCAAAAACATTCATAGCGATAGCACTATACCCTTAGAAATATCAAACTGTACCAGCTCAAGTATAGGCAGGAGCAATATAGGCACTACAATCATACAAGATGAAATATTTTTCTAAGGAAAAAAAAATCAAATCTGTAAGCACTGCTGTGTGTCACAGAATCAAATTTCCCTACTATTTGTGCCTAGTACATCCCTTCGTACCTGAGCTCAGTTAAGGCAAGAGAAAGAACAGAGATGGTTAGATACATTTAGAACTGAATAGACAGATCATTAGTAGCAAGTCTCAGTTTGAGTTATTGTAATTTCATACACATGACATTCATAGCAAGCAGAGCATTTTTAAATCAATTCTTGTTTTCAAGCATAATATGAAACAACATATTCAGCAACATATAATCAGTACTAATGTACTTATTTACTTCAGTTATCAAGAGGAAACCAGAAAAATACCATAACAATAAAGTTATAATTCATTTGCCTATTTGAAGTGTGAAAAACCTAGTTTATGTAAGTCTAGCACAGGGGTATCAAACTCAAGGCCCGAGGACCAAATCTGGCCTGCAGGATGCTTAGAAAGTCCGCAGGGCCACCCTGGAAACAGCGAACGAACGACCCACGGTGCCTCTTCAGGCAAAAATGGGCTCCTGAGCTCTGTTTTGACTGCGACAGCCTCCTGCAACCCTCTGCCAGTGAAAGCAGAGCAGCAGAACGGCCCACCTGAGCTCTGTTTCTGCTGGCAGAGGGTTGCAGGAAGCTGTCACAGCCAAAAATGGAGCTCAGAAGCCCATTTTGGCTGGCACAGCGCTCGGGCCACCACAGGTGCCCCTGACATGAGTGACATCGAGCTGCCCACGCCCACCCCAGCCACACCCACCCCAACCTCATGAGGTCCAACACAACTCTGATATGGCCCTCAATGTAATCAAGTTTGACACCTGATCTAGCAGATACTAACTGCCATATGAATTTTGTGCTCCGACTAATAATATCTGGAAATTGGAGGGGGGATCTCTTTTCCATTATTTTCAAAACATCTCTCTCTCTCTTTGTTTTAATGTCAAAAAAGAATACTCTTTTCTCTCACACAAGATTTTAACAGGAATTTTAGAAAAATTAGATCTGTATCATCAATTTTCCATCTTGTATTAAAACATTGCTGCAAAACTTGATCACTTTTTTTTCTTCCTGCCAAGTGCATCTAGACATTCTTTGGAACATTTCTTATTCTCACAAATCCGGTATTTATTCTAAATACTTCATCTATTTCTGCCTTTGTATCTTCCTCATTCCAATCCCCCTGAAAATTGCTGAAGCTTTCATAACCTTTTCTCTAATATCTTTTACCAGAATCCTGTGAAATTGCTCGAGATCACAATTTTTTCTCCCTCAATGCTAGTAGTGCCAAATTATCTAGTTCTCATTCTAGCTCTTTCCTCTGGTCCTCGCAGTTATGATCACCACAGCACCCCCATGGTCCCATGATCAAAATTTGGACACTTGGCAATCAGCATGTTCTTATGACAGTTGCAAACTCCCAGGAGCATTTGACTGCCATTTGCAATCTTCCCAGCTGGCCTCCAACAAGCAAAGTCAATAGGGGAAGCTGGATTTGCTTAAAGACCACTTAAATGCAGTGATTCACTAACAACCGTGGCTAAAAAGTCAGAAAACTGGACACAACTTACTTAACCAGCTTGGTTAGCAATAGAAACTTTGGTCCCAACTGTGTTTATAAGTCAAGGATTACTTGTATAAATTCTGTCTTATATTCCAGATTTTCTACTTTGTCATTAATCTGTTTTACAAATCCAGATACCTGTTTCACATCTCTAGACATTTGTTTTACAGAGCTTTCCTTCTCCTTAACTTCTCCATCTGGCCTTTTATCTTTACAAGTCTTTGATCCATTCTTTTTTCAAAAGCTGTCAATTTAGTATTAACTGATTTAGTCAATTTAGTATCAAGTGATTCAGCTAACATACTGCCCAATTCCTTAACCATTTTCTTAAGTAAATCTGATATAATTCCTCTCTCTACTGATAGCTCTAGTAATCTTCTCTTCCGCCCTGCAGTTTTTGCAGGCAGTTGCCATTATAATATTGTAATCCTAAAGTGAAAATATCTCAGTTGCAAGAGAAAGAATAAAAGGCAAGCTTTCTTTTTTTAATCTCATTTTGTCTTCCTATGCCCTTGATACTTTTATCTCAAATGATACTCTGTAATTAGAGTCACCATTGCAATCTGTTTCATGTTACTTTTATCTTTTGTTTTGAAAAATCCAACTATTGTCTACACTCTTTAAAAGTAAACAAAAAAAATATCTCAAGGGACCAGTTTATTTTAATTCTAATTTAAAAAAAAATATTTCAAAATATTTACCCCTTTTATCTATTTTAAATTATCTTACATCTACTACTTGTTAATTTTTTGGGCAAAAGTTTTCAAATCTTTAAATCCCTCCTTTATTTCCCTTTTTTAATCCAGAATGTTGAATCTTCAAATGAAATTCTCTTATCCTCAGAAAATCTCTCTTTAGGTATAAATTACCTCCAAGAGAGTTTAAATTATGCTTGTGTAAATTTTGTGTCCATGTAGGCTACACTACAGCTGTGAACTTGATTAAAATCCTTCAACTCCCAGCCACTCAACTTACAACCTGACTAAAAAAACCTCAGTTCCTGCAATCTATTCATGAGAAGCAGCTGTCTGGGGTGGGCTTCCTGGTAAGCATTTATGGTGGACCAGGGACAGCATTGCAATGGAGATCAGTGGTCAGATAGCGAATTCTGCTGGTGCAACCTTTCTGGGTAAAGGAGGGATCATGAATACGTTTCTTTGGCTTAGTATTTCTAACCCAATTTTTGTTGCCAGCTAGTGCTTCATGTTGCTTGTGTCAAAAGTACATTCAATAACTGATGGGTACGTATATATTAACTGACAAGTTTTTATTGTGTATAAGGTGTACATTAGTTTAGAATCTGAAGATTTTTGAGAAGTTTGACAAAATGTATCATCCATGCTAATATTCCATTCATTAATTACTGTACTTTATTTTAAAAAGAAATCTCTATTATGACTTGAAACTATATTAGAAATCCTGCAACTGTGCTCAAACTAAAAACATTTAAAATTAACAAACTATAAAATAGAGTTTATATATTAAAGTGCAGTAATAGATTCACTGTTCCAACTTTTCCCATTATATATAAAATATTTCACACAAAATATGAAGGCTGATGTATTGCTAATGAAGGGTATTCAGCTGCTGGCTTGTTATCAAGCCTGTGGAAAAAGGAAACAATCTGTAATTAGAAAAAAATCCAGATATAGTCATGATTTCATAAACTATAAATGTGCCAAATTACTGACATTATTAAGTGGAACTATTTTCCAAATCATGACTCAGAAAAGGCTTCCTCTAAAAAAGGGTTTGAAAGAGGTTTGAAAACGACACTAGAAATAACTGTATTCAGTGCTTTGTCCTAACCTGTGTATAGCAGAAGACACCTACCAAGGCTACACACATAGGAAACAGGCAACAAGAGCATCAAGAATTTTATTGGACTTTTCTGCCATGAATACAAGGCAATCAATACTAATTCCACATAGCATCTTGTCAGCCATACCAATCAGATTAATCTACAGCTATGAATATTTAAAATCAAATTTGAAAAATGTGTTGTATTGCTAAAGTAAGATATGCCTACTTTTAGAATACTAGTAACATCTAATTTGTTACAACTTGCTCTAGCTGAATCACTCGAACAAAATGAAAAATAGCTTCTACAAAGTTTTATTGTATAGAATCATAATAAAGAATGACTTATAGAAACAGATATAGAGAGGCTGAACCATAATTGACAAGGCTGATAACAGGTTTTTCTTCCCCAGAATTAGTCAGCCATTATTCTTTGCCCTGCGTGCTAGGTTTAACTTGACATAATACTACCAATCATTGATCAATTAATTTCATTTATAATTTCCAGCTTACAACTGACTTTAAAATAAAATCCTGGGCTAATGTTTCTATGCTTCTTTTGCAGTCCCAAATTTGAGTAACATTTTGTCTAACAAAGAGTTCTGTAGAACTAAAATGTCTTTTGTGCCATTGTGATAGTTGCTCATGATGGCATCAACCAACCCCAGAAGTAAATTTATTTTTTATTTGCTAGGATAATTGATATTTTTAAAGCATATATTAAGGCAAAAAAAATGAAGCTAAAGCATGGTCAACAAGATGCATTCTTTCCACCATCCTATTATCTTCTTGCAAGCTTATATTGGGATTCATGCTCCCTTTTTGGCTATTAGCTTTTATGTAAATATTTAAGCATTGTTCCTTTTAAGGCCTAGCAGCAACTTCACTTTGAGGCAAACTCTCATTACTGTTTACTGCATCTAAAAAAAGCAAGATGTACTTGAAATTCTGGCACTATATAAATAGAACATTCAGCATAGCTATTATGTAATATTTTTCCACACACATGGGAATGACCTATATGACTCACTGGAGAGAAGTACCCTCTTGTGAATTAGGCACCATTCCTGCCTTAACAATCAACAGTATTGTGACATCGATAGCTATGGCCAAATAAGCAAAAGATGGCATAATAATATAGAAAGAACACAACTATTGCAGATAATGTAATAAATAAAACATGGCATACGTTTTTAATATTAAAGAAATTTCATATTTCAAGAGAATGTAAAATATTCTTCTCTAAATAAAAGGAGGTCATCTACAAAATTATTTGTGGGACTGTGAATGTTCCTTGTTTTCCAAGGACCTGGACAGTGTAGATCATTATAAAATGCCTTATTGTTGTTTCCCAGTAGTAGGCTGTTGTCCTGGATTAACTCTACCCTCTTAGGCTTTGCAAGTTGATGTATCCACATAAGTAAACCTTTGATGGTCAGTTCTTATCACAAATAAGTCTTAAGTTTGCAAAGTGGCATACAGCACAACCTTTGCCTCATTCTGAAAGGTCTTGCATTTATTTGGATTAGGTAACGTCTGTGCGGTGGCTTCTTTTCTGGCTACTTCCAAGCTCCAAACCCTGCTCTTAAACAGCATTTCTTTTGAGCACTCCAACTGAGTTCCCAAAGCAAGCTCCAGGAACCAATTCTACCAAGATATGCTGCTTACCATCAGGATAAAGTGCCGACCACAGCTCATAGTCTTGTAGTCCTGACAACTGATTGTTAGTCTTCTTACCTGCCTGCCTGCAATAATTATAAATCTGCAGAGGTGGACTCCAGCTTCCTTATATGCTTGCCATTTTCTTACCTCCTTTTCTCCTACATTCCCTCCCGCTCTCTATGTACGCTCACTTTTTTAAGCTAAGGGCATAGGTGAAGTGAGGCTGCGTCTGGATGTCAGCACATTCCTGATAATGCCTGGGTAAGATTCAATTAGCCAGGCAGCTGGAACTCCAGCATGGAAGCTTGTGAGAAAACTATGAGTGGAGGCATGAATAAATGAGCCCATCTGCTCTTAAGGCAATTTGAGGTTATCTGTCTGGCTGTAGTTGCTTCTCTCAAATGCACACAGCAATCACAACTTCAGTCCCTTACAAGGACCAGAGTTAAAACAAGAAAAGTATGCCATGGTGGTTCATTGGTTTATTATTATATATTATTTACTATTCTAAAAAAAAAAAAACATTAATCCCAGTTCTTCAAATGTACAGCTGGATGAAGGAACACTTCAGTAATTTTAAAACATGGCAACTTATGTTACTCTGCTGACTATTTACCTGCCTATGCCCTAGTTCTAAGTACAAAATCCATCAGTTGCACAACTCTAATAACTACAGGAATTGTATCAATGCTTCCAAAGACACTAGCTCAATCGACTAAAGGAGCTGAGTCAAAGCTGGGAAGACTCCCAGAGGCTGGCCTTTTATATAAGTCAGACTCAGCTCTATGACGTCGTCAGGAGGAGTCTAACCCATCCTGGACTCTCTCAGCAGCGTTGAGGAGAATTTCATATTCACTTGAATCTTTCTTCTTTAGAAGGATGTACAATTTATTGAAATAGAGCTGCTGGGGGTTCAATCTGTAGAAAAGATAGTTAAGCAGTTCATTGTGCATTTCATCTAGGCCTGCTGTTTTCTTATTTAACAAACGATAGTTTTATTTATTTAGAAAATGTATATGGCCACCCACTCACTCTCATTACATCTTACATTTTAGTGAAATCAACCCATTTCCTTCCTATTCGTTCTCTGAAAATGTTTTTGTTTTGTAAAATGTTTTAATATATTTCCATCTCTCTTTAATCTTATCTGTCTGCATTATGCCTTTCCGGAACATTCTATGTAGCCCCACCTGCTCTCACTCCCTAAGCACTGCTGCTCCCATAGAAGAGCTACAATCAGGTCTCTGAAGCTCCTGAGCCACCTAAAGCAACAGATAAAATTTCAGCACCTTTTAAAAAAAATATTCCCCAAGCCTTGTAAAGATCAATACTAAAAACACTAGAGAATAGTCTCTAGCCCAGCAGTTGATTCTTTATTCTCTAGAGTACAATCATTCCAATACTCAGAAGCTGGCAGCCCAATTTGGCTTCTTTTCCCTTCATACCAAATTTTATACTTATTTCCAACTACATTAATGTAAGAAAATCTGTTTTCCACCTCTGAACAAACTTGTGCAATTTTATGAGGATAGACAGTGAATGGCCTGAATAAAAATCAACCTTTAAATTTACAAAAATTAAAAATCAAACATTATTTATTCCACTAATCTGAATCATTACAGCACCAAATAGAATTTAATGCACTTATACATCATTCTAAATCATAGTTCATTTTACCATGGTTTGTTGAACAAGCCAGGATCTGTCTTGTTAGTTAACTAAGGTACTCATAAATTTATTTGAACTATTCATTTCTTCACCTGTTAACTGCTTTTGCATTTCATCCTTGTAGACAGGGCACAAAATACCACAAAATAAATATCAAGAAAAACAAATAATGCATCTCTATACACATTATAATCAGCAAACAACACATGTTTAAATGTGGCTTGCAAGCTTAATACAAAGTACTACTCCTCTTCTTTATCACACTAGCTCAGAATCAACAAACCAGTTATAGTTAGTACAACATATGAATCCAAACCTACAATTTTCTCCCATTTCAGTTTAAGATCATGGCTTAGTACCATTTTCATCATATAGTATTAGCCACTTGTTAAACACTTTATTATCTTACCCAAAGAATACTTTTGCAGAACTCAGGGTACACATCTGAAATTAAAACTGACCTATTTCAGAATTGTTTTATAACTATTCCAGAGATCCTAACTTATGTGCATTCCCACAAAATGCAGAAAAGTAGCATAAAGAACATAAGGAATTCAATTGACCTGACACTGACTTGCAGGCTAATGCAATTCATACTAGCAAAACTATAAAACATTTATGTATTTGTTTGTTTATAACCCAACTTTATTATTTTACAAACAATCCACTACATCTTCCTCCTCTTATTTTTCCCATGATAACAACCCTGCAAAGTGGGTTGCATTGAAAGAGTGTGACTGGCCCACATTCACTCAATTAGCTTTCACGGCTAAGGTGGAACTTGAACTCACGGCCTCCCGTTTTCTAGCCTGGTGCCTTAAACCTCTCCAATCTGCCTCTCCATTTCTACTTTTTTTTTTTTCCTAAAAATAATCTAATGTCATCATTCAAAAATTTACAACTTTATACTTAGATTTTTGTTTTTTTCCCCCTTAAGTGGTAGTTTCTTTGTCAGTAACAATGTGTATTCTTAATCTGGAAATAAAGGATGACAAAATCTAAAATATATCCAGCCATAACACTTCATGACTTCACAATTTCATATTCAATGTCCATTGCCAAGATCAGCTTATTATTTGGGGACTTGGGAAAGATATGTTAACTTTTATTTACCAGTATTAAGTAGTGGGAGGGGGAATCAATTATGTATTTGTTTACAAAGATGATCTAGCAAAATAGAAAACTTCATTACTGAAAATAGCTGCCTATACCAGGGGTTTAAAACTTTTTCAGTCCATGGAACCTGTTACTTTGGGAAAATCCCAAGGACTCTTGACCATGAGGCAAAGCTCTAGTGATCAAATCTGGCTGCTTCTGAGTGAACTTAAAACTTTCTCATAGAACCTGTCAAATTCTCATGCACTCTTAAGACTCCAAGCAACACAACTAAAAAAATCTTAGGCTATAATGCATCACAGCATTCAGAGTTCAGTTTACACAATGAATACAGCAGATAGCCAATTATTTCTGTAAAATGTATATCCAATTCTAATTAATCTTAGGCTATTGTGTTAACATTACATACTGTGGATTTGTGCTGGCATTTGTTTTAATATTTTCCCCCCACTACAAGCACTGCACTGTATTTTAGGAATTTTAAACAGAAGATAATCCCACACAATTTGTTTAGATGTTAAATAGGGAATGTGCTGCCCTCTAATGACCAGCAAAATGACCAACTCTCTTCAAAAATAAAACTGTAAAGCACAACTAAAATTAAAAATAAGAGTAAATCAAAATCATAAAAACAAAAAGCTACCTATGAATAAGAACACAGTACACAGGCCCAGTTATAAAAATAGAATAGCACTGGATTATATTTGAGAGATTAAAGAATAGTAGTATCTGAATCAAGAAAAATCAAATATTCTTATGTGCAATGTAATTTAGGAAAGAAACACAGTAATTAAGCTATCAAAGATGCCCTAAGATTTATTCTACATTCAAAGAAGCTTTATTCTGGGTCAGTCCATATCTAGACAGAGTTATCTAGCTAAACTACTGAAAGTGGTTCTCTGGAGCTTTAGTAGCAATCTTTCTAAACTCTGCGACTTGTGATCCATTTAAATGCCAGGAATGCCACATGCAAGCTGCCAAAAATGAAATTTAACATTATTTTAGAAATGAAAGAGTCCATAGCCTTGTTCTTTATGTTGTGCTACTTTTTTTCTATACTATTTCCTAGATTAGCAACTTTATCACAATTTTATAGAATAAAAACTGTGGACAGTAAACTACTAGTGATGAATAGAATTTCTTACCTCCCAGGAAAAAAAGAGCTGAGGAAAAAAACAATCTTGACTCAGTCATGAGCCATAAAAGGAATACTACAAGCACTTTTACAGGTAGTCCTCAATTTATGACTGGCCATTTAGCAACTGTTTGAAATTATACTCCTCTCCAGAGCCATCTACAATCCAGTTTTGAAGTTCTGACAGTCACCCACATTCTGGGTGCTTGACAATTGACCTGTATTTACACCAAGTTGCAGCATCCTGCAGTCACATGTACATTCTCCTGGTTACTGACAAAAAAAATGCCCATTGGATACACTGGCTTTCCTTAATAACTGTTATAATTAGTGGACATGGTGTTTATTTAATAACTGCTTGTATTCACTTAATGGCTGCCACAAAACAGGTTATAAAACCAGGCACAGTCATACAATGACCTGCTTAAAGACCCACATGACCTGTGGCCATGTTCAATTATGGTTGAGTTGAAAACTTATAGGTCTTTTTACACAGCAATTATTAAACTTCAGAGTATTTCTTTAAAATTGATATGTTGTCTTCAACAGGAAATCAGGGGGCGTCACCAAGGGGGCTTTTTGTCAGGTCCGTAGGATCTACCAGTTGCGGCCCTTTCTGGATCGGGGTGCACTTCGCACGATCACATCCGCCCTTGTCATCTCCTGTCTAGACTATTGCAATGCTCTCTACATGGGGCTCCCCTTGAAGAGCATCCGGAGGCTCCAGCTGGTGCAGAATGCGGCCGTGTGGGTGGTTTCGGGGGCTTCTCGGAGCTCCCATGTTACACCACTTCTGCCCCAGAGAGCGGGCCTCCTCGGGGTACTGCCGGCTGGACGGTGCCTGGCTGGCGACCCCGAGGGTGCAGGCCTTCTCTGTGGGAACACCCTCCCTCTGGAACGAATTACCCCCAGAGATGAGGACCATCCCGGACTTATTAGCCTTCCGGTAGGGTTTTTAATTGATTTTAAATGGTTTTAACTTTTTAACTTCACAGTCTGTTTTATCCTTCAGCCACTTATTTAATCTTTTTAATTGTATTTTAAATATTGTATTTGATTGTATTTTATTTGGCTGTAAACCACCCCGAGTCCTGTCGGGAGATGGGAGCGATATATAAAATTTGAAATAAATAAATAAATGTCAGATCTTCTCATTTTATGAATACATGTCTATTTTCTCTACTACATGTTGAACCAAATCATTTCAGGATCATGTTGTCAATTTATAGAAATGAATCCTGAATCAGATGCAGTTTGAATTGCTCTAGATGAAATGTAGGATTCCTGGTTTTACAGGTTTAGCAAATCACTATTCCTATCTATTTGTATTATACAAATTTTATTACATTTCTCTGTAGAAGTTTTGTAACGTAATTTAGCTTAAATCAGTTTTCCCTAACCAATTATTTTACCTGATTAAAGCCATTACATTCATTTTGTACAATACCCACTAAGAGAATTTACATTTTTGAAGCCTCCGTTTAAAAATGCCTTTTAGAAGCCGTCTGCACCAGCGGTCTTTAACCTGTCCAGCTCAGTGGACAGGCTGAGATGATAGCAAAAATGTGACAAGGAAGAGGGGATGATTTCATGTATGCACTGCTTTCACAAATGCAGCTTCATGCACATGTGTGCTGGGCCACAGCCCAATTCTAAGCAGGCTGCAGCCCGGCACCAGGCCATAGACTGGGAGTTGAGCACCTCTGATCTACACTATATGCAATCTTTTTAACCCATTGGCTACTAAGATGTTACTATCTGATATTATTTACTTCTCCAGAAGTTTATAATCAATTTGGACTTGTCTCTATAAATTGTGAATGAACAGAAGACTGTCTAACTTTTGATATACAATAAAAACAAAATTGCAATATAATATGCCACACTGTAGAGATAAAACAATAAAATGTAGAAGCAAACATTCAAGCTAGAACCCCAAGTCCCTAAAACTTCCAAATTCGTTTTATTTAAACCACTTAAATCCCAGAAAATCCTTAGAAAGGGGAGAATTCATCTTGCACCAACCAGAGTACATAATGGGAAACAATCCTTCCTAAAGAAGGAATTCTACAACTGAACTGCTACTACAAATGTACACAATTTAATAATTTCAGGAATGGAATTCTTTAGCTAATAGGGACAATTCGAGGATTCAGTATTTTTCTATGTCTAAGCATTCCAGAAAAAATTTGAAGGTGTCCAAAAGAAGGGAACAGTGACTTTTGAAATCCCTACAAGTTATAATTCAAAAGGCCCCACTTGCAGCAGTCTGATTCAATTACCGATTTAAATGGGCAAACCTCAACCATAGGCAAAAGAGAACCTTCTAATAATCTTGCCAGCACCGAGGGTTGAAAATTTAAAACCACCTCTTTGGCTTATCTGTGAAGATGGCTAGAAACCAGCATAGTTGAAACAGCACTGATTTATACTGAAAGCTTAAGCTTAATTGTGATTTAGAGCCTTGCCTGCCCTATTAGAATTACAAATCAATGTCAAAAATAGTTTCCATGTTAAATGCCATCATACAAATTCTACATCAGAGATGTAGAATTCTTATGGTCCTAGCAATTCAAAAAAGTTGCTCAGGAGTATTAGAAAAATCTCCAATTCAGAAAACTCTACAATTGTTTTTCTGCAAGGGTGAAAAAAGCTAATGTAGATATGAATCCTATAACATTTACATTAAAGGTAAGGCTAAGTATATGTTTTTGTTGCCACAAGTTGGCAAGTTCTCAAGCAATTTAATGCAAGAGACAGTAATGACAGAGAACACAATTTTTAAAACTGCTCTTTTAGTATTATTTGAGTACTTAGTAACACAAATCACTTGCATAAACATTTGTAGGCAACTCATCTATTAATTGCTGAGTGAGGAAGTTTACTCAGAACTGTTTGAAAAGTGCAGTGATTAATAATAAATATATTTTATCATTTTAGACTTTTGAGAAAATTATGAAACATTAAGAATATGAAAAACAGAATAATTACATATATATTATATATTACTCACCTACTACAAGTCCACATTCGGGACAAATCATGTCTCCAGCTCTATAATCTTCTACTAAAATGGAATCTGGGTGGTTTGGACATGTCACTCTAGGCAGAACGTCCAAGCTTTAAAAAATATAAAATTAAATTTTATATGACCATTTACAATAAATAGCACCA
This sequence comes from Bungarus multicinctus, assembly GCA_023653725.1. Lineage (NCBI taxonomy): Eukaryota > Metazoa > Chordata > Lepidosauria > Squamata > Elapidae > Bungarus > Bungarus multicinctus. The sequence continues at coordinate 51,757,258 of CM042842.1, read as the reverse complement.
TATTTTACTTAATTTTTGAATCATTCATTTCTAGTCCTTTTGGAAAATTAATTTTAAATGAAATTCACAACTACAATTGACATCATTTGCTAAAGTATTCCCAACTGGTGTTTTTTGGATTTGTCAAGACTACTGTTGCCATCCATTATCACCAGTCATGCTAGCTGGCTTCATGGAGTTGCTACTACCAAAATAGGAAGCAGGGCAGGGAAAGGGTGGATGATCTGGTTCAATACTATGGAGCTACATAAACTAAGATGGTTTATACAGTCCTTTAACATTATGAAATATGAAATAAGTATTTAATTTAACTAAAAGTCCCATATAGCCCTGAATGAGAAATAGAAATTATGCAAAATTAGAGACTCATATATAGCTAAACTAATCAAACTAATAAGAAGTAGTTTGTTGGTGTTTTTTTAAAATACTCCATTTTCTACCCAATGGTATTGGAAATGGAAGCACTACTCAAGAATATGAGTTTATCATACTGAATAAATATCCAAAGTGTACCCTCTGTTAAATTCCTGGTTTTTCTTTCATTCAACAGACATGTCTGCAATTAGTAGGTGGTCCTTGGCTTACAGCCATTTGTTTAGCAACGGTTCAAAATTACAATGGTACTGAAAAAAAGTAATTTACAACTGATCCTTGTATTTACAACTGTTGCATCCCTGTGGTCATGTGATCAAACTTAGATGCTTCCCAACCAGCATGTATTTACAACAGTTACAAAGTTACAACCTTCTCAAAGGGCTTCTGAGAACAAAGTTAATGTGGGAAGCTGGATTCACATAAAGATTATGGCAAAAAGGTAATAAAATTGAATATGATTCAATTAACCACATCAGTTAGCATTAATATTTATGGTCAATAGTAGCCACAAGTCAAGGATCACTAGCATTTATATAGAACTACCATCAACAACCTTCAAATAATCCTACATGCAGCATAGTAGCCTCTTTTTCAAAACCAATTGCATCAAATTGAATTAACAGGAGTACAATGATTAGTTAAAAGAAGTACCTTAAATAATTTTATATTTGTAACCTGAGTAAGCTGTATTTTATATGAGTAAAATGGAAATGAGATCACTTTAATATAAGAGCTATTCTACATTAATGCTGTATATTGCAACAACGATTTCGGCTAAAGGTATTAAAGAAAAGAATAGCCTTTTGTCATATGTTAGTGGTTCTAAAATTTAATCCTTGTGTAAGTTCTTTGCAATAAGTCCATGAGACAAACAATATGAACACAGTATTAATTACTCTTGCATGTAGTAAGTAGCAAGAATTTTGGAGGGTTCAAACTTATTCATAAACTGCATATTCATTCACAGTGTCCAATTTCTCTCCTTTAAATCTTTTTGCCATTAAGAAAATCTAAAAAAAAATAGAATCCAACTACAAGATGAAATGCTACAAATACATAAAAAGATCTCCTGGCTCCCCTGATGCTTTTAAATAAGAAATCTACTACAACACCAACTTCAGATTGCTTTATTAAAAAAAATGCTTTTATTCATCCTACTAAAATCATATCAAAGAAAATTACATTCAGTATGTAATTTTTCTTAACTTTATTGTATCTAAATTCAAAACCATGTTTTCCTTTATGCATATATAAATGCCATCCACAATATTAGGAAACTGGAAATAATATTCAAAAACCAAGTTAAAAATGTAGAAAAATGTACTTTTAATTCTACCATTATTATGTGCATTTTGGAAATTGTGCAAATAAATAAAACCTAAAACAAACCCAATTTAATCTTTTGGCAGGAAAGGGGGACTGAAAATAAGAGCTAGCTTCATTTGGCCTCTAGCTTTTGGAGATATCATCAGCAAGAGTAAATTAGTAAGTAAACAGCACATACAAAATAATCTGTTTCACCTTACTAATCTAGGCACATTGCTGAAGCTACCATCTTCATAGTCAAGATGCTAAGAAAAAACACAGCTGTTACCTAACAATGTGAAATTCAAAAGTGCTTGACCAAAAAAACAGAATTGGAAGTAACCACAAAACTGTCAGTACTACTCCCTGGAAACATTTTGAAGATAAACAACAAATATATTATACCTTTAACTGATTCCTCCCTTGGACAACAAGGGAGTTATTCAACTTTTTTTATGTGACAATTTATTGAAACATTTTTCCCCATGAGCCTAGTGAGCCTACTAACTTAAAATTTAATTTGAACTTCAACCACAACCCCAAAGTTGTGTCATCTTGGAAAACATACATCTCCTATAAAAGATTTGAAATTACAAAGTTATGCATACTCATGAATGTACATGGAAAGGAACACAACAAGTTTGTGTCTATGGCCCTAAGCATGCATGCCAAACTTTTAAATCCGTTTAATTAATTCTAATGCAAGCAGCTGTTTTCCCCATTCATCTGGAGACCACTGGGTTGGAAAACACTGGGGAATATAAGTAACATCTTATATTAGCTTATGCCCTGTATACTAGCTTCATATTTATTGTCAGGCTGAATTTAAACCTTTAAATGGACCACACTACATTAAGAACCATTTGCTTCAATGTTATCATTCCTGAAGGTAAATCTGCTCATAAAACATGTAGAAAAATGTGAGAGACAGAACCTCTTAGTTACTGTTCCATTACTCTAAAATAATAATTAAATTCAGTAATTCTCCTTACCTGTGTCTTCTTCTATCAATATTGACTCATATTGTGAGTCTTAGTTTTGTTGCTATACATTTCCTTGCTACCAGTCTTAATCTGCTCTTTTTATACCTTGGTGCTGTTAAGCTATATTATATGTTCACTGCTACTGCTTTAGAAATACAGTAGTTAATCTAGGAACATTTTTATATAAAAAGAATAAAAAGAATTAATCTATTAGAGTATATACTTCAAGCACTATTGATAGTTGACTACTAGGATTTTTTCAGAGCAGTAGCAAGAGCTAGTAGGTTTTCTTAAAAAAAATTCTTATGACTAAGCTATATCATTCTTCTTCTGTTTAGAAGAATATAAAAGTATTGATCAACAAAGTTACTTCCTTTTCTTTGTACCAAACTTTTTCAACAACTCCACACATTAATGAAAACCAAATACAACATATAATACAGAAGATACTTCTAAAACTGCTGCTTAATTAAGTCTTTTTTCATCCAAGTAAAAACAAAAATTTTCATTCATTTAGTTTAATTAAATTAAACTTATGAGTTTAATTTAATCTAGATTTTAGAGACAACCTGCAATTCAAAATACAAGTTAGCAATTGTTGGGTAGGACTGATATTTTTTAGAAAATGAAAATAACATTTTTATTTTATCCAACCTTTACTGTTTTTATAAATAACTCAAAGCAGTAAATACACACAATACTCCTTTCTCCTATTTTCCCCACAAAAACAAACTTGTGAGGTGGACTGGGCTAAGAGAAAGTGATTGACCCAAAGTCATATAGCCAGCTTTCATGGCTAAAATAGGATTAGAAAATGGGACTAGAACAAACTGGTTCTTATTAACCTATCAATTATTCTTAACTTGAAACCAAACATAACTATACAATCAGACCGTTAAAAAACAAAGATGGCTAAGATTCACAATTAATAACCCAAAGTCAAATATTCCTGTGATGCATTGGCAAATGTATACCATAAAACATTTTTTTTACGTATAAAAGCAATATTAGCAAATGGCAATGAAATTTATATTATATCTGCAGATGTTTAAAGCAAGCCTCCTGTTGTTTTAGAGATGAATTTTTTCCAGCATTAAATTTTTATAACTGTCCTACAATTCAGGTCTGCATTTCTTAAACCTTTTTTTTTCTCTCAGGACCCCTTCCTACTTTTAAAAAGCATGGAGAAGCACCAAAGAGCATTTGCCCTTTGTTTATGTGAATCATATTTATTTTTACTATATTACTAAATGTGATTCATTTGCCACTAACAATTGTTTTGATGACATTTTAATATGGTATTATTTTTCCACACAGGCTGAGAATTTTGATTTTGGTAGCTCCTCATGGGAAACCCCCGCCCCTCCAGGAATAATATAACTACACTTGAAGAAACAGGGATTAGAGATTTCTCAAACCTCTAATTTGGGGTCCCCCAAAGATCATGAAGACCTGTAAAGGAAGCCCTTTTCTCTAAACCAGACTTGGCTTCACACAAGCAAATGAGGCACTGGCAAAACTAGCTCCAGATTTGCTCCTCTACTTAATTTTGTACAGGTTTGCCCAGGAAAAAACTGGATTGAGTTTGACAATGTATAAATAAAAATAATCCTTTGGGATTATTGGACAGTTAGGTCACCTCAAAATGTCAAATACCTGGATGAATTGCCAATAAACACTCCCTTACGAAAAACGTCACGCGTTATTTCTCTCCACGTTTCCCCAAACACAAACATTATTCATTGTAAGTCATGCGGGTCCCATTTATCATATAAGCGACTTTTTACATATATAAAGGCTTTCTTTCTGTTTTTTTAAAGAAAAGTATTCCTTTCTGCTCCGTCGGGGCGACGGCCGATTCGGTCCCAGCGACGGGGCTGCTTAATGCGAGGGGAGCACCTCAGCAAGGGCGGTAGGGAGGCGACGAGAAGCGGGGAACGGGGGGGAGGCGAGAGAGACTTGGAAAACGGGGAGCCTATTGAGCCGGGGGGGGGCTCAAAGCGTTAAGAAAGGCAAGAGCAAAAACCGGGGAGGGGGGGCAGAAGGCAAGAAAAGACTAGCAGTGGGGCGAGAAGTCGCTCGGAAGGCCATAAAGGGAAGATGCTCCTCAGCAAGTCAAGGGAGGGAGGTCGAAGCCTAAGAGGAGCTCCAGCCGTAGCCGCGGCTCCTCCCGGTCTCCCCAAACACCCTTCTTTCTCCCGCCCACCCTTTAAAACCCGATGTCAAGGCTCCCAAACCACAGAGCCTTCCCCAGCGGAGGCACCTTCCCCGACTGACCGGCTGGTAGGACGCCATCTTGCTTCCTCCTCATCGACTCTAACAAGCAGACTGACGGGTTTCCTTTTAAGCCAAAGCTCCGGTGGGCTGGAACTCACCGAGGCCTCGTCGACGGAAAGCCGCGCGGGTCAAAAAGCAAAGGATCGCGTTTTCTTGGCTTCTTTCCTCAGGAGGAGGGAAGAGGAGAAGCGGTGCCGTCCCCAGTTGTGTTTTAACGGAGGAGCGAGGCCTTAAGCATATTTGCTAGGAAGGGTGTTTGGATTAGCCCGGTGAGATTTAAATTCCAACAAAGATGTTTTATACTCCTGCTGCATAGTTGTACATTTTACTGCAACTAATTTTGGTCACCAAAATTGATGTTGAGAGAGACCTTGGAAAAAAGTTCAGAGAAGAGCAACTAAGATAATCAAAGAAGGCCTGCAGACTAAAACATACGAAGAACGGCTGCAGGATGTAGGTTTGGCTAGTCTAAAGAAAGGAAGAATTAGGAGCGACATGATAGCAGTATTCCAGGATTTGAGGGGCTGCCACAAAGAAGAGAGGGTCAAATTATTCTACAAAGCACCAGAAGGCAGGACAAAAAACAATGGTTGGAGGAAACTAATCAAGCAACCTGGAATTAAAGAGAAACTTCCTAACAAGTGAGGACAATTAACCAGTGGAACAGCTTGCCACCGGAAATAATGGACTCCATCTCTGGAGGTTTTTAAGAAGATTCTAGATAGTTAACTAAAATGGTATAGGTTCTGCTTGAGCAGGAGGCTGGAGTACAAGACCTCCGAAGTCCCTTCCAGCTCATTCTGTTTTATCTGTGGGTAATACTGATATTTTCTAGTGCATTGCATAGGGTAATTGGACTGCAGCGTTTGAATGCTGTTTATTTATTGATTAAACCCAAGCAATAAAAAAGCAAAAGCAAATTGGAAGAGGGGAAGAGAGACTCCAGCTTAATTGATCCAGTAACATAAAGTTCCTTGTAAAATATACTCTGTGTGTGTGTGCGCATATAGTGTCTATGATGATAATTAGGAGAGAGTTTTTGACCCCTGACCATTGCCTGGACAAGCCTGCAGTTTTCTTAGCATTGATTTCAAAAGTGGGTTTCCTCCTTCCTAGGACTTAGAGAGAATGGCTATCTCAAAGCAACTCAGCTGGCTTGTGCCTGGGACAAGACTAGAACTCACAGAAATAATATTTAGGACTTGAGCATGTGTATCATACATAGACAAGTTTTATTTGACATGTAACACCATGCTATTCCACTATACCTTCCATAGGTGAAACTGAAGTCAATATTGAATTTCACTCTCCTTGCCACTCTTACAGAAATTTATGTATCCATTGGTAGTATAATGGGATGGCTATTCTGGGTTAAAAAAAAAAATTGTTCCCATTCTGTCAAACTTAGGTCAAAGCTCACTAGGTGAGCAATGAAAATCACACCCATTCACTGTTAGTGAAAATGCACACATTGATAGGATATGCTATCCAATGATTTGCAGGGATAACATTAATTCTGAGAATACATATTTCTTGCCTTTATTATTTTTACAAATAACTCAAGGTTGCAACAAACACAACCAACATACTTTCCTCCTCCTATTTGAAGACAGTTGAATTGGGAGAAAGTGACTGACCCAAAGTCACCCAGCTGGCTTTCATGGCTAAGACGGGACTTGAACTCACAGTCTCACTTTCTAGACTAGTGCTTTAAGCATTAGACCAAACTGGCTCTCACATACATATGAACACTTATGCAAGATTTATCTTGTTGACCTTGTGATTTATTTATTTTTTTGCTATTTTGGTGACAGAATTAGCTAGGAGCATATACAACTGACCTTAGACCAGGGGTGTCAAACTCGCGTTGTCATGGTGGCATGTGATGTATTGTGACTTTTTTTCCCTTTGCTAAACTGGGTGTGGCCAGTGTGTGACACATGCAGCCCGCAGGCCGTGAGTTTGACAGCCCTGCGGAATAGAATAAATGCATAGTGTTCTGACCCAGCCTTCACAAGGAATGAGAAACCGCTTACTCATGAGTAACACAAACCCTTTTTTATTTAAGTCAGGGAAGCAATAGTTTTATTTAAGTCAGGAAGCTTTGGATAAACAAAACCAAAAGTAATGAGTCACAAATGAAAGTCTTTTCCCCTTCTAAAAACAGAGCAATAGTCTTTGTTCAAATCGGCTGAGGCAAATTCTACCCCTCTATTTCCCAGCAAGGACATTCCATTGGCACTTCAAATACAGAGCAATTAGTCGCAACAAACCTGGTTCTGGCAAAGGAATCCAATGCGATTGATGTACCCTGGAAAACCAATGGTTGTCTGCAACAACCAACCACTCCCAACCCCCAACTATTTATTTCCCAGCTAGGGAGGATCTGGTTAACATTTATGTCTTCTTTTCCCTTGAGAGCTGGCTTGTTGCTTTCCACTGCTCTCCTCTCCTTTCCTCTCTACGCATAAGCGCATCTGGGATGGGAACCATTTGTTCCTTCCCCTAACTCAGCTCAGGCCCCAAAGACAGCTGCCTCTTCACCTACAGGAGGATGGAAGGTCCCAGTTCTGCATCTGCCTCTGATCCTGCTTCTTCATCAGAGCCTTCCAAAGGCTCCAAAGCTGGCCCAGGCTCCCCCTCAACCTCGTCTGACTGTTGCTAGCTCCGCTGGTAGCCGACGAGCCACAATACACATTGCATGGTGATGCAGGTTAATGCATCCAAAAATTGAGCTACATTTAACTTAACTTCTGTGTAAATATGGTTGTTCTGGAGGGTCTGCAGTCCCGGGCATTTTGAAAGAAGAGCACATAGGAAATAACTTCCAAGTACAAACACAAAAGAACAGGTGTGCTATCTAAATTAGGCAACAACTAGTTGGTCAGCAAGTAAAGGAACAGGCAATCAAGTTAGAGGAGGGAGGACTCTATACAATGAGATATGCTTTCTATAAGGGGGATTATACAACTCCCTTTCTCAATTCTCTGGGAAGTGGTGTATGGTTCCCACATTGTGCTTAGTCTATATGCTTCTGTGCTGGCATTGGTAAATTATTTCGATGGGACTCCTTCTGTACAATCTGCTTTCCATATCCTCTTGAAGGCTATGGGGAATGAATCATCCTGTCATGGGGGAAATCGCTAAGCATTAGGAACGAAACTGACCCAGATAACAATGCTGTGTATGATAGACAGCCAGTTTGGTGTGATTGTGAAAGGTGCTGGCCTACAAGTCAGGAGACTGTGAGTTCTAGTCCCAACTTAGGCATGAAAGCCAGCTGGATGATTTTGAGTCAGTCATTCTCTCTCAGCCCAATGTTACCTCACAGGGTTGTTACAGAGAAAATAGGCAGGAATATTAGATATGTTTGTTTACAGTTTAAAAAGGATAAAATGTAAGAACAATAGTAATTTTACCATATGTTCACAATTTTTTTCCTTCTCATGTTATTTTCCTTCTTTAGTTAAACAAGAAAATGAAGAAATCCACTCATCTGTTATATTTCTATGTTAGGTTTATGATGTTTTTTGCACATTTATAAAATGAATGAAAACAAATAATCAGGCAAGATTTATGACTAAGTAGTTTTAGTGATTTCTTAAGTAAATCAATTTTTCATTCCACAAAATTAGTTGACAATTCTTAACAGGTTCTCAAAGAATATTATAACATAAATTATAATCATTGGAAACAGCCAGTTATGACAGATGACACATCCCATTTCGTGAACTTAAGCAAGATGAAAGGCAGGGTGGGCTTCAACCAGTTTATGTCGGTTCAGGCGAACCGGATGTAAATTTTACGTCCGGTTCAGCAAACCGGTAGTTCCAATGACTGGCTGGCCCCTCCCCTCCCAGAAGTCCTCATGCAGCCCGTTTTAGATCCCGGGTAATGCAGCGGGTGTGTGGAGCCTGGGAAGGTGGAAAATGGGCCTCCCAGAGACCCATGGAAGACAGAAATGGGCCTATTTTCGGCCTCCAGAGAGCCTCTGGAGCCTGGGGAAATTAAAAATGGGCCCTCCAACAGCCCATTTTTGCTCCCAGGATGGTGCAGGAGGCTGGCTAAGGCCACGACCACCATGGCCACGACCACCCAGCAACCAGACAGAGAACCGATGGTTAAATTATTTGAAGCCCACTACTGATCAAAGGGCTTACCTAATTTACACAAGATGGGGAGATGAAAAATTCAGATTCTAAAGTAATCTGGCTTTTTTCTAGAATAATTCATTATATTTCTTTTATATTCTTTCTATTACATTATTACAGCTGAGAGGATGAAGAAGCGAGAAGCTAGGAGTGACACTCCCACCCTCCCATGCACTTTTCGGTCTTTTATCCTCAGCTGATTTTTTTTGGGGGGAACGTTTTTTTTTTTCTTCCTCTCAGCTGATCAGAGGCTTCTTTTTAACTACCGGTTCGGCTGAACCTTTAAAACTGGTAGCATATCACCACTGATTCTCTACTGTCAAATACCAGTTTATGCTGATATTTTTGAATGAAGAAAGACAAAAGGAAACTATGTGCCATGCAATAAAAGCAAAATATCTTTTGCTAGCTAATGGAACACAGTAGTTTAAAATTCAAGTGTTTCTCAAAGTTGGCAGCTTTAAAAACATGTGGACTTCAACTTCCAGAATTCCCCAGTCAGGGGGTTGAAGTCCATGTGTCTTAAAGTTGCCAGGTTTGAGAAACATTGCTTTAGAATAAATAATATTTATATATTTTATTGAAGAATATTAAAAATTAGAATTCTTCTGAACTTGTTTTTAAAAATGCTATTAGTTTGGGGGATACCAGTATCAATACTTTTCAATTATTAATGCTAAATATCCAGCAGATGGCAGCATAATGCAATCTTTAAAAACATAATTTGTTTTTTTTCTTTTAGATGATAGAAGCTGTTTATTTCTAGGTCATTGTTTCTTCCAATTCTTCAGAATAATTTCTGCTGCATCTAACGTGCTGTCTTTCTGCCAAGAAAGAAGGCCATGAAGATTAAAATCAACATTCATTCACGATATAAGATATTAAAGAGCAGAGATGGGGGGGAAGTGATTTATTATAGTACTATAAATGTCATATAACAAACTAGTAATTCAGTTAATTAATGAAATAAATAGTTATCAATGATCCAGCTGTTACTCAAGGAATCAGCAGCAATATGCACATTCTCAAATGGAGTCATGAAAAATAGAAATTTACTAGGAAGATAATGACTGTATTCAACAGTCTACTCCTGAAAAGCCTTCCATATTCAAATGAATACTTTTGCATCAAAACAGCATTTTGTTTCTAAGCAGCATTTTTTGATTTAGAAAGAGCACAATGTGAATATTATAAATATGATGTGGAAATAATAGCAGTATTTTAAAATCTCATGGTTAAATTAGAAAAAAAGAAATTCTGTAAGATCAATGGACTATAGAACTTACTTTGATGAAACAAAAGCGTATATATTTTTCAAATTGATCTTTAGTTTCTGGGCCACAAAATGAAGTCAGAGGAATAGCTGACAGTTTCTGAAAAAATAAAATAGAATTACAAGCTTACGGTACATTAAAAAGGATTTTGTATGCGGCAACTATTTAAATCAGGGATATCAAACTCAATTTCATTGAGGGCCACATCAGGATTGGATTTGACCTTGGAGGGCTGGTGGGCATTGCCATGGGACTGCAGACATGGTTTTATAAACTTATAAAAATAGGGAGGTGTACAATTCTGTGATTTTGTTTTTTTACTACTTATTTGATCTACTTGATCACCTTATGAGAGAGACAGATCTGATCAAGAAACTGACTCCATAGGAAGGCTAGAATTATAAAATTGTTGACATAGGCTACAGTAGCAGAATCCTGCAAGCCTGAAAGTTAAATATTTTACTTCTCCTCCATTTCATAACCTTCTGAATCAAGGACATCCTCCTGGACCACTCCGGAGGTTCCATTTTGGACCTGGAAGGCCTCCTGGGAGATTCTAGAGACCCCATTTACTCCAGAGGCCCCGTTTTGGGCCTGGACAGCCTCCTAGGCAACTCCAGAGGCTCCATTTTGGGCCTGGAAGGCCTCCTGTACAACTCTGGAGGCCAAAAGTGGTTGCGGGGGAGACGCACACACCCAACCTGTACCTCATTTTTGCTAGCAGAGGAACCGTGGGCCGGTCCTTTGTTATTCCCAGATAACAAAGATCTAAGCACTCTGCGGGCCGGATCCGGCCCTCGGGCCTTGAGTTTGACACCCCCGATTTAAATGAAGTTTTTGAATGTTTGCATTTTACTTCAATTTTTGCTTATGCTAAGGAAGCGCTTTTCTATGCTAAATGCCAAGGTCCACAATTGGAGATAAAAAAGTTTTGCACATTTATGGACATATAACTTTTCACTCTGCACCTCTATATCAGGATTACCCATTTCAATTTTATTTAAAATATTTTAGTTGAATATGAAATAAGAAGAAAAAAGAAACCAGAACCTACCTTAGATTTAATCATCCATTTCACAAATTTATAATCATAAGGTTTCCCTTTTTCCATGTCAGACAGATCTATACCTTTAAAAAATAAATAACACTATTTTCCAATTCTGAAACATCACGTAAGACAATTCCACATTTTTGCAGATATACAAAATCAATCTAAGCTGGGTAAATAATATGGGAACTATATCACTGGATTCCTTTCCCTATGTCTCCTCTGAAGCCGTTATATTAAGTTAGCAGATCCCAATATTTTCCTTTTATGCAGACCACCAGTACATAGAAATATTTTGAGGACCCACCATACAAATTAATGGCCTGGCACTTATGAGGATCATAGTATACTTCTACAAGACACTGTCATGAAGTCATCAACCTGAATATTTTCTGATTTACTGTCCCAAGCCTCTGAATCCAGAACTCAGGTAGTCTTCAATGTACAACCATTTGTTTAGTGACCGTTCAAAATTGAAAAAAGTGACTTGTGACCATTTTTCACACTTAATGACTGTTGCAGCATCCCGGTGGTCATGTGATCAATTTCAAGCACTTGACATGTATTTATGAGAGCTGCATATTCCCCGATCGCTATTTGTAACCTTCCCAGCCAGCTTCCGGCAAGCAAAGTCAATGGGGGAACCCAGTTTCACTTCATAACCGCATGATTCACTTAATAACTGCAATGATTCACTTAACAACTGTGGCAAATGGGACAAAACTCATTTAACTATCTAGCTTAGCATCAGAAATTTTGGGCTCAATTGTAATCACCTATATAGATTTCTTTCTCCTATTATCTTTCTGATGCAGCTTCAATTCTGCTGAAAATAACCTCCTCCCAGCCATAAATTAAGAGTGTCACTAACCTAGTGTGGATACATCAACAATCATAAAATATCCTCCCTCGGGAATAACAGGCTTCAGTCCAACTTCCAGAAACATCTGAGCCATTCGGTTCCGTTTACTTTCCAGCTCTCTAGGCAAGGAGTAGAAATAGCATTCTGGATCATCCATGCGTTTGAAATCTAGCAAAAAGCTTTGGGCTACAGCCTCCTGAAAAGCCAAACCCATTAAGAAAAAGTTGAAATAATCAACATAAACCAAAGAACCTATGAGATCTAGGTTTAATGAAAACAATGTTATCTTTAAAGCTCAATATTGTAATTGTTTTTTTGCTAAGAGTGCCCACCAAAATAGATGTTCCATTAACAAGAAACACATCAGCCCAACGGACATTCTTCTATCATTGGGCTACATTTGTTTGAAGACTTGTACTCGGGTGGGATTCAAATTTTTTAACAACTGGTTCTGTGGGCGTGAGCGTGGCTTGGTGGTCATGTGACTGGGTGAATGTTGCTTGGTGGTCATGTTATTGGCTGGGTTTGGCCAACTCAATATCACTCACATTGAGGCACGCATCTCCTCGCCTGGCCTCTCATGACTGTGGAGATGTTGCAATAGTCATAAGTGTAAAAAATGGTCATAAGTCACTTTTTTCAGTGTCATCGTAACTTTAAATGGTCACTCCACACAAGCAAAGTACCAGCAAAGGAGGGGAAAAAAACTCCAGAGAGGTTCCTGAGACAGGAAGTCTAGTCCTGCCAAGAATGTAATAAGGGTTAGCGGAGAAGCAGTTTCTGTAAGCAACACCAGAATGTTTCATTCCTGTCTTCCTTACAGGATTAAGCCAGTAATTTCTTCTAACAACTGGTTCTCCAAACTGCTTGAAATATTAACAACCAGTTCTAGCGAATAGGTGCAAACTGGTAGAATCCCACCCCGCTTGTATTCTTTCAACCCTCAGCCTCATTATTTCGATTAATTCAGTTTGTATCTGTGTTCAACTTTTATCAATAATATTATTCCAAATTGTTTAACCAGAATTATGGTTTTAGGATAATATAAAATTATGAAAGGATCTACAATACTGTTTCATAATTTTTAATTATGATTAAAATCTATATTCACATTCCTCTCTTCTTCCTTGCAAAAGGAAGAAGCGCCCAGAATACCTATGAAGTTTAAATCTAACTGCAAATATACAGAACACTACAGTCTAATATAAAGGTTGGATATAAGTGATGCTTTAGCATCTTATAGAGGGACGTGATGACTCAGTGGCTAAGACGCTGAGCTTGTTGATCGGTCGGCAGTTCGAATCTCTAGCACCACGTAACGCAGTGAGCTTCCATTAGTTGAGCCAGCTTCTGCCAACCTAGCAGTTCGAAACCATATAAAAATGCAAGTAGAAAAATAGGGACCACTTTGGTTGGAAGGTAACAGCATTCTGTGCGCCTGCAGCGTTTAGTCATGCTGGCCACATGACCATGGAGATGTCTTCGGACAGCGCTACTTCTTCAGTTTTGTAACAGAGATGAGCATTGCCCCCTAGAGCTGGAAACGACTAGTACGTATGTGTGAGGGGAATCTTTACCTTTACCTTGTTAAAATTGTCTATAAAACTACTGGATAAATTTAAAATTGTCTTACTGGATATAATTGTCTATAAAACTACTGGATAGGTTACACATTAGCAAAATATTGCAAAATGATGCTCTATTCCAGTGGTCTCCAACCTTGGTAACTTTAAACTCCCAGAATTCTCCAGCCAGCAAAGCTGGCTGAGGAATTCTGGGAATTGAAGTCCACAAGTCTTAAAGTTGCCAAAGTTGGAGACCACTGCTCTATTCTACCTATTTCAGTCCATTTTTATTTTCTCAGATAACAGAGAAATGGTTATTTATTCCAATGCTGATTTACACTGGGCCTATGCATTAAAGAACCCACCTACTGTTATTATTTAGCATATGGCATATCTTATATTGACTTGCAATATATGTTAATATTTCACATAGATTAATAAAACACAATAAAATGTAAATTTAAAAAGATCTATCTTCAAATATGTCTAGGCCATGTAATCATTGAAACGCAGCATCTTTTGTATGAGAAAAAACTCAGATAACCCACTTACAATTTGCATCCATACATTTATTTTCCATTTTAAATCCTTTCCATATTTCTGACCTCCCAAATGGTGCAGGATGTTTTACAAAAACATTGTTTCTTTTGTATGCTTTTGTACTTACTTGTAATGGAGTTGGGCATGTATAAATGGTATTTTGTTGAACAACCTGCAAGTGTTTTATCAGATGTGAGGGACCAATAGACCAACCAAGCTGAAAGATAAAATATGCATTACTTGTTGACTGTTTACTTACATTTACAAAACAATGCATGCTAGGAAGCATTCAGGTGTTGACTCCTTTCATCTATGTCATGATATATATACACTGTGCCTATTTTGCAGATAAATTCATAGAAGTTATATCTTCTAGGATGATGTAGGTATAGGGGATATAGTCATTGAACCCCTGTCATGGTCTGATCATTCGCTCCTTAGGCTAGACTTCCAGGCTGCTCCTCCCCATCGCAGGGAGGCGGACCAAATGTGATGGTACTGCCCTAGGCGCCTGATGGATCCAGATAGGTTCCTGACGGAGCTTGGGCCTTGTCCCGACGTTCAAGCACACGACTTGGTTGAGGACCTGGTCACCACCTGGGATAGGATGGTGGCCGGGGTCCTTGACCGGGTCGTGCCCTTGCGGCCTCTGACCCGGAGCCACTCTCACTCGGCCCCTTGGTTCTCCGAGGAGCTGAGGGAGATGAAGCACCGGAAAAGACGCCTGGAGAGTATTTGGAGGACTACCCACTCCGGATCCAACCGAACACTATTACGGTCTTATATTAAGACCTATTTAGTGGCGATAAGGGTGGCAAAGCGTTCGTACTTTTCCGCACTTATTGCGTCTGCGGGAAACCACCCAGCCGCCCCGTTTAGAGTGACCCGCTCCCTCCTGGAAGGGGGAGCGCGGGAGGACCCCTTGCAGGGACGGGCTGAGGACTTTTCGAATTTCCTGTTGGATAAAATCGCTCGGATCCGGGATGGGCTGGACTCTGAATGGGCAACTCTGGGCGGGGGGTCTGAGGTGGAATTTGGGGAAGTCATTTGGGAAGAGTTTGATCCTGTGACCCCCGAGGACGTGGACAAGATGCTGCGGGGGCTGAATGCTACATGTTTTTTGGACCCGTGCCCTCCTGGCTGGTGTTGGCCACTCGGGAGGTGACATGAGGTTGGTTCCAGGGTATTATTAACGCTTCCTTGAGTGAGGGATATCTGCCCGCCACCTTGAAAGAGGCGGTGATGAGACCCCTCCTCAAGAAACCGCCCCGGACCCAACTCTGTTATCTAATTATCGTCCGGTCTCCAACCTTCGCTTTGCGCTGAAAGTGTGGTGGCACAACAACTCCCCCAGCACCTGGATGAAGCTGTCTATTTAGACCCATGCCAATCGGGCTTCAGACCCGGGCACAGCACGGAGACGGCTTTGGTCGCATTGGTGGATGATCTCTAGAGAGCCCGTGACAGAGGTCATTCCTCTGTCCTGGTCCTATTAGATCTCTCAGCGGCTTTTGATACTGTCGACCACAGTATCCTATTGCGACGGCTGGAGGGGTTGGGGGTGGGGGGCACTGTTTTGCAGTGGTTCTCCTCCTTCCTCTCTGGCTGTTCGCAATTTGTGTTGGCGGGGGGGCAGAGATCGGCCCCGAGGCCCCTGGTTTGCGGGGTTCCTCAGGGGTCGGGGCTCTCGCCCCTTCTGTTCAACATTTATATGAAGCCGCTGGGTGAGATCATCCGTGGCTTTGGGGTAGAATTCCATCAGTATGCTGATGATACTCAGCTGTACATTTTTACCCCGGGCCACCCCGATGAAGCCGTCGAGGTGATGGCCCGGTGCCTGGAGGCCGTGCGGTGTTGGATGGGACGGAACAGGCTTCAGCTCAACCCATCTAAGACTGAGTGGCTGTGCTTCCCAGCATCCCGATACAGCAGCTGGTTTCATCGCTGGCTGTGGGGGGGGGGGAATCCTTGCCCCCACAGAGAGGGCTCGCAATCTGGGTGTCCTCCTGGACGTACGGCTGTCATTGGAGGCTCATATGGCAGCCGTCGCCAGGGGGGCTTTTGGTCAGGTCTGTAGGATCTAACAGTTGCGACCCTTTCTGGATCGGGGTGCACTTCGCACGGTCACCTCCGCCCTCGTAATCTCTCGCCTAGACTATGCCAACTCTCTCTACATGGGGCTTCCCTTGAAGAGCACTCGGAGGCTCCAGCTGGTGCAGAATGTGGCCGCGCAGGTGGTGTTGGGAGCTCCACGGGGCTCCCATGTTACGCCACTCTTGCGTGAGCTGCATTGGCTCCCAGGGGCCCTCCGGGTGCATTTCAAGGTTCTAGTTACCATCTTTAAAGTGCTCCATGGCTTGGGACCAGGATATTTGCGGGACCGCCTTCTGCCATTATCGGCCTCCTGTCGGCCAATACGTTCCCATAAAGTCGGCCTCCTCGGGGTGCTGCCAGCTGGACGGCTGGTGACCCCGAGGGTGCGGACCTTCTCATTGGGGGCACCCTCCCTCTGGAACGAATTACCCCCGGAGATGAGAACCATCCCTGATCTCTTGACCTTCCGGCATCTGTTGAAAACCTATTAATTTCATCAAGCCGGTCTGGCCTAGGGTTTTTAGGGGATTTTTAATTTGGCTTCGTCTGGTTTTAGCTTTTAGCCCTCTATTTTTAGCTTTCAGCCTTTTATATTTGGTCTTTTAATAGTTTTTAATTTTGCACTGTTTTTTGTATTTTAATGCAGCTGTACACTGTCCTGAGTCCTGTTAAGAAAATAGGGCGGTATATAAGTTAATAAATAAATATACAAAAAACATTTATTTTCCCACACAAAGCCCATCAGTCATTGATAGGCAACTGATTCACTTAGAGAAGAATTTTCTCTCAGCTGATAAAAATTTTTCTCCCTAAATCTTTTAGGAAGTTATTATTTGGGTAGTGGAAGACAATAGAATCAGAGATTCAGTTAACCCTTTGTTTATTTATTTATTTATTTATTTATTCGTACTTCTATACCGCTCCCTCTCCCAAAAAGGGACTCAAGGCGGTGTACACTCAACAAACAAGATAATACAGAAAACAGAAGCGAAAACAGGTAAATAATCAAGATGGCCAAGAATCACCCCTATAAATTTCCAAAATATAAACCCCAATGATCTTATTTGGCTAGACCGGCTTGTTTGAACAGCAAGGTCTTAACTGCGCGCCGGAAGGTTAGGATGTCTGACATGGCTCGTATATCCGGGGGGAGACAATTCCAGAGGGATGGGGCTCCCACAGAGAAAGCGCGTAGTCTCGGGGCTGCTAGACGACAGCGATCCAGTGGTGGTACCCCGAGCAAGGCAACTCTGTGGGAGCATACTGGGCGGCGGGAGGTTGTTGGTGGCAGCAGGCGATCCCGTAAGTATCCAGGTCCCGAGCCATGGAGCACTTTGAAAACTAAGTACCACCTTGAAACGAATCCGGAAGGCCACAGGAAGCCAGTGCAGCCAGCGGAGAAGAGGTGTTATGTGGGCGTCCCGAGGGGCGCCCAAGATCATCCGTGCAGCTGCATTCTGAACTAACTGTAACCTTCGGAGACTTTTCAAGGGGAGCCCCATGTAGAGAGCATTACAGTAGTCCAAGCGGGAGATGACGAGGGCAGAGGTGACTGTGCGAAGTGCGTCCAGATCCAGAAAGGGTCGCAATTGGTAGATAAGACGAATTTGATAAAAAGCACTCCTGGTGGCGGCCGCAATATGATCATCCAAGGATAGCCGAACGTCCAGGAGTACACCCAAGTTGCGTGCCCTTTCCACAGGGGATAATGTCTCTCCTCCTATGGCCAGCGATGGAATAAGCTGACTGAATCTGGGGGCAGGAAACCACAGCCACTCGGTTTTGGTCGGGTTGAGACGAAGTCTGTTATGACCCATCCAACTCCGTACGGCCTCCAGGCACCGGGTCAGAACTAAGACGGCTTCGTTGGGGTGGTCAGGGGTGGAGATGTACAGCTGAGTATCATCAGCGTACTGGTGGAATTCCACCCCAAAGCCACGGATGATCTCACCTAGCGGCTTCATATAAATGTTGAACAGTAGGGGAGAGAGAACCGATCCCTGAGGTACCCCACAAAGTAGGGGCCTTGGGGTCGATCTCTGTCCCCCCGTCAACACAAATTGCGAACGGTCAGAGAGGAAGGAGGAGAACCATCGAAGAACGGTGCCTCCAATCCCTAAATAGATACTTTAAAAATAAAACCACCAAACTACATTTTCTAGAATTAAACATCTATTTTATAAATGCATATATAATGATCTCAAAAAATAAATATACATTCTGTACATCATTTATGTCTTTATAAGTTTTCACAATAGCTGTAAATGTTGACATATTAAAATTCCTCTATGATCATGCCCATTTCAGACTTAACAGAGATCCTTAAAGTTTATTTGTATACATATGGGATTTAAATATGGGATTCCCTCAATTTTCATTTCTCAATGAAACCTTTCATGATGTATTTCACTATAGTGGTAATGTCCCCAATCTCACCAGTATATTTTCAATACAACTGTGAAGAAGATCAAAATGCCATGCAGAAACACGGTCTAAAATTAGATTTAGTTCTTCATTCAGTAGTACCCATCTTTAAATTCAAATTAGAACTACCATATGAAATATACAGATGGATATATATTACTATGTCAGATTGATAATAAAAATATCTTTAAGTTCAGTTCTTTCCAGCCTTTAATTTTTTAAAATGTCTTTGGGTTTATATAATTTGCAAATATTGGTCTGCATTCCCTAGTGTCAATGTTCTAATTCAACACTCCCTCAACATACGAATTTTCATGGAAGTAATTTCTAACTAAGTCCATTACCTTCCAGCCAGTTACACTGTATGTTTTTCCAGCGCTTCCTATTGTTATTGTTCTCTCCCACATTCCAGGCAAAGTAGCTGTTCGTATTAAAACAAGTTAATTGATATTTTATTTATGAAGATTTTTGACTTTCTGATACATGGTCACCATTCAGTAATTACATTCTGCAGAGATACCAAATTTCACTTTACAAGCAGATATCCATTAAAATGACAGGGTAGAAATGTATTTATGATCAATAAAATAAGTTCAGAGTTGTAAGTAATGAACTGGAAGAAAAATATCTGACAAGATAAAAATATTTTTCTAAAGTTCACAAGTATATGCATAATAAAAGCATTCTATAGTACAAATTAGCACTGAATTAAATCAGTCTTAAATGGCCACCCCCCCACATATGAATTGGCTAGCTATTTGGGGAGCCCCAATACATCTGGAATGAATGGGGAAGTCAGCCTCAAAACTGGCTGTTCTACTTTAGCAGTAGATTTAAATAGGAAGGTTATCATGGCACATTTGTTATATGAAGCAACAGACGGAATGCATTTTCATATACAATCAGATTCAAAAATAATATCAGTAAGACAACATACAGATTCATATCAGTACTGTCCCTATGGATCTATCAGGAAAATTCTCATTTACAATATGCATTAAATTTGTCAACACAACTTCCATTTTGCACTAGGCAGATAAGAAAAAATGATTTAATATTCTACCCAAGAGGAAACTATCTTGATGACAGCACAAAGATGTACTGATTCCATGTACTATCACTCACAGCCTCTATTAAGAAGATATTGGAGAATTATAACTGATGTTGCAAATTGATGCAATATTCATTTTCATGATGCATGTGTCACTTCAATTGACAGAATATAAGAAACTTAATACAACTGTCTCTAGGGAGAGGATTTATGTTCTCTTCCTTGTATAAACTTCACGTACAAAATAAATAAGCTAAAGAAAAATTGCTTTGTAGAAAAAAAAAAAGGGAGGAATAGTTTGCTCATTTTGTAAATGTAACTGTCATTTATACCTAGGTTTTAGGGTCTGAAACTGTTCCATGGGATTTGCTTAAAAGTGGCCAAGAACAAAGAAGTGTACATGAGCGACAACTTCATCTGAAATATTTTATACTGAATTTTCTATGCATTCTATGCAGTGCAATAAAAATGCCCGAGATTGATTTATTTATAAACACACACACACTTTACACAAAACACAGAAAAATAAATTTACATAAAGAATGTGACATTCTTTACGTACAATCTTATAAAATAAGAATGAAACGGTATTTGCTGATTTTACTTCTTCACCCAGGCCTTTGGCAAACATGACTGATGTTTCCCTTTTTGTTTTTTCATTTGTTCCCAACTGGAGTTGTTATCTCAACCATCTTTGTTTTGCAATGGTTTTTTTTCTTATTTTTATGTTTTTAACTATTTGTAAACCTCCCAGATCATGGCATATGAATTTAATTGAATAAATGGTAGTAATATCAATGAAAATATTCAGTTAATTTTGTCAAGAAGCAGTTTTCAATTCCCATTTAAAGATAAAATTTCATTGATGACTTGCAGTGCATAATAAATACCAAACCTATTATGGGTTATACAAAACAGAAATTAACCAATTAGGGAAGGGAGCAACAGGCTCCCCCATTGCCGATGTATTTAAATTGAGGCATATAGCCATCTCTCAGAAATGTTCCTGCACTGAACAAAGGGTTCAAAACTTCTCCTTCCAACTCTTATTATTTTATGAAAATAATTTTGCATTCAGAGATCCAGCTTTTATGGCGTGAAAGCTTTCACAGACATTTCAATGAACGTATGGTTTCATTTTACAACAATACAGTCACTCTGATTTTCTTTTTGTAACTCTCATGTATGCCTGCCACCGCTTCATTTTTTTTTTTCCATTAAAAAGCAGCTAAGGAGAAAAAAATGGAATGGCTGCAAAAAATCTTTTGACTACTGGGACAAAGCACTCTTCGTGTGGAACCATCCACTCTTCGTGTGGAACCATCCAAGTGAAAGTAATGAAGCTTGAATGGCTCAGACACACAACAGGTAAGTATATCCAAGGTCTACCTAACACCTCCTCTGCCAGAAAAAAAGATGGAAAGAAAAAGCATTTCATCCAAATAAAATGAAAAAAAAAGTCTCCAAAAACTGTAAGCTTTGAAATATATGCTGTAAAAATAACTAGATAGATAGACCCCTCCTTTTCTGATATCAACTGAATCAAACCTTGCGAATCACTTCATCCCACCTACTAGGAGAATGTATATCGAATTAGAACTGATGGAGTTTAAAGTACTAAGAGTAAATCACTATCTAGAGCAGAATGTCATGCTCTAATCATTTTGCAACTATATGTTTTGGGGCTCTGACAGCAGGAACAAAATTAGGACTTAAAATATTCAGTTACCTTTGGAGAAGCCAAACAGTAATTCATCAGCACAATTTAATCATATCAAATAACATTTGAATGTGTTTGTCTGGGCTCGGAAACTACACAGGGTCAGATTTGATTACTACCTGGAAAAAACATCACCAGAAATCTGTAAACTAGATTGGGAAACCTTTAAAGAAGGCAATGTGACAAGACCCTGCTGCATATCTGCAAAGAAAACCATGTTGGTTTATGCATGTAATCATCCTCAGGAGCTCAACTTAGCTTGAGAACTTCTTTCATTGAATTATGTAATGTTTACATATATAATAATAATATTTCATTGAATCATATGACTTACTTTAAGTCAGATACTTAATATATTTCAACTTCAACATTATTTTCTAAAGCGTATGCTTTTTGCTTTTAAAAAAAAAAATTGCTGTAACTAACAGGCAATATTTCTTTAAGTAAGTTGGGGCAGCCAGAATGGGACATCTCCACCCAACCAACTTTTCCTGACCATCTCGCTATGGCTATCTCACCTCAGCCGACTCCAGAAGTGGTATTCAGCTGTTTTGGACCAGTTCCGGCATACCGGTAGTGGAAATGTTGAGTACTTTGGA
Source organism: Bungarus multicinctus (assembly GCA_023653725.1). Lineage (NCBI taxonomy): Eukaryota > Metazoa > Chordata > Lepidosauria > Squamata > Elapidae > Bungarus > Bungarus multicinctus. Next base: position 51,734,990 of record CM042842.1, on the reverse strand, counting down.
GAACCAGAAAATACCACCTCTGGCTGGCCCCCGCCCACCTGCCCCACCGTTTCCTGTTCTATATTCTCTTGCGGATTGCCACGACTCAGCTGAGCTAAAAAAAAACAGCTCAGCTCACCAGCATTGACACAGAGGGCGTTTTTTGAGCGCTGCAAAGCAAGCTCTCATAGAACCAGTAGGAAAAAATTTGGAATCCCACCACTGGCCGACTCACCCTGAAACAACTCACAGTGGGACAATTCAACATGGAATAACTCTCTTGAGTTGCAGCTCATCCCAGCCTTAGGAGAGTTCTAACTTGAGAAGGTTCAAACCTAAAGCAAGACAAGGCCTGCTGTAATTCATTTGTCCCTCTCTTGAGTTATCCTGTGTTGAATTGTCCGGCAGCAGGTTGGCTGTGGCAAGTTGGCCAAGGCAAGTCAGCCACAGCAAGTTATCCTAGACCCTATCCATAGCCTTAAGCTATAAACAGATTTTTGTTTAGAATTATATGCAAATCTACTCATTTATCATGTGTAAATCAGACCATTATACCTCATTCAACACATCCTGGTTAAAGTACACAGCTTTATTACTTATGAGTACAGCCATATTCTCAAATATTTATTTAATAATTCATTCCTTTATTCATTCATTATTAAATTTATATGCTGCCCATTTCACTCTGAAGAGAAAAATATAAGTAGATATAACTATGTTTCTTTTTTGTTCAACAGCTAAATTCAAAATATAGTAACTAAAATGTATATTTAAGTTTTTCATCATATACCATTTATACCATTTTAAATTTTAGTACCTATTTTAATATGTTTATTTCCAGTATAAATTAGCCATTCATACACCTCATCACTGATGCATAGTGTGTCATATTTAATACAGAGATCAGCAATTATCTGGAGTTCTTCTTTTGTATAGACCTAAATGAAGAGAGAAACATGCTGGTCAGTGTATTCAATATATACTTTAAATGTGTGTGTGTAAAGCAAACTTCAAACATTCACCTTTCCTATGGGATTGTGAGGGGTATTCAGTATAATAGCTTTAGTCTTAGAATTAAATTTATTTGCAAGCTCAGTGGGATCCAAGATCCAGTCAGCACTAGAAGCAGCTTTTCCATTCACAGATTTCTAGAATAAAACAGAACATATTTTATTAACTGCTAGGACTACCCAGTGCCAAATCTCCTAAACTGATAGATTTCATTGTTATCCAGACCCAAAATATATATATATATATATATATATATATATATATATATATATATATATATATATATATATATATACTTTGTGTTACAACACCCTGTTAAGCCCCAATTAAGGGAAGAAGCATACTGCTTTCTTTTCTGTCTTTCGGCTCATCACCAGAGACCATACCGACAGAAAGCTATTTGTTTCGTTGTCTTTTGTTTACATGTGTGTAAGGTTTTGAGCTGATAAATAATTAAATAAGGGAGACTAGGATAGATCTATTTCAAGCTAGTTAGCTCTCTTCAGCTAGCCATACCCTTACTGGGATTCGAACCAGAGAAGTATTACATGTGAGGCAGTTGTAATTGCCACTAGACCACTGGTTCTATCCTGTTCAGCTGAGGCAGGGGAATAAGTATATACTTTGTGTTACAACACCCTGTTAAGTCCCAATTAAGGGAGGAAGCATATTGCTTTCTTTTCTGTCTTTCGGCTCATCACCAGAGACCATATCAACAGAAAGCTATTTGTTTCGTTGTCTTTTGTTTACATGTGTGTAAGGTTTTGAGCTGATAAATAATTGGGGCTTAACAGGGTGTTGTAACACAAAGTATATACTTATTCCCCTGCCTCAACTGAACAGGATAGAACCAGTGGTCTAGTGGCAATTACAACTGCCTCACATGTAATACTTCCCTGGTTCGAATCCCAGTAAGGGTATGGCTAGCTGAAGAGAGCTAACTAGCTCGAAATAGATCTATCCTAGTCTCCCTTATTTAATTATTTATCAGCTCAAAACCTTACACACACACACACACACACTCACACACATATCCTTTCTCTCCTTCGGTGACCAGATTTTCTTGAAAAAAAAAAAAGTTGAAAAGAGGGCAAATATGAAAGAGGTTCATAAGGATAAAAAACTTAATTTTTTTAACTTTACTGAAAAATGCCTCTCAATTAGTTTGACATGATTCTTAAGAAGGGCCTATTCCACCGCAAGATTTGAGTCGATGGATTCCATCGCAAGAAGGGGCACTTCCATCGCTTGCCGTATCATGGGAGGACATGCACATGTGGCCCCAGCCATTGAAAATTTTACTCGTCAATTATATGCCCCCCTCAATTTCAAATACTTATCATTCCCACTGGAAAGAACAGTTCAGTGGGATCTGAACCACAGATTGCCTTATTTTTCACTTACACTCAGATGTACATACTGCAAGCAGTTTATAATCAAAGCAGCTGAGCCAAGATGTCATTACATTGAACAAACTGGCGATGCATTTATCTGATTGCCGACTCCGTGTATTACCACACATGTATTTTATCTCTGTATTTTCCTTTATCTATTTTATCCTAGAATCAGATCATGTTATCATATTTTTTATTTGATATGGTCATAAGACTCAATTAATAAATTGTACGCTACACTCTACACTACATTATACTATACCTTTACTTAGGAAAACTTGAGAGCAAACCAAGAAAATAAATAAATCTAAAGATCAGCTTTCTGAAATAAAGGGCTGTCTACAATAAAGGATATATGATCATTGCACGTACATAGCAATACTTTTACACTGATAAGATTTACTACTATTACACACAGTTGTATATTCTTACATTTTAGTGTGTGTGAACCAGCAATATTAAAATGGGTAGGGATCCAGAATTAATGCTATAACAGTCCAACTATTTATTTTTAATTCCGAAGCAAGTATTTTCTTAATTTCTTATGTTTTAGGTAAAGAAATGTGAACGATAATTACTATCACACCAGATATTCAAAATGTAGGAATGAATTAGGCAAGCTCTGGATATCCATCCCTCCCTTCTTTTCTTCCCACAAAGCTTTAAAGGCAGTTCAGAAGTTTCTCTCAGCTATTGTTTTCTTGTCATCAAAACCATACTACTCACGTTTCTCAAAGGTATAAAAACAGGCGTGGCTCCTGCCATCCTCACCATGGGCTCATAACAGTCATAGAAGGGCTCAATTATTATTACCTAAAACAAAAAATAAGCTACATGAAATAAGGAATTAAAAAGTGAACTACCATTTTTTTTCTAATATTGAAAGCAAACTTAATGATAACTTTACACATTTGTAAAACATTTCATGTATTAAAAGAAAAGTCTTTTGGGGGCAGCAAAAGAAGATGAGATAAAAGATTTTTTTCAGTGTCTTTTTTTTGTAAACCACCATAGCTATTGCAAATTTAGAATGAATGTGTTAGGCATGAAAGACCAGGTCCACCTATGAAGGTTCAATTCAGTTGATTTAATCCTAAAACCTTATGCAAAGGAATCTTCTCAACTTAACAATAAGCATCTGGTTAGATAAGGGTCAATAACCCTCAAGTAAGAACTAGACTTAGCTAAGGGATTCTAGGCTGAACTAGGGATTAGCTAAGGGATTCTAGGCTGAACCCTCAAGTAAGAACTAGACTTAGCTAAGGGATTCAAGTAAGAACTAGACTTAACAAAGGGATTCTAGGCTGATCCCTCTTTTCACTCTGTTCCCAGGTTTTTACCATTCCTTCTACAAAATGAGACGTATGGAAGGAAAAAGAAAATAACAGATCAAAAAGTAATATCTGCATTGCGTGTGCTGGAGATAACTTGAAGGAATTGGAGATACAGATAGTCTTCTACTTAAAATCACAACTGGGAACAGAATTTCCACTGATAAGCAAGGTTATTAAATGAGCCACACCTGATCTTACTATCTTTTTGCCACCATTTTAAGTGAATCCCTGCAGTTCTTTAGTGAATGTTGAGGTCATTAAGGAAATATGGCTTCCTCGTTGATTTTGGTTGTGGGAAGGCCGCAAATGGTGATCACATGATCTAGGAATGCAGCAACCATAGTAAATAAATTCTGATTGCCAAGGGCCTAAATTTTGATCATATGACTACAGGGATACTGCAAAGGTCATTATGTAAGTAGAATGTTGATAAGTCTTTTTTTTCAGTGCCATTGTAACTTTGAACAGTTGTTGAATGAATAGTCTAAAGCCGACATGTATCTGTATCTAACAGAGAACAGAACTGAACCATGAAGAGAGAGAATATGTGTGTGAGAGAATATAGCATCTGTATAAAAAGCCACGATTTCATTGATTCGAACCAGGGAAGTATTACTCTGTCGGTATGGTCTCTGGTGATGAGCCGAAAGACAGAAAAGAAAGCAGTATGCTTTCTCCCTTAATTGGGGCTTAACAGGGTGTTGTAATACAAAGTATATAGTTATATAGTTATATATATAATTGTTTTCATAGATTTTCATGGGTACAGGTCTTGGCATGTTCGGATCTTTTTCTGTGTAAGATTGCCAAGATACTCTCAATCTTACACGGGAAAAGACCCGAACATGCCAAGACCTGCATATATATAGCTATATATATAGTTTTATATATATAGTTATATAGTTACATATATAGTTTTATATATATATATGTATATATGGATCTTTGGTTCTTCGGGTTTTCTCCCACGTAGAATTGGAAGTATCTAGGCAACATTTCAATGAAGTCTCATTCATCATCTTCAGGCTTGTGTCTTCGGCCTTGTGCTTCTCGGAGTAATGTGAGCTTGCAGCTGCTTCTTCCTTTTAACTGCTAGTGGGGGTGTGACTTGATTGGGTGGGGGCTTGGCTGTGTTCTGATTGGGTGGGGGTGTGTTCTCATTGATTGGGGGTTTGGCTGTGTTCTGATTGGTTGGGGGGTTGACTGTGTTCTGATTGGCTGGGGGTGTGTTCTGTTCCGGTGGGGGTTTGATTGTACTCAGGTTAGTCTTAGTTGCTGGGGGATTTGAGCTGGTGAGCTGTGATCCTGTTGTTTGGCTTCGCGTTTGTGGTCGTGCCACATCTTCATGGTGGGTGTCAGTTCGCTTCATGTATGGGATGGGGGGGTTTGAAGCAAGTAGTGATGCAGCTGCAGTGCAGCTTCTGGTCCGTAGTCGTGTCTCATCTTCTGTGTGAGTGTGAGTCTGCTTTGTGGAAGTGTGGTGGCAGCTTCTTGTGTGGCCCTCGTGGGTGTGGGTCTGGTGTCCTTCTTCATGTTAGGTACTCATTTGTTAGTGAGGGCGGGTTTCTATTTGTTAACTACTTGCTTCAAACCCCCCCATCCCATACATGAAGCGAAGTGACACCCACCATGAAGATGTGGCACGACCACGAACGCAAAGCCAAACAACAGGATCACAGCTCACCAGCTCAAATCCCCCAGCAACTAAGACTAACCTGAGTACAACCAAACCCCCACCGGAACAGAACACACCCCCAGCCAATCAGAACACAGCCAACCCCCAACCAATCAGAACACAGCCAAACCCCCAACCAATAAGAACACACCCCCACCCAATCAGAACACAGCCAAGCCCCCACCCAATCAAGTTACACCCCTACTAGAAGTTAAAAGGAAGAAGCAGCTGCAAGCTCACATTACTCCGAGAAGCACAGAGCTGAAGACACAAGCCTGAAGATGATGAATGAGACTTCATCGAAATGTTGCCTAGATACTTCCAATTCTATGCAGGAGAAAACCCGAAGAACCAAAGATCCACGTACAAATACCCGCGAAAACCTCCGAAAACATACACACACACACATATACTGAACATATACATATACACACACTAGTTGTTTTATAACAGGAATTATTACAAAGACTTACTTCATCTTCTGCTTCAATAAGTCCCTGTATTGCACTAAACAGGGATCCATATGCCCCTATTGTCACCAGAATGTCTGTGTATGGATCAATCTTTTTTCTACAAACTTTTTCATACACTTGAGACAGGACTTTCACCAATAGAGGATGACCCTGAGTACATTTTTTTTAAAAAAGAGAAAAATGATAAACACAGAAAGTCAGCTATGTATGAGTGATGCATGCATTAGTTCAAAATATAACTAGATAGATCATAAACCCTTACAGCCAGAGTTTCCAAAGTGTGTAATGCCCCAGGGCACCACAACAAACCCACAGGTGTGTCATGGGATATTTTAAAGTTAAACTTTTGCTACATCCATTTGCAAAACTGGGGTTTTGGATGTGTTTTGGTGGAGAAGTACCACAAAAAAATTACTGAAACATTCAAGGGGTTGTGAATCAAGAAAATTTGGGAGCTCTGCCTTAGAATAACTTCCTTTTTACGATCCTGTAGTTCTTATTCTCGGTAAAGTCAGAGTGACTGGATGGAGCTGACCACTTACAGGCCGGATACCCTTCCTGATGCCTACGTGGAGTTTGCAACCCTAAAAAAAGTTTGCCTTGCACCCTAGGAGAGAAATATCTGCCACTACTTAGGATTGAACTCTCAACCTTCTGAATGGTATCTTTGCCACTAGGCCACCCCATTGCTCTCAATTTCTGTCTTTGAATATTATGTCTTAATAATTGTATTGGGGCTTTGATAGTACTAAATATCAGAATATATTTTTGTAAAAGATGGCAAGTGTTAAGTTCAATGAACTAACTTAAGAAAATGAACCAAGACCAATTCCATCAAAATGTTATTTATATATTCTTATTAATTACATGCATGTACTGAGTCCTACAAAGCATATTGCTTGATTATCATCATCAAACAGGACAATAATATCTGGAAAATCCACACTAGATTAGTTTAATGTATTAAATTGATTATGCGGATGGATGAAATGGAAATTAACTGCATTTGCATATAACTCTAATTTAGGTGAGGAAGACCAACCAAAGAACAGAACCTTGTATTTCTATTCAGAGTAAGAATCTAAAACTGAGAAATATCAACAAACCAACTGAGAAATATTCAGGCTATGCTATTCATTTGAAGCACTGTCTTTAGTCAGGCACATAACGCACTCACAAAACCCCGAGTGTACTGGTTCAGCCTATCCACCGATGATGCTTTTGCCAATTCTTCTTTTACATAGTTAGGAGGAGATATATCTGGAAGTCCTTGTCCAAGATTAACAATAGAGGGATCTGCAGCAACTTTTGTAAATTCCACCCTACGGGACATAGAAATTATTGCAATCCTATTAAATCCCAAGAAAGACTAACTCCACTTCTGTGGAAATCATAACACAAAAATAGCAACAATGTGCATTTTTTTTCAAATTCAAATGTTTTGTTTCAATAGTCTGAACAGTCTGAAACAACTATTCTAACCTTATTGGAAGCATATCCAATGCTGTTCGGATGATTTTGGAAATATTTGTGCTCAAAAATTGCCTTCCTCACTAAAAAAAAAAAATCAATTTCAAACTTGGGAGCACCAGAATACCTCCCATAAAGTTTAGCAATCTGTTTCAAATTTACAACATCTTTTCAAACTAGAGCAAATTAAGCTACACAGTGGCTTACTATTCTCCCTTGAGATACCTTCAGAGGCAGTCCCACTGCCATTAAGATTAACAGCCACTGATCTCCATGGCAATCATGAATTGGTCCAATCCTTTTTTGAAATCAGGCAAGCTGGTAGCCATCTACTACCATCTTGGAATACTCAATTGCAAAGCTGAAAACATGTGTAAAAAAATCTTACTAACTAAACCCTGTTTTGGGTAGTTTTTAAACTATAAACTGGAGGCTGTTCATACCTCCAGAAACAAAGTGTATTTATTTATTTGTTGTTTCATTAACAGGTTCTGTAGCCTGAAAAAATTTGAAAATTCATGGCTGATTCAATCCCTTACCCATATATTTATTTCTAACAACCTTCTATAATTGAATAATGAAAAATGTGGCTAAGCTAATGGATAGAATTCTAAATCAAACTCTTAGTCATACATTTATTCTTATCTCTAATTTTACACTAAATTAATCTTTAGGCATAACCATAAGGTTTTTTTTGTTTAATTTCTGGTATTATTTAATGCAAATATGTGAATAGCATTCAATAAAGATAAAATCAGGAAAACTGCCAACTCCTGAGAACTTAAAAAAAGATGGAAAAAAAGTCCCGAGATGAAAACTGCCAACTTTTTCAGCTGATTTCTGTAGCTGTGCTCTTAACAGCAGCATGCTGTTCAATTATTAAGAAATGTATCTCCTTATGATACAAATCATAGTATACTGATTTCTGCAATCAAAGTGATATTGAAGGCACCAATGAAGATGAAAAATTAGTTACTCTACACACATTCCCTTTAGAAGCTCAGCTATAATGTTCTGAAGTTTGATTATTGATTAAATTAATGCTTTCATTGATTATTACTTACCACACATTGTTATCAAGCCCTTCAATTCGTTTAGCGTTTTTGTGCTTGAAGTTCATGGCCTAGCAGCAAAAAAACAACAACAACAGAGAGACAAAAGGACTTTTGTTAGAGTCAAAAAAAGAGCATATTATTAGATAGTATGTGTGCCACCTCTCTTTTTATGCTTCCCATCTGATCTCCACTTATAAATACCATAAACTACAATTATATTTTTATTTAAAATGAATCTCACTTAACACTGAAGACACAAACAAGAACGAAAAGTAGATACATCCTGTATGAAAAAGTACTAAAACCAAACAAATGGAAACTTGGACGTAAGGAAAGAGAACGTTGAAGCTGCTTTGAACAGAGTTACTCTAGAGAAATATGAGAAGAATGTTTGCTGAATGCTGAAGAAAAAGAAGCTGCAGATCAGAATAAATGTATGTACTGTAAAGATTGCTACAAATAAAGAAGATGAGAAAATACTATAAATATCTCTCTATAGGCAAAAAGATAGTTAAGAGATAATTGAAAAAAGGTGAATGGCTAAACAATGGTCATAGATGTGAGGATTGGTCATAAAGTTACTTTTCCATCACGACAATAACTTTTATCATAACTGACATCAGTCACTAAACAAGGCAATCACTAAATGAGATAAAGTATCTTGTAAAGTATCCTTGCTTCCAGCACATTGATACACAATACATTGCCTTTGTTCTCCGAATTTCTCTTTGCTCTTCTATCAAGTTTAATCTAACCACATTTTTTTTCCTTTTTCTCCCTTCATCTTGAGTCATTCGTTGTCTTTATATGGCTAAACCACTTCAAGAGTGCTTCCTTCATACTGATCAAATGCTTTTATATTCAGTCCAAATGTCAACTCATATAAAACATTCCTATGCCTGTTTTAGTAGTTGCCATAAAAAGAAGGGGGGGGGGAGGAAAGAAATCTGGAAGAGCAGTGCAGCAGTTTGAAAGCGAAAGTACATTCCAACTCTTATCTTTAAAAGATTGTAACTAAGATACCAGAGCTTTTGCCCTTGAATATATTTAATTGAAGAATGTGAATGATGACACCCAGCCAGTGAACGTGCTCAATTGGAGAATCTGGTTTATGAAACACCCATGGGGGAGGGGGGAAACAGGATCACAGGTGGCTGTAAATTACGTATGCCAGAGTTGGCTTCATACAGGGTAGTGCCAGTATGTTGCCTCTAATAAATCCTTTGAAGTTTTTTGAAGTTTGGCTCAACAATCATGATTTAAGTAGGGCAATTGCTGGAATCCTGACACCAAATTCATTTAGCATTAATTTGTTCTTGATCTGACTATTCTTGTTTTATCACACATCCTTCTTGGTAACTCCATTCAATTACTTGAATTACACTCAATTACTTTTTGTGTTTCACCTGACATAACTAACTTTACAAATAACAGATACAGCAGAACATGTTTTCATTTCTCTGAATAAGCATTTATTCATTACAACAGACCACAACCTCCATCCACTTCTCCATCTTTAATACAAATTCTACCAACGTATACCATACACTTGTTCTAATTTGTCACCTTTTAAATATAGCTTGGAACTGTTCACTTTCCCTGTCAAAAACTACTACCTTGGTGTTTGACATATTAATTTTCAGATTAATATGTTCATTACATCATACCATCTAATGTTTTCTGAAAAGGAATAAGATATTTAGCAAACAGTGTATTATCATTGTCTGCATACAAAATTATATATATCTTTATATTGTCAAAAAATACACTTTTCTAACATAGCTACAGAACTCCTTAAACAATCTAAAATTATGGGTTATTGAACATATACCTACATTTTAATGCATTTATAACACCTTATAGAATTATGAGTTTGTTTTTTTCTGGATGCTAGCATTTATAACTTTTTTTAAATTAAATATGATACATCTTTAATATTTTTGCCTTACTATTTATTACTCCAAAATGGAGTAGCACAATGGGTATCATGCATCTATGTATGTACAGCAACATTATAAAATATAACACTGCTAAATTTCTTTGCTTGGCTTATGGTCAATCTATGTACAAAACTCCTCTGGTCATACAACTCAAATGAACCAAGAAATTCTGAATAAATGAGAGAATATGTGAAAAAAAATACTTATTATTCTAGCTCTTTCTCTCTCAATCTTTTAAATATTATTAAGAATTTTGCATCAATTATTGTTAAAAAATTATAAACCAAGCAAAAGCATCAAAACCATTTATTATAATATTAGGATACTAATAATCAAATAACCAAAATGCCAAATATAGAAAATGGTATCTTAAGAGAATTACATGGAGGTTATTAGACAGAGCAGCACTACAGTCTTAGATTCAAACATAAAAGTGACAATAAGACATACACACACACTGAGGCCAATTTGATTTGTTTTAAAGGTTTCAAAGTAATTGCATCAGAGATATCCGCACAGAACCTCTATGCCAACTGTACCTTCTTGGATTGCTCATGGAATGGTTGAGAAGAGCCTTGTATAATAGCCAGCAATGTCAATCACTAGGCTAATAAATACTGTTTTGCATTTAAAGAGAGACCTGTGGGAACCTCAAGTGCACATTAAGAGAGACATTAAAGAAAAACGTAGAAAAAGTTCCTTTGCTATGCTCAATCAAATGCTTTGTCCTTCCCTACTCCCCACCCTCTCTCTGTTGTTGATTCTAACCATCTAAAAGAAGCTGCCTTCTGTTCCTACTTAAAATATCAGAAAGACCGAATTTATTTTTCCATTTTAGTCCAGTTTTCCCATGGTTTTTTACATACTACAGTACAGCCTTCATCTCTTTGCACCTTCTATAAATGAGATGAGAAACTGAAGTTATTATGTTTCTTATATCAGCAGTATTTGTAAGTAAGGAAAGTTTTTTTGAAGACATTTAAGTTATGCAGTGCAGGATAAACTTCCATTAGTGATTCAATAGCAAATGTAACAAAAAGTATATGCAAGTATGAAATCTATGAAGAGACTGAATACATACTGAGCAAGTTGAAAACCTGAAGCATCTCAAAGGATAATTAATCTTCAGTAGAGATGTTCTAAAGCCAAGACTGAAGTACTGATGAGCTAAGAACATTCCTGTGTAACAGTAAGTTTTAAGAATATAAAATAACACTGAGACACAACAGAGGCAAGTAACAGGCAAAATTTGTATTATTATATTTTTTTTTAAAATTAAATGAATGTACACAGTTAACATTATATAATACATTTTGGTAATCAACCAACAGGTAATAAATGGGAAATAGGAAATCAAGAAACAAGGAAATCAGGATGGATAAACCTATTTGCTGCAATTGTTGGAGTAGAACCCAAGTCCAAGAAATAGTAAATATATTTAGAAAAAAGCAATAGGATCAGAATTAACTCTACTGGAAAGTTTATCACAATTTATAGAAAGGCTCCATTCATTGATAGTCATAATTTCTTAAAAGGGAATAGAGCACATTGTATTACATTTTCTAATCCAGGTATAAAACTTGATAAGATCTGAATTGTTGAACTCTGATAGTGGATCCAAATTCATCTTTGCTCTCCAAAAGAGAGAAAAGAGCGCTGAAGAAGGCACAGAAAGGGACAATTAGAACCATCAAGGAGTTGAATATATTTTAGGCTTGTGACAGGCAATTCTGCAGACGAAAACCTCTAGTCCACTGTGTCACAGGTCTTTGTGGGTTGAGCAGCAACCAAGGAGTTAAAGAAGTTGTCGTGGCACCCACAATCATATAGTCAAACCTGCCCCTTTGGATATGCATGCGATAATGCAATACATACACAAAAGGGGCCTGACTTCAGTTGCTCAAATGGAGCTGCTTCTTGACTTTTTTGACACATTTCCCAACACTTCTGATCAGTTCATGGGAGCTGATACTGGACATAACATACCTAGCACAATTTGGGATCCCCCCCCCCTCTATTTTGTTAATACAATAAACAAAATAGTGTTGTATTTTCTATTTCAGCAACAGCTCTGTAAAACCAGATAAGCCCCAAACCTTCTATTGTCTCCCTTATAAAGGAAAAGACATGAACTAATTATATTGACCAGCATTCTCTATCAGGCTAGCAATCACTTAAATCTCTGGTTGGTAGATCTTGACATAAGTGGAGACCCTTTGCCTGTGTTGATTTGCTCTTCCTTTGCTTCAGTGCTTTTCTCCAAATTGTTCAGCTTCACTTCAGGAAATTTCATATTTTCCTCAAACTAAGAATGCAGCATTGTAACGTTCCCAACCTATCTCAGATTTTCACCAGTGGAGAAAAAAAGATCCACATGCAGAATTGTCTACATCCTTTGTGAGATGCTAGAACACCCCTTCATCTCTTTCCCAAAAAATCCTTTCTTCCCTTTTTAAAAACTCCAAGTCTGCTAACTCAGCAACTATTCCATTCTTCAAGGGGAAACTTTTTTTCTATGGGTAAGCTATCTCTTACTGTCAGCTAAGCAGAATAGAGTGCCTCTTTGGATTTATGGGGGGCTGTACGACAGAATGCTAAAAAGCCATGGATGAGAGCAAAATATTACTGTTTGTTTCAATAGATATATTGTTATACAACAAATATCAAAGAGATTAATTAAGTGTCACTCGTTAAAAAAGTGGAAGTCTGATATTGAATTAATTACAGAAAAAAATGTTTTCCAGGCAAAAGCAAGATGCACTCTCTTTGTATTGATTGTCCTTTCTCATTTTACATTTGGCCCAAAGCACAAGAATGAAATAAAGGTTAGCCTTACTGTGTGAGGATTTCAGATTATTTTGGGTTTAAATCAGGGAAAAACAAGCCATCATTTAAAGAAAAACAACATATCAATGTTTATTTGGAAATAATGATGTCACTTCTATCCAAACAAATCTCTGCAATTCAGGACTGAATTAGAGGGGGGCGGGGGAAAGCAGCAAATCAAATTTAACTAACCTAATTTAATTTCTTCAGAAGAAAGATTTTGAGAAAGAAAGTATTGGATTGAATCTAAGTATTGAAAATATAGGGTTTCATAAAAACTAAAGGGAGTCCTGATGTCTATATCTTAAGATAATAGTATATTCATTATGTTATTCTCTTTCAAGCTAAGCAACTTTATACAAGGTGCAAAAAGCAATAAACATTATGTCAAGCAAGCCATAATACAAGAAAAGGAAACAATATATAAATTTAGTTTACACCAACTTCATTAATTTTATCTATTTCAATTCTTCACAAACCATCTTTTTCCACAAATACTTAAATTAACTCATATACGGCCTTTTGCTCTTTAAATGCCCCATCTCTCTCTTTTCCAGGAGTTTTCAACTGTATCCTATTATGAGTTTCTCATTGTTCCACTTTCTCTCATCCAATGTAGTTCATGTATTTCTTTTACTTTTTATATTGGTTTTTTATATGTGGCCAATCTTTAACAAGTTTATTTTATGTTGGTCAATCCTTTATTCAATCTACATTCATTCATCACTCATTCTTTTACCACCTTGTATTTTCTTGCGTTATCATATGTATTTCCTAAGTAACTCATTTTCACACATTCAATTTATTTTATGATTCTCCTGGCTTCATATGCAGCCTTAATCCCACCCCTTCCAAATACAGCATGCCCAGTTAACAGTAGGGATGGTTTTAGCAGTTTTGGCATATTTGCAAGCAGCTTCTTGAAGTTATTTTTATGCTAAATATAGAAGACAGCCTGCTTCCTTTCAAAGGCCAGGAACTCTACTGACCCTTATATCCTGTAATGCTTATTTTTGTTGCAAATCTAATTTGGTAGGAATTGTATAAAAATAAACCTGGGAAAAATGCTTTGAAATTGTGACAAGACATATAACTATGCTAAGCTCAGTAACTATATTTACAACAAAAAGGCAATCAAATATAAACAAAGTCTCTCTGTGATGATTGGGTGCTAGAACTGTCAGTCAAAGCCTAATGCAAGACATGCCCTCCCAGTAATTATTTTGCAGGGAGGAAATCAGGAGTGAGAATTTTGGGAGGGTGTATAGATCTCAGAAAACTTATAACCCTATCTATAAGAAAACAGTCATCTGTCAGAATGACATGTTTATGAATATATATTTAATGCCACGAAACCCAAGGGGTGGAACCCCACAGATACATTGTGAAATATACACTACAAGTCATCTTATTTTATTCATGTGTTGTTTATCACATTTCCACACCACCCATCTTACCTAAGTGTTAAAGGTAACCTGAAATGTAATCTTAAGGAGCCTGTTTACAACCTATTATAAAATTATGCAACTGCCGTTTATTTCACTTCTCCTTCATTCCAAAAGCAAACCCTTATCTTTCTCCTTATCTTTCTCACTTTCCACCAAGTCTTGTTATCCAAGAAACAGAACAGAGAGGGAGGAGGGCAGAATATTTAGATCAGGAAAGGGTTTGGTTGCTAAAGGCAAAATCAGTAGATCCGTTAAATAGGGGAATATCCTGATTAATTCAGGAATAGTTAAGCCTTGATTTTGGAGAATAAAAGGGGGAAAAAGGATCTATTATGGTGCACGATACAGTATTCTCCTAACATAGCAGATATTTTACTCTGAGCTCAGGAGCTACAGAACCTGTAAACAGATTGCAATTTCAAAGTCACGACTTCAGAATATCTGGATTTATCATTGGTTTTAGTGTCAGGGCTAGCCACCCACCTCGGTTTCTTCTGCTCATTCGTCTCTTTTAAAAAAAACTTAATATTTTCACCATTTCGCAAACTGTTCTGTGATAAATAAAATAAAATCTGATTTATAAGGGAACTGCTGTAAGCATACAAAAAGGAGTAAAATTCACTCCCGCATTCTCAAAGCATTCAAAGCCGAGGGAATCTTACAAGAACCACGCCGTCCTCTACCAAAGGGTGTTGTTCCTATCTATTCCTAATTTTGCAAATTCTTTCCCACTTTCTTCTTTCTCCCATCCTCCTACAGATTTTTTTTTTTTAATCCACTTCCCAAGGAGGCCATTTTCCTCTCATTTTCTTGATTTTTCGTTCGGCAAAATACTTAAAAGGACGATTTTTATAACCACAGAAAGTAAAAAACAAAAAAGTCCCCCCCCCCCTCCTCCCGGGGACGCGTGACGTTGAAAGAAACGACCTTTCTAAAAGTTTTGGCACTTTCTGCGTCCATATCAACCACGCTGCTTACCTCACACTTGTTCCCCCCGCCCTTTCTCCGGATATGGCGTGTCTTTCCCGAAGAGGCAGTGAAAACAAATTGGAGAAGGGCTAATCGCCGGGGAGGATGGGCTTGGCAGTCGTCCAACAAGACGCGAGAATAGCAGGACCAAAGACCCGATCGCAGTCCATCGTTCTGGATCTATTTTCATAGACCAGAACATTTCAAAAAAATAAGGACCGAACAGCCTTTTTCTGTTCCTTTCCTTTTTGCAATTAGCAAATTTGCATGCTTGTCGGACACGTCAAAAGCTAGCATGAGAGCTGGCCTTTGCTTTTACAAAGTATTTCTCCCCACCCCCCTTGTGTAACGAGCATTGTCCTTGTGGGGAGTGGGGGAAATCAGACATGTTGTATCGCACCTGTAGGCATAAGTGGTACAATCCAGCAAAACTAATATACAGTGTAGATTAAGCAGCGGCTAATACAATCTGTTGCAATTTTCTTCCTATAATGATACCTAATCTTAGCAGAGGAGAACTAAGCTTGTGAATCATTTAACTAAAGCTAAAATCTGATATGCATGCATACACACACACACACACACACACAAAGCAGAAAAAGTGATGTCTTCTGCTGTCTTTTTCAAACTTATAGATTGTCCTGGAAAATTAAATCTGTGTTGGACCAGATCAGAATTATTTCAGAGTATTCTTCAATAAACAGACTGGAAGAGGATGACATTATTACTATTTGTAAAAGATGCTTAGAATGGGCACATCCATCCAGCCATCACCTAGTATCTGCTTCCATGAAGTATGGATGCATGTCCACCATCCACTTCACACCCTAGGGTCAAGCCTGTAGCTGAGGCATCTGAATGGATTTAGAAGCTGATGGATATTTGTAACTCAGGGTTGAAATGAGAGTCCTTCATTCTCTCTGAGCTTAGTTGTTTTCTTACAAACATTCCATTACCGAACTAGGTAACCTCATCAAGTTTAGAAGCTCTGTTCCTCTGCCAGCATTTTTGCTTCTGCTGTATCACATCTTCTGCTAAAGTGAGTTACTTATAAACTAATAAAGGCAGAATTTTAAAAATGTTAATAAAAAAAATAAGATCACCATGCAGTATGTTGGACCAGTTGCTGGATATGATGCAACCTGTATAGCAGCTATCTAGAATTTATGCACTTCACTGCACACCAGAACAACTAGACACAAGGACAGTTTTTTCCCGAATGCCATCACTCTGCTAAACAAATAATTCCCTCAACACTGTCCAACTATTTACAAAGTCTGCACTACTATTACTATTAATCTCATCACTCCTTATCACCCATCCCCTCCCATTTGTGACTGTATGACTGTAACTTTGTCGTTTGTATCCTTACGATTTATATTGACTGTTTCCTAGTATGATTTGATTGCTTATTGTACCCTATGACTATTATTAAGTGTTGTATTTGATGATTCTTGACGAATGTATCTTTTCTTTTATGTACACTGAAAGCATTTGCACCAAGACAAATTTCTTATGTGTCCAATCACACTTGGCCAATAAAGAATTCTATTCCATTCTATTCTATTCTATTCTATTCTATTCTATTCTATTCTATTCTATTCTATTCTATTCCATTCCATTCTATTATGTTGGTGCTTTGGGTTGGCTCTCTTCCACCAGCCACATCACATATGCTCCTTCAGCATTTGCCTGTGTGAGGATCAGACTAAGAAATCTCCTTCCCAAGTTTTTTCCCCTGATTCTTTTTAAAACCTTCAGGTCAGTTGCCCCATAGCAATCCACAAAGATCAGATAAGCCATCTCTTCCTTATTTAAGTTCATTAATACCAACTGCTCACATCCCAATGCTGTCCATTGATCCAGTAACTGTGACACCATATCCCCATTCATGATGTAATTTATATCTTCATTCTATCATTGCTATGACAATCCCAAAACTTATCAATCATCAATACTTTGGATGGTAATCCATCAGGCACTTTGGTGCCAGAGGTTCTTTATTTCCCCAAATGTAACTCTGGATGTAAATGTAACATGGAACTTCAAATGACTTGTTTGTGCAAACTAGGATCTCTAGTCTAAAGACTATCATGCCAGTAAGTTTGCCTGCATTCTATTTATATACACGGGATATATTGTCAAAGAGATGTAGTAGTGTATTTATATGTTGAAATTCCTGTGAGATGGAAATAAAATTATTTTAGATAAAAGTGAACAAGCCTTGCTTAAAGGATAAATATATATATTAGTTTCAATAGTGAAAACAGCTGCTTAATTAAAAAATGCATGGTAATGTGGAAGAGCAATCTGTACAATAATGTGAAAAATGATAAGTAGAAGAAACAGAACATATTTTAAATTCAGCTTTAATTCGTGGCATCTCTAAAGAAGAATTTTGGATAGAAGAATAGAAAACCTTTCTATCAGAAAATCTGGGGAGAGTATTTTCAATTAGATTGATTATTTGAATTAAGACTCAGGTAAATGTTTTACTGATCCTTCAGAATCACTATTATGTATTTCAATTTTCAAATTGGTCAGTAGAGGGCAATATTCTATTAACTACTTTTAAGGCTTGAGGAAAAACAAATTCAACAAATATCTTCTTTATGATGTCTATTCATGATACTAAAAAAAATTATTGTTGTTTTTGGTGAAAATATATTTCTTCTACAATTTTCCACCACCCAGACAATACCATACAGTATGGTATGGCTTGAAAATAAACATACTTTACTTTCTGAATAGGAATATGTGACATATTAATAATATACTATTTTTTAGCATCAACGCTATCAATTAGTTCAGTAATCAATATTTTCTACATTCATTGGAGACTTTTATTAATATGAATGTTATTTTTGAAAATAATCATTTTTCTTTTTATTCCAGCACTACGTTTAAGTGAGACAACTGATGCAATAAGGAAAGAAAGACCTTACTTAAGTTTTAAAGTGACAGATACATTTTTGTGCCCTGCTCTTACATCTTTTTATTTGGTTAATTTAACTTATACTTAATGTATCTTACTCACTAAAGCATCCCAGAATTCCTCAGCCTGTCCTAGACTATACAGTTCAAGTACATTTTCCAGATTATTTCAATTCTGCAGCGTTCCAGGTTCCAGTCATAAACAGCACATCTTGTTTGTATGTTGAATTTCAAATTGAACTTGATATTAAAGTCACCCACCCCCTCTTATTCTGCATCATTGATTGCAGCATAAATTTGGATAATTGTTACCTTAAAGAGTTGTTCAGAAAGTCCAATTGATATTATTTTATTGCAGTCAAGTATGCAAAGTAGCAAACAATATGATCACCTGAGTGAATTCCAATCCACTTCAGTTCACTGATAACTAAGATATGAATGTGTAGTTAATACACTGCATATTTTACTGTGCTGTGTTTTCTCTTTATTCCATTCTTAATTAAAAATAGCTCCGTGCCACACTCCAACTCTGGGAATCCAGAAGCTAAAATTGTTCATATTTAAAAATTTCATACTTTCATAATGAAAAAAAAAACCTTCAGTTTGATCTTTATGATTCACATGTGAAAATCCTTCATCCCTTGAAGCAAACTCAGAAAATTGGATTTAATTATTAATTTAAAATGAATTGTACAAACAGTCAGAATGTATAGAATATTGAAGTATCTCCTGTTTCTTGGATGCTGCCATTGTTGATATATGATTTGTATTGTATGGCTAACTTGTTCCATTCTATAGAGATATTCAAAATGCTAATTTCATGTGCATCATTGAAAAATAGTTTTTTTCCAGTATTGAGTTACTGTTAGGTCTTTAATAGATATAGGAGCAAAGTTGGCATGCAGGCTACCATAAAACAATGGTAATTATTATCTGAATCATCACAGGTTGTATGTATATGCAAGGTTGCTTTAGGTTATATTATATATGCACCAAATAGATGAATATCATCCAAGGGTTCTTTTACAGAGCCAGCATAATGTTTTATTTAGATAGATAAGTAGAAGCAACAAAGAATCTTGCAATACCTTGATGATGATAATGTTATCCGGTTGGTTGAGTCCGACTCCTGGCATTATTATTGTGGAGATTTCCCAGAACACAGTTCAGTACAACTAATTATTTCATATTCATTGTGTTTGCACAATATACTGAAACCAGCCAAACACATTTGAATCTAGTATTTGAGAAAAGCAGACTATGTGGGTATTGTTTATGGTTCAGCATTTTATGTAAGCCCAGAAAGTTGGGTCAATTGAACAAACAACGGTGAAGTTAACCATAACTAATTGCATCATACAAAGAGAGCCTTTAATTGATTTTGTTACATCATCTGTCAGTTTCATTTTTTTTAAAGGAGACAATGTAAGTTAAGAAACTTTTTTATAAATTAGTGAGGCATTAGGAGAGAAAGAAAACTATTTTTAAATTGCAAACTTGCACACTAAAGCCGATTAGACCATTCATCTGTAATTAATAGACGAGAGTAAATTAAACATACCTGCTGCTTTTATGGCACAGAATCTGGGAAATATTCCTATTATGGTACAGACAGCTCATCCTAGAGAAAGTATGATTGTTAAGTTGAATGTCTGCCTTTGGAATGCCTGAAAAAGAAACAGCAGTGGCTCCCTCACCACCTGTTCCCTTTTGTGATGGGAGGAACAGTAACAGCAAGGAAAAGATGGCATCCTGCTAGGTCACTAATAGGATAGCAGTTCAGCTACCCCCTCGTTTGTGGCACTGCTTCGAAGAAAAGGCAGAGATTTTTTTAAATGCTATTTTTTACAAGCTGAACTGGTGCATATTTATTCAGAAGCAAATTCTATAGAGTTGGATAACTTTATCCAATTTTGGAACACAGTCAAAAGTCTAAATAAATTCTGTTAGATTGATGGCAGACATCACCTCCTCCCCCCTCCCCCCCCGCTCTCCACCATCCATATTTTTTATTATCATAACAGATAACAGATAATCAGAGTTGGAAGGGACCTTGTAGGTCATCTAGTCCAACCCCCCACCCAAGCAGGAGACCCTACACCATTTCTGACAAATGGTGGTCCAATCTCTTCTTGAAAGTCTCAAGTGATGACGCTCCCACAACTTCCGAGGGCAAGGTGTTCCATTGGTTGATTGTTCTGACTGTCAGAAAGTTTCTCCTTATTTCCAGGTTAAATCTCTCCTTGTTCAGTTTCCATCCATTGTTCCTTGTCTGGCCTACAAGCGCTTTAGAAAATAGCTTGGCCACTTCCTCCCTGTGGCAGTCCCTCAAATATTGGAAGACCGCTATCATGTCTCCCCTGGTCCTTCTCTTTATTAGATTAGCCAAGCCCAGTTCTGCAACCGTTCGTTGTATGTTTTAGCCTCCAGTCCCCTAATCATGCTGATTGCTCTTCTCTGTACTTTTTCTAGAGTCTCAACATCATTTTTATAATGTGGGGACCAAAACTGGATGCAGTACTCTAGGTGTGGTCTTACTAAGGCTTTATAGAGTGGTATTAGTAATTCCCTTGATCTTGATTGTATCCCTCTGTTAATACAACTTAGGATTGCATTAGCTTTTTTGGCTGCTGCTGCACACTGCTGGCTCTTATTTAGCTGGTTGTCCACTAAGACTCCAAGATCCCTCCCACAGTTACTGCTATTGAGCCTGGTTTCACCCAGTCTATATGTGTACTTTTGGTTTTTCTTGCCTAAGTGTAGGACTTTACTTTTCTCTACATTGAATTTCATTTTGTTAGATACGGCCCAGTGTTCTAGTCTGTCAAGATCCATCTAGATCTTGAGCCTGTCTTCTTGCGTGTTAGCTATTCCTGCCAGCTTAGTATCATCTGCAAATTTGGTAAGTTCCCCTTCTATTCCCTGATCTAAGTCATTAATGAAGATATTGAAGAGTACTGGGCCTTACTTCCCTCCATGTAGACTTAGACCCATTAAGTCTCATTGAGTTCAGTTTGCCAGCCAGTTGCGAGTCCATCTAGTGGTGGTGCTATCTATTCCACTTTTTTCTAGCTTACTAAGAAGTAGGTTGGGGTCTACTTTGTCGAATGCCTTGCTGAAATCTAAATATATTATGTCCATAGTATTTTGCTGGTCTACTAATTTAGTCACTGTGTTGAAGAATGAAATAAGATTGATTTGGCATGATCTGTTTTTAACAAACCCATGCTGACTGCTAGTTATCATATTGATGTCAGCATTCCAGGGAACCTCCATTCCAATCAGTACCTCTGAGATCAGCATAATCTCAAAAGTACCTTTATTAAAATAGCACCTGGCACATCCATGGAATTTCGAAAGTAAAAGTTTCCTGGACTTCCCACAATGTCCCAAACTACAAACCCTCCCCTTTTCTTTCATCATAACATCACATGAACCATCCCAAAGTAAGTTCCTTTTTGTTCCTCCCCTCACTCCATGACTCTGAACTAATAAAATAATTCTAGTTTGTCTACTTAGAGCTACTCAATAAAAATCACCCCCTCCCACTTTCTCAAGCTATGTGGCAGCGATGAATAAGGATTCCAAATCTGACAATTGATGTATTTATTCTCATTGTGTTCCTTTGTCATTATTTATGTTACTGTTCTATTATTTTACTTCTGTTCTGTTTACATGCCTTTTCATTTTTCTTCTTTTTTATTATTGTAAGCAGCCTAGAGTAGCAAGATGGGCAGCAAATACATTTAATTAATAAATAAATAAACCCCACTTTTGAGATATTCATTTACTAATTAAATTTATTACACATATCCCACTTCCAAAGGCTGGACAGTTAACACAAGTAATATTAATAACACATATCACATAATTAGCAATAGCACTTAGACTTATATACTGTTTCACAGTGCTTTTATAGCCCTCTCTAAGTGGTTTACAGAGTCAGCATATTGCCCCCAACAATCTGGTTCCTCATTTTACTGACCTTGGAAGGATGGAAGGCTGAGTTAACCTTGAGCTGGTCATGCAACACAACAGTAAAAATTACAAGCAAGTCACCATCAAAATCTTAAGATAAAAATCGGGACAAATCTTAAGATAAAAATGGGGACACTCCCAGCTTGAGTTGTATAAAATGAAAGTAGAGTATAATTCTAATATAAATAAAATAAACAAGTCAAAATAGAAAGCCAGTACAGAGGAATCCTTGAGGGCAAGGTATGGAGGCCATCATAGAAAATCATTGCCTTTGATTCCCTAATTTCTGTTAGGGATGGGATCTCTGGACATCTCAGTATGCATCTCAGGGCAGATTCCATATGGTGGAGAATCTGTAAAGGTTAGGGTTATATCTTGGTCTTGGAAACTTATTTGTAATTTAATGCAGGGACTGGAGGGTTGTTATTACATAGGTGGTCTTCATCCAGTGAAAATTGAGACCAGCACTTTTGTCATTAAGCAAAGCAATCACTAAGTGAAATCATAAACTGTGCTTAAGATCTTACTTCAGCTTTCCATTACAGACCTATGAACGTTGTGAATATGATTGGTTGCAGTTACTACTGTTGTTCCCAATTCCTATCTGAGCTGGTGCCAAAGCCAATGAAGAACACCAGACACGACGTGCATAGTTTTGTTTCCTTTTATTGAAGTGCTGTGGCAAAAGGGGTTCCAGCCAGCAAAATGCCAGGACCCAGAACAAAGGTTTAAGAAAGCTTTATACAATTTCACTGAAGCAGAAAGTGGGATAAGGCGGACTATATAAAACAAATAATCTAATAAACATTTTAGTAATGATCTAACAATTGCCAGATTGGCCTCTAGCTATTCCTATTCCTAAGCCTTGGCCAATGAATGCTCTAGGAGTTATCTAATATACATTCTATTTGCTCCAGGCCATCCCTATTTCTAACTTCTAGCTGAGGTATGCAGAATGTCTAACTCTTTGATATTGTTATCTAACCACCTAGAATGGATACAAGTGCATATTCTATGTGTATCCAGAATGGATACACGTGCATATTCTCCTGAACAATAAAATAGAATAGAATAGTTCTTTATTGGCCAGGTGTGATTAGACACACAAGGAATTTGTCTCTGGTACATAAGCTTTCAGTGTACATACAACCATATGATAGGTCATTATCATAGTCATTGTAAAATATATCCAATATAAAACATTAGATACAACGCTTAGTGACAGTCATGGATACTAAATAAGCAATCAACATAAATCATAGTAGGATACTAAGTAAACAATATAAAATGTAAGATACAAGCAACAAAGTTATAGTATAGTATTATAGATGAGGGAATAGGTAATAGGGAAGATGAGAATGATGATGGTAACACTGCCTTTCTCAATAGTTTGACAGTGTTGTGGGTATTAGTTGTTTAGCAGTGATGGCATGGGGGGAAAACTGCCCTTGTGTCTAGTTGTTTTTCTAAACACTCTTTGTTCTTGCCAAACTCCACAAAAACAGGCTTCCTCGTTTTCTTTCAAGCCTATGCCATAGCTTTTTAGCAGACAGCCCATCATTACAGTCCAAAGCAGTCGCTAAATGAGGACTATCTGTATTACCAAGCTCTGTCTCCTGTATCTTAGGCATCATTATTTTATTAACAGTTCCTCCCAGCTCCTTTATTCATAAAGACCCAGAAGCTCTGAATAATAAGAAGCAGTAACCAAAGCCCTCACCATCCCAATGAAGCAGCTTAATTATGCTTTTGAAGCCACACTGCTGTAGACAGTTTGGAGTAGGCCTCTCGCAAGGATTCAAGAGGGGAATAAGGCCGGGGAAAGCACAAATCTAATGCTTTTATTTAAGACAACTTAAAATTTAGGGGAGCGAGTGACATTAAAGGAAAGACAGCTACCTAAATATAGGGCACGTCTGCTTGGAAGCCCCAGTATGCTCAATGAAGCTTATTACATCTTTTTAAAGCAAAAAAAAAAAAAAAAGGCGGGGGACTGATAAAGGTCACATCAGGACACTTCAAGCTCGTTCGACCTCCGCTCGCCTCTGCGAAGTCGAAACGGGGCCGGCATCCGCCGCCTCCGTTCTGAGGCGAAGAAAAAGCCGACGCTCCTTTTGTTTTCTCCCTTCTGTCCCGCCCCTTTCATTATTCGCTCCCCCTTTTCCCTCCTCCCCTTGCGCTTCCCTTCGCGCCCAGTCAGCGGTTCCGCCAGCGAGAATCCCATTGGCGGACGGCAGCCGGTGACGCGACAAAGGAATCGGGCGGAATCTGAGCCGCCGAGCCTCTGGTCGAAGCCGGCTCTTAAGCCCCGCCCCTTTTTATTTATTTTTTTTCTCCCCCTCTTCTCTTCGGCGGCTCGCTTTCCTTTCGCCCTTCCGCGGCCGTGGAAGAGCGCCGTGGAGGAGCCGGGCGGCCCAAGCGTGCGTGCGCGCCCGGTGGCAGGCTCGTCCGGGTGTCGCAAGGCGGCGGTTAGGATCGACGGTAAGCGACAGTGTTAAAAGTCGGGCAGTGAATGAGAAGGTGCCGGAGCTGAGAAAGGTGTACCTGACGTTTGCGGCGTAAAGGTTGAGTTTCCGCCCTTTCTCTTAGGTGGGGAGCTTGGCGTAAGTTCCTGACATGGGTTCTTTCTGCAGGCATCTTCCACCCTTTGTGGGAGGAGATGGTGGAGAAATGGGCTATTACCTTTCCTCCGTGCAAGTCTTTCTCAACCTCTAATGAGTGGAGGTGTTTCCCACCCCCCCGCGCTTAATTAAGCTGTCAAACCTGCTCCTTACTGGCCTCTAAAACTTAGGAATCTGGGCAGGGTTAAGTGCCTTTCTCTTTCCAGCGAATCCCAAATGTGCTTTTTTTTCCAAGAGGCAGCTGGACTTTCTGGGTTTTTTTTTTTTTCTTTGAAGACGCTTGGCTTCTTCAAAGCTGTTTGGATGAGAAGCGAAACGTCTTCAAAGAAAAACCAGAAAGTCCACCTGCCTCTTGGGGGAAAAAAAGCACCTTTGGGACAACCATGACTTGGATGACTGAGAATCTCCACAGACTTTCCAGGGAATGGAGATTGTTTTTCTTTTAATGGCTTGCCTATCCCAACTTCTGGTGAAATGTTAAAGGCTAGTTTAGTATGGTCTAGTGTCTACTGGTTAGAGCAGGCTACAAAACTGGAGCCCTGTGTTCTAGGGACTATGAAAGCCGTCTGGGTGACTTGGAGACACTCAGCCCAATTCACCTCCCAGGGTTTGTTGTAGGAAAGCTAAGAGGAGGAGGGGGAAGGAATAATTAGCTATATTCGCTGTCTTGGATTATTTTAAAAATAGTAAAGTGTGGGATAGAAATACAGCATTAAGAGACCTAGCATAGATTGCTTCAGCTCTGATAAGTGTGGACTGTAGGTTGAAAAGGGCTGTTGTTGTTTTTTAAAAGGGGGGATTAGCGTTCATGAAAAACAAGATTTTCGCTCCTTTGCTCCTACGAAAAAGTTGGTTCTGCTTTTTCTGGTTCTGAAGTGGCTGAGACCAGTTACTGCTAACAGAGGTCACAGGGAAGCACTTCTCAGAGAGTTATTTGTTACTGAGAGAAAAGCATGAGGCCATGCTGCGAAGACAACCATTTCTTACAATAGCAGAAGCACCTTTCTTGGCCTAAGAACGTTTGTTTTAAAATGTACCAAATATATATAAATATGCTTTGATCACACTTGGGTGTGTTTTTGTATTTTAGACAAAGTCCTTACTGATCACAGACAGGCACTGTGGAAGAGCCCTGTTTATAGCGACTCAAAATCAAGAGGAGCCCGCTAGCACCTTTTCAGACTGAAAAAATACACATTAAAAAGGCACAAGCTTTTGTGAACTGTTCAAACTTGTCAGTTGGAAAAGGCACCAGTAGACTCCTGATTGTTGAAAGATGGCATGCTAAGTCTTATTTTTTAGTTGACTGGATTAATTAATTTTGAATGGGGCTGGAGTTAATTCATTGTACTTTCCGTGTTGATGTGGTATGATCAAAATTTCTGTAGTGTCTAATAAATTCTTTAAGCTGGACATGTTCTCTTAACTGGGTTCACACAACAGTTTATTATATCAGATAGTTATTTTATGATTTTCTGAGCCATAATTGACTTAAAGACTGTAAACAGCAGAATATTTATTAAAATTATATGGCTGCCTGACTCACAGTGACTGGGAGACATACACTAATAAAAATTTTGTATGAAGACAACAGCAATATTTTTGTTAATATAATTAATATATACATTATGTTAATAGATTTATATCCTATTCATAAGCTTAAGGTGACCTCATAGGATTCCCTTCTTTCAACCCTGTGTAGTAAGTTGGCCAAATAAGTTGGCAAAGAGAGAGTGATTGTCCAAAAGCCACATAGTTGCGTAATTAAGATTTTTGTTAACACATTGTTTGATTACCACTTTTCTATATTTTTAAGAAATAAGCTATTAGGAGTCACTTACAGTATGAATCCTATTATAAAAATTTCTGGTTCCAAGGAACAAAGCCACTTATATTAATATTTATCTATTGAAGTAGTAATAACAAATTGATGGCTGTCTGGTTTTAGGTAGCTCAGATATAGTAATCTTAAATTTTGGTAATCTAATAAAATTGATTCCCGATTATGTTTGTATCCATACTTTAAATTAGAAGTGTTGAAATTTTTGACTTTCCTAGTAAATCCAAGATATGGCTAAATAAATTGCTAGGTTAAAGATCCTCCAAATGACATAAATACTAGTTCAAGTCTTAACTAGGTAAACTTGATATTCAAATGTATTGACATTCTATCTGATTTTAAAATGCTTCTTGGTAATTAGAAAACTGATACAAAATGAACAATTTAGACTTCATTGCAGTAAAGATTATTCCATCTAAAATCTATTCCTGGCAATTTATGACTGAAATATCTAACGCCAATCAATTCTTTCAGTATAAAACAGCCAACAGTTTTATCAAATTTTTCAAAAATGCTTTGAAAATTATCTTACTCTCTGGAGAATTAAGCAGCATCCCAAAGCATTTTTGATTCACTATCCATTAGAATCAAAGACTACTTCATTCTAAAGAGTGTAATTAAAGGAAATTAAAAAAAAATGTGGCTATTCCATTTTTCTGTAATTGATAATCCTGCATGGGATCAGGAATTAATTCTTAAGTAATGTTTTCCTCCTCTATCACCTTCATTAAATTGCTGCATCCATGTATTTTTATTCTAATAGGCTTTAGAATAAGAGAAATATTATTTATGCTCTTTATTATTGGCCCTGTTTGATTTTATGCACTTGTCATGGCCACGAGACTGAAAAGGACATCTGGTCATTGTCACCCATTTAGCACCACCCAGGGTAGATTAAGAAATGGGATACGGGAAGCTGTTGCTCCCTTATTAAACCTATTGTGCAAGATTGCCCACAATATGCGTTTTCTGGTTCCCTAGAAGATCTGCATGAAACAATACCAGAGGCGATCATTTTGATAGCTGAACTGGACATCTAGTTATGAGACCACTCCTATACCCCAATAGAAGCTTAACTTATAATTATGTGGACTCTACATATACAGTATCTTTGTTTCTCTTCTGTCATGTTATCATCATAGGCTAAATAATAATTGTCAGATGCTTTGAATAATTCAATTCCAACATAAAACACTTTTGTATACTTTTACCATTTGTATATATAGTGGTTCAAAACTTCTAAATCAGGCATAGTTGATATGAAAAGTGCACAAGTCAGCTGCTGGGCCAAAAAGAACATTGTTAAGGGAAAGGGTAGCCTGTTAGCTTGGCATAATGTGGCATTTAAGTGCTTATTTGGAAAGAAGTGTTCCCAGAAGCAAACTAACTAGTGATTAGAATGGAATTTATAGACACTAAGAGTCATAGTGCCATCTGAGCAAAATGTCTTTCCTAGATGACAATTGCAAATACATCTATCTTCTACCCAAGATGCATTTTATTATGCTTGACATGCTTTCTTGTTTGGTTGAACTCAATCAATATGCCTAATTTAACCATATCTTCTGAAGTGTCTTTTCAGAGCTATCTGAAGAAGATAATAAAAGGGAATAAAGCTGGCCTGATCATTTTGTATTTAAGTAAAAGTACTAGGACATTATTACAAGTAGTCCTTGAGTTACGACTACAATTGAGCTCAAAATTTCTGTTGCTGAGAGAGAGATTTATTAAGAGAATGTTGCCCATTTTACGACCTTTCATGTCACATTTGTTAAGTGGAATCACTGCAGTTGTTAAATTAGTAACAATTGGTTCCTAAGTGAATCTGGCTTCCCCATTGACTTTCCTTCTCAGAAGATTGCTAAAGGTAATACATGACCCCAGGTCACTATAACTGTCATAAATATGAGCCAGTTGCCAAGCATCTGAATTTTAATCACGCAATCCTGGAGATGCTGCAATGGTCATAAATGTAAAAAACAATCATAAGTAACTTTTTTCAATGCTGTTGTATCTTCGAATAGTCACTGAATAAGCTGTTGTAAATTGAGGACTATCTATTATGATTATAACTTCCAATTGGCTAATTGCTGAGAGTAGGAGCATGGCTCTTCTTTGAACCTGAAACTT
Organism: Bungarus multicinctus; assembly: GCA_023653725.1. Classification (NCBI taxonomy): domain Eukaryota; kingdom Metazoa; phylum Chordata; class Lepidosauria; order Squamata; family Elapidae; genus Bungarus; species Bungarus multicinctus. Next base: position 51,705,913 of record CM042842.1, on the reverse strand, counting down.
CTACATAGATAGATTCTTATTTTGTTTTTGCTGACATCAAACTTAATTGTTTCATTTATTTGATAAATAAATTTGCATATATATTTGCATATGTTTCTACTCAAGACATCAAAAGTTATTTGCAATATAACTATGATTACATAAAACCACCAGAAAACAATTCTAAAAAAAAATCTGGGCTAAAATTTTTTAAAGCTGAATGTTGCTGTATATTAAAAAAATATAGATGTAACATTGAGATAACATTTCAGTATTTTGCTATGACCCTAAATAGGTCCTGTTTCTTGTGCTTAATGGAATTATATGCTATGCCAGCAAAGACTTTGAAGCTGGTTTTTATTTAACTGTTACCTTTTGCTGTTGATAATTGAAAAGTATGTTTGAACCTATTTTGATGATCATTCTTAGGGTAAGAAATAGCCAAATGAACTCTACCTGAGTTCTACTTTATTATTTGTAGTAATGCAGGTGGTGTATATGTCAATGGCCTTTCTTCTGCCAGATCAATACTATTTCTGTGTCTGTTTATAAAATATGCTTTTGTTGCATGTAATTCTAAACACTAATATTACCATGTAGATAGATCTGAGAGTGAAACTTGTATACACAAAAAAGGAATTTGTAATACATTATCAAACTGAAAATGACTAAAGAAAGCTGAGTAAAATTTAAATTAAATGGACAAATTTGGGAACCTTTTAACTAGTGACTGGACTCACCAGGCTCAATGAATCAAGTAGAAAAAAGAAACATATTTTTTATTGAACATACTGTGTATCCTGCCTTTTTGCTTTCATAAGCATTCAGGAAGGCTAAGAATATGCTTGAAAATACTCTCATCCTAAAATGCTTAACTAAGGTAATATTAAAAAGTGAAAAATTATCTGGAATAAATCTTAGCATAAAACTGCTATAATGCCTGTGTAGCAAAGCAGAATTAACAGTACTGAGTTAGCTACATATGGCTTTGTGGCCCTTTTTATCATGAGCAACAACTTACTTTAATCGTGGTCAGTCTTTTAGCTAAGCTTTTCTGTAAGTTGTTTTATGAAATATTTAGTGTAGTGCTCCCTAATATTCAACTTTTAACCAGAGGGATTCTTAACAAAATGTCTGAATGAGAATTGAGTTAGTGTAACAGTGGCAGTTTATAAGATTACCAAATAAATCCCTAACATGCATAATATTATTATGAAATATACTTATGGATGTACATAGGCAGAGAGTAGGAACTGAGAATAACTCTTTGTAGTTTAATAGCCATAACAATATATAATAACTGGGAGGAGAGTCAAAGTAAAATCTATATATTACTAAAAATCTTGCTCCTATAACCTTTAACTGGGCGAAACAGTGCATCTTAAGGCAATACTTTTTGAACCAAAGTATTTTAATATGGACTAACTTTTGGAATGTGTCCAAAATCTGGGACCCATAACTCCTGTGGACTTGAAATTCAGCAAATTTTATAAAACATTCTATGACGTAAAATTATCTTAAAATAGTTCATGACATAATACAAAAAAATCATAAAACCTTTCCTGAATTGATGTTTGTGGGCTGTTTTCCAGACAGATACATCTCTAAATGTATCCAACTGTCCTAGTGGAGAAATACATTAGAGGTTTTGTAATTTTTGAAAGTAAGGAAATATTTTTGCAAGCATGACCCAACAGGTGAAAGGTTGTCTAGTAACACAATGAAAGTTGCTACATTTAGTTAAGAGCCAAACCTTTTTTTTTTACAATCTCCAGTTGTCAGGACAGAGAAGATCAACAATTCCATACATAGGCACAATTTTATACAAAGCACTAAGGTTCTAACCAAGTTATGCCAGCAAATTTGGAGAATGACACAGTGGTCATTCTACAATGCAATACGAATAGCAAGGACACTTGCTAGAGTGTGTTGATTATTTTACAATACTGACACATATTAACAAAACAATTTTTAGGGTCATCAAAAAGAGGTGCCAGATCTTCTAACTGGCTTTAGAAAAGACCCAGAAACAGTAATCATGATTCCTGATATATGCTGGATAATTAAGAAAACCAAGGGAACCAAAACCAAGTTAGTGTGTGTTTCGTTGATTATAAAAAGGCTTTTTATGTTATTCACATCAAGCTTTTGAAATGTCCTTAGAAAAATGGGAAATCCTGGAACATTTCATTGTCCTTATACAAAGCTATATATTGATCCGGAAGCCACAGTACAACATAGTGAAACAGATAGGCAGAATAATGGAACAAGGCTGTCTACTCTGTTCTTATTTATTCAACCTATATACTGAATATAAATTAGGCTAACTAGATTGAAAGAACTTGAATGTAGGTTTAAAATTAAAGGAAAGAAAATTAAAAACCTGTTCGATGCTAATTACACTACTCTGATACTCCAAAGGATCTGCAAGTTCTAGTACCAAAAGTTGAATGCAGGGGGAAAAACAGGAGTAAGATTAAATATAAAAAAAGATCAAACTAATAACAGGTGCAACCAGATTTAGAATTGAAATATATTGAAATGGTAGATAGTTTCTTAAAACATCAACCCTCAACAATAATGGAACAAGCGGTTAAGAGGCACGCCACAAATTAGCACTTGTTTTTGTAATTATGAAGGTCTTGAGCAGGGTATTTATATGCCTTGATGTAATTGATCCCTGCAAGCATCAGAATAGTGTAGGCAATGGTATTCCATGTGATACTTTATGGAAATGAAATTAGAAGTTTGAAGAATCCAGATAGAAAGACTATTGCCACTTTTGAACTTGCGTGTTGGAGAAGACTCCCAAGAATCCATGGAGAGCCAAGAAAACGAACAGGTAATTGCACAAATTAAGTCAGAGGCCTCATTAAGACACAAATGATCAGACTCAAATGATTATACTTCAGACATAATATACAAAGACTTAGCTCTCTGGAAAAAGCTCTGATGCTGGGAATGGTGGAAGGAAAGAGAAGAAGACGACCAGCTAGCAAGGTGGATGGACTCAGTTACAGTGGTGATGGGTATACCACTGGAAAACCTGGAGGTTAGGGAAAGGTCATCATGGGAAAATAACTACGTGGTTGCCAAGAGTTGACACTGACTTGATGGCACATAATTAACATCAAGAACATATTATTCAACTAAACAGAAACTGGAGAAAACATTAATATGGGAGAATTCTATGGCCAGCATAACATTTTCCTATGCTAATAATGGTATAACAATATATTTTCATTCCCAATAAACATTCATTTCTTAGCAAATGTTATTTTGCTTAACGGTCTGGCAGCAAAACTAAGTATAACAGCATGGCAAAGAAAGAGTTATGCAACTATTTGCCTAATAAGTTTGAAAAATATGAAATATTGAACTGAAACAAATATGTGTTGTCTTTTTATAAGGTAACTTTAAGATAAAAATTAGCATACATAGCTGAAGTCTGAAGCGTGTTTAATTCCATACAGATTGTCAAACTGTATTTATAAGTAGCTACACAAATCTCTAAGTAAAGCTAAGTAAGAACAGAAATGCAATTAAAATATAAAAGGTTGGAAGAGATAACTATTTTTTTTGTTCCTAGCAATGCTTACAATTTCCTTGATGAATTTTAACATTATAGCTAAGTTCAGAAACATAGTTTATCCAGACACTATGCTGCTTCACTTCTATATACCATATTAAACTATAGCAATGTTTCAATTTTGCTATAATGTTAAAATTCCTTGATGAAGATAAGTGTCAGGATTCCGGCAGTTACTCCAATTAAATCATGAGCCTTGAGCCACACTCTCAAAACTGAAGAAGATTTATTAGAAATTAACATTCTGGCATTTAGCCTGGGCATAGCCAACTCTGAGATACGTAATTCACTGTCACCCTTGTTCCTGCTTCCCCCCACCCCTCTGGGTGTATCATCCAACGAAACACGTCCATAGCCAAGAGTCATCAATCATGCTCTCCAATTAGATTTTTGCATGGCAGAAGCTTCAGTCATCTAATCAGTCTCTGAAGAAAATATGAATGGAATGTACTTTCGATTCCACACTGCTGCCTTCTCTTTGAAACTCCCCCCCTTTTTTGTTGATAACTATAACTATAAAACTCATGTTTTATGAGCTGACAATAAGAGCTGCGGTGGCGCAGTGATTAGAATGTAGTACTGCAGGCTACTTCTGCTGACTGCTGGCTGCCTGAAATTATTTCTCATTTATATACTCCTACATAGGGCATCTTCTAGTCTACAATGGATAACCACAAATACTAGCTCTTGATAGGTAAGAAATTGAACTTTCTCGTAATCACATCTCTAGGTAATGTCTTTCGGAATTTTAAAGCTTGTCTCTTTGTGTGTGTTGGAAATATTCCTTTTAGAGGACTTTGCTACTATGTCCTTAATGCACAATACTCATTTTGAGCTCAAAATATTTCTAAAATGCTCAGAATTGCTATTTTTCATTCAGAATGGCTGTTCTGTATTCAGATCAGTTCTGTTCAAAATATTTTGTACATCCTGATTTTAGATATGTAAATATATATACTGTAAATGTTTATCCCATCTCTAGATGTGTTTCTAATTTTTTCATTTCTTTATTCCCATGAAATAAACTGGCAACCTGGTGACATATATGTGGAGAAATCTCTGTTATTTTTATTATTCCAGTTCTTTATTACTTTTGTTTACTTGTTGCAGTGCTCTGAGTGAAACCTGCATATGAATAAATGCAATTACAGTTTTACAGCATTGTATGGTTTATTTTGTTCAATAAGAACCCTTATGTTTCCTTCTCTTCTGTTTCTTTATTCCTTGCTACAATTTGGAACTGAAGATTTAAATGTTTTCTCATTCCATATAATTCAGTATTTGTCCCGGTAAAAGTTATTTCACCTCTTGAGGAACCTATCCATACCCAGAAATAGTTGTTGACTTTAATACAAAGATAAATATTACATTAAGTGCTTCCATTAAGGATACCCAGGTCATATCTTGTATAAGCAGTAAGAATTTATTTCTCTTTCAGCACATTGCAGCAAACCACTCAGAAAATGCCCCATTTCCTGTTTTTCACTGCATTTCATCTGAGGCTTGAGAGAAATAATCATATAATGATGAATCAGAAAATGTATAAAGTACTTATGGGTTTGGTTTTGTCCACCCCATTAGGTACAATTGCACAAAAAGCTAAAAGTACTTTTCTTGAGATTGGCTGTAATAATAGAATCTTGCGAGTCTAATTATGTTGTACCTCCTCCTCCTCTTTAGAGTTCATGAATTAGGGAGGTATCTAAATTGCTCCCAGATATTATCTTTCTGTTGTGGATTTAAAATATGTCATTTTACCCCGTATCACCCTGGCAATAGTTCTTGTATGTTTCCATCAACTTTATCTTCTACAATCCTCCACAGAGGTTAATGACCTAATTGTCCAATTATGATAAGGGAAGGGTGCAGACAGAGACTTTAATTCCTCCTGAATTAATAATTCAGACTAATGGGCAGCTATCACAGTTTCACTGTTAATATTTAGTTGAAAGTATGATTGGATCTTGACGATTTGAAGTTTGCACATATAATCTTCACTTGAAAGGGGAGAGCTGTTGCAGCAAATTACTGGTTAATCACTTAATCCAACCAGTGCAACATCTTTAGTGCAATATATTTATTAGAAGTTTAGGGAGCAGATAGAACAGAGAAAATCTGCTGGAGGAACTGGTTGGCTTCCAGGAGGACTGCTGCACTATTGATCAATGTAGTGTCCTCCAACTTAAGTAGCCCTTGACTGATCAAAGTTACGACTTACGGGATTTATAACCTGTGCCAGCCATTGCAGTGTCCCTCCGCAGTCACATGATCAAATTGGGGAGCTTGGCATCCCATATTTACGACTACAGGGGCACTTCACCTTGCCCATCCATTTATTATCTCCCATCTATGCCCTTTTGGCACCCTTCGGCACCCAATCTTGCCTTTGCTGTTCCTGCTCTTGTTCCTGATAAGGTGTGCCTGGCCTGGCTGCTTGCAGAGACAGGCTGGAGGTGAGTTTCTCGCTGTAGAAAAAGAAGAAGAAAAGCCCCAGAGTCATGGGACACAAAACATCCCTTTTGTGTTACAGACTTACAGACCAGGGCTCCTTTAGACTTATTTTTTTTTAAGCATAAAGCCCAGCCCTTGCAATTAGGCCATGTACACCTCATTGGCAGCAGGAGCAAGAAGATGGCAAACGTCATATGGAGCAATAGAGTGCAGGGCAGTGATGGTCTAGCAAAGGCAACTGCAACTGGGTTGGGGTAACTGGCTTCCAAGATATGGCAAGCAGTCCCAGAATTGGACAATTTGGGGCTGTTTGCCACCTTGCATGATAGAGTGCCGCAAAGAGCAAAAATGGGGAGAAGATGTAAGGTTGGAGACAGTCCCTTACCTTATCAAGGCTCAGGGCTACAAGTGACCAAGCCTGGAATGGAATAAATTAACGACCCGTGATTCTTGGTTAATAACAGTTGCCAGAATTGTCATGGGTAAGTGATGCAGTCATGTGATACCTCATCTACAACTGCATTGCCTAGCGATGGAATTTCCAGTCCCAATTACGTTGGTTGTAAATTGTGGACTACCTGTATTTAATAGAAAAATAACTTTCCTTATCCAAAGTCTCCTTCAATATACCCAGTATTTGATTAGGTTAATCAAAGTAATCTCTGAGGGAAGCTGAAAGCTTCTATGATTGTCAAAAGGCAATTCTTAGTTTGCATTCTTCATGATGCTTAAAGTCAAGCTATTTCCCCAGGGTCGTTTAACATCAGTTGCATCAACTAAAAATGGAGGTAAGTTTGATTGAATTTTAGCCCCATTATTATTTAACTTTTCTGTATTTGACTTGTTAAGTTACCTAACAAATGTGGACTTTCACCACCCTAAGCTGAGAGAGAAATTTGTTTTCACTTTATGTAGCTGAAGCAACTGTATTCCTGATTCCTGTTGGTCTCAAAAGAGTTGTGAAGACCTTTATGCAACTTTGAGTGAAGGGCAAAATTAAAATTTATCAAAAAGACTAAAATCTTGAGCTTTGCCAGGATACCCCGCAGTCATCCTGGCATATAGATGGACTTTAAGTCAAGCAGATTAATATTTTCTAAATATTTGAGGGTGTACCATTAATATGAATTCAGAATCATGAATTCTAAAAAACTGTATTTGAAAATAATTATATTTTTGTCTGCTGAAGTATACAGCTTTATCGGTTTTGTCTCTGTAGATTTGAATGATTGCTGTTACATATAGTACCTATTTTTGGAGCATCTCTAATAACAAAAGAAAAGCAACTGTTTGTAGCTTTTAATGTTATGATGAAATTTCCATTGTGGATAGTTCCCTGCTTATGACCACAACAGGGACCAGAAATTCATCATTAAGGAAGTTGTTAAACAAGATATCACTTGACCAAGACTTTCTTTCTGGCTTCCCCCCACTCACTTGGCTTGTTGGAATCAGGCTGGAAAAGTCACAAATGGCAATCACATTTCTGCACAATATTGCATCTGTCATAAATGTACAACAGTTGCTGAACACCAGAATCACAATCCTGTGGTTTCAGGGATGCTGAGATGGTCATCCGTGTGAGGACTGTTATTAAATAACTTTTCAGTGCTGTCATAACTTGGAACATCGGCTAAATGAATGGCTGTAAATCAAGAACTATATATATATTACTCTGCAAAGTAGTGCTATTAGGTGCTTGGGACTAGGAGCTGTAAATATTAAAATTATGTCAGGAGTTTATGAATGTAGGTAACGATGTGTTGATAAAGGACTTGGGCAGTGGCCCCCAACCTTTTTGGCACCAGGGGACTGGTTTTATGAAAGACAATTTTTCCACAGACCGGGGAGGGGAGATGGTTTCGTTTTTGCTTGCTTGCTCACTTCTCATCTCCAGCTGTGTGGCCTGGTTCCTAATAGGCCACTGATCAGTTCCAGCCCATGGCCCAGGGGTGGGGATCTGTGGTCTAGGGAACTTTTTAGCTGATTAGCAATAGTATTTTATAAGTTAACAATAGCAAATGAGGTTGCAGGTGTTTAATTTTATTTTAAGGTTTTTTTTCCCCCTGCAGTTCATTATTTTTATGAATAACTCAAGCCTAACTCTATACTCCTTCCTCCTCCTCTTTTTTCCACAACAACCACTCTGTGAGGTGATTTAGGCTAGAAATGATTGGCCCAAAGCCAGTATTTCATACCTGAGTGGGGACCAGAACTCACAATCTTCTGGTTTCTAGTTAAAAGTCCTAACCACTAAACCAAACTGGCTTTATTGTTATAATTATCCTTATATCTGAAACACAGTAACGTTTACTGTACTATTGTGTAGTGGCCTTAAATAGAATATGCTAGCCAATTCTAGAATTTTAATTGCCATCTGTGATAACTCACATGTAGATTGAAGATTTATATAATCACATGGCTCTGAAGTTTACATAGTAGACTTCAGTAAATAGTTGGCTTTGTTCTGTGAGTCCTCATTGGATCTGTTGCTACCTGTATATGAGAATGTAAAGTTCTGGTATTTTCAATAATTCTGCACAGAGGTTTTCCCAGTTCATAGACTTTAAAAATTTATAAAAAGATATAAATGAAGGATTGCAATATATGAAAGAAACAGGAAATATTACATTTGGTTCAATTTTGGAAAAAATGAGGATGACCTTTCCCCCCTATTTCTGTGAGAATCTGTACTTGTAGCCTAACTGTATCCACCCTTTATCATGGACAGCATTCATTAGATTAGAGTTGTTTGACTTCTCTTTTAGCACACCCATAACTAGACCTCTTTAAAACTGTAAAATAACCAAATGAAAACACTTTTCTATTCCCAGGTTCATTCTGACACCAAATTTTATGCTACTCTTACACTATATATCTTACAAAAATGTTGGGCTGCTACAATAATGTTTATAAATAATTTCTTTATTAAAAGAGGAATCTTTTGAATGAATAAGAACTAAGCTCTATTTTGTTGCAGTTTAAATTTTTCAAAATTGAGAAACAATTAAGAATAATGTGGTATTTTAAAAGAATTGAACTTTTATTATGAATTACAACCCACATCAATGGAGAGTGATAGAAAACTATAAGCATAACTTTAGAAATGTTTTGTATTTTAAATTATATTCTCGGCGATTTTAAAAAAACAGCTGTTTTTTTATATCCTTTTTACCAACTTAGTAAAACAACAGTGAATCTAAGATGAAATTTTATTGAACAATAAATATCCAGTAATAAATTTTGACTAGTACAGGAAACTGCATATAAAGTAAATTCTCTAAAAGAATTTCAATAAACCTGCTAACAAATTTATCAATTCTGCTCAGTAACAGAGTACTATACAAGAAATGGCTCAGCCACTGTCAATAAGAACTAATTAATAAGATTGGCAGTCTGAAGCAGTAGTTTCATATATCCACTTAGAACTGACTTTCAAAATTTGTCAAGATGTGCTTGACACTGGTAGAGTGTTTCCATTTGTCTACACCTTGGATACAGCTGGCTGTATTTTGTGAGCTGTATGTGTGAGAGACATGTAGTAGTACTTAATCTACAATATATTTAAAGTTTTTAAGAATTTAAATTGAATTTTGGGGTTTAGCAGAAACAAATGCTGTGATTAAACCATGCCACTAGATGGTGCCTTGTATTAAATATTTTTCAGACATGCTGAGATTGGTATTTAACTCTTATTAACTATAATTAGAGAGTTCAGACTGCATGACTCTTATAAGCTTTTCTTGTTCTGTAATTTTGTATTGTAAATATGCAGTAATTCTTTCAACAATGTCTCTGCAGGAACTGTCAAGCTCCAGAAGGAATTATATCTGACTGGCAATTGGCAGGTAAGAACATGCTAATTAGCTTACCTGGCTATTTTAACTATTGTTTGCTTAGTATATTAATTTAAATTATATGCCTAAATACAGTAGAAGAAGAGTTCAAAGTTAAAAAAGGAAGGTTGTGTCATCTATTCTGATATCAGTGGTATTTCCAGATTTAAATTATCATTGGAATGATTAGGAATGATTAGGAATGATAGGAATTGATTATTGATTGTCTCTGTGCCATCATATTGGTGTCAAACTCTTAGTGATTGCATACACCTTCTCCAGGATGATCTGTCCCCGTCCTGACCATCAGGTCTTCTACTGGGACACCAATTGCCACTGTAATTGAGTCCATCCATGTTGCTGCTTGTTGTTTTTCCTTCATCTTCTCCAGAGAGTTAAGTCTTCACATAATGTATTCAAATTATGATCATTTGAGCCTATTCGTTTGTACTGAAGTGAGAATTCTAGTTTGATATGTGCTTTGATCCACCTGTTGTTTCCTTACCCCTCTTTGACGAGAGTTCTTCAAAACCAAATATCAAGAGTCAGTACTCTTTCTATCTTCTGTTTCTTTAAAGCCTAGTTTTCGCTTTCATAGAAGGTTACAAAGAAAAATTTCGATTGGACAATTCTTTGTAGTTCAGACATATTACAGTATCTGAATATGTTTTCTAAGACCCTCATTGTTAATCTGTCAAATGCTACCCTGTGGCATATTTCTTGACTTATGGGTTTTTTGTTTTCTTTTTTTTACTTTTGATAGTCCATCTTCAAAGGGTGGAAGCTGTCCACTATTTTAATATTTCACCGTCAATTCTGCTTGTGTTTATCTATATTTTGTTATGCCTTATGTCTAATCTTAATCCCATTTTTTCACAGTGTTCTAGTAATGAAGCACCTTTTATTACTAGACCTTCTGAATCATTCATATTTTCAAATAGCAGTAATATCAGTATAGTACAGACTCTTGAGGTTTGTCCCTGAAATTTTAAAACCAAACTTTTCTTCTTCTAATCCAACTTCCCTTAACATATATCCTGAATAGATAAGGGGAGACTGTATAGCCTTATCTCCTTCCTTTGTTGATCTGGGACCAGTCTATTTTACAATGTACCATCTGAACTGTGGCTTCCTATTCTGTCTGTAAATTCTGCACGAGGACAATCAGCTGTTCTGGGATTCCAGTTTTCCTAGGGACTTTTCACAGCTTGACACAATTGAAATCTTTTCTTTAATCAATGAAGTACATGCTGAATTTTTAAGAATTCATTTGCTTCTTTGATTATAAAGCATGCATCACAGTGGTGGAATTCAAAATTTTTTACTACCGTTTCTGTGGGCATGGCCTATTTTGTGGGCATGGCCTAGGAGACCATGTGACTGTGTGGGTTTGGCCTATTTGGTGGCGTGGCCTGGTGGTCATGTGACTGGCTGGGCGTGGTCTGGCGGTCATGTGACTGGCTGGGGGTGGCCAAGTCGACGTCACTGACTTCTTTGCCCTAATGACCTACAAAAAGAAGATATACAAAAAGGTGGTTTATTATTTTGTGCCCTTTCATTATATCATTATCCAGCAAGGCCCAACCAAGCCTGGAACTCAGGACAGCCTACAGAGTTGCCCCCGCATGGCCCCATGGGAGTCTGACAACCAATCAGAATACAAGCTCAAATTCAAATCCCAACAAAGGGCATTCTGGATTTAAAACCAGAAATATTTTGTTGGATTCATTTAATTTTACACATACATCAGCTGCTAGAATTGTGTTTGCACAACAATGGGAAAAAAAAGATATGAAAATGAATTAAAATATTAGAATGTGCAGAAATGAATAAATTAACAATTACAAATTTACAATCAAGGAGAAGACTTAGAATACTTTTTAACATGGGATTTCTTTTATCAAAGGCTAACAGAAACAGAAGTTAGAAATGTAAAAGTATAAAAGAAAACACCCATTATATAAGGAATGTTCAGTAAAAAGGATAAGCAAATATTAGTATTTGATCATTGTTAATGAGTAGATAACTTTGAAAGCATACCCCCCCCCAAAAAAAAATACTGCAGATAAAAACTAGTTTTTTATTTAATCACCAGACAAAGCCACTGCAATAAATACCCTGGATTGTTCTCCCAAGGACCCAAAACCTCACACCAGAAATATCAGCCCTTCTGACTTTAAGAAACCCCCAGGCAAACAAGCAAGACAACAAAAAGCACCACCAAAGTACAGCCATTATTAAGGTAAATCACCTGGAGGTCCCTTTTCTTGATAACTGGCAGAATTAACCATCATGATAGGAAAGACAAAAGACCCAGGCAAGAACAAAAGCAGAGCAATCATGAGCACTCGAAACCCATCAAGCAGGCTCAGCTCCAGAAATCTCAATATGTTAAAACCAGCTTTAATAATGGTGAAGTGTTATATTCCAAAACAAGTTACTAATTTTCTCAGAAACCATAAAAGCAGCTGGACTTCATGTAAAATGTCACCTGGCCTGCATGCTGCAAGCATCAACATCAAAAAATGCTAGGACATGTTGTTATGTGCCTATAAATTAAAGCTATATTTTTAGATTTTTCCAGCTATATCTGCTTTGTGTGTGTGTGTGTGTGTGTGTGTGTGTGTGTGTAGTTTTCAGTTGTGTAGGGAGTGTGTTTTCAGTTGTGTAGTTTTGTGGGTCTGCTGCCAATCTAGTCATCTGGATTGGCAGCAGACCCACAAAACTACACAACTGAAAACATTCCCTACACAACTGAAAACTACACACACATATACACAGACAAAGCAGATACAGCTGGAAAAATCTAAAAATATAGCTTTAATTTATAGGCACATAACATTTCACACAATTTAAAAGAACTTCCATACACACACAATGACAACCTCACAAAGTAGCTGCTTTCTAAAAATAGAAAAGCAGCTAAAATTTCCCAAATTTTATATGACTATATTTTTAGGAAAAAAAATAACACACTTACTGTTTTTTTAAATCAGGGGACTGCAAACTTGACAGCTTTAAAACTTGTGGACTTCAACTCCCAGAATTCCTCCTCCAAGTTTGAAGACCCTTCTTTTAAATCAGGGGACTTTAAACTTGATAGCTTTAAGACTTGGACTTCAACTCCCAGAATTCCTCCTCCAGTCATGTTAGCTCAGGAATTCTGGGAATTGAAGTCCACAAGCCTTAAAACTTGCTGAGTTTGAAGACCCCTGCCCTGATTTAAATAATAAAAAAAGCCACTTACCCAATTGAAAAAAGCAGGCAGGCATCAATGATGAGCTGGATGCAGCACAAGCAAGGCAGAAGGCGTCTGAAGGAGGTAAGTGCTGCTTGTTGGAGGCTGGAGAGCAAGGGAGGTGGATTAGTTTAACAAGGCTGGCTAGGATGGAGCCTATGGGCATCAGCCTGGCCAGCAAGGACCTCCAAGGATTTTTAGAAGCCTGTGAAGGGTGAGGGCGATCACAGCTGCTGGGAAGCTGGGAACAAGGCTCAGGTGAGGGAAGGCTGGAGCTCCTTCCCTCACTTTATTTTTGTGTTGATATGTCCATAATGGGATTTGGAAGTTTAAGCCACAGAGAGTAGGTTTGGTGTATTTCTTCTTCAGTTACTCCGTAACAATGAGCAGTAATGGTTCCAGTCAAAGCAAAAGCCACTCCCCCCCAACCTAATCCCAAATCCATTGATTCCGATCTTGTGAAATTTAAAATAAAAATAAATAAATAAATAAAAATAAATAAAGTCATCACTATGTCTTGGTCAGCTACACTGAGGCCCCGGGCTGGAAGCCATGGCCTCCGGAGGCCCAGGGCGAGGGCAGGTGGCAGGAGCTCCACGGGCTTTTGGAAGCCCGCTGGCGGGGGCGGGCAGCTGCAAGGGTAGCGGCTGGCCCACAAGGTACCTGCGGTGGCTTGGGGAGCTCTGTCAGGCTGCAGATTGAGGTTGCAGCTGGCAAGGAGCTCCATGGGCTTTTGGAAGCCCAGTGGCAGGGGCGGGCAGCTGTAAGGGTAGCGGCCGGCCCACAAAGGACCCGTGGCAGCTTGGGGAGCTATGCCAGGCCGTGGATTGAGGCCGCAGCTGGCAAGGAGCTCCATGGGCTTTTGGAAGCCCAGCGGTGGGGGCAGGCGGCTGCAAGGGTAGCGGCCAGCCCACAAGGGACCCGCGGCAGCTTGGGGAGCTATGCCAGGCCACGAATTGAGGCCGCAGCTGGCAAGGAGCTCCATGGGCTTTTGGAAGCCCAGCAGCAGGGGCTGGGCACCGGGGGCTCAGTGCTTACCTCAGTGCTTACCTGTAGGCAGGTCCGTTGGGGTTTTTATAGGGTGGGTTTGGGATGGGCGGGCTGAGTGTTGTGCGGGCGGGGCAAGCAAGCGGCGAGAGGATGGGTGGGGCAATTGAGCAGTGAGATGGTGGGCGGGACAAGCTAGCAAGCAGTGACTATTCGGGCAACCAGGAACCGGTTCGGGGCGTGGCCAGCCAGAAATTGCTAACGGTTCTGCAATCCACACAGAATTCTTACTAACGGTTCGTTAGAAGTGCCGCGAACCGGCTGAATAGCACCTCTGATGCATCAGCAATAACATCTCATGTGCTTCAAGCTTTTTCTTTTGAACATTTTTCTTTTTTTTTTGAACATCTGCATCTCCATTTCTATGTGGGACTCTAATATGCATTGGATGATCTTGAACATTATTTTGCTAGCATGTGAAATTGAGAATATAGTATGATAGATTGTACATTCTGTTTAAGTCTCCTTTCTCTGTTATTGGTATATGAGTTGACCTCTTCCAATCTGTTATTCTCCTTATTTTCTGGCATAGCTTGGTTAGAATTTTATTTATTCTTGTCTTGTTTACCATATATTAACATGTATTCAGTTAATTTGTGTAGTGACCAGATTGCTGATCTAATTTCAGTTTCTAGTTGTAGAAATATTGTAAATAGGGGATATCTTCTGTTGAATGCTAACAGTACTTGTACATAATTTCAGAATTCTTCCATTTTTGTTTGAATTTTTGGAATTAGTTACTGTTTGTCTTTTAGTATGCTATTTCAAGATTGGGACACCCTTCAAGGTTCAGAGATCTTTTGCAAGACTTCTTTGCTTCTTTATATCTATTTCCATCTTCAGTGCATTTATAGATATTATTGTAAAACTGATTTTCATCTCTTCTAGCATTTTGAAATTTTGTTAAGTTTTTTCCTGAGAACTTTTTTCCCCCTTGGCTTTTGTCTCTCTTCGTAATATCTACCATCTGTTCTGTAATCCAATTTTTTTTCTTAGTTTTTAGCAGTCTCTTTTCACATTCATCCTTGACAACCTTTGTGATTTCATTTCCTCAATTCGTCTGGTTCCTGATTAAGAGGTTCAGGACTTCAAGCTACTTTCTGATGTTCTCCTTAAAAATATTGTATATGTGCTCAAGACCATATATAAAAACTATGGCAAGGCTTATCTTTGCTATTATTACTGATATTACTAATAATAAATAATTATTATTTTCCATCTAGTAGTATGTTTGATTCTGTACTCCATCTGGTTATATCAATGTATATAGGTGTTTATATTGTTTGAAGACTTAGTAGTAATGAAAAACTCATTGAATAGACAGAAACTGATAAACCATTCTCCTGCTTCATTCCTGTTTCCTAGGCCATACAGTCCAAGCATGTTTTCCTGCTTACTATTTCCAACTTTACCATTCCAACCATAATCAGCCAATGTTGCTTGCATATTTTGCTGATTTCAGGTTAAACCTGAACCATGAAATTCATGAACCTCTTTTTCTTTTGCATTAGTGGTTGTAGCGTAAACCTGGATAATGGTTATACTAAGGGATGTCTCCAAATCTAATATTACTCCATCTTTGATTGTATGATATCCAAGCACTGTCTTTGCATTACTTTCGCTACCTTGAAAGCAATGCTGTTCCTTCTTTGTTTTCCGTGTTCTGAATAATAAACAGTACTAGCTTCTGACTGTCCATTTTTAGATAATTTCAATTTATCGATACCTAAAACTTCATGTGTAGTTGATTCATTTCATCTTTCACTGCTTTGATCCTTTACATATTCATGCTTCTTACAGTATATGCTATACTGTTTATACTATGTAATTCTATCTTTCTAGCATAAGATTTTTCCCTCTATGTGATAATATAAGCAATTAGACATCCCAAAGGTTTTAATCTAGCCATGTCGTAAACACTATTAGTACTCCAAAACATCCACAGTGCTTCCTCGGTAGCATGTTGAGTGCCATCCTACCCATGTAGAATAGAGTAGAGTAGAATAGAATAGAATGGAATAGAATAGAATTCTTTATTGGCCAAGTGTGATTGGACACACAAGGAATTTGTCTTGGTGCAGATGCTCTCAGTATACATAAAAGAAAAGATACATTCGTCAAGAGTCAAGAATCATCAGCTACAACACTTGATAATAGTCATAGGGTCAATAAGCAATCAAATCATACTAGGAAACAGTCAATATAAATCGTAAGGATACAAGCGACAAAGTTACCGTCATATAGTCACAAGTGGGAGGGGATGGGTGATAAGGAGTGATGAGAAGATTAATAGTAATAGTAGTGCAGACTTTGTAAATAGTTGAACTGTGTTGAGGAAATTATTTGTTTAGCAGAGTGATGGCATTCGGGGGGAAACTGTCCTTGTGTCTAGTTGTTCTGGTGTGTGTATCACTTTATATTGTCTTTCTGCATGGTTTTCCTAGTAGAATGTAGGAAGGGGTTATCATTACCTTCTCCCACCGAGTTTCAAATGATGCTTTTGCTATTGTTATTAAAGCTATCATCTGCCTGTAGCATCTTACTGTAACACTACTGCCCAATAAGGGTGCCTGCTTGCTTTAGATGGGTAATTGGCTTCACACCTTGGTTTAGCCTGCTGTGAGTATATTCCTGGCATTCTTTGCTCATCCCTTCCAGGAACAGATCCTCTGCCATGGTGAATACTTGAGAGGGAGTTTTAGGAATACAGATTGTAATAGTATTGTTTTCAAGCATTTGTGTACAAACGTTTCCTCAGGAAAACATTGGAAGTTATTTAAACAATTATAAAAGAATAACTTTATAATACAATTGATCTATTTATCATAGATAGAGTGTAGAATGAATATGTATAAGAAAACACCAGCATGATTAAATAAATGTTAAAAACATAGTGAGGGAAGAATTTTTTTTAAGTGGAAAGCTTAATTTGATAAAACAAGGGAAGAAGTACTCTGGCTAATCAAGCAAAAAAGGGAATCTGAGGGGAAATAATGCATTAACTCAAATAAAATAATGGGAGAAAATGCTGCAACCTCTGCAAAACAACACTGTAAAAAGATTCCTGAAAGGGAATAGAGAATTAAAAGGAATATGCCAATCCTTCAATGTAGCCCAGACAAACAACTAAAACCATGAGTATTAATACTTCCTTTATGATAAGATTACAGTAACAGAACTTTGCAAGTCTGAAAGCAGCTCCCCTGTCTTTACTTTCAAGAAATCTAGGGAAAGTCCCTTCTGAGATGCTTTCTCCATTCCCATTCCTCCTCTGGATTCAGATTTCATTTATCAGGCCATTGTTTACATTGCAAGTATTAATCCTTTGGCTTGCCTGGGTCGCAATGAGTGAAGAGTAAAATTGACTTGGGCCACATGTAAAATATAAATAGTTATTGCATATAAATATTGTAACAAACTTACTTTATTTTTAAAATATTTTAATTATAATCTCGACGGGCCGCATTACTAGCTATCCAGGGTCACATGCAGCCCACTAACTGCAGGTTGAACACAACTGAACTAGGCTGTGGTTCTTCCTTAGGTAAGTTATATCTGTCTATAAATATATTAATAAAATTTTTAAATACTGTATAGCATTCATTAATTCAGCAATAAATTTCTATACAAATAATTAGTATTTGAAGTATTTCAGCAAAAAATTATAGTTTTTATTACTAAAAATGTTGATAAACAAGTGTTAAATAACATTTAGG
The DNA here is from genome assembly GCA_023653725.1 of Bungarus multicinctus. Classification (NCBI taxonomy): domain Eukaryota; kingdom Metazoa; phylum Chordata; class Lepidosauria; order Squamata; family Elapidae; genus Bungarus; species Bungarus multicinctus. The sequence continues at coordinate 51,688,057 of CM042842.1, read as the reverse complement.
CTAATTGATCTATCCTTATCCTATTGAATTCCCCACTAAATGGCATATAAAATATTAAATAAATTGTAACAAGGTTTTATTCATTTCTGTTTAACATGTTTACAATCAATTTTGTAAAAACTGGCATGTCAAATATTAGACTAAAAATATGTACTGTTTGTATTTACATATTTTGATGTATAAAAGTTACCAGGATTTGATACTAAATTTTGTTGGTCTTCAAACAGTAAATGTCAGCAGTTGACACATTCTGCAATTGTATTTAGAGGCTTGTCATCACATACTCTTCTAATCTTGTATACAGTGAACAGTTCTTGAAGAACTTAAATGCCATCTCAGTTAATGTGCTTTGTTTTCTGGAAGTTAAGATTACAAATACACTTTATTCAAGATTTCTTCTTGAATTAGCCCCTGCTACGGTAGCCATCTGCAAAATCTGTTTTCTGTGACTGACAAGTTATCATGTTAACCACCTTTCTGCTGTCTAAGCTACATCCTGATTTTCAGATTTGTGAAGCTTAGGCAAGGTCATGTCAGAATCCGTTGTTCTTTCATTATCTACTATAGACGAAACAGCAACATTATTTGTTATTGTGATTGGCTAGTCCCAGTTTTTATTTAAAACTTGTTATCATAGGTTCACAGTGCCCTGTTATAATAATACAATTATGAAGCAATTTGGAATCCATGTGTATGTGGCTAAGTAGGTAGGTGGGTGGATGGATGGATGGATGGATGGATAGATGGATAGATATAAGTGATAGAGATAGATTATAGAGATAGAGATGGCTGGATGGCTAAATAGATGGATGGATACATAGATGGATGGATAGTTATAGACATATAAAAATAAATGTAGATATAATCTTTGCCCTTCATATACCAGCTTGTAAATGGTAGCCTATTGGCTCCAGTTACTGGTACTTATTAGTGGAATTGGCATTAGTGTGAATATTACTAAAGATGCATTTTTGGGAATGGAAACTAACACAAAAGAGGATTTTCAATACACATGAAGGCCTGTTTTCTATTAAATTGTCTTAGCACTGTTCTTGAAATTTAATACTTCCATTACTGTATAAACAAAGAACAAATTTAATCTTGTTGGCTGTATTTCTGATTTATCTTGCTCCCTGATTATATAGTCAGTTGTTTTTCTTATGGCTTAGCTTCTTACTACATTATAAAATAGCAGCCTAATGATAACTTTTCAGGTCATGAAATGCAAATATTTCTATGCTTTTTTTTTGCAGACTCAAGAAGGGATATCAGAAATTAATATGTTTCTGTTTTATTTAATCAGATAGTTACTACTCAAAGTGGCAGCATAAAGGCTTGACTACATTTTCATTTGTAACTTTGAAATACATGTTATTTGTTCAACATGTATCCTGTGTTTCCACATTTAGTATATAGGGTTTCCTCCAAATATAAAAAAATGAAACAAATAATAATTTAAATCAAATATCAAACAATACATAATAAAAGACCAACTAAAAAAAATTTAGTTATGGAATAATACAGAATCAGTCAGTTTAGTATTCTGTAACATAGAAGAAATAGCACTCTAGCTTAACAGCCCTGTGAGAAAGAAGTTCCACCTCTCCTTGTTGTGGTTATGACCTGTAGTTGGACATCCCTCCTCACAGCAGAATGGGACAACTTTGTTAACCAACTCACCGTGGCCAACTTGCCACAGGACATAGGACAACTTGTCACTTACTATGGGACAATTCAGCAAGTTCAACTTAAATATTTAAAATAATTTTAAAAATATTATTTTTATCATTCACATTTCACTTTGTCCCTCCTTTTGCATCCTTTCTTTAATTATTCTCCACTGAACCGAAGGGAGAATCCAAGATGGGTGGTCTCTAGTCTCATAGCTCTGCAAACCAAGTTGAAAAACTGAGGACACACCCCACTGGTAACCGTCCCCAGTTCTTCACTCGGTCTCAGCCTATTCAGACCACCCTCTAAGGGCTCTGAATAGTTAAGATTGTAGAAGAATCTTCACTCCCTGGATTGAGCTTTGTTTCTTAGAAGGTTTTTTTCTTTGAGCTTTTTTTCTTTTGTACTGAATTGTCCTTGTCCCCTACACAGAAGCCATTGATTATTGCTGTCTTGGGAAATAAAGGAACAGGACTGTAAAGGAACCGAGCAACTACTTTTCCATCATAACTAAGTATTAATATTTAGTACTGGTGTCTGAATTTCCTTTTTCTTCAGTGCCATGCCTTTCAAAATTATAAACCTGAAAAGAGGACTGTCTATGTCCATTCCTTTACAAATTGCTCTATGAGAATATTAGGCTGAAGGCTAAACGGATGGGATGCCAATAGTTCAACCTGATTCTATAGAGCTGGTAGCTCTGAAGAGCAGCAGACATTGAATTGGTTCAGTGTCTGCTGCTCTGTTTGGCCCAGCCACCCGCCTGGGCTCTTGGCTGCCCTTTATTTCCTGCTTTTTCAACCTCAGCTGCTTTCCGCGGCACAGCTGAGATTGAAAAAGCAGGAAAGAAGAGGATTTTCAAACGCTGCGCACCTATCAGCTGTCCAGGCGGCACAGCTGAGATTTTTAGGAAGTGGTCTACATGAGCGCCCAAAACGCACTCTCACCAGGTGTAGGATTCTACCTGCTGGAGAACTGGCAAATTGCGCCACTGGCTGGCTCCGCCCCACCCTACCCACTCACTCCTTACCTGGCACAATCAAACTTACCTGCTAAGTTGTTATTTTTCCTTTTTTTTTTTCCCAACCATCAACTGTTCTGCTGTGCCGGGAGATTTAGATTAGCTAGAAAGCAGGAAATTGACAGTCTTCTTGATTTCTAGCTAATCTAAAAGCAGAGCTGAGCCTGAAGCTTCTATTATTCAGTACAGACTCAGGTAGCAGATGGCAGAAACACAGATTTCTAAGTGAATCTGTGATTCTATGAGCAACTTAATCTGCCTGCCTGCTCTGCCTGATTTTGGGTAAAAGTTGCTCTAATAAAAAAGTCAATATTTATATACATAGTGTGTTGTGAGTTAATTTTATGAGTTTGCTAGCAAGCAAATGTTATGTGACAGACTCAGGTAGCCAATTGCAGAAAGATAGATCTCTGAATGAATCTGTGATTCTGTGAATAACTCAACCTGCCTGCCTGCTTTGCCTGATTTTGGGTAAAAGTTGTTCTTTTTATATAAAAAAATCAATATTTACATAAATATTTATAATATTTACATACAAGCCATGCCCAGCCAGTCACATGACCACTAAGCCATGCCCAGTCATCAAGCCATGCCCAGCCAGTAACATGACTACCAAGCCACACCCACAAATTAGGCCACATCCGCAGAACCTGTTGTTAAGAAATTTGAATCCCACCTCTGAGGCTAAAAGATAAATGTGGGTGGAATGGGATGGGATGGGATGGAAATAGGGTAGGAGTAAGAGAAGGGAATGGGATGGGATGCAATAGAACAGAACAGAACAGAATAGAATAATTAACAACTACTTTCTTATTGGTGGAAACTCATCTGTGTAGGAACTACATAGGGATTTCTAGAAGAGTTTTCAGGGCCTTGGACAGTCTATTATGTCTTTATTTATTCATACAATTTATCAACTATGGAGAGGTTTACAATTAGAAATTTAAAAAATACAAAAAATAAAAACTCATAAGCAGCCCCAAATACAACATAAACTGTCAATAACCCACCTATCCTCCAATCCAAACAATCCAGCATGGTCTCAATCTTCATTATGAAATTAGTTTCAGGTAAGTGCATATTGAATCGTAACCTCAGTTTGTAGAGCAAAACCATGAACATATTAAATAAAGAACTATAAATTATATAGATAGTACATGAGAAGTAGGAAATAATTGAACATAGCATAATTTTTATAATAAAGAAAATACATCATTTTAGTAAAGGTAGCTTGGATAAAATTTAAAATTATATTGTTTACAAGTATTGCTCTACAGCATATTTAGAAATTATTATTCCCAAATGTGGTAGTATTAAACATTTGAGTGAACAATATATTTTTAAAACATTGTTTAGAAAGTTGGCCTGCATTGTAAATGGTAACTCTGTGGTTTGCAGTTTTTGTGGATTAATCCCAAAACATATTGACACTGATACTAAAAAGGAGACTTGATATTAAAGTAAGTTTTTATATACTCTTAGCTTGAATTCGCTGTGACCTAGATAAATGCAAATAGGATTACAACCTAAAACTCAACAAAATGAGGAGATAATTATTGAGATCATTTTAGATACTTCATGGTCCAATTTTGGAACATAATCACAACTCAGTTAGAGAACTTTGAAGTGCTTTTATGCTTTTATGAGCTAAAAGCTGTTTGGAAGAGTTCTGATCTATTAATTGTATTACATATTAAATTGAATGAAATGTGTCTATTCTTTTTTTTTAATAACCTTTAGGACTAAACAAAATGGATGGGTTAGCATTGCTTCAACCAAAGTGTTCAGGAACAACTTTTCTTTCATTATAATTTTATTTTGTTTCTTTTAAGACTGATGTTGAAGCAATACCTGGACTCAGTCAAGTGTGACAAAAGAGACTTTAGCTCCATTTCTATCCTGAACCCTGTCTGTCATAAAAGAGAGGAAGCAAAATACTGTTCAAAGAAGACAAGTAGGCTAGATTTCTGAATACAGGTAGTGCATGACTTAACAATTCTGACCAGAATTTTCATTGCGTAAGCAACGGCAGTTGTTAAGTGACTCCCATCTGCTTTTACCATCATTCTTTTCCCATGTTAAATAAATCACTTAGTCATTAAGCAAATCCTATTAGACTTTGCTTCTCAAAAGTTGGCTGAGGAAGCCGCAAAAGGTGATCACATGACCCCAGGATGCTGCACTCGTTATAAATATATGCCGGTTGTCAAGCACCTGACTTTAGACCACCGCAAATGCTGCAATGCTTGTGTGTGAGGACTGATTGTAACTCACTTTTTTTTCAGTTCTGTAATAACTTTGAGTGGTTAGTAAACGTATGGTTGTAAGTTGTCGACCACCTGTAATGTACTCTTCACTTCATTTGTATTTCCAGACAAACCATTTACTGTAATATAATCTAGCCTCTTGTTTCAACTATACTTTCAATCCTTTTTCTAGTAGTTTTCCTTCTAAGGACGTGTTCCTTGTCAGATATAACAGATAATCAGAGGTGGAAGGGACCTTGTAGGTCATCTAGTCCAACCCCCCATCCAAGCAGGAGACCCTACACCATTTCTGACAAATGGCAGTCCAATCTCTTCTTGAAAGTCTCAAGTGATGGCGCTCCCACAACTTCCGAGGGCAAGCTGTTCCATTGGTTGATTGTTCTCACTGTCGGAAAGTTTCTCCTTGTTTCCAGGTTAAATCTCTCCTTTTTCAGTTTCCATCCATTATTCCTTGTCTGGCCTACAGGCGCTTTAAAAAATAGCTTGACCCCTTCCTCCCTGTGGCAGCCCCTCAAATATTGGAAGACTGCTATCATGTCTCCCCTGATCCTTCTCTTTACTAGATTAGCCAAGCCCAGTGTTTTAGCCTCCAGTCCCCTAATCATCCTGGTTGCTCTTCTCTGTACTTTTTCTAGAGTCTCAACATCATTTTTATAATGTAGTGACCAAAACTGGATGCAGTACTCTAGGTATGATCTTACTAAGGCTTTATAGAGTGGTATTAGTACTTCCCTTGATCTTGACTGTATCCCTATGTTAATACAACTTAGGATTGCATTAGCTTTTTTGGCTGCTGCTACACACTGCTGGCTCTTATTTAGCTGGTTGTCCACTAAGACTCCAAGATCCCTCCCACAGTTACTGCTATTGAGCCTGGTTCCACCCAGTCTATATGTGTACTTTTGGTTTTTCTTGCCTAAGCGTAGGACTTCACTTTTCTCTACACTGAATTTCATTTTGTTAGATACGGCCCAAGTGTTCTAGTCTGTCAAGATCCATCTGGATCTTGAGCCTGTCTTCTTGCGTGTTAGTTATTCCTGCCAGTTTAGTATCATCTGCAAATTTGGTAAATTCCCCTTCTATTCCCTGATCTAAGTCATTAATGAAGATACTGAAGAGTATTGGGCCTAAGACGGAACCTTGTGGCACCCCACTGCTTACTTCCCTCCATGTAGACTTAGACCTATTAAGGACTACTCGTTGAATACGGTTTGCCAGCCAGTTGCGAGTCCATCTAGTGGTGGTGCTATCTATTCCACTTTTTTCTAGCTTACTAAGAAGTAGGTTGTGGTCTACTTTGTCAAATGCCTTGCTGTGTCAAGTGAAATCATTTTTTTACTATACGGATTTCATTGGGATCACGATCACATATGGACACTCCAATCTAAGTTCATTTTGAAGTTCAGATTCGTTGCCCTCATTGGAATATCCAAGGCAAGTAATTTTCTTCATTGCAGCTTAACACAGTTTAGCATATTAAAGCAGCTTTGGTATTCTAACCAAGGAATTAAAATCACAAGCGAATTGTGCTTGCCTCTCCCCATTTAACACACATTAAACTTCTTTTAGTCAAAACTAATAAGTGTACCTACTTAAAGGATTTAACCTTTAGTTGTAGCCTTTCTGCTATTATAAAAAAACTAATTAAATATATTAGAGAGAAAGGAACATTATTTTCTGGGAAGGCTATATTCTATAATCACATTGTAAAAAGAAATGAAGAATAGCATTTTTTCATGATTAATTTGTGACATGGGCATGTAGAGTTTTCCTCTGTGTGTTTCTGATAAGAAGACATTGATAATTACCTTCTCTCAGGATTTTTTTTCCAGCTTAGATGCAGCATTTCAAAAGATGCTATTCACCTAGCTTCCTTTTAGAGGGCCTGTCAATTCTCTCTTGGAATATGAAATCAGGGAGAATCCGTAGACAATAAGCCTTCTCCATCCCTACCCCTTTATCATAGTATATCCTTAAATCCTAATGTACAATGTAAAAATATCCTGGAAAGAAATTGCATGGCACTATAGGTAGGAAAGCACCTGCTTCTATACATCCTTACTCTTCAAAGAGGTCTCTGCTGCTACGACTTTTCCTTTGCTAGCCTTCAGATAGCATACTAGAAAATCAAATATAATGTATTTTTGTGGTACATACAATTCTCCGTGGCTTCTTTCAGCCGTAAGTATTAATATGGACGGATGGATAGACAGACAGACACAGAATTGACTCACTCATTTAACCTTCCAATTATAGATAATGTATTTATATTTTAGCATGTATGCTCTAATGTTTCGGTCTATTTTAAAATGTACTTTTAGCAACAGGCCAGCTCATCACACTGACCAGAGTAGAGCTGATATGGATCTAATTGTCTAAGAACTTCTTCCTTTGGAATGTTTACAGTATTCTTTCCTTATAAATCACAATGAGAGACCTATCCTTTAAAAAATGAAGGAATCTCTGTCATGCAAAATTTCTGGCTTTATCTGGATGGAGGGCTAAGATTATGAGATGCCAGGCTAATTCTACTGCACAAATCAGTGTAAAATTTCAAGATGGTTTAAAGGACTTTTAGAAATATTTATAAAGGGTGATACTTTTCTGAAAATCTAGGGCTAATCTAGCTTTATACCAGCTTTCTGGAAGCTGTTGATTCTTTACTGGCAACTTATGTTAGGAATGGTGTTTCTGACTAAGTAGTATAACAACCATACCAAAAGTAAGTAGTTAATTATGCCATATGACATGTGTTTGTTACTTCTTCATGTGATAAGTAACTTGCAAATTAACACTCTCTTAATGCTTACATCTGAATACATTCTTGCATGTGTTATCACTGTAATGGCATGTTAACTAGGGTGAGATATTAAGTAGGGGGTTGACATTTCAATAATTTTGGATGAGAAACTTTCTGATGTTCTAAATTTGATTTAATTGGGTATTTTTTTTTAAACCATATTCTGTTTGTAGTTGTATCCCTCATCTGCATTCTATGAATTGATTGAGCAAATTTACAAACATTATTTTTAAACTTGGAAATTGATAGTGTTGTTTAATCATATATCCATATGTAATATAACCAATTACTAATATAACCTTAGAAACAAATACTCTCTTTTTGACACGTTATCACCAAATTTCTGATATAGTACTGTATATGGCTGTGTGTCTTGCAATATAGGCAACATCTGTTTTGAAATCTTATCTGTTGTATGTTGATATTCAGGATGAAGACAGTTGTGAAGATGGCATGCCTGAGGAGTTTTAAAAGATGCAGACCTCCTGATTGAAAATGATACTTCTAGGTTTTATCCCAATCAGTTAGGAAAGTAAGTACAAATTAATGTTTCCAACATATACATTGCACATTTATATTACAAGTCTTTTTTATTTGTTATTATTTAGCAGATTCAGAAATCAATAGAATTAGAATTAGAATTCTTTATTGGCTAAGTGTGATTAGACGCACAAGGAACTTATCTCTGGTGCATAAGCTCTCAGTGTACATACTGCAGTAGATCATTATCATAGTCATAATAAAAATACATTCATCATAGAACATTAGATACAACACTTAGTGATAGTCATGGATACTAAATAAGCAATCAACATAAATCATACTAGGATACTAAGTAAACAATATAAATCGTAAGATACAAGCAACAAAGTTATAGTCATAAGAAGATAAGGAGATAGATAATAGGGAAGATGAGAATAATGATGGTAACACTGCCTTTCTCAATAGTTTGACAGTAGTTGTGGGAATTAGTTGTTTAGCAGAGTGGTGGCATGAGGGAAAACTGTCTTTGTGTCTAGTTGTTCTGATGTGCAGTGCCTTATAGTGTCGTATATTATAATCACAGATATCTATACAACAAGATAGTTTTTGTACCATGCTGAATAACAAATTCAGTGAAAATCCTCAGTCTCAGCAGTAAAACGTTCTCCAGGAAATAGACAACAGTTTCAAGAAACTGCTTTTGTGCCGGTATGCAAATTTGTGTCATGACAACTTCAGTTTTTTAGGAGATGTCCCTAAAAGAGGAAGAAGGGCTGCTCAAAGTGAGAGGCCTATCATATAGTTTAATGTGTAATTTAAAGCAAATAATTCAATACAGGAAGAGTGCATTGTGAACCCACTGTTATTTTATTTGCTCCTTGGTTAGAGTAATATAAATAATATAAACAAATTACATGTTGTATAATCTGATTTAGCAGTTAACCATAAAAATATTATGTACCATTAAAAATGAAATTAAAAAAGAGAAATCTGTGAGAATTATGTATTCCAAATTTTAAATAACAAGAAAATTTGATCAAATAGATTAGATTATAAATTTATTTTTATGGTACTGTACTGTAAATTGATATTAGTTTAATTGACAAAAAATAAAAGTAAATAATTACAATAAAAAGCTAAAAACTATAAAACAAACAGATACATATATCTTGTTCATATGGCTACTAACATTGACCCTATAGACCAGGGGTCTCCAACCTTGGCTTATGGAATTCTGGGAGTTTAAGTCCACAAGTCTTAAAAGTTGCCAAGGTTGGAGACCTCTGCTATAGACCACCGAGTGATTGAGGCATAGGTTTATCTTTCCAATGCTGAAGAATAAGTTAGTCAGTTGTAAATAGGATAGTAAAACCCCTCTTTCTTTGCCATGTAAAAGAAATGTAGTTGAAAAAAATATTAATATCTCAGAAAAAAAGCCAATTTAACTTAGTGGTTAAAGCATCATGCTAAAAACCCAGAGACTGAGAGTTCTAGTCCTGCCACAGGCACAAAACCAGCTGGTTGATCTTGGGATAGTTGCTGTCTTTCAGTCTTAGGAAGGAGGCACGGGCAAACCACTTCTTAAAAAATATTTCCAAGAAAATGCAAACTTGTCCGGGCAGTCTCCAAGAATCAGACACGATTGAATCCGGGGTGTGTGTGTGTGTGTGTGTGTGTGTGTGCAGAATACTAAGTCTTGTACCACAATGGAGTTAATACTTGCAATAACTGATAGGATTTATCTTTTAGGACAAAAAAAATTACAAATTCATAGAAATGTTTCATTTGTGACAAAATTGCAATTAAATATAAGTTGTATTTCTCCATGTAGATTATGAAATAATATTTAAAGATTTCTAATTTGTTTTAAATGTTAATGCTACAATTTGGTTTAGCGTAATAGAATTTTAATTTCTATCCAGTTAATTCAGCTAAACATTCTCCTTTGTTTTTCTTTTACAGTTGCTACTGCGTCATAAGCAAATCATGATTACATTAACTGAACTCAGATGCTTAGCAGATGCCCAGGCATCATTTCACATCTTGAAACCTTGGTGGGATGTTTTCTGCTACTATCTTACTATGATAATGCTGCTTGTTGCTGTCCTTGCTGGGGCTCTTCAGCTCACTCAGACTAGATTGTTATGTTGTCTTCCTTGCAAGCTTGAATTTGACAATCATTGCGCAGTGCCTTGGCATCTGATTAAAAGCAACATCAATGAATCCTTCACCTCTGCAACACCTGAAATTCATCCTCTTCGAATCCAGAATTACCTTCATAGGCAGCAGTATTCTTACATTGATGCAGTGTGTTATGAGAGAGAACTCCATTGGTTTGCCAAATTTTTCCCATACTTAGTGCTGCTCCATACTTTCATTTTTGCAGCGTGCAGTAATTTCTGGCTTTACTACCCCAGTACAAGTTCAAGGCTAGAGCATTTTGTAGCCATACTTCACAAATGTTTCGATTCCCCTTGGACCACACGTGCCCTATCAGAAACAGTTGCTGAACAATCTGTGAGGACTGTGCCATGCTCCAAATCGAAAACATTTCTTCCCTCCCCAAGCAACATGACAGAGCTGGAGAGCAAGAGGCAATCAATGTCCTACTCACAGACTGGACTAGAAACAGCTGGAAGAGAGAGTACTTCAAATGTTCTTGACCGAAGAGAAGGGGAACAAGCAAAGTCGATATTTGAGAAAGTGAAACGATTCAGGGTACATGTTGAGCAGAAAGATGTCATTTATAGAGTGTATCTAAAACAGATTGTGATCAAGGTCATTGTGTTCATTTTAATAATGATTTATGTTCCGTATTATTTAACCTTTATTAACTTAGAAATCGATTGTGTAGTTGATATTCAAACCTTTACTGGCTACAAGCGATACCAATGTGTTTATTCCCTGGCCGAAATTTTTAAAGTGCTTGCTTCATTTTATGTTGTCCTGGTGATTTTATATGGCCTGACATGCACTTACAGTTTGTTATGGATGCTGAGAAGTTCACTTAAACAATATTCTTTTGAGAAGCTGAGGGAGCAGAGTAATTACAGCGATATCCCTGATGTAAGAAATGACTTTGCCTTTATTCTTCACCTAGCAGACCAGTACGACCCTCTATATTCAAAGCGCTTCTCCATATTTCTCTCCGAGGTGAGTGAAAATAAGCTGAAACAAATTAGTCTCAATAACGAATGGTCTTTAGAGAGGCTGAAGAGCAAGCTGGTACGAAACTCTCAAGACAAAATGGAACTTCATCTTTTTATGCTTAGTGGCCTTCCAGATGACGTCTTTGAACTCACAGAGATAGAAGTACTAACACTAGAGCTCATTCCTGAAGTTAAACTGCCACCATCTCTAAGTCAGCTATCCAGTCTTAAAGAACTAAACATTTACCATTCAACATTAACTGTAGAATATCCAGCACTCCACTTCCTCGAAGATAATTTAAAAATTCTGCGTCTAAAATCTGTTGACATGGGAAAGATTCCACGCTGGGTATTCTATCTAAAAAACTTACAGGAACTGTATTTGACCGGATGTTATGTGCCAGAACCGCAGAATGGCTTCTATAGTGAGGGTTTTCAAGACCTTGCAAATCTGAAAGCAATTCATTTAAAGAACAGCCTTTCCCGCATACCTCAGGTGGTTACAGACCAATTGCCTTCACTGCAGAAATTATCTATTGACAACGAGGGGAAAAAACTGTTAGTGTTGACCAACTTGAAGAAACTGTTAAACCTGAGAATCTTGGAACTGATCAGCTGTGATTTGGAGCGCATCCCTCATTCTATATTCAGCCTAAACTATTTGCGTGAAATAGATTTGAAAGAAAATAATCTACGGACAGTAGAAGAAATTATTAGCTTTCAGCACCTTGAAAATCTTTCTTGCCTGAAGTTGTGGCACAACAAAATATCTTACATCCCTGTGCAGATTGGTACCTTAGCAAACTTGGAACAGCTCTATTTAAATCACAACAACATTAAAAAAATCCCACCACAACTCTTTCTTTGCAAAAAGCTACATCATCTGGATCTGAGTTACAATAAGCTAACCTCTATTCCTGATGAAATCCAATATTTAACCAATTTGCAGTACTTTGCTGTGACAAAGAATCATGTAAGTAGAAGCTAATACTGCCTTTAAGTGAATTTTCTAGTATTTTTTTCAGATCCTCATTGTTTCCATTGATTCAGACATTGCTAAAATATAGTTCCCAGCATCTGTCATAGTTGGGCCATGTTGGGTAGAACTGCTGATAGTTGAGATTCAGCAATATATAGAAGACCGTACATCAACTTGCCTTGATGTAAATAGGATTGTATGAAGTTGAGTGTCTCATGGTGACATTCTTCATAGTTGGTGAGATTTCTGATTTAAAAGTGTGCTTATAAATGTAGAGGAATGACCTTGACAGAAATATGGAAGAATTGTTACTTAGGCAAAGATGGCTGGAACATTCTCCACACAATAATATTGTGTGAAGTACAATAATATTTGAAAGTGGCTCGGACAAACATCCCTCTGATTCACTGGAGTATAAGAAGAGGGCCAGCCCAATCTGATTTGCAACATTCCCTTATTATAACATAGCTCAATAAAGTATAGTTCTAATCTTTGTGTGCAGTTTATTGTCTGGTCTACCCAGTAAACAATTTGATGTAGTGGTTAAGGCCCCAGGCTAAATACCGGGAGACCATGAGGTCTAGTGTCATCTTGTATGTGAAGCCAGCTGGTGACCTTGGCCACTCCCTTTCTCTCAGTCCTATGAAAAAGAAGGCAATGACTAAGCATTTCCAACAAAATTGTAAGAACTTATCTAGGCAGTTGCCAGCAGTCAAGATTGACTTGAAGGCAACAATGAACTTGAAGGCAACAAAAGAGAAACTACCTAGTACACAGGTGTCAAACTCGTGGCATCACGTGACGTATTGTGATTGGGAACCCTTCGCAGAGCTGGGGTGGGTGTGGCCTGTGCGTGACACAGGCCGCCAGTTTGACACCCCTGACCTAGTAGGACTGACAGTTGAATACTAATGGTATTCCCTGTGTTTTTCAAAGATGCTGTTTTAGAATGCACTTTTTATATCACTTGAGGGTTCATGGTCTGAACTGCTGATTCAAACAAACAAACAATTATCAAACAATAATGTACAATTATAAACAAACTGTATTAGTGGTGGTGCATCACAAATTATACAAAATTCTGTGCTTGTTTTGAAAATATAAAGGATAGCATTTCCAACTCTTATTAGCATTCATTGGAAGAAATGAGTTATAGTGCAGAAAAGAAACATTTTTTTAAAAAAATGTGATGAAATCTCAACTCTGGTACTTACAAGAAATTTTCATTAAAAGGTTATTTTTTTAGCAAGTGTTTCAATTTAATCTCAAATCTTAATAGCCAGTATCCATGCATTTTCTTTTTTTTTTTCCTCGCCTGCCTTTGCAGAAGCCATTTTGTAAAATCAAATTACCTCCTTCTGCCTTCAGTTAGTATTCCCTAAGGAAGGTCATATGAGTAAGTGATACTTGCCCATATTTTGGAGATTTGTAGCAGACTACTGAATGGTTTAGTTCATTGCAGTTCTTTGTTTGGAAATAGCTTTAGAGTGAATTAACAGGATCCAATCTGTTGGATCTTGAAACATTACCCCGGGATGCTGGTGAATTAACAATTACATGAAATGTTAACTATTTAATGAGCCTTGGTGGTGCAGTGGTTGGAATGCAGCACAGCAGGCTACTTCTGCTGCCTGCCGGCTGCTTGCAATTTGACAGTTCAAATCTCACCAGGCTCAAGGTTGATTCAGCCTTCCATCCTTCGGAGATGGGTAAAATGAGGACTCAGATTGTGGGGGGCAATATGCTGATTCTGTAAACTGCTTAGAGAGGGCTGTAAAACACTGTGAAGCAGTATATAAGTCTTAAGTGCTATTACTATTGTGGAATTTATTTAAAATATACATTTGATTAATATGACTTATACATATTTTTGAAAGAGGAAGGAAAGTGTGAATACTGTTATAATTTGAGGGCATTCTTTATACTAAGTTTGCATGGTATATTATTAAAGACTGATTTACAAATTGAAAACAACTTTTTATCACTTGTTTCTTTTAGATTGAAGCACTTCCTGACGAATTATTCCAGTGCAAAAAGCTACAGCACCTTCTTCTGGGACATAACAGCCTAATGTACTTGTCCCCTCGAGTTGGTGAGCTTTCCAACCTTGTTCATCTGGAGCTCAAAGGAAACTATCTGGAGTTACTCCCTGCTGAGCTAGAGGAATGTAGTTCTCTGAAACGGAGTTGTCTAATTGTAGAAGAATGCTTGTTGAAAACACTTCCCCTTCGAGTAGCAGAACATATTCAGATATGCTTGGACAAAGTTTGAGATTGAGAAAAGTTGTGTGCATGTGGACAAAATCATGGTTCAAAGAAACATATAGATGAAAGAAGATAAATGCAGGTTTGCCCACTGACTTCAGTTTCCTGATAATAAATCAACATTAAAATCATAAGCAGAAATGTAGACCTGGCAAGTAACTACATGCATTTCATTCAAACCTGAAATTAATGTGCAGAAAATTAAGTGATTAATCAATTACTTAATTGGCCGAGATTGAATAACATTTTCAGCTCTAAAAAAAGGTTTTTTTTCTCTTTCTTAAATGGCAGTTCTTAAATAGTTGTAAGGACCAACTAATACATTTTTTTCATATCTTTTACTGTTGGCAGATACATAGAGGGAAGGAGAGACTATTTGTGAAAGCTTCCCTATATAAAATCTGTTTCAAAACTAAATGTTCATTTTTGTTTTTGAAATACAGGAGAGCTTCCCCACATAGGCATAATGAAATTTCATTGGGATGCTATGAACTATGTCCAGATTATGGTACCAAAGTTCATGTAATCCAGACTCCCAATAATGTTTGCTGCTTTAACACTGGAGTTAATTATGTATACTTAAAGGAAAACAACTGGACCTGATATAATGGTAAAATCAAATCTTGGAGAACTATGCAAGTGGTAAAATTCAACATGTCACTTTTTTTTTTACTATACTAATATATTGCTTGCTTTCGTTAAAAGGAAAAAGACTAGCGCTTTAATTTTGAGCAACAGTAGATATGTAATATGCAATATAGAGGGCCTCCTTTCTTTTAAAAACCTGGCTTTGTTTTTTTTTTCCCAATTTTCTGGCCCACCATACTAAAGATTTTAAAGATGTCCCTCAAGTTACAAGTAATTATAGAAATAGCATTTTAAGCACTTAAAGAATATAGAGTATGAAAAGCAAGATATTTAAGGAAAAGCACATGAATGCACAAAACTTATATATTTCTCTCTTGTTCATAAATGTCCTTTGAAAATCTAACATAAAGAGGAATTTTCCTATAACCTCATCCTTTATTTTCACTAAAACAGGAGGAAGATTATTTACCTCTGTAAAGCTGAGTCATAACTAATATTTTCTAACAGAGTTCTACTTTAAAGAACTAGGAGAATTTCTGTGATAGCATATTGAGTAGCAAAGGAGGACAGGAGGAAAAATGATGAAAACTGATCCCTTTAACACAGTGTTTTCCCTCCTTGGTGAATTGAAAGTGAGTGGACTTCAGCTCCCAGAATTCTCAGCAATGGCTATGCTGGCTATGCAATTCTGAGAGCTGAAATCTATATACCTGGAAATTGCAAAGGTTGGGAAACTTTAACAGAAACAGAAACCTCTATTAGACTGAATTTTTTTTTTTTTCTGTGAGTGGAAAAGCAATTCCTGTCCACAGCAGGAAACTCGGGATTAAGTTTGTGGTTATTTTGAATGCATTTCAGTCTTGTTTGGACACATCATCTTTATTGTGGCTGTGGTGCTTTATGTGTGGGGACTTGGGGGGAGGGATTTTGGCTTCTGTTGTAAAAAATAACTTGATCGCATGCTTTCAGAGAAAATGAATCTTTTACTTACGTATGATATAATCCACTATCTTCATCATGTGCCCTATTTTGTGGTTGAGTTGAATGAGATACTGGAAATGTTGTTGTTTTTTATAAATTTTTGATTGCTTCTTTAAATGCGGCACACTTGTTTTAATGATGCCATAAATTTGAGTTGTTTATGAAGTGAAAATTTCTCAATGTTCATGTTATGTCCACCTGAAGAATTACATTCCAAAGAACTTTCAGAGTAACTCTCAGGGAACACACACATGTGTTGTTGCTTCATGGGTTTGATGCAACTCACATTTCCCCAGCTTTTTTAGTTAAAGGTACAATTTATTATACAGGTATCTTTTTTCCAGTCATTTTATTAAGGACAATAAAAGATGATACAAAATTTAAAAAAGAAAGAAAAAATGCAAGAAAATAAAAAAGCAAAAAGCATCCCCCTTTTTAACAAAGCAACTTTATAGCCTCATCACAAGTATATTATAAACAGTTTCATAAACATCTCTCCTTCTCTTAAATTAACGAATATAAAACTTTTCAGCCCATAGCCGAACTTAGTAATAAGCAAATCAAATAAGTAACATCTTTTTAACCAATTTATCAGTAAAAAGTCCAAAAAGAGCTATAAACTATTAAAATTAATTAACATATATAAATAACAATGTTTCACATCTCAACCATTAGTTGTAAGGAAAACCCTACATAAAAACATAAAAAGGTCAAATTCCAACACAATATTTCTCCCATTCAAAATGCCAGCAATTCCAGAGAAAACTACCCAAACAGCAACATTATTATACGCATGTATAGATACTAACTACCCTAGACCACTTTGGAACAAATCATATTGATCTTTTGGTAACTAGCAGTAGACCTTCTGGTACCTTCCACCAGTCACAAGATAGAATAGTTCATCTCACATTTCTTGTCCCAGGGAGCATAGGCAACAAACGCTTTCAATGCCACCTGACCTGAGATACATCTTTCCCTCCAATACCTTCCTGAGGCTAATAGTCTCGTCCTCAGACTATTTGAAGCCAGAAAGTAAAACTGATTCTGGTAGCTCTCATTTGGGCTAATGGATCCTGGCCATCAGTTCTAGTCACCTTGTCACCTTGCTAAGTTGTTTGCAGAGATGGACAGCTATAGAAATTGAATGAATGAATAAATGAATGAATAACGAACAAGTTGCTTGGTATCATCAGAGTGGCTAAGCCATGGGTGTCAAACTCCTCGTGTCACGTTGCCGTCATGTGATGTTCCATGATGTTCTTCCCATTCACAGAGCTGGGATGGGCATGGCCTGTGCATGACGCATCTGGCCCATAGGCCGCCAATTTGGGCTAAGCCAAGGGGGATTCAGTTATCTCCATTCAGCTGCTTATAATTAGATGACTGAGGGTTGTAGTAATATATGAGAATCACCTTGAGAAACAGAACAAAGGGAATTATCTACCACCCTAGGGAATGATCAGAAAGAGGCCCACACCTGTATAACAGGCAGAAAAAGAGGTTCAGAAGAGACTTTTCCCAGTTTTCAGGCTCTAAAGATAATGGTGGGAGATTTGTACTTTCAGACTTGCAAGACTCTGTTAATGTAGCCTTACAATAAAATTGAAGTACCTCATCTGGCCTGTTTCACACCTGGGAGGACTGTCATGTTGAGTGGAACTATCTTTCTGATTATGATAAAATAAAAATTATCCAAATTGATCAATAAATTCTTAAGGTGGGCTGTTATTAAAACCATCAGTTATCCATAGGCATCTTTCAGGAGACTTCTACTAGAGCTAATACTTAGAAGCCTTTAGTCATTCGTCATTCAAACTCTTGCATGAGTTGTCCTCAGAAAACCAAATTTGGAAAGGAAGGGAATTGGAAATAATCATAATAAAACAGCCAGGCGGAATTCTGAAATAGATGCTAGGTGAACATCAAAATCTACCTTTAAAAAACCAAGACTTTACAACCTCAGACAATATCCTGGTTGTCTTTCAACATTGATATTTCAGTCTCAAAGCCTTCCTAATCTGATTTCCAAATGAATCAAGGCATATATCAGACTAATCTCTGAGATTCAAGATTAAGTCTGCCTCATGGAGATGGCACACTCCATAAGCACAGCTAACTCAACCATTCTTGATACTAGTGACTCCCTGGCACATAGGGATAGGAGGTAATCCTTACAGAACACCTCAACTCTTGTGCCTTGGTCAAAGCATCTTTCAGCAGGAAAATACCAAAAAAAAAATCCAGCAAGAACTAGGCCCCCTCCAGATACTCAGATCCTGTAACTTTGATATATGCCACTTTACATTATTCTTGTTCTACTATAGAAAATACATTGGACCTGTCATGAAGGTCCTTTTATTATATAGAGCAGAGGTCTCCAAACTTGGCAACTTTTAAGACTTGTGGACTTCAACTCCCAGAATTCTCCAGCCAGCATAGCTGGTTGCAGAATTCTGAGAGTTGAAGTCCACAAGTCTCAAAGTTGCCAAGTTTGGGAACCCCTGGTATAGAGCGAGTATCCAGCCTACACGGGCACGGACAAAATCTGTGAATTGGAAGAAGTTTTAATGTCTCTCCTGTATTCCTGATATTTCAAGCTTTGTTACATGGAGCCCATTTTTCTCGCTTGTCATTCCAGAACTGGAGAAAAGAACTGTCTCCTTCCATAAGAAGCAATTTCAGGCAGCTTTTAAACCCTACCACTAGTATAAGGGAAAATACTGTACTCACTTTAACCCAAACTCTCTGCTGTAGAAAAAGGACCATCATGTACCATTCCATGTACCATTAAAGAAATGTTTTGATTGATTGATTTAAGAAGAGTTATCTTAATATTGAAAGATGATGAATTATATCTTAAGAACATTTTCTTAAGGTTATTATGAATCTGATGTTCCCTGTTTGAAATAAGACTATCTTTTTACATTGTGTTTCACCAAAAATAGCTTTGAACATTCTCTCCATCCAGATATTTATCTTCGAAAGAAGCTTTCCCCATCTTGATGCCTTCCAAATGTTTTGGATTTCCATCTCCTGCCAACTACCATTAGGTGACAAGATAAAAACTTTGAGATCCAACACATTGGGAAGAATATGAATTAGAGAAGAGTGAAATTGTGTTTTGAAATAAATAGGAACACTAATGTAAAGAGTTCCTTTTGCATTCATAAAGAAATTGTGGTAGATAAGAAAGTTTTTGAAAATAGCATTTCCTCACATGGTGCTCACCTCATATGTTTGACTACAAATCACCAACACTCTTAACTTAATTGGTAATGCTGAATGATGGGAGTTGTAATTGATCACATTAAAAAAATTACAAGCTTTAGGGATAAAATGGAAATTAATAATACTTCTGAAAATAAGACATTTTTAAAAAGCTATAGGCAAGATATCTAGAGATGTGCATGTAATTAGCATTTTAATATTTGTTGCAAAATATGGTTCATAAAAGGCAAGAAATTGAAAGGCTGGTAATTCTAGCCTTAACGGATGCCACAGTGTGCCTTCTGGATTTTTTTTGTGTGCCCCATTTCTCCAGTAGCAGAAGTGACATATAAGTATTTTTAATATCCAGTCTGTTGCTTTCCATCATCACACTATTTATGTATTAGAAGGAAATTCTGCTGAGAGCAAATGAACTACTTGTTAAATTCTCCTTCATGATTGTAGGATAAATAAGCTTAAACCATATTTGTAGATAGCACTTATTTTATACTGTACACCATGGTGGTTCAGTAAATGTAATGCTGCTGGGCTTCGGGGGGGCTTTGAATATGATCTTGCATATGTTGACAGATTTGTTGGGAATAAAATTTGAATAAATAATGGATAAATGGATAAACATCAGTTATCTTGTCCATGTTTAATTTCTCAATTCTATTGTTTTAAATTT
Organism: Bungarus multicinctus; assembly: GCA_023653725.1. Classification (NCBI taxonomy): domain Eukaryota; kingdom Metazoa; phylum Chordata; class Lepidosauria; order Squamata; family Elapidae; genus Bungarus; species Bungarus multicinctus. The sequence goes on along the minus strand of CM042842.1, from coordinate 51,667,956 downwards.
GTTAAAGGAGCAGGGGTTGTATACATTTATAAATATAGAACATTTCTGTTAATTATAAGCACTATCCAGCTTATAAGCACTCATATCTGCCTTGTGGAACCACTGGATCCAAAGATTTTTCATATTTGCTTTTGTTTGGATAGCATGGCCCCAAACACTTTCAGAAGGCAATCTAGGGATCCTTCTGGACTCATCAGTTCCTCATCAAAGAGCAAGTGGCCATGATTGTGCTGTTTGTGCCCATTCCTGCATCAGAATGACCTGCATCAGATCTTTCTTATGGTTACTTGTGCCTTAAATCATCTCATGATTGATTACTAATACACTCTATATAAAACTGCCCATGGTGACCACTCAGAAGCTTCATCTGGTCCAAAATGCAGTAGTGTAGGTGGTTTATGGGAGTACTCCCTATTCTCATATAACACTAAGCTCTATGCTCATACAATACTGTGCATAAGATGCACAGATCACTTGCAAGGCTGGTAAGGTTAACATGTTATGGGTCCCCTCATCCCCTCCTCAATATTTGGCTGACTGTCCCTCCCTTTCCTCAAATGCAAAATCTGGAAATTGAGTCACCCATTGGATGATATTTTCCCCAGCGTTTTATATGCTCCTGTTGTGGTTTTTTATTTTGAATGGATTTTAATGTGATTTTTGTGGAGTCTATTGTTATTGAAAAATGTAATTTCCTTTCCTTTCTTTCCCCCACTAAGCGTATGATTCAGGGCAGCATACATTTTTCAATAACAATAGACTCCACAAAAATCACATAAAAATCCATTAAAATATATATATATATCAGGGGGTGGGATACGACAGGGTTAACTACCAGTTCGGGATTTACGAGATTCAGTGATTTATGATGTGCTTTCCTGCACGCTGCGAGCGGTCGCCTGTAAATCATCATCAGCATGCTATGTGCAGAGAAGCAGCCTTTGAAACGGGCCCTCTTTTCCTGCTTTTTTAACTATACCTATGCCTCGTTCGGCTGCTGAAGTTGAAAAATCAGGAAATAAAGGTCAGGTAAGAGCCTGGGTGGGCATGTGGGCAAAAACACCAGCAGACATATATTCCTTCCCCCTTGACCTTTGCCAGATAATCTCTATAAATTGGTTAAGAATTTTTTCCCAACAATTTGATAGAACGTGCTAGAATAAAGACAGAGCTGCAAAAGATACATTAATAGATTTTATATTATACATTTTTACAAATATTACCTCTTTCAGTTTCAGAATGATGTAAGCTAGGCAGCTGATGCAGAAATTGTTGCACTCTGCAAAATCTAGCTAAGAAAATATTAGTAAAGTGCAATTTGCTGTTTATGCAATTTATTAGGATGATTGCCCAAATAAAAGATGACTCGAATACTTTCCCCTCACAAATATTCTGTAACGCAATTTTTCAAATTTGTCAGTTTTATCTTCTATCCTCAAATGTATTGGGATGAGATATATGCAGTATTCCAGAAATGTGTAGTTCTTTAACACCAATTAATAGTAAATAAACTCAGGAGAAGGAACATAAATGTGTGTAGGCAGATTTTTCTAACAGTTGTATTTTAGTACATCAACTGCAAAGTTAAATTTGAGTTTGCTCTCTAGTGTTCTGACTTCCAAAATCATACTGAAAGAACCTGTTTAGATAAGGAGGACAAAACCTATCTTTTCTCCTACGAGCTGCTCAGAGCATCCAAATGATTGGGGCTGGTTCAGTCTTCCTTCTGATAGGCTGAACTTAAACTTCGGAACGCTCCTCCTCCTCCACGGGACTCCTCCATAGCGTTCCCCAGTTTTAGCTCAGCCTCGTCTGAATAGGTTGTGTTAGTGTTTACTCTGGTCGAAGCAGGTGATTTCTTTATTTCCCCCAATTCTCATTATCTCCTTTCTTATTTCTTCAGTGTCTTTTCAGTTAACCTTTGGGTTTTCTCTTCCTCCCTTTTGAATTTCGATTTGCCTTTGTTAATATTATTGTTTTATTGGGCATAGAGAGCACGGATCCCTCAGTTCTCCCTTAGGGAGATCCGGGATTGTTTCTTTTGATTGGGAAGCGCCTGCTACGCCCCCTTTTTAAGTAGGGGTCCCTGGGAACGTTGTTTTTCCAGCCCCCCCGCCGCTCCCCCCCCACCGTTCGCTCGCGCCATGCTCTAACCGCGTGGCAAGACAATTTATTTAAGAGATTCCCCCGAACGCCGTTTTCTCTTTAGAGGGAGTGGAGCGCAATCGTTCTCCCTCCCATTCTCTTCCTTGTCGTTCGTTGTTACAAGGAATGGAGGTCCTCCATTAAAGGACCGTTGCTGCTGGTGGCGCACACGCGCCAAATTCGGTCAGCCGCCATTTTAAGTGCAGGAGACCGCATGGCCACATTGCCAATAATATTGCCCTCTGTTATTGACTGTGTGGAGTAAATTGTGCTCTCTAAGGATTCCCTGCAAGGCAGGAGTCCCAAACCTGTAAATTTTGTTCTTCTCAATTTTTTAATACTATCTGTTGGCTAAGACTCACAGTCCTTCCCAGCAGCACAACAGCGAGCACCTAGGGCCTGAGTCAGCCTGTGCAGTAACGTTGTTGCGGGCTCTTCCTTTCCCAAAGGCCCGGTCGGTGTTCTTAATCTGGCTGATTAGTGATTCCATAGTTTCATTGACAATATCAATTAACAGTTAAGCATCTCCTCAAAACTGATTAAGCAAGGGGAATATACTATTATCAGGGCTCCCTTCCCTTGCTGGGTCAGGTCCCTGGGCGTGCCAACCGCCATATTTGCCTAGATACCTGCAATTGTATTTATCCATCTGTATTTTTCTATATCATACAGACTTACTATGGCAGGGGGTAGCAGTTCTCAGCCTTCTACCTCTCAAGGCAAATCAAAATCCAAATCCAAAAATGTGGGGGGTATTTCCAAAGCTTCTGAATGTGATGCAAGAAGGTGCTATAGGGCCTTAGGGAAGCAAATAGATAAATGTACACAAGAAGTACAAAGGCCTCCTCAGCAACCCTCTCCACCTACTCCATGGCCCTCCTTAACTGTATGTCCCCCCCCCCCAGATGTTTCTCTTTCATCCAGGCATAGCCGTGGTTCAGTGGGACAACAGACTCAGCTATCCGACCTGCCAACCTCTAGGCAACCTCCTGAGGCCACCTTCACTCCAACTGCAACGGGGCTTCGCCAGGACTCTTCCTTACCTGAGGAGATCCCTGCTCAAATGCGAACATGGATGGAGGTGGCGATCAGGCAGGGGATTGCTGCCGGCTCACAGCATGCAGTCATGACCCGGCATCAACCTGCCCCTGTTGACCCTGAGACCCAGTCGCTTCAGTCTCTAGTCAGGTCGGAACACCATGCTGATCAGGTAATCCCTTCTGAGGATATTCCTATGCAGGATCCACAGGGGGGGGATCTGGACATGGAGGCTGAGGAACTGTTTCAAATGCAACACTTAGAACAAAGTGATCTAGAATCCCTTCACGATTCCGAACATTCGTTATCTGAACCGGATCTTTTAGAGGGAGGGATGTCTGAAGACGAGGAGCTCTCCCCTGATCAACCTGTTTTTACTGGCCTGTATCAGCCACAACTATTTAAATCTCTCCTGTTTAAAGCAAAAAACATGGCAGGCATTGACACAGCAGTTCCCCCCCGTGTCTTCTGCAGAGGAGGGTCCTCAAGATTTCTTTTTTAATCAGCCCACAGTTCAAGCTGAGGTGACACCGGTCCCTCACATGTTTATGGACCTAGTTCAGAAACAGTTCCGTTCCCCTGCAACATGCCCGGCTCCTACGGGTTATGATAGGAGATTCTTTAACATGGCTCCAGAGTACCTCAAATTGTTAAATATCCCGGAGGTTGATGATCCCATAGTTGGGCTCGCCTCTTCTTCTTCAATTCCCAATGAGTCGCTTGAGGCCTTAAGGCCTGAGGATAAAAGGGCTGAAATAGCCCTACGCAAAGCCCATCACTCAGATGCCTGGGCCATCAGAGCAGCCATGGCTGCTTCCTTTTTTAACCGGGCTTCACTTAGATGGCTAAAGCAGCTTCGAGAACATGTCCCCAGCTCTAATATTAGGGCCCACCAGGACATAGCTAAGCTTAGAGCGGCTGCAGAATTCTCGGCCGATGCGACCTTTCATTCGGTCAAGTTCTCCACCAGGGCTATAGCATCCCATCTCTCCGCAAGACGCCTTCTTTGGCTCAAACATTGGCAGGCGGACATCAAACACAAATCCAAACTCGCTTCAGCTCCTCTCCTGAGTGATAAACTTTTTGGTCCCTCCTTAGATCCGCTTCTCATTGAGACCCGGAATAAGAAAAAGATACTACCTTCTCTTTTTTGAAAATCTGACCCAAGGTACCTCCAGTCCTTTCGGAGGAGCTCCTTTCGGCCATACTTCCAGAGCTCCTTTCTGTCTCGAGCGCACAAATCCCAATTTTTCCGCCCGGGACAGACCTCAGATAGATCAGATCCCGGGGATAGATACCGGAGGGGCGGCCAACCCAGAAGGTCCTTTCGAACCTCCGGCAGCAGATCTTTCAGGCGCCCACACTAACCACGTGGAGCATCATCCCATAGGGGGCCGTCTCAAGTTCTATGCGGATCGCTGGGACTTTTCCACGTCTGATGCCTGGGTCCGAGACACTGTAAGGTTTGGCTTAGACTAGAATTTCAATCTGCCCCATCCGATTTTTTCATGGTATCTCCTGTCTCCAAAAATTCAGTCAAGCATAATCTTATGGAGGCAGCTATCCAGCATCTTGTAAGCATACGGGCCATTCAACCGGTTACCGAGGACCAAAAGGGGTGCAGTTTTTATTCTCTTCTCTTTTTAATCCAAAAAAGTTCAGGAGGGTGGAGAGCGATCTTGGACCTGAAACGCCTCAATAAATTTTTAGTCTACCGCACATTCAAAATGCACACCTTACAATCCATTCTTGCCAGTATCAGGGAGGGAGACTTTCTCACCTCCGTTGATCTGACGGAGGCTTACTTGCATATTACTTGCCTTGGTTCGCGGACCTTTGTTGTCTGTCGGTGTTCAAACCATGGAGGATCCCTCCGGACAGGATTGTTCTAACCCAGGGTCCTCTACAACACTCGAACCCTCAATGGTTCCAATTGACCGTCTGGAGGTTGAGCGGTCACGTTTAATCAGCAAGAAACTGTCCAATAGAGTTATTTCTACCATCCAAGCGTCCCTCAACTACTCGCATTTATAACGCCACTTGGTCCATATTCACAAAATGGTTTTCCAAATTTCATATTGAACCTCGATCTCCTTCAATTGCTCAAATCTTAGATTTTTTGCAGGATGGCCTCAATAGGGGGCTTTCACCAAATACTCTGAGGAGACAAGTTTCCGCCTTGTCTTCTGTTATTGATCATGAGGTTTTTCCATCTCTTTCTCATCATCCACTTATTTGCGCTTTTCTTAGAGGAGCCACTAATTTACGACCACCCCCGGTTCATCGTTATCCTACCTGGGATCTGAATAAAGTGTTTTTAGCTCTTACCAAGCCTCCTTTCGAGCCGATACGTTCCACATCCCTACTATTCCTTACATATAAGGTAGTTTTCTTAGTGGCCATAACTTCAGCTTGGCACATTTCCGAGTTGGCTTCCCTGTCAGTCAGGAACGACCTTTGTGTTTTTCACGCAGATAGGGTTGTTCTCCGACCAGATCCTACATTCATTCCAAAGATTAATTCTGCCTTTCATAGGGCACAGGAGTTAGTGTTACCCAATTTCTGTCCTCACCCTTGCCAGGGGTTGGAACACCAGTGGCATAAGCTGGATGTCCGACGTGCTTTAAAAGTCTACATCCATTGCACGGCTTCCTTTAGAAGGACCGAAGCCTTGTTTGTTGTTTTTCTGCCTCACAGTCAGGGTACTAAAGCATCTTTACCCACCATTGGTCATTGGTTGCGAGCAACCATTGCCAAAGCTTATCAAGCCCAGGCCCTAGCAGTACCCAGGGGCATCACAGCTCACTCCACACGTAGTGCAGCGACCACAGCGGCTTGGGCCACTCAAGCTCCCATCACGGACATTTGTCGGGCCGCTACATTGGTGTCTCCCTCTCCTTTTATCAGGCATTATAAGATTGATGCCTTTGCATCAGTGGATGCTGCTTTTGGTAGGAGGGTGCTACAAGGAGTTGTACAGGACAGGGACAGACTCCAGGTCCAGACAGCATCCCAACCGTAGTGCAGGCCAAGCTTTGGTATGTCCCACTCATTTGGATGCTCCGAGCAGCTCGTAGGAGAATAAGCGTTAGTTCTTACCTGATATGCCGGTTCTCTCCGAGCTGCAAGGAGCATCCAACCCCACCCTAGTTCGTTATTGCTGTCTGTTTCTTTTTCCTTCCATCTGGGGGAGTCCTGTTTTTCGACCAAGATGATGTAGTAGTTCTTCGGAAGCGTCACCTGCTTTCTACTGCGATCTTCGCCAAAACTGGGAAACACTACGGAGGAGTCCCGTGGAGGAGGAGGAGCATTCCGAAGTTTAAGCTCAGCCTATCAGGAGGAAGACTGAACCAATCCCACTCATTTGGATGCTCCTTGCAGCTCGGAGAGAACCGGCGTATCAGGTAAGAACCAACGCCTATTCCCTAGATAATTGAAACAAAGAATATTCAAAACTTGAAAAGGTCCTTATTTAAGACCAGTGCTTCATTTTATAAGCCAATTATTTAGTTCAATAGTTTTGTGAACATCTATGCTTCTATGTCCATCTATTGGTATAACAATATTATTAAAATTATATTGTATTTTGTAGCAGTTTAATTTCTAAGCCTTTGTTTTTGTTCATCTTAAATATTGCTGCAGTTTTTGTCTTAATGTTCCCACTCAAGAAAAATAAATCAGATTTTAATACATGTAGAAAACCATATATGGAGTTCTTTTGTGCCTTTCAATGTTTTTGTACTGAACTTTGCATCTTAGCTTCCACCGCAAATTTAATAGTCAGACAATTGACAGAGAACTCTTAATTGTTTCTTTCCTTTGTGATTTTTTATTAATATTTTCCTATTTTAGGCCTTAATAATGTGTTAATTAGAATAGATATTAGCTTTTCATTGACTGAAGGTTAACGAAGGAAAGGTGCAGACCTTTTTCACCCTGCCAAAATCATTAATAAAATTTTAGTTTTTTTAAATAAATGTGTCCTCCTTGGGTTAGGTGGAGAAATCCTGTGCCACTTTCCTATCCACTGCACTTGTTATCTTGTAATTTTTTTTATTGCTCCCTAATTTAGATAATTGCAAAAGCTGAAAATTTTGGATTAAGAGAGGAAATTTTCTTTACAGTACTCCAATCTCAATGTATTCCCCCCTGGATTATTCTAAACTCTTAGCACGTCATCAGGCTAACGAAAGACAATATCGGAATGTTCCAAAGCACCAGTAAATGGATGACAATGGGTTGTCACATGAGATTTCCACTTGTTGATTCTGCCAAATTCAGCAGGTATTATTAATGTTGATTAAATCTACAGTCTTGTACTAAAGTCTGTCCATCAGGCTTGCCCAACCGATGCCCTTTGGGCCACATGAAGTCCTGGACAGGTATGTTCCCACAAGATCATTTTCTTTAAAAAATGAACTTTGTTATGTATATACAATAGTAATATATATTTTATATGCAGCCCAAGGCAATTCTTCACTTAATATGGACCAGGCAAGTGAAAAGGTTGGAAATTAATGCTAATTTTGAATCACTTTTCCCAAACAAGTCTGAATCTGATTAACCGTGAATGTATGTGAGCTAGAAAAAACATGAATGCTTCTATTGACAGAAAGTGCATAGAAACTTCAGAATTTCCCACCATCCCCGCAATTCCTTATTGACTTTGAAAACTTGGATCCCTGAAGCTCTTAGATTATTTGATTGCCACATACAAAAATCTTAACACAAAATCATACATTCTGTTAGAAAATGAAATATAAATAGATATTTCATTTGAAAACAGAGCTTAAATAATTTAACATAAAGTGCAAGGATTAAACAGACATAAGTGACAACATGCAGAATGCCTATGTCCCATGTATTATTTTGTTAAAAGCCACTATAAGTAATTCTTAATTATTTCTCTTCTTCCCTTTTCCAATTTCCTTCCCTGCCAAAAATGGGATATGAGAAACAAATTATTATGAGATAATGTTTAAGTTGTTACAAAGCAGATTGTTGCTATAAATAAGTGGCAGGATTTACTATGCATTCCTTTAAGTTGATTTTTTAAAAAAACTATTAATGGCACAATGTGGTCATTAATACAATAATTTTAAAATCTCCATCCTTTAACAACATTTACATCAGGGGTGTCAAACATGATTTCATTGAGAGCCACATCGGGGTTGTGTATGACCTTGGGAGGCCGGGGTGGGCGTGGCCAGCTCGACGTCACTCATGTCAGGGGCGCCTGTGGCAGCCTGAGCACTCTGCCAGCGAAAATGGGCTCCCAAGTTCAGTTTTCACCTGTGACAGCCTCCTGCAACCCTCTGCCAGCAAAAATGGAACTCAGGAGGGCCGCGTGTGGCTCTTGCTAGCTCTGTTTTTGCTGGCAGAGACACTGTGGGCTGGTTCTTCGCTGTTTCCAGGATGGCACTGCGGGCCAGATCTAAGTACTCCATTGGCCGAAACCGGCCTACGGGCCTTGAGCATGACATCCCTGATTTATATAATCTGTTTTGTAAAACATCTTTTCCAGGAAATGCATCACTTCGTGTAAATTGAAAACATAAGTTAAGCCTTTTAAATTTAAATCATCAACAATTCCTATTTGTTGCCTCATGTTTGCTTTGGCTTAGATGTTTGTGGGTTTGGTTTTATTTGGGCTTTTAATGCATCAGATTAGGTCAAATAAGATGCAAGCAAGCTTTGCTATCAGAGAAATCATTTGTTGATGTTCAACCAGAAATGTTGAAATTCTGTATAAATATTTATTTTTCATTTCTACTAAAATTGCTGCAATGTAATGCAAACCCATGTTTCCTTTTTCCCTTCAGACGAGATAAAAATGTATTTGAAGCAGCCATCATACGGAATCCTACTTCAAATTATATTTGTACATAATTTGCATAATTGGTATACATAAATACATTTAAAAGTGTCTATTGGCAGAAGTCTTTGACTTACAACCATGACTAGACCACTCACAATCACTGCAGCATCCCCCCAGTCACATGATCAAAATTTGGGTGCTTGGCAATCAGTATGTATTGGTGACATGTTGGGAAATTGTAATTTCCTGGAGTCATATGACCTCTATTTGTGACCTTCCCAACCGTTTTCAACAAGCAGTCAATGGAAGAGGCCAGATTCACTTAACAACCAGCAACAGAAATTTTGATCCCAATTGTGTTTGTAAGTTGAAGACTACCTGTAAGTCAAGAAAATCCCCAAATAACATTCTGCAATCAGAATAAGTGACCTTTTCTTTGAGAAAACATTATCTTTTATAAACTATAATAGCAGGATTTTCCCTAGAAATCATTCCTCTGCCCCAAAAGATTCACCTGTATCCTCCTTCTAATTTACATGGTATCTGAAATCAGATCACTATAAAATTAAAATCATTTTCGTAAGCCATGATGGGCAGGGAGGGAGGGAGAGAGAAACTGAATTTCCGCTTCTCCTCTATAGCAACCTGCTAATGCCAGCTCCTGAGCTTCCAGTGAAGCAAAGCAGATTCATAGAAGAAAATTTTAAAAAAGAATCTGACCTGTGGTTTGCAAGCAGCATGGCATCAAAATGTAATTTTGTAATTTGCAAGAGCAAAGAGCAATCTGCACAGAAATTTTAACCAAGAAAAAACCGAAAGTCTTTTGGCTGAACTTATTTTCTCACGTTCCTTTTTATGTACCACGCTATAGCACTGAAGTTCTTCCAAAAATTATGTGCTTGCACAGTTGTTTTTAAACTGAAAAATGGAATGCAATTCTGCACTAGAATATTTGAAGAAGAACAACAACAAAAAGCTAGGCCAACAGATTACTCATAATGTGAGGGAAAATCTTTAGGTTACCCTAACAGGTGCTTGAAATAGTGAACATATGGAAAAGGCCAGAAGTTGGGGTCTCCTTCCTTGGGGATATTTAAAGAAAGGGTGGATAACCATCTCATTGTGCTATGGTATTGGATCCTTATACTGTTTTTAAGGAAGATGAAGTAGATCAGGGTTGTCAAACTCCCGGTCCACAGGCAGGATGTCTCATGTGCTGGTCACGCCCCCACCCAGTTTAGCGGAGAGGAAAAAAGTCCCGATAATGTCACACGCCATTGTGACATGAGTTTGACCCCCCTGGAGTAGATGATCTCCAAATCCCTTCCAATCATTACAAGATTCTTACCTCCCTCCTCAGCAATTCAAACAGCAGCAGCAACACCCTTCAACTTTCACTAAACAACAGAATTTTTGATCAGGGAACTGGCAATGATTGAGGAAGGGAAAAACTGATGTCAAACTACTCCCTTCAAGTTCAGAGTCTCAAGGGTCCAATGATTGCAAACTTAATATAGGATTATCACATTTATACACTGGCATCTGCCAGATATGGCTCCTTTATTATTTATACAGAGAAAAAGCTCTGCTGATGCCCTACTGAACAGTATCTGGCAATTTAGTCAAGAGAAGCTGCTTGTTCCCCATGCCTTCTTGAAACCATGGTTTAGCAAGATGTATTGAACTCACTTATTGGGCCAGAGGTTGTGGAAAATCATGTTTATTTTAGCAATAGTTTGTTGAATAATCCCGAGTTGGCTGGGTTTACATTATACCCTAAACTGTGAACTATGGTTTACAAATCACAAAGGCTACATTTAAGCAGTAGGATAATTTTGTTTATTTCTGCCTTAGAATGCTGTGTGAATCTAAGCAGTGTTTATTAAGTAGTTTTTAACATCAAGCATATACAAAATATGAAAGAACAAAATTATGCTTTTGGCTATAGATCTATACAATACAACAACTGTGGCTATCATTTTACAACATAGCTGCAAAAATATGGCCCATGCCAGCATCCCTTTTGAATTCCCCCGGTCCTTCAGATGAGGTGTAGGGTTTGTGTTGTTGAAGGAGTTTAAGCGACAAAATTAGTTTCCAAAATGGCTCCAGTTGGAGATTAGAGCTCTTAACATGCTATAGAGAGCGTTGCAACCTTGAGCTGATAGAAGTTGTGGAGTCCTGATTCAAACATACAAGAAATCACTTTGACATGGTAAAAGATATGGATTTTTTTAAGGAAGTTCTGTTCTAAAGCAATATTTACATGTGATTTTGAAATACGGCTTTTATTCTCTAAACAAATTACTTTCAAGCCTAACCTCTGTTTAAGATTGTGAACATTTACATTAGTTCTCTTGTTTAGCATGGAATCTCCCCATTTATCATAGTACAAAAATATTTTGATTAATTACATAAACTGAAATGGCAGGCTACAAATGCACAAAATTCTTTCCCACCCCAAAGAACACTGAAAATATTAGAATCCTCTCCCTCATTCTCAACTTGCCAGAAAATTATATCACAATAAAACAATGGTCATCCTCACTGTAGGCTTACCAGACATCTGGCAAAAGGAGAGCCTGTCTTCATTTTTGCCCTCATGTCCTCCATTCAGCACTCATAAAATCCAATAATTTCCAGCTTTGGGGGGATTTTTTGGACTGTTTTCACAAAAGTAGTTATTCAAACTTTTATTTATTGCAAGCTTGTAAATTGTCTGTCTCATTTTTTCCATCATGTCGCCATATTTAGCAGTCAAGATTTGCACTATTTATTCTACTTCCTGATTACATCAGTCAGTTTCATTCCGATCCCTTCAATCCAATCTTTGTAGTCTGTAGATCACATGATTCATTGTTTCGATAGTAAAATATGGTGAGGGCATTGTTGACTCTACACTGTCACCAGCATATGCTGTTGAAAATAAAAGATTTGTTAGAAAAATATTGCAATTGAACAGTCTTTCGGAAGCTGAAAAAAGTAACTTTCCTATATATTAGATTTTTTTTGCAAGTTTTCATTGTAATTTTTGTTGCAGATTCCAGGAAAGTTAAACAGATAACTTGCCCTTGTGTTCCCCATTATTTGTTCTGCTTTCTAATTATCCATGTCCTCCATTGCCTATTCAGATACCTGGTAACCTTATCCCGTTAGTAATCTTCCTGCCTCTGTTTGAAGTCATTGCAGTTATCTGATTTCCCCCAAACATAGTAATAAGTTTAACGAATTTCTATACTTTCAGCCTGCCCTTGGATGGTGCTGTTATAAGGACACACAGTAAACAATGGCTTCAGCTTGCCTTAGTCATGGGCTAGGGTTAAAATGAAGACAATATTATCTGGGTACAACAGAAAAAAACTGTTACCAAGACATGTTTACAAGTGGAGAAAGATCTGCAACTAATGTAAAAGCTGCCATTTTTACAGAGGAATTTCCGCTTAGAAATCTCAGCATGAAATTACTCAACTGGAAGTATCAAAATATGTTAGTCCACCGTTTATGGCATAAAGTCATTTTCTCATACACTACAGATGTCAGAAGCAAGCTACAAGCAATTGTACTCATTGCACATGTTTAAACATGTTTTAATGAAAAAGCAGACTCCTAATTTGGGATATCTTAAGACTGGATTCTATACTTCCTCTGCATAACCACAAACAGTAGATTGAAGAAAAATATCACTGGGGAAATGTTTTCTCTAACATTAAAAAAGATGCAACCCCATCCTAAATTAAGAGCAAGCTTTAGAATAAGATTGTCAGAATAAGCTCACCTATTTCTGCAAAGTAAAAAAAATAATAATCACCAGAGTAAGCACTGTTTTATTAAACACACAGTATCATATATATTACACTACATTAAAGCATGATTTATTTTAACCATGCTTTGTTGGTTTAAACAATGGCCAAGTTCAAAAATGATGTTCTACCATAATTTATAAATCATAGCAGTTGGATATATGTGATACATTAAACTAGACCAAGCCATATTAGCACAATACATAAAATCAGTCATTTTTCATTCATGTATATATAAATACAGAGAATGATTTCCAGACTGTCTGGCGTTTATTCAGTTTGGGCTTAGTTCATAGAATGATTTCAGCCCCCATGGCTGACAGCAGTGTTTCCCATCATTCCTGAAGAGCTATAGCAACTGGATCCCAATGACCCCTTTCTCCAGAGACAACAGGAGGAAAGGGAACACATTCCCCATAGCAGGTCCTTTCCTAGTTGCTGCATGATGTCTGGTTAGTTATCTTACTGTAGCCCATCAGAAGTAACAACAGCTTTTCCTCACTTATTGGCAAAGGCTAAAATCAGTTTTCAAGTGAAGACTGGAGAATCTGTGGCCTTCTGGATGTTGCTAAAACTCTTGAGCAGACTCAACCAGCATAATCAATGAGGGAAGATAGGAGTTATAGTTGAACAACACCTATATATATCTACTCCCTCTTTTGTTTGTGGCAGCCCACTTGATAAAAAAGCGTCCACGAAACAGACCTAAAATAAGATGTATCGTGGTGGGCTCAATTTGCATAGGAAAGCTCAGGATCCTATTGATTGGAAACTTGCGGAAGAGGCCTTCATCCTGCAGTGGATAGACAATGGCTAGAATGATGATGGAGGAGGAGGATGAAGTATCAATCGGGGCGGCAAGGTTCATTTCTGAATAGATCCCAACTGGTTTGCACAGTTGCAATCTTGCCTATGCATATGCTTAGGGCATAAGTTTTTCCTAGTGGAGACAAACGCGAGCAGAACTGCGCGGTGAGCGGCCATTCCCGAAAACTACAGCTCCCCCGCCTTGTTGAAATGAACTCGGGGCTCCGCATCTGCCCTCCACCGATCCACGTCGAGCCAGAGCAAAGGGCGGAATACTCCCTGCGCAGTAGTAGCCTCCAGAAGCCACGTGCGCCTCAGCGTCGGAGCAGGGAGTGGCCCGGAGTAGAGGCCGGCAGAGGAGGCGGGAGGAGGAGAGAGGGAAAGGAGGAACCGGGGACCGCGGCCTCGAGTCACCGCTCTCCATACAGAGCTCGGCGCGGAGCATCAGCCGGACGCCGCCTTGGGCTGCTATGGAGGGCGCCGGTGACCGCCTCAGCTTCGAGCACTGCCCGTGAATTGTTGTCCTCCACACCCAGCTCTTTTCAGCGAGGTGAGTCCACCAACGTCGTGGGTGGATGGGTGGGAGAAGGAGCGCCCCTCGTCCGCAGCCACTTGGCAGCCCCTTTGGCCGCTCAGGCGCCGGAACGCGGCAACTCCGGATGGCTTCTTCAAGCGAGACCAGCTTCTCCTCGAAAATAAATTGGGGCTGAGAGGAAATTATTAATCAGTGTTCGCGCGCTGGGAAAACATTTCAACGCCGGGGGTTCGCGATCTTTTATGCATGCCATTCTGAGTTTTTCCCCCCCTTTTCTTCAACGAGTAAAGGGCATTTCTTCTTCTCCTTCGGTTTTTGGGCTGCTGCATTTCTTCTCTCTCAACGCGGCGGCGGGGAAGTTGGGTGGGGGGGGCGGCCGGAGGAAACCTGGCTCCTCTGGGCAGCCTTTGCCTAATTCCCCACCCCCCGCGTCTTGGCTGTTCTTGGGAGTCGGGAAAGCCGCCTCCCCTTCATCGCATCTCGTCTCCCCTGCCTTGACGCGCTACAACGAGCGGCCCGTTAGTTCTCCCAGGGAGAAATGCACCTCCCCGCTTGCGCATTGTTGCTCTGTTTGGGCGGACTCCGTGACTCCCTGGAGGAAAACTTTCGATAACGTCCTGTCCCCCGTCGTTAACTTTTCTTTCTCCCTAGACTCCGCTTTCAGCGAAGGAAGGAAACGGTGGGAGGGAGGGGCGGGGGAGCGGGGCGGCCACCCCTTTTGCTGAGGCTGGAGGCAAGCGGGGAGAGGCTCGAGACGTTTCCCGCCGCTGCCGACGACGCGTCTTTGCCGGCAGAAGCGATGGAGGCAGAAGCCGAAGCCGAAGCCGAAAAGTGGCGGTTTCAAGGCCAGCTACCGTGCAGTAGCTAGAAGGGGATAGGAAGGAGTGGAAAAGTTGCAATGCGTAGCTTCAGTTTCGGGCGGACTGATTTGTACTCGGCTCAGTATGACGGCTTCCTAATCTCTTCTTCTACCTCTGGGTGGCCGTGACGGCTGCGGATGATGGGAGAGATACTACAATGTCTGAGAATGTCTGAGATGGGTTACACAGGATCTAAGAGAGCAATGAATTATGCTGTAAGGCTTTCCTCTTGATGTATTTCCACTAACATCTCTCTTCCTGGGAAATAGAGGAACATTAAAAAAAATTGCTGTTAAGCATGAAAATAGACAACTCGTATTGAATTATTATTGTTAGTTGCGAACTCATGTCCGACCCATCGCGACCCCATGTACAATATTCCTCCAGGCCTTCCTGTCCTCTACCATCTTCTGGAGTCCATTTAAGAATAGAATAGAATAGAATACTTAATGGCCAAGTGTGATTGGACACACAAGGAATTTGTCTTGGTGTAAATACTCTCAGTATACATAAAGAAAAGGAACATTCGTTAAGAATCAAGAATCATAATGTACAACACTTAATGATAGTCATAGGGTACAATCAACATCAAATCATACTAGGAAATATAAATCATGAGGATACAAGCAACAAAGTTACAGTCACAAGTGAGAGGGGATGGGTGATAAGGAGTGATGAGAAGATTAACAGTAATAGTAGTGTACACTTTGTAAATAGTTGAACAGTGTTGAGGGAATTATTTGTTTAGCAGAGTGATGGCTTTCGGGAAAAAACTGTTCTTGTGTCTAGTTGTTCTGGTGTGCAGTGCTCTATAGCGTCGTTTTGAGGGAAGGAGTTGAAACAGTTTATGTCCAGGATGTGAGGGGTCTCTAAATATTTATGTCCAGGATGTGAGGGGTCTGTAAATACCTCACACCTGGACTCTATCCATCTCTTCTCTGTTGCCCTCAATCTTTCCCAGCATTATGCTCTTCTCCAGTGAGTCTTTCCTTCTCATTAGATGGCCAAAGTATTTGAGTTTCATTCCTATTGAACAGTTATTGTCATTCCTGTTGCTATAGTACAAAGGAAAAAAATGGAATTGTTAGGGCAATGTTAAATAGCTCTCATATTTCCAGCGACTGTGGTGAAACAGAAATAGGGAAATATTAACTTGCCAAATGGAAAACCTTTGGATTCTATTTTTCCTCATCCTCAGCTAATATTTGGGGATTATGGGAACTGAAGTCCAGTAACATCGCAAAGGTCTTACATTATGGTTCTTGCTTCTCCCAAGGATGTAGTGAAAATTAAGATAAAGCGGAATTTCAGAAGTGGTAGGAAATTTACTGTGCAACCATCCTGCCTTCTTCATTTAAAATTACAATCTTACTGTTATCTGGTAATAAGACTTATTAATTATCTATTTTGAATATGCATACAAAGGATTGTGCTTTTGGAACAGATTTAATTTGCAGTCTTTTAACTGTTGTTTATAGAGAAGATAACCGTATCTAAGAGATAAGTCATCACTTTATGTGGTTTCCTAATTTGTGAGATATGCAACCCTAATGAATAGATGGATATGACTGAGAGAATGAAAAGCCTTGAGGTAACTAAGTCTGATTGTTTTCCTTTTACTTAAAAATAGTTTCTTCAACTATGTAATGGAGTTTTGTTTTTATTCCTATTGATATGAGATGGGTGTTGGCTGCCAGCTTTTCTTTATCGTTTGTAATTCCATTAAGGAAACTGAGCGTACTGTAAAAGCTCCCATATTCACACTAATGTTTTATTCCTTTTGGAAGGCAAGCTCTTACTTCATATTGTAAAACAGAAGATTTTGAATTTTCAATCTAGGACTGCCTATAGGCTTTTGATAGGCTTATTGGTGGGTTGCAATTTTTATAATTTATTGGAACACAATAGAAAAGACTAGTAGGGCAGCATTGTATGGGTGCTTTATCCGTATTGGGGGGGATAGTGAGGACATTTGGATTTTTTTTTTTTTCAAATTGTTCCAAGAGAAAAAAACTGATAGTTGTGATGTTCATCCAGAGAGCTGGTATGACCACAGAATGGCTCCCTGGATGAACACAGCTCATCACAATTATAATCCCCCCCCCCCCCCCCCCCCCGCTTTATTCTGTACTGGCCTGCCTGATTGTAAGGTTCAGAATTGGAGGAACAGGGACTGCCGAGTTCACCTTGCAGCTCAGGAGCCAGTAGGCTCCCAGATAAGATTCAGGAAGAAAAGCCTTTTGAAGGGTGAGTCTGTAATTCTGGAACAGTCAAGTAACCAGCCCCCCATCCCTTTGTAGAAACACAGCGGTCACCTAAAGTAGACCCTGAACCCGAAAAGATTCTCATATTCTTATATAGAAAGGTCAGGTGAGTGCAGCCACTCTTCATTTAGCAGCAACTATTCACAAATATGGTGCTAATAAGAAATTCTGACCAATGCATTCATTTACGGCCAAATTTCGTGGGCCTGACAACAAAAGTCTTCGGTATAAAACTGATTCAGGCCACAGCACCAGCCACAGGAGAGGATTCTACTCAACTAATTGGTTGAATAGGTTAGCTTGTAATTAACACTTTTTTAGGGAAGCTGTGGGAGAAAAGCAGCTCAGAAAGAGATAGCTCTGCCCTGCAAGGGGGCAA
Source organism: Bungarus multicinctus (assembly GCA_023653725.1). Lineage (NCBI taxonomy): Eukaryota > Metazoa > Chordata > Lepidosauria > Squamata > Elapidae > Bungarus > Bungarus multicinctus. Next base: position 51,650,310 of record CM042842.1, on the reverse strand, counting down.
AAGCAGGGTCAGGCACAGGACACTGTGTGAGATAACTTTGTATGAATGAGACGGCAGCCACCAGTGATCTTTGCAGCATCTCTCTCTCTCTCTCTGATATGTCAAACACCTATTTATATAGTGACCATTTTACTTAATGATCAAATTGTTAGGACAGATGAGGAGAGGGTGTAGTTGTTCAGTGAGCTGAGAAATCTCATTGGCTTAGTGAAGAAAGAGGCATGATACAGGGGCACATGGACACATGTTATAAAAGAGGGCTTTTTTTTGAGAGTCAGACTTCTGGGGTAATAATTTTCCAGCCTTGGACTTGGCTTTCTGATTGTCTGCTGCTTTTGATTCTATAAGTGTTTTGTGAACTAGTACAAAGACTGCACTCAGGTCTGATGCCTTGGTGTTAGATTTGCCTGCATGGGAACTCTTGGCTTTTGAAGTATGTCGGGTAGCATTTCATCTTCTCTTCCCATATTACCACCATGAAAGCTTATTTTGTATTTGTTAGCACAGGACATATTCTAACCACCCTCTCTGTCTTTCCAACAAACTGCCAGCTCCCTTTTAATTCCTTTTTCTCTGCTTTCCTTTCTTCTCCTCTCCTTCTTTCCTCTTCCCTTCTTCTTTTTTCAACCCATCTGGGCAGGCTTCTAAATATAGCAGTGGACTGTATCTTATCATAATGATTTCCAATGTTGCTTCTCAGCCCTGTGAAAAACTATTAAAAACTATTCTGTTTTTTTTTTTAAAAAAAACTTCTCATTTTTTCCCCTCAGCATAGGTGGAGCCAAGACTTAGTAGGAACCAAGAAAGATGTTTGGTCTCATCGCAGTGTACATCAAAGAACTCCACTTAGTTTGCTTATTGCTATTTCATTGTGCATCAAGGGCTTAGTTTGATTTCATACATCCTTAGTGGTAGCTTCACCTTGCAACTAAGTAAATGTCAGGCGTAAAATACTAGGTTCACAAATGACGGTCCAATGAAGTTGATTTATTGCTAAAGGTCTTTGGACAGAAATCTTATTTAACAGTTGGCACCTGGTTAGAGTTAGGTAAGAGTTAGCGGCACTCAAGGGGGTTGAACTTAGTTCACTTTTGGCTACATAGGGATTCTAGGCTGATTCCTGTTTTCACTCTGCCACCAGGTTCTGCCATTCCTTTTCTTATGCATCAGAGCGTCTAATGTAACGTAAGGAGGCTTATGGAAAGAAGCTGACATTCAGTGACATTGATTAGGCTCTCCATGCTTTAGCTGCTAGGAAATTTGCAATATTCTCTTTATAGACTAACATTGGTCATTCATCTTATTTACTATCAGTCTTTTACAATAAACAAAAGTGAGACATTCATTTGTATTGACACATCTAAGGCTGGAAGATGAAGCTATATTCGGTTTTTAAAACTAGTTTGTGGGCCTATTTAGAATTGGAAACGTAGCTTTTTTTAAGCACCTGTGGTTTGTGAATCATTTCCTTTTTTTCTGTTCTTTTTAATCAGTTGGAACACACTGACGTTTCTTCCTGCTTTTCTGTTCAGATTATTGTAGCTCGTGTACAGTTTTTTCTTCTACTCAAAGTGCAGCAAAGAAATTGTCTTATATAAAGACTGACTTTTTATTTATTTATTTATTTTTATCCTGCCTTTATTTTTTTAATAAATAACTCAAGGCAGTGAACACTCTTTCCTCTTCCTATTCCCCCCCCCTCCCCGCCAGCTATCACGTGAGGTAGGTTTGGGCCAAAATCACCCAGCCGGCTTTCATGCTTAAGGCAGGGTGAGAATTCAGAGTCTCTTGGTGCCTTCCAGCCTGGTGCCTTAACCACTAGACCAAACAGGTGCACATTTCAGTTGGTGTTAATTTCCCTTGAAGCCCTTGGTTTCAGATAGATCTTTTTGAACCTTAGGCAGAAATGCCAGCAGCTGAATCAGTTGCGTAGCATGCTGTTCTGAAATGGGGTTCGTTCTTTGTGGGAGACAGATTGTGAGGAAGCTGAGAAAGGTAAGGAAGGCAGAGCCACCCAGTTTTCAGTCGACAGCTTCTCTCATAAACTACAACTCAGCCAGTGAAGAGAAATCTGGGAAGACATTGCTGAAAATATTCAAAAAGTCTCTACTGCAATTAATTCATTGTACATGAAGCTGAGAAATCGTTATTAACCGTTTTCAAGGTTCTGCATTTGCCCCAAGATATTTTACAGGTGGTATCTTGACTTATGAACATGATGGTCTCTTCTAATGAGGGTCGTAGGTTGTGATGGTTGTAAAATGGATCATTATATAACCAATCCAATTTTAGTACTTTTTTTTCCCCAATGGTCAGTAAGTGAACATGGGATGCTGCAAATGGCTGTTTGCCAAGCACCCAAACTGTGGTCACATGTTATTTTGGAACTATGGAGTTGGGTCATAAGTACCTTTTGTACAGTTAGTCCTCAGTTTACAACCAGTTGTTTAGTGACTTCAAATGGTCAATAAGCGACTGGTTATAAATTGAGGACTAGCTATGCAAAATTCTGTGCATTCTTGAATTTCTTAGTCTTGCTCACCTCTGTGGGGTTTGGCAAGGTTTTATGGCAAGGTCTGTTTTACAAAGTTTTCATTGTTATGTCTTTTGATCTTCCTTCACAGAAACACAAAAAGAATATCTTATTGTCAAGGAGGAAGCTGGCAAAGCAGGAAATAGGATGTCTTGGAACAGAGATGTCTGCTTTATAAATAATTTGTAGATGGTCAAAACAGAAAAGCCCCCTACCCATTCCCAAGAGTAGCTATAGGTCTTTTCAACAAAGTTGCAAGAAAGAAACCCAGGGTTTAAACACACCTATAAAAAGAAGTAGATCCTTAAACTTTGTAGACCCTAGTCCTTATTATTCTCTCCATGTTTCATCATTTGCCTTTCTGTGAAAATTTCAACGTGGCATTTTGAATTCTTACAGGAAAAACATATTATTGTTTATTTTTATTTATTTCATTTGTCAAAAGCTTACAATATAACAAACAAGAATAAACGTAAGTTTAAATACAAGAAATAGGAACTAATAATTGGGGACAATAGGACAGGAACGGTAGGCACAATTGTGTGCTTATGCACGCTCCTTACAGACCTCTTAGGAATGGGGTGAGGTCAATAGAGGTTAGTTTGAGGGTAAAGGAGTGGGGGTTTGAGCAAGTGACAACAGAATCAGGTAGTGAGTTCCAGACATTGACTACTCTGTTGCTGAAATCGTACTTCCTGCAATCGAGTTTGGAGTGGTTTACATTTAGTTTATATCTGTTATGCACGCGAGTGTTGTTGTGGCTTGGATAAAAGCCTGACATCTATGAATTTCTGCAGGTTAGTCCTGTTTATGCTTGGGTGGGGGGAAAACTGGTGTGAAAGTATGATTCCAGTATAGCTTTTGCAGATAGCTCTATGAATAAATATTCGTTGAATATTAGTGAGCTCCAAATTTGGTGGGAATGTCTCTGACTTGAATTTTACATTATCCTTACATCCTACAAGAGAAGTTTGTAAAGACCCATATTACACTGATCACAACATCCTATACTCACGTAATTGCCATTTATGGTCTTCACAATTGGTTTCCAAAAAAGTAAAAACTACAGGGAATACACTAGGAAGTCACAAGTTGCAGTCATATGACATTGCACTTAATGTCCATGGGTGATTCGCTTAATACCCATAGCAGAACTGACATCGTAGTTGAGTGTGACATTGTAGTTGAAAGCCACAAGACTTTCCCTTTACAATCGCACCACAGAGTTACCAGTTCCAACTAGAGTCCGTAACTGTGGCTATCTATATGTTTATTGCCAGGATAATTTTTTTAAAGGAACTGTGAAAGGTAATGAGGTTTTACCAACAGTGATACCAAAGGCTATAAAGATTATTATCACCCCCATCTCATGTAATGTAGAGGCAAATGTGTACATTTGTTCCCTATTGAGGCTGTCTAAGACAGTGCCTCCCAATCTTTCTGGGGTCAGGGACTGATTTTGGAAGAAAAATTGTCTTCTTTGCAGACTGTGGGAGGATGGAGAGAGGAGGAGGAAGATGATTTCACATACAACCTAGATCCTGCACATGTGCAAATGAAGGTTCATTGCTTTTGTGGACCAGTTCCTAATAAACCATGGACTGGTACAGGTCCACGGCCCGGGGGCTGTGATATACCCGGTGATATATGTGAATCTACCCAGTAGTTTGGTTCAGGACAGAAATTAAGATCCACTTCAAAAATATTTCCAATTCTGATTTGGAAGCAAGCCATAATTGTTTGGGCTTACTTGCATTGCTCAAGCAAGAGAAGGTAAGAATAAAGGATCTATGTGCGGTCCTGGCATATTTTTACTTCCTAGGATACACATTATATAGTTGGAAGAGTAAGAAAGTTGAACGTAACCTCTGCCATTCATTACAGAAGTATATTCTGCCAACTAGGTTGGAACTCTGCATGGTGATGTTTTGAATCAGCCTAAATCAGAGGTTCCCAACCTTTTCCTATACCTCGCACCCCTAGAACGATTCTGATATAATCTCTCACCCCTTACAAAAGTAAATAATTATATGCACATAATTATGCATATATATTATAATTTTGAAACTTCTAAACCCAAGTTTTTGCACTCCCTGGAATATTGTCTCACAATCCCTAGAGGGTGCAAGCACCCCCAGTTGGGAACCCCTGGCCTAAATGCAGATAGTCCTCAACTTAAAATGGCAATGGAGTCAAGAATTTTCATCTTATGTCATGACAGCCATAAGTCAAGGCACTCATTTGATAGACCTCATTTTATGACATTTTTTGTGACTTTTTTGTGTTGTAAAGCAAGCACCATAGTTGTTAAGTGAACCCATTGTCTGCAATGGATGTTTCTTGCTGGCCCTAAGCAACCAGTCATAAGTCAAGGACTACCTATAGTTCAAAGTATTCCACTTGAATCACAAGTATGAGTAACTATTTTGGGTTTTTGCTGAATAGACAGGGAATCAAATTTGGTCTCACTGTAAGTGTGCATGATGATGCATCAAAAGGCTTCTTTCCGTAGCTTATCTTTAGCTTTTGGTTATGACTTCTGGTAATATAATATTCTGGAAGGGCATTGATTGCCACTTCTTTTGTGAGTTTGTTAGTGTGGTAAGTCTGCATGTTATGACAAAAGTGAATCCTTTTAAGTCAAGAATTTCAGCAGCTTAATTTTAGACAAAATAGTACATGATAAAGATAAATTGTTATGGGAATCAGTTCTGTACCAATATTAGGATGCAGGGATAATGATCTCTGTGTGTTGTGAGGAGGGAGAATTAAGATTTATTAATTCTGATGTTTTACGATGTAAAAAATAAAAAATAATAATAAAAATATATTTTTTTAAAAATTACATTTTGACTGGCTTAGTCTTGATCAAAAACATTTTACTTGGAATATTTTCCACAAAAAAGCCAGAGAAGTAGAAGTATAATTCTGTGTACAGGTAGTCCTCGATTTAGAACAGTTACAACAGCATTGAAAAAGTGACTTATGACCATTTTTCACTTTTACGACCATTGCCCATGATCCTGTGATTAAAATTCAGGCGCTTAGCAACTGACTCACATGATAGTTACAGTGTCCTATGGTCATGTGATCAGCTTTTGCAATCTTCTCACAAGCAAAGTCAATGAGGAAGCCAGTTTAATTTAACAACTGTTTATCAATTTAACAAGTGCAGTGAATCACTTAACAACTATGGCAAGGTCGTAAAATGGGGCAAAACTCACTTAACATATGCCTCCCTTAGCAACAGAAATTTTGGGTACAAATGTCATAAGTTGAGGACTACCTTTACATACATCTGGGAATACAAAGAACAGTGTGAGTTGTTTCTGAATAAAATACACATAAGAAAATTGCAGGGTGAGGTTCCATTCCTTAGCCAAGTATCTCCAGTAACATATGATGTTTTGAAATATGTAAATAGAATTAATGAAATAGGACTGAACTCAGTAATATTTAAGTAAATTAGGTTTGGCATATATGTCTGTGTAATATGTGCATATATATGCATATATTTTATTAAATTATGAATCAATGTTACTTGGAATATTTTCCACAGTTAAATATTTTACCAGAGACATTATCTAGCATTAACTACCTTTGTACCTTACTATTTCAATTCTATTTTTCCACAAATGTTTAAAACCATGTTTACATTCAGCATAAGTAATTTTGACAATCTTCTTTGAAAATAATAGCTTAAATTGATATTGTTTTCATCCTCTACCTAGTTAGAGCTGTCTTGATTGAATGCCATATTCTGTTCCTGTATCTTGAATAAGGTTATATGAGATGCATGGAATGAAAGCATGTTTAAGTTGAAAGCAGAGGTTACAAAAGACATTTAGCAGAGAAAACCAATGAGTAACTATCAAACATAGCCTCCACTCCCAGTTCAGTGAGGTATTCTTGTAGGACAGAGGGAACTTTATCTTGGTTAGAGCTTCAAATTCTTGAAGTAATGCATTCTTTCATGATGAGAAAAACCTTATAGTCTTGTAACAATACAACCCTATTTATAACTCCAATCACTGAGTGGATTGAAAATTGGATTATGATTGCAATTTATGAGCGAATTGCATATAGATATAGATTTTGTATGGACAAATATAATGAAAGTTGGAACTCATACAAAGTACGCTAAAAAAAGAAAGATAGCTAAATAAATGTATTGGGAAATTAACATCTATGTACTTGAATAATATTTATATTAGATAAGTATATAATTACTAGCTTGATACCCATGCATTGCTATGAAACTATGTGGTCGGGCTTAGTTTTTGGGAAGGAAAATAAGGGGGGGGGAATTCTGTTTCTGCCTACCAGCATCCATCTGGCTAGAGTCCTGTCAGTGTGTTTGGAAAGTGAAACAGTATTTGCTGAGTGAGCAAGAAGGAGACAGCAAGGAGCCTGGGCGTGGCTTAGCTCAACTGTTCTGTACTAAAACTGCTTGCTGTTCTGAAACTGAAATTCCTCTCCACTGCTTGTGGAGATTTCTTTTCAGGTGGGGAGAAGTAGTAGAACTCCTTAGCATCAGAGCGTGTTAATATAATATACGAAATACTAATGCTGTGATGGTCATTTTGAAAAATCCTTCCTTAGTGAGCACCTAGAAGCCAAGTGGAACATACGTGCCAAATTTCAAGTTTGTAGGCTTTACGGTTCTGGAGATTTTGTGATGATGCGTGAGTGGTATTTCGCTTTAATATATAGAGATTAACTCAATTGCTATATATATATATATATTGCTATATATATATATTCATATTCTTTTTTTGTTTTTTTCATTTTTAAACACCTTTTATATGTAGTTTAATATTTGCACTATAGCTATCTCTGCTTTGTTTTCATTTTCTGTTTATTTTAAAGCAATTTTTAAAAGACAATACACTCCTGTCTCTATGGGCTGGGAAGTAAATCCTACCATATCAAATATAAACTACTGTATTAAGAAACCATATTCAGAGAAATATATTTTAGGAGTGCAATCAATAAGGATGTTTTGCTAACCAGTAGCACTAATACTCACAATAGGTTATTCTGCTCAGCACACAAGGATTCATCTTTTTCTGACAACTGTGGTCTTTATGACAGAGTTGGTCTTGGCAGATTGTCCAGAACAAGATGATGTTTATCTCCATTAACTTTTCTATCAACTTGCTAAAAAACTACTTTAAATTACAGCAGTATGCTAAACTTCAGTCTTCTTAATTTATTATATTTTTTTAATTCTTGTCTATCTCTGCATTTATTTTCACACTGTTTTAATGTTTTAAAATATTAAAACAAAAACATCCTATAAACCTATTGTAAATAATACATATATTAAAAAGAATAAAACATAACTTTGGGCATGGTTTGAAATATTCCCAGTATGTGTTTTAATTATCTACAACTTTATGAGATGTTGCATACTGAATTGTAGAAAAGTAGTAGGTTGAAAGTACTTAGCACTAAATTCATAACAATATTGTTTGTTTCTCCATAATATTCATAATATTTTAGAGCTTTGGATTTCAAATAGAACATTACATGGGCTTCATGCATCACATTAAACTCTGTATTATATTTACCATGGTTTGAGTAATAAGCTACAATTGTCTGGATTCAAATAACATGGTGGGCCATAAACCATTGTTTACAACCACAATAACAGGTTTTAAAGAACAAGATATGCCAAAATCCAACTAACAGATGAAGAATGTATGTATGATCTCCCGCTTCATTCAATTTCTCTATCTTAATTCTTAGAAGGCGGAATACTGCAGAGTTAAAACACAAGGAATCAGAAATGATTTCCAATGCAGATCCATAGATGAAACAGGACAGACACTCATGTCAGTTGGAGGCAAGAGATAAACAAGAGAATTGTAGCAGTTGCTTTTATTAAAGGATGGTGTATTTGTGTGTGGGGGGGGGGTGGGAACAGCTCTATGCATGGTTGCTATATCGGATGGCTTTTGGGGACATCCTACCCCCCAAAAAGTCATACTCACTGGGAAAGTTGTCCTCCTGATACATTTGGAGAAAGGTGCCTTAGAAATGCTAAATTAGAAGCCCCATTATTGAGTTTTTCTATTTAAAAGTGTCCCCCAATCAATCAGAATAGAGCTGGAAGGGACCTTGGAGATCTTCCAGTCTAACCCCCTGCTCAAGCAGGAGACCCATTTCAGACAAGTGACTGTACAATATTTTCTTAAAAACCTCCAGTGATGAAGCATCCACAACTTCTGAAGGCAAGCTGTTCTACTGGTTAATTGTTCTTACTGCTAGGAAGTTTCTCCTTAATTCCAGGTTGCTTCTCTCCTTGATTAGTTTCCAACCATTGTTTCTTATCCCAATCTACAGTTTTGTTGAAACTACAATCCTAAAATTTTCAGTGCTTGTAACTAATTGTAGACATTATAATTTAAACTAATTTGGAGAGAAGCAAATTGGGTGTAGAAGTTAAGATATTAAATGAGGAGACCAAGATTCAATTCCTACTTAACTGGAATTTACCAAACAACTCTGAGTCTATTACAATCTTCAGCTCAGTTACTTCCTAGATTTGTTATTGTAAAGCTGAAATAATAACAAACATGATGCTCATTCTTGCTACAACTTTATGCATTTTCTATGCATGAGTTCATACTAACTCAGTTGGACTTACTTCTGAGCACAGATAGGATCACACTCTGGAGTCCAAATTTCTACACTCTGGAGTCCAAATTTCTTTTTAGGAAAATAAATGCTTAAGATGCATTGGATGCCTGAAGAACTATTTTATTAATCCACGTGTGTAAAGACTGCTGAAAAATGCTACTGGCAAATTGTAAAAGGGTAGACATGGTAGAACGTATCATTTATATAAAAACCCATATTTCAGGAAATCAGTCATACCCCTCCTTAGCTCCCTGTGTTCTTAAACCAGGGGTCTTCAAACTTGACAGCTTTAAGACTTGTGGACTTCAACTCCCAGAATTCCTCCTTCAGTCATGTTAGCTCAGAATTCTGGGAGTTGGAGTCCACAAATCTTAAACTTGCCAAGTTTGAAGACCCTTGTCTTAAATTAACGTTTCTTACAAGGAAAGGTCTTGATAAGAAGACCTTTTGATTTTGAAATATGTCAGTTAAATTGCATTTTTAGAGGATAGTGTCTGGACAAATCAGCTAGATGTATAGACTGTTTAATTTCCAATTCAGTTGTTGGTATTTATTATCAATAACATATCAACAACAATTTGTTATTGATATTGTTATTGGGCAGGCATTATGATATAATTTTAAGGACTTCAGTTGGAGAAATTTGTATATTACTCTTGGTTAATAGAAATTTTATTTAGTGACCTTGGATTCAGGACACATGGAGTAGTGTCTCCTCCACAGAGGGGTTCATGGCTAGCATGCCATTGACCCAAAGTTACCTATGTCCCAACAAATGACCTGGGGAAAGTCTCACACTTTGGACCTGGTTTTTATCTTGCGGTAGTGATAATGTGATCTGGGAGCTGGGCAATATATGTACTCGAGACAGAAAAAAAAATGAAATCTTGATTTTGGAATTTGCTGTTTAAATTAGTTTGTTACTTTGGAAATGGGTAATATTTACTAAATATGCAAAAGTTAAAAAATAGAGGTTATAATTTTACATTGTATTCTACTAAGCTGAAAAAAGTTGGAAATCAATACTTTTTTCCCTTTCTCCTATACTTTTCCTTTCTCTATCTCTCTCTTTCATTTCCCTAATATGTTTATTTTCATTTGTATTTTATATCTATATCTATCTATCTATCTATCTATTAATGTATTAATATATTTTAATTAAAATATTTTTAAAAATCTCTCTGGGCTATCTAGAATTGTCTATATGAAATTGCAGAGGGGCAAAAAATATATGCATAGTATGTTACACCCATTGCCTCCTAGTAATCTTCGTAATAGCTTTGAGTGGTAGATTATTTTGAGAGGTGAGAATTCCCTATCTGATTTTAAATGCAAATTCAAATTTGGGATTCCTTAATTCTAGTCTAGTTCTGTTTTCTTTTTAATAAGTTCCTTCATTAATCTTGATCATCTAAAATGATTCTTATAACTTCTGATATCCTGAATATGCATTGGCTAATGCAGAGAACGAAACAAATATTGACAAGTACTTAAATGTTTCTGGCTTTCATACTAATTTTTTTATGTGCAAGGTTTCTCTGATGTTTGTTTTATATAAGGTAATACTTTATGTTTAGAAGGAAATATCCAGATTAGCAAATTACCCTGAAGGTATAGTCTGGTTGAAAAATTGTTCAAACACTTGATGTGAAAATAACATGTGATGTCACTGGAATATTCTAGAATCCTTGGGGAATGCTTTGCTCTGCGGGCCAAATATGATGTGCCATGAGCCTTTGCAGTATTCAGATGCTACTAAGATTAGAGATGTTTCTTTTTGGTGTTCTGAGGGAGGAAATTTGGCCTGTTGACTTAAAAGTGAATAATTTGAGGTATTAAGCTGATCTTTAAACAATTTTTTTAAAGCTTTCGAGTTTCTCCAACAACAAATTTTTGTATTTTAAGCATTTATAGTCTATGTCATTTAATGTTGATGTTTTGAAACTCTGGAATGTTCAAGTTATGATCAACAAAAATGGGTTGCACATCAACTATATGACAAGTTGGCAAAAAACATACAAATCTGTAAAACAAGATGGCCTTGCCAGCATTTATCATCCTGCTCTGAACAGAAAGTACTTGCAAAAACCTAACACTGTTTCTTATATTCATCATCCCACAGAGCTCATGCAATCATAATAGTAGATAATATTATTTGGCTTTACTGTAGAATGAGCCAGAATTTCTAAAGAGAGAAAAGAAATACGACCATTTTGCTAAATTAAGCAGATCCAGAAATTAAATTATGTTAAATAGTTAATAAGAGGAAATTGCAATTGAAAACAACAAATGAGTAAAGAATAATTGTGGACAAGAAGTAATGGCTTTACTTTTTCCAGCCAAAATAGGTAACAAATAAATAACCAGTAGTTATTTGTAGTTAGTAAATAATACAATTTACAAAGTTACAATGCTTATCCCTGATTTATATGTCGTCTAATTAGCTATTGGTGCTACCATTTTAAATTCACTTCAAACATTATAATCCTTGGCTGTCACACATGTTTTACTGTATAGTAAATCAAATCCATAAATTTTAAAACAAGACTCTTGATCTCATAATTGAGATAAATGATTTTTAAAACACAAACAGGAAGCCATTCTGTGTGCTGCTCCTAGTGACTTTTCCAGATGACCCTGTGAATTATAAATCAATATGCACATTACAGCTTGTTTTGTATTATAACTGGGGAGTACTGTGATGTAACAATAATTATGTTGGCTGGTTCATTGTTGCACTTATAATTGGTAGTATACCTGACGCCTTAGAATCCTATAGCATTTGTAGGGCATCCTGAAAGAAATGCAAGCATTTGATTTGACATGCAACTTCTGAAATATAAACCAGATGCTGAGAAAAAGAAAGATTTATATTTAATGAACACTTTTCTGCAGAACATCACTTTTCTTACTTATTACAGTAAATGGTTCTTCCTTGTCTTAAAAATAAACCTAGAGAGGAACAAAGGTGATCTGAGTGGAAAATAAAACTTGCATCACAAGAAGCAACATAGATGTTTATTTCAAGCTGTAATCTAGCTGTGTGCCTTTTAGTAACTGATTCTATAAGTTTCTAAGAAATGTAGCTCATTTCCATACCAGTGATTTATAGTGGTTTTCACAGCACCACCCAAACATCATTGAAGTGATATAAAGCCTGGCTTCCCTGTTGTTGTTTTGGCACAATAGTTGAACAATTGTAGGAGATGTTCTAAATCCCTAGTGTGCAAATGACCTTTGTGTTAGCCAACAATGTGATTATTAATGTATCTGTTCAAAAAGTAAGTGATTGTAATACTAAAATGGTTAGAAATTATTTGGTTAGGGAAGGGTTAGGGTTGGGGTAGGCAATAAAAATTGTGCTTGGGCAGCAAACCACCACAAATACTTTCCAGTACAGTTTTAATACAAATGGGAAGTTCATACATTCCAGCGGCATTTTATTCTTGCTGGAGTATGTCCTACCTATCTTTTATATGTAGTGTAAACTAAAAATAAACGCTTTAACAACGTTCGTTCCCAAAGTGTATCGCTAAATGTCTGAAGATTCTCAGTCATTCAGATCCTGGGCTGTCCCCAAAGGTGCTTTTTCATGAGGCAATTGGACTTCCTGTTTTTTCTTTGAAGATGTTTTGCTTCTCATCCAAGAACCTTCTCTAGCACTGGCTGGATGGTAGGGTCGCTTCTTGGATGAGAAGTGAAACGTCTTCAGAGAAAAAACAGCAAGTCCAGTTGCCTCTTGAAAAAGCACCTTTGGGACTTTAACAATGTTGTTAACATTTCTCTTTAAAGTAATTTAACTCCATTTAACTTTCAAATGCACAGAATAATCAACCAGTCCTTTGAAACAATGAATAATGTGGTGTTTCTATTACCAGACTACACTATTTCAGATTGCTTCTGAAATAGTCACACACAGTAGACAGAAAAAGAAAATAAGAACAATCTCTGGACTTTTCCTTCACATTCTGTTTCTTTGTTAAGAAAGAACATTTTGTCATGTAATATCCTCACCTGCTGCCTAGAGTCAAAATCCGAAAGAACTAAAGTACTCCATTTATGGGTTTAATTATGCCCCCTGATATTATGTGGAATCATAACTTTGGTGGGGATTCAAAAATTTCTGCTTCATCGAATTACTAACTATCCCCAAATGGTTTTCTGAAATCAATTCAGGCATTAAGCCAGAAGTAATGGCTTTGCAGATCCTTTAGGGAAGCTTGCATTTATAAGTTTTTACGTACAAATTTGTGTATCCTATGCTCTGGGTACACAAATTTGACAGAGTCCTCAGGAAGTGGCTAACAGCTCATATTATGTCCCCATGCTATGATTGTGTGTTTGTGTGTGTGTGTGTTGTGCAAAATTTACATTTTCCTGAAAAAATGGCATCAAGGGATCCATCGCACAAAATTTCCATAGTACTTCCCAAGGTTTCAGTCCTATTTTCATATGACAAACTGAAGGGGAGGGGATTCCCACCATTCACCAAGCTTCTGTTGTCCATTCCTATAATTTATTCATGTGCGCTGTGTTCATATATTTTTCCTCATCATATTTTCAAATATTTAACAAGCAGAAGAGCTTGTTTTCAGACTATGCCTTTTCAGTACAGGTAGCCCTCGACTTATGACCACAATTGAGCCCAAAATTTAGGTTGCTAAGTGAAATATTTGTTAAGTGAGTTTTGCCCCATTTTACAACCTTTCTTGCAGTTTTTAAGTGATTCACAGTAGTTGTTAAGTTAGTAACACAGTTGTTAAGTGAATCTGGCTTTGTTTGGCAAAAGGTTGCAAAAGGTGATCACATGACTTGGGATACTGCAATCATCAAATATAAGTCAGCTGCCAAGTATCTGAATTTTGATCACGTGATAATGGGGAAATTGCAATAGTCATGTGAAAAAGTGTAAACAAAATTCAGTGCCATTGTAACTGAACACACAGTAAATGAACAGTTGTAAATCAAAGATTAGAATAAAACAGAATAGAGTTCTTTATTGGCCAAGTGTGATTGGACACACAAGGAATTTGTCTTGGTACAAATGCTCTCAGTGTACATAAAAGAAAAGATACATTTGTCAAGAGTCAAGAACCATCAGGTACAATACTTAATAATAGTCATAGGGGACAATAAGCAATCAAATCAGACTAGGAAACAGTCAATAAAAATCATTAGGATACAAGCAACAATAAGGACGATAAGGAGTGATAAAAAGATTTAATAGTAGTAGTGCAGACTTTGTAAATAGTTGGACAGTGTTGAGGGAATTGTTTGTTTAGTAGAGTGATGACTTTCGGGAAAAAACTGTTCTTGTGTCTAGTTGTTCTGGTGTGCAGTGCTTTATAGCGTCATTTTGAGGGAAGGAGTTGAAACAGTTTATGTCCGGGATGTGAGGGGTCTGTAAATATTTTCACTCCCTCTTTTTGACTGTGCAGTATAGAGGTCCTTGATTGAAGGCAGATTGGTAGTAATTGTTTTTTCTGCAGTCCTAATTACTCTCTGAGTAAGGAGTGATTACTTTGAGTGATTACCTGTAGTTGTACAATAGCTGCATGGATTATTGGACTTGATTGCCAAGTAACCCACTTCTCAGTCCTTTCCAAATCTTGACGTAGTATATTTCAAGAGTTTGTTCTGATGAAAAATTGGTTATCTCAGGAGAAAGAGAAAGAAAATATACACAGGAATTATTAATAATGTAGTTTAGCTCGAAGCAAATTGAGATACACACACACACACTTTTTCTTACTCTGTGTTCTTCCTAATCGACTCTGTAAGTGCAACTCAACCTATTTCAATCTCAAACCCTCACCCAGGAGTGATTCCTGAGTTGCCAGTGTGCAGTAAGTAAATGAATTAACTTACAATATATCCTGGTGCATAGGCCATTTCAATCTTTTGAAATTCAACATGGACTTTCATTCAAGGAATGTTATCTACTACTTCCTTACTAACCTCATAGCTTTTCTTTATTTATGTGATGAAGACCAATTAGGGGAAAAAACCAGAATTCAAAGATGAGACTATTTTAGAATCAAGATAGATGTGTATGTGAGTTCCTCATTACTCATCCCCGTTTGAGAAATATGTCCAGCCAGTGTATGGGAATTGGATAGGTAGCAATTGTGACCTGTCCCCTTAAGGGAATGCATCATGGTAAATGTAGTTAAGGTATCCTGGGAAATGTAGTCCATGTCACATGACCACATCTGTAATCCTAATTGGTCACTAAATTGACCCTTGATGGGTTGGAGGAGTTTTCCTCACTCTTGGCTGAACTCACGGACTCGTGGTAACTGTTCTACTTCTATCATTACAAGATGGGAGAAAAAGGATAGGAGATAAACCATCTTTTTACCTGCAAGACAGATATGCAAAGGATTGGTCATTAAAGAAGAACTTCATCACAAATGTGAGTTATGAGAATACCTGATGAACCAATAAAAGTACTTCGTTATGGATGTTTTGTGGAATTTATCTATCTGCATCTGTACATAAGACAAATCTACCACTGTACAGAATACAGAACAATTATCAAACATTAACTATGCTTGTGCTTATGTTTACTCAGTTGGAGAGTTGAGTGTAATGTTATCTTGGGAAAAAATGATGAAGATTCAAGTTAATTGGGATAGGAGCAACATTTGTACTATAAAAGATCCTACTGTTTTTCTGTAGCGCTTATTCTGTCAGAAGACATGATGAGATTTACAAGTGAGCAAAACATTGGTTTATATATAATTTAATTTTATCTATACCAAAGTTTTTAGGCTGATAGACTTTAAAATAACAGCTTAGGGTTCAAGATAGGAAGACTGAAAGCAAAGCTAGAAGAAATGATAGGCTTGTTTGTTTCTTGAGGAGTATAAAGCACTATAATTTGTGCATTTCTTGGGTGGAGTCTAAGATTTACTTTTGGGGAGTGGGATTGGAGACTAAGAAATGAATAATTTTTTCTGAGTATATGAATTCCTTTCTCTTGAGTGGCTACACATGACGTCCTACAATGTGGTTTATCTGACTGGCTTGGTATTTTGAGTGCAAAGTTTGAAAAACATAATTTGAGACTTAGATCTCTGTCTGAACACAGACAGTTGTAGTTTATTCAAATTGTGATTTAATGGTTAAAGAGAGAGAATAGGTCCCAAGCTTTTATTCTCTTGGCTCCCTTCCCTTTGCTCCTGCTAAGTCATCAGTCATATTTCCAAGAAATTGCCTTCCTTTCTAACTTAATTGACTGTCCTGTATGTTCTTGATTTGTTTTCTTCCCGTATAGCTGTTCGGCAAGAAGAGTCTGGGGCTTTCCTATTGCTGAGTTAAATTGCTATTCACTCATTTTTGAATTGGCAGAAAACAACTAGCAAACAAATTTATTGCCCTGTTGTTGATCCTTATCTATTTAGCATTTATTACATCTATTTTTGGCTTGCAACCAAAATGACTAATACGGTAGAAGTCTCCTCAGTTGGGCTGGCACTTGATTCTGAAATGGGGCACTTCAGGCAGATCAGTGGAGTGAAAACAGAATTTTGAATTTATAAAAGTTAAGTAAGGAGTAGAAGAGGTTGATGGTAGAAGCCTAGTCAGACAGATTGGAATACAGATGTTCTGGTCACTGATTTGATTAGCTTGTCATGGAAAGAATATGTAGTTTTGAAGCAGTGTCTGATGAATTCCATTCTTAAGAGGCTTTGAGCAATCAATCATTCTCCTGGCACAGGGCTGTCAAACTCGTGGCCCACGGGCCACATACGTTACATGCTGGCCACGTTCACACTCAGTTTAGCAAAAGGGGAAGTCACAACATATCACATGATAATGTCGTGACAATGCGAGTTTGACACCCCTGCCCTAGAAGATCATGTGATCAATAAGAAACTTGGAAAACATTAATACTTCCATGGTTCTTCAAATTCCATCACCACTTCTAGATTATTGTTTCCTACCCTGGCATCTCTCTTTACGTATAATATTCCATGCACAGAATCCCCCAATATCACCACTGCTAAGAATTTGGAGATTTGAAATTCACACACCTGGAAGATACCAGAAAATGTCTAGACTGAGTGACTCTCCATATGTATGAATGCATGTTAGGGTTGCACTGAATAAAACAGTAACACATAATTTTCATATTAAAAAATTAACCATTTCAAACATTCCCCCTTTTGTTCTTTTTCAGAACAATGATTCCTGTTACTGAATTCCGCCAGTTCTCTGAACAGCAGCCAGCCTTCCGTGTTTTGAAGCCATGGTGGGATGTATTTACAGATTACCTTTCTGTTGCCATGTTGATGGTTGGTGTGTTTGGTTGCACATTACAGGTAAATAAACAGGACTCCAAGTTAAAAATGAATAATACCATAGAAGCAGGACTATGATGTGTCTCAAGATTCTAAATGCTGGTTAAAAAAAAGATCTAAGATCATGGATACTAGAATTATTTGTTCATCTGCTCAAGTAACATAACAGACCAATTTGCAGTAGTGTTAGTCAGCTTTTGGAGTAGTGGGCTCCAGAATCACATGTGGTCATTTAAGTAATATGATGTAGGAGAAAAGCAAGCAGAGTTGGTGGGTGGAGTTAAACATGTCATCAGTTTAGAATCTTTAATTCTTAACTAGGATCAATTTAGTGTTGACCATTAGTTGATTAGATTCTTGCACATAGGTTTGTATAAATCTATGCTGCAACTTTACAAATGGTCCTGATTCTTTGCTTTGACAAATATCTTTTTATTTAGCTATCATATTAATATAAGGTCTACTCTACACTTGACAGCTGATAGTTCCAGGTTAACATCTGTTTTAAATTATAGATCTATATAAACTTGATCCTATCGAAGTCAGGCACAAAGAACCAGTACCATTGGGTAGATTACAGCATAAACTATTGAAACCTATACATAAGAATCTAGTCAATTAACAGTCAGCACTAACTGGCACTAGATAAGGGCCAATGGCATTTATAGGAAGGTGGAGTTGGATCTCTTGTGCTAATGCAAGGACTCTAAACTGGTGTCATGTTTAATTCTGCCCCCCAGCTCTGCTTGTTCTTCTACTTATAATGAATCTTTGGCACAGTTATGTGTGTGTCCAAATGGAGCATTCTCCTAATCTGTGCCCACACATTTGTAGTACATTGGGAAAGATTCTCAAATGTATGGCTTTAGTTCACAGAGTTGTTTACAGCTCCCGGCTTTGTATGTAACCCCAGCAACTCTCTAAAAATTACTACATGAGTAAATCCAGCGTGACAAAAAAAGGTACTTAATGAATACATAGGTAGTAAATATTTACTTTTATTTTGATTTACTTTCATTAAACACAATTTTGTTTGGCCCTGATAGCTTCCTTTTGGTCTAAATGTTTAGATCAAAATTAATAAGATTCATGTCCTTGGTATGTGCTAATTTGGGAAGAGAAGGGGAACAAAACTTTTTCTTCTAAATTTAATTTTAAAGAATGACAAAAAAATAATTTGTAAGAAAGAAGGGGAAAGATTGTATTAAAGATTTACAAAACAAACAATTATGTAGGAGTTTACAAAGAAAAAACACATTCCATTGTTATTCGTATAGGTCACTTTTGATTGGAATGGATACGAAGATAATTGCACAAGAGTTTAGCATTTTAATTTCTCTAACATTTCAGCCAAAAATCTCTTATATCTCATCTTTTATCTGTTAGCAAGTAATATAGCCTCATTACTCAATGAGCAAAAATCCATTCAGTCTCTCTCTCTCTCTCTCACACACACACACACACACACACACAAAATCACAATCTTAAACAAGTAAACCAACTTGTTTTCCTTTCCTTTAATTAATTTAAGTAATTTATAATTTTCTCTAAAAATGCAACAACAAAAGTTCCTTCCCATATTGTATCTCATTTCTATAAATAAATCCTTAAAGCCTTGTTATTCAGACTTAAGAAAAATTCCATTAAAAGCTACCAGAAATAACAACATATTGAAAATCTTGATCTTTAATCCCTTCAAATACTCTCCCACAAATTAATTTATCATTTTTTCTGTATTTCCTTTCAGAAAGTCCTTCACAAGTTTAACACCATAGCCTATCACTGTTTCTAAAACTATAACAACAAAAATCTTACATACATATACAATATATATATTAAAAAATCCTTGATTGAAAAAGTAAACTTTATGATCCTCCTTTCAAAAATCTTGATCTTTATTCCTTTTAAGTAGCTGATTTCTTTTCATTTGCTCTTCATCTTTTCTCATAAACTCCTTTATAAATACAACACATGTCTTTTGTAGGTCCACAATAAAAAGTTGTCCATGTCACTTTTCTGAGTTGAAATCCACACATTCAAATTACTCTTTTGATCCATGATTTGGGTGTCCTTTTTAACTATTAAAGTGTCAGCCAGTTTCATTTGTACAATAAGCTCTGTTAAAGGTCTTGGCCAATATCTTTCTTGTAGCCTGTCATTTTTAAATTAATATCCAAAGCAGCCTGTTTCTCGGTTGTATTCTCTTCTATCTCCTGTTTTAAATTCATTTTTATAGTAGCAGACAATCTTAAAAGTTTTGAGTGCATTGTTGCCAAATATCCTTCCAGATTTAAAATACTTTTCTCCATTTTATATTGTTCAGTACTTTTGAGTGCATATGTATCTGAGTATGTGAGGCAAAGAATATAGTCTTTCAAAGGTAACATTCTGCAAAGTCATCTAGATCGTGAGTCCTTAATCCCCAGTCAAGGGATCAGCATCAGTCTGTGGAATGCCAGAAACCGGTCTGCACAAACAAAGCCCCATCTGTGGGATGCAGACAGCATACATATGGTCCATGGAAAAACCTCTATTCACAGTACCAGTCCCTGGTGCCCAAAAGGTTGTGGGCCACTGATCTAGATAATAAATTTGCCTTTTTTTGCACTGACTGTTGCTGTGGATTTTGCCTTATATTGAAAGATAGTTCTCCATATATTCCAGAGTGTTTCCTCTTTCTCTCTTACTGGAATTCAATTAGTTGGATAAAAACAAAATTGAAAAATCTGGAACATAACGATTTTTTAATTTGTATCATACAAATAGCATTCAAATGCTATATATGGCATTAAGTTGTTCTTATTCTCTTTCCTTCCACACATACTGTATTCTGTCTTTCTTGAATTGGCAGTCAATAGCAGCTATATATATAAGACTGAAATTCTTGACTCTAAAGGCCTGTATTCTTGGCCAAAGGCCTAGTGCTAACTAAACTTCCTACTTCTGGCTTTTCCCAGTCAGTATTACCAGGATCACAAGAGTCCATGTAAATTGTTTCCAAGGTATGAACAAAATTATTTGTGGGAGTGGAAGGTAATGGAAACCACAAACATGTAGAGAAAATAGGTGGAAATTGATAATCTGGTTCGGCATAATATTGCAGCCAGAGTAGAAATATTATTAAATAAAAACTCTGGATGTAAGGTCCTGGTGCAGTGACCTGTACCTAAATTAGAGATCCAGATGTCTTCTTCTGTCCTTGTGGAATCTGCAGCTAGATTGGAAGGAGGTGCTAAGAAAAGGGCAAGCATTGCAGAAAGCAGCACAAAATCCCTGAAGCCTTATCTGACCGTTCCCAAAGGAATGCAATTAGTCTGACAAGATTCTTGTAACATAGGGGACGGACTATAAAGTTTCTGTTTGAGACTGTTCACAAATGGCCCTGGTTGCTTCTTCCTGACAGCACTCCATCATGCTTCTTTACCTGAGGATGCACTGGTTTGCCTTCTCCAATCTTTCAACATGACTATCATGGCAAGATACAAATTGCAGGTACAATATTAACAGATATCAGGGAAAATAACATCACCAACAGCGTTGTACCATATCACGTAGTGTAATATGATACTTGATGGTACTTCAGATCAAGACTTAATGTGGTTTGCTTTATTTTGACTTTGTAATTTGGGTGAATCCACCCATTATGGCTTGTCAATCTCTTGAAGTAAAAAAGCTAGAGCAGGGATCTCAAAACACCAGGCCGTGGCTCAGAACTAGGCCAGAGCCCGTTAGGAACCGGGCCATGCAAGCAGTGGGGCAAGTGTGTGTTTGAAGCTGTATTAGTGCAAGCAACACACATGTGTGTTACCATCCCTTCTTTTTCCCCATCCTGAGTCCATGGAGCTAGAAAGTGGAGGGCCACTGAGTTACAGTGTGCTAATGAGTAAAACTCAGGAAAATAGCAAGTAAGAAAGCACATTTTTGAATTTATACTGCTACTCATTTCCTCTTCTGCAACATAGCTGTTTTGCTGGCACAAAGCTGTGATTATTCAGATCATATCAGAAATTCAGACCAATGCGTCATTTGCAGTATCCTTATTACTAATCATGGGACTAACTGTTCAATACAAAGAATTATTTTCTGCAGAATATTGCAGTCCACAACAAAGAATTTGAAAACACTTGTATGTATTCAAACATTCTGTAATTAGGCATTGTAGTTCTAAACTAAAACTTTTCCCATCCTAATATTTCCCCTTAAAATATGAGGGCCCTCTTATATTGAGAATATAATATTAGAAGCAGATGGATTTTTCATCTTTCTTTTTGAGGTGGGAAGTCAACTTAAATTCACAATCATCCTTCTTTTGATAAATGTAGTGGTGTTTTGGGTTGCAGAGGTAGAACAGGCCTAAAACAAAACTTTTATTGAAACTGGAACTGCTAACATTTAAACCACTACATGGACCTTTTGACTTGTATATTTTCTACATAGGTTGATGAAGAATAGCTCCTTGTCCTTTCCCTCTGCAAGATTACCGCATTTGTCCCATCTATTATGGGGGCATAGAACAAAGTATAATTACAGCTTGTTCTTATTAGGTTGGTCTGGTAATCCATTCCTGTTATTGAAGTTAAGGATGCCTGGCCCTTCAACTACCAGGGTTAGCTTCATGCTCTCCTTCGAATAAATGCAGGGTTTAATGAATATACAAATACATGCCCCTGTTGGCGGTTGAAGAGATGCTTATAAACAACAATCTGGAACACCCATCTGGCCATTTTGATGGTAAAGAGAAGGCCCTGTGATTTGCTTCCTTGTTGCTAAGCAACTACAGGACATAATTTGCATGCCATTTTTTCTCCCAGGCTGCCGGAATGCCCAGATGGGAAGTGATACAGCTACAGAAGAGAAAGGAGCAAAACTGCTGTTCATTGTAAAGATTTAATCATCTGTGTCCAATTTTTCCGTTGGAAGTAAACATGGGTGCCTTTTGAAATGCTAGATTTTATGAAGGGAGCCTTTGAGTGACTCATGCCACCCAAATACAGAGGCTCACAGTTTGGAATTTTTATTCTGCATGAATATAAAATATTTGAAAAGCCCTGGTTTATGCTATTAGTCAGTCTTCCCAAAATGATTCTAGTTTTAGGAAATACAATTGAAGATATGTTCCAAAACATTATTCATGGCATAAAAACCTGATTTAGAGAAAAGTAACTTTTTGTCTATGGCTTGAAATCTCATGCCTTTCAAACCATCCAGGCTTCCAATTGCTTATTGTACCCTATGACTATTAATAAGTGTTGTTCCTTATAATTCTTGACGAATGTATCTTTTCTTTTACATATACCGAGAGTATTTGCACCAAGACAAATTCCTTGTGTGTCCAATCACACTTGACCAATAAAAGAATTCTAATTCTTCCAGCCTGAAACCTCAGGCTGTGATTATCTGCCAAGTTTACTAAAAAGTGCATCTATATTTCTATATGTTTCAATATTTAAACCACCATATTTATATGTCTCTTTTCCCACAGTCTGGTGAAATGGAGACTTGCAGACTTCGGATAGCAATATACAGTATATTGCAAGAGAGGGAAAACATCTATTACCTGCTGTGAATGGAACAGGCTAACAAATATATACATGTAATAAAATCTACAATATTGTGATTTTCTTTGTTAGTATAGTTATTTAGTTCAACAATCAACACCAAGTGAAAAGGATAAATAGCCTTTGAAATAGATGGTCAGATTGAAATGTTGGTGGCCAGAAGAATATAATAGCACTATAGTTAGTTATCATTTTTACACACAACTGATGTCTGCAGAACTTCTGGTGATTAGGGAGGTGGCATAATTCATATTCCAAATCTAGAATTTTTATAGGTAGAGATGTTTCAAGTCTGTAGATGTCTGACCTTTTCTTCCTTCACTAAAAGAGAAACTTGCCTCAAAATGTATTTTCAAAGTACAATTTTTGTTTGTGTGCATTTCAGGTGATGCAGGATAAGATCATATGCCTTCCCAAAAGAGTCCAGCCTTCTCCGAACATATCTCACCTTAATATGTCAGATATGGACTCCAGTGCAGCTCAGTTCCTTCCACCTAAGCCATCCACACCTCCTGCCACTGTTGAAATGAAGGGCTTAAAGACAGACTTGGACCTCCAGCAGTACAGCTTTATAAATCAAATGTGCTACGAACGTGCCTTGCATTGGTATGCAAAGTACTTTCCATACCTTGTCCTTATACACACATTGATCTTCATGCTATGTAGCAACTTTTGGTTCAAGTTCCCAGGGTCCAGCTCAAAAATTGAACATTTTATTTCCATTCTGGGGAAATGTTTTGACTCTCCTTGGACCACAAGGGCTTTGTCAGAGGTTTCTGGAGAAGACTCTGAGGAGAAAGACAACAGAAAGAACAACATCAGCCGGTCAAACACGGTCCAGCCCAGCACAGAAGGCAATTTGGTCAGGACACAGTCCTTAAAATCCATACCTGAAAAATTCATTGTGGATAAAGGAACTCCGGGGGCTTTGGATAAAAAAGAAGGAGAACAAGCTAAAGCATTATTTGAGAAGGTGAAGAAATTCCGTCTCCATGTTGAGGAAGGTGACCTGCTATATGCTATGTATGTTCGTCAAACAGTACTGAAAGTGATCAAGTTTCTTATCATTATTGCATATAACAGTGCGCTTGTTTCAAAAGTTCAGTTTACAGTAGATTGCAATGTTGACATTCAAGACATGACAGGATATAAGCACTTTTCTTGCAATCATACAATGGCACATCTTTTTTCTAAACTCTCATTCTGCTACCTATGCTTTGTAAGTATTTATGGACTGACGTGCCTTTACACATTGTACTGGCTCTTTTACCGCTCTCTGAAAGAGTATTCATTTGAGTACGTCCGGCAAGAGACTGGAATTGATGATATCCCAGATGTCAGGAATGACTTTGCTTTTATGCTCCACATGATAGACCAGTATGATCCTCTTTACTCGAAAAGATTTGCCGTGTTTCTTTCAGAGGTCAGTGAAAACAAACTGAAGCAGCTGAATTTAAACAATGAGTGGACTGCTGATAAACTCAGGCAAAGATTGCAAATGAATGCCCATAACCATTTGGAACTGCAACTGTTTATGCTGTCTGGACTTCCAGATACAGTCTTCGAAATTACAGAGCTTCAATCCTTGAAACTTGAAATTATTAATAATGTCATGATACCAGCTACCATTGTGCAACTTGACAATCTCCAAGAGCTCTCCCTATACCAATGTTCTGCAAAGATCCACAGTGCAGCCTTGGCATTTCTGAAAGAAAACCTGAAAGTCTTGAATGTCAAATTTGATGATTTCAGAGAACTTCCACCTTGGATGTACGGGCTCAGAAATTTAGAAGAATTGAGCTTAATTGGTTCTTTATGCCACGACATTTCTAAAAATATAACTTTGGAGTCCTTTCGAGAGCTGAAGAACCTTAAAGTTCTGCACATTAAAAGCAACCTGTCCAAAGTCCCACAGTCAGTAGTTGATGTTTCAAGTCATCTTCAAAAAATGTGCATTCATAATGATGGCACTAAACTAGTAATGCTCAACAACCTGAAAAAAATGGTCAACTTGACAGAATTAGAGTTGGTGCACTGTGATCTGGAGCGCATTCCTCATGCTGTTTTCAGCCTTAATGCTCTCCAGGAGTTGGATCTCAAGGAAAACAATCTGAAATCTATAGAGGAAATTGTTAGCTTTCAACACCTTAGAAAACTTACAATCCTAAAGTTATGGCACAACAGTATAACTTATATCCCTGAACACATAAAGAAGCTCACCAGTCTAGAACGGCTTTCTTTTAGTCACAACAAGATAGAGGTCCTCCCATCCCACCTTTTCCTATGCAACAAAATTAGATATTTAGACTTATCTAACAATGACATACGATTCATCCCCCCTGAAATTGGGGTTCTGCAAAGTTTACAGTATTTTTCCATTTCTTGCAACAAAGTAGAGAGTGTGCCAGATGAGCTGTACTTTTGCAAAAAAATCAAGACACTGAAGATTGGGAAAAACAATTTGTCTATTCTTTCACCTAAAATTGGAAATCTAGTGTTGCTATCCTACTTGGACATTAAAGGAAATCACCTGGAGTTTCTTCCCCATGAACTTGGTGACTGCAGAGCTCTTAAAAAGAGTGGACTTGTGGTTGAAGACACATTATTTGAAACTCTGCCTTTGGATATTAGAGAACAGATGAAGGCTGAATAATAGTCTCAGTACTCAGTGCAAACTTTCTGCCAAATGCCTTGTACATAACTAATATGCCTTCAAGTCTTTACCTTATTTTGATATATATTATATATGGATCATTTTGGAATATATGTATTACATGTAAATGTTTATATTTATATAAGCTTTCTTTTTCTACCCCACCCACTTCCATGTTTACATTTTTTTTTAAATTTCAGCCTTATATTGTATGTCTACGTTTTACTCTGCTTTGTTGAGATCAAATTGCTGACATCTGCCTTAAAAAGGTGCCCTAGGTCAAACGAAGATCATCATCTTTAAAAAATAAATAATTTAGGTAACTTATTTAAGTAGGATAATTTATGGTTGCTGTAGCAACTGGGATTCTTTTTATTCTTTTCAAAAATCATCTAAATGCTTTAAAACTGAAAAGTGTTCTTCATCTTGTTTATTTCCTGGTTGCAGATAATTGCGGCTTCTGCAAGCCAGATTGCCCTGTCCTTGGGACTTCTTTATAGCAAAACAGTAAAGTAGCAATCATTGGTAAAACATACTTATTCGCTGGTGTGCTCATCAAACCTATGCTGCTATTGCTGTCAATAGAATCTGTTCTTTAGGAGACTGAATTAAATTCGCACTTTAGCTAGTATTCAGTTTCATTTAAATTTCTTTTGAGTCTCTTGACTCCATTTTTACCATTCTTACTTATAATCAGAACATGAGTCTGAAGGTTATATTCTGACACTATGAATCTTTTCTTTCATCTTTCCTTTTGTATGTTAACTGTGATTCCTAAATCTACATTAGTAAGTCTTTGCAAATTGCAACCAGATATGATTTTGCATAAAGTAGTTTCCATCATGAATCTTTCTATCGTGAATACTTTCATAATTATCGGTGCATCTACATCATAATTATAATTACAAAGAGGGGGAAAGATCAGGTTTATGCTGTTTTAATAATAAGGGTTTTTTTTCTTCATCCGAGTTTCCCACAAAGAATTATAGGAATTTAACTGAGTGGGAGGGTTAAAAATTCTATTAATTATTTCCTCTGCTTCTCTCACTCTTAAGAAAAGTACAGCATCCTAGATTCCCATGAAGTGACAAATGTGTGGTTGTGAAATATTTTGGACTTGGGTTTCCATGAAAATCTAGCATGCAAATCAATTATTATGATAGTGAACAAAGTCATGCAAGTCATGAAATAAGGAATTTCTACTCTTACAAAACTACTCATGCTTGCTTGGAGAGAAATAATTCAGTTCAGAAAGGTTTATTTCCAGTATGTTACAAAAAAAATGGAATGTTTGCTTAAACATAGCCCTGCACTGTAGAGAATATTCCAGAAAGATGTTTTACATGTGGAAGTTTTCCCTGAATATAGTCATTACAGATGCAACTTGCACTTGAACATCTATCATCAAATCATTGAAATGCTAGGTGGATTAGTATTAGAGGTGTTCACAACTAATTCCTTGAGACTGCAGTCAAGCATCATAATCGTTTATTGTAATAGGAAAGAATAGTAATAGGCTCAGATTTATATACCGTTACCACCTTTTTCATCATGGCCAAAGGTTGTAAAAGAAGACTGACACATGAAAAAAAAATAACCCAGCTAGAGGCCCTGGGCAGGGCACAAATAAAGACCCTGAGTGGGCAGGAATGGAGGTCCAGGGTGGGGCACAGATTTAGGCCTTGACAGTTATACAAATGGAGGCTCTGGGCAGGACATGAACGGAGGCCCCGTGGCATGTGAAGCAGCCCTGGCTGAACTGGCACAAAAGAAGCTCTCTGCCAATATAGGAGTGGGGCATGGTGCAGCTTGCATAACTGTGAGCAGGGCTGGGTGATGGAACAGCTGGTGGCAGCAGATGAGGTTATAAACTGAGGTGGGCCCAAATTTTGTTCACTTGAGGGAGCTGCAACAGTTGGAACTTTTGAGAACCAGTCACAAATCTCTTTGTTCAGAGCTGTCGTAACTTCAAATGATTACTGAACAAATGGACATTAGGTGGGGATTGCTTGTGTAGCTAAAATTAAGTATGGAATGGACTCGATTCTACTCTCTCTCATATCCCACGGAGTCCACGACAGGTTTCCGCCCCCACAATTTAGCAAGCAGCTTTGCAAGGAATCTGACTTGAAAAGAGTACATTTAGTGTTTGCCGAGAGTCTAGCAGAGTGGTTTAAGATTTGTCTCCCCTGATAGGTTAACCAAACAAAGCATCTGGTCTATTAGAAAAAAAATTGAAATCTTCATAAAACTATTTAGTTAAAAACAGCTTCCGCATTATACGTGTTGCGTTTGCATGTACTCTTTTTCTTAAAAGGAGATGGCCTCCTGAGTCAGACCTGTTAACACCCATGTCCTTTTCCTAGTATAATGGCCACCAGAGCAGGAGGACAGAAGGCTTCTTCCGTTGTTGTTCCCCTTCGATTGGTACTGAAGGCATGTTGCTGATTTATTTTCTAATTTATCTGACCCTGTTATCGGTACCACTTGATTGTCAGTTCCATCAATTGTCTTTTTTTAAAAAAATACACACAAATTGCTGATGCATTCCAAATTTGTTGATCGTGTATGTTTATTTGGCATGGCTCAATTCTGCAGGCATTTATGTTGGAATCGGAACCGCTGAATTATTCAAGCCTTCTTCGGGGTTCTTTACTTTGCTCAGTTCAGACATGATCTCATCATTGTAAAACAGAAACAACCTCCACCAACAGAAGCTGTTTCTTAACCTTTCAGCAACAATCTTGCAGAGTTTTCCCCCTCCTCTGTTCAGAGGACCTGTCTATATTACAAACAGTTCTCGGTTTTATAGTGGTTTAATTGTCATGAACCTTGAGAAATAATGTTTGCTTGAGACTCTTAAATGCAATTCTCTTAGAACTACAACTAATAGGCTAGGCTGTGCAGTATTTCCTAGTGTTTTTGTATGAAGCTGGGAATCCCAGGCCTTGATGCTATTAAACAATAAACTTCCACTTATTATAACAATAAACTACATTATTGTTAAGGCAAATCCTTATGCAAAGATGACAAATGCAGACTGGAGTTCAGATCCTGCCAACTACATCTCATACTCTGATTTGTCTCTCATTTTCATTCTTCACTTAAAAGTATAAACAAGTCAAGGGTTGAAGTAAAATATCCCAAGCTAAAAGAGTCTTACAAGCAGTCCATTCTCTACATTGCTGAGATTTTCCAGGACACGAAGAGAAGAAATGTTCTTTTCAGAGTCTTAAATCTATTCTATAAACCAAAGTGCTGATGTTGCTAATAAACTATTTTAAGTTGTCAGTGCAACTAGTGAATTTCTGTAAAGATCTATTATAGAACCGAAGTCTTGTCTTACGCTGAAGAGAACTGATACAGCCTAACCTTATAATCTGGTGAAGGTCTACTTTTACTGCAAGGACAAACTACAAGGAATGGTTTATGACCTATACGTGGAGGATGTTATTTTGGTAATTGCACAAGATATAACATCTGCTGAAAGGATGTCAAGAGTTGCATGCACTATCCCTATTCATAGTAGTAAGATGAAAGGGCACACATACAGTATATATATTCATCTGTGCATATCCTTTGTTTTCTTTCATGCTTACAATATTATATATTACTGATGAGAGATTGTAAACTTTGGGCATTTATGCTGGGATATGTGTTCTATACAGGTAGTCCTTGACTTACAACAGTTCATTTAGTGATAATTCAAAGTTACTATGGCACTGAAAAGTCCCACTTATGACTGTTGCAGCATCCCCATGGTTAAAGGATCAAAATTCAGATGCTTGGCAACTGACTCATATTTATGATATCTGCAGTGTCCCAGGCTGATCCCCTTTTGTGACCCTCTGACAAGGGTGAAGCCAGATTCACTTAACAACCATGCTAATTCAGCACCTGAAGAGATTCACTTAACGGTGGCAAGAGAGATCGTAAAATGGGGCAAAACTCACTTAAATGTCTCAACAGAAATTTTGGGCTCAATTGTGGTCGTAAGTCGAGGACTACCTATTTTTGCAGGATGAGGGCCAGAAGAGGCTTGTGTCTTATTTATTGTGCATATAGTATATATTGTATACCTTACATAAATTGCTCGTAGGATCTACTTTCATCAGAGAAATATTTTAAAATGACTGCAGGATTTTGGCCACTTTCTCTGGAGAAGTCTCGCAATCTTTGTAAGGGTTCCTTCAAAAAGTCAAAGGAGCGCATGCTTGTTTTTAAAAAATCCTCTTGATGTATTTAAAGCCTTTGTCATTCCTAAAACTTGTATTGCAAATCGCAAGCAATGTTCTTTTTTATTCAAATAGCAAGTGCCTTTAAGTAGAGTTTTTTACAAAATCTAATATTTTGAAAGTATAATTTTTAACATTGGTGTGTAATATTCATGAAATAAGCTTAGGAAAATTGACTACTGGACTTCAGTTTAGGATTATTTTTGTGCAAAGTCGTATATAAATATACTTAAAAAAAATGCTTGCTCAAAAATTGTAACTTTTCCAAATGCTACCCATATCGACAAATGACATCAAGGGAGAAGTCACTATCATATTACATATATCTGCATATAATCAACTATTTAAACATTACAGCAAATTATGTTCATTTAGTCTAAATCAGTTTTTCTTTATATTCAGCAATATTAGAATTGTTTCAACATGATGGTAATTGTGCTACGTCTTAGCGTAAGGCATAGGAACACAATCTGGAATTCATTACTGGCGGTCAAGATACTGTCAGATCCTTTTCCTCCATCCTAATTAAGTATAACTGCAATTTTTATAACAAGTTCCGTATTATGAAGGTAAATAATGGGATCTGACTGAAGTAGAATGGAAAGATAATGCAAAGATATTAAGCTGTAATTAAGTTGTAACATGATGCCACTGGTATCTTATCTTCTGAAAAGTGGAGAACAGTTTTCCTAACTTGGCACCTTCCAAACCTGTTACATTATAGCTCCCGTCAATCCCAACTGTTGTTTGCTTCTTTATTCCATCAGTCTTGACAATTTGAAGCCATCACCATGTTGTGGTACAATCTAATTTGAGTATCTATAGTCATCTTCAGTTTATGATTTCTACCATGCAGACAGACAACCATGCATGACTTCAGAGTCAAGTCAAAACTGTCCACTTTCTCTTTGGTTAAGGTTGCAAGTTGGGCAGTCTTGAGTGCTTCATAAATAATATCACTTTACTGGAGATTTCAAAATTTGTATATCATACAGTTAGGTTCTTTGTTATTTTCATGAAATAATAACTCCATAATTAAGAGTTTCCTTAATTGAGATTTTAAGAAAAAGAAGAGCTTAATGTAAGAATGGCATTTGAGTGGTTAATATCTGATCACTTTCATAGCTGTTATTTGAAAATTGCCAACGGACCATTTTTAAGGAAATGCAACCATTATTTTCTTTTGAACTTCCCTTTCTGCATTTTTAATACAGAGCGAAATTCAATTCAAACGCAGCAAAAGTGTTATAGAATGGTAGTTCCACCAGACAATTGAATATGCTATTCTATGCTTGCTGTAAAGATTTGATTTGATAAACTGAATAGTGTGGAAGAATTGTCTTTTAACAGAACTAGGCAAATCTGGAAATAATAAAATTAATAGGGTGGGAAAACTGAATAAAATTGGTTCTTTTAAATGTGAAGCTTTACGGAATTTATCACTGTATTCTCTGATGTCACATTTTCTATGGAAAGTATTGACTGATTGCATGTCATTAGCTAAAATGCATGTTTATAATGCGTCTGACATTGGAACGAAGCAAAGTAGATGCAGGCTCTGCCCCCATTTGCCCTTGAAGATGGCACAGTCATACTCTGAGAATAGTTCACTTTGTCCCTGAGGTAGCCTTTATCTCATCTCCAGCATATGTCCTTCCATGAGAAGGACACATAAAGGTAGCATTTTACCTTTTTATTCTGGCAGGTGAGATCAGCTGCAGGTTATTTGGATACGTTTGGGGAATGTTTTGCTGCCTTTCTCCATCCCTTCCCCTCTGATCATGAGTTATTGTTGCTTGTTGGTCAGTTTTCATTTTCTTCCCCTTAAAGTGCTTGCCAGCATCTTGTCAGTTTCAATTCTGCTGCTCTGCAGAACTCCCTTGCAATCATGATGGAGACTGCCACCTTCCTCCCTGGGTCTTTCTGCTCTGTAATCTTTCCATATGTGTGTATTTAGCACAGTTTTAATTTGGAAGAGGACCAAGTGGAGGAAGTAAAGACAAACCAGCCTAAAGGAGATTGGCTGAATCCAAACATTGTCCTGGATCTTGATTGATGGATGTCTTCCTCACTGGCTAGCGAGATCATGAAAAGGGGAGGAGAAAGCAACATTGTAGCTCTCTCCCAAATCAGGGTACCACCCTCCTGGCACTGACTGAGAACTGATGCAACAGACGCAGAGAGGAATTGGCTGTGGAGATAAGGAAATGTTAGGCTGACCTAGTATTGTGCTGACTCAAGAATGGGCAGGTCGCATTCCCACTTGTTCCCAGAAAGATCTGGAGTGATGGCAGCTGCATTTATGTGAAGCTCATGTAAACACGGAAAGGGGTTCTCGCTGAACAAGTGGTGGAAAAGATGTGCACAAGAGTGAAGATGATCCAAAGTGAACCATTACCACTTCTCCAAAAATAAAAGAGAAAAGGGAAATAAAGTTGCTATTGAAAGACACTTATGTCCGAGGGAAGCCACTGTATCTCAGACGACCGGGTGTGAGCTCCTTTTCGTGAAGTTCGGTTCCAAGGTTCAGGTGGGCTTGCTGGTCGCATACCTGGCTCCCTGCTATGCGGCAGCGGCCCTGCTTGAGCTCCTTGAGGTTATAGCTGGCGTGGCGGTTGGGACCCCCAGGCTTATGGTCATGGGGGATTTCAACCTGCCATCTGCCGGCGGTGCCTCGGGGATTGCTCAAGAGTTCATGGCTTCCATGACGGCCATGGGCCTGACCCAGTTAATTCGGGACCCTACTCACGTGGGAGGTCACACCTTGGATCTGGTTTTTGTCTCTGATCAGTGGCAGAGTGATCTGGGTATGGGGGATATAGTTGTGGAACCCCTGTCATGGACGGATCACTCGCTCCTGAAGCTCGACTTCCGTTCCGCGCCCCCTGACCGCAGGGAGGCGGGACCATTAAAATGGTACCGCCCCAGGCGCCTGATGGACCCTGATAGGTTCCTGACGGAGCTTGGGCCATTTCTCGAAGCTCACACACACGACTCAGTTGAGGGCTTGGTTGCCACCTGGGATAGGGTGGCTGCTGGAGCCCTTGACCGAGTCGTGCCCTTGCGGCCTCTGACCCGGTGCCGATCCCATGTGGCTCCCTGGTTTTCTGAGGAGCTAAGGGAGATGAAGCGCCGGAAAAGACGCCTAGAGAGCAGTTGGAGGGCTAGCCGCTCTGGGTCTGACCGAACACTATTACGTTCTTATATTAAGACGTATTTAGTGGCGATAAGGATGGCAAGGAGGTCTTACCTCTCCACCCTTATTGCGTCCGCGGAAAACCGCCCAGCCGCCCTGTTTAGGGTGACCCGCTTCCTCCTGGAGGTGGGAGCGCGGGAGGACCCCTTGCAGGAACGGGCTGAGGAGTTTTCCAGGTTTCTGCAGGACAAAATCGCTCAGATCCAGAGCGAACTAGACTCCGATTGGGCATCTCCGGGCGGGGGGGTGGGGGTGGATATCGGTGAGGTCAATTGGGTTGAGTTCGACCCTGTTACTTTGGAGGACGTGGACAGGATACTGGGGGGGCTTAATGCCACCACCTGTTTGTTGGACCCGTGTCCCCCCTGGCTGGTTTTGGCCACTCGGGAGGTGACACGAGGCTGGTTCCAGGGCATTATAAACGCTTCCTTGAGAGAGGGGCTGCTGCCTGCTGCCTTGAAAGAGGCGGTGGTGCGGCCCCTCCTCAAGAAACCGTCCCTGGACCCAGCATTGTTATCTAATTATCGTCCTGTCTCCAACCTTCGTTTTGTCGCGAAGGTTGTTGAGAGTGTGGTGGCACATCAGCTCCCGCAGTACCTGGATGAAGCGAATTATCTTGACCCCCTCCAATCGGGTTTCAGGCCCGGGCACAGCACGGAGACGGCTTTGGTCGCGTTGGTTGATGATCTCTGGAGGGCTCGGGACAGGGGTTGTTCCTCTGTCCTGGTCCTATTAGATCTCTCAGCGGCTTTTGATACTGTCGACCACAGTATCTTATTGCGGCGGTTGGAGGGGTTGGGAGTGGGGGGCACCGTGTTGCGGTGGTTCACCTCCTTCCTCTTTGACCGTTCGCAATTTGTGTTGACGGGGGCAGAGGTCGGCCCCGAGGCCCCTACTGTGTGGGGTGCCTCAGGGGTCGGTGGTCTCGCCCCTGCTGTTCAACATTTATGTAAAGCCGCTGGGCGAGATCATCCGTGGCTTCGGGGTGGAGTTCCATCAGTACGCTGATGATACTCAGCTGTACATCTCCACCCCAGGCCACCCCAACGAAGCCGTCGAAGTGATGTCCCGGTGCCTGGAGGCCGTGCGGAGTTGGATGGGTCGTAACAGGCTCCGTCTCAACCCGACCAAAACCGAGTGGCTGTGGTTTCCTGCGCCCAGATACAGCCAGCTGGTTCCTTCGCTGGCCGTGGGGGGAGAGGTTTTGACCCCCGTGGAAAGGGCGCGCAATCTGGGCGTCCTCCTGGATGTACGGCTGTCTTTGGAAGAGCACATTGTAGCCGTCGCCAGGGGGGCTTTTTATCAGATACGTCTGATTTACCAGTTGCGGCCCTTTCTGGATCTGGGCGCACTTCGCACAGTCACGTCCGCCCTCGTTATTTCCCACCTGGATTATTGCAATGCTCTCTACATGGGGCTCCCCTTGAAGAGTCTCCGGAGGTTACAGTTGGTCCAGAATGCAGCCGCGCGGGTGATTGTGGGTGCCCCTCGGAGCTCCCACGTTACACCGCTTCTCCGCAGGCTGCACTGGCTTCCTGTGGCCTGCCGGATTCGATTCAAGGTGGTACTGATGGTATTTAAAGTGCTCCATGGCTCGGGACCTGGGTACTTACGGGACCGCCTACTGCCATCGTCAACCTCCCGCCACCCAGTACGCTCCCACAGGGTTGCCCCACTTGGGGTACCGCCGCCTGGCCGCTGTCGGCTGACGGCCCCGAGAGTTCGGGCTTTCTCTGTGGGAGCTCCCTCCCTATGGAATGATCTCCCCCCGGAGATACGGGCTATGACGGATATTCTGACCTTCCGGCGCGCAGTGAAAACCCTATTTTTTAAACAGGCTGGCCTGGCCCAGTAACTGTGTTTTTGGTTTTAATTAATTTTAATTGGGGTTTTATTAGCTTTTAATTTTTAATTGAATCTTGAATAGACAGCCGGATCTAATTATTTAATCTATTTTTATTCGTATTTATTATATATTTATTGTATGTTTTTTTTTTAGTAGGCTGTACACCGCCCCGAGTCCCTTTTTGGGAGAGGGAGCGGTATAAAAGTTTGATAAAATAAAAATAAAAATAAATAAATAAATGTGGAAGTGTCACTTTGTAGTCCGTCACTATTATTTCAGACATTGCAGTCAATGTTCATCATTTTCTATGTTATTAAATGCCTGCTTTTTCTTGTTGCTGCAATATGATTTGCAAAAATGCTACAGCAACAGGAATATTTCAACAGGAAATACAAGATTAAATTATGTGCTGGTTAACAAATCTAGGTGTCTTTTATAGAAGGTGTATCCCTGAGTTTGCCAAGTAATATCAATTTTTCCAAACCAAATTGGGTCATAGCTCTTTACTTTTTATATTTTTATTGCTTTAGTATGCAGAAAGAAAGGAAGAAAAGACTCGCATTAATATTCTTTGCCTATTTAAAAATATTATAAATTGGAAAACATCCAGGACACATTTCAACATGAACAGTATGACAGTAGCTCATAATTTAAGAGTTGTAGATGCAGTTAATTCATCTAGAATCTAGATCAAATTATGAAATCAAAAGTTGGTATGATTGTGTACGTGGTGATTCTGCATTTCTATACTGCCAATCTAAAGTTTTCTTGCAGTAGTTGAAATAGTTTGAAAACTTGATTGACAATAAAATGGCCTAAATAGAAATAGTATTAACAACAATTATTTATTTGCATTTTTTAAAACTGAGATTGTCTCACAGAATAAATTTACCATGTGAAAAAAAGATAAGAATTGTACTTCCATCCCTGCATCTTCCAAATGCTTTGCCATTTTTAAATGGCTGGAATTAAATGATAGAATTATGATTACAAAGAGTTATTTAGAACAAGGGTCGCCAACCTTTTGGATCTCAGGGACCACCAAACTCAATTTTAAATCCCAGGGACCACTAACCGGTTCTCTGGGAGTGGCCTAATTTGTGGGTGTGGCTTGGTGGTCATGTGACTGACTGGGCATGGCTTGTATGTAAATATTATAAATATTTATATAAATATTGAATTTTTTATAAAAAAAGAGCAACTTTTACCCAAAATCAGGCAAAGCAGGCAGGCAAATTGAGTTGCTCACAGAATCACAGATTCATTCAGAGATCTATCTGCCATCGCTAGCTCAGTCTCTCAAATTTGCTTGCCGAGAGTCTGCACTGAATAATAGAACCTTCAGTCCTAAGGGAGGTTCGGCTGTGCTTAAAAGCAGAGCCGAAGATCTAAAGACTAGCTAGAAAGCAAGAAACCCAACCATTTCCTGCTTTTTAGCTTATCTAAATTGCACAGCAGAATAGCTGATGGTCGGAAAAAGGAAAAATAGCAATTTAGCAGGCAAGGTTGCCGGGTGAATGGGCAGGGAGGGTTCCTGCGGGCCATGTGGGCGGCGCAGCTTTGTGCAGCCTGGATTAATTGCTTTGGGGGGTGGTCTGGGGTGAGATTTCTCTGCGACCCACCAAAATTTTCTTGCAGCCCACCAATGGGCCACGGCCCACTGGTTGGTGACCGCTGATTTAGAATAATGATATAAGAGGGGTCACATAATAGTTTTCTAATAGTGTCTGGAATAAATTTATAATTGATCATTTGGATTCTATAAATAAATGTAGGTCAAAATATCTAGAGGTCAATGATGTTAAAACATCATTTGAATGATTAAAGCTATGATTTTTTTGAATGGTTAACTAAAAGATCAGTTAATAATTTAATATTATCTAAGCCTGATATACTTTTATGAACTTACATGGCAGGTGATAGCTGTGAGAATCAAAATCTTTACCAACCTTCAAAATTACAATTGGAAACGGTTATCCAAAAAAGCAACATTATAAGTCCTCAACAATATAAATAAATCAAGGTAAGTTTTATATTACCCAAGTTACAAGGACCAGGAATTTTTTGTTGTTTTTAATAATATTAACTATTTATTATTTTCTGAAGTGGTAAAGATAAAAATAAACAGCTTGGTCATATGTAATCTTGAGAAGAAATATTTTTTAAAGTTATTGATTCCTTCCTCCATGACATTTACTCAGTATTGTAAAGCCAAGTATAAAAATTTAAAAAAATATTAACTGAAAAAAATCTATATTATTATATACTATTTCTCTAAGCACTCTTAATAATACAAAGATCCCTTTGTTTTGTTGTTTCAGTCAAGAGTCCAATAATTTGCCAGGTCTATCTAGGTTCTGACAATATCTTTGCTTTATTTAATTCATTGGATATTCTAATTGAAATGCTTAGCTGGAATGCTGTACCAATTTAGCAGACATAAAATTGTTTATTAAACTGCCTGACACATCCATTCAAAAATTATTTAACTCCCCTCCCCAGTTTATCTTGCCTATTTTGTTTGTTTTTCTTTTCCAATGAAGTACATACAACAACATGGGAACAAATTATTTCTTAAAACTTCCCAAACAAACATTAAGTGGGCAAAATGCCTGTGGATTAAAAAATTGTTCAAACTCATCTCTCATTAGTTTTGTAGAATGCAAACCTTTTAAAAATAATGTAATTTGAACCTTTCGTGAGAAAAATAAGACCACTTTTTTTAGACTTAATAATTCTGCTGGAGTAAAATCTGATATTGCAATAGCATTTGTATTACATCTATCTAGCCTTTTAACTAAAGATTAAAATATTGAAAAGTCATACAAATATGTAATTTGGAGTTGAATAAAAAAAGCATGTTCTTGCTGTGAAGGATTTAAAAATACTAAATGTACACCAAATGTTTCATGTGTAGGTATTAGATTTAGGTAGAATAGTTTTACAATATACCATTGTAAGAGATGTTTAGATATATTTCATATTTCTATGAAACAGGCTCTGTAAATAGGTCACTTTACCTTATACATTCATATTTATTTTCAACAGTATTTCAGCATTGGTGGGCATTGTTAATCTGAATTTTCAAACTGAATAATTCTTGTCTTATGTGAATCAGTGAACAAGGTTTCCAACTTCACCATTATCCAAGTGAGAGCATCAAGTCTCTGCCTCAGTTCCAGAAAGATCTGCAAAGTCTAAACAATTGTAAATAATAGAAAATAACTTTTCAAGTGATAAGTAACTCCAGATATTTTCTTTTGTAGTTATGAGTTGTAGGTCAGGAGTAGATGAAGTCACAGCGAAACCCATTGTATATTCTCCAGCTTGCTTGAGAAACTAGTCGCTACAATAAAAAGAGTGGGATCCTTGGGGGGTTTTGTCTTCTTGATTTTAGATTTATAATTATGATGGAATTTAATCTGGATTCACAGAAGGAGGGGATACATTCCAAAGAAACAAGAGACAATTCAGTTTAGACTTGTGTGAGAAAAGAGGGTGAAGATTTCTCCTCCTTAACAATTCCCAATATGCTTATGGGAGTAGTAGTTTGCTTTAGTTTGGTAAGATTCTGTCTACAGCAGGGGTGTCAAACTCACGGCCCATCGGCCAGATGTGTCACGTGCTGGCCACGCCCACCCCAGTTTAGCAAAGGGGGAAAAAGTTGCAATACACCACATGGCAACAACATGTCATCATGAGTTTGACACCCCTGGTTTATAGGTATGGAACAGTAAAGAAATCTGCTTGGAAGAATCACAAGATGTCTTTCTTGGTTTTTGGAGGTTGACAATAATTATTTTTTAAAAAAGACATGGCAAACTAGTCATTTAAAGAAAGGCAAACAAAAAAATGTTCAACTACCAATTAAGCAATGGTGATAAAAATAGCTGTCAATCTGGGAGAGAACCTAATTTGTGAGTTCAGCTGGTTAACAGGATTATCAGAAATACATCCTTCACTTTGTTGCTACCTGTTAAGGCCCAAATAATGGAACCTACCCTATAGTAATATAAAATGCTGTTTAAGATGATTAAAAAATATTGTGTGGCACGCAAAAGCTGCTCAAAGCGATGCTCAATTATCTGTGTTCACAAATGTTTTAAAA
The DNA here is from genome assembly GCA_023653725.1 of Bungarus multicinctus. Lineage (NCBI taxonomy): Eukaryota > Metazoa > Chordata > Lepidosauria > Squamata > Elapidae > Bungarus > Bungarus multicinctus. The sequence goes on along the minus strand of CM042842.1, from coordinate 51,611,230 downwards.
ATCCTAGTTATATAATTAATTTCAACTGAAGGGAATAAATCAAAGGGGTAATTGAAGATCATGATATTTCACCCAGAGATTTATGTTTCATTTGCCTGACCTTCTAAACAGGGCCAATTTACACATCCAATTCACAGGGTATTACAATAAAACAACTGATCCACCGCTTATAGTGACAATTCCAGGTCAAGTGCTAATTTGTTGCTAATAACAGCAAAAGGTTAGCCAGAATTCATTGATAATTTATATGTCCATGCTTCCAACCCTCACGGGCTGGCTATATGCATGCATACATACATACATACATACATACATACATACATACATATATACTGTATATGCATAACTAAATCCCTATCATGAATAGTTTTCTGAGTATTGGAGATTATTTGTTCATCAACGTATATGCTTTTCACAGTTGCGTGGCCTTTTATCAGTCTATGGTTGTTTTTTCTAATGCTGCAATAGGAGTGAGCCTAGTTACTCCCTTCCAATTCTTTACTTTTATCATCTCCTCAGGCAAAGAGAGTAAGGGAACTCTTGATAGATGCAATGTCTGCAGGTATCCAAATCTTACACACAGCTATGTCCAGAGGCTCACCTTCCTGCTTCATTTTCCATAAAAAGCAATTGTTCCCATGTAACCTTTTGTTTGCTAGAAAAGTTGACCTGAACAGCAAGATCTTTGTTCCATCTAACAGAAAACAGTAATTTTGTTGAACAATTGAGCAAAAACCTATATATGTTGTACTAATTTGAAGATGCAGGATTGTCTGAAAGTGCTCCAGGTATTACAATAACAGCCTTGTAACTGCTTTGAGGCCACTTTCTCTCTAATAGTTGTACTGTGATTGTCATTGGGATCAAGTGCAGGGTAGTTCATGATCAAGAACCATTACATCTTCTATATTGCTACTTCTATAGAAAGAGAATGTTATCCATTGCTCCTCTGTGTAACATTTTTTCTTCAGCTTACCTCATAGGTGTATCCAGCTCATGTTTTTTTTTCTTAAGATGCTCCCTTGTTACACAATAGTTGTTTCTTTTTATTGCCTTTGTTGAATCTGTCCAGATCACCCAGCATTTCCTGCTTCCTGCCCCAATTAAGAGTCCCAGAATGTGAGAGAGTGGTAGTTTCCAAATTTATTCAGGATCTGTACCTACCCAACTATTGAACATTGTGATCCCACTTTTGAACTGGAAAAGCTTCATTACCATGAACAGTGAGGCAAAAGGGCAACAGGGACCTCTCGTAGACAAAGAATCATAATTATGATTCTTGATTCTTAACGAATGTACTTTTTCTGTATGTATGCTGAGAGTATTTACACCAAGACAAATTCCTTGTGTGTCCAATCACACTTGGCCAATAAATAAATAATATTCTATTCTAAAAGCAAAGGAACAAGGAGGAACATTTTGCACTGAGGTGATGCACGGTCATAGGGTCAATTCTTAGTAAAGTAAAGCAAAATCTTATAGCAATAACAGTTGGATTTATATACTGCTCCATAGTGCTTTACAGTCCTCTCTAAGCTGGTTACAGAGTCAACCTATTGCCTTCAACAATCTGGGTCCTCATTTTACCGACTTTGGAACGATGGAAGGCTGAATCAACATTAAGCTGGCCAGAATTGAACTCCTGGCAGTCGGCAGAATTAGCCTGCAATATTGCATTTTAACCACAGCACCACCATGGCTCACATCTAAAAGCTGTATATTAATTTCTTTTACGACTTCAAGTCAGTTTTTGATTCCTGGCAATTGTTTTATCTCCTTGGGGCCTGGCCCAAGGTCACCAAGTTAGCTTTGTGTCTAAGATGGGAAGATAATTCACAGTTTCCTGGTTTCTAGCCTGGTGCCTTCCCCACTATACCAATCTGCATTCCTGTACATTCACTTCCTCCGCAATCATGTCAGTGATATTGGATGGAGTAAAAAAAAAAGATGGCAATCAGACCTGAATAATCAAAGTCCCTCACCATTTGAGTGCACATCCCAGCTGGGCTTTGGTTTCAGGGCTATTATGGGCATCTTCATTTATTTGCCTCATTCCCACAGATGACGCTGATAATGGCCATTTTTACTGTTGCATCTAAATATTAATGTGCTTCTCCAGTTTAAAAAAAAATATGATTTTTTTCCTTGTTCCCTAATAGCTGTAGTGGCACAGCGGTTAGAATGCAATATTGTAGGCTAATTCTGTTGAGTATCAGCAGTTCGATTCTTATCGCTCAAGGTTGACTCCGAACTTCCATCCTCTTGAGGTTGATAAAATGAGGACCCAGATTGTTGGGGCAATATGCTGACTCTGTAAACCACTTAGAGAGGGCTATAAAACACTGGTATATAAATTTAAGTACTATTGCTATAATATTGTTCCTTCCAATTAAGAATAAAGTTTATGCCAGGCAATGATCAACAGAATGCCACTTAAACAACTGTCCTTCCCTTTTTCATTCATCTTAATAAAATGATGGTGTAACACACCTCAGTTATCCAGGGAGGCTGAGGTCACTGCAGAATTGGTAAGCGATGTATGCTGCTTCATGGGGCTTATCAGCCTCAATGCTGATTGTGGGAGTCAAGCTTTCTCAATCTGCTTTCTTCCAGATGTGGTAGACTTCAACTCTCATAATTTTGCAGCCAAGTTGTAGAGATGAAGTCTCTAGGTTAGTTGCATCAATTATTTGAATGCTCCAATATAAATATTTTTGTATTTTTTGTGGTGATATATTAGATCCTCTCAGCTGAGTGCACACATCACTTAACCATGTTTTAGTGAATAGATCACAATGGTCTGGGATCATTTAGCACATAAAGTCTTAAGCAATCATTTATCTTGAAACCCAACAAATTATATTATGGCTTGAAAAGAAATATGTACCTCACCTAGGAACTTTGCTTTAGCAGTGATGTAGTCAGCAAACTGTTTCATAGTTTACCAACAATCTGAGTTCCAAACCAATTGGCTCTTTCAAAACATGTCTCTAAGTCACTTACTGAAATTATTATACAGTATCTCTATTTTATTTTTTTCATTACAAAGCTCACATTTAATTCTCATGGATTCTCTGGAGCTTGCTGCAGTTCATCTGACATCTATCATCCACATATAATTTTGACAAGCTGAAATATTGAGTTTCATCTTACAGAATAATTTAGGCATCACGTAATACTTGTCCAATTGACTGGGTGTTGTTTTAGCTGCTAAAGGATACACTAAGATGGATCTTCATGTAACATTCTTGAGAATTAAGTCCTAACAATTGCCAAATGAGTAGTGGGGGGGGTTGGGTAGGTTCTATCTTTTAGCAGCTCACAGAACTGTGTGTTACATAATCTGTTCTGCATTAGGAGTACAATCTTGCACTTTATTAAAAATTACTCTTTGCTGTAAAGATATAGCTTTGGTCATTTTCCAGGGAAATTTCATTTACAATGCAACCTTATATTGATTATCATATTTTGATTATAACCTTGTATAACTTGTTTTACAGTATTTGGAGGGCATTTTAATTTTCTGATAGAGAGTGTCTATTATATGTTCTTAACCAAGAAGCTTGCAGAGCTGCTTTTAAATATTAAAATAATAGAGGATACAATAATATGCACCAAAAACAAAACAGCAATTGAATACCAGCACAATATAAAACTGACTTCTTAAAAGATTTAAACCAATCATTTAGGAAAATAAAGAGAATGCCAAACATTCCTTTGAAAAGAATCTATTACTACTACTACTACTACTACTACTACTATTACTACTATAGTAGAAGTAGCAGTAGTACTGCTGCTGCTACTACTGTTATGCCTGCTATTTTCTATTAAATGGACTTCATGTGGCTCATGTAAGATGCATCCCTTCCAGTCATCAACAATGTACTCCCCCAATGTACTAAAATTTTAGTCTAAAATAAACCTAAATAAAATAAACACATAAAGCTGCACAACAACAGTACAACCCTAAAAGGCAACCTTCTCCAAAATGGTTGTCCTCCAGATACCCTTCTTGGACTAATCTTCATGACCAAACAGGAGAAATATCTTAATTATTAGGGTTAAACAGCATGCTGATGTTCCCGTTCTTTGGACTCCTTCCACGTCAACACGTTTTTTAGAGTTGTACAGATAAGAGTTTTGATTTCATTGGTTGTATGCAGCCCAAGCATCTCCCCACCCATTTGCATTCCTGGTGTAGAACATGGCATCAGGAAAGAACACTCTTCCTGTCTATTTTTGATTATTATTTCTTTTTTGTAGGCTAATGGGCATACATACCTGGGATGAGAAATGTATGAATAGTCATATCTGATGATACTTGGTTTGCTACAATGTATGACTTCCAGGAAATATAGAGAGAACTTAAGCCTCACAAGGAGTTGAATAACTTTACTTTTACTTTACTTTACTTTGCTTTTACTTTACTTATTTATTATTATATTATTATTATTTTTACAAATAACTCAAGGTGACAAACTTATCCAACACACCTTCCTTTCCCTATTTTCCCCACAACAACAACCCTGTAAGGTGAGTGAGAATGAGTGACTAGTCCAGCTGGCTTTCATGGCTAAGGTGGGACTTGAACTCAAAGCCTTAAGAGATGCCTTAACTGCTAGATCCTAACTGGCTCATGAAACTTGAATGCCAACAGGCATCAAATGCTTAGAAGCCAGAGAGACTAAATAAAATCAATAGGATAACATTTGATAATGACACACATAGGGTAATTTCTGAGGTCATGCTGAGCCTGATTTAATGAATAAATCAAAACTGACAAGTTTAAAGCAACATACTGCCATAATCCATGCTTTATAAACCACAATAGCTAGGATTCATCCAACAAACTGTAAAAACCAAGCAAACAACATTTTGGGATAGCATGATGCATATATCTGGCCAGATATTTACTTGGTGATTCCAATTTATGTAGTTTTGTTTACATATTTGCTCTTACAGACAGGCTTGGCTTATATCTGGCCTGAATTCTTCCAGCAGATTCTTGGCTCCTGCGTTTAGTGAACATTTGAGTAAGCTACCCTCAGTTGTTCTAATTTCCCTTCTCCAATGGATGACTTTCAACTCTTGAAATAATGTCTTCAATCATTTGGTTTACATCTTTTTTCTTAGTTGAGAAAAAGGTAGGCCGATGCACATAAAGATAATTGGAGATAAAAATATTTTTAAAAAGAGGGGAGGAAAGCATGGGATGAAGTGAAACAGGATGAGATTCAAATAAACAGCCAAACAAGACAGGCGTCTGACTAAAGATGAAACTGTGCCAGTAATGGAAATGGATTGCAGAAGGAAAAAAGTGGGAGGGAAGGCAACAACATGTTTATCCTGAGGCTAGAGAGGAAGTTATATTGTCTTAAATGATCTGGACTCCAAGAACAAGTGAGCTCAATTTTAGAGTGATTTATTTCTTTTAATTAAGTTACAGTATCTTAAAGGCCATTCAGGAGTCATTCAATCTTCAGTAGTGGAAATGTGTGCGTACAGAACCAACACAACAGAACCAACAATCTTACAAACAACTTGGTATATTCAAGCAATTTAATGTTTATCCTTGACCAGATGATCAATAATCCATTTGGTCATTGTTTGAGAAACACATTTCTTTACTTAAAGAAACAGAATCATCCTAGGCAGGCCAAAAAAGCACTGGGAACAGGAGCAACTTCTGATTTCCTGCCACTTCCTCATTGACTTTTCTTCCAGGGAATTGGCAGAGAGGAATGAAAATGACAATCATGTGAAAGAAGCTGACCATGGCAACATGGTGGTACAGTAAAGCAGCAGCCATAACATTTTGCCAAGTTCAATCCCAAAGGAATCATGGGTCCCAAATTTTGGACACATTCTGTAAGTCAACCCTACTGAGGTTCTTTGATTCAGAAATTGTTGCCCTCTGATGCACTATTTCGCCCAGTTGAAGATTTCAAACAATCAAACAGACACAAGATTTTCAGTAGAATATAGGGGAATAGAAAGTTCATTAGATGTTGCTGGAATATCTAGGAACACTTTCTGGGTTGTTGGGGAGAAGTAATTCAGTGGAAGATTGGTGCTTTGCATACAACAGATCTTGAGATCTGCAGATCCTCACAAGGAACTGGATGAGCAACAATGTCAGATATATGGTGATGAAAGCACATCAATGCCACGATTTACATAATTGCATCAGTCACCCCATGCAAGTACACAATTGTGCTGTTTGCTTGATGATGTTACTGCATATGTGGCATCATGTTTATGTCACTGCAATTTGATGTGGAAGCTATAGGTCAGGGGTCTTCAAACTTGACAGCTTTAAGACTTGTGGACTTCAATTCCCAGAATTCCAGTCATGTTAGTTCAGGAATTCTGGGAGTTGAAGTCCACAAGTCTTAAACTTGCCAAGTTTGAAGACCCTTGCTATAGGTCTTTGGATCTCTTACTTAAAGGAGTAAAGAAAGCTGCTAGAATAGAACTGAGAAGAGAGATTCTTTTTTTATTAAAGTTTTACTAAACATAAAAATTAATGTAAACTAATAAAAGCAAAAAAGAAAAAAAAGGAGGGAACTTCCTTCCATACATGGTGGTCTTGTATAGAAGCTCAAAAATATTGGCAGAAAATTAGAAATTGGCTGGAGGAAATGACAAGAAAACAGGTCAAATTTAAACCAGAGTCCTTTTTATTAGGGATCTTTGATAAACAACTACCAAAAAAAGTGAAATATATAATAATACATATTTTGACAGCAGCCAGATTGGCTTTTGCACAATGTTGGAAACAGCCCCGTGTTCCATCAGAGGAAATGATCATTCAAAACATTTCAAGTTGTGCAGAAATGGACAAATTAACCTTGGCATTAAAAGATAAAGACACTTCAATATATTACGACAGCTGGAATTGCTGGTACAAATGGATAGACCAAAGATAGATTACACACTAAAAGGTGAAAGAAGATATGATAGAATTGTAGTAGTTATATACATATATATGTAAGAATTAATTGTATATATGGCATAAAATAAGGATAAAAAGGAGGTCTCACAAACTGTTGAGGGATGAAAGTGTTTTTAATCATTTTCTGTCTTTTTCTTTCTATTCCTCTTTCCTCATTTTCTTTTTCTCTCTTACATTTATGTATGTGTTGTTGTCTATTTTAATTGTAAAATCAATAAAGTTTATTTTTAAAAAAGGAGTAAACAAGGCTGCTAGAATAGAACTGAGAGGAGAGATTCTTTTTTTATTAAAGTTTTACTAAACATAAAAATTAATGTAAACTAATAAAAAGCAAAAAAGAAAAAGAAAGAAAAACAAATTTCAAATTTCCTTTGTAGCAAATATCAGTACAATTACAAAATTACCTCTTACTCTATCATTAAAAAAAAACCTTAATTTTTTTCTACTGGTATTACTCTTCCTCCCCCCCTTCCAAAACATCAAACCACAAATCATTTATGCATTTTTCTGTTTCATGCAAAAAGTCTGTAAGGGATTTCCAGTCAACCATAAGAGTACTTATTATTTTTGTCTCTAATCAAAGAGTTAATTTAGCCAACTTTGCAAGTTCCATCATCTTCACCAACCATTCCTTTGCTATATGAATGTTAAGTCTTTCCACTTTTGAGCATATAATAGTCTTACTGCAGTTATCACATATGAAAACAAAGTTCTGTGACATTTTTAGTTGCTTGTTCATTAATCTCAAAAGTAAAGTGTGGTTTCAGTTATAATTTAACCTTTAAAATCTTCTTAATTATTGCATGCGTTTGTATCCAAAATGTTTCAGCTTTTTAAAATGTCCATCATGCATGATAAAATGTCACTTCAGTTTGTTCACATTTCCAAGACATTTCGTCTTGACAATTTCTCTGCTGACAAATTCCAATAATACTTCATTTTTTAAAAAAATATTTGTATAGCTAAAAAACATAATGTACATTTCAATCCTTTCAATTGCATATTTTCACATTGGTCAATTTGTGTTTCGTAGCCAAAATGTTTAGCTGATTTTATCATACATTCTTTCACTTCTTCTTCTGTCTCATATTTCAGTAAAAGTGCATACATTTTAGCAACAATATGTTCATCATGAGAATGAATCGTCATAATTCTCTTCCAAATTCAGTATTAAATTTGTTCAAAACCATAAATCTTGTATCTACTTCAAACCCTTCTGTTCCTTGTATATAAGAAAAACATAGACAAGAATATCCTTGAGGGGAGAGATTCTCAACTACAGTGCAAAAATTAGTTAAGTAAGTAAGGCCTGGCTAAAAATCAGGAGACCGTGAGTTCTAGTTCTCCTTAGGCATCAAAGCCAGCTGGGTGACTTTGGGAAAATCATTTCATCTCAGGCTAACCCACTTCATGGTGTTGCTGTTGTGGGGAAAATAAGAGGAGGAAGAGTATTAGATATGTTTGCGACCTTGATTTATTTTTTAAAAAAACAAACCACTGGACCAAACTGGCTCTGGTAATTCCTGAAATAGTGGAATCCTTCCTTTTATAATAGTAGATTCCATTCTATTTTATCTTAATCCTTGTGGTAGTAGATTGTTCCCTGTTCTTTTCTTCTACATTGTTATATATTTGTAAGTAAAGTAGACTTACTCTTTCTCTTCATACACATTGATTCCAAAACTCAATGGAAAGACCCTCACTCTATCTAGCACTATCCCAGAGCAGCAAATACAGACAAAAGCCAACAGATTGGGGGAGGGGTTCATTCCCCTTGCATTTTAAGAATGCTCAATCTTCAGCAAATGCATCATGGGATTTGTTATCATCAGAACCAAGGCTTGGAAAAATAAAATTAAGAGAGGTGCTGAGGAATCATTTGTCAATGTCCCTTCCAAAGCATGGTTGCAACTCTGTTTAATCTTCTGCAAAATAAAAATAAAAAAATAATTCACTGTCTATATGACCAACTAAAGAAGTTGCCTTATGAACTTCTTTAAGGAAATGGTACACACCCTGACAGGAAGAGTTGGCTATTTTGAGACTTCCTTTAATCATTCTGAACTTTGACATTTCTTTCAGTCTCTAACTACGCTGTGCTACTCTGGAGCCTGGGATGGATATGATTCAGCAGCGCAAATTCTTCCAGCATTGCCCCAGGTTGAACATCTGCAAGTAAACATCTCAAGTAAAGGAACTCACCTATAACACAGAATCAGATTCATGCTTGACTTTGTTCATAAGCACCCGTAAAATCTTTTATCCACTTTAAATCCTTCTTTAATTGTAAACTCCTTTGTTAATTGTGTTGTCTATAAGAAAAACCTGGACAAGAATTCTTGAGAGTTACTTGGAATGCAAAAATAACTACAAGAAAAAGGAGATACAAAAACATTTGGGGATAAATACTGAGGAACGAGCAGATGGGAGACTATCATTAGCAATTTATAAAGAAAAATAAAAAATATTGTGGTGCATATAATGTAGAATTGTTTCTCCTATAGTTGCAGTTCATCAATAATCACTAAACAATGGCCAACAAATTGGCTCATTTGCTACTTACTGTGTTCACAGGGGTTAACAACAGCCAAACATCTAACAAGCTCTGGCCAAAACGAGAAATTGAATGACTACTGAAATACAAATTAATATTAACCTAAGCACTCCCTCTATATTTTTGGGGAAACGTCTTTGTTCCAAAGTCAATCTGGCATCAAACAATCAAGAAACAGCAGATAATACAAATGTATATGTGATTCCATCACTTTGGTGGGAAGATGTTTCTATGATCTGCTCACTGAAAGATTCGGAATAAATTACTCACAGGGAACATAGTACATTCTTAAATGCTGGCACTAATGATCATCAGAAGGAATGGTATGATGAAGATCAGCCAGGACATAATTTTGTCTGACTTGGGAAAGATTGCTGATGCAACTGGGAGGTTAAGAGCTTATACTGGCTTGACAACCTTGCTATTGAGAAGATACATGTTCAAAAGCATAGACTGAATAAGCAACAAACTACCTTGATCTTCTATTTAAGAAGAAAAAAAGTGTAAGAGTTTTGAAGATTCCCTCTTGACCACCCAAATAGCAATACCCATATTTGCCTGAGTTCACACTCTGTACCTCACCAGAATGTTTTAGTTTTTATTTTGTTGTTTCAGACTTAATATGGTCATTGATGCAATTGTATGCTCTGAAAACTCAGCTAATAAGCAATCAGTTTGGTTTAGTGGGCACTAGGCTAAAAGCGGGGACTGTGAGTTCTAGTCCCTTTTAACCATGAAACCAGCTGGGTGACTTTGGGCCTGTTACACACTCTCAGCCCAACCCATTTCACAGGGTGGTTGTTGTTGTGAGGAAACTAGGAGAAGGTAGGAGTATTAGGTATGTTTGCTGTTTTGAGTTATTTATAAAAAATAATAATGGTGAGATATATAGAGTACTCAATAAGCTATAGTTAAGTCATGGCTTAGTATCATTATATTATTTCAATCACCATTTTGTTGTATACAGGATATGATTATGAAGTCTCAAATTATTTTCTGAATACCACAAATCAAAGGAGGCAGTTTCATAAAATTCCCTGGGTGACTAGAACGGCCTTTGTGATTGAAGGCCATCTGTTGATTAGCTTGTTTCATCTTGCTTCTGCTTTCCCCCCATTGAAATATAGGTATGTATGTGTATATATGCAAATTGATTAAAATACCTTAAAAATGAAATGCTTCATCTTGCACATTATTTCTTCATCTACTCTGATATGAGTAACAACTAAGCTTTTGTCACAGTTCAGCCAGTGTCCTATATTTTCAGTACTCCTTGTCTTCCCTCCTTTGTGCTTGGAATCTTTCTGTAAATAAACAGTTTGCTTCCTTTCTCCTCCCAGTGGGATTGAGTGATAGCCCAAGGCAAAGGACTTTTTATTTCTTTCCTCCTTCTAAGATAGAAATTGAAGATTTTTGCGCAAGCTTCAGGGCATGATCTATAAAAAGACCCTATCTGAGGAACCATCTCACCCCGCTGGGATTGGCTAACCCCTCCCATGCCAATAGAAGAGGCATGCTGGAGACCCTATTGGTTAAGGAATTTTGGCTAGCAGTGTCCAAGAGAAGAGCCTTCTCAGCCAGGCTCTTGCCCTTTGGGACACTGTGCCGCCCTCCTCAAGGTGAGATCTGCACCTATCCTTTTGACTTTCTGTAAGGGTTTGAAGACTTGGCTCAGCCAGTTGGCCTGAGGCCCCAATAGGGATTCATCAAGCTGGAGGTGGCTGAGGGAATTAAGACAAAACCCCACTTCTCCTCCGTTGGCATCATGAAGCCTTCCTCCCCTCCCTATTTTTAAATTGTAGATTATTGCAATATTTATTGCTTCAATATTTTGATTGGCTTTTAATGTTTGTAAGCTGCCAGAGTCACCTCTAGCAAGGTGGGCGGCAATCAAATCTAATAAAAAAATTTTTTTAAAGTGACTTTAAAGCAGCGGTCCCCAACCTTTCTGGCATTGTGGACTGGTGGGATGGGAAGGGGATGGTTCTGGGTAAATGGTGGGCACGGACTACCACCACATGCAGATGGAGCTATACACCCATGGAAACTTGGCCCGCTACTTGTGCAAATGGAGCTACACACCCACACTTGCCTGCCACTTCCACAGCCCAGTTCCAAACAGTCTAGCTTGTAGGTTGCAGCTCAGAAGTTGGGGGCCCCTGCCTTAAAGAAGCTTCAGAAAGATTCAGTACCCCATATGTTTAAACCGAAAACTTGGAGGAATCTTATTCCACTGATATTTCCAGAAGGATAATATTTATCATGCTTTTATGTTTGTTTTGTTTTCTGACATGCCCCTGTTGGAGATTGACTCTGAGGGAGAGGAGGAGCAGCCGACAGGGAATGGAAGTGTGGCTCCGGAGGTTGTGGAGGAGGCTGGGGAAGGGCAGAGGCCGGCTGGGCAGTCAAAGGAGGACCCAGGCCCATCCCCTCTCCATCCTAGGGCACACAGGGAGGAGAGGATAAGGGAGAGATGTGGTCTACTCAGGAGGAGAGGGCCTTGATCCTTTTCATGGGCTGCAGCTGTGACAACTGGATAAGAGGATGGACATGCGTACAGGCGAGTGCTGGAAACAAAGCGTGGAAATATCTCTAGTTTATTGTTCCTCTCTGAGTTTGGCGTCCTTCCCAATGTGTGTTCTGTTATCTGTGAACATCCTCCAGCCCTTATCTCACCTGGTTTGTATTATTTTTTACTCTTTATCATTTAAACGGCATTTTCTCCTTCTTGTAACTGTTTTTTGTCTCCAGTCAAGGATATTTGGAGCGTGGAAGCAAGTGAAGGAATAAAAGGGGCTTTACCTGTTTTTTGTGACTGTGTTTATTTTGTATCCCACCCTGGGTCATCACATTTTCTTTTTGATAGTGAATCTACTAAATTTAAATAGTAAATTTAAATTTAGTACAATTTACTAATCAGTATTATCAGCATCAGTACATTGTATTATCATGTTTGTTTTGTATTCAAATACTTACCCGCGATTGGTTACCTTTTCGGCGGGAAGTCTGAATCCCTGTCATTGGCTGGCGAGCCGCGAGCAGCCTATATAAGAAAGGCTGCCGCGGCTCTTCGGCATTCGCATTCCTGGAATTAAACAAAAAGAGCTAATCACTGAATGTGTGCGCCTCGTTCTTCGGCCGCCAGAACACTGGCGACGAGGGTGGGATCGAGACAGCAGTAATTCAATCGAGTGCGGAGCGGCGAAGTTCGAGCGGAAAATGTCCGGCAACAACACACCACCCGAGCAGTTTAATCCCGCTAAGGAAGAATGGCAGTCATATGTGGATCGTTTCCTGATGTTCTTAGAAAGCAGCAACCTGAACGGGGTTTCAGAACACAGGAAGAGAGCGGTGTTCCTGACACATTGTGGTCCGACCGTTTTTCGGATGGCAAAAGCGCTAGCGGCACCCACAGATGTAAAAACATTGACCTGGCCAGCATTAGAAAAGATTCTGCGGGCTCATTACGCGCCAACAGTATCCAGCCTGATCAAGCGGCATGAATTTTACTTAAGGAACCAGAAGGAGGATGAGAGTATTGCCGACTTTGTAGCAGCCTTAAGGGACATCGGTGGTGAGTGTGAATTTCTGAACTTCGATGAAGCCCTAAGAGACCGTGTGGTCCTAGGGTTGAAAGACCTAACGTTGCAGAGCCGTCTTCTGAACCGTCCAAAAATAACAGTGAAAGAAGCCGTGGAGGAAGCTACCTCAGCAGAAGCTACACACAAATCGGCCGCCAAAATGAAGAAAATAAATAAATCGGCAGGCTACAACAGTAGGGAGTCACCCAGACCAGAAGGTGAGAAAGAAAAGACCACAACTCATTATGAGGACATCGAGACGGAAACCAGTAGCGAGGAAGATGACGTGTGCCATTTAAAGGCGGGAAGAGACAGAAAAGAGCGGGCAGGTAGAAAATTTGAATTCGAATGTAACCGTTGTGGAGGAAACCACCCCCGGTCAGAATGTCGTTTCATTGACGCTATCTGCCGGAAATGCGATAAGAAGGGGCATATAGCTAGAGTATGCCGGTCCAGAACAAATTACAGCCCACGACAGAAAGGAAGCCCACCACCGAGAGATAGAGAAAGAGAGAGAGAGAAAGGGAGGAAGCCAAACAGTTGTTGGAGCCTAGAAGGAAGACACAGAAGAAACAGAGAGACTACCTATAGAAAAGAGGAAACCCATCAAACAGTAATGTAGTAAACCTCGAGAGTCCTCTTGACCTAAGGCCGTAAGAATGACCTTCTCAAGTTAGGAATTGCATGATAAACTCAGCTTGGCACGACACGTAGGCAAATAGTTACAGAAACTAGCTGACCACAAAATATCTTGTTAATAGATAATCACGTTATCTTAGCACACAACAGTGGTCGCATCCTGCCATGGCGCCATTAGAATTATACTTCCTTGCTCCTCTTCACATATGTCTCGCTCCCCCCGCCCTGATAAAACTGCAAAATAAAAGAGGGTGGTGCATTGCAATCGGGGGACTTCTTCATCTACCCCGGGCACAACGTGCTCTCTCACCTTGAGAAACTATGGTGTCTGTGTCAATTATTGATTCTAGTACTTAAGTACTCACCCTCGTGAGGGTCCCTCTAAATTTCACCCCTGCGGGGGCTCTACGGGCTGATCAGAGAACCTAAGGACAACGAGCAAACCGCGACAACGCGACAACTGGGGGCTCGTCCGGGATCTCTCCCTTCTTCAGCTCCACGGCGTGACTTCTGTCTAGAGGTGCGCTGCCTTCACTCCCATTGCTACGCACCTGGCAAAGGCTCTGTACAATCGTAAGTAATGGGCTCCTCACTCTCCAAAGTTTCGTCAGTTCATAGGGACGAACTTTACCAATTAGTGAAGAAGGCTAATTGTTTGCAGAAAATTAACGGCACCACTGTATATACCTTGTCTAGAAAATCTATCACCTCCTTCTTGCTTTATGTGGACCAGCACTGTCCTGCTTATCCGGCTGAGGGCACGCTGCGTCGCACTTCGTGGGAACGCTTGGGAAAATATCTGTATGATGTCCCCAGAGCTCCACCGGACATTCTTATGTCCTGGCGTGCGATAATGGCTGTGCTCAATACTATTTATCCCTCCACCACTCTCCCCGAGTCTTTATCTCTTGCCTCTAAAACTGTTAAGCCTCCTGCTGTTCACTTTGATTCTTTTCCCCCACCTTCCCAATCTGTCGCCTCTTGGGATGATATTCCTCAGCTTGCCTCTGCCCCTCCTTTTCACTCTGACACTCCGCACAATCGTCTGCAGCCCTCCTCTCCTTCTGTCTCTCCTATTCCTACTGATTCTCCGTCCCCACATCCCTCGGGGGGAAATATTACTGCTATCCTGGCTTCTCCTTCCTTCACCTTAGAATCTTGTGATATACCTTCTGCTTACCCTATGACTCTTGTTCCGGGAGCCCCTGGCGCTCCTGTTCATACCAACATAGAGTTAAGAGTGCTGAAAAATTTAAAAGAGGCTGTAAATATGTATGGACTGCAATCCACTTACACTCGTGGCATGCTTGATTCTCTCGTGTCTGCTAACACTGTAATGCTGTTATATGATTGGAAGATGTTGTTTTCCATGCTTATGACTCCTGCCCAGTATGTTGTTTGGCAGTCTGAATATGAAAAATTAGTAGATGCTGAAATAAGACGAGGCCTCCCTAATCTGGTCATTGCTGATCACTTAAAGGGAACCGGATTATACTCCACCCTGATTCAGCAACAAACTTGCCCTCACTGTGCCTTTGCAATCATTCATCTTTGTGCAATGAATGCCCTGAAACGTGTGGATGACTCAGACTCTAAATCCACACACACCTTTTTGAAGGTAGTGCAGGAGGTTGACGAGTCTTACTCTTCATTCGTTAACCGTTTGCAAACCGCTCTGGAACGCCTCGTGGCCAGTCTCGGGGTACTGCACCCTATGCTGCCAAGCCAAAAACTGTTTGCCCTCGTTGCAGAAAAGGTTTTCATTGGGCTTCCCAATGTCGCTCTAACCCTCCTCTTGCTCAGCAATCAGAAAACTAGGCATGGGGTCTTCAGCTAACCCCGCTACAAAGGCTGAAACTTCTCTTTCCTCTTCTCTTTCCTTTTTACAACCTACTTCTTTCCCTGTACAGCTGACAGAGGACATCGTTTATGATGATCCTGGTTCGATCTTCACTCTCCCTCTTTCTATCACTGTTCTGAAGCCACTTCCGCCTTCCTTGCCTGTTTTGCTCATACCTAACTCCTCCCTTACCATTGAAGGCGTAGTCGCTGCACCCTTTTTGTACGACTCCTCTTCTCTGAAAAATCTCTCTCTCGCTGCCATTGGCGACCAGTGCTTTTCCCTGAAAGCGGGAACGATTGTGGCTACTCTCATTCTTCTTCCCTCTCCTGAACCCCCTTCTTTGTTTGCTCTACAGCAATCTGTTCAAGCCTCCAAACCTATGTTAACCATATTGCTGAATGGCCAATCTTTTGCTGGCCTGATTGACACCGGAGCTGACGTCTCTGTCATTCAGTCCTCTGAGTGGCCATCCTCTTGGCCCCTTGCTGAAACAACTTCAGTACAAGGCGTCGGTGGAGCGCAGGCAGCAAAGGTTAGCTCACTTTGGCTTACTGCCTCTACGCCTCATTCCTCTGTGACTGCTTATCTTAAACCCTTTGTCCTTCCATTACATTGCAATTTGTGGGGCCGTGACCTGCTATCTCAACTCCACACTTCTCTCTACATACCTTGAATTATGGCTATTTCTCCTCTTTCTCTCACTCTTAAATCAAATATTCCTGTTTGGATTGATCAATGGCCTCTTACAAAAGAAAAATTAAACGCACTTCACACTCTCGTTCAACAACAATTGGCAGAAGGTCATATTGAACCATCTACCAGTCCATATAACACTCCAGTGTTTGTAATTAAAAAGAAAAGTGGCAAATGACGCCTCCTACAGGATCTCCGTGTTCTGAACGCTATATTGCAACCTATGGGCCCATTGCAATGCGGCCTTCCAAATCCAAATTTAATTCCTGTAACATTTGATCTCATAATCATTGACCTCAAAGATTGTTTTTTCTCCATCCCGCTGATACCAGAGGACAGGATACTATTTGCCTTCACCGTTCCTGAGTTTAATAATTCTAAACCTACAGCTAGATATCAATGGAAAGTTCTTCCCCAAGGAATGCTCAATTCTCCTACGATGTGTCAATATTTTGTAAATAAAGCTTTACAACCCTATCGGGACAAATTTCCTGAATTTTTAGTGTATCATTACATGGATGACATCCTGATTGCAGCTGATGGTCCTAAAGGTACAGTATGTAAAACTTTTCCATGTCTTCTCTCTCTCCTTGCTCTTGCAGGACTGCATGTAGCACCAGAAAAGGTGCAGTCTCATTATCCGTTACAATATTTAGGACACAAGGTTTTAGCCTCCACAGCTTCACCTCACCTTCCTGTTCTCACACTCCCTCAACCTGCAACCTTGGTTCAGTTACAGCAATGCCTGGGCACGCTCAATTGGGCACGCCCATATCTTTCCATTTCAACTCATACTCTCTCGCCATTATTTCAAGCATTGGTCGGCCTTAAGCGTCCAGCGGATCTCATTTGGCTGAATGAGCAACAGCTTAATGCTCTTAAAGAAATCAACAGCGCCTTGCATACCCATTGGGTGGACCTCTCATTACACAATCATGCACTCTCATTGGCGCTTCTTCCCACACCCACACTCCTTACAGCAATCATCGTTCAAATCTCGACTTCAAAGAGGCTACACATTTTAGAGTGGATTCACCTTCCTCATACCCCAAAAGCATCAATCACCACAAGAGCTGCACAAATGGCTCTTCTTATAGAACGGGGGAGGAAAAGAGCTAGAGCCTTGATGGGT
Organism: Bungarus multicinctus; assembly: GCA_023653725.1. Classification (NCBI taxonomy): domain Eukaryota; kingdom Metazoa; phylum Chordata; class Lepidosauria; order Squamata; family Elapidae; genus Bungarus; species Bungarus multicinctus. Next base: position 51,593,833 of record CM042842.1, on the reverse strand, counting down.
GTGGACATCTGCACGCTTTACATTCCCTGCAGACTAACACAATGGGAACCACTCTTCCAAAATTCTGATGCGTTACAAGATGTGTTGGAAGGGTGGCAAGGGAATGTCTCCTGCCATCTACCACCAGACCCACGCATATAAGTGCTGAAAACAATTCCGCTCACTCTAGAGACTCCTTTAGTACAACAACCAGTGAAAGATTGTCTTACTGTATTCACTGATGGTTCTAAAACCGTCGGGGCTTGTGTGTGGCAAACTGACAATCAATGGCATAAAAAACTTACCACACCACAACCTTCTGCTCAACAGGCTGAACTGTCTGCCTTCAATATGGCACTCACACTTTTTCCCAACCAGCCAATTAATGTAATATCTGATAGTCTGTATGTGGCACAATTGGCCTTGAATATATTTGATGCCTACATTTCTCCTGCAACCCCTTCTCCTTTAATGACGCTTTTTTTACAGTTACAAGACCTATTGAAGGAAAGGAAGGAATCTCTGTTTGTGGCCCACATCAGAAGCCATCAGCATCTGCCCGGATTTCTTTCAGAAGGCAATCACATGGCAGATGAGGCCTGCAAGTTGCATTTGTTACCAATCCTGCAGAATAACACCTTAACAGCAGGAGAAAGTCATGATTATTTTCATCAAAATAGAAAGGCTCTGGTGAGACAATTTGGAATTACTCATCAAGAAGCCGCGGCAATTGTTCAACAATGTCCTACATGTAGTCTGCAGGCACGAAGTGTCCCAGAAGGAGTAAATCCTAGAGGCACCGAGGCCTGTGACACATGGCAAATGGACGTTACTCAGTATCCATCCTTTGCGCCCTGGAAGTATATTCACGTGTCTGTAGACACTTACTCTGGGTTCATCATGGCCACACTGCAAAGGGGGGAGACTACTAAAAACATTATCAATCATTGCATTCGGACCTTTGTAACACTGGGATGTCCAAAAATTTTAAAAACACAATGGTCCTGCATACACGAGCTCCTCCTTCTCGGAGTTCTGTCATCATTGGTCCATTGTACACAAATTTGGAATTCCATTCAATAGCCAAGGCCAAGCTATTGTGGAAAGAGCAAATTTAACACTCAAAACGGCCCTTGATCGATACATGGGGAAAAAAGGCGTACGCCCCCCGAACCTCCCAGCGTTACAGAATGTGTTAAATGTATATTTATATACCTTGAACTTTTTGAATCTTACTGGCTCTCCTTCTTCTACGGCTGCTTCTCGTCACTTTACCACACCTCCTGTCCCTACCTCCAGACCTCTTGTTTATTTCAGGCAACTTCCAGATCCGAAGTGGAAGGGACCTGTGCAACTGATCACTTGGGGCAAAGGATACGCTGCTGTTCAACTTCCTGATCGTGTTCTTTGGGTGCCTGCGCGCTGTGTTCGACCTTATCATGGGGAGGCTAAGGACAAGTGTTCCTCTCCTAGCCCTTCTGATTCTGATATCTCCTGTCTTTTCTCAGTTTCGGGCTGATCCTGCTGTTATCTTCGCCCCTCCGTTCACACGCGTTACCTTTACCTTTGACGACATCTCTCTTTCCGCCTGTAATTATGCCTTTCAACATCAAGGCCGTGCCTTGCGTCCCTCACCTCACGTCTCTCTTCTGTATGGCTACCAATCCTGTCGGGTCTACCTACATGTCTATGTCACTGCGAATACGGTGGGACCTTATTCCTGCTTAGGCTTTCTTGCTTCCCGTCAATCCTTCAATCATACAGTTTATCTCTTTTCCATTTTCTCTGTAACTCGCCCCCCACTACCCTCTATGTTTCTTTCTTGGCTCCTTTTGTCTCAATCTTCTCCTCAATCTTTTTCCTATACCCTGGTGCGCCACTTCTGCTGCCAACCTCCCTGTGATACCACCAGCTGCCTATGGGATGCACCTGGCTCCCATCTCCCTGACCGCTATCCTGGTTCCTGGTCACCGCTCCGCGGACAACGAATTCGTAGACAGCTTCTCGAGTCCTCTCCACATCCTAAATTCAACTCCTTGATTCACACGCACCGTTACAACAATGAGGGAGCACTACATCTTCGCTCTCAGGCCCTCTCCTGTTACCAGAGGTCTCCAATCAAGAAAAAGGGAATCATCTGGCGCTGGTTTTTCAACAATACCATCTATCTACAAGACTCACCCAAATATACCATCAATTATCATTTTAGAGCAACTCATCTTTCAGTAACAGATCTGACCCTCTCAGACTTTGGTCTATACCAATGTGAAATTACAAAAATGGTACGAGGCTTTGCCACTTCTTCTCGGCTGACATTATCCCTACAACAGAAGTTTATCCCCCCCCAACGGAGGACACGAAGTGCACTCACCTCCCAAGATGCCAAACATTGCACCCCCTGCTTGCAAAAAACTCAACAGGGGCTGACCATCAGAACTACATTAATATATCACACCCATTTTATTTGCACTAAACCATCCACGCACACCTGTGTGTGGAATAGCACGACGTATAGTATTTGTGAAGATAACAAACAAACCTGTTATGACCCCACAGGCCCCACTCATCGCTACAACATCCTCATCACTGTCGGAGCCGGCTCATCAAAAAAGACTCTGGTCAATCATGACTTTTATAATCCGAAGGTATCCCAATCGGTCACTTTTGATGCCTGCGAAGCCATGGACTATGGCACAAACGAATGCGGCTCACTTGTCTGGCGACGGACATATTCCAGCAACGAAAAGTACATCTGTGCCAGATCTTCAAATCAACACGACCCCTGTGGCAAAGGCACCTACTGCAATGCATGGAAATGTGTGGACTTTCAATCCAGAGGGTTCACAGTGCAACCTGACACCATACCCAAGAGGGATAACCTTAAAAAACTCTATATCACCCGTCTTAGAGTTCCCGATCCCAACTGTATGCAACATCAGTGCAATCCCATCAATCTCACGTTTCCAGTACCGGAAAATTGGCTTTCCTTCCAAACATGGAAAGGTACTGACAATGACTATGGCTTGGGTATTGATGGGACAGGAACCAACCCTTCAGTAGCCATCAAAATAATAGTAAGCAAAATTTCTATCGACTCAACCAGACACTCCTTATTTCATTCTGTTTATTCGGAATTGGCAAAATTGACTCACCTGACCGTACCACATGAGGTGCGCAACACCTTTGTACACCTTGCAGAGACTATTGTTAAATCATTGCAAGTTAAAAATTGCTTTGTGTGTGGGGGAACTACGATGGGGGAACAATGGCCGTGGCAGGCCCAGGAAATTAACATCACCCATGTCATAACTATTGGTCCAACTTTGCTACCCTGTTTATTACCTATCTTTATTTCAATGATCAAACGTAGTTTAAATGCTATTGCCGAAGCTAAAGCTGCTGTGCAACTTAATCTCTTAATGCAAAATCATGTATATATGGCAATTCCAACTGAGGAGTGCAAGGCTCCGCTTTTGCACTTATGTTCCGATGACGACACTGATAACCTGCCCTTGAACGAGGTTGTGCAATCGGATCGGGATGTCCCGGAGGGTATGTCCTTATCCAAGCACTATGATACTCCAAAGGAGAAAGGCTTATATTTTGAATCGGATATCGCGGCACCTTAAAAACAAAGAAAAGAGGACTTGTAGTAAACCTCGAGAGTCCTCTTGACCTAAGGCCGTAAGAATGACCTTCTCAAGTTAGGAATTGCATGATAAACTCAGCTTGGCACGACACGTAGGCAAATAGTTACAGAAACTAGCTGACCACAAAATATCTTGTTAATAGATAATCACGTTATCTTAGCACACAACAGTGGTCGCATCCTGCCATGGCGCCATTAGAATTATACTTCCTTGCTCCTCTTCACATATGTCTCGCTCCCCCCGCCCTGATAAAACTGCAAAATAAAAGAGGGTGGTGCGTTGCAATCGGGGGACTTCTTCATCTACCCCGGGCACAACATGCTCTCTCACCTTGAGAAACTATGGTGTCTGTGTCAATTATTGATTCTAGTACTTAAGTACTCACCCTCGCGAGGGTCCCTCTAAATTTCACCCCTGCGGGGGCTCTACAGGCTGATCAGAGAACCTAAGGACAACGAGCAAACCGCGACAACGCGACACAGTAATAATCGGCCATTCTGACACACGAAATGTAAGAAAAGTTCACATCAAAGTGAAAATTGAAGAGCAGGATTGCGTGATGGAGGTGTATTCGGGATCGTTCCTTTCAATGGTCTCATGGGCTACCATCAAGAAACTGATTCCTGACATTCAGCGAGGCGAGTTAGAAACTCAAAATCTAACCCTCAAGGATTACCAAGGCAACAGAATACCAGTGGTTGGCATAGGTCATTTTCAAATTACTTTCAAAAATCATACCGAAATCCTCCCACTCACCATAGTCGACCGAAATTGACCCAGTCTTTTGGGACTTGAATGGTTTGAACCGTTGGGGATTGGAATGACCGGCGTTAACCAGATCGCAGAAACAGACTGGGAGGTGGACCTCGTCAGAGAATTCCAAGATCTCTTCAGCGGCGGCCTAGGCAAGTACCGGGGTAACCCGATCTCTTTTAATCTAAACCCAAAGGTGACCCCAATTCGCCTTAAAGCAAGGCGTGTGCCATTTGCATTGAAACCTAAGATCGACGAACAATTGGACAAATTTATCAAACAAGGGGTTCTAGAACCCATAGATCACGCCAAATGGGAGACCCCTATTGTCACCCCTATCAAAGCAGATGGTTCAATCCGGATCTGCGGGGACTATAAGGCTACCCTAAACCACGCACTACAGCAAAGTGCATATCCCGTTCCGGTCGTTCAGCACTTGCTGCATTCAATAAAAGGGGGAAGAATCTTTGCTAAACTTGATTTGGCCCAAGCGTATCAACAACTGCCAGTAGATTCCCAAACAGCCGAAGCCCAAACAATTGTCACGCACCGAGGAGCCTTTAAATGCAACTGGCTTCAATTTGGAGTTAGCGTGGCCCCTGGCATATTTCAATGTTTGATGGAGCGTCTCCTCCACGGAATACCTGGGGTCATTCCCTATTTTGATGATGTCTTGGTCGTGGCTAAAAACAGGGTCCAACTGAGAGACCGCCTACGACAAGTCCTTACTAAATTTACAGAAGCCGGTCTCAAAGTTAAAAGAGAAAAGTGCACACTAATTACAGACAAGATTGAATTTCTCGGATATTTAATCGATGGCGATGGTATTCACCCCACTGAAGGGAAAGTCCGCGCAATTAAAGTTGCCCCCATCCCTACCAACAAAGGGGAGCTGCAAGCCTTCTTAGGACTAATTAATTTCTATCATGTCTTTTTGCCGCAGAAAGCTACGAATGCGGAACCTTTGCATAGACTACTTGATAAAGACACTTCTTGGAAGTGGGGCAGCCGGAAAGATGCGGCATTTCAAAAAATCAAGGACCTTATTACATCTACCAAGGTATTGATTCAATATAACGAGACTCTACCTTTAACTTTGACTTGTGATGCCTCTCCTTTTGGAGTCGGAGCAGTTCTAAGCCACCTCCTACCAGATGGCAGGGAAGCTCCCATAGCTTTCCACTCTAAAACGCTGTCTAAAAGCCAACGCAACTATAGCCAGCTTGATAAAGAAGCTTTAGCAATTATATCTGGCATTAAACGGTTTCACTAATATCTCTACGGTCGACCCTTTTCTGTCATAACCGACCACAAACCGTTATTGGGAATTCTAGCTGGGGACAAAGCAACCCCTAATATTTTGTCACCTCGGATGACTAGATGGTCAGAGTTTCTGGCCGCCTATAACTACACCTTGCTTTACCGACCGGGCCATTCTATCACCCATGCCGACGCCTTGAGCCATTGTCCATTGCCAGACATTGACACCGACCTTTGTCCCAGCATCTCCACCCTACAAATCGAAGCCATGCCTAACTTTCCGATGACAGCTGCAGACATCGCCTGCGAAACTTCTAAAGACTGCCTCCTTCACAGAGTGGCTACCTGGGTTGCAAAAGGGTGGCCGGAATTTGACCTAAGGGACTGCATGAAACCTTTTAAACAGAGGCAAACTGAACTTTCATTGCTTAATGGTTGCATACTATGGGGGGACCGGGTTGTTATACCACCACGGCTGAGGGAACCGATTTTGGAATTGCTTCATGAGGGACATCCGGGAGTGGTCAAAATGAAGGGTTTGGCCAAAAGTTATGTTTGGTGGCCAGGATTGGACAAAGATATTGTAAATTGGGTTGCTGGTTGCAAACCCTGCCAAGAATCCCGGCCCACACCCCCGCAGGCATCTGTAGCTGAGTAGGAACTGCCCAGGGGCCCCTGGTCAAGGATTCATATTGATTTCGCAGGTCCGATGAGGGGTTTGCATGTTCTTGATCCTAGTTGATGCTTACTCCAACTGGTTGGAGGTCAGCCTTATGCAATCTACCTCCTTGGATGCTGTCATTCGACAGCTCCGTAAATTGTTCGCCACGCACGGACTACCTGATGTCCTGGTTTCTGACAACGGGCCCCAGTTCACCTCCACAACGTTTGAGGGTTATTTAGCTAGTTTGGGGATACGGCATGCCCTAACCGCGCCGGCCCACCCGGCGGCGAATGGCCGAGCTGAACGTATGGTTCGATTTACTAAAGAAACCCTTAACAAGTTAGGCCCTGGCCCTATTCAGGAACGCATTGACAAACTTTTATCAATCCAGCATACCACGCCTAGCACGACCACAAATAAAACCCCAGCCGAGTTACTAATGGGGAGAAAATTACGATCCCCTTTGGACCTCCTACACCCTAACTATTCCACTGAAAAACCGGTAGACTCCTCTAGCAAACTCCGCAGTTTTAAAATTGGGGATCTAGTTTATGCCAAAAATCTGGTGGGACACCCCTTATGGGTTCCAGCCACCATCACCCAAGTCACTGGCCCACGGTCATACCGCCTGACTACCTCTGACAACAGAGACTGGAAACGGCATATTGACCAGTTACGATCCCGCACCCTTACCAGACCATATGAAAACCCAGGGGGGGAAGGGGATCAACCAATTACACAAGAAGGAGAATACCCCCAAACAAACAATGACAACCTGACACTTCCACAAACACCCTCACCGCTAGCCCCGGTCGACGTTCGCGGCTACGCACCTGAGGCTGAAGAACTTCACATCAACGGGAACCCAACCGATGACGATGAATGTCCAATCCTGGAAGGGAGCGGCCTAGCCGTCTCAACTAATCGAGCAATGCCCGTCAGGAGCGGCCTGGCCGGCTCAACCTTCCAGGCGGTTCCACGACCAGGGATGGAAGAACCAACAGGTCCGTCCGCACCGGCCGATGGCGATGGAATGAATGATTTGCGCAGGTCCAGTCGGACCCACAGGAGCCCCGCCTACTTGCGTGATTACGTAACCTAGGCGGAGCTCCTGATTGGTCGGACTGGACCAAGAGGGGAGGGGTGTTTTGTATTCAAATACTTACCCGCGATTGGTTACCTTTTGGGGGGGGGAAGTCTGAATCCCTGTCATTGGCTGGCGAGCCGCGAGCAGCCTTTATAAGAAAGGCTGCCGCAGCTCTTCGGCATTCGCATTCCTGGAATTAAACAAAAAGAGCTAATCACTGAATGTGTGCGCCTCGTTCTTCGGCCGCCAGAACAATGTTTTTATTTCTTGACAGGGAGTGCAGTTGACAAAACTTAGGAGAATAATAATTCAAAAAATCTTGTACAAGTAGTCCTAGATTTACAACAATTCATTTAATGACTGTTCAAAGTTGCAACATCAATGAAAAAAGTAACTTATGACCGTTTTTCGCAGTTATCACCTTTGCAGTATCCCCATGATCATGTGATCAAAATTCAGATGCTTGGCAACTGGTTCATTTTTATGACTGTTGCTGTGTCCCAGTCACCTTTTCCGACTTCCTGACAAGCAAAGTCAATGGGGAAGTCAGATTCCCTTAACAACTGTGTTACTAACTTATCAATTACAGTGATTCACTTAATGGCTGTGGCAAGAAAGGTCATAACATTGGGCAAAACTCACTTAACCAATGTCTCACTTAACAACAGAAATTTTGGGCTCGATTGTGGTCCTAAGTCAAGGACTACCTGTAGCCAAAAATCTTTGGCCAGGTAAGGCTAAAAAAGATGAAAAACCCAAGGTAGAGCACTTTTTAAAAATGTTGTAACTTTGAAAGATCACTAATCGAATGGTTGTTAAGTCAAGGAGTAGTTGTACATACAAAACCCTTATTTCCAAGCGATGATATTCATCTGTGGCATATTTAGAAAAACAGAAAATGATCTACAATGCTAGGACTGCAATCCAGTGGTCCCTGGAAGGCGCATCATAAGATTTTTAAGGACAGAGGATAATTTCTTGCCTCATAAAATTCCCTGTTGGTGGAGAAATGCCCACAGCCCTTAGCTTTAAAAAAAAAAAGTCAGTGTTCTGACATCAGAGAAAGCAACTTAGACATATCTTGGGAAGGCCTGAATCAGTGAAATCCAAACCCTTCCTATTTACTTGATATTCTCCCAATCCAACAAGGAAGACAAAAAGCCAGCCCTGAACTGATGAGTTAATGCCCCTAATGTTAAGAGCAAAAGGAGAGGGGAAAAAAAGGAAGACCAACAAGGAGGAACCCCCTTCTGTCTATGCACCAAGGCAGGGGTGTCAAACTCGCATCATCAGGGCAGTGTCACATGACGTATCATGACTTTTTCCCCCCTTTGCTAAACTGGGCGTGAGTGTGGCCAGCGCATGATGCATCCGGCCCGTGGGCTGTGAGTTTGACACCCTTGCCTAAAGCGAAGCATAGGGAAAAAAACCCAATAGCTGGTCTGTCTCTGATTCAACCACTTCACATTGTGGAATATCTCAGCCTATGTTTTGAGAAAGGGAGCTCATTCCAAGCAAAAGTTCAAGTCACACATGAGTTTTCAATTTTAAAGATGAACATTAATTTTCCATAATAAAACAATGCACACAGGTCTCCCTCATCTGCAAGTTATTGTTGAGATCGGTTCCACTTCTAGGGGCTTCACAGATAAAAAAAAACTGAAAGGTAAATTGAGAGATAACGGTTCTTAAACAAATATATCAGTTTTTATCAATAACCAACACAAAGCACAAGGTACAGAATCTGGGATTGAAGGTGGGAGGAGAAGCAGTGGATTTAAAATGGTGGAAATCAATCAGCCTTTGAAAATGGTTTCATTCTGGTTTGCAATCAATTTTTTTTTTTATCTACCTGGACCATTTACTGGGGATGTGTGACTGAGAAGCTAGGTCCAAGTGTAGCAGCCGAGTCAAGCTATGTGAAATTGGGGCATTTATTGACAAACTGTGATTTGGGTACCTTGACCAAAAAAACCCCTTTCAGACTAACCAAAGTCTATCTGATCTATCTACTTTACCTCACTTTCTTTTTTCTTCTGTTCAGTCATGATTCTTGGAGATTGTCTGGACAATTCCCTAGGGTTTTTTTAGGAAGGTTTTTCAGAAGTGATTTGCCACTGCCTTCTTCCTAGGGCTGAGTGAAATTGTCTGGCCTAAGGACACCCAGCTAGCTTTGTAGCAATGGCAAGACTAAATCTCACAATCTCCTGGTTTCTAGCCTGATGTCTTAAACCACTACACCAAACCGACTCTCAATAATAGTACATAATTAATGTTAAATTATATTTAATATTTATTATGAACTTCATTATGAGCTTTTCTATTAGAATGTGCAACATCTGTCTTAAATTATAAAGGAGAGATTTTGTATCCGTTTGGTATGGAAATCAGCTGGTAAGAGATTTGAAATGTGTAATCCCCTTACTAATAATTTGCTCCATTCAATGCTTCCATCCCTGGTTGTGCTACAAGCAGAAACATGTCTTGAAAAGATAATTAAAAATTTATCTTCCTTCCGACTACTGAATCAAAGAATTGGACAGAGCAAATTAGGCCATGGAATTTAAACACTTGCTTTGTTTAAGAACACAAACGAAAACATTACTAACAAATGTCTATTTGTCTTCTGTTTTATTCATCTGGTCAAGAGCAGCCCATTCATTTTCCTTGGAAAGCGATTCCATTGTTGACATGTTTTTGCTGTTAGGATGTTGTTCCTAACGTTCAGCTAAAATCTGCTTTCTTGTAATTTTAGGCCATTATTCCATGTCCTGAATGCTATGATGATAGGCTTGATGTCTGTGTGACATCCTTTCCTGTAATTAAAGAATGTCATCCGATTCCCCTTCAATCTTCTCTTCTTAGGGCTAAACATACCAAGTTTGTTTCCTCAAATTCTCTACTTAGGACTTAACTTCCAGTTCCCTGCTTTTTGCATTTATACCAGTTCCAGTTCGCTGAATCCTCCTTAAAGCATAGTGCTCGGAACTGGAGAGTTGTTATTATAAATTGTGACCAGTATAAAACAGTGGAGTAACTATTTCTGGCAATTTGGAAACTATACAGTACTTCTCTTGATGCAGCCCTGTGCTGCATTTACATCATTCTGCTGATTCATGTTCATCTTATAATCGATCAAGTGTAATATTTTTGCCAAATTACAGAGTTCCCTTTTTTGTGTATTTGTTTTCCTGTGTGAAGGTTTCCATCTTTTTGCCAAAAGGCTAGAAATTGATGACAAACCAAGATAGGGCAATTGTGCTTTCTTTGAATTGGTTTACCCACTTATCCAAATCTGTTCTGTATAAATCTGGTTTATTAAGCTACCATTAGTTTCGCGCATCACTTTAAGCCATTAACCATCATTTGCAAGCTACATGGAAAGTTAACCATTCTACATCCTTGATATACTGGCAGGCCAATGCTGCATGTGCTGTTTAAGTAAAAGAATCTTATTAAAATTAATGTATATATGTATGTATCAATAAATGAAGCTGGGATGCTGAAAAACATTTTGTAAAGCCAAGTATTATCTCTAATGACATCCTTATTTAAAAGAATGCCTGCGAATCCCCAGACATCTTTAAAAAAAAATGATAGGGAACTGCAAGCCAGAGCATTGTTTGCAACTGTATCTAGCTGTTCCTACCACCAAAAGGCAAATTAAGTGATAAACGAGGTAATAGAAGATGTGGATGGTTAAAAGACAAGGCAGGGCACAAGTTCCTCAGTTTGCTGACTGAAAAATGATTGTTTTGTGACTGCTTATAGCCACTGTGGTAGCTGTACAGGTCAACCCCTTCATGGCAGCCATTTTGGGAGAGGGTTTGCAACTTGTTCTCAACATTCTAAACTGTCTTTCTGACAAAAAGGCAGTAAGTCCCTGAGCCAGAACCCTGAGATGAGATTCATATGACAGAAGTACAAAAAAAATTGTAATATTACTTAAATGATCTGAATTGTCCATTTAAAGTACAGTGGTGGTGCTGAGGAAGATACAGTTAAGCCATCCTTTGGCCCCTTCCAAGATTCCATTATTCCATTCACTTTGCCTACTAAAATTCTCTAAGAATATGATATTTAAAGCACCTTTCCCTTTTAATAATAACAAGGAGGAAATTATCTGTTCTATGTATGTTTTCATGTGTTTCTAAAATTCCACATTGTGTTACATATGCTTCATAATTCTCATTCCTATTCAAAAATAAATATATGAGAAATTAATTAGCAAGGCAGCTTCATCAAAGGAACTCAAGGTTCAAGCAGACTGCTAGAGTTATTGGCCAGGCAAGGAAGCAGACAATTTTTCCATTACCTCAGCACATGAGTATCTCTGGATTCAGTGAATGTGGCTGGAGATCATTGTAGGTGACTGATCTACTCCAGGGAAGCATATTCCTTTCTTTATTTGTAGATATAAACCTTTATTTTAATACATTTAATAGTCTCCAGCAAGCAGAGATAGTGATACATTAGCCATTATGCTAAAAGCACTAGCATTCCATTTGCAATTCATTATAAAGCAGTCAGAAAAATGGTCAACAGAAATGTATTCTCCTACCATACCAAGCCATGGTTCTAACCATGATTTAGGGAATGTATTTCCACTAGTTTGAGTATACAGATAATCCTCAACTTACGACCACAATGGAGCCCAGAAGTTATGTTGCTAAGTGAGAAATTCATTAAGTGAGTTTTGATCCATTTTACAACTTTTCTTGCTGTATTTGTTAAGTGAATCCCTGCAGTTGTTAAATTAGTAACATGGTCCTTAAGTGAATCTGGCTTCCCCAGTGACATTTCTTGTCAGAGGGTCGCAAAAAGGAATCACATGATCCCAGGACACTGCAACTATCATAAATATGAACTAATTTGTCAAGCATCCAAGTTTAAATCACATGGCCATGGGGATGTAACAATAATCATAAGTGTGAGAAATGGTTATAACTCGTTTTTTTCCAGTGCCATTGTAACCTTGAACTGTAAGTTGATGACTACTTGAACTTAATGAACCGAGCCACACATCAAATGCTGTTATTATCCTGGGCACTCGTTTTGTTTGTTTTTTTTGGTGAGATGCAAAGAATTCTATCATTAGAGGTCATGTCCTCACACGGAGAAACAATAGACTATTAAATGTCCAGGACTATTAGAGGTACAGAATGTTCTCTATAATACTGTGAAATTTCCAAGGGAAATACTGTGCAAAGAGTCTGAGCTACCATATCTGCTCTCTGAGTGAATCTTGGCTCAGAAAAAGGCACAGTTCATGAACAAAGGATATGGAGGATCCCAAGATATTACTAAGGTCAGGCTTCCCCTCTTTTAATTTATTTCTGATATAACTACCCTATTACAGGTAGTCCTCAACTTATGACAATTGAAGCCAAAACTTATATTGCTAAGTGATACATTTGTTAAGTGAGTTTTGCCCCATTTTAGGACGTTTCTTGAATTTAGCTTCTCCATTGGCTTTGCTTGCCAGAAGGTCACAAATGGTGATCCCATAACCCCGGGAAACTGCAACGGTCATAAATGTGAATCAGTTGTAAAGCATCTGAATGTAAATCACATGACCATGGGGATGCTGCAATGGTCATAAGTGTGAAAAATGATCATAAGTCACTTTTTTTCAGTGCTGTTGTAACTTCGAACATCACTAAATGAACTGCTGTAAGTCGAAGACTACCTATATAAACTAATTCTGTAAAAAAATTTAAAAGCACAATATTTTCTATGGAAGTCAGCCTCTTACGCCAATTTGAAACAGCAGGCACCTGAAAGAGATTAAATATTTCTCTAATATGGGTTACACTAGCATACAGGTATAAGGGTTTTTTTTGGTTTTTTTGTATTGCTTTGCTTTTTGAGATTATCTCTCAGTTTCAACTATGAGAAAAAGAACATTCTTTAAAAAGAAAACCTGTACAATATAATCTAGGAAATACCATTAAACACACCCATCAAACACAATAGATTCCTCCTGAAAAAAGCAACTGTTATCAGCCTTGCAAGATCTACATCAAAAACATCAGGGATATTAACATCAGATGTTTATAAAGATTATTTCTCCCCCAATGCCTGGTGAATACTGAATTGGACACAGATGTAACAAATGTTATCACAATGCTAATGAACCATAATTCTGCATCAACGTGAGATGAAGTAAAACAAACAAGCGGTAATGGTTTCCCAAAGGACTATGAAATCAAATCTGAAGGGATGTGTGGAATATACAGATGACGTTGCTAAGAAACCAGCAGTAATTATTGAAAGGTGCAGCTCCAGAAGGAAACATCCTTGATTGGCCATTCTAACTAGCTAGCAAAATATTTAATTGGTGAGGAGGGAATAGTGACTTGGTAGCAAAGCCTTCTCCAATTTGACAATAGCTCAAGCATAAGCTGTTTCTTCTAGTTAGCCAAAACATTTAAATGATTGGTTGTAAGGAGGGGAAGCGTCTTCCATTGATTCCCCACCCACCCCTTTTGGCCCAGAATTGAAAGCCTCCCAATGGCTATTGATTCCGTGAAGGGGGGAATCAAGACAAATTGAATTGGCTAAACGAAGATGCTAAATTGGCTAAATGGAAAATACAGTCAGTTTTATTGATACAATAAAAATAAAACAGGTGATACACTGAGATGTGTATATCTGTTTTCATTGCCGATATTTTCACTAGAATTCCAAGACCCATTAGCCTGAGTTCCAGGATAGTTTCTTATAGGATGACCTAGTTTATAGAACATGATTTATTTGGTTCTGGCTTTGTTCATAGTTTAATATGCTGTTCAAGCCTATGAATAGCAGTATGTTCTGTTCTACCAACTGCAGTATTGAGGACTTTTGAAACCTGGTATATTAAGACATTTTAAAAATGAATAATTGTGAAGCATGAAATAATAGGCATTTTAATGACTGTAGGAAGCTGTGTTGCATTTTTATGATTCTTTAGGCATTTTATGGACTTGCAACATTTGAGCCTGAAAGTAGAGGAATCAAATAATTGAACAAAACTTGAAATAATTATGCTTGCTGTCTGGATTCAGGTCACCTGGGATAGCTTTAATCAATCCTGTGAATCCACTTGCTGTGTGCATGTATCAATATACTTGGCAACACATCTATTGCCCCCTCATGATTTACTTGATTCGATATTTATTTTGTTAAAAATAAATAAAAGGGAAGTTTATAGACTGAATTTTATTGTCAGACTTTTTCTGCATCCTACATGAACCAGTCACATTCTTTGAAACTAGAAATGATGGTTACATCTCAGTGTGTTGTTTGGAAGGTAGCAACTACAGGTGAAACTCGAAAAATTAGAATATTGTGCAAAAGTTCATTTATGTCAGTAATGCAACTTAAAAGGTGAAACTAATATATGAGATAGATTCATTACATGCAAAGCAAGATAGTTCAAGCCGTGATGTGTCATAATTGTGATGATTATGGCTTACAGCTCATGAAAACCCCAAATCCACAATCTCAGAAAATTAGAATATTACATGCAATCAATAAAACAACATAGAACAACATTGGACCTCTGAAAAGTATAAGCATGCATATGGTTACCATATGCATGCTTATACTTGGTTTGGCTTATACCAGTACTTGGTTTGGGCCCCTTTTGCCTCAATCACTGCCTCAATGCGGGGTTAGTGGGTGGGGGGTTTGGGGTCAGCCAAGCCGGTGAATACGCCTGGGGGGACCCGGGGGACTGGGGGTTGGGGGGGCAACCAGGGTCAGAACAACCGAGGGTGGACCTTATTGGCACCATAAGTGGAAGGGGCAGATATGGCGGGGGTAGAGGGCCATATCAGGTTAGGGGATCGCGTGCCCGCTATCTCCAAGCGGTAACGCACTCCGAGCCTCTCGACCCGTCTTGCAGGCCTGGTTGTGCAGAGTCTCAGCCCCTGAGCACCCGGCTGATGTTATGCAATGCCAGGTCCATTATAAATAAGGACCCCCTGATTTTTGATCTGATACAGGATGAGGGCGTGGACCTGGCAGGGGTCACCGAAACCTGGTTGGGCCCAGAGGGGGGTCTCCCCCTAGTAACGATGTGCCCACCAGGTTTCCAGGCATTTCATCGGCCGAGGGCTCAGGGTAGGGTGGTGGAGTGGTAATTATTAGGGAGGATCTATGTCCTAGGGAGGCCACTGTACCTCAGATGGCTGGCTGTGAGTCCCTCTTTGTGAAGTGGGGTCAGGGTGAGCAGATGGGTCTTTTGATAACGTACCTGGCTCCCTGCTACGTATCATCGGCCCTGCCCAGGCTCCTCGGGGTAATAGCCGAGCTGGCGGTGGAGACACCCAGACTGCTAGTTATGGGTGACTTCAACCTGCCTTCGCTTGGTGAATCCTCTGGGGTGGCCTGAGAGTTCTTGGCCTCCATGATGGCCTTGGACCTGACCCAATTAGTTTCAGGACCCACTCACATGGGAGGACACACGCTGGACCTGATTTTCATCTCTGGACAGTGGTTGAATGATCAGTTAGGGGGTATAATTGTCAAACCTTTGTCATGGTCTGATCATTCTCTCCTTAGACTAGACTTCTGTACCACCAATCCGCAACGCAGGGAGGTGGAGCGGAGAAGATGGTTCCGCCCCAGATGCCTGATGGATCCTGAACGGTTCCAGACGGAGCTTGGGCCATTACCTGAAACTCTGGCTCATAACTTGGCCACAGACTTGGTAGCTGCCTGGGATAGGCTGGCTGCCGAGGCTCTGGACCGAATTGTGCCTTTGCAACCTCTGACCCAGCAGAGATCTCGCTCGGCTCCGTGGTTTACGGAGGAGCTGAGGGAGATGAAATGCCGGAAAAGATGTCTGGAGGGCGCCTGGAGGGCCAGTCGTGCCGAGTCCGACCGAACACAGGGTAGGTCCTATATTGGGACCTACCTAGTGGCGATAGAGGCAGCGAAGCGTTCTCACTTTTCCGCCCTTATTGTATCGGCAGAAAATCGACCCGCCACCCTGTTTAGAGTGACCCGCTCCCTGCTTGGGCTGGGAGCGCGGGAGAATCTCTTGCAGGGAAGGGCGGAGGAGTTTTCACAATTTCTGCATGATAAAATCGCTCAGATTTGGGCTGGGTTGGACTCTAGTTGGGAGGTCCCGGAGGAGGTGACTGCGGCGAGTCTTGAGACAGTTATCTGGGACGAGTTCGACCCTGTGATCTCCGAGGGTATAGACAGGTTGCTGGGGCGGCTGAATGCCACCACATGTTTATTGGACTCTTGCCCCTCCTGGTTGGTCTCTATCACCAGAGAGGTGACGCGGAGTTGGCTCCAGGGAATTGTTAACGCCTCTTTGATGGAGGGCTAGCTGCCCACCGCCTTGAAAACAGTGGTGGTGCAACTCCTCCTTAAGAAGCCCTCCCTGGACCCAACTCTCTTGAACAACTATCGTCCTGTCTCCAACCTTCCCTTCGTGGCAAAGGTTGTTGAGAGTGTGGTGGCAGGTCAGCTTCCCCAGTACCTGGATGAAGATACGTACCTGGATCCCTTCCAATTGGGCTTCATGCCCGGACATAGTATCGAAACGGCATTGGTCGCATTGGCTGATGATCTCTGGAGGGCCCGTGACAGGGGTTATTCCTCTGTCCTGGTCCTATTAGACCTATCAGCGGCTTTTGATACTATCAACCATAGTATCCTATTGTGGCGGTTGGGGGTTGGGGGCACCGTGCTGCGGTGGTTCGCCTCCTTCCTCTTCAACCGTCTGCAATTTGTGTTGGCGGGGGGGGGAGAGATCCACCTCTAGACCCTCGATTGTGGGGTGCCTCAGGGGTCGGTCCTCTCCTCTCCTGTTCAACATTTATGTGAAGCCGCTGGGGGAGATCATCCATGGCTTTGGGGTGAGGTGTCAGCTGTACATCTCCACCCCAAGCCACCCCAACAATGCCATAGAGGTCATGTCCCGTTGTCTGGAGGCCATGCAGAACTGGATGGGTGGGAACAGGCTCCGACTCAACCCTTCCAAGACTGAGTGGCTGTGGTTTCCGGCATCCAGATATAGCCAGATAGTTCCATCGCTGGCTATTGGGGGTGAGATTTTGCCCCCTTCAGAGAGGGCTCGCAATCTGGGTGTCCTCCTGGATGTACGGCTGTCTTTGGAAGACCGTATTACGGCTGTCTCCAGGTGGGCGTTTCATCAGGTTCGCCTGATTTGCCAGATGCGGCCCTTTCTGGATCGGGATGCCTTATGCACAGTCACTCATGCCCTGGTCACCTCCCGGCTGGACTACTGTAACGCCCTCTACATGGGGCTCCCAAATGGGAGCATCCGGAGGCTTCAATTGGTACAGAATGCGGCCGCGCGGGTGGTTATGGGGGCGTCAAGGTTCTCGCATGTGACGCCCCTCCTGCGCGAGCTGCATTGGTTGCCAGTGGCCTCTCGGGTGCGCTTTAAGATTTTAGTGTTAACTTTTAAAGCGCTCCATGGCATCGGACCAGGATATTTACAAGACCGCATTCTGCCATTTTCCTCTCACCGTCCGGTGCGCTCCCACAGGGAGGGTCTCCTGCAGGTCCCGTCGGCATCTATGTGCCGGCTGGTGACCCCAAGGAATAGGGCCTTCTCTGTGGGGGTGTCTGCCCTCTGGAATGGGTTGCCCCCAGAGTTACATACAGCCACGGACCTGGGGACCTTCAGGCGTTCCTTGAAAACCTGGCTTTTTGACCAAGCCGGCTTGGGCTGATTTTAGATTTGGGTGTTTTACTTTTTATTAAATTTTAGGGTTTTAGGGAAGGGTTTTAATTGTTTACAGCCAGAGTTTTAGTTTAATTTAGTTTTAATTTTTCACATATTTATTGTTTTAACTGTACGGCTGTGCACCGCTCCGAGTCCTTCGGGAGAGGAGCGGTATATAAATAAATATTTATTATTATTAATGCACGTGGCATGGAAACCATCAGCCCGTGGCACTGCTGAGGTGTTATGAGAAACCAGGATGCTTCAATAGAGGCCTTCAGCTCTTCTGCATTGTTCAGTCTCATGTCTCTCATCTTTCTCTTGGCAATGCCCCATAGATTCTCTATGGGGTTCAGGTCAGGTGAGTTTGCTGGCCAATCAAGCACAGTAATCCCATGGTCATTGAACCAGGTTTTGGTGCTTTTGGCAGTGTTGGCAGGTGCCAAGTCCTGCTGGAAAATGAAGTCAGCATCCCCATAAAGCTCATCTGCAGAAAGAAGCATGAAGTGCTTCAAAATCTCCTGGTAGAAAGCTGCGTTGACTCTGGACTTAATGAAGTACAGTGGACCAACACCAGCAGATGACATGGCTCCCCAAATCAACACAGACTGTGGAAACTTCACACTGGACTTCAAGTATCTTACAGTGTGTGCCTCTCCATTCTTCCTCCAGACACTGGGTTCTTGGTTTCCAAATGAGATGCAAAAGTTGCTCTCATCAGAAAAGAGGACTTTGGACCACTGAGCAACAGACCAGTTCTGTTTTTCTTTAGCCCAAGTAAGACGCTTCTGATGTTTGTTGTTCAGGAGTGGCTTGACAAGAGGAATATGACATTTGAAGCCCATGTCCAGGATCCATCTGTGTGTGGTTGCTTTTGATGCACTGACTCCAGTCTCAGTCCACTCCTTGTGAAAGTCCCCAACACTTTTGAATGGCCTTTTCCTGACAATCCTCTCCAGGCTGCGATCATCCCTGCTGCTTGTGCACCTTTTTCTTCCACACTTTTCCCTTCCATGTAACTTTCTATTAATGTGCTTTGATACAGCACTTTGGGAACATCCAACTTCTTTTGCAGTTACCTTTTGAGGCTTTCCCTCCTTATGGAGGGTGTCAGTGATGGTTTTCTGCACAACTGTCAGGTCAGCAGTCTTTCCCATGATTGTGATTCCTACTGAACCAGTCTGAGAGACCATTTAAAGGCTCAGGAACCCTTTGCAGGTGTTACGGCTTGATTAGCTGATTAGAGTGGGACACTTTGAGCCTAGAATATTGAATCTTTTCATAATATTCTAATTTTCTAAGATTGTGGATTTGGGGTTTTCATGAGCTGTAAGCTGTAATTATCTCAATTATGACAAATCACGGCTTGAACTATCTTGCTTTGCATGTAATGAGTCTATCTCATATGTTAGTTTCACCTTTTAAGTTGCATTATTGACATAAATGAACTTTTGCACGATATTCTAATTTTTCGAGTTTCACCTGTAGTTCCAGGTTCACTTCAGTTCTTTATGATCCAATTCTATGTATCAGTCATCAACTATATTCCATTTTGTTTGAAATGCCCATCCAGATGCTATTTTCTACTTTGTTCTTACACTGGAAATAATGAGTTGTGGAGACAGAAATAAGTTCATAAAAATAAAAATAAATTATAAAAGTATTATTTCTCAACTAGAAATATTGTATTTCAAATTTATTAACAAGGTGTAATAGAATATTATATTAGAATAAGAATTCATTAGCTCAGATGTCATTCCTTGATTGTCTGTGTAAAATCCATATTTCTATTCTTGCTTCAGCTGATAATATTTTAGCATATGCTGTCCTGTTCCTTTGAGAATTTATTTTCCATGTCATCCTTTACTCATAAAAATGGATAGAAAACAGGGCAGTCACCATTAATCTATTTGCTAATTTACTCATCATCTGTATGGAAATAGCAATGAATTCTAAGAACAATCTGATTTCCTTGTAGGTTTCTGCTTTCCATCAGAAGGAAATGCAAAAGAACAGGGGTATCAAACTAGCGGCCTGCAAGCCAGATGCATCGCACACATGCCATGCACACCGTGGCTCTGCAAAGGCAAAAAACATTGATATGTCATGTGACATCACATGATATGATCAAGTTTGACACCTGTGTAGTAGAATATGACTTTTCTCTATCTCATATTTGTTTTTCTAATTTTTAATGTAAAGGTTAGTTTTATAATATTAATGGCATAACTAAATTAAACTATAGCTGCATCTAACATTTGTAATGATTGGTTCATTCAACTCCTACCTTATGCATAAACTGGTTTGGTTACCCAACTTTACTTGTTCAGACAGATGTAGACACCAACACCAAACTCAGATGTTCAACAGCAACGTTCAATACGCATACATCTAACAAAGTAACTTTTATGCATAGTTTTATGCATCTGTGATAAACAAGGCTTCAGTAAATGCATAAAAGTTTTCACATATCTGCAGTTTCACTTTTTATTATTAAAGATAAAGGTTTCCCCTGTTCAGTCATGTCTAATCTAGGGGGCATATACCATATACCCACAATGTTTAATGTCACTTAAAGTTTTAAAGTCAGATCAGCGAGCATGATTTTATTAAATCATGAAGCACTGGAGTAATCATTTTCTTCATTTGTTTCCATTGAGATTGGTGTGGCTATTCTTGTGGCTGTGGTCTTTATACAATGACACTGGTCAGCAGAGGGAGCTCTTTGCGAAGAAGAAAAGTCAAGTCTGCTAAAGTCATTAAACAGCAATTTGACTAGTCGATTTTAAAATATTATTTTTAATCCTAATTGGTTGAATAGTGATTTAAAAAAAAAAAATCAACAAGGAGAGTTTGGAGATGCAAGAATAAAAGTAGAAGCGTCAAAGAAAAATCAGATTTTGCATGGTCACTGTACTTAACATTCTACACATTGTAGTTACATTCAGATTGCATTATGGAAAAGTTTACTGCATTAGTAAAGCAACCATATTTGGAATGAACATTAGATGGCAACGTGGTGATAGAGAAAAGCCCAACTCTCTGCTGCTATCTATTGTGCATTTTGCAGTCCAGATCTGGTAGCTCTGTATGCTGAAAGAGGAACAGCCCACAAAATGTATTTAGACTCTCAATTGGACATATAATAGTTAAGATTTTAAGTTTTGTTACACCTCCTTCAGTAGTGCAGAAATATCTTAGATATTTCCCAAGTTATGTGCAGCTTGGAAAATAAGTCTGTCAAATATTTCCCATGACATAAATGTCTCTCCCTTTTAGCTTCATTTCCCCGCCCCAGGCAGTGATATGAGAAAACTCTAATGGCCCATTACACTACAGTAGTTTTCAAGATAGCTCAGAATCCTCCTGGGTTCTTAAACTATTCTGTAAAGAATTAATGCAGGGTTAATAAAAATTGTCTTTCAAGCATTTATGTCTATTCTACTAAAACTCTCATTGTCATAATCTTTATTTGGATGAAATGGTGCATCATAGTTCAATTTTTTTAATGTGTTCTTACAGTATATTCAGTTTTGCTAAAGAGTTAATAAAATTAAAGACATTTTTAATGCTTGAGTTGCCAATTAATCTTTGAGCTTTTGTAATTTAAATTTGTTTACCTATTAATGCTTTGTACTGAGTTAATTTGGAACTTTGAACCTTTTCTATCTCAAACTCTGGCTGTTAGTTAATATTTATTATCGAAATTTAAAATACATTTAGTACTTTTAATGGAAACTTGCTTATCCATTATTTATAAGAAGATATTTGTCCTTCCTTTCCTCCAAAAGTTCAAGGCAGTTTATGTGAGGAACTCCCTTCATTGGATTCCCACAATAATCTTGCAAGGTAGGTTGGACCAAGAAAAGAATGATCAAAAATCACCAGTTTCCATAGCCAACAGTAGACGAGAACCTGAATCTATTATGACCATTTTTCACATTTATGACAAAGATTCCCCATAGTTCACATGATCAAAATTCAGAACACTTAGCAACTGTCTCATATTTATGATGGTTGCAGCATCCCGGAGTCATATCATCACCTTCTGCAATCTTCTGACAAGCAAACCTAACCGGGAAGTCAGACTCACTTAATAATTTACTAACTTGACAACTGCAATGATTCACTTAACAAATGGGACAAGAAAGATTGTAAAATGGGGCAAAACTCACTTAACAAATGTCTTGCCTAGCAACATAAATGTTGGGCTAAATTGAGGACTACCTGTACCATAATGTTTATTACATTGCTATGCATGAATGCTATGCTTATTTATATTTAATGTTATCATTTATTCAGTCTTGTTTTCTGTATTCATACAACCCACTCAGCCTTCAACACAGGCTAGATTGACACAACATACTGGATTCCTTTGGCAAGTCAATGCATCTGGCAAACAGATCTCTTTCAGACTTAGTTCTTCTGGATCCAAGGAAGCTGACATTTCAACTAACCTGACAGCATGTAATGTAGCTTAGCTTTACAAAACCACACACATGAACCGTAATTGCCCGTTGAATATATATGGGTTGCAGCTTAACAGGTTCAGTTAAATATTGTTTTAAATTATCGCTTAGCTGCAGGCCAGAAAGCTGAAAGAGGTGCTGGAGAAAAATAAGGAACTCTGCAAAGAGCTGGAAGCCCTCAAGCAGCCAAACCTTCGCCGGATGTCCGGCGCAAAGCAGAGATCTGAAATGGGCCCCGAAGAGGAGCTCTCAGAATCAGGTGATTCGGAAGAGGAGCGGGTGCCGGCCAAAATAACCCAAGGCACAAGGAAGATTACCGGGTGTGCCTGTTGAGGCCGCTGTGGAAACAAGGAGTGCAGTTGCCAAAAACAGAAAATGGCCTTCTTGGAGGATTGAAAGTGCAATGCGGAAACCTGTCAGAACCAGGACAATAGTCTCTTGCCAAATATTCGCCGGATGGCCGGTGCAAAGTGGAGATCTGAAATGGGCCCCGAGGAGGTGCTCTCAGAATCAGACAACTCAGAAAAGGAGCGGGTGCTGGCCAAAATCACCCGAGGCACAAGGAAGATTACCGGGTGTGCCTGTTGAGGCCGCTGTGGAAACAAGGAGTGCAGTTGCCAAAAGCAGAAAATGGCCTGCTTGGAGAATTGAAAGTGCAATGACGACACCTGTCCAAACCAAGACAATAGTCTCTTTCCAAATCTTCGCCGGATGGCTGGTGCAAAGTGGAGATCTGAAATGGGCCCCGAGGAGGTGCTCTCAGAATCAGGTGATTCGGAAGAGGAGCGGGTGCTGGCCAAAATCACCCGAGGCACAAGGAAGATTGCGGGGTTTGCCTGTTGAGGCCGCTGTTGAAACAAGCAGTGCAGTTGCCAAAAGCAGAAAATGGCCTGCTTGGAGGATTGAAAGTGCAATGACGACACCTGTCCAAACCAAGACAATAGTCTCTTGCCAAATCTTCGCCGGATGGCCGGCGCAAAGTGGAGATCTGAAATGGGCCCCGAGGAGGTGCTCTCAGAATCAGACAACTCGGAAAAGGAGCGGGTGCCGGCCAAAATCACCCGAGGCACAAGGAAGATTACTGGGTGTGCCTGTTGAGGCCGCTGTGGAAACAAGGACTGCAGTTGCCGAAAGCAGAAAATGGCGTGCTTGGAGGATTGAAAGTGCAATGACGAAACCTGTCAGAACCAGGACAATAGTCTCTTCCAAATCTTCGCCGGATGGCCGGCGCAAAGTGGAGATCTGAAATGGGCCCCGAGGAGGTGCTCTCAGAATCAGACAACTCGGAAAAGGAGCGAGTGCTGCCCAAAATCACCCGAGGCACAAGGAAGATTACCGGGTGTGCCTGTTGAGGCCGCTGTGCAAACAGAAAATGCAGATGTCAAAAGCAGAAAATGGCCTGCTTGGAGGATTGAAAGTACAATGACGACACCTGTCCAAACCAAGACAATAGTCTCTTGCCAAATCTTCGCCGGATGGCCGGCGCAAAGTGGAGATCTGAAATGGGCCCCGAGGAGGTGCTCTCAGAATCAGGTGATTCGGAAGAGGAGCGGGTGCCGGCCAAAATCTCCCGAGGCACAAGGAAGATTACCGGGTGTGCCTGTTGAGGCCGCTGTTGAAACAAGCAGTGCAGTTGCCAAAAGCAGAAAATGGCCTGCTTGGAGGATTGAAAGTGCAATGACGACACCTGTCCAAACCAAGACAATAGTCTCTTGCCAAATCTTCGCCGGATGGCCGGCGCAAAATGGAGATGTGAAATGGGCCCCGAGGAGGTACTCTCAGAATCAGGTGACTCGGAAGAGGAGCGGGTGCCGGCCAAAATCACCCGAGGCACAAGGAAGATTACCGGGTGTGCCTGTTGAGGCCGCTGTTGAAACAAGCAATGCAGTTGCCAAAAGCAGAAAATGGCCTGCTTGGAGGATTGAAAGTGCAATGACGAAACCTGTCCAAACCAAGACAATAGTCTCTTGCCAAATCTTCGCCGGATGGCCGGCGCAAAGTGGAGATCTGTAATGGGCCCCGAGGAGGTGCTCTCAGAATCAGGTGACTCGGAAGAGGAGCGGGTGCCGGCCAAAATCACCCGAGGCACAAGGAAGATTACCGGGTGTGCCTGTTGAGGCCGCTGTTGAAACAAGCAGTGCAGTTGCCAAAAGCAGAAAATGGCCTGCTTGGAGGATTGAAAGTGCAATGACGACACCTGTCCAAACCAAGACAATAGTCTCTTGCCAAATCTTCGCCGGATGGCCGGCGCAAAGTGGAGATCTGTAATGGGCCCCGAGGAGGTACTCTCAGAATCAGGTGACTCGGAAGAGGAGCGGGTGCCGGCCAAAATCACCCGAGGCACAAGGAAGATTACCGGGTGTGCCTGTTGAGGCCGCTGTTGCAAACAAGAAGTGCAGTTGCCAAAAGCAGAAAATGGCCTGCTTGGAGGATTGAAAGTGCAATGACGAAACCTGTCCAAACCAAGACAATAGTCTCTTGCCAAATCTTCGCCGGATGGCCGGCGCAAAGTGGAGATCTGTAATGGGCCCCGAGGAGGTACTCTCAGAATCAGGTGACTCGGAAGAGGAGCGGGTGCCGGCCAAAATCACCCGAGGCACAAGGAAGATTACCGGGTGTGCCTGTTGAGGCCGCTGTGCAAACAAGCAATGCAGTTGTCAAAAGCAGAAAATGGCCTGCTTGGAGGATTGAAAGTGCAATGACGACACCTGTCCAAACCAAGACAATAGTCTCTTGCCAAATCTTCGCCGGATGGCCGGCGCAAAGTGGAGATCTGAAATGGGCCCCGAGGAGGTGCTCTCAGAATCAGGTGATTCGGAAGAGGAGCGGGTGCCGGCCAAAATCACCCGAGGCACAAGGAAGATTACCGGGTGTGCCTGTTGAGGCCGCTGTTGAAACAAGCAGTGCAGTTGCCAAAAGCAGAAAATGGCCTGCTTGGAGGATTGAAAGT
Organism: Bungarus multicinctus; assembly: GCA_023653725.1. NCBI lineage: Eukaryota > Metazoa > Chordata > Lepidosauria > Squamata > Elapidae > Bungarus > Bungarus multicinctus. Next base: position 51,568,325 of record CM042842.1, on the reverse strand, counting down.
GCAATGACGAAACCTGTCCAAACCAAGACAATAGTCTCTTGCCAAATCTTCGCCGGATGGCCGGCGCAAAGTGGAGATCTGTAATGGGCCCCGAGGAGGTACTCTCAGAATCAGGTGACTCGGAAGAGGAGCGGGTGCCGGCCAAAATCACCCGAGGCACAAGGAAGATTACCGGGTGTGCCTGTTGAGGCCGCTGTGCAAACAGAAAATGCAGTTGTCAAAAGCAGAAAATGGCCTGCTTGGAGGATTGAAAGTACAATGACGACACCTGTCCAAACCAAGACAATAGTCTCTTGCCAAATCTTCGCCGGATGGCCGGCGCAAAGTGGAGATCTGAAATGGGCCCCGAGGAGGTACTCTCAGAATCAGGTGACTCGGAAGAGGAGCGGGTGCCGGCCAAAATCACCCGAGGCACAAGGAAGATTACCGGGTGTGCCTGTTGAGGCCGCTGTGCAAACAGAAAATGCAGTTGTCAGAAGCAGAAAATGGCCTGCTTGGAGGATTGAAAGTGCAATGACGATACCTGTCCAAACCAAGACAATAGTCTCTTGCCAAATCTTCGCCGGATGGCCGGCGCAAAGTGGAGATCTGAAATGGGCCCCGAGGAGGTGCTCTCAGAATCAGGTGATTCGGAAGAGGAGCGGGTGCCGGCCAAAATCACCCGAGGCACAAGGAAGATTACCGGGTGTGCCTGTTGAGGCCGCTGTTGAAACAAGCAGTGCAGTTGCCAAAAGCAGAAAATGGCCTGCTTGGAGGATTGAAAGTGCAATGACGAAACCTGTCCAAACCAAGACAATAGTCTCTTGCCAAATCTTCGCCGGATGGCCGGCGCAAAGTGGAGATCTGTAATGGGCCCCGAGGAGGTACTCTCAGAATCAGGTGACTCGGAAGAGGAGCGGGTGCCGGCCAAAATCACCCGAGGCACAAGGAAGATTACCGGGTGTGCCTGTTGAGGCCGCTGTGCAAACAAAAAATGCAGTTGTCAGAAGCAGAAAATGTCCTGCTTGGAGGATTGAAAGTGCAATGACGATACCTGTCCAAACCAAGACAATAGTCTCTTGCCAAATCTTCGCCGGATGGCCGGCGCAAAGTGGAGATCTGAAATGGGCCCCGAGGAGGTGCTCTCAGAATCAGGTGATTCGGAAGAGGAGCGGGTGCCGGCCAAAATCACCCGAGGCACAAGGAAGATTACCGGGTGTGCCTGTTGAGGCCGCTGTGCAAACAAGAAAGTGCAGTTGTCAAAAGCAGAAAATGGCCTGCTTGGAGGATTGAAAGTGCAATGACGAAACCTGTCCAAACCAAGACAATAGTCTCTTGCCAAATCTTCGCCGGATGGCCGGCGCAAAGTGGAGATCTGAAATGGGCCCCGAGGAGGTACTCTCAGAATCAGGTGACTCGGAAGAGGAGCGGGTGCCGGCCAAAATCACCCGAGGCACAAGGAAGATTACCGGATGTGCCTGTTGAGGCCGCTGTGCAAACAAAAAATGCAGTTGTCAGAAGCAGAAAATGTCCTTCTTGGAGGATTGAAAGTGCAATGACGATACCTGTCCAAACCAAGACAATAGTCTCTTGCCAAATCTTCGCCGGATGGCCGGCGCAAAGTGGAGATCTGAAATGGGCCCCGAGGAGGTGCTCTCAGAATCAGGTGATTCGGAAGAGGAGCGGGTGCCGGCCAAAATCACCCGAGGCACAAGGAAGATTACCGGGTGTGCCTGTTGAGGCCGCTGTTGAAACAAGCAGTGCAGTTGCCAAAAGCAGAAAATGGCCTGCTTGGAGGATTGAAAGTGCAATGACGAAACCTGTCCAAACCAAGACAATAGTCTCTTGCCAAATCTTCGCCGGATGGCCGGCGCAAAGTGGAGATCTGTAATGGGCCCCGAGGAGGTACTCTCAGAATCAGGTGACTCGGAAGAGGAGCGGGTGCCGGCCAAAATCACCCAAGGCACAAGGAAGATTACCGGGTGTGCCTGTTGAGGCCGCTGTGCAAACAAGCAATGCAGTTGTCAAAAGCAGAAAATGGCCTGCTTGGAGGATTGAAAGTGCAATGACGAAACCTGTCCAAACCAAGACAATAGTCTCTTGCCAAATCTTCGCCGGATGGCCGGCGCAAAGTGGAGATCTGAAATGGGCCCCGAGGAGGTGCTCTCAGAATCAGGTGATTCGGAAGAGGAGCGGGTGCCGGCCAAAATCACCCGAGGCACAAGGAAGATTACCGGGTGTGCCTGTTGAGGCCGCTGTGCAAACAGAAAATGCAGTTGTCAAAAGCAGAAAATGGCCTGCTTGGAGGATTGAAAGTGCAATGACGAAACCTGTCCAAACCAAGACAATAGTCTCTTGCCAAATCTTCGCCGGATGGCCGGCGCAAAGTGGAGATGTGAAATGGGCCCCGAGGAGGTGCTCTCAGAATCAGGTGACTCGGAAGAAGAGCGGGTGCCGGCCAAAATCACCCAAGGGACAAGGAAGCTTACCGGGTGTGCCTGTTGAGGCCGCTGTGCAAACAAAAAATGCAGTTGTCAGAAGCAGAAAATGTCCTGCTTGGAGGATTGAAAGTGCAATGACGATACCTGTCCAAACCAAGACAATAGTCTCTTGCCAAATCTTCGCCGGATGGCCGGCGCAAAGTGGAGATCTGAAATGGGCCCCGAGGAGGTGCTCTCAGAATCAGGTGACTCGGAAGAGGAGCGGGTGCCGGCCAAAATCACCCGAGGCACAAGGAAGATTACCGGGTGTGCCTGTTGAGGCCGCTGTGAAACAAGCAGTGCAGTTGCCAAAAGCAGAAAATGGCCTGCTTGGAGGATTGAAAGTGCAATGACGAAACCTGTCCAAACCAAGACAATAGTCTCTTGCCAAATCTTCGCCGGATGGCCGGCGCAAAGTGGAGATCTGTAATGGGCCCCGAGGAGGTACTCTCAGAATCAGGTGACTCGGAAGAGGAGCGGGTGCCGGCCAAAATCACCCGAGGCACAAGGAAGATTACCGGGTGTGCCTGTTGAGGCCGCTGTGCAAACAGAAAATGCAGTTGTCAAAAGCAGAAAATGGCCTGCTTGGAGGATTGAAAGTACAATGACGACACCTGTCCAAACCAAGACAATAGTCTCTTGCCAAATCTTCGCCGGATGGCCGGCGCAAAGTGGAGATCTGAAATGGGCCCCGAGGAGGTGCTCTCAGAATCAGGTGACTTCGGAAGAGGAGCGGGTGCCGGCCAAAATCACCCGAGGCACAAGGAAGATTACCGGGTGTGCCTGTTGAGGCCGCTGTGCAAACAAAAAGTGCAGTTGTCAAAAGCAGAAAATGGCCTGCTTGGAGGATTGAAAGTGCAATGACGATACCTGTCCAAACCAAGACAATAGTCTCTTGCCAAATCTTCGCCGGATGGCCGGCGCAAAGTGGAGATCTGAAATGGGCCCCGAGGAGGTGCTCTCAGAATCAGGTGATTCGGAAGAGGAGCGGGTGCCGGCCAAAATCACCCGAGGCACAAGGAAGATTACCGGGTGTGCCTGTTGAGGCCGCTGTTGAAACAAGCAGTGCAGTTGCCAAAAGCAGAAAATGGCCTGCTTGGAGGATTGAAAGTGCAATGACGAAACCTGTCCAAACCAAGACAATAGTCTCTTGCCAAATCTTCGCCGGATGGCCGGCGCAAAGTGGAGATCTGTAATGGGCCCCGAGGAGGTACTCTCAGAATCAGGTGACTCGGAAGAGGAGCGGGTGCCGGCCAAAATCACCCAAGGCACAAGGAAGATTACCGGGTGTGCCTGTTGAGGCCGCTGTGCAAACAGAAAATGCAGATGTCAAAAGCAGAAAATGGCCTGCTTGGAGGATTGAAAGTACAATGACGACACCTGTCCAAACCAAGACAATAGTCTCTTGCCAAATCTTCGCCGGATGGCCGGCGCAAAGTGGAGATCTGAAATGGGCCCCGAGGAGGTGCTCTCAGAATCAGGTGATTCGGAAGAGGAGCGGGTGCCGGCCAAAATCACCCGAGGCACAAGGAAGATTACCGGGTGTGCCTGTTGAGGCCGCTGTTGAAACAAGCAGTGCAGTTGCCAAAAGCAGAAAATGGCCTGCTTGGAGGATTGAAAGTGCAATGACGAAACCTGTCCAAACCAAGACAATAGTCTCTTGCCAAATCTTCGCCGGATGGCCGGCGCAAAGTGGAGATCTGTAATGGGCCCCGAGGAGGTACTCTCAGAATCAGGTGACTCGGAAGAGGAGCGGGTGCCGGCCAAAATCACCCGAGGCACAAGGAAGATTACCGGGTGTGCCTGTTGAGGCCGCTGTGCAAACAGAAAATGCAGATGTCAAAAGCAGAAAATGGCCTGCTTGGAGGATTGAAAGTACAATGACGACACCTGTCCAAACCAAGACAATAGTCTCTTGCCAAATCTTCGCCGGATGGCCGGCGCAAAGTGGAGATCTGAAATGGGCCCCGAGGAGGTGCTCTCAGAATCAGGTGATTCGGAAGAGGAGCGGGTGCCGGCCAAAATCTCCCGAGGCACAAGGAAGATTACCGGGTGTGCCTGTTGAGGCCGCTGTTGAAACAAGCAGTGCAGTTGCCAAAAGCAGAAAATGGCCTGCTTGGAGGATTGAAAGTGCAATGACGAAACCTGTCCAAACCAAGACAATAGTCTCTTGCCAAATCTTCGCCGGATGGCCGGCGCAAAGTGGAGATCTGTAATGGGCCCCGAGGAGGTACTCTCAGAATCAGGTGACTCGGAAGAGGAGCGGGTGCCGGCCAAAATCACCCAAGGGACAAGGAAGATTACCGGGTGTGCCTGTTGAGGCCGCTGTGCAAACAGAAAATGCAGATGTCAAAAGCAGAAAATGGCCTGCTTGGAGGATTGAAAGTACAATGACGACACCTGTCCAAACCAAGACAATAGTCTCTTGCCAAATCTTCGCCGGATGGCCGGCGCAAAGTGGAGATCTGAAATGGGCCCCGAGGAGGTACTCTCAGAATCAGGTGACTCGGAAGAGGAGCGGGTGCCGGCCAAAATCACCCGAGGCACAAGGAAGATTACCGGGTGTGCCTGTTGAGGCCGCTGTGCAAACAGAAAATGCAGTTGTCAAAAGCAGAAAATGGCCTGCTTGGAGGATTGAAAGTACAATGACGACACCTGTCCAAACCAAGACAATAGTCTCTTGCCAAATCTTCGCCGGATGGCCGGCGCAAAGTGGAGATCTGAAATGGGCCCCGAGGAGGTGCTCTCAGAATCAGGTGATTCGGAAGAGGAGCGGGTGCCGGCCAAAATCACCCGAGGCACAAGGAAGATTACCGGGTGTGCCTGTTGAGGCCGCTGTGCAAACAGAAAGTGCAGTTGTCAAAAGCAGAAAATGGCCTGCTTGGAGGATTGAAAGTGCAATGACGATACCTGTCCAAACCAAGACAATAGTCTCTTGCCAAATCTTCGCCGGATGGCCGGCGCAAAATGGAGATGTGAAATGGGCCCCGAGGAGGTACTCTCAGAATCAGGTGACTCGGAAGAGGAGCGGGTGCCGGCCAAAATCACCCGAGGCACAAGGAAGATTACCGGGTGTGCCTGTTGAGGCCGCTGTGCAAACAGAAAATGCAGATGTCAAAAGCAGAAAATGGCCTGCTTGGAGGATTGAAAGTACAATGACGACACCTGTCCAAACCAAGACAATAGTCTCTTGCCAAATCTTCGCCGGATGGCCGGCGCAAAGTGGAGATCTGAAATGGGCCCCGAGGAGGTGCTCTCAGAATCAGGTGATTCGGAAGAGGAGCGGGTGCCGGCCAAAATCACCCGAGGCACAAGGAAGATTACCGGGTGTGCCTGTTGAGGCCGCTGTTGAAACAAGCAGTGCAGTTGCCAAAAGCAGAAAATGGCCTGCTTGGAGGATTGAAAGTGCAATGACGAAACCTGTCCAAACCAAGACAATAGTCTCTTGCCAAATCTTCGCCGGATGGCCGGCGCAAAGTGGAGATCTGTAATGGGCCCCGAGGAGGTACTCTCAGAATCAGGTGACTCGGAAGAGGAGCGGGTGCCGGCCAAAATCACCCGAGGCACAAGGAAGATTACCGGATGTGCCTGTTGAGGCCGCTGTGCAAACAAAAAATGCAGTTGTCAGAAGCAGAAAATGTCCTTCTTGGAGGATTGAAAGTGCAATGACGATACCTGTCCAAACCAAGACAATAGTCTCTTGCCAAATCTTCGCCGGATGGCCGGCGCAAAGTGGAGATCTGAAATGGGCCCCGAGGAGGTGCTCTCAGAATCAGGTGATTCGGAAGAGGAGCGGGTGCCGGCCAAAATCACCCGAGGCACAAGGAAGATTACCGGGTGTGCCTGTTGAGGCCGCTGTTGAAACAAGCAGTGCAGTTGCCAAAAGCAGAAAATGGCCTGCTTGGAGGATTGAAAGTGCAATGACGAAACCTGTCCAAACCAAGACAATAGTCTCTTGCCAAATCTTCGCCGGATGGCCGGCGCAAAGTGGAGATCTGTAATGGGCCCCGAGGAGGTACTCTCAGAATCAGGTGACTCGGAAGAGGAGCGGGTGCCGGCCAAAATCACCCGAGGCACAAGGAAGATTACCGGGTGTGCCTGTTGAGGCCGCTGTGCAAACAGAAAATGCAGTTGTCAAAAGCAGAAAATGGCCTGCTTGGAGGATTGAAAGTACAATGACGACACCTGTCCAAACCAAGACAATAGTCTCTTGCCAAATCTTCGCCGGATGGCCGGCGCAAAGTGGAGATCTGAAATGGGCCCCGAGGAGGTGCTCTCAGAATCAGGTGACTCGGAAGAGGAGCGGGTGCCGGCCAAAATCACCCGAGGCACAAGGAAGATTACCGGGTGTGCCTGTTGAGGCCGCTGTGCAAACAGAAAATGCAGTTGTCAAAAGCAGAAAATGGCCTGCTTGGAGGATTGAAAGTACAATGACGACACCTGTCCAAACCAAGACAATAGTCTCTTGCCAAATCTTCGCCGGATGGCCGGCGCAAAGTGGAGATGTGAAATGGGCCCCGAGGAGGTACTCTCAGAATCAGGTGACTCGGAAGAGGAGCGGGTGCCGGCCAAAATCACCCGAAGGGACAAGGAAGCTTACCGGGTGTGCCTGTTGAGGCCGCTGTGCAAACAAAAAATGCAGTTGTCAGAAGCAGAAAATGTCCTGCTTGGAGGATTGAAAGTGCAATGACGATACCTGTCCAAACCAAGACAATAGTCTCTTGCCAAATCTTCGCCGGATGGCCGGCGCAAAGTGGAGATCTGAAATGGGCCCCGAGGAGGTGCTCTCAGAATCAGGTGATTCGGAAGAGGAGCGGGTGCCGGCCAAAATCACCCGAGGCACAAGGAAGATTACCGGGTGTGCCTGTTGAGGCCGCTGTTGAAACAAGCAGTGCAGTTGCCAAAAGCAGAAAATGGCCTGCTTGGAGGATTGAAAGTGCAATGACGAAACCTGTCCAAACCAAGACAATAGTCTCTTGCCAAATCTTCGCCGGATGGCCGGCGCAAAGTGGAGATCTGTAATGGGCCCCGAGGAGGTACTCTCAGAATCAGGTGACTCGGAAGAGGAGCGGGTGCCGGCCAAAATCACCCGAGGCACAAGGAAGATTACCGGGTGTGCCTGTTGAGGCCGCTGTGGAAACAAGCAATGCAGTTGGCAAAAGCAGAAAATGGCCTGCTTGGAGGATTGAAAGTGCAATGACGAACCTGTCCAAACCAAGACAATAGTCTCTTGCCAAATCTTCGCCGGATGGCCGGCGCAAAGTGGAGATCTGAAATGGGCCCCGAGGAGGTGCTCTCAGAATCAGGTGATTCGGAAGAGGAGCGGGTGCCGGCCAAAATCACCCGAGGCACAAGGAAGATTACCGGGTGTGCCTGTTGAGGCCGCTGTTGAAACAAGCAGTGCAGTTGCCAAAAGCAGAAAATGGCCTGCTTGGAGGATTGAAAGTGCAATGACGAAACCTGTCCAAACCAAGACAATAGTCTCTTGCCAAATCTTCGCCGGATGGCCGGCGCAAAGTGGAGATCTGTAATGGGCCCCGAGGAGGTACTCTCAGAATCAGGTGACTCGGAAGAGGAGCGGGTGCCGGCCAAAATCACCCGAGGCACAAGGAAGATTACCGGGTGTGCCTGTTGAGGCCGCTGTGCAAACAGAAAATGCAGATGTCAAAAGCAGAAAATGGCCTGCTTGGAGGATTGAAAGTGCAATGACGACACCTGTCCAAACCAAGACAATAGTCTCTTGCCAAATCTTCGCCGGATGGCCGGCGCAAAGTGGAGATCTGAAATGGGCCCCGAGGAGGTGCTCTCAGAATCAGGTGACTCGGAAGAGGAGCGGGTGCCGGCCAAAATCACCCGAGGCACAAGGAAGATTACCGGGTGTGCCTGTTGAGGCCGCTGTGCAAACAAGAAATGCAGTTGGCAAAAGCAGAAAATGGCCTGCTTGGAGGATTGAAAGTGCAATGACGACACCTGTCCAAACCAAGACAATAGTCTCTTGCCAAATATTCGCCGGATGGCCGGCGCAAAGTGGAGATCTGAAATGGGCCCCGAGGAGGTGCTCTCAGAATCAGACAACTCGGGAAAGGAGCGGGTGCTGGCCAAAATCACCCGAGGCACAAGGAAGATTACCGGGTGTGCCTGTTGAGGCCGCTGTGGAAACCAGGAGTGCAGTTGCCAAAAGCAGAAAATGGCCTGCTTGGAGGATTGAAAGTGCAATGACGACACCTGTCCAAACCAAGACAATAGTCTCTTGCCAAATCTTCGCTGGATGGCCGGCGCAAAGTGGAGATCTGAAATGGGCCCCGAGAAGTGTTCTCAGTATCAGGCGACTCAGAAGAGGAGCGGGTGCTGGCCAAAATCACTCGAGGCAGAAGGAAGAATATTTCCGGGGATGGAAAGCTGAAATAAATAAATCAACAAATAAATGCTCTGTCTTTCATATTGGCAAAAAAAAAAAATCAGAAAATAAAATACAAGCTGAGTAGTCAAGACCTTGGTTGATGATCCAAGCTCTGTAAAGGATCTTGGAATATTCATCTCTAATGATCTAAGTGCTAGAGCCCACTGTAACTACATAGCAAAAAAGGCATTAAGAGTTATTAACCTAATCCTACGTAGGTTTTTCTCTGGTAATATCACACTACTAACTAGAGCATACAAAACATTTGCTAGACCATTATTCGAATACAGCTCATCAGTCTGGAACCCACATTACCTATCTGATATTAACACAGTTGAGAAAGTCCAGAAATATTTCACAAGAAGAGTTCTCCACTCCTCTACTCGTTGCAGAATGCCTTGTGCCACCTGACGTGAAATTCTAGACTTAGAAAACCTAGAACTATGCCGCCTTTGGTCCGATCTAAGTATAGTATATAAAATCATACATTGCAATGTCCTACCTGTCAATGAATACTTCAGCTTCAACCATAACAATACAAGAGCAAACAATAGATACAAACTCAAGGTTAACCGCAGCAACCTTGATTGCAGGAAATACGACTTCAACAAGAGTCATCAATGTCTGGAATACTCTACCTGACTCTGTAGTTTCTTCCCCAAACTCCAAAAACTTTAACCTTAGACTGTCTACCCCTTTTCTAAGAGGTGTAGGGGGCGTGCATAAGCGCACCAACGTACCTACCATCCTTATTGTTTCTTTTATTTTTCTTATATGTACCCATTTCATGTATTCATAACTATGTATATATTTACACCTGTTATCTTGTAAGTAATTGACAAATCAAATAAATTCTAAAGAGGTGTTGGAGAAGAATAAGGAACTTTGTGAAGAGCTGGAAGCCCTCAAGCAGATCCTGGAAGAGACAATGGAGCCTGAAACCTTGGCAGCCCTCCATAGCAGCATCCCGGCCTCCTCCCCAGGACCCTCAGGGGGAGCCCGAGCATCCAGCCCACCCTGAAGAAACATCAGAAGCTAAGTTTCTTCTCCGGCTGCACCCAAAGTGAAGGGCCTCCCCCCCACCTGTTTCCTTCTTTTAAAAAAAATTGTTAGAAAACTGCTTTTTGTATGTTTAATAAATATTAATAAAGATATTCATAAAAAATAAATAAATATTGTTTTAAAAAACAGTTATTGTGAAATTGCATTCTATTCTGCAAGCAATCAAACTGTATTTTTGGCTGGATACTTAGGGGGAACTCGGCCTACAAATAATAGAGCCAAATTCCCTCAGAATTGTTTCTGATTTATAGTGAACTGGAAAAAAAAATGAGCTACTTTGTATTTGTTCAAACTTTTAACACACCACAAAACCTAGGCTTGTTTGTTTCGGCATGCTCAGGCCTAATCAAGCTTATTTGATATTGGCAGTTTTTCTAAACCGTGTTTAATATATTGTGAGAATCCTCCAAGTCATGGCTTTTCTATAAACTATAGTGAAACAAACCATGTTTTAAAAACCATAGCTTTCTAAAGTTGAAGGCCCGGTTTAAGAAGTATCTGGCCCCAAGTCGGCCCAAATGCCACTTTGTTCCATATAACCCAAGGATAATCCAGTTATTTTGGCATCCAAGGCATTTTTTTTTAAAAAGCTAACAATTATGTTACTCTGCAGGAACCAAGTTCTGCTACTATAATGGAAAAATCACCCATTAAAGGCAGGCCTAGACTCAAATCCCCATTTAGTGTATCAGGAGACCCAGGGACCCTCGTTTTCAGCTTATTTGGCTCACAGGGCGACTATTGGAGGGAAACTTGAGAGGAAGGAAAGCTCCTTCCCCTCGACACACGGGGTGGAGGGGTTGGGGAAATGCAAAGGAAATCAAAGTTGGGTTACTGCCCTCCTCTGCCTCACAGCAAGACCCGGCTTGGATGCCAAAAAAAAAAAAAAAGGAAACCAAGGTCAAGAGGCTGCAGAGTTAGCCGACAGTTCCCCCTCCTCCTGGGCGCATCTCCGCGCTTTTCCCCGTTCACCTGTCTTCCGGGACGGTGCAAAGGAGCATTCCCGCCATTGGAGGCCAATCTGTAAAAAAAAGAGCAAACACCCCCCCCCCCCCCCCCCCTCAAAAAAGCACCCGGCACGCGCGCCGTACTTTCCTCTCGGGGGCCCTGGCTCGCTTTGGCTGCAACCGCACCTGAACGGCGAGGCGGGGAAGAAAGGCGTCGCCAGCAATCACATGGGCTCTGCTTCTGGTGCTATTGGATAGGGCCTAGCCATTAGCTTCGCTCTGCCTTGAGAGAAGCGAGGATAGCCAGACCGGGCGTGATTAAAAAAAAAATGGTGGAGGTTTGCTTTTTCCTTCCTCCAGCCAAGGCCGAAGAGGTAAGCCTGGGGACTTCGTCTGAGCTTGCCTCGCCCGAGTTTGGACTGCGCTCCCTCGCCCGGCGCTTTTGGCCACGCCTGCATTGGGCTCGGCTGCTAGAGTGACTCGCTTCGCCGGGGCTTGTGAGGTGCGTAAAAAAAAAAAGGTGAAGTGCGTAAAAAAAAAGGTGAGGTGCGTAAAAAAAAAAAAACCGGTTTGCCGGGGGATTTAATATTATTGCTACGGTCCTCGCCCAGTTGTGTTGCGGATCAGATTTTTGTGCAGTCTCATTCATGATGAGGGAACGGTTGGCAAAATCCGTCAGACTAATGTCGTGCATCCTTTTTACAACAATTTTGGTCGGTGGGCCGGTATTTCTCTCCTTTGGGAGGGAAAGAGGCGCTGAGTTCGCGAGGAAGCGACTCGCTTCCGTCTCTTGAAGCACAAAGCTCAAGTCTTGGGGGTGTTGAAAAGTGAGACTTGGCGTTCAGTGAGTCTTGTGCTCAGGTAAGTGAAGGTCAGATTGTAATCTTGGACTTTAAACTTGCACCTGTTTACCTGGAAGTCAGTGCAAGTAGTAAACACCGCGAAGCTTATTCGTGGTTTATTTAATGAGTCAGGATTGACTGCTTGCAAACGGTTGCAATATTGACAAAGCCACAATATGGCAGTATGTGATACTGAACACAACTTTTGCTGGTATTAATAGACGTGTTTATTCTAGCGCTGCAAATAAATTTGGATTTGAACTTTGGATTCTCTGGTTTTTATTTTGGACTGTGCTGTATTAGCTCTCTTTCGCAAATAGAAAAAGATAGCTCTTTTCTTCACATTTCTGACTGCTTGGGAAGGATGCTTAGGCTGCTAGTTTCTTGGGCAGCATACCTCTCTTCTCTCCTTTTGTAAAAGTTAAGAAACATATGAAATATTAACAGACTGGAAGGCTTGTGACAAGATCTGTAAACTACCTTCTGTGCTTCTGTATGGTATTAACTATCTGAATGAGAATGGATTTTCATGGTAAAGATGAAACTTCATCTCCTTATAAACTAATGAAATAAAATTCAGTAGTCTATAGTTTTTTTTGGGGGGGGGGTTTCAGAAGCCAACTTCATTTATCATATGAGAAAATAAAATATTAGTGATTTTCCTTTGAAGAAGATTTTTGTTTTAAAAACAAGCCTTGCAATGCTGGATTAAATTAAATCTTACTCAGAAAGATGTATTGTATGACACAATTGTGACTTCATCTTCTAATCTAAGGGAATCCTCAAGTCACTCCCTTCCCCTGTTTCTTTGAGCAGATATAAGAGAAGTGGGATTTCTTACCTGAAGAACAAACTCAAAGCACTATCTAAATGTGCAAAAATAAACGAAGGTGCTAGTATCACTTAAAAAGACATCAACTGCAAAGCCCAAGCATTCTAAAACATATGATACCAATGTATGAAAAATGCTTAGGGCTTTTGCCACACCAATAGACAATACAGTAAAATATCCTGTTACCAAGATCTGATGCTTCCCATTCATGAGAAAGACAGTTATGAATGGAAACTGGAATGCATCCAGAAGTGTAGCAAGGCCACTGAAATCAGGAAGGCTAATATCCTCCAATTAAATTCCATTGCAAAAGTCTTTTGTTTGTTCTCCCCCACCCTTTTCTCTCTACCCCCCCCCTCCTTTGGCTGCCAACAGAGACTTGCCGAAAGGCATCCATAAATGTTGAGGGTAGCAGCTGCTGCTGAGAACAGAAAGCAACTAATTGTACTGCTGATATGGGAAGGAAAGTAATTGGAAGGGAGATGAATCTCTCCATAGCTGAGTACTGTATGTGCCAGGAGAAAGGAGGAAGTGTGTTGCAGTCTAGGTGTGGTAGAAATGAAAGGCTATAAATATGAAATGTTATTTACCATGCCCTCCAGGCATCACTCTTTTAATTTTTGAAGCCTCAGGTGGCAGCGAATGCATTTATGTCCCTTTGTACTGGAAAAAGCATCATAAAGATTTTTTTATAATCCAGTACTATGTCTTCAGGTGATATAATCTTGCTTATGGCAGATTTAACAGTTTTCTGCTGGATTAAAGATTATTTGGTTTGCTCTTAAATGGCAGCTCCATAATAGTTCTATACAGGTAGTCCCAGAGGTAGTATTCAGCAGGTTCTGACTAGGTCTGGAGAACCGGTAGCGGAAATTTTGAGTAGTTCGGAGAACCAGCAAATACCACCTGTGACTGGCCCCGCCCCCATCTATTCTCTGCCTCTCGAGTATCGACTGGGTCGCCTTTTGTTGCCCTGCACAGGAGAACAGAGCTTGAAAGCAGGTTAGTGGGGTGGGGAGAGAAGGGATTTTACAGTACTCTTCCCCTGCCATGCCCACCAAGCCATACCACACCCACCAAGCCTTGCCCACAGAACCAGTAGTAACATTTTTTGAATTCTGCCACTGGGTACTCCACAACTTAGGGCCACAGTCATGCCTAAAATTTATGTTGTCAAGTGAGAAATTGGTTAAGTGAGCTTGCCCCATTTTATGACTTTTCTCATCACATTTGTTAAGTCACTGCAGTTCTTAAATTAGTAACACAGTTGTTAAGTGAATCTGGTTTCCCCAGTGGCTTTCGTTTGTCAGAAGTTCGGAAAAGGGGACCACATGACTCTGGGACACTGCAGCCATCATAAATGTGAGTCAGTTGTCAAGCATTCATATGTAAATCATGTGACCATTTGGATGCAGCAATGGTCATAAGTGTGAAAAGTGGTCCTGAGTCACTTTTTCCAGTGCCATTGTAACTTCAAACAGTCACTGAATGAACTTTTGTAAGGCAAGGACTGCCTGTCAAAATAACATTTCAAAATATTGTGAAACACTCTTAAATAGTTTCCTTGCTTTGCCATCCTAACTGTTGTTAAGTTAGTTACCAGGTTGTTAAGTGAACCTGGCTTCCCTATTCACTCTGCTTGTCAGAAGGTCGCAAAAGGCGATCACATGATCCTCGGGGCACTGTAACCATCATATAAATGAGTCAGTTGCCAAGGGTTTGAATTTCGGTCATGTGACCAAGAGGATGCTGAAATGGTTATAACCGTGAAAAGCAATCATAAGTCTCTTTTTTCAGAGTTGTAAGTTGAGGACTATCTGTATCTCATTTTTGTACAGGTAGTCCTCAACTTTCAACCACAATGGAACCCAAAATCTTGGTTGTTCAGAGAGACATTTGTTATGTGAGTTTTGCCCCATTTTACGACCTTTCTTGCGACGGTTCAGAGGTGGTATTCAGCAGGTTCTGACCAGTTCTGGAGAACAGGTAGTGGAAATTTTGAGTAGTTCGGAGAACCGGCAGATAACACCTCTGACTGGAGATTTTACAATACCCTTCCCCTGCCACGCCCATCAAGCCACGCCCACAGAACCGGTAGTAAAAAAAAATTGAATCCTACCCCTGCCACAGTTGTTAAGTGAATCACTGTAGTTAATAAATTAGTAACCCTGGCCAAATGGTCATAAAAGGGGATCACATGATCTTGGGACACAGCAACAGTCATAAATGTGAACCAGTTCTCAAACACCTGAATTTTAATCACATGATCATGGGAATGCTACAAAGGTTGTAATTATGAAAAACGGTCATAAGTTTCTTTTTTCAGTATTATTGTAACTTTGAATGGTCACTAAATGAACTGTTGTAAGTTGAGGACTGCCTGTGATATTAAATCAGGGATGGACAACCTGTGCCCTTTCATATGTTGCAAACTAATGACTAATGAAATAAAATTCATTAGGCTATGGGTTGTTGTTTTTTTTTGCAGAAGCCAACTTCAATTATAATATGAACTATGTTGAACTATAACCCCCAACATCCTTTTGTTACTTACGCAGTTGGGTATCTGTCACATTTTATGACAAACCTAACAAGCATGCAACTTGGAAATAAATCAAGATTTCATCAATACAACATATAGCAGCTGTCCGCAACCTTTTTGGCACCAGGGACCAGTTTTGTGGATGACAATTTTTCCACAAATAAGGGGGGAGGGAGGAGAAGAACACACAAACTAGATTCCCTCGCATGAGCAGTTTACAGAAGTGTTTGAGAATCTAATGCCTGATGATCTGAGGTACAGCTGAGGCCTTGATGCTAGGGAGCTGGTGAGCAGCTGCAAATACAGATGAAATTTTGCTTGCTCACTCATTGCTTAACCTCCAGCTGTGCAGCTCTGTTCCTAATAGACCATGGATCAGTAGTGGTCCATGGCACAGTGGGTGAGGGGAGTTGGGCACCCCTGCCATATAGGGCCTACAGCAAGTTTTTCTCTATAATCTTAAGCATCTTTATTCATTGGAGCTGGGGAATTTAGCAACATCTGGAGGGCTAAAATTGCTGGGAATTCAAGGAACAGAAGTTGCTTGAGCTACGTTATGGTTTGGCATTGTGACACAAACAAGTTTGTTTAGGAAACAACTGAGGAGGAAAAAGTGCTTCAGCCAGTGTAGTGTAGGCCGAGCTGCAGCTACCTTGGCAATAACACGTCCGTTTTTCTTGATAGGCTCTTGAAAGTGAGGAGTTATGCATGTGGATTGTTTTAACCATTAACATCACTGTACAGATAAACAGTCAATTGGCTCTGTCCTGATTTAGGAAGGTGTATGACTTATGATCCTTTAATAGTACCATGAAGTCCATTATATTCAGTAGGTTGATAGCTATTAAAAGAATATTCATATCCCTTGTTTCCAGTAGAAATATACAGTCAAGGCAGTTAACAATAACAGGTGGATAAAATAACAGCATTTAGAATTAAGCTGTTACATCTCAAATAAAAACATCCAATAAAAAAGATTGTTGAAGAAGTATATTAAGGAAGCCAAGACAGCTGCCAACAGGGTTTGAACAGCACAGAAAAGAAAAGGAGGGAGACCAAGCTTAGTCAAGGAATGAGCAGGCTGAAATCAAAGACAGGAAGAGGCTCCTAAGATCAATCATAGTTATCTCTTGGGACTCTGCAGCTGTCTTATGGGAGTTTGACCCAAATTATGAGATGGGATAGCTGTCTCTCTAGCATTCCTGTGAAATTGCCTTCAACATTAGAGGGATTTAAGAAAGCAGTCTGATTATTTTAGCAGGTCTTTGAGAGGGAGATGAAGTGAGGGAGATACTTCCTGCATACAAGTGTACACATATATTTTTTTAAATGATTCCTCAACATAAGAGTATTCAACTGTGTATTATTATTTTTCTGGTTTATTTCTTGATAGTTTTTATTCTGTGTTACGCACGGAAGGGTTGTAAACTGATCAAAATCAACTAGCAATTGAAGTGGTAGGTAAGCCTAGTAAAAGAAATAAGTACTTTGCAAGGAACAGTTTTCTACTCGAGTGTATTTCCTGAACAGAGATATTTTTTAAAACGGAAACCACCAGAAGGGAAGAAAAGCAGGAACTTGTGTTACCCCTTAGTGGAATGAGCCAGCCCATATATCCTTTGTTACAGTATTCCCACTGTGCTAAGGATATCCTTGGCTGGAGTCAAAAAAGTCAAAATGGCCGCTACAGTGATCAAAGTCCTGCCCCTTTTAACAGGGGGAAGGCTTTCGCTGTGGTTGCAGTTGCCATCTTGACATTCCCTCCTCCTTGGCTGAACTATCTTGCACTATGCTGGAAAATGTTACTTGTGTTTTTATTGAACTTACAGCAGCTAATTCTGAATTTGCATCTGTATGTCTTAGATTTACAAATGGAAATGGGTCAATCTTTTTTGGTAATATAGGAATGGCCACTCTAGGGCCTTTTCACATTTTTTCCCATGCTGTTTCACCTAGGAAGGAGAATCAATCTGCTTGTTCAGAAACTTTTTTCTCTCATCATAGCAGATCAGAAATAGATCTCTTCCTTGATTTATGATTCACACTACTTCCCTGTGCATAAGTCCTTAACCTACTTTTTCCAAGGCCTTTTTAAAGGGCATTAAAGGAAGGAAACTATTTTCTGCCTCTCTTTCAAGTTTTGTTGAAGGGATTAATCTGGCCTTTCGTGTTTTTTGCATTATTACTGACATTACAAAACACGAAAACCCATAAATCGTCTATCTAATGCAGTATAATCAAGATTTTATTTTTTTAACATTAATGCGTGATAAATATCGTGTACACTTTGTAGTTTTTGAACCCTTGAAAGTTGTTGTTCATTAACCTTAATTACCACTTTTCTATCGTCTGCAGATTTTTCTGTTTATCAGCTGTGCACCAGCCCCACTCTAAGATGTGGTTAAACATGCCACAGTTGGTCCTCATGGACTATCTAGTCATTATTTTACAATCACAGCTTTGCTGAAGATGTAACTAACAAATTACATCTGTTCCTTTTGGTGTTAGAAAAATGTTTTTCTTCCTTCCACCAGAAGTAGAGAGACTAAGGAGTCATCCAAACAGCTGCTTTATTGTGCTTTCCTTCAATCAGTGAAATGGCACTAAAGTACGTTGGCAGAATTTGGACAGTCCTGATAGCTGATCTTTATTGATTTAAGCATTTATATGGCCACCTTTATGTAACACATGATTCTAGGTGACCTACACCAAACATGAACAATAAGAAGAAAACATATATTATTAAAAGATAACCAGGATGTGTAAATTGGCAAATTGAATGGACTAGATGAAAACAACCAAATGTTACTGGCTAGGGGAAAAGTCAAGTCTTGACTGCTTTTCCAAAGGCCAGCAGGATTGGGCTTGTTCTATGTGGGAAAAGATGCTTGTAGACACCACAGACACTAAAAAGGCCCACTTCCTAATTCCCATGACCTAGCAGTACTTAAATGAGGGAACCTGGAGTGTGCCTTCCTTATGAGGAAAAGGAGCCCTGGGGGCATAGTGGTTAGAATGCAGGATTGCAGGCTAAGTCTGCATTCCACTGCCCGAAGTTCGATCCTGACAGGTCTCCAGGTTGACTCAGCCTTCCATCCTTCCGAGGTTGGTAAAATGAGGACCCGGATTGTTGGGGTCAATATGCTGACTCTCTAAACCTCTTAGAGAGGGCTGTAAAGCACTGTAAAGCGTTAGATAAGTCTAAGTGCTATTGCTATATGTGCGGCAGACAGATGTTGTTGGGAGCAGGCAGTCTTGCAAGTAGCTCAGTGTTACGCTGTGTAGGACTTTCAAAGTGATAACCAACATGTTGAATTACACCTGGATGCTTGTTGGGAGCCAGGGCAACTTGAGCAGTGCCCCAAGGGCATTGGGTCCATAGCTATTCACCCTGCTGCATTCTGGACTAAAATAAAGAACTTAACACAAACTAAAGTCAGGAAGAAAAAAGAAAAACTCAGAGAAAGTGAAAAGTGCAAGAAAGGAAACTCGTTAAGGAAAAGGAAAACACAAAGAAGTGGTTTCTGATATTCTTCACAGCACTTAAAAAGTACAATTATGCTTTAGCCCCTCTCTACATCATGATACCCTTTTAGGCCAGAGGGAACACTTGTTAACATTAAAATAAGCCATAGATTTCTCCTCTTGTTTGTTCTGACTAAAAAGGCCATTATACGCTGCTCAGCCCCAAGGGGCATTGCAAATAACTCCAAGCTGGCATTAATGTGCTACCAAGCTATGGTCAGAGTTGTCTGGGAGAAAAATGGTTGGTTTTTACTTGTAGATAATCTAAAAGTGTAAAATATTTTTAAAAATAAGTTGGAAATAGAGGCACTCAAGAAAAAAAAACCCTTATACTGTATGTTATGAAACTCATCTGCTTAGGATATGAGTTTACATTTGGCTTCATGGTTCACTATACAAAGTTCAAAAGAACCGTTTTAAGAGACGGTAGGTATTATCTTAGTAAGAGAAAACTACAATCCCTTTCTAGTGTAAATGTCAGAAGCAAGAAGGTACAATAGTTATTTCTGTGTATAGGGAACAGGAAGAACCTTTGCTTGGTAAAACACAATCTTGGCATTCAAAAGTCAGTCCTGGCTGCTGCTGTGATCATCTGCCTGTACTTTATTTTCCAGGATTTCCCAACCTTGGTAAATCTCCGGAATGTGGACTACAATGCCCAGAATTCTCAGCAAGGGCTATACAGTAAATATACAGTAAAATTTTAGGCTTTGAAATCTACACATTTGCAACTTGCCCAGGTTGGGAAACACTAAGTTAGGATAGGCAAAAATCCTTGAAAATGCAAGGCATTAGATATTAACTTGGTATATAGTTTTATCTGATAGAATTAACCCTACAAGAAGCAAATGTTGGAAGAAAAGGAAAATATAACTAAAATTACTTTTTTAAAAGTTCCTGTTATTTTCAGTTTTTAAAAATATGGTTAACTCCCATTTCTTAGTATAGCCCTAAAATATTAATCAGGATTTATATTTGGAAAATTGTGGATATTTTTAAGTATTGCAGTATTTTCCAGTGAAATATAACACTGCAGTGCAAGATTAATTTCTGTATGCTAAATGACTACATTAGAC
The DNA here is from genome assembly GCA_023653725.1 of Bungarus multicinctus. Taxonomy (NCBI): domain Eukaryota; kingdom Metazoa; phylum Chordata; class Lepidosauria; order Squamata; family Elapidae; genus Bungarus; species Bungarus multicinctus. The sequence continues at coordinate 51,548,640 of CM042842.1, read as the reverse complement.
CAACATTTTATTTTAATGTATAAAAAAAATAAGTTTATTTCTACCAGGTGACCAGAACTACTAAGGCTTGTAGAATTAACGAATATTACTGAAGTTTTGTAAAGATCTGTGGCTGCAGAAATAGCTTGTTCAATCAAACTTGGGATTTCATACTAGGTAGGAATCAGCAACAAAGAGACTGAAAATAAAATTGCCAACATTCTAATATCTTACACCAGTATTTAAAATACAGTGTATGCATGTATGCAATTTTGGTTGCTAGATCTAGGGGGAAAATATATCATAAAGCTGGAAAAAGAAGACTTGAGCATCTTCCTTACAGGAAAAGACTGCAACATCTGGAATTTTTTAGAAAAAAAAAGATGATTCAAATAAAATATGGTTAAGAAAGGTGTATAATATTATGCACTGGCAGAGAACAATTTCATTAGGACTAAAATGAAGATGCTCCCTAAAATGGGACTTTGTATGATCAAACACGGATGCAAAGCATGATTTGGAAAACAGAATAGTGTTCTCTGGGGCATAATTCTCCCTATGGTGTAGGCTAGAGAAACAAAACATCTCTCTCAGGCGATATTGATTCTTCTTCTCTGTTGAGTCTAATTGAGATATGACTCTGAGACCAGCTGCTGTGTATGCCTTTTCCCAGAGATGCTTAGTATAAAGAATTATGAGGTAGCCATCCCCAGTTAAAACCCCTCCCTGTTGGGCAACCAATACTATACGGTCTCAAGAAACATTAAACAAAGGGCTGCAAGATAAGCTGCCACCCCTCAGGTATACAAGTCTTGCTACTAAACTTGCTAGAAAGTAGGAGGAAAGGAAACCTTGATACTGTTTTCCCAAAGTGTAATGATTACAGCGATCAAGCTTGAGCCCAGCCCAAATAGCCACCCTTTGAATCAGATGTGATTCTGTAGAGACATCCTTCACTGTTTGGGGGAATACAGTTGCCTTCAAACCTCAGCAGCTACAGGTTTTGGCTTCTTTTGCAGTGTCTTCCAAACTCCTAATAAAATTCTTTGTGCTTGCAATTGAACGGTTGGCATTGCTCATTGATGACAGACTCTTTCCTGGTGACATTGCTCTCTATTAAAGACACCATTCGTGGAGAGAACAGATGGATCGATCATTTAGCCCAGTTTTCCTCCTCCTCCCTATCCCATCATAAACATTGAAATAGGTTTTTCTTTCTCTTTTTCCTTTTCCTTTTCTTTCCCCTTTCCCTTTGGATAGTGCTTCAACACCACTAGTTTCAGGACATTAGGACTTTGCAGAGAATTTTGAATATCGTAGTGAATTGAAACTATTCCTTCTCAAGTAATCAACATCCATTCTGAATTACCTTGATCTACCTTAAAATGTGGACTTTGTTCAGATTGTAAGAATAGCTTGCTAACAAGAAAGAAAATGATGTAATACTTCAATGTTTTGCTAATTATTATTTTAGATTCAATATTTTGTGTGCAGAATTGTAGCACTTTCAAAAATAGTTAATTTTTTTTAACTTAACAAGTAAAACTTTTCCAATCTTTGCCTACACATTCTCTTTAAATATATACAACATATTTCCTGTACATCAAAGCCTTTAAATGCTACCTTCGTATTGAGGAAATTTTGTTCAAATACAGAAAGTCACACAATTTCTTTCCTTGGCATTTGTAAGTTGCTAGTCATTTCTGTTACACTGCAGTATCTGAAGTTCTTGTTCAACTTAAACATTTTTGATGTCAAGTAAAACAGTGACATATTTCTTGAATTTTGATGTGATTTTCTTTCAGGATTGATCTTTCCAGCATGGTGATTTAAAAAAGAAAATAAAACCTGAAAATAGTTTCTAAAATGTCAGTGCAAAGAGAAATATCTCTTAAAAATTAAGTTCAAAATACTTTTGCTAGCCAGAATTGATGTAATCAGTTCAAGTAAGTTTTTGGTAGTGTGAGAAAAATGTTGTGTCCATTTGGAGTGACAGCAGGATTTTCAAGATTCCTGACCCGCTTCTTTGAGTCATGTTTCCCTGTTGGTGCAAATTAGAACTGGGAAAGAGATGTAATACTTTTTCTCTGTTGCTGTGATCTCACCTATTATTCCTCCTTGTAGCTACTTTTTAACTACAACATTTTATACAATAATTGACTTCAGACATTTTTAGTTTGGCTTCTGGCTTGGTGATTTAAGTTACAATGGTTGTTATGAATGTTTAGTTTAGAAATATTGCCATTGGAATGGGTAGAGTAAGCGATTTGATGATCCTTTTAGCTGCTTTTATTACTGCAGAAATGTCAAAAAGTTCATGAACTCGGTTGAGTTTATCCTTATTTCAGCTACCAGCTTAGGTAGCATACTGTACTGAAATTTAATTGTATCTTTCCTTTTATACAAGGAAATAAAAAATATTGCTCATAATCAATTCATTTACAATTAACTTTTAACCCTATGATTGTATAACTCAAACCTTTTGAACTTTGAGAGATGTTTTGATATTGATGCTGTTCAAGTTTATTTTTTTTATGACAATTTGGTTGGGGGGAGAAGGATGTGGTCTACTCTCGTTTTGTTTGCAATAGTGAGCAAGGAATTCTATATATAATCAAGACCATTCCTTTCACAGAACTGACTTGGAGTAACAAAAATACCAATATTCACTCATACATACATAAGTGAATGTGTTGAGATAAGGACCTGGGCATTTGGTTTAAAATGTGACTTAGGCAATTGTGGGTTGGAACTCTTCTGGGCTCTTTCATTGGGAAGAATCCTAATACACTCTGTATGAACAGTTTATTTCTAGATAGATTGGGCTGTATAATCTTCCCCGTTATGAGTATCATATAAAAATCTCAAGTTTTACAAGCAAATTTGTTTTCTACATTATTCAGCAACTGCAAATATGTCAGCAAGACTATCCTTTTTGAATCTTCCATTGCTTGTTAAAAGTCTGTCTACTACTGTTCATTTAGGCTTTGAAGCTTTATCATATAATGCTTATTTTTTTTCTTTTTAGGGTCAAACTAGATATACTGTAATTCTTGGTGTTGTGTTGTATAAACTGCTATTTGTTTTAATTGCTTAGTAAATAGTATGAATTGTAAAGCAGGCCAAAAACCCTGTTTTTGCTTTTGTAAACACAGATGGAATTAGTTTCTCCTTAAAAAAAATTAATGTAAATTTAAAAATGTAGCCACATATGATCAAACCATCTGACAAACATTGATTGGGTTCACATGTCAAATGAAGTCATTATGTAATAAATCACAGAGGCCTAGTTCATACGTAACACAACCAATCAAGTTAGCATCATGCTAACCCAACTATCTACTTGAATTGCAACAAGCATCTTTCTTATTCACCTCCTGCCTTGAGAAGCAGATGGAAGATCTCATGGGCTGGTTTAAATCAGGAAATTCTTTCACACCCTTTTCCCAGAATCACTTTTTAAAATAATAAGCTGTATTTAATTAAAAACATTATTATTATTCTTTTTTGAATGCATGATTTGACTATTTAAAATATGCAATTATTAGATTAGTTGAAATAGTATGTCTGCTATAACGGAACAAAGCCAGCTTTATTCAGATTTAACTTGAATAATCTTTCTGTGTTTTGGCAAAATGTGTCTCCCAAGTCAAGCTGGCCGTTCAGCACAGTAAGTAATACTCACTTCCCCATTACTAATTTTAACTGACATAGCCCCTCTGTCTCTAGTGGTGAAAGTTATTTTAATGTGGAGGAATCAACACTGTTTTTGAAGTATAGGCCTTCACTGTTCTTCAGAACAGCATTTTCCATCCTCTTATAAACAACCATGGAAATCTGCCAGAGAGGATTTAAAGGCTACAACTGTTGAGGGGGGGGGGGGAAGTTTTGAAGCTTGGAATGTTCTTTGAGGAAATGAATTGTGTATTTCCTGAAATGCTTCTATTAATAATGTTTTACTGTCATATTTTAAGAAATAGAATAATTGGTTCAAAATTATTGCCTGTTACATCAACCCCCTACATCTCTCCTCGTCCCTCAGGTTTGTGTGTGTGTGTGTGTGTGTGTGTGTGTGTGTGTGTGTGTGTGTGTAAGAAAGGGCTTTATTGGTCAGTACAGCCACTGACTTCCTTTATTTTTCTCCTCTGTTGTTACTTCTTGCCTGGTCAGTCTGTGGTCTAGTAGTTCATACCTCCAAATAAGTCGTAATGCACTTTTGTTTGTTTTTGGTTAAATGTGGTATGTGAATCCAGTCAGTTGTGTTTTAATAAGTCATGTTTAATGGCTTAGAGCAATGTGTAAGCTCAACTCTTTGTGGCTTGATACATGGATCCAGACAATATATTTTCAAGTAGATGAAAGCAATCTGTATTACATCAAGTGTCAGGGAACATTTTACTCAAAGCTGAAAACCTAATTTTAGTTGTGGATGATCCATAATGTAACAGTAATGAAATTATAATGAAATTATACCATATATAACTTTATTATCAACCATAATGCAGCTAATCAGGTAAGTCAAGTCAGATTTGATTCATGATGCTTCCAGGGACGTTGACATATAATTTTGGGCAACAATATGGAAGTAGCTTGGCTTTGCTTTCTTCTGAGATTTTTTTCAGTTCCCCAATCTACTTTACAGTCTTTATATATTCCCTGGCAGCCTCCCAGATTTTATCATGCTTAGATTCTGAGCTCAAACAAGGTTGGCCAGGTGCTGAAAGGTGGATATTTGCACCACTTATTGTTATAGAATATTGTATTAAATTACCACAAGGAAACTACAGAGATTCCAATAATGTGTGTCATATTTCATACAAACGTGCATATATTTGATAGATATTAATCTAGATTGGATTTCTTTTTGTACTTATTGAATAAAACCCACTTACCATAATTACACTCTTTAATAATGTTACCATTTATCAATATAGGTTATGAATTTAATAAGAGCGATGAACTGACGTTACCTTGATTTATGCTCCTACAAGATCAGTATGTTGAATTTACCTGCATTTTTTTCTTTTCAAATCAGTTTCAAATGTTTTTCCTATTAATAGTTTAATATTTGCTGTCCTCTCCCAAGATCCTCAGTTTTGTTTTTCTTTTAGCCTATAAACATTATCAAGAAAAATTAAAAACCTGGCTGAATATAACAGTGCTCTATATTTTAACTTTAGCAAGACCACACACTTTTACAAAGTAGGATCTATGAGCACATCCTCACAATTGTTTCATATAGAAAGGAATGTGCCCAAAACATCTGTGTCTGGAAAGGCTGAGCTATTGTTTCTTGTTGGTCTGCCATTCTCCAGATAAATGGATCCCAGATTTTTGATTAGCTGAGGGGAAAGTCCTATCAACTAATATTTGGAACTGTCCAGTGACTATAGAAATTGACCACCTCACTGTTTTTCAGGCATTACAAATGGATATTTTTCTTTAGCAAATGATGCTTTCTGGCAAACAGTTTCTTTATATTCAGGTCCCTTTTTGGATTGAAACTACGCTTCGATTTTCTGAAGAGCTTCAAATGCACTCCTACAGACAAGAGAGAAATACGAGTTGTTCTCAACTTACAACAGTTCATTTAGTGATTGTTCAAAGTTATAACAGCATTGAAAAAAGGGACTTATGACGGTTTTTCACACTTATGGCTATTGCAGCATCCCCATGGTCACATGATCAAAATTCAGATGCTTGGCAACTGGTTGATATTTATGAGGGTTGCGTTATCCCAAAGTCCCATGTGACTCCCTTTTGAAACCTTCTGACAAATTAAGTCAATGGGGAAGCCAGATTCACTTAACAACTTAATGATTTCAGTGATTCACTTAACAACTGTGGCAAAAAAGATCGTAAAATGGGGCAAAGCTCACTTAACAAATGTATTCCTGTTCTCCTTGTCTAACCAAGGGCATTTCATACATCTCTTTCTGGGATCTGTGCATTTAAAATAAAAAACTAAATCCTTCATCTCCATATATAGTGCCTAGTATTTTTTATTTGGTATGCCCTTATATCAAAGTGTAATGCAATTCCTGTTTTTTTCCCATAACCAAAATCCCGTAAGACATGTTGGGCTTAGAGAGGACAAGTGTTTAGGCAACTTCCAAGTCTTAAACTCTTGCTGTCCCATTCCTGGTGCAACACTAAGGTTGGTATGCAATGGTATGGCATGGAACCTTACATTTTTCTCGTTTTAATTTTGTTTTGAAAACATATTGGCAGTTGACTGGTGGGCATTGTAAGTGGTTGAAGGATTCTTCTGCCCTTCTAGTATGATCTGGATGGGTGCATCTAGATTTTGAACTTGATCAACTCTATAGAGGGGGAGCCACCTCCTCAATAGTTTTGGATCTCCTCCTTTGGTCACAGGAAAGCAGAAATACTGGGTAAGTAATTCCCATTTAATGAAAAAGCCAGGTATTCATTTTCAGTTATTGTTCTGATATTATTCTTGAGGAAAGAACTTTAATTTTCTTGATGATATAATAAATAATTTATGTAATAAATGTTCTAATTACATGATACGTTCTAATTTGTGCATTAATAAAGAAAAATAGAGTATGTGGCTAGGAACATTTTCTGTAGGCATTTCCAGATGGCTTTAGAAAGCATTCCCAGGAACTTCAGTGCTTAATAGGGAACACACATTGCTGCAAAAACTGGGATTATCACATGTCCTACAGCAGAAAATGTTAAGAATGATCTAGCCCCTGTTCTATTTAAAGGTCCCTAATTTTGTAATGGAATTCAATACTTGAAGATCATGTAATCTGAATATTCTTTGTCCCAAATTACAATTTTTTCCAGGAAATCCTAAAAACTATTCTCTATTTATCACATTTATTTCAGAAGATGGTTAAACACATAAATATTTTTAAAAGCTTGTTAATGTTAAATCTCAGTTAGATCCATTTATTTTTTTACATTATTTCACAAAACATATAATCAGATATATTTAGTCAAAAATATCAGTCTATATAGTTTTTTCAGAACTAATTACCTATTAATTTCATGTAAATGCCACAGAATCAAAGAGCCCAATATTATTAAAGTAAGATTTGAAATCATTATAACAAAGAAGATTAAAGAGTAGCTAACCAGGATAATTTTGAATGCTTATTTTAATAACAGATTGTTAGTTAAAATGATATCCCAAAATATTGAATAAATATCAAATTTCAATTAATTTCAACATTTTTTCATTCTTTTTTTAAAAAAATTAGTTAATCCATGAATTAACAAGACAATCTTTAATCTTAAGGAAAACAAATAAAACTACAAACTATGGAGAAGAAAACATTTTATCAATAGTCGTGAGTTTATTACTATAATATGAGCAATATAGTACAGTCATTATAAGATATCACAAAATCCATGCCATACTAATACATATTTCTGCATCCTTTGATTGACAGAAAATATTGTCTTTTCCAAAACAAGTAAATCACACACATGCAGCAGGCATTTTTTGTTCTTGTATTTATTGTATTTCAAAAATTTGCATTGTTAATTAGGAATATATAAAACATTGTGTCTGGAGAACAAATTAAAAAGAAAATTGCTAGGTCTAGCTACAGCACATCTCTGAAGAGAAAACTATTACATGTAATTCAAATTAACTAGACTCTGGGGCCACACATAATTTCACTGAATCTTCCATTTCATGCTGATAAGCCCTGCTACTCACCTCATCAAATTTTCTATGAGAAAGAGTATCTTACAGAAATAGTCCCATAGAACTTAGAGGATATTTATCTTATCAATCTCTGTCTTATAGGATAGACTCATAGATCTCCTAAGTGGTCAGTGGTAAATTTTCTAACTAGTTACAGCCTACCTATAACCAGCTCCTGTAATAATGTAAATCTATCTGAAATTTCGGTACACTTTTAAAACAGTGGCTCATATAATTACAGACACTAATCTTGAGTGGGTGGGTGGGTGGAGAAATACACTTACCTGCTTACCAAGTATTCAAAGGAGGTCAAATACATCCAAGAGAAACTCAATCTGTTCCATGAGTGATTAAAAACATCACTAACTTATCTGGATTCCATGTTAGGTTCTTTGCTCTATTTCAGTCCATTGTTTCTAAAAAGCAGCAAGCAGTTCAGAACTTAAGCAGCTTCTTTCTAAAAGGCATGGATTTAATTATGTAATTACTGTATGCACCTATGTCTATATGGAATTTATATGGAAAGAGGCATGTATTTAATTAACAGTTGGTTAAACCCTCCACTATTTCTTTCAGCAGTTCAATAGAAATATTTAATAGCTGGAAGGGTAAGATAGAACCCTGGGAAGCTCTACTGGCTGATGACCACATAGGAGTCTATTCTAGCCTCACATGAACTGTATAGAATAATAAAACAGTTGCTTCCAAGTCCAAACCAGTTAAACAGCCTGGAAGGGCAATATGATACGAAAACACACAGATCAGTTAGCAAACTGGCAAGGGTGTACTCTTTTCTACCAGTTTCAAATAAAGATTGTCTCCTAAAGCAGTCAACATTTTCAGTTGCTACCCATGGTAATTACCTCGGCCTAATCCAGCAATCCATTGCACTTATTGATTTAAAAAAAGAAATACGTTGTTGCATGGAATTACCCTACCTTCTCCTGCGTGGCCACTACAAAAAAAGTGCTGGTATTCTGAAAACCACCTGATTTGAATAAACCTCTATATATAAACATTTCACTCCACAGAGCAATTGTTCCGTAGATGGCTTTCGAACACGAATCTCCTGGGCTTTCTTCATCCTGCTGTTCAACCCAAAGACTTTTGTCCCCAAATTGGTTGGCCTTCAAATAATATTGGCCCATGACTATTTATCTAATGGGAAGAACTGCAGTAAAAAGCTTTTGAACAGCATAGACTTGGATTATAAGCTGCTTTTATGTGTTTTGCATGGAGAGACTCTGAGATTGCATCTGAAGGTATTTAGGCAAAGGATTTATATGAGCTTCATGAATATACAACCACTCTGTTCTTTTCCAGATATAGCTCCTGAAAAAGATATGTAACAACTTAGCCATCTAAATGTATATTTACCACTGGTTTACAGGGCTATTTTAATCAGTTGAAGGTAAAAATGATAAAGGCAGTGGAACAATAGCTAGAACTGACATAGACTCCAAAATGGATCTGATGTCCTGTTCAGTGACAGTAATGACAGTAAACAAAGCAGTTCTTAGCCATCATCACTGCATCTGCAGAAAGGGTGTGTGCCAAGCTATGGTGGATGCTTGTCAGTTTCTAAAAATGGAAAAAAAATATTCTTGAAGAGGTGAAATCTTCCGTGCATTTACCTGATGTTTGTTCCTCTTGAAGTTGGAAACTAGTAATGGTAAAGAATGAGTGGGTAGATAATTATTTCACCCTTGATACATCAAAACTTACTTGGAATTCAGATGTTATATTTTTATGTTACAGGAGGAAACCTTGATAGTCTATACAATTCTATACCTGATTTAGCAACCAAAAATCAAGTAGCACTTTTTCTAGCTAATACCTTTTACAGTAGCCTTCAACTTACAACAGTTCGTTTAATGGCTACTTGAAGTTTTAATAGCACGGAAAAAAGTGATTTATGGCTGTTTTTCACACTTAATGACCGTGGCAGCATCTTCATGGTCACGTGATCAAAATTTGGACACTTATCAACTGACATGTATTTACGACAGTTGCTGTGTCCCAAGGATCATGTGATCCCCTTTTGCGACCTTCTGACAAGCAAAGTCAGTGGGGAAGCCAGATTCACTTAACAACCGTGTAACAACTACAGTGAGTCACTTAATTATGTGGCAAGGTAGGTGGTAAAATGGACAAAACCCACTTAAAAACCATCTCGCTTAGCAACAGAAATTTTGGGTTCAATTGTGGTTGTTAAGTCAAAGACTACTTGTATTAAAATGTGTAGCATTTTTGAACTGCAGTTCGTTTCATCAGATCCACAGAGTGGTATAGTGTGCCTTTTAATAACATTTGTTCGTTAGAAAAAAGTGATGCTGGAAGTTTTCTATAAGGCTAACTTTGCTGTGTTTTCAGTAGCTAATCCTTCTGGAATAAAGAAAATCAGTTAAACAGCAAAAGAAATAACTGCTGTACAGTGCTTTCTCTTCAGTGGTCAGCTTAATTTCTTTCTTTTTTCATGAGAGCAGTAGCGTATATTGCAGCTTTTCTGATTTATTTAAAACTTTCATTTCATCACTCTTGTGTTAATGCAAAGTATTCGGTAAGAATATCATGCAGTGATTTGAAGAAAAAAAATATCCATTGTAGTCTGAACAACTTGCAAGAATGTTTCACCAAGTCCTGCTAACTATGGAATAGAGCCATGAAATTGCTGATATTGCAAAGAGCCAAAAGATTAGAAGATTACTAATAACCTCAGCAAGTCTGATGTGGGCTTAAAACCATTACATAAGAATGGAACCACTTTTTTTTATGATTACATAAATATGAACCCTGAAAGGTTCAATCTCATTCAAAAAACAAAAAACCGTGTTGAATAGAGGAGAGGAATACTAGATAAACAACAAATTTTAGACTCTGCTGAAAGGATGAACAAAGGATACCTCTTCAAATAATACCGGAGTTTGTTTCTTTTTGAGGGAGCGTGCATAAGCACACCAACATGCCTACTGTCCCTGTCCTATTGTTTCTTTTATTTTTCTTATATGTATCCATGTATTCATAACTGTGTTTTTACTTATACCTATTATCTTGTAAGCAATTGACAAACCAAATAAATAAAATAAAATGATGCATCAATGACCAATTGTAGAATCCCCAGTTTTCAAATAGTGTCAGGAATCTTTTCCCCTGTAGAATGCCAGTTCTACTGAAAATTTATATCGTCCATATATCTCAAGCTGCAGGTGTGAGACTTATTTGATGGGATACTCTTCCTCCAGTTACCTCTCTTGCTAGGGATGTATATGGAATTGTGGTGCTATGCATGTAGCACCAGAACACCAGGGATATATGCCAGTAACTGGAACCTTTTCTTCATCCTTTAAATACCTTTTGTGGCTACAGACCCCCAAGACTTAACTCAATATTTAAATCATAACATTTCTTCAAGATTATGTGGACTCTCCCTCCCTCCCTATCATGACATGGATCACAGGTTGAGAATCACTGGTAAGAGTGTAGTTTGGCAGCATAAAGAAGATCACAGATTCCTTAACCTGACCTAAAAAACAAGCATTCTTTTCTTCCTAGAGTCTAATATCCCATGTCCAGACGTATGTTAAAATGGAGATATATTAAATTCACTTGCAATTTAACCTAATAAGGTCTGGATATGACAGCTCTGATTGGAACAATGGGTTTATAGCCTCTAATGGCTGCAGGGGGAAAAAGAATTAGGTCACTGGAGGGGATGGACTTAATACTTTGGGGTCTTGAGGAGAAACATATGTTTATCCCTTACTTTTAAAATGAATGGTTTTGCCATTTAGTTTCAAAAGTGCAAATTAGGAATCTCCCAAAACAGGGCTAGAGGTTTACATACAATCCACAGATTCAGGTAGGTTTTCCCTGTTTTACAAAAGTCTATTTAAAATAACATATTTATTATATTGTGAAATGTTATACAAGCAACTCAACTTTCAGCAGTTCATTTCGTGACCGTTCGAAGTTATGTCATTGAAAAAATGACTATTTTACACACAACCATTACATCATCATCCCCATGATCACAGGATCAAAATTCGGACACTTGACAACTGACTCCTATTTATGACAGTTACAGTGTTCTGGAGTCATGTGATCACCTTTTATGACCCTTGTTGATTATGACAAGCAAAATCAATGGGGAAGCAAGATTCACTTAACAATCGTATTTCTAACAAATCTGCATACAGGCAGGAAGCTGAATAACTAGCCTTGTGGTGTGGCCGGAACAATCTTAAACTGAACACACTCAAAACTGTAGAAATGATAGTAGATTTTAGGAGAAACTCTCCTATACTACCACTTCTTATAATACTAGACAACACAGTATCAACAGTAGAGACCTTCAAGTTTCTAAGTTCTATAATATCTCAAGACTTAAAATGGACACCTAACATCAAAAACATCATCAGAAAAGCACAACAAGGAATGTTCTTCCTGCACCAACTCAGAAAGCTCAAACTGCCCAAAGAGCTGCTGATTCAGTTCTACAGAGGAATTATTGAGTCTGTCATCTGTACCTCTATACCTGCTTGGTTTGGCACTGCAACCAAACAAGACAGACATAAACTTCAATGGATAATTAGAACTGCAGAAAAAGCAATTGCTACCAGCCTGCTTTCTATTGAGGACCTATTTACTGCACAAGCCAGAAAGAGAAATATCTACAGACTTCTCACATCCTGGGCATAAACTGTTTCAACTTTTCCCTCAAGACGATGCTAAAGGGCATTGCATGCCAGAACTAGACACAAGGAGAGGTTCCCCCCTCATGCCATCACTCTGCTAAACAACTAATTGCCACAACACTGTCAAACTACCTAGCAGGGCTGTATTACTATTACTCTTCTCATCTTTCCTATTACTACTACTTCCTATCTTCTTATGACTATAACTCTATTGCTTGTATCTTATGATTTATATTGTATTGTAGTATGATTTATGTTGGTTGCTTATGTAGTATCTTATGATTCATGATAAATGTATTTTTATGATGATTATGATCATGATTTATCACTTGTTGCTTGTATGTACACTGACAGTTTATGCACCGGAGACAAATTGGCTAATAAAGAATCCTATAAATCTGTCTTTTGGAGATACATATGCAATGTCTCATGCACATACAAAAGGGGTAGGATTTACAGCAAATAATTTGTTGTTCGGCATCTTCCCTTCCCCCAGTTCATTGTCATGGAATGAGACAAAGTACAGTTCTCTGAAGGTTTTGTAGCATACACACAAAAAGTACAAGTATCCATTTTCCACATTACCAGATATTATAACTGTATAGTTGTTATGACTATAGGGTTTATCTAGTCTTCCTGCTTGGAGAATGGGTAGCAGGTGCAAATCCCAACAGAATATTTGTATCTTGGTTGAACTGTGGAGTCCTGGGTATTCTATTCACTTCGTTGTTTTCTTGCAGACACCGCTTCCAAACTAGGCAACATTGTGCCAGAAGAAAGTGGGGGTGCAACCCTGATGAATGCAGTGGTGTCTAGACTTCAAGGCCTTCTACTCTGATATTTATAATTGTATAGAAACAGCCACTCACCTTTCAAGAAGAATAAGATTTTGCTTGTTAGAATAGTGTGGGGCAGAAGAGCAGAAAGTCTAGCAAGCAGAATGGTGGACATTAAAGGAGTCTTCAGTTGAACAGATTTCCTTTTGCTAGTCCTAGATAATAGCTGTGTGAGCTTTTTTTTCCTGCTCCATTGGAATGAACAAAGCAGTTTTAAACTAGTTAAACTTCCTGTTTCTTGCTCTCTTGATATATTTTAGTTCATTTAGGTGCCTGATTATGGACTTTGTTCCCCTACAGGTTGAATAGGATTGTATCCAGAATCTTTTTATTTTATTTATTTATTTATAAAATTTTTATACCGCCCTTCTCCCTAGGGACTCAGGGCGGTGTACAGCCAATCCAAACCCCGACAATGATACAAAAGTTAAAAAGAAATTAAATTGAATATTTGGCCGAATATAAAAGCCCACCCCACCCCCTTAAAACCCCCAAATTAAAATTACTAAAAAGCAATGGAGACAAATTAAAACCCTCTCTCAGCCCAGGCCGGCCTGCTCGAAAAGCCAGGTCTTCAGCGCGCGCCTGAAGGACCTCAGGTCCATGCCGGTACGCAGTTCCGGTGGCAGAGTATTCCAGAGGGCAGGGGCCGCCACAGAGAAGGCCCTACCCCTCGGGACCGCCAGGCGACACATGGCAGCCGACGGAACCCGGAGAAGGCCCTCCCTGTGTGCACGTACTGGCCTGCTGGAGATCACCGGTAGGATGCGGTCCTGTAGGGATCATAAAAAAAACTAGTTCACAGTCATGGCATTAGTGAGATATTTAAAACAATACCAAATTAACTTTATGAATGTTTGTACCACTTCATTGGTCTTGAACTATCCACTCATTATGCATCGTCCATTATAGTGAAAAAGCCTGCTTTTAAAATTGTATTTAATTAGTAAGAAAGAAAGGAAATGTTTAAAAAGTGATAAATACCTACATTTAAAAAGGCGAGCCTGACTTCTGGTTCAGAAGCACACCAGCTTGGATTAAAGGAATAATTAATTGCACGTTACATACATCTTAGGGCTGACAGTAAAAACTGGGAACATTTTAGATGTTTCAAGAACATGGCAACTCTGGAAAATCTTGTGAAGGCATTTTCCCTGTATGCGCGGCATTTTCCCTGTATGAAGATGTATCAGAAAAGTCCCCAACAGGAAAGATGTACAGATAGTCCCCAACTTACAATGGGTCACTTATTGACCATTCAAAATTGTGACAGACCTCCCCAGGGCTACTTATTACCCAAATTCAAACTTTCAACACCCCCCCCCCAGGTCATGTGATTGCATTTGAAGTGCTTGGAAATTGGCCCACTTTTACAGTTATGTGTGGTCATGTGACCACAATTTATGACACTTTTTTGCCAGAAACCAATGCTTTTGGTTGTTGACAATGGATTTGCTTACCAATTGCTGCAATTAAAAAAGAAATAGAATAAAGTTGGATGCAGTTACCTAGTGACCTGCTTAAGGACCGGAACAATTTATTACTGCAATCTGAGTTTCAATAACAGTTGTAAGTTGAAGACTACATGTAGGCAGTGCAGTATAGTATAGCACAAGTACTTATGTGCAGACTACTATGTTTAGCCTACCATTTTGGTAGTCCATCAGACTAGAAACTGGGAGACTGTGAGTTCTAGTTCTGCTTAGGCAACTGGGCGACCTTAGGCCAGTCATTCTCTCTGACCCAGGAAGGAGCCACTGGCAACCCACTTCCAAAATCTTGTCAAGAAGAGTCAATAATGACCTGAAAGCACACACACACACACACACACACACACACACACACACACACACACACAGCAAAACAAACACATTTTATATTGTGCTTTTTGTAAAGGAGTTCAAGATATAGAGTGTTCTACTCTTCTCCATGACAACCCTGCAAAGTTGAGCTGTGTGAGTGACACAGGCATCCCCTGAGCTGCCTGGTGTGTATTAGAGCAGCGGCCCCCAACCTTTTTGGGCACCAGGGACCAGTTCTGTGAAGAGAAGTTTTTCTGCGGATCGGAGGAGGCATGGTATTGTGTGCTGCGGATGGGGCTTAGCTTGTTTGCACAGCCCAGTTTTTGGCATGCTGTGGCCTGGTGCCGGTCCACAAACTGGGGGTTGGGGACCCCTGTATTACAGGGCAGAGTAAAACCTGGGTCTTCCTGATTTAATCCAACATTGGAAGGGCTAAACCACATTGTCTCTTTCCCAATTCTGCAGTCTGTTTCTGGAAAGGAAGAGCGGGCCAAAATGGGACTGATAGAATATTCCTAACCAGTGGACATCTCAGCTCTGGTTGCTTGCATGGCACCAGCGCATTACTTGCCAAAGTATTCACGTACACTGGCTTTCTCTCATGGGTCCAGTAAAAACCAGACCTCCAAGCTGCGCCCAACAAACAGGAAGTGTAGTTACTTTGCGCTGTTCCCCTGTGTATCAGTAAAGCTTCCTGCCCATAGCCTTATCTTGTCCACAATACTGGAGGAATGGATAACCTTGAGCGGTTGTTGAATAGCAGACAACTGTTTCTGAGATAAGCTGTAGATGGCAGGGAGAGGGAGATGATCACAGGGTATACATAATACAATATAACAACACTTATTTCAGGTTGCTGCTTCCATTTTAACTCAGTCTGCTGTGATTAATGTGGCCGCTTAGGCTAAACCGTTTTGAACCCATGCTAAACCGCCTTCAGATCTGTGGCCACGGTGGAGAGGTTTCTAGTAGGGCAACATTCAAAGCCTTCATTAAAAACAACCACCTGTAAAGTGCTTTTTCAAGAGGCAAGTGGACTTTCTGGTTTTTCTTTGAAGACATTCTCATCCAAGAGAAGCTTCTTCAGCTCCGAATTTTGTTTTTTCTTTGAAGACGTTTTGCTTCTCATCCAAGAAACTTCTTCAGCTCAGAACTGAGGAAGCTTCTTGGAGGAGAAGTGAAATATCTTCAAAGAAAAAGCAGAAAATCCAGTCGCCTCTTGACAAAGCACCATTGGGACAACCATGACCTGGATGACTGAGAAGCTCCATAGACAACCCCTATGAAGTTCTTCACCTCAATGATAAAGCAGAGGGGAAAGCGCTGGTTTTGAGGGTCGGAGTCTGAGATGAAATATCGGGGAGGCGTCCACTCTGGCTCGCGCGTGGATGGGAACTAAGCGGAGCATTTCCGCACCGTGAAGTTCTATCTTTTTGTTCTAGCAGGTGGACGATCAATCCTGCCTGAGAAACGGTTGAAACTCCCCCCCCCCCGTTTAAAAAAAAAAAGGCAAGCAGATACTTGGACGCAGAGTCCTGCTCTCGTGTTTTATGCAAAACGAGGAGCCGTTTGGGGGAAGGAAAAGAGAAAAAAAAAGCCCTTCGCTGTAATACGTGGAAGGTTCCTAGTTCCCGCCTCATACCAGCTAGCAAGGTGCCGATGTGAATCAGCCTGGGTTGCAGATCCAGCGCCAGAGAGCTTAAGAAGCGGCGGCGCCAGGCGAGGGAAACTTTGCAAGAGACTTTGCAAGAGACCCGCGGGTGCCCATCTCAAGCTCGGTGCTGGATCGGGGTGAGAGGGAGGATCGGCCAAGGATCCCGCGTTTGGGGGGAAAGAGGGAGGGGTGGGTGTGAACCGGTTCGCTAGGAAGGGGACTAGGTGGGAAAAGAGCTCCGCTTCGGGTTCACCGGGGGGGGGGCGGGCTCGAGGGAAAAAATGGAGGTCCGTAAGTAGCACCTTCCACCCTGCCTAGGATAGCCCCGACAGCCCACCCTTGCTTTTCTTCTGTTCTAGGAGACCCCTGCGTCTCTGCAGGACCGACCGCAATGACTGAGTGATCCTCTCGGGCTCGCTGCCTTCTCCGGCTTCCCCCGATCGTCCAGGAAACCGCAGCTTTCAGGAAGGAAAGGAGGCGTAGAGAAGAGCGCGGCTCGGTCAGGTACGGACGAGTCCCCAGCCCCGACCTCGGAGCCTGAATAGCGAGCAGTCTATATACATGCACATGTATGTATATATATGTATACAGTGCATGCCCGCTGCCTGCTTGCTGAACGGCAGCCTCGGCGCTGCTCGGCGCAAATGCGCAGTTGACAAGTCTGGTTGGGAGGGAAGGAGGGAGGGGGAAGAGGCGAAGGGCGGGGGGTAAAAGGCACGTTGTTTTCCTCGGTTGGGGCTTCCCAGCTTGAGTGGGCTTTTCCGGGACCGGCTTATTCCAGCCTGCGAGCGCCGGTTGCTCTTTTGTTCGCTCGGCCGGCCACCTGAGCTGCTTGTGTATCGCGATCCGGGGAGCCCGGGCAGACAATGGTGGAGCCGCTCACGAAGCAGACCGAAAAGTAGGAGCATCAGAGCTAAACCGGCTCTAGCCGGGAGGCGCTGGAGGAGGGGAATTGAATTGACGCCGGACTGCGAGAGCGGTTTTCAAGGGAGGGCAAGCGCAACGGAGGGCTGGATGTTGGCTCTGCTCTCCTAGATCCTTTTTATTTTATTTTTTTAATTTAAAAAAAAGGAAAGAAAGAGAGAAAGAAAGAAAAAGAAAGAGAGGGAAGGGCCTGCGGTCGCCTTTGTCACATCTCTTCCCTCTTGGCAGTAAGTTCAGCCTTCGATCATCTGTTGGAAGGAAATGCAATCCGGCCGGCCGAGGGGTGTCTGATTGAGTCGCCTTCGGGGGCGGGGGGGGGGGGGGGAATTGAGAGGAGGACGAAGGTTTCCGGTGTTAAAGTTCTTTCGGCTCAGCCATTGATGGGGTTGGGAGAGCTGGGTTTGTCGAGCGTGCATCCTGCCCATATAGAGAGGGGAAGCTCTTGATGACATGTGTGATGCGCTGGGGGCTTTTGGAACAAAAGATGGGGGAATGTATCAATCTTCGGCATTCAAAGGGGGGGGCAACGTGCAGGATAAAAAATGCACCCCCTTCTCCTGGTGTAAAATCTTCGTTTCATAGGGATCATCACTATGCAACGACCAATATTTTTGTGTGTTGCTGGGAAGCCTCTACCATGATTGATGCAAGGACTGTTCAGGTCCCCCTTTTTGCAAGCTGTTTTGCAGCCTGACAGAGCAAGAAGTACATAGTGCATACAAAAAATAAAAATCAAGGCCTTTGGTGGGGGAAAAAAGCTATCCCATTTTCCCACTGAAATATAAATGGAGAGAGGCGACAATCTTTCTGCCTGTCTACTCTCTTCTCGCTTAACTGATGTATGTAACAGTATAATTTTGCAACAAGGGCTTTTGTTTTGAGAGTTGTAGATGTATTGATAAGCAGGCATAATATTAGTTAAATATTTTTAATTGTGTGATTGGATTTAACACAGAACCCTTATTCTTTTCTCTGGAAAAACCTGTGATTTTAATAATTGTGAGCCTGTCAGTTTTATTTAATAAATAAGCTAATAGTAAATGCACAAAAATTTGGTCCAAGTGAATATGTTGTTGCTCTTCATTTCCTTTTTTTCTTTTTCTTTTGCTCTGTTAATGAAATACTAATGTTATAATCTCCTCTCCAGATTAGCTTTGAGCTGGAATTCTTGCTGGTTTAGGCTGCAGCCATGAGATACTCAGTACTTCTGAAAGTGAGTTCAAGTTGCTTATCCTCTACCCCAATCCTTTCTGGAAGATAAAAGCAGATGTTTGACATTCTCTGGTTCAGGAATGTGTATTTCACTAGTTGGTGAAGAGTGTCAAAAATGGTCAAGATTGTTTGGAGTTTGCAGTGTCTAAAAAAGAAGCTATTGGTTAGACTTGTTACCAGTGAAATGAAAATGATATCCCAAGGCTTACTACTCTTAGTAATAAGAGTTTGTTGGATATAGTATTTATGAATAGTTATCCCATCCTTAGATATCTGAGGCCTACATTGTAGGAACTAGCATACCAACTCTTTCTCCAAAGACCAAGCTAGATACTTGGATGGCAAATCTGTTCCCTGAAAGCATGCATCTTGTTCAAGGGATAGGAGGCCATTCCTGTCAGAAGGAATAGCCAAAATAAAGTCCTTTCCCCTTTCTTGGAAAAAAGTTCTTTTCTTTTTCAGTTTGATAGAACCCAATATGTTTTTTAAAAAATGTTTTACTTTGGCCTCTGTAATAATTTCATTTTTTCAGACTTTTTATATCTATGTCCTTTGAACTGTCTCTCTTATGCCTTCACTCTTAATTTTTTCTTGTATGACCATATTTGGTTTTATTCAATTCTGATATCCATTTCTGGCAGTGAAGTCTAGAAGAAGGTGGTGCATTCCTTTTTCCTTCATATTTACTCTCGGAAAAAAAAAATAACGCCATTAGTGGTACTAGGTTGGAAAATTCCTGGAGAATTTGGTGTTAAAGAAATATAGGGCAATGAAGATATTTTGAAAGCCCATTGGTCTCAAGCAGTTGATTAGAATATCCTTGGAAAGTTCTGCAGAGTTAAAT
Source organism: Bungarus multicinctus (assembly GCA_023653725.1). NCBI lineage: Eukaryota > Metazoa > Chordata > Lepidosauria > Squamata > Elapidae > Bungarus > Bungarus multicinctus. The sequence goes on along the minus strand of CM042842.1, from coordinate 51,529,011 downwards.
CTAGCTATCAGTGATTCCTCAGGCTTATCTTGGTAGTACCCATCGTAGTTGTAGACAGTAGAGTAGTAGAGTATAGTTACCCAACCTGCCTGGCAAAATGTTCTTGTTTAGTAGAAGGACTCTACATTCTTCCTGCTCTTTTCAAGACTTATCAGACTATCAAAATAACTTGCATGTTACTAGAAAGTTCTAAAAAATATAATTACCCCCTTCATGCCCAGTCTCAGTTACAGAATGTTATGTTATTATGCGTAAGTGTAGCTCTTTGAACTTAACCCTTCAGAATTATTCTTCTGCTCTCCGGTCTCCAACAAAGATTGGACAGTAATTATGTTCATGGACCATCCTGAGCTCATATGTGGCTTGTTTCAGATGTGAAGCCAGCCTCTGTAGTACATTAACTATAATTTACATGTGAATTAAGCCATTATAACTAATTCTACAAGTGATGCCTGAAAGAAAGCATGGCCTAATGTAATGCATGAACCTGTGTTGTCTCTGATGATGGACCTTAGACAAAAATTTATGCCATTTATTTCTGAGATTTTATCAGGATGTTGCTTATGCAGTTTACCAAGAAGGGAAGAGGTAAAGCAGATTGCCCTCTCTGAAGTATTCATCAACTTGTTGCAGCTGAAATAGATATGTCATGTGTATATCAAGTCAATATCAAATGCTTTGGCAAAGTTGGTGTTCTCCACATAAGCATTCTTAATGGCTTGAGAAGAAGCCTAAGATAAGATCTTATCTGGTTAAGTTATTGGAGATGTGAAGCTGTTGGCATGATGATCTGGATATGACTTAATTTTTAAGGAAAATCTATACAGGTAGTCCTTGACTTACAACAATTCATTTAGTGACCGTTCAAAGTTGCAAGGGCACTGAAAAAAAAAGATCTACGATTATTTTTCACACTTCTAACCATTGCAGCAACTGGTTCATATTTATGACAGTTGCAGTATTCTGGCGTTGTTTCAATTAACAGCCATGTGACTAACGACTGCCATAATTCACTGAACGAATGTTGCAAGGAAAGTCATAAAATGGAGCAAGACTCACTTAACAAATGTTTCACTTACCAACATAACATTTGGGCTCAGTTGTGGTCGTAAGTCGAGGACTACCTGTACTTTTGATCTTCAATGATCATATATTCTCACTTCCATGGTTATTTATTTGATCTTATAAAAAAGGTAGCTATTGGTAGATACTTCTTTTCTTGGACCTACTGATTGATTTTTGACTTCTTTACTGTAGTTAGAGGTGTATCACTACCTATAAATTTTAAAAATATTTTTCATGCAGGCATAGACTTGTACAAATAATACTTTTAATAAACAGTTCTGTTTTGAAACAATATTTGTTATCCATCCCTGGAGAACAGGCCATGTTAAAAATCTCTCCAATCCCTCTATGCCCTTCCAATAAACTGGCTGGTTTGAGGATTTCAGACTATTTTTATTTCAGGTGGTCCTAAACTTACAACCACAATTGAGCCCAAAATTTATGTTGCTAAGCGAGATGGTTGTTATGTGAATTTTGCCTCATCTTACAACTTCTCTTGCCACAGTTGTTAGTGAATTGCTGCAGTTGTTAAACTTAGTAACATGGTTGTTAAGTGAATCTGGATTCTTGCTTGTCAGAAGGTCTCAAAAGGTGATCACATGATCCTGGGACATTGCAACTGTCATAAATATGAGTCAGTTGCCAAGTATCTGAATTTTGATCACGTGACCGCAGGGACGCTACAATGGTTGTAAGTGTGAAAAACGATTATAAGTCACTTTTTTCAGTGCCATTGTAATTTTGAATGTGTAGGAGATGACAAAACTGACCCGGAAGGAGGGGTCAAATGTTTCATCAGTTCATGAGTCCCTGCGTGCCCACAAAAAAATCTAAGGGCGTCCCACTGTGAATTCCATTCTTAACTCCTGTATTTCCCAAATTTCTCTTGACTGTTAGTAGTTCAGCTTCTCATAGAAAGCTTAAGCTTGCAGTAAATCTTTATACTAATTTGAACTGCCTGAATCTCCCGATTTCCCCAGCGCTTGACCGAATGGTTGCTAAATGAACTGTTGTAAGTCGAGGACTACCTGTGTTTATCTCTTGATCTAGCTTTTTAATGAAGTCTTGGTTTAGAGAGAACTAGGATAATCCTGAATAAAGCCCATGTAAATTGCCAGGTTGAACATTTCAGATATTGGGAATAGTTAGGTGGACAATTTAAAGCATTATTTAAATGCATACAATCTTAACCTTTAAAGTATTTTACAATATAAAAGTTTATATTTAAAAAGACAGCTGCATAAATATATTTAAATTGTGTGTGTTACTATGAAATGCAAAAGAGAAAAAGTAGGTGAATGTTTCCAACAACTTATTTTGGTTTTATTTGGCTTTGTTTTCTTCAGCTTTCCAGGTTTTGAAAAGTGTTGTTTCTATTTTGTTCATATAATTATATTTTCATTGAAACCAGGGATGTAAGGCAGCATTTATTCATATTTATAATTGCTGTGTGTTTTGCATGATGCAATTTGTCCTTAAGCAGGGCCATCTCAAGACATTTGGCAAAAACATGTTCTGGCGCCCCCTATGGTTCAGTTCACCATCTGATTTTGTTAGGAATTTTCAAAAAGGCACCTTCTTGGGGTTTTTTCCTTCAAAAAATTGTTTTTGAATTCTGTGCTTACAATTTTCAGCCTTGAACAGTTTTTCCTTTTCTTGAATGGAATCAGAGTCCATCATTTTATTTATATCAACATGCTTTGTTATCATATGGCAACCATTCCACAAAATTATATCTAACCCTTCAGCAGGGTTCGTGGCACATGGAATGTGCCAGTGGTGGGTTTCAAATTTTTTTACTACTGGTTCTGTGGGCGTGGCTTGGTGGGCATGCTTGGTGGGCGTGGCAGGGGAAGAAAACTACAAAATCCCAATTCCCTCCCCTCCCCACTAACTTGCTTTCCAGCTCCGTTCTCCTGTGCAGGGCAACAAAAGAAGACCCAGCCAATCAGTTGGGACTCGGGAGGCAGAGAATAGATGGGGGCGGGGCCAGTCAGAAGTGGTATTTGCCGGTTCTCCGAACTACTCAAAATTTCTGCTATCGGTTTTCCAGAACTGGTCAGAACCTGCTGAATACCACCTCTGGAAATGCGCTATTATTGCTTTTTTTAGCCTTTTTTTAAAAAATTGTGGCATTTAAAAGTTTTTTTTACTTGAGTTAATAGATGGTAGATATGATGGAGTTTTCTGAAGTGGTAGGTAGAGTTGGCTAGAGTTGGCTAAGAGATTGGCTAGCATGAAATTCCTGAAGGGGAGGAAGTGACGGAGAACGTACTTTCCCTAAATCCCTGAAGGGTTTATCTGGTTGTTCTCTGGAGAATACAATTAGTCTGGTGAAATTCCTGTAGATATGCAAGAAGCAATCAAGAAGCCGCTCTGATCAGCTCCTAGTGGTGTTGCTCTTGACAGTAGAAGAATACATTTCTTCGGGAAAGGAATTCTTAATTTGTCCTTTCATTTCATTTTTATTCCTTCCCTTGTGCCAGCTGCTCTTGTTTCCCATTTCTCCATTGCAGTGAGCACCCAGGGTCCATTTTGATAGCGAGGAGGGGGCAATTTAACAACCAGTTGACTTAGGATCAGGTTGCTTATCACGAACCGATTGTTAAATTATCTGAATCCCACCACTGATCTATTGTATATTGTAGGCAAGTCTCCTATTGAACAGAAACCACTACCAGGTTATAGGAATAGAAAGAGAACCGGGGTGGGATGCTGCCGGTATAATAACCAGTTCGGTGATCATGCGCTTTGTGCACGCACGCACCTGATGTGCACCATGCATGTGTGAACGGCAATGCAAAAATCCTTACCTGCTATGTTACTTCAGGTGAGTAACACAGCTGAGGAGTGGCAATCCACTCTTCTGCGCTGATCAGCTGGGACAATAAAGGTCAGGACAGTGCAGGGGTGGGGGGGCAGCCCACATGATTGTCGGAGCGAACTGGTTCGCTCCCAGCTGATCTTTGGAGCTTGGAATTCACCCGAACCGGTCCGAACCAGCAGAATCCCACCGCTGAAGAAAACTGATTGTAAACCATTGAGCTGTTTTTGTTTTGTAATGTCTCAAGCAACTCTGATTAAGTTTATCATTTGGGTTAAATTAAAATGATTGTGTTGTACAGGTAGCACAGACGCTGTTAGGTGTAAATTTAGAAGCATCACCTAGTGACTTCTGATGCTTCTAAATTGCAGAAAGAAGACCAAAGACTTCCATTGAAGAAGGTTAAAACTCCTGATGATGTGGTCAGATTGCTGCACATTTTTATCACATTTTCATCTTCAGATAATTTTTAATTGTGGGTGGAAGAGATGATAACATGTATTATAAATATAAGAATTATGTGACCAACGAGCTATGTGTTTTAGTATCTTTTCTGAGACACTTTGTCATTTACGTTACGATAAGGATGATGAAATTAAAAGGGAGGGGTATTAGCAGAATGTTTAACCTAGGCAACTTTATGTGCATTGTGTATGCATGTAAATATAAGGCATGCAAATATATGAATAACTGTGATTCATTCAGAAAGCTGTAATACTCTTATATCCAAGCATACAAAGCGTATTGAATCTCAGATTTTTTTAAGAGTGGGCTCATAGAAGAGTTTCAAACAAAGCAGGAATTGTTTGCTATTTCAAAAGCATTGATATGTATCTCAGTTGCCCTATTGTTAAAGGTTGCAATTCTAGTAGTTCTGAAAGAAATACATCCCCTGGCATAGAATCTTTTAGGTTTAGAATGCTAATTAATGCATTATTTTAAAAGCTAATTACTCCACGCTTTTCTGAATGTTTCTACTGAAACCTGTGTTATTATAAACACAGGCCACTAATAATTTCAGTTTCTCCTACATGAACATAGATTATAGGTAATCCTCAAGTTATGACCATTCATTTCCCAACCTTGTGAAGTTATGATGGTATTGAAAAATGGTCCTCACACTTAATACTATTGCAGTGTCCCTCCCTGGGAATAGGCATGTATGTATGATGGTTGCAGCATCCCAGGGATTATGTGATTGCCATTTGCAACCTGCCCAGCTGGCCTCAATGGGAGAAGTTGGATAAAGGCCATGGCAAAAAAAGCTCATAAAGTTGAATGTGGTGATATGCTGACTCTCTACACTGCATTGCTTATCAATAAGTTCTGGTTCTAATTGTGGTCGTAAATCTAGGATTATCTGTACATTCTAGTATAAATATTTAGATGTATTGTCATGAGAAGAAGACTTAAGAAGCTTAGCCGAAGCCACCTATTGATACAATTGCTCCCATTAGCAGGGGAGTTTCCCTAAATCTTCATGACTTCAAAACTAACTATGAAGATTTGGGGAACACCCCTGATTAGAGAACATGCAGAAGAAAGAAAGGGAGGATTAAGTTTCTTAGCCTTAAAAGACTTCAGTTTGTATAATGTTGGGTTCTTCTCAATGGCTTGTGAATACTCTAATTTGAAACATAGCTCTACAGTTTATGTCATGTATTTTCTTTTTTCTTTGTCCAGGTCTTCTTGTAAAAAGGAAAAAAACAATCGCTCGAAAAATAACAGTTTAAACTAGTGAAAAGTAGAAAGTTCCCTCCCATTCATTGCTCATTTTTTTTCTTTCTTGTCTTTCCCTCTATTGTTTTCATTCTGAGTTACATGACAAGAAGTTTCATAATATATGACGCAAGATGAAAAAAAAGGGCAGAGTTAGTTTTGCAAGTTTTAACCCATAGAACAAGGGTATTACTGTCTTCTGTCTGTCCTGTGCTAGCTATAATTTATATATGTTCTATGTTTATAATATTGATCGCTTGTTTTACTGTCTGCCATTCATTCAAAAAACTCAAAGGAGGTAGCAGAAGATATAGCTGCTATATATTTTGTAAATACAGAAATATTCCCTGCCATAGACTTCGTTGTTAATAACAGAAAAAGAGGAACAGTGCTAAAAATGAGTCCAACAGCAAGGTCTTTCTGAGTCCAACAATAAATCTTAGAAGCCTTGTTCATATGCTATACTTTTAGCCCTATTTCTAGAAGCAACCTTGGCAACAGTATCCCTTATCTTGAGCAGAACAGGCTTACATTAATTTCATTAATGATAATGAAATAATCTGTTTGGGTCATTCTGTCCATTCGTGGATCCATACATTATGATTAATCTTAATATGGCTTGTTTGGTTTGGACCTAGTACAATATGAATCCAAGCATGTGGTTTTCAAACATTGGTTTATAGTTTTGTGCTGCAGAACAGTTTGCTTACATTACTGAATAATGTCATGTGAAAACAGCCAATATCATCCAAGTGCTAATACAAGAAGTCCTCAATGATCACAATTGAGTCCAAAATTTTCATGCTAAGCAAGACATTTGTTAAGTGATTTTTGCCCCATTTTATGACCTTTCTTGCCACAGTTGTTAAGTGACTCACTGTAGTTGTTAAGTTAAGTGAGCCATTGTAGTTGTTACACAGTTGTTAAGTGAATCTGACTTCCCCAATGACTTTGCTTGTCAGAAGGTCAAGATTGCTGGGACAGTGGAACTTTCATAAATATGAGCCAGTTACTAATTTTAATCATTGACCGTGGGGATACTGGAATGGTATAAGGGTGATAAATGGCCATAAATCACTTTTTCCAGTGCCATTATAACTTTGAACAGTCACTAAATGAAGTGTTGTAAGTCAAGGACTGTATTGTATTGATATAAATGTATTCTCTTAAATTATAAAAACTGTCTAGAAGAATGTTTTGTACATTGGACTAGTTAAATTTGTTTTGTTTGGAGTAAGAATCTAGAGGCTCAGTTACTTATAGCAATTACATAAAATGCATCCTTGTCATATCAATAATTGATTAAATCATCTTATTTGTTTCCAGCATTTATGCAGAAATGTTTGGAACAGGAAAGGAAAAGATTCATGTAACTCTTTTCTTCTTACTTGCTCAATTGTGATGAGACTGTGATTTGAATATAAATTGGGACTGGGGGATCAAAAGACCATCATGTTTATAATATATTTTAAATTTCCAATTATAAACATGCATTGCCTTTTTCCCCCTTGTAAAATGAGAAGAGTATTTTTCTGAAGTTTCAAGCAAGCCTACCTTATACCTGGAGATCTGTTCTAAATCGTGACTTTCAGCTTTTATTCTGCCACGTATGAGAAAAACCCATGAGCTTTCAGGAGAGCCAAACTGGCTGTGTTGTCTTTGTAAAACATCCATACATGATTTTCCAATGCCATCAGTTTCCCCACAATCATGCCAGGTTCCAATTTGAAGAGACCAATTGTGAATTGGCACAGTGAAGCTGTTTCATATTATTGATGAAGTGTTACAGACAATGGCGATTTTGGAGATGATACAGAAGGATAAGTTCTTTCCTCAAAAAATTATCTCTCCAAAATTAGGTATATAAATACAAGATGGTAGACAGAAGGGGTTAACGAGGGAGAGAATCTGAACACTACCTATTTTAGGAATGAAGTAAGCAAAAGCAAAAGAAATGTAACTAAATTATTAAATACACTAACAAACACTAAAACTCTCTGTACCTTTTTATCAGAGGTGGTATTCAGCAGGTTCTGACCAGTTCTGGAGAACCGGTAGCGGAAATTTTGAGTAGTTCAGAGAACTGGCAAATACTACCTCTGACTGTCCCCGCCCCATCTATTTTCTGCCACCCAAGTCCCACTTGATGGGCTGGGTCTTCTTTTGTTGCCCTGCACAGAAGAAGGGAGCTGGAAAGCAGGTTAGTGGGGAGGGGAGGGAATGGAGATTTTGCAGTATCCTTCCCCCTATGACGCCCACCAAGCCTTGCCCATAGAACCGGTAGTAAAAAAATTTGAATCCCACCACTGCTTTCTATTCATGCAAATCATCCTTACTTCTACCGCATCTATATGCCATTCATACTTTGCTTCTTGCTCTTCAACTTTCTCATTCTTTTTTTTTTCCTGAAGATTTCATCTCTTCTGTCTAGTTTTCATGGTTTTTGTCTTCTTCTAAAGCTGTTCACGCGTCTTTCACATATTTAGTTTGTGATTCAGTCGTTACTCGTTCCTTCTATAGAATTAACCTTATATTTTTAGAGAGAGTGTCAGTTTGGTCTAGTGGTAAAGGAATTAGGCTAGAAACCAGGAGATTATGAGTTCTATTCCCACCTGGCCAAGGCAGCAAGCCAGGTGACTTGGGCCAATCATTCTCCTTCAGACCAACTAACCTCATAGGGGAAAATAGGAGGAGGAAAGAGTATTAGGTATACCACGGCCTTGGCATATTTATAAAGTTGTTGACTTTACTTGTCAGAAGGATCCTAGGAAGCAAATGACAACCCCAGGACACCGGTATGCTGCAACCATCGTAAATACGTAATGGTTGCGAAGCAGCTGAAGTTTGATCATGTGACTATGTCAATTTATTTATTTTTTATTTATATTCCAATTTATATACCGCTCCCTCTCCCTAAGGATTCGGGACGGTGTACAGCCAAATAAAAACATATAAATACAAATACAATAATTTAAAGTACATTAAAAGGATTAAATAAGTTGGCATTAAGAATTAAAAATAGGGAATTAAGAAAGTTAAAAACCATTTAAAAACCAAATTTAAAACCATTAAACATAACTCTAGGCCAGACCGGCTAGATGGAATAAGTGGGTTTTTAGTGCGTGCCGGAAGGTCAATAGGTCAGAGACAGTCCTCATCTCCGGGGGCAATTCGTTCCAGAGGGAGGGAGCTCCCAAAGAGAAGGCCCGAACCCTCGGGGTTGCCAGCTGTCCAGCCGGCGGCACCCCGAGGAGGCCCGCTCTATGAGAACACACTGGTCGGCGAGAGACGATGGTGGCAGCAGGCGGTCCCGTAAATACCCAGGTCCCAAGCCATTTAAAGGTGCTTTAAAGGTGGTCACCAACACCTTGAATCGCACCCGGAAGGCCACCGGGAGCCAATGCAGCTCAATGTGGTCATAAATGTGAGAAGTGATCATAAGTCACATGTTTTCCATTTTTATTATTTTTATAAATAACTAGCTCGATACCCGTGCTTCGCTACGAAACTATGTGGTCGGGCTTAGTTTTTGGGGAGGAAAATAAGGGGGGAAAAAATTCTGCCTCTGCCTACCAGCATCCATCAGTATTAATTTGGCTAGTGTTCTGTCAGTGTGTGAGAGAGTTGAGGGCTGTTTGGAAACTGAAACAGTATTTGCTGTGTGAGCAAGAAGGAGACAGCAAGGAGCCTGGGTGCGACTTAGCTCAACTGTTCTGTACTAAAGCTGCTTAGTGCTCTGAAACTAAAACTGAAACTCCTCTCCTCTGCTTGTGTTTTGCATTTGGAACAGATTTCTTTTCAGGTGGGGAGGGGGAGTAGAACTCCTTAGCATCAGAGCATGTTAATAATAATATACGAAATATGAATGGTCTGGTGGTCATTTAGAAAAATCCTTTCTTAGTGAGCACCTAGAAACCAAGAGGAATATACGTGCCAAATTTCAAGTTTGTAGGCTTTACGGTTCTGGAGATTTTGTGATGATGTGTGAGTGATATTTCGCGTTTATATATGTAGAAGATTCAAGGCAGTGAACATATCTAAAGCTGCCCTCCTCCTATTTTCCTACAATTCTGTGAGGTGAGTTTATCTTAGAGAGATATTTCTTTCCTCTGTTAATTCAGATTTGCGCTCAATCAACCTTCTTTCAACATACATTCTTTTTTTGACTCTATCTCTTCATATTTATGATAAACATTTAAGTAACCATCAGCCCTTCTAGGTAAACCAGATCCAAAACATGACTAGAAGTATTAATTCTAGTTTATTGTAAGAATCCATTAACAGAATCTTGCAACTCTGAAAGAAGAAACTTCTTACCACCACTTTCAACTGCTTGATCAGTTAAGGCGAATTCTTCTTAAATTTCATTGTCTGACCAAGAAGCCACTGGGGGGCTCTGCCTCTCTTATCTGCTTGTTTCCTAGGTGGCATTGCTTCCCCTCTTTCCCCAAGGCCATTCGCACATTCACACTATTACAGTAACCCATTTCTGCTACCGTCGGTTGATTTTTATCCTTCTGTATACCAGTCCTCAGATTTCTGTAATAACAGAATGATACACAGAAGGATAAAAATATAGATAGTTCTCAGCTTAATGGCCACAATTGAACCCAAAATTTCTATTGTTGTGAGACATTGGTTAAGTAAATTTTGCCCCATTTTATGACCTTTTTGCCTCAGTTGTTGAGTGAATCATTGCAGTTGATAATTCAGTAACCTGGTTGTTAAGCGAACCTGGCTTCCCCGTTGACTTTGCTTGTCAGAAGGTCACAAAAGGTGATTACGTGACTGTGACACAACGGTCATAAGTATGAACCAGCTGTCAATGGTGCTACCTGTGAAAAATGGTCATAACTCACTTTTTTCAGTGCTGTTGTAACTTTGAAGGTCACTAAATGAAATGTTGTAAGTGGAGGACTACCTGTAAACTAACTTGTAGCAGAAATTGATTACTGTACTGGGGAATGTGTGGATGACCTTGGTAATACACAACCATTGTCATTTTTTTTTAACAATCACTCATCCCTGGCAATAGAGAACCAATTAAAGATAAAGATTTCCCTGTTTCTTGACTGAAGGAGCCAGCATTGTCCGAAGACAATTTCTGTGGTCATGTGGCCAGCATGGCCATATGCCAAAGGCACATAAAATGCTGTTGCTTTCCCACAAAAGTGGTACCTGTTAATCTACTCAAATTTGCATGCTTTCGAACTGCTATATTTGGACATCTACATTTTCCCATCCATTTCCTATCTTTAATAAATATTCTGCCTGGCTACACAAATTCAACTACAGGTCGTCTTCATTTAGCAACCATAGTTGGGACCAGCAACTCGGTTGTTAAGCAAAGAGGTTGCTAAGTGAAACTGTGACTGCATTTATGATGTTATTTCAGCTTTCCTTTGCTTTATAAACTTGTGAACATCATAATGTGAGGGTTGGTTGCAAAATTAATTTTTTATCACCATTGCAACTGTGAATGGTCATTAAACAAGTAAGTCACCGAATGAAGATTACCTGTATTTGGCTTTGTTTTTTGTCATGTATGTAGAGCTATCTATATTACAGTTTTTCTTGTCAAACAGATTTGCCCTGGTCTTTAACAAAATGAATTTCAGATTAGCACATAAACTAATGTTTTGGCTTTTAGTCAGCAGTCTAACTTAAGCTGCATTATAAAAGTGCATGCATATATATGGGTCCACAGCCATATTTATATTTATTTACATATTTCTGCATTTTTGCTCTCTTTGTCTATATCCTTTGCAGCTATCTTTTTTCCCCTCTCTGTTTGAAATATACAATGCCTTTTTTTTTTTTTAATTCTGGGTTTTGGTAACAGTCATTCTGTTAAACACACTATTTTCTCTATAGCCTCCTATTTTCATTATTCCACCCAATCCCAGCATTTCTTTTTCAAAGTTCCCACTAATGTAACTCCATACACTTCTATAGCAGTTTGTAACAAGCTCTTTTCACTCTGTTCCAAGCAGCTGCCACATCCTTTCTTTTTTTTCTTACGTCTGCTTTCCATTCAGCCTGTTGGGAGATTAATCCATCCTTTTGATACTCTTTCATGCAGAACCCAAACGTTTTCTTCCTGCAGTCGTTCTGCTTTCACAGTTAATTTCTTTCCTTCTATGATTTTATTTAACATTTATATAGCCATCCGTGTTTCAACCAGCTCTGATACACTCTTGATACTGTAAACAATGGTCTGGTTCATTTTCTATCCTTCACATCTCCTCTGAATCTTCTATTGTAAACAATTGAAGTAACCATGCTTTTTGCTTCATTTAGATCTGTATACATACATGAATAGACTTTCACATATATGGTTTAATTTGAAACAGATATTCTGATAAGAAGAGATTCACCATATAGTCACAGTTCTCTTTCATTCTTTGGTCTCTGTGTAGCCCAGTTGCTTTATTTGTATTGATTCATTTTTACCTATTGATTCTTGCCTCACAAGAATAATTAGAAAGTTGCACAGCTGTCCCTCAGATTTATTTCCCAGTTGATCTATATCACCATTTTCTGGAGCATGCTTTGCAATTATCCCCAATTTATTCCTAAATGTCACCAGTTCATTTTTTCTCACTTTCTTTTAGCCCTTCCATTCAAAATCAATCCTAAATTTACAATTCTATTTCTCTGCAAGTATTAATCAATTAAACTCAACAAGATTCAGGTCTATGGGGTATACATCCATTCTATTTATCTTATTCTTATTTTCTATCTAAGTGGTCACTAGGAGTCAAAAATGACTTCATGGTACATGACCCATCAATTTATCTTATTATTATAGACGCACAACTTTTTTTTCTGTTCATTTCTTAGTTCATATTTTTTTTATATATTTTCCTTTTACATTCAAAGTAATTTTCCTTTTACTGAATAGACATCATTTTATTGGCCCCAAAATGTTAACTTTCTATCAAGGCTTTGGTCAAGAGGCTATCAAAAATGTTAATAAGTAATACTGGAAAAAGATAGACTAAAATATCAATGAATTGAGATTTATTTTACACACACACACACACACACAGAGCATTTGCTGCCAATGTTCAGGATAATGCCAGTCAGTTTTGGCACATTTTAATCAATCTCAATTTTACTCCATTGTATGCCTATGCTATTCTATGCAAACCAGAAATTTTGACACTACTTTAAAAACCACCATACTGTGAATCAAATCCCACCAACTAGGAGATATATAAAATATGCTGGCACCCACCAGATCCTGTGGCACCATCTAAATGATGGAATCTTCATCCATTTATTTGTTAGATTGCTATCCTGTCTTTTCTCCTGGAGATCAGGGTGGCCTGCATAGTGTACTCTTGCCCTCAGTGTTGTCTCCTTAACAGCAAATTTGTGTGACAGTTTGGCCTCACTCAAAATTGCCCAGTCAGCTTCCATGGCAGATAGTAATTAGAAACATTTCTTTGAAAATAGCATTCCAGTCCCTTAAGAAGATGGTTTTCATGGCACCTTTTGAATCAGGAAATCCATAGACAGAACAGTTTTCTCTTCTGAAGCAGCTACAAAATATTCAATTCCAATTTTTACAACCAGAAATTGTCCGAAATAGATTTTAAAAATGAGACCACAGATGTTGTGTCTAGGCAAAGCTTATTGGTGGTACAGACCTTTCTATCTTTATTTTATTATTTAGTACAAATAAAAAGAAAGTAGATTAAGTGAAAGTGTCCTTTATTTACTTGGCCCATTTACAGTAAGCTAACCTAGATTGCTGAAGAAGAAAACTCCAAAAAATGGTCAAGCTATTGTGACCCAAAGTAAAGACTATATTTGAATCTACTGAGTAAAGGGACCAACACCCTCAAAACCCTGGCCTTCAAGTTTTGAGACATGGAAGGGTTGAAAATCAAAATCAAAGCAACATATGTTGCAAACTGATTAGATTGACCTGCAAAGCACCCACAATAGAATCAACAGTGGATGGTGGGATTCAAAGAAAGCAACACATTATTCCCAAAGTCAATTCCTTCAGGGTCAATTGAACATCAATTCAGCCACAATTGGGACCAACATTTCTGTTGCTAAGCTAGGTGTTGGTTAAGGGAGTCATTCCTGATTTTATGACCCCTTTTTTGGCCACGGTTGTTAAGCAAATCACTGTGGTTGTTAAGTCAGTCACGCAACAGTTCAGAGAAACTGGCTTTCTCATTGAATTTGCTTGTTAGAACCCATCTAGGAAGGTCACAAATGATAATCACACGACCCCAGGACTTTACAACAGGCATAAATATATACATACTGGTTACCAAGTGCCTAAATGTTGGTCACATGACCGCAGGAATGGTGCTAGGGTTGGAAGTGCAAGGAGGATCATACCGTAAGTAATTCTTTCCCGTGCCACTGTAATTTTGTACCATCACTAAACAAATGATTATAAGTCAAAGATTATGTGGATTATGCAACTAACTTACATTTGGTGGAGAGGCTTTCTAGTAAGGTGGGCTGTAAGCAAATCCTACTGACATTCAATCACTCCATATTTCCAAGTATGCTTTTCAAAATGAAGCTTATGCTGACCACTTTCCTAATACTTCCAAGGCTTGTGTTTTGTGAGAGTCAAATCTCACCACTTTTTTGAGCCACTTCAAGATGTTGCCAGCATTTTAAATGAGAATCCACCAGACCGGTCCCTGGAAGTAGCTTATTCAGATAAACATTTTCAGACAGAGAGAAGAGAAGAGATTGCAGCTGAGCCACTGGAGGCAGAATTAATTGACGCCTCTGGAGCCTTGCCAAGCACTGAACAGAAAGATGTATTGAAAAAGTTGGAGAATCGTATGCAAACTTCAACCACAGTGCACGAGACAGCTGCCCCATTAATTGATTTGACGTCCATGCCTTTATACAGAATAATGTAAAGCCATACTATGAGCCATGGTGGCTCAGTGGTTCAAATGCAGCATTGCACGCTGACTCTGCTCTCTGCTAGGAGTTCGATCTTGACCTGCTCAAGGTTGACTCAGCATTCCATCCTTCCAAGATTGGTAAAATGAGGATCCAGATTGTTGGGGGCAATATACTGACTCTGTAAGCCGGTTAGAGAAGGCTGTAAAGAACTATGAAGCAATATATAAGTCTAAGTGCTATTTCTATTGCTACTAATATGAGTTTGCCTCCGACACCCCTCAAAGACAAACAACCAGACAGATAGGTTTGTGAAGATTCGAATACATAACTGGGAGATGCAAATTCCATCCTGCAGATTACAGAAATTGCAGAGATGGGCTCAATCTTAGCTTTATTAAGAAGCTCTTAGATATCTGTCAGTTTAGGAGAATGCAGATATACGCCCTCTCAGTGTTTCCAGGAAGTGTGCTCAGCAATAATTTTGGCTGCCCAGACTGAATGACGTGCAACTATTACTTCCCTATCCTTCCTTTCCTAGTAGTGTACGTTGATGCTTTTTCCAGGATAAATTTACCCATTTTCTTTTCTTAAATTATTGTGGTGCCTCATGAGCAAAATGACCTGTTTCTCTTGCTCATTCAAAAAGAAAGTTTAACACCTTGAAAAGTGTTTGTCGAATAAAAACCCAGGTCCTATACATAGTACAAAGTAGACTTCTTTCTCTCATGTTTGGTGTCTCATGCTAAATTTAATCCTAAATATTTATTTACGTATGTGTTTAGGTATGTGTCTGTATATAGCTATTGGTATCCTGCTTTTATTATTTTTACAAATAACCTTCCTCCTCCTATTTTCCCCATAACAACAACCCTGTGAATTGGATTGGGCTGAAAGACTACAATTGGCTGAAGGACTTCATGCCTAAGGCAGGACTGTGATGCCTACCAAACTGGATTTTTTGATCAATGGCTATGATGGTTTTATTACTATTTAGAGACCTTTTACCCCTTGAATTGCATGTGGTTCCCTAATCATTTAATAATAACCATCTTTCAGTTTAAAAGAAATACAAGAGCAAAAGTGTAAATAGAAATAGGCAGATAAAGTTGTATGGTATGTCTCTTCTCTCTTAATTGGATGTACTTTTGCATAATATCTGTTTCTTTCCTCTTCTTTACCTGAAATGTGAAGTTTTTGTCTGTTTCAATCTCGGGATGTATCTGTTGACGACTGATAATATCTAATGATGCTTGTACGGTATGTGTGCATCTTACATGAAGCATACAGCTAGACCTTTCCTTTGCCACAGATCAAACACATAAACAGAGCTTTCATATAAACATCGGGGCCATTCAGGGTTTAGGAATCTTCTTGGCATTTGAGAAGAGATGCAGTCTCTGTTAAGATATGATTTTACTCAGCCAGTCATCCAGTTTGTTTGTGCCTTGCCCTTCCACTGCAGTGAGAGATTAATCCTACCCTATTGTTTACTTTTTATTTGCAGTATGAACAAGCCAATAGACCAGAGGTCTTCAAACTTGGCAAGTTTAAAACTTGTGGACTTCAACTCCCAGAATAATTGGCTGGAGAATTCTGGGAGTTGAAGTCCACAAGTCTTAAACTTGCTAAATTTGGGGACCCCTGCAATAGACCCTCAGTCCCTTCTAACCTCACTGTGGTTGAGTTTCAGGAGTTTTACCGAAAGGTACAGCACAAAAGGAA
The DNA here is from genome assembly GCA_023653725.1 of Bungarus multicinctus. Lineage (NCBI taxonomy): Eukaryota > Metazoa > Chordata > Lepidosauria > Squamata > Elapidae > Bungarus > Bungarus multicinctus. Next base: position 51,512,786 of record CM042842.1, on the reverse strand, counting down.
ATTGACACGGGAAGGGGAAAGAAAAGTAAAAACAATGCAAGGATCATAATGTTAGTAACAATTGAATAGTGACCAACTATGATTCAAATTAGATTAAAATAATTGCATAACACAGGCAGGCTTTCAAGAAATATCCTGAGAGCCAGACTTTCCTAGAAAGGGTAGCGAAACATTTGCTGGTCTCAGGGGATATACTTTCGCTTTGTGAGGCCTTTTTGAATCCGCAGGCTTCTTCCTACTCATTGTTCCAGGTTAAGCGTTGATACGGCCTCCAGTAAAGATCTTCCACAGATAGGACCTGTAGTTTGAGCCAGAGGGAAGCGCAGTAAATAGAAACGACAAGGATGACTGTTCATATCATTGTCCATGTCTTCATGGAACTTGCTGACCTTTGCTGTTTTCGTTTGGCCAAGATGTAGATATTAGTATGAGAAGGACTTTTTTTCACCCTGACATGAAAAATAATCTCGCTGGTATTCTGAGAAACAGTCTTTAATTTGTCAGTATTATTTGATAGGGATTTGGGGAGAATTAATTCAGCCTAGTGAGCTTGCCTTTTGAATATTAACTCATACTGTCAGACAGGCTTTGAGGAACAGATTCCAGCAAGATCAAAAGCCCTTTTATGACCACTCTCTCTGTTGTAATTGCATAAGCAGTAATAGGGGTTTCAAAAATTCACTTAAATGTGAATCCTTGAACCTTATCAAGAGTTTTCCTTTTTTAAAAAGCAATTGTTTGAAAAATTAATTATTGTTGCAACATTTCTCAAGTCCAGCAATTTTCTCCCCCTCTCCTAATATATAATTGTTTAAATCTGAGATCTAATCAGAGCTTCAAATATTCAACAAAGCTTTAAAATGATGTTTCAAAGGTGTCTGGCTTGATCTTTCTTAGCTTCATTCTGTAATCAGTAACGAAGTGTTCTGTTTGCTGGAAAGGTCAAGCACTTCTATGAATATTGTCTTTGATTGAAGTTGAAAGGATTGCACAGTCTTATGTTGTTATGAAAAAAATTGTTTTCAGCTCGTAAATCAATGAAATGAAGAATTTGCTCTGTTCAAGGGGCAACCAGTGTATCTACATCCACAACAGAAAATACTGAAATAATTAAAGTAAGGCTTCTCTTTAACTATGTGCCTGACAAAAACTGGAAGAACCGGATTTGTTCTAGATAGTTCTTATTGCTTTCTCTTCACATAACAGGGAAAAAAAACTGTTTAAAAAAAAAGATATCTTAAAAGCCTTCTTTTTCTTTCAGGATAAATTTTATTTTATTTTTTTCTTACAGTATCATAACACTTTTTGCCTGTCCAAACAACTTATTTACAAACTGTTACAAGACTACAGGATGATGGTGAAAGAACAAGCGTTTGACATTTGGGAACTAAATTTGCCCTCTGTATTGACTTTGCCAAAGAGGCTTTATGTAATTATTTAACCATTTCATCTAGTGAAAGAAAGCTAATCAAAAGCTACTCCCAGACTGTTGCTTGAATGAAATTCACACTGAGTTTTCTAGTGTATATTTTACCATTTTCAAATTCTGAGACATATGCAGGATCCATTATGCTAACATTTTTCTGCTAAAGTGCTGACTTGTTTTTACAGGTGTTAAATTAAAACCGTAGGGATATATTTTTGGTATAGAGATGGAATGCTTCTAAATTTGGCTATAAAAGTTTGCAGATATAAGATACTGGGTTGAGTCATTAGCCTATTTCTAGTGTTAAAAAAGACATCAGTAGATATTTAAAATAGACGTATGAATATTTTTGCAGACTCCAGTCTTGATATATTAAACAATATACTCCACCCTCCTGAAAATTTCTGGGGAAAAAAACAATACACCACAATGTGGTGTGGTAATGAAAGTATAACCTTAACACTGGAGAGACACAAATCCATCCTCAGAGTTTAGCGGTAAACTTTAGCCAATCATTCTCTCTGAGCTTGGCCAATGTCATAGGAATGTTTGTTGTGAAAATGGGAGGACGAAACATTACAAAATAGTTCTTCTGAGCATCTAACTGAAAGGTGGGATAAAAAACCTAACAAGAAATCAAGGGACTGATTATTTCTAGGAATAAAAGCTTAGTGGCCTGGTTCTGTATCAAGTTATGCCATAGTTTGCTTTACTGTGATTTATTAACTGAACCACAGTGGTTGGATACACAAGACATGGTAAGCCATAAATTACGACTTGAAAACCACAGTTTGCTTAACCAAATAACTTTATGACAATATGGCAGTGTTTGATACAAGTTCAGCAGCCTGTTATCATACTTGATATCTTGAAAGCATTCTGCAAACTTGTATAGTCTGCCTTTGTTTTTCCTCCATATAATCGTTCTTTGATTTTCATGCCTTTGGCAGAATCAAAAGACAGTAATGTTAGTATGTAAAACTGCCTATTAGTCTTGCAGTCAGAGAAGCTCATACATAATTTGTAGCCTCCTTCTGTAGAAAACAGCAAATGTCTTGAGAACAACGGTTTGGATTAGAAATCCTTCTAGGTTCAATGTTTCTGTGGAATTCCTTTCCCAGTTGGACACGTAGATATACATGCCTTACAACTGGTTTTAAAAAAACAAGTATGGGATATGAGTATGGAATACAAACTCACATATTTATATATGTATAGGGAACTCAAAGGTTATGGTGCAAAAATGAATTTTAATTTAATTTTAATGCAGTTCATGGACAAATTAAAGAAACAGTTTGAATGCGGAATGCATAGACTTGTATTGTTAATATGCATTTCAGAGCATTTTCTTGTGACAAAGCCCACCAAAGTATAATGCTGCCTAAGTTTTGTAGCTGGAAAATAAAACTTGGCGCCCTGTAACAATCAATTTTAATTCTACTAAGCATATAATTTGTAGAATTGTAGTTCACATGAATTCATGAACGTCATTATGTCTCTGCCGAGATTTTTTTTCTGCCTAGTGAGTCTGGGACACTGCATTCCACTATTGTCTGTTGCAAATGTTTCATGTGCACCAACTCAAAGTGGTGCCATAAATTAAATACAGAAGGGAATAAAAATATCAGAATAATAAAAAAAAATGGTCGATTGTCTTGGATAGGAATAAATGAAGGGAATTTCAAATGTATGGCATACTTTCTCAGGAACAACACCTTCTCAGGAAAAAACTTTGTCCTAGTCTTTTATTGCTGCTAGGCTGAATGATTACAGGTAGTCCTCCACTTATAACCATTCGTTTAGTGACTATTCAAAGTTACAACAGCACTGAAAAAGTGACTTAAAACACACTTAACGATTGCTGCAGCATCCCCATGGTCACGTGATTAAAATTTGGGCACTTGGCAGTGGGCCTTTATTTATGATAGTTGTACTGTCCTGGGATCAGACAATTGTTACTATTTGCAACCTTCCCAGCTGGCTTCCAAAGAGCAAAGTCAATGGGAAAAGCTTAACAACTGCTGCGATTTACTTAACAACTGTGGCAAACAGGTCATTAAATGGAGCAAAACTCACATAACAACTGCGGTGGAAATTTTGGCTCAGGTGTGGTCGTAACTGGAGAATTGCCTTTATATTTCAGCATAAATGACATCTTTCAATATAACTAACCCTAAGCTTCCAGATGGTACATTCACAGCAAAAAGATATTCTTGCTATGTGTAGAAGTATCAGTGATGTCTTTTATACAAAGATTATTTCCATATAGATCACTTGCCAGAAATTTAAATCCCCCTCAAATATCTTTCATAAACTTTTGCTTCCTTAGATCCCTTTTTAAAAAGATGATGTTCAATCTCCGAGAATCCTAAAAGCTGCTGAAGGTATAAATGAATCTCAACCAGGCACTTGGTGGAAAGAGAAATATCTGCCTTAAGTGGCCATAACCCATAAGAGGAGTTGTTTGCAATGAATAGATAAACCTAGCTGTAAAAAAAATTATGCTTCTTTACTTTGCAAAAATACCACATTAAGTCAGCATGATGTCAATTTATCTGAAATTGACGACAATATAGCTGAGTAAAGTAATACTATTGGCTTGATGGAAGCTCAGACTTTCATTCTAGCCAGAGGATGAGTAACATGAGCTCTCAAGGTCTGCAGAAATGCACGGAAAATGTAGTGGATTCAATTGAACCACAATTTGAGAACCGAAATCCAGAATTCCTACCAACAACAAATTCAGGTTCAATAATGTGTTATATAACTAATCATTTAATGCCTTGTTTGGTTGCTGTCAAACAAAAGCAGTTGGATATAATAGATATGTAGGGTTTGATTAGACTGTGAAACTGTTTGTTATAGATCAAAGATAAAAAAATAATTTAATTTTAGTCTGAATAAATTATTCCACCTGATAGCTCTCTCAGTATGCATAAGTTTCAATATTAGATTTGTTTTGTTTATGATGGCTAGAGAAAATATTATTTCCTGTATTAAAAAAACCCTTCCTTCCTGAAACACCACATTCTTTTATAAAATTCTCTCACAAAGTAATCCTTTTATTTATATTTCTTTGGTTTTGAATAAATTATTCTTGAATGCACAGCAGGTGTATTTGTATGTTAACAATACACTAAAACCAAGGAGAAATGAAAGCATCTGTGGATTTCTGATTTGGTGTGAAGTGTGTTGTTTTGTGGGAGGACAGCTGGGTGCTGCAGGACATGAAGTCTGTTTTTTCCATTTTGTGTCATGTGTCATCATAAACTGTCACAGGAAGCATTCCTGTGGAGGTCAAAGCTATCGCTTGCATGAAAAATCATTACTCAAACTGAGATAGAATTAGAAATTACACGTTTCTTGCAGACTTTGATTATTTTTGCATTCTATTGTTTTTGTTGTTAACCTTGCACTATTGATTGTGTCTGTGTGCGCGTGCGTGCGCCTTTGAGTCATTATTGAACTTTGGCAACTCCCTGCATTATTCTTGGCAAGATTTCAGAAGTTTTTTGCCATTGCCTCCTTCCTAGGTTGAGAGAACCTGGATCAAGGTCAACCAGATGGTACTGTAGCTAAAATGAAACTAGAATTCATAGGCTGTTCATTTTTGGTCTGGTGCCTCAACCACTACTCCTAACTAACTCTCACCTTCGAAATACCTCTCTATAATTAACAAAAGCTAAAACATTGAGTTTTTTAAAAAAATCCAAAAGGAGTTTGTGGAAAGAACTGAATTATGTGGTTTTGTTTTATATTGTATTTATATTATAAATGCAGTGAATGATTTTCTGATATATTTAAAATCACAACAGAAAGGTTCTGGTAAGTCTTTTTGAAGTTTTGGGTGGTTGCATTTCCCCAAGATGTCTTAAGTTGTACACTGTTGAGATAAGCTTCCCAAAAACCTTCCATACCATTAAGGAAAATCTATTTGATCTCTATTCTGTATAGAAATTAAGCTTTCAGGTGACAGGGATGGTGACTCGTTTGTTTCTTTTTTGAATGTGGTCATATCCTTATTAATAAATTTTGTCACACAAGGGATTTCCTTGTTGTATTCCTGGTCATATTCACATAATTTTGCAAGAATCCGGTTGTTACATTTTTCATGCCTTACATTTACCCATTGCTTTTATTACTGTTATTGTTACCAAAAACACTCACATTAAGGAAGAAACGCTAGAACAATAGTTTAGTGGCTTTAATTTTTTTTTTTTTAGATTAGGACATCATAAACATGAAATGTTTGACCTTTAATGTCTATGGAGATTCTCAGTCATGGAGGTCATGGTTGCCCCAAGGTGCTTTTTCAGAGCTGAAGAAGCTTCTTGGATGAGAAGCAAAACATCTTCAAAGAAAAACCAGAAAGTCCAGTTGCCTTTTGAAAAAAACACCTTTGGGTTCAGCTCTTCAGCAACTCTTTGCTCTAAATGTAGAGCAAAAGAGTACAGATTATCTATTGGACTGATATAACTTAAGAACAATTAAATCAGAAGCCTGCAGTTTCCATCATCTAAGGCAGGGGTGTCAAACTCAAGACCTGCAGGCCGGATCCGGCCCATGGGGTGCTTAGAACTGGAAATAGATAAGGACCAGCCCGCAGCGCCTCTGCCAGCAAAAATGGAACTTTGTTTTTACTGGAACAGGGCTGCAGGAGGATTCCCCCAGCCCTGCCCAGGCTACCACAAGTGCCCCCAACACGAGTGATATCGAGCTGGCCACGCCCTTCCTGTCCACGCCCACCCCAGCCATGCCCACCTGGCCCGCCCCAGGTCAAACACAACCCTGATGCAGCCCTCAATGAAATAGAGTTTGACACCCCTGATCTTAGGTAATACTTCTCAATCTCAGCAAACTTTAGAAGATGTACAGTAGACTCGAACTCTTAGAATTTCCCAGCCAGCCGCAAGCTATTCACATGGCTGCTGAATGAGTGGTCATTAAAGAGAACCATCTTTATTTCATAGTGCCTTTAAGTCTGAACTATTTTTATCAATAGGGTTTTTGTTTATCTGTCCACTGATCTTGTTAAAACTTATAGGCAACCAATACAGTTGAAACTGCTATTGGAGGAAAATCTAAAGACAAAGTCCTATCGGATATTTCTGCTGATAGATCTGTTTTCCTAGGCAGACTCAGGACCTGAAAATTGTCTGGCTTTATAAATTTGTTCCAACTAACCACTTTTCTTCCAGAGCAAAGTCTTTCAATACACAAGTCTTGTGCCTAATAATCCTTCAAGTTAAGTCTTCTATACAATCTTAATTATTCAGTGATAAAGTTAAATATAAAACAGTAATGTTAATGAATGTATGGATGTGTGTACTATTCTTGTCAGAACTGGAAAAAATGTGCATTTCATGGTGAATAATAGCTTCAGTTTACTCTCTTTCTGAAGCAGTGGAAAATCTAATTGCTTTTAAAACAAAATTATATAATAGTGAATTATTTATCATTGTCAATAACAGTAGTGAAATTTCTGGATCTGCATTACGATAGGGATGAGCTATAGAAATATTTGCAGCAGAGATTAAAAATGTGTATGCATTATAGAAGCAAGAGTTGGATTTTGCTGAGGATAAGGTTTTTCTAAAAAATCATTTGTAAATCTGCTTTTCTCAAGACCACAAAAACAAACCTTTGACAGATGCTCCATCTTGAAGAATTCAGACCCAAGCCAATCTTGCTGCTTAAAAGGAAATATGTAAAAAGTAAAAGGATTATAAATCTGGAAGTATTCCTCAAGCATGCATTTTCCAAATATATTAGATTATTGTTGTTGTTAGTTGCGAAGCCGTATCCGATCCATCGCGACCCCATGGACAACGTTCCTTCAGGTCTTCCTGTCTTCTACCATCCTCCAGAGTCCATTTAAGCTCACACCGACTGCTTCATTGACTCCATCCAGCCACCTCATTCTCTGTTGTCCCTTTCTTCTTTTGCCCTCAATCTTTCCCAGCATTAGGCTCTTCTCCAGTGAGTCCTTCCTTCTCATTAGGTGGCCAAAGTATTTGAGTTTCATCTTAAGTCAGGGTTGATTTCCTCTAGGACTGACTGGTTTGATCGCCTTGCAGTCCAAGGGACTTGCAGGAGTCTTCTCCAGCACCATAGTTCAAAGTCCTCAATTCTTTGGCGCTCAGCCTTCCTTGTGGTCCAACTTTCACAGCCATACATTGCAACTGGGAAAACCATAGCCTTGACTATACGCACTTTTGTTGGCAGGGTGTTGTCTCTGCTTTTTAGATTGCTGTCTAGATTTTCCTAGATATATATTGGATTACAGCACATATAATCCTGGTCAACACAACTGAAGAGTGTTGATCTATGATAACCCCCTATCCCTGAAAGCTTTAATTGATTTCTTTTTGATTTTACAACTTTCTTTCATATTATTATGTAAAACATAAATACAATTCTTTTTAAGTGAAAGGTTATATTAACTCAGGTCACAGAGTCACATGCAGCCTCCAAAAATGCTCCAAAAATTGCTACCAAACTATAATTTTTAATATGACAGGATGAATAAAACATCTCTGGGTGGGAAATCATATTAACTTAATGGAACTTAATGTCAAATAAATTTACATTAAATTAAACTTAGTTTTTGCCCTGGCCCACTTTTATATCATGGGCTCACTTTCTGTTTGAATGTGCCTCTTTACACAGTGGGGTCAGTGGTCTCACATCTGAACTCCGAAAAGTTTTCAACCTTACAATTACAGCTGTGGAATCTCAAATAACTCTTCTTTCAGATAAAATCCATGAAATATCCGTCAACTTCTCTCCTTGATACATTTGATATGCTTTCAATAAATAATGTATGTATTTAATTTAGAAAAAGATTAAAAGGACAAGAAACTGAAAACAGAAATAGGACAAAACACGATATTAGTGTAGTTCAAAAAGTGAATCAGGGAATAGCTCATCTTTTAAAATAAGTATTGGAAACAGGAACTCTTTAGGGGACAGACTTATTCAGTGGACAGATAAATTAGTGAGCAAACTAGTAATACTGCTGTTGTTCCAAACCTGAGATAAGATCACAGTATTTTGTAACTCCTGCCCCCAGAATTCACTGGGGAACAAACATGTCTGTTCTTTGTACAGTTTAGATAACAATCTTTGAAGATCTTACCTAAGGTTCCTAAAAGTGTAGAAATCAATACGTTGCTCTGTCTGTTTTTGAAGCACTTTGTATTAACTGTAGTGGGAGTAACCCTACCGGTACATATTCCATTAAAACAAATGAAATTTTAAAGGATTTTCTTTGACTTATGGCCAAAAAATTTTTGGTGTGTGTGTAGTGTTTTCTCCACTTGAATAAAATGTCCTTTATAAATCTTTAATATTCTTTCTATTCGTTAAAAAATAGGTTGTATAATCTCTCACTAAGAAAGACATTAATAGGATACAACAGTTAACTTTCAGAAAATGAACAAGAGTGAAGAAAACATGAGATCTAGTGTTGACAGAAATTGTGTTTTTGCATCTATAGCTATCTTTTACTCGTTATGGAACCATGTACTGCATATTATTAGCCCATCCTTTTTTTTAATTATGATTTTCTTGCAGGGAATTCTGTATCCAAGATCATGAACTCAATTCCATTGACAGAATGAGATATCTGGAGATGAAATGGTTGAGTCACGACTCAAGCAGCCTCCAATTAACCTCTTGACTTGTTTACATGAAGAGATTTCAGTTCTTTAGCTCAGAATAAACAGCATTACTTGGAGTTTCAGTAAGCTTTAGTCCCCACTTAGGCATGAAAGCCAGCTGGGTGACTTTAGGCTACTCACTTACTTAGCTCAACCCACCTCACAGGATTCTTATAGATAAAATAGGAAGAGGGAACATTAATTGCCTTGAAGATGCAAAATAAGGACTGGGTGTACATCAAGTAAACAAAATAATAAATGCACCTGGAATCCAATAGTTTTTTTGCTTTGTATCTGGCCTTGTTTAACCATTGCTCTGTGAAATCAAAGTGGAAAAGGAAGTGGAGAGATGGAGTAATGATAGCAGAGCAACTATATGTAATCTTTCCCAAACATTATCTCTCTGCATTTCTGCTATTTCCACCTGAAATGATTATGCTGCTGGAGAAGATTGGTGTCTCTTGTACTGCACATCTAGGGAAGGAACCTAGTAGATTTCATGCAATTCTCAATATTTTATTTTGAATCCCATTTTTTTTCCTCCTCATAATTAATTAAGTCATAATTAAGCATTCTGGGAGCGTCGGAAGATGCTGGGATTCGGCTTTGCAAAACTCTGACCCTACAAGTGGCAGAATCTGAACGGATTCTGTTGTCGACCATAGAGTTCTGCAGAACGATGGCCAGAGTGTTTTCTCTGCTGGGCCTAACTAATTTTGTCACTGTCCGTGTTTTTCTGCTGAGGAACAATGATGAAGGAGGGTAAGAGTGAGAGAATAAGCTGGGTTTATCATTGATTGATTGATTATATTGATTTACGTAGCCTTGCTTCTCGTTATTGTGAACACTAAGGTCAAGAAATCAGAAGAAGAAGAATAAACGATCACAAAACAACAGCAATGGTATAGTAGCATTATGGCTGCAGAGGGCAATCTTATCTCTAACCCCATAATCCTTAGTCATAAGAAACTATAATGACAAGCTCACCTCACACCTACATCTAGGTTAGTTGTTGGTTCTTCAGGATCTCAGCAGTTTAAAAATGGCAACATTGATTACTAGGGTAGTGGTAGAATATAAAGCCTCTTTCACTAGCGTATATATGTATGCCTGCACTCACACATGGGAATGTGGGTGTGAATGGAAGGAAGGTAAGTCTTCATTTAGCAACTGTTCACAGATATGTGACAACAAGATAGATTTGTGACCAGTCCTCGCATTTTATGACCTTTGTTAAGTTTGTAAAGCAAAGTAAAATAAGATCATAAGCACAGATTGCAGTTTTTAGTATCCATTTCACTTAAAGATCAAATTGTTGGTCCCAATTTGTGGTTTTGTTTTGATTTGTTTTTACTTTGTCTTTTCTGTTCCTTCAGTAATAAAAGTAAATACACCGATCATCATGATTCTCCCATGAGCTGTTCAGAGCATCCAGTCATGGGCGGTGCTTCAGTCTTCGTTCTGCTAGGCTGGGCTTAATCTGCGGAATGCTTCTCCTTCTCCATGGGACTCCTCCCCAGCGTTCCCCAGTTTTGGCTCAGCCTTGTAAGAGTTAGGTAGTGCTTTTCATTGCTCCTTGGCCGAAACAGGTGACTCCCTTTCTTTCCAGGTTTGGAGGTTTTGTCTTTGGTTTTCAGGTTTGCTTCCCCCCCCCCCCAAAAAAAGGGGGGATTTTTACGATCTCTCGACTCTACCGTCTGAGCGTCGGGGATCGCATTTTGGGTAGCGCCTCTCACGTCCCAAAATGGAGGGAGCTTCTGGCTCTTCCCCACCCCTCCCACTGCTACTCCTACCCCTGCCACATGATCCGTACCAAGGGATTTTAAACGGTGCGGCTTGACTTCCTCTTTTTCGGGTCGTATCAATCCTTCCCCCTGAACACCGTTTTAAAGGGTGAAGGCCCTAAAGGCCTGCTATTCTCACCCTTCCCAGCCATTTAGCCCCAAGGGGAAATGGATAGCTCCGACCCCCTTTTGCACGGTGGGACATTGCTGCTGGCGCGCGTGCCAAAACTAATGGACGGTCGCCATTTTTTCCTTGCAGGGGACTGCATGGCCGCGCCATTATTAATTGATCTGCAAACTGTGTGGCGTAATTCTCATTCTCAGGGAGCTCTCAAAGAAAAGAGAGTCTCCCAGGAATTGTTCCAGTCTCGTTTCCATTTTATTATTCGAGGTCAACATTGATTATCTGGTTAGCTAACTGTCACAGTCATTTTCACCAGCAGCGCAACAGCGAGCACCTAGGGCCTGAGTTCACCTGTGCAGGGACGCTGTTGAGGGCCCATGATCAATGCAAAGGCCCGTTAGGCGTTCTAAATTTGGCTGATTGGCATCTCCAGTAAACTTAGCTATCATCCAATATATCACTTACTCAGATTTTGTATTAATAACATTGGAAACAGCTTAAATCATAATCCATAGTTATACAACAATAGCAGTATATCTCATTAGCAATATAATAATAATAAATTTTATTATTATTCAGATACGACTCAATTTCAAATAAATCTTTGGTAATTTTTTTTTTCATTACTTTAAAAAAAAAAAGAGGGGGATCCAACTGTAGGGCGCCCTGCCCATTCGGGTCAGATCCCTGGGCGTGCCAACCGCCTATATAGTAATCCTTATTCCTTCAATAATAGACACTAATATACTTGTTCTCTGTAATGCAATTAGCTAGATAAAAATGAGTTTGAATGGGATATTTTTTTCCTTTTATGGAGACAGCTGTGATAAATATGATAAATATTATATGTACATTTTTTAGTTTTATAATGCTTACAAACTACAAAGATAAAGGACAGTGGAAATGATGCTAATATTCTCCAGGAACATCCATATTTAAACCTTAAACATTTACTCATTCTTGCTAAGTAATTAAGAATTTGAGTCAGTTGAGTAATAAATTCCTTGGCATTTATTAGTGTTTTTTTAAAAAAGATAACATTTGTAGTAATAGATAAACTCTATATAACATGGAATGTTTTGAAGCTATACAAGGTAGAAGAGAATCTCTTTGTGCACTAGTATCCTTGAAATATATGTGCTGATGGGGAATGAGGGGAACTGCAATTGAGGACATTTAGTTGTACCAGACTGGGGGAAAATGCTTTCAGGTTTTCAGTGTCCATTGCCTGTTTTTCTTGAAGCATTTGAAAGCAAAGTTGACTTTGAATTAATTATCTATATTTATTATCATGACAATATACCTCTACATTTTTCATTGAGTCTTGCAGCTTTTTGTGAACATGGATTGGAGTACAGCACATGTCCCACTGGGATCTGCTTTGCTTCATAGGAGATACACTTTTGAACCTCTAGTTTTTGCCCTTGAATCCTGAGAACTCGAACATATATGCAGTATATAAACCTGTACTGTTCTGCATGGTTTTTCTGATGGCAAAAAATCTAAGGCATGCTATACTTTACTGTACTTATGTAAACATTCAGCCCTTTTCATCTGAAGGGTGATGATGAAATGTGTTTTTTATTTTAATGCAGTTGCAATGTACAGTTGGTTTGCAACATAAGTCACGTAGCCTACAGAATGCAGTCAAAGTCAGTCAAGTTCATTTTCAACTTATGGTTCCAATTTTTGAAGGCCTGGTTCTTTGAGGACCCTTGGCAAATGGCCCTTGGTGTAACTTTTCCCAAAGTATCTGGGACGTGTGTTCCCCAGCAGTGTTGCTTCAATTACCAATTTTCCAGTTATCCGTTGAGCAACCTGGCAATAAAGCCTTGGATGCAAGTCCATACATATTTTTTCACATCTGATTGGTGCAGGTCGCTATTTTTTAGCTCAAGAATATTATGGTAGATAAAAAATGGTCGCCTTTAATCATACTGAATAACACAGCTGCTCAGCTTCCAACCCTTTACCAAGTAAGATTGTGTGAATGGGATCAAAATGTGTTGCAGCTGTGCTACTACTAGAGTTCAAAACTAATACGATAACAGATGTGAGGAACAGCAGGAAAAGCATCAGCGCTAATCAGTTTTATCCTTGGTATATATTTAGTTCCTTCCTCAAACCTTAACCAAGTACTATTCTAAATTTTAAGGACTCTTAAATATTTGCATTGTTTTCTTAAAAGAAGAAGCTAAGGAAAGTGCAAAAAATCACCAGGAATATATGTCAGTCAACCTCCAATTTAATTTGCTACAGAAAATGAATTAATTACTCACAATATTTAGAACTATTTTATATAGAAGAATTCCTTGGATTCATCTGTATGTTAAATAATAGTTAATACAGGTAGTCCTAAACTCACAACAGTTCATTTAGTGACCGTTCAAAGTTACAATGGCACTGAAAAGTGTACATCGCCATTTTTCAGAGATATGACCTTAGTAGCATCCCTGCAATCATGTGATCAAAATTCAGATGCTTGGCAACTGGTTCATATTTGTGACTGTTGCTGAGTCTCAAGATCATGTGATCCCCTTTTGCGAACCTCTGATGAGTAAAGTCAATGGGGAATCCAGATTCAATTAATAACTGAATCTGATTGAACACAGGTACTGGTAGTCTTCAACGTATGAACACAATTGAGCCCAAAATTTACATTGCTAAGTGAGAAATTAGCTAAGTGAGTTTTGTCTCATTTTATGACTTTTCTTGCCACTTTTGTTAAGTGACTCGCCGCAGTTATTAAATTAGTAACACACAGTGGTGGGATTCAAATATTGTTGCCAGCAGTTCGGTGGGTGTAGCTTGGTGGGCGTGCTTTGCGCAAGTGCACACACTTTGTGCACCAAGCGTGCACTTTCCGCAGGCACAGAGGCATTCTAACTCGCCTCCTGCAAACCTGCACGATTTCCTGGTCGCTTCAGCAGCTGCCTTGCGTAGCACTATTCTGTGCCGCGCAAAGCAGCTGTGCTTCAAATTCAGCAGATAAAAGTGAGTATGGGAGTCCAGGCAGGCGGGTGGGCCCAAAAGCAGAGTAGCGAGAGAACTGGTTCAGTCTCCGCTGCTCATCGCTCCTACCGGCTCGTCAGAACCTGACCAAACCGATCAAATACCACCACTGGTAACACAGTTGTTAAGTGCTGTAATGGTCGTATATGTGAAAGATGATCATAAGTCACTTTTTTCAGTGCCATTGTAACCTCAAACGGTCACTAAGTGAACTGTCATAAGTGGAGGACTACATGTATTGTTTTCATCTTTTTCATAGAAAAGGACAAAATACCCTTTAAATAACTCTCAAAAACTTAGAGAACTCATTCAGTGACAACTGTTGTTCTGTTGGAGTGTTAAAGAAAGCCTTGCTTGCAGGAACATGTTTCAGTGAGTAACATGTGCTTAGAAAAACTGTTGCCAGAAGAAAAAAACACACTGTGGACTGTTTCTCTGCTTGATTATGTGCCTGAGCTGCAGGTTAGCCAGAAGATGTAGATGCTGCCTTTTTACCTATAGTATATTAATGAGATACAATAAGGAAGGTGATACAGATCTAGAGGAGCCACTGGAAGATTTCTGAAGGCATTTTGTAAAATCTGCAGATATTTGAGTAAGAAATAAAATTGGATTTAGTGCTAAAGAAATGAAAGTAATTGCAGAATAATTTATGTGATTTTATTTTGATGGGTTTTTTTTCCAGTTTATAATTTTTGTGTTAATCAAAATTCTACTAGATGTTTAGAAGGACTTTCTCTCCCCCCCCCCTTTAATACTACATTATTTTTAAAGAAACAATTTTAAAGAAGCAATGTGATAAGTTGTAAAATTAAAGGGAAGTCATCTCAATAAAGGAAATACATTCGCAATAAAAAGAGCACCTTTCAGGATTCTTACGTCTGACAATGTGAGCTATCCTCTTTTATTATAATAATTTGTGAAACATTTTTCTTGTTGCTGCTTCTTAATATATAGAGGCACATCCTTTAGGAATTGTACTCTAAATCTGTTAAGAGCCTAAGAATTCCTCTGGAAAGAACAGAGTTATGAGGATATGTTGCAGTATGCACAAAGATTTCTCAAAAAGCTTAAGCATCCATTCTGAGTTCCTTACTATCATAATGTTGGATTGAACCTATGTACAATTCTCTCTAGCATCAAGAGTCAAATTATTATCACTCTTAGCTCTGAGGAATATGAAGAGAAATACTATTTAATAAGAGAGAACCACTACACTATACTATACTGGAGCATGTGTTCATGTCCTGTATATTTCCTTAAAGCTATAGTAATCTGCTTTTACAATATAATCGAGACATGACATACATTTTTTCCAGTACTGAGTATATAATGACTCAATATTTTTCCTTAAGAATTCTCTTTGATCTAGTCCATCATTTTTTCCTGCCAGTGACCAGTCAAATTTGATAGACTGCCCATCTTTTTTTAAAAAAAACATAATAAGTTTGTTGAGCACTAATAAATTTAGTTTATTTCAATTACATTTGCATTCATACTTTTGTTCTTTTGCTATTGTTAATAAAATTAGACACTACAGAAGCTATTGAATACAAAATGTATTCAGTAAATAGATTGTATTGTCCCATATGTATGCTTTTGTTGTTTGAGCTAAGAAAACAGTAATATGTGGCTACCATCACTGCCTTTCTAGTACATTCTGACTAGAATTCATCATTATGGGATTAGAACTGTGTTATGCATTCTTTAGGGCTAAGCATTTCTAGTCAAATAAAAAATTAGTTGAAATATACTAACCTGATTTTTTTTCCACATGATTTGATGAAAATGCCCACTTGTATCTATAAATCTTTGAATTTAAAATGACTGAGCTTTTAAAAACTTTCTGCTATTATATTTTAATTCCAGTTTGCTCTAGTATAATGGAAAACAAGTGTAAAATACTAGAAATATTTTAATGAGATAGATCTGGTAGTTTAATATTTCCATATATTTGATCATGTTTGCATCTTCAGGCTTATTGTCCTCTTCTATAAGATGCAGCATATCATACAGAAGATCTGATGAAAAAAATACTTGAGCACTTTCAATCCATTTTTTAATTCTTGTACACAAATACATTGTATACATTCATTTAGAGAAAGAAAATCTGAAAAAATAATGAGGTAAAATAATCAGAAACGATGCTTTGCATTAGCAAAGAATTGGTAAGCAGGTTTTTTAATATAAAAAAATCAAATAGTGCTTTAGAAGGTGTTTTAAAATCCAAGATATATTGGACTATTTAACTATTAGTTTATAACTCTGTTTCCTTTGAGGTATTTTACTTTATGCAGAATGAAATACAGTTAGAACAAGCCATATAATCAAGGGGATGACATCAGTTAAATAGAACTGTACTTCATTTGGGATTTTCTACATTTCCTTCTCTAGTAATTTCACCAGTTGTCCAGCAATGATTGACCATTTCCATACTTTTGTCAAGGAAAGAGTAAACATCTGCTCATAGATTCACCAATAGTTGATCTTTGACTCAAAGGAAGTCTTATTCAGTTATAAGTTTGGTGCTGAAGTAGAAGTCATCATAGAAAACTATTTGCATTCAAGCCAGTTTTATATACCTGCATTCAGAGGTCCAGTGAAACCCATGAAAGTTAGAAAAAGAAAATAGAATTAGGTTCTTCTAAGAGACTTTTTCTCCAGAAACTGTTTAAATAAAAGTAGCTGCTTTTGTAGATCACAGTATGCCTCCCAATTTCTATTTTCAATGTAAGATTACTTCTGTCTCTCACCATTTTGTGTTCTGATCCAAAGTACAGTTCATGTACTTAGCAATTAATGAGTGACAAATTAGCTAAGGAGGCTGGTATTTTTTTGAATCTTGTCACTGATCTTTTGTTGTCTTTCTTCCAATTGTAACCAAAAATCTAGCAAGTATCCATAGTGATATGAGCATAACTAAACAGATTCCACAACCTTTCTGGGCCTCTATACCATCATGTTTCCATCATTCAGAATACTGGCTGAACTAATATGTATTTTAATACCTACAAATGTAGGGATTAGCAGGATTACTTTTGAAATGACATATTTGAATCACATGCAATGAAAATACTTTATCTGAACTGGTCATTTATGGTTTAAAATAGGAAAGTCCTGCGAGTACAAGGCATGCAAAATCTACTATGTATGATCATGGATGTATATAGTTTATGGATAAAGGAAAGGGAAAAGAGTACATATGGCAATTTTTCCTGCTGTGCTTCATTTAAAAAAAAGAATCACTGCATCAGACTCTTTTGTATTCAAATTGTGGGATAGGCTGATTAATGCCAGTTCTACTTAAATGTTTTTTAAATACTTGTGATGACAGAGAATTAAAAATGTCTTCTTTCTTTTTTAAAAATTCAGAATGATTAATTTAGAAACAATGAATTTATGTAGATCAACTCTTGTAAGGAAGTTGAATCACTGCTTTGAAATTCTTAAACATTTATAATATATCCAGCAGAGATTTAATTCAATCCCAAAGGGTTTCTTTGATTCTCGGGTTGCATTTTAACACCTGCTGAAACAAAAACGAAAATCTTTACTTTGTTTTGTAATTGTATAGAGTGGAAAAAGTTGTTAGGCTTTAATAGAAAAGGAATTTAGTAAGCTGATGATACTTACTACAAGCTATTTTAGATGTTCAGACAAAATGGTGCATATGTAACACGTGAAGGAAATCTTTTTACAAGCAATTCACTATTACGCACAGTCATCAAAATATTTCATTTTAAGTATGTGTATGTTTTTCATTTTTCAAGTCTTGGGAATGATTATTTGTGAGGAAGAAGGAAAACCTATTCAGAATTTCTTGTAATATACTGCTGGTTTTATTGTTAGAACTGCAGACGAATAGGACTAATGGCACAGCTCAGATGTATTTAGTAGCAGTTGGTGCTTTATTTTATTCTTGAAAGTAGCAAAGATTGAAAGAGCGAGCTGTCCTTCTTGTTTTTGTAATAATTGGGGATAAATTTATCCTAGAGCCCTTGGTCTAATTTTAAAAATACTGCAGGAAAACTGTTCAGACCTTTGATAAGCATTGTCTGTGTCTTCTTTATAGCAAGGTAAAGAAGAGAGAAAAAATATTGTCCAAGAAAAAAGAGGTTAAAAAATAAGCTTCCACACTCATTTTTACTCTGAGCTTAAATAGTGTTTGCTTATGCTCTGCCCACTATGTAGCCCCACCAGATTACTCTTGAAAGAATATGATCCCCTAGTAAAAAAAACAACAACCTTGTCTTTGCCTTGTATAGGGGCCAGCCATTCAAGGAGAAATCTCTTCACAGTTCTGTTTCTCAGAGCAATTAAGAATTACATAGTAATAAAATGAATACTTTGAAGTGCTTTCAAACACGTTTATTTCAATAATTCTTCAAGCAGCTTTGATGAATTTGTTCCACATTTCAGTGAAAAGTGATTGAGAGCAGCTTTTTGAAAGATGTTTTTAGAGTTTGGAAGTAAAATGAACCAAGGAAGCAGAGTTTCATAATTTGTGTAATTACAGCAATTCAGTAACACAGTGAGCATCAACTTTTATTATTATTACTGTTATGGTTTGTCACACAGTCAGTCAGATGTTTAGACTGGATTTGGCATTTTTATCCACCTGTTGCAAGGCTCTTCAAACATGATAGCTGTAAGACTTGTGGACTTCAACTCCCAGAATTCCTCCTCCAGTCATGTTAGCTCAGGAATTCTGGGAGTTGAAGTCCACAAGTCTTAAAACTTGCCAAGTTTGAAGACCCTTGACCTAGAGAGAACCTAGGATAGTCAGACAGGTATCATAGGAGCCTCTGTGGTGCAGTGGTTAAGAGTGCAGTACTGCAAGTTGCTTCTGCAGCCAGCTGCCTACAATTTGGCAGTTCAAATCCCACCAGGCTCAAGGTTGATTCAGCCTTCCATCCTTCCGAGATGGGTAAAATGAGGACCCAAATTGTTGGGGACAATATGCTGACTCTGTAAACCGCTTAGAGAGGGCTGTAAAGCACTATAAAGTGGTATATAAGTAAGTGCTATTGCTATAACAGAATGTAAGCAGTTTCAAGTAAAGCTGCCTTTTGCAGTTGACTAATTGTGATTTTGTCAATGTTGATGGTATTCAAGTGGTGTTCCTGAAGTTTTGGGATTGCATCCAAGGTGCCTATTACTATTGGTCCTACTTTTGCTTTCTTTTGTCGCAGTCATTTTACATCTATTTGCAGATCTTCGTATTTTATGATTTTTTTCCCAGTTCTTTCTCTTCTATTGTCTCCAGGAATTGTCACATCCACTATTCAGATGTTTTTATCTTTCTTATAAACAGGGGTGGGATGCTGCCGATTCTGCCCTGCTCTGTAGAACTGGTAGCTCTGAAGAGCAGCAGACATAGAACCGGTTCTGTGTCTGCTGCTGTTTTGGCCCGCCCGCCCGCCTGGGCTCTTACTTGACCTTTATTTCCTGCTTTTCCTGTGCAAAACCTAAGTACTGAACTGGTAGTAATACCGGTTGAATCCCACCTCTGTCTATAAACCATTGTTAAATCTGGAGTGTTGTGTGGCAGATGCTTGCCTGTTTGAATTCTAAAGCCCTAGAGCAATTTAGCTTCTTCATTTTAGAAGAAGTTAGTCTAATAACATTAGAAATAGTTAGCGATTCTGTTATCCCAACTTATTTTTGTTTATAAACATAAAAGCTCCTGGAGTTATTTTTTTCAGCTATATTGTATAAAGTTGATGCCAATTAAGTATTTAATAATTAGTCTCATACAAAACAGGGGTGCAGTTCTGTTTTAGAACTGTTCTGTTTTTAAGCAGAAGTGCAGAGTGTGCTTCTCCTAGGAGAAAGAATTCCTGGATTCAAATCCCTCATCAAACTCTCTTGCTTACCAGATTAAGATCCCTTATGGAGGAATGATGAAGATACAGTATAATCATAGGAAATGGTAATTTGATGATATGATGAGGTTTTTATTGCATCTGTTCCTGCAGCACAACAATTCTTAGGATTCTGGGAAAACAAATAGCTATTATTCTTACTTTTAAAGTGTACTGTGGATAAGTAAAGGTGAAAAAGTGCCCTAGAAAATACAAGAACAGCTAGGAGGTTCTTTATGTGAAACAAATCTATTTTAACTGGAATAATTACTTTAGCTGACTGAGTATAGGGTTCCCTGGATGTTTTCTTTTCCTGGATTTTTTGAAGCCAGTGTGTTTTGCTTATAAGGATAACTTTTCTGAACATAATAAAAACCCAGGTTTTTACCTAATTATACTCAAAATGCATGTTATTATCCCTTCATTGGAGAGGCGGTTATGAGCAATCTCTGCCAAAAATCATAGAAAGTCATGAGATATTAAATGTTTTCCAGCCTGTACAAGTTATTAGCAATATATACAGAATTCAATATACTAGACTAAACTGGCTTGTTAAGTACATACCAATCTCGAGGCAGTGTGTTTGTTTTGCAAGCTTTTCTTAATACAAGTAGTCTTTGCCCAGCAGCCATTCCAAGTTATGACTGGCCATTGAAGCTGTGGCAGTGACAGCATGCCCGCAATCATGTAATTGAGATCTAGGCACTAGGCAGTGTCCTGGAACCACATAGTCACCATTTGTGACGTTCTCTGCTGGCTTGCCACAAACAAAGTCAGTGGAGAAACCAGCAGGAAAAGTTGAAAGTTACTTCAGTAAAGCACTTGCATCCTCCCTCACTTTGTACCAGGCACTGCTAGCTATAACTCTTGCTAAGCCTCATGGGTCACTTGCACACTTTCCCCTACCCAGCAGCAGCCACTCCTGGCCCCACTAAGCCTTGCCTGCCTGCAGACCTGCTTGCAAGCACCTGGGACTTGCTTAACAACCCAGGATCCTCACTTAACAACAGCAGTGAGAAGTGCAGGATTGTCATCACTAAGCAGTGCATTCCGGCGATGTTGTGCTTTATAATGACATCACTTAGCGATGGAAATTCTGGCTCCAATTCTTTAAATGAACATCTAATACGTCTACAGCATGATTTTCAATGGTAAATCAATTCACTGAGTATAGGGAAGCTTGTGAAGGAGAGAGCCACTCAGAATTGATGTAGTTTATTAAAATGTAGCTTCTAGGCTACTATTCTCTTTAACTTGAAACATTCCTCACATACCTCCTGAGAATAAATTAGTAAGCATTTTTAATCCTATTTTCCACATTTGCAGACTTAAAATTATTTACTGGCATACTGAATTACATATATAACACCACCAAATTTCTGCATTTCAAACACCTGTTGCCACAAATACAATTAAAATAATTAGACACAGGAAAAAGATATGGTTAGACCCAGAATAAAATCCTTGTTTAAGTTAAATACTGTTAAATTATTGAACAAATTGTTTACAATATATTTAATTAATATTACTCTTCATAAACTCTTTTTTGTCATATAAAAAAATTCACTTTTTTACCAAATTTTGGAGCTGTGTTCTGAACTATAGCCAAGAGTTCTGGAAAATATTTCTGGCCTTCAGTTCTAAAGTTCTGGGCTTTTGTTTTTGCTTCCTTAATCACAATTTTGTTCTTTAGGTGGTTTTGATTTTTCCACATATTGCTAATGGAAGATGGAAGATTAATCTAGTTTAAGTTTGAGTGAAAGAGGAAAAATAATTGCTATTATGCAATGTGGGCTGCAAAAGATTGGACCACCATTAGTGGCAACAAGGAGATTAAAAAAAACTTAAGCTACTTGCTAGCATCTAGTGAACAGACAGATTTTGGCAGTCCATAGTCAATTGGATTCAGTGTAATACATAGTAGATTGAATTCATATAAAATCTTTATGTGTAAGTATATCTAATTGCAATAATGAAAGCATTAAAATTAAGTTTTAACTATATTTACTCATTCACACTAGGTTCAGTAATATTGAAGCCTTTAAACTGATGATTATTTAGGTAGCAAAACATGAAAGATCACTGTATATTTTTCATTTCCCCCCAATCTCAGTTACCGCACGTAAAAGTCAGGTATGTATATGATTTGGAGAATGCTGTCTTATGATTAGTGACCCTCCAAACTTATATCAGTTCTGCTTATAAGATGTGTGGTTTTTGACATGGCTTTTTATTTACACTACTGTAAACCAGCAAGTAGTAAAGTACTGCATTCTGACATATTAATTGTAGCAGGTGTGCCCAACCTCCAGACCATAGACCGGTATTGGTCTATGGCTTGTTAGGAACCGGGCTGCACAGCTGGAGGTAAGCAACGGGGGAGCAAGCAAAACCGAAATGATTCACACACACACACACACACACACACACACACACACACACACACCATCTGTGGAAAAATGGTCTTCCACGAAACCGGTCCCTGGTTGCCAGAAAGATTGGGGAGCATTGAATTGTGGCACAAAACTTTGAACTGAAGAAGCTCTGTGTGTGTGTGTGTGTGTGTGTTGTGCATTGTGTAAAATCTATTTTTTATTCATATAAGAAGATGTTAGAAGAACACTTTGTCATAATTCTATGGCATCAATACTAGTATCTTGCCTTTCGAAATCTGCTTATATTTTTTCATAATAAAAATATTACGTTTCCATTCAGTTTATTAACATTATTACTTGAAGGCTTTACAAAGAATAACTAAATTACATTGTGCTTCCTCCTTCGATTGTCTATATCTCTTAAACTGCTAACGAAGCTGGTTTTAATGAATTTCTTGTAAGATCAGGATTAGGGTAGCCTACATTATTGCAAAGATTTGATTGTATCAAGTAGCTAATTTCTGATAATTGGTATTTTCAGAACTTGTGTTTCATATTTATATCATATTTGTAACTCAGAAGACATTGAGACTCCAATTGTCTCCTGCTTATTTGGAAATAAACTTACACTGAATTTAGGGAGTCGTTTTTTCATCAAAAAATTTAGGTTTGAACTAAACATGGACAGGGCAGTTACATCATTCAAGTTCATAATCATGAAAACATTTTCATTCTCTTTTATTTCAGTGAACTATAGTAAAGATGTGCTTAACTCACGTAGAAAAATATGCTGAATTACATTAATTCTGCCTTCCTGATTCTAGGCCTCCCAGTATTCTAAAGAAACATAATTTCTTTGGCAGTTCAAAGCAAATTTTGATTGTTTTGGTTTTGCGACAATTAATCCTAAAATCAGCCTGCAAGTTATTGGATAGACCTTAAACCTTGAGTATAATGTCTACCTTATGGGAAAAGATTAGCAGGAAGATTTACATTTGCTAATTATTTAATAGCATTGAAGCATCGCCTGTCCATTACATTAGATTGATTTTTTCCTTACCATAAGAAATGTTCAGTGTTTTGGAAACGGGAATATAGCAATATATCCATATTGGAATGGATACGTATAAATAAAGTTGGAAAAATAAAATCACATATGTATTGCATACTCTCCTTTTTATATAGACAACTGCTCTAATGTAATAATACTACAAATGGCTATAATTTATCAGATAGACTGTTATTTTGTAACCCACCCATTACTATTAGATTGAATCTTATTGAAGGTCATTTGCTCTGTATTATTTTTTTCATTTCTGTCCTAAAAATGTTAAATTAATATGCCAAAATATCTACTAAAATGTTTAAATACATTTAAGGAACACGTTTTAGTGGCACAGTCTTAATTTTTTTGTCAATACAGCTTTATTCTTAAAATATATTTATTTTATATTTAATAGTGGCTATTGTCCATAGTTTATATTTTAAAAGTGGCTGCTGTCCATCATTTGTTAGAGATAAAATTGAAATTAAAACAAGTAGGAAAAATAGAAATTAAAAATACAGAAATGCATACAATATTATTGTGCTTCTCAGCAGTGAATAACAGGAACTTCTGTTTTGTTACAGGAATGTTTACCCTTGCAGAAGTTGCATCTCTGAATGACATTCAGCCAACTTACCGAATTCTGAAACCATGGTGGGATGTATTTATGGATTATCTGGCAGTTGTCATGCTAATGGTTGCCATTTTTGCTGGAACCATGCAGTTGACCAAAGATCAGGTGGTTTGTTTGCCTGTGTTACAGTCTGCTGTAAGTGCGAAAATGCAACCCAGCCCCTTGGGAAGTGCCAAAGCTACAAATATGCCAGAATCCGAAACACCAGCTATTCCGGACAAAGACATACAGGCAGCCATGACCGTATCTCTTGACACGACATCTGTGACTACGCCTGATGTACTTAGAACTGCCTATCCTCCATTACACGCAACTGCTGCAAGTCAGGAAGGAAAAAAGGAGCAGAAAGATTTTCTGGGCCGTAAGACTAACTTGGATTATCAGCAATATGTTTTCATTAACCAGATGTGTTATCATGTGGCTCTTCCTTGGTATTCAAAATACTTTCCCTACCTAGCTCTTATACACACAATTATTTTAATGGTCAGTAGCAATTTTTGGTTTAAATACCCAAAAACCTGCTCAAAAATTGAGCATTTTGTCTCTATTTTAGGAAAATGCTTTGAATCCCCTTGGACGACAAAAGCACTGTCTGAAACGGCATGTGAAGACTCTGAGGAGAATAAACAGAGACTAACTGGGGCCCAGTCCCTGCCAAAGCATGTATCGACTAGTAGTGATGAAGGAAGCCCAAATGCCAGTACCCCCATGATAAACAAGACTGGTTTCAAGTTTTCAGCAGAAAAGCCAGTTATTGAAGTCCCGGGTATGACCATTTTGGACAAAAAAGATGGAGAGCAAGCCAAAGCACTCTTTGAAAAAGTACGGAAATTCCGGGCCCACGTAGAGGACAGTGATTTGATTTATAAGCTCTATGTTGTCCAGACTGTCATCAAAACTGTAAAATTCATATTTATTCTCTGCTACACAGCAAATTTTGTCAATGAAATCAGCTTTGAGCACATTTGCATGCCCAAAGTGGAACATCTGACTGGCTACCAAGAGTTTGAATGCACACACAATATGGCTTACATGTTAAAAAAGTTGCTTATTAGTTATATTTCTCTTATCTGTGTCTATGGTTTTGTCTGTCTATACACACTCTTCTGGTTGTTTCGGTTACCCTTGAAGGAGTACTCTTTTGAAAAAGTTAGAGAGGAGAGCAGTTTCAGCGATATTCCAGATGTTAAAAATGATTTTGCTTTTCTCTTGCACATGGTTGACCAGTACGATCAGCTTTACTCCAAGAGGTTTGGTGTATTTCTGTCAGAGGTCAGTGAAAATAAACTGAGGGAAATAAGTTTGAACCACGAATGGACTTTTGAAAAATTGAGGCAACACGTTTCTCGCAATGCTCAGGATAAGCAAGAATTACATCTTTTCATGCTATCGGGCGTCCCGGATGCGGTTTTTGATCTGACAGATTTAGATGTGTTAAAACTTGAGCTGATTCCTGAAGCAAAAATCCCTGCTAAAATATCCCAGATGACTAATCTTCAAGAGCTACATCTCTATCATTGCCCTGCGAAGGTGGAGCAGACAGCCTTCAGTTTTCTTCGTGACCACCTGAGATGCCTGCATGTGAAATTTACTGATGTTGCAGAGATACCAGCTTGGGTGTACTTACTTAAAAATCTCCGAGAGTTGTATTTGGTAGGCAATTTGAATTCTGAAAACAATAAAATGATAGGACTTGAATCGCTTAGAGAATTAAGGCACCTTAAGATTCTCTATGTGAAAAGCAATTTGACCAAAATTCCATCTAATATCACAGATGTAGCACCACATCTTACCAAGCTGGTCATTCACAACGATGGTACCAAGCTTTTTGT
This sequence comes from Bungarus multicinctus, assembly GCA_023653725.1. Classification (NCBI taxonomy): domain Eukaryota; kingdom Metazoa; phylum Chordata; class Lepidosauria; order Squamata; family Elapidae; genus Bungarus; species Bungarus multicinctus. The sequence goes on along the minus strand of CM042842.1, from coordinate 51,487,029 downwards.
ACTGAATAGCCTTAAGAAAATGATGAATGTAGCAGAATTAGAGCTGCAGAACTGTGAACTGGAACGTATTCCCCACGCCATTTTTAGTCTCACTAACTTGCAGGAACTAGATCTAAAGTCGAATAGCATTCGCACAATTGAAGAAGTCATCAGCTTCCAACATTTGAAAAGACTAACTTGTCTGAAATTGTGGCACAATAAAATAGTTAACATTCCTTCTTCCATTACCCATGTTAAAAACTTGGAGTCGCTTTACCTCTCCAATAATAAACTCGAATCCTTACCTGTTGCAGTATTCAGTTTACAGAAACTCAGATGCTTGGATGTAAGCTACAACTCCATTGCGGTGATTCCTGTGGAAATAGGGTTGCTTCAAAATCTCCAGCACTTGCATATCACAGGAAATAAAGTGGAAGTTTTGCCAAAACAGCTGTTTAAGTGCTCTAAGTTAAGAACTTTGAGTTTGGGACAAAATTGCATCATCTCAATTCCAGAAAAAATTGGCCAGTTGTTGCAACTAACTAACCTAGAGCTGAAGGGGAACTGTTTAGACCGTCTACCAGCCACTTTGGGTCAGTGTCGGCTTCTCAGGAAAAGTGGACTAATTGTAGAAGATCATCTTTTTGATACATTACCCTCAGAAGTTAAAGAAGCATTGAATCAAGATACAAGCATTCCCTTTGCTAATGGGATTTAAACAGAGCTCGAACTTGGTGACCAATATAGATCGTATTAAAGAGCACACTAATAAAATGTTGTGTTGAGAATTTGGAACTTTTTTTTTCTTTTTGTAAGAAAGGACTGTTAAGCCCGGTAGAATCTCCTTTTTGTGTTTGTAGTATTTTTAAACATCACTTCCAAAATTTTGGGAGGGCAAAGAAGAAGGGGTGGGGAATCGTTAAAACAATCTTGATTTTTTTTTTTGTTTCCCTTATGTTTGTAACATGGATGCTGCCGCTTTTGAATGTTTACAAATTGCTTGCCTGCTTAACGTACATGATTAAATTGGTGACCTTTTCTTACTATAAATAATGTTAAATGGCTCTGTTCATTTTAGCGTTGTATTAAAAGCCATCATTTTCTTTATAAAATTGGAATGATAATTCAAGCAAGTATTAGTGCTATCGATCAACAAGAAAAATCTATAGATAATTCAATAGTAAGTAATCCAGTCTTGTTTTCATCTGCCCCACGGTATGTAACTAGAAATGTGTTTAGGAGGTTTCTCCTTAATTCTAGGTTGCTTCTCTCCTTGATCAGTTTCCATCCATTGTTTCTTGCCTTGCCTTCTGATGCTTTGGAAAATAAGTTGACAGCCTCTTTTTTTGTGTCAGTCCTTCCAATACTGGAATACTTCTATCATGTCACCCCAGTCCTTCATTTCTCTAGACTGGACGTACTGGTTCCTCCCACCGTTCTTCATATGTTTTTGTCTCCAGGCCCTTAATCATCTTAGTTGCTCTTCTTTGCACTTTTTCCAAAATCTCAACATCTTTTTGTAATGTGGTAACCAAAACTGGATTCAGTATTCCATGTTCCATGTTTTACTAAGGATTTTTAAATGATACTAATACTTCACGTGATTTTGATTCTATGCTGCTGCTTATACCACCAAAGATTGTATTAGCTTTGTTTGGCTGCTACTTCACACTGCTGGTTCATGTTTAAGTGATCGTCCACTAGGACTCCAAGTTCCCTCTCATAGTTAACTATTTTTGGCCAGGTTTTGCCTAATCTGTACCTGTACCTTTGTTTTTTCCTGTCTAGGTATAAAATGAAGATATTTTCTCTTGGGTAATACCCATACGATTCAGGCAGGCTTCTGAATAGAAACCCATAGCATTTGACTATACATTTTAGCTGGATTTGGGCAAAAATTCTATTTGCTAGTTGTGTTTGAAATTTAAAGTTTATTCATGAAATGTTAAAAGAATTGTTTTTATTTACCACCCTTTGAAAAAATACTAAAATGTCTTAATCTTTCCATGCTAAATGCTTCTTAGATTATTTAAAATATATGTTTCTTGTTTTATGGATATCATTTACATATGAAAAGTTTTTTTTAAAACTGCTATTTAGCTTTTGTTCTAAATCAGGAAATAGAAATGACTTCTAAAAAAATTTAAAATCTAGAAAATCGCTAAAAAAACAGTGAAACAATTTGCATAATGGCTCAAGTAGATTAGTAAGGGCTGACTAGGCCAGTGGCACATAATATTTATGCTCTGCAGTGCTAGAAGCTTGTGAAATAATTTTTGCTGTATCAAATGACATAGAATGTACATCATCAAGAAGCACGCTTCGAGTATCTTTGCAAACAACGTGGAATTTCTTCAAAGCAGGTAGTTGTACATTAGTAGCCTTGCTTTCTCCCTCTTTAACTCATCAGGTAGAAGTCAGTATGAATGAACTCAACATTCTGCCCAACCACATGGAGAAAGTATTTTCAGCCAGCAGAATATGGTTGCCATAGCGCTTTAGATATAAAAGCCATTTTGGCACAAGTACCAAGGGCAAAGAAACCACAGAAGTTCCTAGTTAAATGAGTTCATCTTCTATTATACTCCCTAAAATAGGTGTGCCCAACCTTCACAACTTTAAGACTAGTAGCCCAACAAGTTTTGGGCTGGCTGGGGAATTCTGGGAGTTGAAGTCCACTGGTCTTAAAGTTGCCAAGGTTGGACACCCCTGCCATAAAACGAATATACATTCAGTATAAATACCGCTGATATGTCCATTTATGGCAAGAAGGACATCTGGAGCTGCAGAAGAGAGGATGCTTGGGAGAAAGCGGATCAAAAGACATCGACTTTCCTGAAATGAGAATTCAAGTCTTGTTGAGGAAGCAAATCCCTTTATCAGAACAGAAGGAATCATCTGCTATAAAAGACATGCTATAAAAATAAGGAATGCCAGAGCACATGTCTGATGGTCACGAGCTGGCATTTCAATGCATAGGACCTGTAAAAGTGGGCACTGCATTTTCAGTGGCCCTCAGAAATACCTTTGCACATCTGGACCGCGGCCACCATCACAAAAGGAGCGGGGAAGCCACATCAGTTCAAGAGCAGCACTCTGATCAGCAGCAGCCAAATCAGATGAGCTCAAACTGGTCCTTCCGTGCTTGGCTTGTTTACTACTTTAGTTGTTATGTAAGCTGGTCAGTTACCATAAATAAATAAATAAAAGTCTCTCATGTGGCCCTTTAATTATTACTTGCAGCTGCCAGTTTCTTTTGCTTTGCGCTGCTCTGTTGCTATTTAAAATCAAGGACCTAGCAAGAGGCAATATCATGCCATTTGCTAAAAGTCATTCCTGGCCCGGGGCGGAGGGGGGTGGGAACATTTCAGTAAGAGGACCAGAGGAAGGAATATATTAAAATCCAGTCCCCCATTTCACAGATGAAAATGCTGGAGCCACGATCAAAGGATTCTCCTCCACAAAACACTGCAGATTTTTTTTTGCATAAATGGATCCCAGATTCACACCCTGGATAAAAATCGCTTCCAAAAAATAGAGAGCAGCTATAAAAGTGTAGCAGGGTAGCAAGTTAGGGCAGGGCTGCTTCTGAGTATTCTGCTGTGTTATTCTGGACTCATACTGCACTCACTGAAAATCCACAAAGAAGTAATATTAGCGCTGGAAGACATGTGAAAAGTCCATTGCGCAATCAACTATGACTTGCACACAATGGCCAGCACCTCATGAGTATTTTTCCATGATCTCAGAGTAAGCAGTTACTTGAAAGGATTTCTAAAGATATATATGTAAAACTGAACAACATTCCTTCAAGAGAAATGAAGCTGGAAGTGCCACCTAATTCCACAGAACTCTGTTTACTGTAATTATACATATCATTTGAGCAGAGCCTAATCTGCCCCTGTTTAGACCTCTGATAATCCTTCCCCAATTTGCTGTACCTGCCACTTAAACATTGATTGGCCCATTCTGAAGTGTCAAAATGCTTCCTGAAAAAAAAATAGACTACAGGCTTGATGTAATTTATGGGAGATTTTTCCCCCAAAATTTGCACGATGACCTATTTTTGAGGAGAAGGTTTACAATGAACACTCAGGTCTTTTTAAGTTTGCTTTCTTGCCTGAGCTTTGTCTTATTGCTGTTTGTTCCAGGAAAAAAAAACTTTCACTGCAAAATAACATTATTTGAAATTGTTATATAAAATTCTACATCTGTCTTTACGTCAGGCAAAAAATGTACATGGCAACAAAAGGAAACCTACATGTAGTAAAAAGAATCCTTGAAATTTAAAATTTGGTACACCTGTGGCATTTAAAATAGGGTTCCCATTCTCAACCTCTTCATGATTAGTTAATGTGTCTACTCCTCCAAAGAACAAGAGGGATTGTCTACAAATTCCCCACCATTCAATTTGATTTACACAAGCCTTTGTGGCATACAGAGCCAATTTGGTGGTGTGGTTAAGGCAAGAAACTGGGAAACTCTAAATTTTATTCCTGCCTTAGACACTAAGTCAGCTGGCTGGCCTTGAACCAGTCACTTTCTCTCAGCCTTAGGAGGGATGCAGTGGCAAGCCACTTCCAAAGATGTTGTCAAGAAAATGTATGAACTGCTCCATATTTGCTAGTAGTCAGTACTGATTCAAAGGCACCAAACCAAACAAAACCACCTGTGATATAAGCTAAACAGGGGAGCCTTGGTTCCAAACTCAACCAGTGGATACTTGAATTCAATCTTCTATCAACTCTGCACTGTCTGCTGCTAAAATACTTTGCAGTGTGGCTATTGCTATGAGTACTTTTCTTCTGTACGAAGAATAAAAATAGCTCTAACTCAGGACTGTCAAACTCCCGGCTCACGGGCCAGATGCGTCCTGTGCTGGCCATGCCCATGCCTAATTTAGCGAAGGGGAGGAAAATCCCAATAAATCACGTGATGTCGCCCCGACGAAGTGAATCTGACACCCCTTCCCTAGCTAGTTAAAGTTGGGATGTTGGTAGTTTAGTAGGATATGGAGGATCACACACGCTCTACTTCTGATACTTGAGGTCAGTGCTTGTATTCATTTATTTTATTTTATTTATCCCTCCTTTATTATTTTGACAAATAACTCAAGGCGGTGAAAATATCCAACACACCTTTTTCCTGTTTTCCCCACAACAACAACAATCATCCAGTGAGCCGAGTTGGTCTGAGAGAGAATGACTGGCCCAAAGTCCCCCAGTTGGCTTTCATGGCTAAAGTGGGACTTGAAACCATGGTCTGTCGCTTTTTAGCCAGGTGCCTTAACCGCTAGGCCAAACTGGCTCTTGGATGAAATCTGACATTTAGAGAATTCCGATCGATAAGACAGACAAAAACAAAATGGATGGTGGACATGGTAGTATCTGGAGACAACAGAAGAGAAGGAACTTGGATTAAATCACAAAATACAAAAACCTGAGGGTGAAGGTTCATTCTCCAAGCTTGTGGGCTGGTTTCCAGATGTTTCATTATCAGGTTAGGTAACATCTTCAGTGGAGTTTAGGAGATGTCAGTGTCAGTGATCTGTTTATAAGGGCTTCAGCTGTGGGTATGTCAAGTGAGACCCTTGAAGACCTGTTCTTACAGAAGAACATTGACATTGACATCCCCTAAACTCCACTGAAGGTATTGCCTAGCCTGGTAATTAAACGTTCAGAAACCAACCCACAAGCTCGGAGAATGAACTTCACCCTCATCCTACACCCAAGATACAGATATTCGCCACTATTGCAAATACAAAAACCTGCAAATAGATGTGGAATGGCTGTAACAAAAGAAAACAAAGTTAGTACCGATAGTAATATGCATCTTGGGTGCAATTCCAAAAACAATTGGACACCATTTGACCACCATCAACATTGACAAAATCCCCATCAATCAATTGCAAAAGGCAGCTTTACTTGGAACAGACGATACCTTTAACATCATCAAACACCTGCCTATTCCAGGTTGTTGGGAAGGACTCACTAGATGGACAAAAATGCCAAATCCAGTCTAAACATCTGGCTGACTGTGCAACTAACCCTAGTGATACAGAAACGTGTGTGTGGTGCTTTTTGACTGATAGCCCTAAGATGTCTTCTTGGAAACCTTGTGGAAAAAGTTGCTATCAAAATGGTTTAGTCTAAAGGTAAGCAATCTTTTGGTCTAATTTTGCCACTGTTAATTGTTGTAATCTGAGAGACTCAAACGATTCACATTTGAATTCTACTTTTTGTCAAGGAGCTCAAAGCTTTCTCTGCCTCATTTTTTTGGAAGTCATCTAATTAGCTTTGGGTTTGCTGCAGCAAGTTTAAGGCCAGAACTGTAACCTTCACAACCCTGCTGGCTTAATGTCAAAAACAAAATAGCCTAATAGGCCTTCTCTTTGGCTGGTTCTGCCTCCTGTTTTAATAAATAAATGAGTTGGTGGCAGTGGAACTGCTGCACTATTGCTGTGGGTAGAGGTATGAATTTAATATGGTTCAATTCAAAATGTTTTGCCGCATATCTAAACACAGGCGGAATCACACTATTTCTCCATATATTAACAGCGCTGTCTTCTTCTGACAAGCTGCAATTCTCTAGGGCTTCAGACAAAGAAAGGGATTGCAATCACTTGCAACCTAATCCTTTAAATTAAACTGATGCCAAGGATTGCACTAGGAGGATGCATTTCCATTTTGCAGACCATATGCTCCCAACACTGAACTACAGCCCATCCTCTTAAGCCTTTCCATGGTTATTATCTGGCTCTAATCCAGCTATCATTTAATCAACCCAATTATTATAATGCATAGTCCACCAGCCCTAATGTTTTTCCCCACCTCCCTTCCCGAACAGGAAAGAATTATCCTTATTTTTCCTGCTTCTAATGTAGAGTTAGAAGCTCAGGTGTGGCAAGCAGCCCCTGGATTTAATTTCAAAAACCATTTGTAAAATTGTAAGCAATTTACTCCTTAGCTAGCAGCCTGCTCAAGAGGGAGAAGAAAGCAGGTCAGTCAAAGGGAGGGGGAATAGGCCGATCCCACTTGGTTGCCCAGCTTTGCCCAGGCCAAGCAGATTATTCCAGAGGATATCGACAGAAAAAGCAAGTGCCCAGCCCTGTTCTAATGTTATCGATGATGTTATCCATTCAGTTGTGTCCCAAGGGTGCTTTTTCAGGAGGCAACTGGATTTTCTTGTGTGTTTTTTTGAAGACATTTCGCTTCTCATCCAAGAAGATGCTTCAGCTCTGACAGGATAGTGGGGAATGGAAGGATTTATATTCCTTGCAGACAGCTGGTCATTTGCATCCTTTTAGAGCAGGGGTGTCAAACTTGATTTCATTGAGGGCTGCATCAGGGTTGTGTTTGACCTCAGGGGGCTTGGGTGTGTGTGGTCAAGGTGGGCATGGTCAGCTCAATGTCACTCTTGTTGGGGGCGCTTGTGGTGGCCAGGTGAAACAGGCTCCTGAGCTCAGTTTTGGGCTGCGACTGCCTCCTGCAAGCGAAAACAGAGCTCAGGAGGGCTGCCTGTAGCCCTTGTATGCGGCCTCCTGCAACCGTCTGCCAGGAAAAACAGGACCCTCCCGAGCTCCATTTTTGCTGGCAGAGGCACAGTGGGTTGGTCCTTCTCTGTTTCCAGGGCAGCCCAACAGGCCAGATCTAAGCACCCCATGGGCTGGATCCAGCTCCCAGGCCTTGAGTTTGACACCTCTGTTTTAGAGGGTCATTGAAGCACTTGGAGGTTGATCTGTGTCCTCAGGGTCACCTCAGTAGTGCTCTTGATTCCTGTAGTCTGCATGTTTTTCGTCTAGAAATCCATTCCCACTCCCACACCATTCAAAGGGTGTTCATCCCAAATTGTGTAGCTAAAAGTCTGTAGAGATTCTCAGTCATTCAGGTCATGGTTGTCCCAAAGGTGCTTTTTCAGGAGACAGCTTGGACTTTCTTGTTTTTTCTTTGAAGATGTTTCACTTCTCATCCAATAAGCTTCTGCAGCTCTGACAGAATGGTGGGGAATGGAAGGATTTATACTCCTTGCAGACAGCTGGTAATTTGCATTCTTTTCGAAGGTTGTTGAAGCATTCAATTGTGTCTGACTCTTGGGCCAGGTCTCTCTATATCTTCTGATCTTGCATTACTTTTGAGTTTTTCCATGCTCTGGCTGGTGTTAGCTTCGATGGGGTCCAGCGACGGAATGGGACAATTCGCTACAGCCAACTAATTGTGGCCATTTCACCACACTATCTTGCCATGGCCAATTCACTATGGCCATTTTGATGCAGCCAACTCACCACAGGACAGTTCGCCGTGGCCAACATGCCACAGGACAAGTCACCATTTTTGTGAATGGAAATGATGTCAAAGGAACGGTGGAGGATAACATTTATTGCATTGTTATCCCACATGGAATTTTGTGTGGCGAGTTGTCCCACAACAAGTTGGCCACAGTGAGTTGTCCCGTGGTGAGGTGGCCATGGTGAGACTGCTCTGGTGAGTTGGCCATGACGAGATGGCCGTGGTGAAATGAACTGTCCAAGACCCATCTAGCCACTGTATTCTTTGCTGGCCTAGTTTCCTTTTTCTGCTAACTTATCCAAGCATAATTGCTTTCTCCAGTTAATTCCTCTGCATGACATGGCCAAAATAAATGAGACATAGTTTTGTGATTTGCTTTCAGTAGTGCCTATGGTTAGGCAATTTAATATTTGCTTGTTGGTCACCTATGCTGGTCAAAGACTATGCAGGAACCTTCTCTAGCACCACAGCTCAAACGAGTCGATTTTCACCCTGTCCCAATTTTTTAAGACCCAACTTTTTACAACCATGAGTAGCTATCGGGAACATGATAGAGCAGACTAATCTTGCATTTGGTTGCCAAGCTGATGTCCTTGCTTTTCCAATTCTAATGTTTAATGAGCTTACAAATGGGGATCACCTGAGAAGGCCTGTCAGTCTGTCCATCCATCCATCCATCCATCCATCCATCCATCCATCCATCCATCCATCCATCTCATCTATCTTATATGCTGCCCATTTCATCAAAGGATGGTCTCTTAACCTTGTGATAAAATATGAGTTGAGGTCTCAAAGCCATCTGCAGTCCTGTAGAGACTTTTCAGAAGTGTGATTGAATTGTTATTTTTTAATGCAGTGTAGGAGGAAAAGATCTTAGGTACACGATTGGAGAACATTGGAGATTAAATCATTTTTAAGTTTTGGCTTCCCACCCTACTTCCTCACCAAATATATATTGTGGGGGTGGGGGGGAGAGGGTGGACTGGTGCCTGGCAGGGCCTTCCAGAACCAAGATTCTGCAGGAAAAAAAAATCATACCTGGTGCTAGTAAAAATTCTGAAAGTTATATAATAAAAAATTATATTGCGGCATGCTTAATTTGAGTGAAAAAAAAAACAAAAACCCATGGTCTGCTGCAGCAGTTTGTTTCTCTTTGGATAATCTGCCTAATTGGAAGTTTTAGCATGACTTAATTCTAAAAGGGCAACTAATTGCTAAGCTGTTCTGTGGGGTACAATTACCATCAGTTGCAGAAAGGTAGCGCTCAGACGTTAATGCATTCTCTTCACGAGCCTTGCAGAACCCAAAGGCTGCTCTTGGAAAGTGGGGAGCCTGTTATAATTTACCCCAAGCTTTTCTTGTACAAAATTGGGGGTTGAGATACTACTAGGTTTCTCTAGGCCAGTCTTTCCTAACCTGCACATTGCACTTCCCAGAATTCCCAACTGGATGACAAAAGAAATGGCTTTGGCCTGGATCAGAAAAATTAAGTTATGGAGGAATGCAGTGCAGGTAGTGCTCGACTTACAATAGCTTGTTTAGTGACCATTCAAAGTTACAACGGCACTGAAAAAAAATGATGTAAGATTTAAGTTTTTCACACTTATGACTGTTGCAGCATTCCTCTTTGGTCATGCGATCCAAATTCAGCCACTGCCTCATGATGTTGCAATGTCCCAGGGTCACTTGATCTCTCTGTGGATCTCTGTGGTGCACTGGTTAGAGTGCAGAACTTCAAGCTACTTCTGCAGCCAGCTGCCTACAGTTTGGAAGTTCAAATCTCACCAGGCTCAAGGTTGACTCAGCCTTCCATCCTTCCGAGGTGGGTAAAATGAGGACCCAGATTGTTGGGGGCAATAGGCTGACTGTAAATCGCTTAGAGAGGGCTGTAAAGCACTGAGAAGCAGCATATAAGTCTAAGTGCTATTGCTATCCCCTTTTGCAACCTATTGACAAGCAAAGTCAATGGGGAAGCCAGATTCACTTAACAACTGTGTTATTGGATTAAACAACGGCAGTGATTCACTTAACAACTGGGGCAAAGAAAATCGTAAAACAGGAGAAAATGTACTTAGCAAATGTCTCACTGAGCAACATAAGTTTTGGGCTCAATTGTCGTTTTAAGTCGAGGACTCCCTGTATTCAGTCAGATAGTGAATGATTAGTTATTTTGTTCAAAACAATTCTACTGGTTGGAACAGAGCATCTTTAGCCTCCAAGGTGTCTCAGTTTCCATCCACCCCAATGGTTGGGCTTTATAATGTAATTGATTTCTACAGGTCAACCAGTTTCACCTGCAGCAAGTACCATGGGATTCTTCACAGAATAGCCTGTTTCAATAGAATAGAGTAGAATAGAATAGAATAGAATAGAATTCTTTATTGGCCAAGTGTGATTGGATGTGCAAGGAATTTGTCTTTGGTGCATATGCTCTCAGGGTACATAAGAAAAAATAAAATACATTCATCAAGAATCATAAGTTACAACATTTAGTGACAGTCATAGGTTACTAATACGCAATCAAAATATACTAGGAAAATAAATAAAACAATGGAAGTTGTAAGGATACAAGCAACATGGTTATAGTCATAAGTGGGAAGAGATAGGTAATAGGAAGGATGAGAAGAATAATAGTAATACAGCCTTACTAAGTAATTTGACAGTGTTGTGGGAATTAGTTTAGCGGACTGATGGCATTCGAGAAAAAACTGTCCTTGTGTCTAGTTGTTCTGGTGTGCAATGCTCTATAGCGCCATTTTGAGGGAAGGAGTTGAAACAATTTATGTCCAGGATGTGAGGGGTCTGTAGATATTTTCACAGCCCTCTTTTTGACTTGAGCAGTGTACAGATCAATTACAATTAGCTGTAGGAAAGGGACAACTCAATATCTCCTCCAGAAGCCATAGTTTCACACTTCCTTTCTTATCATCTCCTCCTCCTCTTTTTTTTTGTATTTTGGCAGAAAGACAAGCAGAAAAGCAATGTATAAAAGGAGTGGCCTAGCTTTTTCTCAGCAGCTGTCCTCCAAATCAGAATTCCCAGCCTTTTACTTACCAGTCCAATTCAGGTGGAAACTTGTCTGCTTGTACAGAATTGGGAGGTTTTATGCAGCACTTAATAGCTGTATCCCCAGTTGGCGTCCTTTAAATAAAAGCCTAAGAAAGCAGCCATAGCATCAATTCCAATCCCCTCAGGTGGTATTTTCTAACCTTTTACAATAGAAGCACTACCCTGGATATAAAACAAGCCTGAACGTATATGAGGATTAGAAAAGATGCATAGATAGTTGTGGGAAGTTTGGTTCTTCTGGATTGCAAATGTTGAGTCTATCTAAATTTTGGTCTTGCAAGGTTCCCCTGGACCTGTCTCCACAAATCCGTGGAGCACCAGTTGAAACAGGCAATTTAGACTGGCAACAGTGAAAAAGTGAGTTCCATTTGAAGAACTAATATGATTTTATTTTTTTATTTTATTTGTAACCTGCCTTTTATTTTTATAAATAAGGGAGCAAACATACTCCACCTTCTCCTATTTTCCTCACAACAACAACAACAACCCTGTGGGTTGGTTGTGGGTTGCCTGACCAAAGTCACTAAGCTTACTCTAATGCCTAAGGTGGGAATAGACCTCTCAAACTCCTGTTTTCTAGCCTGATGACTTAACCACTACATCAAACCAGCCCTCCTAACGGCAGATATCCCCAATGGGCTTTCTAGGAACACTATGCCTGTCATGCCCCTGTCAGAGTTTGAATCCGAGAAGGAAGACAAATAGCTGACAGGGAGTGGGAGTGTGGCTCCATTGGCTGTGGAGGAAATTGGGGAAGAGCAAAGTCCAGCTGGGCAGAGCAGGAAAGAGGTAGAACAAGGGAGAGGGTGTTCAGAGGAAGACCCAGGCCCACCCCCTCTTCATCCTAGGGCATACAGGGAGGAACAGAGAAGAGAGCAATGTGGGTTGCGTGGCTTATAGGGGAGGAAAGGGCCCTGATTCCCTTCATTAGCCACACCTGGGAATGAGAGTTTAAAAGAGATGTAAGCTGAGTGCGGCATCTGCTGGGAACAAACACAAGCTTATCTTGTGTTGACTTTGGTTATCTGTGTTACTGGCATCTTTCTAACCATGTTGAATTACTGCCGTTCCTTCACATCTGGAATTCCTTCTCTTGCCCTGCCAGACTAATTACCTTATCTTGCCTTGATTGGACTCAATAGTTACAGTTTTTGTTGACCACGTTTTGGACTCGATTCTCTGCAGCCAAAGGCTGTTCCTGGGAGAGTTTTTCTCCAGCCCAGAACATAACCAGGACACTGTGGGCAAAGTTGGAGCTAATAAAGGGACTCCTACTGATCTGACTGTGTTGCCTTTGTGCCATGCCCCGGATCATCACAATACCATTTCAGTTCTTACATCTTAATACACTAGAAAAAAGGGACGCAGTGGCTCATTGGCTAAGATGCTGAGCTTTTCGATCAGAAAGGTTGGCAGTTTGGTGATTTGAATCCCTAGTGCCACGTAACGGAGTGAGCTCCCGTTACTGGTCCCAGCTTCTGCCAACCTAGCAGTTCGAAAGCATCTAAAAATGCATGTGGAAAAATAGGGACCACTTTGGTGGGAAGGTAACAGCGCTCTGTGTGCCTTCGGCATTTAGTCATGCTGGCCACATGACCATGGAGACGACTTCGGACAGCGCTGGTTCTTTGGCTTTGTAATGGACATGATCACTGCCCCCTAGAGCCGGAAACAACTAGCATGTATGTGTGAGGGGAACCTTTATCTTACCTAAACTAGAAAAGAGCAAAGAAAATAGTGGAAGAGCTCTTGCAGTGTGAGAAAAACTCGGAATGTCTCTGTTTTAGAAAAAAGTTTTTTTTAAAGTTTCTTTAAAAAGAGAGGCAGACATGGTAAATGTTTGTTAAATCATAGATGGTGTGGAAAATGTGGATTGGCCTATTTGATAATACAGGTAGCCATTGACATACAACCACAATTGAGCCCAACATTTTTACTGCTAAGTGTAAGACATTTATTAAATGAATGTTGCTCCATTTTGCGACCTTTCTCACTACAGTTGTTAATCAGTGCAGTTATCAAAGTGAATCTAGTTTTCCTATTGACTTTGCTTGTCAGAAGTTTGCAAAAGGTGGCCACATGACCTGAGACACTACAACCATCATAAATGTGAGTTCAGTTTCCAAGCATCTGAATTAGGATCACATGACCAGGGAGATGTTGCAACAGTCATTAAGTGTGAAAAACAGTCATAAGTCACTTTTTTCAGTGTTGTTGTAACTTTGGTCACTAAATGAACTGATATAAGTCGAGGAATATCCTGTATTAGAAGCCAGACTCTTCCAAGGAATCAGCTGAATGATGGAAAATTTACAACCGACCAAGGAAGTGATTCTGCATAATCAAACTGTGGTAGTAGCTACGGTTTGCTCTACCAAGAAGAGGTGAAGTTCATTTGCCAAGAATGCTTTAAATCTGGCAACTTTAAGACGTGTGGATTTCAACACCCAGAATTCCCCAGGCCGCACTGCTTTAAAGGAATTAAATTCATTCTCGTTCAATAACGCCTCTCTCACTATGTTAAGAAAAGTGGTGATTTATTATGTCCAGCTGCATGTCTCCTGTTTCTCCTGGGATCTTTGATTGTGATTCATAGCAGCCAAATACCAGGTTGTTGTTTTAATTAGAGTGTTGAAACTTGAATGTTCCTGTTGAATTTGGCTACAAAAGAGGAGCAGCACAGGGCAGAACAACGCTCCAGCTTTGGTGTAGCTCAATCCCATTGTTAAAACTCTGCACATTAGTGTCAGAGAATGAATCCAATGAGGCTACTTTCCTGAAGCCCATTGAACGTTGTTGACAGTTTCTCAATTCTTCAGTAGAAATGTTCGGTGTGAAGTTTTGAGCAGTATCATCAAAACAATAAACCTGCGGTTGTTACCGACTGAGAAAAAAATTAGATTGAAATAAAATAAACAAAACTTGTTTCCAGGGTGTGTGCATGAATTGTTTCTTCATAGAGCATATGCAAAGTTTTTAAAAAGATGGTGCTCTTCAAAACTTTGATAAGGATGTTGTTTAAAAGCAAACAAGAATAAAGTACAGGAAATCAATTCCATATCAGTTTAAACCAGGACACCTCCTGCAGCACTTTGCCGGCCAAAATGGGGATGGCCTTCTGTAGCTCTTTGCTGGCCAAAACAGAGAGTAGGGGGCCTCATGCAGCCCCCAGTGGCCCATTTTCAACCTGGATGCCAGAGGTGGTATTCAGCAGGTTCTGACCAGTTCTGGAGAACCGGTAATGGAAAGTTTGAGTAGTTCGGAATACCACCTCTGACTGGCCCCACCTCATCTATTCTCTGCTTCTTCAGTCCCAGTTGATCGGCTAGGTCTTCTTTTGTTGCCCTGCACAGAAAAATGGAGCTGGAAAGCAGGTTAAAGAGGTGGGGAGGGAATGGGATTTTACAGTATCCTTCCCCTGCCACGCCTACCAAGCCACACCATGCCCACCAAGCCACGCCCACAGAACCGGTAGTAAATAATTTTGAATCCCGCCACTGCTGGACGTCCTCCTGCAGCTCTTTGCCAGCCACAACAGGACATGGTGTGTGTGTGTGTTTGTGTGTGTGCAGATTTTGGTTGCCAGAGGCACCACAGGCCAGTCCTTTGCTATTTTCAGGCTATCCCCGTGAGCCATATGTAAGGACCCCATGAGCTAGATCCGTTCTGCAAGCCTTGAGTTTGATACCTCTGTTTTAAACCCAATGCTTCTAGTAGCAGGTGATCCCCTTGAATTATGCATCTCTGGCTTAACTAAAATACAAAAAAAGAAAGCCATGGATCTCAAGAAACTTGCTGTGATGGAGAAAAGAACATGAGTCATTCTCAAGAACTGGGCCAGTCAAAGGGCTGCTCATTTCACAAGACGTAGAGAGGGTGGGATATTACAATTACGTATACATTTTCTTAACATTTGAACAAGTGTTTACACATCTGGTCTAAGGACAGCCAGCCAAGGGTTCCTAAGTGTTTGTGTGAGAATAATGATGTTCACATGGTCAAAGACCCTTGCTGGTAATGTGAGATCCAATACTTTCCACGTTTGGTTACAATGTGGGTTCTCCACATTGCCATAGGCATTCACTTTTCATCTTGATTTTTATCAGGATCAAAATATCATTCATCTCAGATACATAATACAGCCACACACAAAGAGACATAGACACACAGGGACACACACCCATCCACTGTTGTCTGAACACAAAAAGCTAACCTTTTGCTTATGCTCCATAATGCACATTGATTTTACCAAGCTGCATAATTTAGATAAATATCTTCTTTTGCTTTATGAGACTAACCTTGTTCTTCCTTGTGTATTTTGGCAAACCAAAGAAAGTGAAGTAGAGGACAGAGGCCTCAAGGGAAGAGAATAAGGATTATCTTTCCAAAACCAGCAAGTATAATTTCAACAATATGACAAGCCTTAGCTGCTTTCAGCAAGGCCTTCCTAGATCTGCAATCACAACACACCCTTAGCTAACTCCAGCCTTTAACCTTAGTAAAGAGGACAGATTCCTCAATTAGATCAGTTACAAATCTCAAATGAATCCACTGAATGTTAAGGCGAGGGAAAGGCAACAATGATAAAATTCATTTTTGGGATTACTATAACATCAAAATTTATTTGGTGTGCAGCAATTATTCTTATCAATCTGTAAACATACAGAAGTCTTTGTAGCATCATTTTGCAATGGAAGAAATCATTTCTGATCTTTGCTTGTATATCTGTTTATTCAAAAACTGCCATTCCAATTTTAATTGTTCAAGCTGATTTACACCATAGTAGATTTAGATAATTCCCGCTTCAAAAACTGCACCACCAGTTTAGGATCACTAACTGGATTATTGATTAAAATGGAACCAAGAGTTGCACAAAGAGGATTTGAGAACCAATGCTGTAAGTTATTATGTAATACAGGCCATCCTCATTCACTGACCACAGTTAGGACTGGCAACTCCATGACTAAATGATGCAATTATAAAATGAAATGTCATATAACCAAACCCAAGTTACGACAGCAATTCTGGTTGGGTTTGTTTAAAACAATCCTTGTGGTTAAGTGTGATGTCACATGACCATGTCTTATGACTTTCTGCCAGTTTCCCTATTGACTTTGGTTATTGGTTGTGAAGGCCACAAATGGCGATCATGGAACCATGAGACACAACTATCACAAATGTGTGCAAGTTCCCAAGCACCAGAATTTTAGGAATGCTGCAATAGCTACAGCCGTAAGGACCTCTCGTAGCTCTCCATCATGAGCACCATAGAAAATTTGAACAGTTGCTTAACAAGCAGTTGGTAAGCAAGGACTATCTGTATTTCCTAATTTATAACTTGCATTCCTGAACAGTTTTTCCAATGTTTTCACTGCATCCATAATATATCAGACATCCAACAGTTTCATTTTTTAAAATCCCTTCTAGTATATAGGATGTGAGAGCCATTTGGTCTAGTGGTTAAAGGCATCAGACAAGAAATCCAAAGACCATATGTTCTAGACTGGGTCGATCTGGGTTATTTTATGCTAATGGTCCAATGCTGCTACAAACGTTTTAGAAATGGCCTGTTTTTCACCCTTTAAACTACACAACCTCATTAAAGTCCCTCCTCTAGGCTAGTTTGTCTTGCGAGTTCGTTACTCAATAGACAAATGAAATTTGTTGCCTGAAATATTCTTATCTCCTAATAGAAATTGGCAGTTTTAATGAGCATGGAATTGTCTTTCAACATCTGCCAGAGAACCAAACGAAGAAAGCAACACATTATACTTAGAATGAACGAAGTCAACTGTTATTCTTGAGATGCCATGACACTACTGTTCTCATTTTGAGAATTTTATCTTTCTTCCCACCAGGATTTGGATTTTGGCCATAGAGCGCTCATATTTATACCTACCCATTTGCATTAGTTGTGATTCTTCTTGTATGGATAGGCTTACATAGGACTATTGTCATGGAAATCTACTTCTTTCTTGACAAATTGGATGCTAGGTATCAGAAGTCCTCCTGAACAAGCACAGGTAACCACTACTTCTGCCCAGATAAGCATTAATCCAAGTCTACCATTGCAAGTGGATATATAAATGTTTACCTCCCATCCTTTAGCTGTACTTCAACTAGTCCATGTTTTTTAACCATTTGTTTAGTGATCGTTCGATGTTACAACTGCACTGAAAAAAGTTACTTATGACCGATTGGTCCTTACACTTACAACAGAAGCAGCATCCTCATAGTCAGGCGATCAAAATTTGGATATTTGGCAACCGGCATAAATTTACAATGGTTGCCGTGTTCCCAGGGTCATTTGATCACCATTTGCATCCTTTCCAGGCTTCTGGCAAGCAAAGTCAACGGGGAAAAGCCAGATTCACTTAACTGCAGGGGTGGGATTCTACCGGTTTGGCCCGGTTCTATAGAACTGGTTCCCCCGAAGAGCAGCTGACACCAAACCGGTTCACTGTGATGATCTTCTGATCTTCTGTTTGGCCCACCCACCTGCCTGGGATCTAAACTATCCTAACCCTAACCTGGCTTTTTCCTCCTCAACTGATTTGCGTAGCACAGTTGAGTGCCGCTCGTCAGCTGGAGAAGGTGAATGCTTGCCGGAGACGGTAATTTGTAAGTAGTGCACAGGTATGCACAGCGCTTGCTCACCGAACAGGTTGTTATTCCGGTAGGATCCCACCCCTGCTTAATTGTACATCCTTTGCTTAACAAACACGGTAAAAAAAGGCTATAGGAAGGGATGTGACTCACTTAACAACCAGCTTACTTAACAACAGAAAATCTGGTTCCAATGATCTTAAGTCAAGGACGATCTGTTCATAATTAGATAGTATAACCAATGCACATCTTCCTTCAGAAAACACTTCAAAATAGTCGAAGTTGAAGTGAGACTGGAGCTGGAAAAAGAACATGGAGAGAATCTTGGTGCCTTGGTGCCACCAACTCTTCATCCAAGTCCCCAAACCTGATGTAATAGTCTGGTCTAAACATACATATATTCCCTTCTACTGTATAGAACCCCAAAATCCAGATTGGATTGCTTTGTCTTAAAGATAGCAGAAAGTAGGGTTTTTTTTAATGCTATTGTCTTTCAAGACATTTTGATTCTCACTGAATAAACTGTATGTGGAATCGCTTGTTCTTGATGAGGATGCCTTATGAAGCATTTCTTTTAATATCTTATATTTGTTTTAGAAAAGTTTAAAAAATTACTGCTCTTCAAAACATTTAATAGAGTAAAATGATGCAGATAAAAACTAACTGATTATTTTCACTGGATCAGTTTATAGTAAGAGGAGAACTTTAGGAGAATTAAAATAAAGGAGCTAGCTAGAGGGTTGCTTTTTAAAAAAACTATTTCCGTTTGTGTCCAATTCTCAGAGGCTGCCTCTTGATCATTTCCAATGCACTTTAACATGGGGCTTCCTTTGAAGACCACCCCGAAACTTCAACTGGACCATAAGGCAGCAGTGTGCACAGTACTGGAGCCTCCTAAGTTTGCCCATGTAACACCTTTATTGTGTGAGCTGCACTGGCTTCCAGTTTCTTTCTGGGTGCAATTTAAGTTGTGGGTTATCATCTTTAAAGCCCTACATGGCACAGGGCCAGGCTATCTGCACATTTACCTTTCCCTAAGGATACAGTATTTATTTACCCATCCCACAGGACGGACAGAGTGGCCATGCTCCTAATCCGTTCTCCTAAACATTGC
Organism: Bungarus multicinctus; assembly: GCA_023653725.1. NCBI lineage: Eukaryota > Metazoa > Chordata > Lepidosauria > Squamata > Elapidae > Bungarus > Bungarus multicinctus. The sequence goes on along the minus strand of CM042842.1, from coordinate 51,467,976 downwards.
CATCTAATGGAAGCAGGGGTGGGATTCAAATTTTTTAACAACCGGTTCTGTGGGCGTGGCTAGGTGAGCATGATCATGTGACTGGGTGGGTGTGGCTTATTTTTTTTTGCAGCAACCCCTCCCCCCCATTTTTTGCCTCCTGGGCCTCAGGGAAGCCTCCTGGGTGAAGCAGTAAGACAGCGAGGGGGATCCCGGCACAGCTGATCATCGGAACAACTGATCATTGGGAGGGAAGAAAAATACTTTAAGGAGTGACTGGGCGGGGGAGAACACAGTCAGCGATGTTGGGCCTGCACATGATGTCACACATGTGTGATAAGGGCTGACTGGGCGGGGAGGGGAGGGATGGGCAGGGAGGGGAGGGGCCAGCCAGGGGCACAATTTGCCGATTCTCCGAACTGCGCAGAATCATAACCAGTTCTATAGAACCGGTCCGAAGCGGTAGAATCCCACCCCTGAATGGAAGACGAGAAGTGTGTGCCTTTTCTGTGGCAGCCCCTGCCTTATGAAACACTGTGCCTCTGATGTTCAGCAGGCCTTCATCCTTTTAGCCATCCTTAAGGCTTTGAAGATCCGCTTTTCCCTCAGACATTTATAAGTTTGACTTGGTATCAGATCTTTGTTGTCTTTAATGTTTTAATCTGTTTAGTTTTATAGTTTTAATATGATTTTATATATTGTTTTAACTTGTGATTGGGAGCCTCCCAAAATTGGTTGGAAAATGGACTACATAAAGCTTTTAGATAGACAGATAAACAGACAGACAGACAGATAATAAAGTCTCTGCAATTTTCCTGGCAAGATTTTTCAGAAGTGGTTTGCCATTACCTCTTTCCTAGGGCTGAGAGAAAGTGACTGGACTGAAATCACTCAGCTGGCTTTCTAGACTAGAACTCACAATCACTCAGTTTCTAGTCTGATGCCTTAACCCTAAAGTAGTTCTCTAGTTGCCAATTTCCTATAAATGACACACCAAAATCTCAACCTGGGCCACGATTTCATCAAACAAACAGTTTCAATGCTACTTACACCAATGGCCTTAGTGATGCAATGATTGAAAGAAGCAAAATATTATTCTCTTCTTTACAAAAGATAAAAATATTGTTGGCAGCCAAAAGCTGTGGCTTTTTCAGTTACTTAGAAGTAAGCTCCAATGAGCACATTGGGGCACAATTTATTGGTAAGTTGAGCACAAGATTATACTGTTTAACCTAATAAAACTTTGCTTTTGTAAGAACCAAAGCAAGCGTTTGGGCTGAGTCCCTTGTGGTTTAGATTCTTTCTCCTGTTGGCATGTGCAGCCTAATACTATTGTGTATTCTGGGTTGTGTTTTGGTTTTTTTAACTTTTTTTCTTCTCTGCTTTTTGCATCTGAGGTCCTCTGGGGAGACAAAATGGTAGACAGTATTGTTTTTTCAAACTGCTTCTTACGCATACTAACTCCCTAATACTTCCTTAAGCTAAAATAACATTTTCTCACTGTTTTGTTTGTCTTGGGCCATCCACCTGCAATGCTCTCTGTCTGACCACAAAAATTGTTTCTTGTCACTTACTTCCCACAACTTTCTGCTTATCTAAGAGCGCAACACTAAATATCAAAGCCTGCAGATATCCTTGCCACACTGCACTGTTGCTGGGGTTAAATGGAACTGGTTCTTCTTCTGCAGGGTGCATCAGGCGCTAATGTGTTCTTGCAGCTAGTTTTCCCATTGCTGAGCAACTTCTAAATTGCTGGTAATCACACTTCTGCATTCCAAGTGGATAGCTTGTTCTTTATGGTGACCTGCACAGCCTTGGATTAAAACATAAACCTGTGTCTTTGCATGCCATATCCCACAACCTCTTTCCTCATAGTTAACAGCACAGAATACTTCTGGCAGTAACAGCATGTCAGAACTGTACAGTGCTTTCAGGACCATGAAGCACATTATCCTCAATTGCTTTTAACACTTAACAACAATTCTGCAAGGCATGCAAATATTATCATGCCCTAGATTTCAAAGAAGGAAACCAAACCTGAGAAACAAATATGCATGCAAATACAGAAATCAGGATATGCTAAGGATATTTCTAATAAAGCACCAAGAACAAAAATAAAGAGCAATCTTATCATCCGTCCATACATTTTAGCTGCATTACACAGAAGAATCTGAAATAGCCAATGGTGGGATTCAACCGATTTGCACCACTTCGACCAAACTGGTTGTTAAATTGCTGGCTGGCCCCTCCCCTCCCCACCCCTTCCAGGAATCCTCACATGCCCCATTTTGGCTTTTTTTTGTCACTTACTACTCATAACTTTCTGCTTATCTAAGGGAGTGCAGGGAGGCCCACTAGGCCCAAAATGGGGTGCGAGGGGTGTAGCGTGACCCCCCCGCACCCCATTTTGGTTCCCAGGAGGCTGCAGGGAGGCCTACTAGGCCCAATATGGGTTGGGAGGGGTGGCATGCTCTCCCCCGCGGCCCATTTTTGCTCCCAGGGGGTGCAGGAGGCTGAGTGCTGCCTGTCTCATCCCCTGGCCACACCCACCATTGGCCACACCCACCCAGACAGTCATTAAGGTAGAGAACCGGTTGTTAAATTATTTGAATCCCACCACTGGAAATAGCCAGCTCAACCATTTTAGTAGTAATAAAAAGGGGCGTTGGTCTTACCTGAATGCTTCTTCTCGGGGGGCCGAAGGGAGAGTCCAGGCTGGGTAATCTCTAGTCTCCTAGCTCTGCAGATCGAGTTGAAAAACTGAGGACACACCCCCTGGTAACGGTCCCCAGTTCTTCACTCGGTCTCAGCGAATTCAGACCACCTTTTTAGGGCTCTGAATAGCTAGGATTTTAAAAGAATTTCACCCCCTGGATTAAAATTTTTTTCAGTAGAGAAGACCTAGATCAGGTTTGCCAGCTAGCCAGCTTCCCGGTTAGCCCTTTTAAATTTCGTACCTTTTCCGGCTCGCGTTTTTTTGCCTTAATTTTTTCTTCCTTTAAAAAATTTTTTCCTGGTGGACTGGCTTTTTCTTGTTTTTTGGGCAGATTGAGGCAGGAGGCGACCCTGAGAGCCCGTGTGGCCCAGGCTGGGGACGGGAGTCTGTGGCTTCATTGAACCCGCTTTCTCCCGATTTACTTTCCCTTGCAGGGAATAGAGCCACTTTGCCGCGAAGCGCATTTTTGTCTCTTTTTGTCGGCGGCAAGCAATTTTTTTCATTGGGGACAAACTTGCAGCTTGACTCCAGGATTGTCCCTTAGGGGGGGGTCTTGGTCATCAGGAATTAATTCCTGGGCCCCTACCAGTCCCCAGAGCACCGCGGCAGCGGCATGCCACGTAAGCCTGCCTGGAAGTGCGGTGCAGCCAGCACCAGGCTCTCAAGCCTCTGACCTGTCAGGGCTTGCTTCGATTCGAAGAATCAGCTATTTTTACCTTTTTTTCTTCTGACTCTGCTTGGGAATCATAGAGCTAGGCTGAGCTCACCACTTTGGGCCACAATAGCCTCCTGAAGTGGTGGACAGCGGCCGTGGCTGCAGCAGACAGCTCAGGCCAGGAATTTTTCTTTTCTTTTTCTTGCTCCCTGTCAGTGACAGTTATTTTTGGCGGGCTCAAGATGGCCGCCAGAGAAACTGATTAAGACTTGTCAGTTCCTCAGCAGGGCACAGAAAAGGCTGCCAAAGGCTCTCCTAAGCCCAGATCTGCTAGTCTGGAGGCAGCAGCTAGGATTAGAGCCAGGGCTTTAGCCCCCAAAAGACTGGGCTTTTGGGGGCCCTCCAGAGCTGAGGATAGACAGGCCAGGCGTAGACAAAAGGCCATGGGCAAACAGTTTGACAGGGCAGTGAGGTCCAGAATGGTAGATAGCAGAGCAACCTCTCAAAATTTGCCTCCACAAGAAGACAGACAGCCAGACCAACTGCCAGATAGGCAGTACATGACTGCATGGTCTCCTGGTGGCTGAGGTACTCAGGAGTTGCAGGGAAACCTCCAAATCAGGGCAGAGACCTTTCATAATTTTTTTGAGCCACCCCAGGGGAATTTGATGGAAGCACCTGCAAACCAGCTCCCCAGCAGATCCCGACCAGTGCCTGCAGCTGCCTTTACACCTATAGCAGCGGGTTTATGTCCTGAGGAGACCCAGATGCCAGAAATGCCATCCTTTATTGCTGGATTTCCCAAGCAATAAGGCAAGAATTGCAAGCAGAGGTCAGCCACCTGCGCCAGCTGGCTTGTCTTGACACTAGCAGAAGTGCCTTTCAGGAGCAAGGGCAGGCCATGATAGAACAGCCTTCCCACTTCAGGGAGCGCTTGGCATCCCCTTCTGAAAGCAGCCAATTTTATGACTCAGAGAGGGACCGCCCTCCAGAGAGGGATTTTTCAGATGAGGAGTTGGAGGTAGCAGGTTCCCTTCCCTTTAAGGGCCTTTTCCAGCCAGCTTTTTTCAAGACTCTGCTGGTTAAGGCCAAGACCACTGCCAATCTTAAAAAGGACATGATCTCTCAGGATCTTCCCATGAAGGGAGATGATCAGGAGGATTTCCTGTTCACGGAGAAAACATCTGTGGTGGACGCTGTACCTGTGCCCCAGATGCTTCTGAACTTGATAATGAAGCAGTGGGAGGCCCCGGGGGTGTATACCTGCCCCACTGGATCTGAGGTTACCTTATTCAACGTAGACAAGGACCTTTTGGACGCTATGGAGGTGCCAAAGGTAGATGGCCCAGTGGTAGCCCTAGCTTCCTCATCTGTCATCCCACCTGATGAGGAGGATGTCTTGAAGGCAGAGGACCAGAAAGAGCAGCTGCCGCTTCGGAAAGCTCATCAGGCCGACGCCTGGGCCATCAGAGCATCAACAACCGCATCCTTTTTTACTAGGGCATCATTGAGGTGGTTGAGGCACCTTCAGGGCAGAATTCCATATTGTTTGTGATCCCAAAGGCCTCGGGTGGGTTGAGAGCAATTCTCAACCTGAAAGGGCTCGACAGATACCTAGCATATCAAAGGTTCAAGATGCACTCCCTCCACTCCATTCTTCAGGGACTGTGGGAGGGAGACTTTTTGGCCTCGATAGACTTGACAGAGGCCTAGCTCCACGTGCCCATTCACCCCAACCACTGTCAGTTTTTGAGGTTTTGCTACGGCGGCCGCCATTTTCAATACAGGGCTCTTCCGTTTGGTTTATCATCAGCCACTCGCACCTTTACCAAGATCCTGGCGGCAGTAGCAGCATTCCTCAGGGCCTTACCCATAAGAATCCAGTGCTATTTGGACGATATCCTGATAGCATCCTCTTCCCGACCTCAGGCGGAGGAGGATCTGATTTCAACAATCAGGATTCTTCAGGAGCACGAGTTCTCAATAAACCTGGACAAATGCCACGTAATACCATCGACTCAACTTCTGCATTTGGGGGCTGTCATAGCCACCTTGGCTGGACAGGTTTTCCTCTCACAGGAATGTCGAGACAGTATCAGGGAGGTCACATCATTGATTCTGTCTTCCAGAGAGGCACCTATCATCTTGCTGTCCCAACTCCTCGGCAAGATGACATCATGCATCGGAATTATCCCATGGGCCAGATTCCAGGCCCGAACCCTCCAGTGGTTCCTGCTCCCTTATCAGAGGGCGAACAAGGGCGACTCCCCAAGGAGGGTTCACATTCCCCCTGCCAGTCCGTTGCTCTCTCCATTGGTGGCAGTCCAAAGCCATGGATTAGGGTTGCCTATTCAGGGAACTTCAGAAAATCACCATCACAACAGATGCCAGTCTGTATGGTTGGGGGACCCACTTGGGAGTCCAGGTCACCCAGGGGACGTGGTCCCGAGAGGAGCTCGCCCACAATATAAATTGGCTAGAGCTCAGGGCTGCCTGGCTAGCGTTCAAAAATCTAAGATAGGAGGTGGTGGGGAGACATATCCTTCTCCTCACAGACAATGTGGCTACCAAGGCCCACATAAACTGCTAGGGGGGCACTCGCTCCAGACCTTTAATGCAGGAGGTGACTCAATTGTGCAGGTAGGCAGAGAGACACCTTTTGTCCCTACAGGCAGAACACATCTCGGGAGTATCCAACGTGAGGGCAGACTGGCTGAGCAGGGCTTCGGTCGACCAGTCAGAATGGTGGTTCCAGGAGATGACAGAGTGCTTTGGTCGACCGATCATGGACCTCTTTGCTTCCCCAGAGAACACCCAGCTCCCAAGGTTCTTGTTTCGATTCCCAGCCCAGGGAGCAGAAGGGGTCAATGCACTCCGGTGCAGGTGGCCCAGGGGTCAATGCACTCCGGTGCAGGTGGCCCAGGGACTATTATATGCCTTCCCCCCTCTTCCTCTGATTCCGGGGGCAATCGAGAGGGGGGAGGTGCTCTTGGTAGCCCCTTATTGGCCCAGGCACCCTTGGTTCGCCGACCTGGTGGGTCTGCCAATCACCAGACCTTGGAGAATTCCCCCACACAAGATCTCCCTCAGCCAGGGCCCAATCGAACACCCAGATCCAGCCTGGTTTCATTTAACCGTCTGGCGCTTGAGCGGGGGATCCTGAAGTGGGAGAGGTTTTCTTCTAAGGTCATTCAGACCATCCAGGCAGCCAGAAGACCCTCCACAACCAGAATATACAATGCAACTTGGAAAATTTTCTGCAGTTGGTGCGCTAGTCATCAGCTGGAACCCACTGTTGCTTCGGTTACCAATGTATTAGAATTCCTGCAGGATGGGTTGGATAGAGGTCTTGCTCCCAATACCTTGAAAAGGGAGGTGGCAGCCTTGCCATTGGTGATTTCGGTCAGGGGCTGTTCTGCTCTGACCCAACATCCTAGGGTGAAGGTCTTCCTTAGAGAAGCCTCGAATTTGAGACCTCCGGTAGTCCACTGCTATCTCACCTGGGATTTACCTAAGGTCCTATAGGCCCTGACTTCTCCCCCATTTGAACCCTTGTGTAAGGTTAGCCTTTGTTTACTCTCATGCAAGGTGTCATTCTTGGTAGCCATTACCTCAGCTAGGCGTATCTTGGAGTTGGCGGCCCTATCCATTAGGAAAGATCTGTGCATATTCCATGCAGACAGGGTGGTTCTGCGGTTGGACCCTATCTTTCTACCCAAGATGAACTCCTTATTCCATCGCTCGCAAGAGTTGATTTTGCCTAACTTCTGTCCAGAGCCTTCCCATGCTCTGGAGAGAAAATGGCACACCTTGGACGTTAGGAGGGCCCTCCGTATCTACATCAAAAGAACCTCTACCCATAGGAAGACAGAGGCCCTGTTTGTTTCCTTTCAGCCATCAATTCTGGGGCGCAGGATGACATCCTCCACAGTAGGTTGCTGGCTCAGAGCCTGCATCGCAAAGGCCTATGAGTCACAGAGCCTTCCTGTACCCAGGAGAATCACTGCGCACTCAACCAGAAGTGCAGTGACCACTGCTGCCTGGGCGATGCAGGCATCCATTCTGGACATTTGTAGAGCGGCGACCTGGTCATCGTTGACCCCATTCATTAGGCATTACAAGATTGACTCCTTTGCCTCAGCAGAGGCTGCCTTTGGAAGGCGAGTACTGCAGGGAGTTCATGCAGAAGGGGGGCCCTCCGACCAATCCAGTTCCCACCCATAGGACTGCCATCAGCCAGCTTTGGTAGGTCCCAGCCTGGACTCTCCCTTCAGCTTAATGGAGAAGGGGCATTGGTCTTACCTGAACGCTTCTTCTCAGGGGGCCGAAGGGAGAGTCCAGTCCCACCCTGTATTCTGTCAGGTCAGAGTAGGGAGGAAATGTCCCCCTTTTTTTCGCAGTATCCACTAAGATATTTGTTGGAGGACGAGGAGCAGCTGGATTTGCTTCGACGTCGTTCAGAACTGGGGACCGTTACCAGGGGGTGTGTCCTCAGTTTTTCAACTCGGTCTGCAGAGCTAGTAATAAAAACAACCTAAAATACATACAATTAAAAAATAACACATACTGTTGAAAGAACAATATAGTTTACTGGAGTAAAACAGATTTAAAAAAATATTTCTTTTTATCCTATTTTCAATTTTTAGATATTTAAATGTTTGTTAAATTTGCTTCATCTATTTTTATTTTCCTTTTATAAATGTGTGTGCGCGCCTGCATATAGGTAAAATAATAGATAAAAGGAAATAAAAAATAGAGGAATATTTTATATGTATAGTATGCATACACCCTTCCCTCCCAAACATATGTATGCACATTAAGTAGCAATACAGTGGAGACATTTTTATAATACTATCTGTGTAGACCAGGGCTGTCAAACTTGCAGGCCACATGCGTCATGGACTGGCCACACCCACACCCAGTTTTTTCCCCAGAAGGGGAAAAAAGTCCCGATACGTCACGTGACAACACCATGTTGACATGAGTTTGACACCCCTGGTATAGACTATTCCCATCATGACACTCTGGTTTATGCAGAACAAGGTAAAGAAAAAAAAAACCTACAGCAGATTAAAAACCACAGCAGTGAGTACATGCCAACCAATGTATGATAGATTGTATGATAGAATAATAATAATAAAAAGACTTTAACTGCTACGTGGAAAGCAAAGAGACAAGATGCTATTTGCCCTTCTGGGAGAAGTATGTGTGTGCCCCTGAAGTTCCATGAAAACACAAAGCACAACTACGCCTTTTCTCCGCTGTCATCTAATTGTTGTCATGCCATTTGGCCGCAGCATGACAACATGGCTGGCCGTACCTTCAAATGAGACAGCTGATTTCACTGTGAGGCTGAGACTCTTTAGGCTCAAATCAAATCTTTTCTGCTTGGTGTGTTAAAAATTCAGAAAATCCCTATCTTAACCCAACCGGTATGTCACTCCTATTACCCCTACAGGACAAAAGAGGAAGAATTCATAAAAAGGAGTACATTTGATTACATATTATTTAATAAATAAATACATAATTGCAAATACTTTTTCAAAATGCCCATTTGAAGCAGCTCCAGCTCACACGAGGCCTGGAAACTTCACAGAACGTTCTTGTGTTGCCTTGTAGCTTCCCAAAAAAAGCAGGAAAGTATCATTCACACATTTTTTGGAACCTCTACAGGCCACGTGAGAACAGGGCCCTCTCACGTGATTTCCAGAGGATTTGAAGGTCTGGTGACATGACATGGTGTGCCATCTGTGAAATGCACATTCATAGGTTTGCCTTCAAGGTGTTGGGACAGTATAGCTTTGGGCCGTGAGGCCCGATTGTAATAGAATGTTTGAAGAGCTGGTGAACTTAGAATTAAATCTCTCTTCAGCCACAAAGCTAACTGAAAAGATAACATCTTTTCACTAAACTTACTTCCCAAGGCTACTGATGGAATAAAAAGGAAGATGGACTTTTTCTTAAATATCACTGGTATTTCATCCATCCTGGCTCCTGGAGTACCGAATGAGCTCTTGAGGACAGGAAAACTCTTCCTTGCCTATTAGATCTGTTTTATTGCTTCAGGAAGTAGGGTGGCAAAATACTTTCACATCAGCTATATTACAGCTACTTTTTCTGGCTTGTTTCTGACACTCTTAAGTGACTACTTCATGGCAGCAAAGAGATACAGGAAGTAGTCCTAAACTTAGCAACCACTCGTTGAATGACCATTCCAAGTTACAACACGGAACGTGTGGTACTTATGACCAGTCTTTGAAGACCCAGCTGTTCCAGCAGCCCTGTGATCACTTGACCATGATCTGGATGCTTGGCAATGGGCTTGCGCTCACAGCATCCCAGTCACTGTTGGGGGCAATATGGTGACTCTGTAAACTGTTTAGAGCGTGCTGTAAGTGTAAAGCATGTAAAGCAGTATATACATCTAAATGGTATTACTATCGTTATCACCATTTGCAGCCTTGTTTGCAAGTCGCTCCTGAAAGTCATTTGCATTCTCACTAACCAGGCAACAGCAACTTACCTACCAGCTGGGGTGCTTGCAAATCACCTGGAATCCATTTAATGATGGAAACGGGGAGTGTTGGAATTGCTGTCACTAAATGATGTGGTCATATGACACCATACTTTATGACAGTATCACATAGTGACTGAAATCATATTCCCAATCATCTTAGTTAAGAGAAAAGTACCATTACAGAATGTATCAAGGCTTTGTTGCTCTTTGGTGGTTATTCCAAGTTTTGCTGGTGGTTAGTTATATTCCATTATCATTATTTCAATGATATATGCAAGATCAACATGCATCTCCACACTTTGGTAATTAATTATAACAAATTTACTTGCATAAATACAGTACGGCATTAAAAAGCAAGGTGCTAAAATCCAGGGAAAAGTCAGAATGCTATCTCCAAGATCTTGGTGAAAGGATAGGCCATATATAGAAATAAGAATCAGCTAGCAATAATTCTGACCCCTTGTCTTAATTTATGAAATATGTCCCACCTTTCTTCCAATTAATGGAAATCCCAGTTTCCCACTTCAGGATTCCAGTGTTCACTGCTTTTCTCCTTTCCTGCTGGTTTAACATCAAACTTAAACAAGAATTCTGGATAATTGAAAAGCTGGCTGAAAACACTGACATTTTGGTTGATCCTATTAAAAGCACTGCATAACTGGATGTATTAAAACTAGAAACTTAGAAGAACATTTAAAAAAAGATAACACAAAAAACTTGCTTTAGGTTTGCACAATGCCTTTAGACATGGGAAAAAAGGATTAGAGGATGTGGCAGAAAAGCTTAGGAAAAAGGAATGTCATGGCAAAATAGCATTGGGAAGAGAATTGGGGCAATAAACATTTTCTGAAAGCTCTCACAAATTATATTTGCATGAATAGCTTGTCTAATTTTTTGAGGGAAAAAAACCCATGCTTTTTTCATGTTTCATCCTAAAAGTTATTGTACTTTGACCCAAAATAATACAAATTCCAGCAGTTTATATATTTCTAACCTTAAGTGACTGATTGACCTTGCCTGAATCTGGAATTTAAATAGATTTGAGTTAATACTTACCTAGACAGGGAAGTTGAAAAAATCCATGAACAAATCAATTCCATTGTATTTCCAGGAAAAGTGCAAATATGCATTTGTTACGAGAATCATATTCACTTAAGAGAAAACTTTATTTTTAACATTATTAACTGGTATTTTATTAACAATAGGAAAGATAAATACCCCCTCAAGATTATTATATAAAGTATAAAATCAGCCCACACCATAGAAGATTGTATGCTCCTTTTATTGTTTACATTTCATCAGTAATTTATAAAAAGCAACAGAAGAGTGAGTTTTTGGTCTATTGTTCTGCTTAGTGGCCATCACAGTTACTTGACTGTATTCCTTTAAGTGATTGGTTTTTATAATATTGTATTTTGAATTGTGTCTTGCCAGATCCTGGATAGATTGAGTGGCTTATAAATACTGCTAAATAAATAAATAACCTGGATCCACTAAAGTAGGAACAAAAAGCCCCTTTCCCCAGGAATGGTTACATCTTTACATGCATGAGTGCGAGATGGGCAGCTACAAATATGATGAATGCATAAAAGTGATTTATGCTCAGTTTTAAGACTTAAGATCTTTGTGACTATCCCTCCTGCACTGCTTCAGAATCCCACCTGGAACACCTTACAAGTGATTGAACACCACTGGAGTAACCTCTCAAATTTGGGTGGAATATGAGATGCTTAAGGATATTTCTAGACATTTAATTTTTTTAAAAAAATCGATCAATTCCCTTCCCGAGTTTTAAGACAACTGTCTTTTTTTTTTTTTTACTGGAGGACACTGGCCCCCATTAAAAGTGAAATTCTGTTGTCTGCTCTCAAGAGAAAGTCTATATTTACCCAAACACATACATAACATACACAATACATGCTTATATACATACATGTATACCTGCACCACACACACTTACACATATCTATTTTGAATAGGAAGTGGAAAGAGAAAACTTGAGAGTTCACAATTGGGAGTTTTTTATGGGAGAGTTCAAACAGGTCTCACCCTTGCCATCCTGACCTTCTGTAATTTTCTCTGCGCAAAAAAAAGGCATATTGCACAATGTCTTCTCATTGTCCACAGTTCTGATACCAGGAATAGTCTTAACTGCACATGCATGCGGATAAATATTATACCACTAGGGGGTGATAAAGAAAGCTGTTCCTACTCTTTTTTTTCCCCTTTCCCGGCCAATCTTCCCGCAGCCGCTGTTATCTCTACGCGGAGCTATTGAAACCTCGCGCTCGCGCTTCCCCTTTATCTCTCTCTCTCTCATCTTTCACCGGCTCTATGCTCAAAGAGGGGGGTTTTGACGTAGCCAATAAGCGTGCTCAGAAGCCGTGCGTGCCGCGCCGTGCTCCTTGTACGTCGCTGGAACGGAAGTCACGTCACAGGGAGCTTGTGACCGCCGCACGGAGAGCGACGCCGCTTCTTAACAGCGCCTAGAAACCCCCCCGAGGGCCGTCGTCGCCATGGATTACGGGGAAGGTAAGACTGGGATTTGCCGTTGCGCCCGTGGAGCGGCCTGGCCTCAAAATGGCGACGGGAGCAACAGCAACCCCGGCGGGAAACGAGCGTGCCGGCCTAGGTGTGGTGGGTGGGGTCAGTGATGGTGGGCCTTTTTCCTCAGCCAGAGGCGCGCCATGTTAATTCCACGAAATGTTCAGCGTGGGTGTCGACACAAAAGGCCCAGGGGAGCCTGAGGAGGCCGCGCTCACAATCCCCACCCCTCCCCGTGGCCCAGTATACCCGTCTGGCTTTAATCCCAATCCGAATAATAGTCCCGCCTGAAGTCATTATTCATATGGGGAGTTGTGGTGGGGGAGGGGAAACAACAACCCGGGCATAGCTTTCTGGAATGGCGTAGTAACTGATGGCGACGAAGAAAGACCCTCGTTTGAACGTCCGAACCGATTCACCGGCCAAGGGACTGTTACGTTTTTAGCTCGGGCCACATCTGGGTGGCGCCGGAATTTCGAATAGACGCAAGAAAGAGGGTTTCCTACGGTAGATCTCCGGGCGGAGGGGGCGGGGGGTATTTCTGCCTGTCATTCACGTGATCTTTGCACTTCTAAGGAAAAGCAGGTCCTTCCCACGTGGGGAGGCATCGGAGCGAGGGGAAGCCTTTCTCGAAGGTCCCCGTTAGCTGAACGGAAGAGAAGGTTTGCTTTTTTTTCCACCTGCGAATGGTACTCGATTTTGTTCCAGCTTTTTCCTCACTGTTTCCAGGCAGTTTTTTTTTTTTAAAAGATTGATTTCAGAAAATTTATATTTTCTTAAATAAATAATAAAATTACATTTATATATGGGGTTCAGTAACCGGGCCGCTTACAAAGATCAAAACCCGACATCAAAACAAAAAAAGCAGTACAGGCAGTCCTCAACATAACAACCATGGTTGAGCCCAGAATGTATCTTGTTAAGTGAGACATTTGTTCAGTGAGTTTTTGCCCCACTTTGTGACCTGGCTCACCCCATTTGTTCAGGGAATTGCTGCAGTTCTTAAATCAGGAATGCGGTTTTTTAAGTGAATTTGGTTTCCCCACTGGCTTTGCTTGTCATAAGTTCACAAAAAGGGGAATCACATAACTCCGGGACATTGCAACTGTCATAAATGTTTTTTTTTAAGCCGTTAACATTTGTATTGAGTTAATATTATAAAATACAAAATACAAAGTAAATAGAAAAGTAGTAGGGTGGGGAAAGAGAAAAGAAAAGTGAGGAAAAATAGGAGAAAAAAGAAAAAAGAAGCATTGACTTCTGACTCTCTCTGTTACAGTAAAATAATCCAAAACTCTGATTTGGGGCTTTATCGATTAGACTGATAGATCTTTATAGAAATGGCTTGTTCATATTATTATGAAAAAGCAAAAAGTTGTGATTTGATGTTAATGTCATAAATGTGGGTCAGTTGTCAAGCATCCGAATGCAAGTCACAAGACCATGAGGATGCAGCAATGATCATAAATGTGAAAAATGGTCATAAGTCACTTTTTTCAGTGCATATCAGTGAAAATAGCCATAAGTAATAGTAATAGTCATAAATTACTATAAGCAATCAAATCATACATAGGTTACTAACATGCAATCAAAACTAGGAAAACAAAACTATAAATTGTAAAAATACAAACAACACAGTTATAGTCATAAGTGGGAAGAGATAGGTAATAGGAATGATGAGAAGAATAATAGGAATGATTAATAGTAATAATAATATAATTAATAGTAATAATGATCTATCAGTGTAAATTTTGGCCATGTAAGTGGCAGATGATGGACGAAACATCAGATAAGATGGAAGGATGGGATTTTTGGAAGAATATTGATAGATACCAGTGGCAAATAGAAATGAATGATATACACTGTCACCAGTCCTGACTATAATTATATAATTATAATTTCTTAAAGACCAGAGCTTAGCAATCAATCAAAGTTATGACAGACCTCTCCCTCCAAAAATACTTAAAAAGTGGTTCTGGAGTTCCAATAGTGGCACATCTCATCCCTGAAATGTGGCTGCATTTCGGGCGCTTGGCAACAAACTTGCCTTTACTGCTGGTTGCCATATTCTGCTATCACAAGAAGAGATTTATGTTTTTTGCTGGAAACTAACTTTTTTAGCCAGTTTCTGGCAAAAAATGCACATAAGAATGCATTGACTCACTTAACGGTTGTTGCATTCACTTTACAACTACTGCAGAGAAGCTCATAAAATGGGGCTGGTCCTGTGGGTGCTTTGACTTACAATCATCTTAACTTACAACATTGCATTCTTGTGCTCAATATATTTGAAAATAATTTCTGTAAGGATTGTTACATAGTTAACTATTGATTTTGGAAAGGGTATTGTAGATATAATTTGCTAACTCAGTTGCACTTTATATAGGATGGTCAAATGAAGATATAATCATTCTGAATAAAAATGTAAAATAAATAATGAAATTAAAACATTTCACTGATATTTTAGTAATTGAGTAGTTTCATGGAAGCAGTAGGATACTTTTATAGAAATTGATAGTTGATCTCAGATTTTAATTTATTTTTGAAACAAATACATATGGAATGTCTGACCTTCATTTGCTCAGTCCCATCTCTTCTAGCTGCTTTTCTGCAAATTAGCCTTCTTAGTTGAACTGGAAGCAGAGGATAGAGAATTTTCTTTGAGTAATTGAATTTGTGTGGTCTTGCTGTGTAGTGATAAAAATCTTGATGATATCTTATTATAAACTCTTCTTGAGACTGCAATGCAGGTAGGCCTTAACTTACAACCATTTATTTAATGACCAAAGTTGTTATGGCACTGAAACATGTTATTTATTACCAGTCCTTGCACTTATATCCCAGCACCCCCATAGTCATGACGAACATTTAGCTGTTTGGCAACTGGCACATACTTCTGAGGGCGACAGGGTCCTGGGAGCATCTGATTAGCATTTGTGACATTCCCAGAGGGATTCTCATACACAAAACCAATGGGGAAAGCTTAATGACCACATGAGTCTTTTAACAAACATAGGGTTCACTTAACAATAGTAGCAATTGTTTGTAAAATGAGGTGCAATTTACTTAACAACCACATTGCTTAGCAACAGAAACTGGTCCCAATTGTGGTTGTAAATTGAGGAGTGCCTAATTTACCAATCTACAACAGTTCAGTAATCTTAATCTTTTTTTTTTTTAAAGAAATGGATCGTGACTATGGGCATGGTGCCTATAGTGGCCCAAGAGCTATGGACTCTTATATGAATCAGTCATATGGAATGGAAAGCCATGGAGGTGGCGGTGGAGGAGGAGGCACTGCCAGGTAAAATACTGAATCATTTGCTTTGTATGTCAAAGATAATATAAATATATTCTGAAGTATACCTCTATCCAATTTAAGTGTTCCTTGAGCATATTGCAGGGCATGGTGCATTAGTATGCAGAGATGTAATGTGTAGTCTTGTTAAAATAAAAATTGTATATGAAATATAATACTGCAATACATGTTTTATCACAGATCTCTTTTAAAATATTTCAGCAATTAAATATTAGCACAGAATCTAGAGCTGAAATGCTCTTAATTGGATCAGAACTGCTGCTTTTGTTTCCCCATTCTGTTTGAAAGGAACACTTAAATTTAATTTGAATAGTAATATATTTTGCAAGAATATTCATTGGTAGACGGTTTTTCATGTCCAGATTATTTTATTGGCAGGTACTAATTACACTAAAACACACTTGTGCAGTGTTTTAAAATTGTTCCTAGCACTGTAGTAGTATTTCTGATTTTTCACTGTGCCTGCAGTTGATGTCTACTAACATCAGATCATAATTTAATTCTAAATTTGGCTTTCCTGTAAGAACTCTGCATTTTAAACAAAATAACTGAATGATATATTAAACCTGGTTGCAGTCTCATTTGCATATCCTAATTCTTCAATGACAGCAAGAAGAACATGGTTGACAATTTTGATTTCTCCATTTTTTTGTGGCATTGAT
The DNA here is from genome assembly GCA_023653725.1 of Bungarus multicinctus. Lineage (NCBI taxonomy): Eukaryota > Metazoa > Chordata > Lepidosauria > Squamata > Elapidae > Bungarus > Bungarus multicinctus. The sequence continues at coordinate 51,451,584 of CM042842.1, read as the reverse complement.
AAGGGATTGGGAAATTAGCTGTAAAAGCACAGTGCTTTTCAACAATTAATATAACTAACACTGTTGTAAACTATTTTGTGAATCAGGAAAAATGTACCTACCATTTAGTAATCTGAATATGGTTGGAATTTACTGAATGCATTATATAAAAAGTTTATTGTTGTAATGGACTGCTTTGTAGTTGGCATTTTAAATATGAAAGTTTTGTATTTAAAGTATGAACTGGAGACAAGATAAAATTAGCCTTCTCATATTGTGATTGGTAATTATTTGAAGTTTCTTTTCAATTTCTTTAATTAAGAATTAAAATATAGTTAATTCTTTGGAATGAAAATGAATTCCCTTTTTGGGAGAGGGAGCGGTATAAAAGTTTGATTAAATAAATAATTCCTATTTCTGTGCAGTTTTATGACATTGATATTACTCTGCACACTTTTTTTCTGTTCTTCAATTAGTATCTTTTTAAAATGCTGCATAAATTGCTTTTTGGTAATATAGTATTTGCATGTAATGTACAGCCTTTCTCTGTGCCAAAGGGTCATTAATATTTAAGATTTATTTTGACTTTTCAGTTCTATAAAGGGAGTTTGTCTTATTCCCTACAAACAGAGGCAGGTGAATCTATGACCTTCCAAATGTTTCCAAAGTGTAAATTTTTTTAGCATTTTATTCTGGGGCTCATGAAAACTACAGCCCCACAACATTTGGAGGGCTATAGATTTCCCAATCCTCTCTGATACATTGAAAATGTAATAGTAGAAGATGACGCATAGTTAAGGAAAATTATTTAGATTTCTTCTGTAAGATATAACTGAACTATGAACCATTGAAATAACAAATTAAAATAGTTGCATTATTGATACTGTCACAGCTTCTAAGTTGAGGGCAAAGTCTTTCAAATGCTATTGAACTGTTTTAGGCATGACTTTAAACAAAATACTTTTATGAACCTTTAAAATATGCAGGTGCCTGCATTCGTTAGACTAGGTCTGGGCACAATAATGAGGTGAAATAATTTTGAGCAACTAAATTAAGTGAAATTTAGGCATTCTGAATTTTAACACTATTTTTAAGTGAAAAGTGACTCAGATAGCTTTCTGTCTGATCACAGCATGGAAATGCCCAGCCCTAATCAAAGCAAACCCTACCAAAGTAAAATATACATTGATTTTAGTTGATAAATGTCAACTGATAACTTGTCTTTTGAAATGTTTAACTTTAGTAAGCTTACTTTTTTTTTCCTCACTGCAACTTTTCCAGGTTTGGACCTTATGAGTCTTACGACTCCGGGTCTTCTCTGGGTGGGCGAGATCTGTACAGATCTGGCTATGGTTATAATGAACCCGAACAAAGCCGCTTCGGAGGTAGTTATGGTGGTCGATTTGACAGCAACTACCGGAATAGCCTTGACTCTTTCGGAGGTAGAAACCAGGGCGGGTCTAGCTGGGAAGCACCTTACTCACGCTCAAAATTGAGGCCTGGGTTTATGGAGGACAGAGGAAGAGAGACTTACTCTTCCTACAGCAGTTTTTCTTCACCCCATATGAAGCCTGCACCTGTAGGCTCTCGGGGGAGAGGAACGCCTGCTTATCCTGACAGTGGATTTGGAAGCAGAAACTATGATGCTTTTGGAGGACCATCAACAGGCAGAGGCCGTGGCCGAGGAGTAAGTACAGAATCTTTTCAGATTCTTTTCACTAGTCACTCTTTTAAACCCTTTCAAGACCATAGCATTAAAACAAAAGCACTGTATATCACACTGCAGTTTTTGCCAAACTGTTAGGGTTGATAACCTTCCAATCCGGTTTGGTGTTTACCCAGAACTTAGTACCCTGTCTCTCTCTTCATTTACACAAGTAAAAGTATTACAAGATTAGCTGCTAAGGTTTTATCAAATCACCTTTTTTTGTGAAAGGTGAATATTAAGGCAATGGGTTTGGTCTAAAAGGGGTTAAAAGGAATTGCATTTTTCCTTGTTAACACTAGCATCTTGGCTAGTGGAAGAACTCTTGAAACTTTGTAAAGGTTAATTAGAACTTTTTTTGTTTTTGTTTTGAGTAGGTTAAAGGTGCAATGTATGTATATTATTGATTTTAGAGGATAAATGCCACATAACAGATTTTGTTGAGGCAAGAAGTAATTAGTTCTTCCTACATAATGTTGGCTTACTTTAAGGTCATTTAGACTTACATGGAAGAGAAGATTTAATACATTAAAGCATTAAAAAGGATAATTTCAAAACATTGTTAAAGGGATATCATCACAATGCTGAAAGAAAAGTAACAGTGTTCTCAACTATGTTAGTCAACTATTATGTTATAATTCAGTAGTAGATGCTCTCATATGCTGGATCTAATGTTTTAGTGCAAGTTCAAAAAAACAATTTAAAGATCAAATATTACCGTACCAAATCAAAACACCATTAACAGAATCTTAAACTTCAGAAGCTTCAAGTTATAAGATGATGTCCCTTTAACTTAAATTTATAATTTCATATCTGAATTTATAAAGAGAGTTTCATTTCATTTGATCATCAATAGATGCTCTCTTAAAATTCTTTAAATACTGAATTTCAAACAGTTGGCCTTAAGAAAACAATAAAAATTTTAAAGAAGATTGGAGGATTAAATGTAGATTGGAATATTTTTTAAGTTTTTTGCATGCCTATTATTCTATTTTAATTGATTTATTCATGTAATACTCTGAAGGGTATAATTGGCATTTAATCTGTAGACTTAGGAACCCTGGTAATCTTTCTATAATTTGTTGATAAAGGAATAAACTGATTTGTTTAGTCTGGTATATTTGTGAAATTAAGTAAGTTAACTTGACAGTATTGATTAGTTTCCCTTTTTCTTGAGCTTAGTGTTATTCTTGAGAACTAACTACTTTAAGAAATAAGCTGCTTATTTATATGAAATGCATTGCACCTTTAATAGATTATGAAAATATTTGCTCGTGCAAATCTACACCTAGAAAGTGTCCTTTGATGTATGTAATATGCAGGGTGAGAATATTGCTAGACTGTTATTTACTAGAGTTCAATTTGTTACAAAGTGAAATATAGAATATATGCATGGTTTTGTTTAGTATAATGATCTCTAACACATTCTGGCCTGCTAGAAGTAAATGCTACTCAAAGTAAAGAAATATTATATAGACGTACTGCCTTTATTGTGTTTAACTTTTACTATTAAATATTTATGGCAGTTTTACTCATTTCTGCTTATATAATTTCACTCATCCAGTCAGATGAGCCTATTTTATATATTACTGTCAGTAAACAGTAGAATCTTGTGTATGTTTATTCAGAAGTAAGTGCTACTAAGTTTCAAGTACGTATTACAGATTGCAGCCTAAATTATAACTATTATAGTCATTCCTTTTCTTCAGTTCTGTCATTCAGTGCCTTAAAATCAAGGAATTCAATCATGTAGGCTCTCTTGATTATAAGATAGACGTCCAAATTAGGATTAGATTTTTTTTAACCACTTTATTGATATTCTAAACTTTTGAAATAATTTGATCTAAGAGGGGCTACTATTTTATTTTGCTCATTGCTTCTTCTGATACAATTGTAGTTTTTTTAAAAAATCATTGAGATTACATTCACTATGCAATGATCTCAACATGGGAATGGATAGACACAAGCTGCTGATTAGACTGAACTGTTCATAAAGATGTAAGATTTCTGATCAGTTTTAATATGTCTTAATGCATTGTATTAGGTTTACTTGTTATATGATGCAAAAAGAAAAGACACATTTTACAGAAGGCAGCTTTTTATCTACCTAAATTAATTGCTGTAATGCAGGACTATTCTACATATTTATAATATTTACATAATCTTAAAATTCCTGATTCACATAAAAATTCTATGTATATTTACTTGGAAATTACTGTTTTAGTGAAAATAGGAATATACAAGATATGCTACCTCAAAACAATAAATTATTTTGTCTTCTCTATGTATTTTTAGAAGAAATTCCCATGACCTTTTCTATGTAGTTTGAATTTCCTAGCATTTATTTCTGAGTTGACATGCTTGTGATTGTATTCTGAATTGTGAATAAAGTATATATACTTTGGAAATAGGAAAAATAAAGTTTGAAAATAAAATGTATTTTATATAAGCAAAAAGTTTCATAAATGAAACCGGAAACCCATTACAGTGTTAAGAAAAAAAACTTATTTGGCTATTAACAAATTTTAAGCATGAGAAATATTATACATAGAAGATCTTACATATTCAATGAGCAGATTTTAAACCATCAGAAGATTATTTAAAAACTTTTTAATCACAGTAAAAGTAACTGAAAATTTAAGGCAGAGACTTTTATGATTATTTTCTATTTTCCCCTAAGTTTTACATTTGCATTACTGTATTGTACAGTTTTGTAGAAATAATTTTTCACTCTTTGAGGCATTATTTGGAGAATCCTGAGAATGATTATGGGTAAATTCTAACAAGGCTCATAGTCTGGACCAATGATTTTGAATAAGCAGAAATCTATTTGATATAAGCACTTTAAAAGTCAAATATTTTAAAAACTAATCAGTTTGCAATCCTGATGTGTGTTAACTGAATAGTATTGCATTTTTTCTTGAGTTAAAATATTTTAAAATATGTTTTCATATAAGCTAGTTTGTTTATGGTTAGCCACATCATTTTCTAATACTTGGTCTTCACCTATTTACAGTATATGGGAGATTTTGGAGGCATGCATAGACCTGGAATTGTGGTAGACTATCATAACAAACCCAGTTCTGCAGCAGTAGCTGCACGAGGAATAAAGAGAAAAATGATACAGCAGCCGTATAATAAACCAGGTGGGACATTTATCAAGAAACCCAAACTGACAAAACCTAATGTGAAGATGAACCAAAACAAACCTAGTAAGTAATTGAACGAAAGATGTGAATTACAGCTCTATTTAACATTTTCTGAGAGGATACATTTATAATGCATTGCTGTTCCTCATTTTCCAGCCTCAAAGCCCCTTCTGTTACCAGTTCATAGGGCTTGACTTTGGTGGCACAAATTAAATTTTTTGAAATATAGTTACAAGATATTTCACTAACTTACTATGCTCTTGCTTAATACTTCAAAGGAAATTTAATCTGTTTTTATATTTTTTTTTTCTGATTGCTTTTATTGTGAAGACTGCTTGCTACATGAGATGCTGTAGGGCTATTATCAACAAAATAATAGTCCTCCCAAATTTAACATACTCTCTGCACAATTACATTATTATTGGAATTCATCCAGAAATACATGCTTTTATGGATGACCCAAGTGACATGCCAGTCAATGATTTTTTTGCATGGTTTTTTATACTTTAAATAATTATTGAATGGTTGGGCCAAAAAGTTGTGATTTCTGTTCTGAAATTTGAGAAAACAAAAATGATGTAATGCTTTTTCTACTAATAAAGTATTGATAATACAGCAATAAGACTTTATAGTGCTTTATAGCCCTCTCTAAGCAATTTACAGAGTTAGTATATTGCCCCTAACAATGTGGGTTTTCATTTTACTGACCGTAGAAGGATGGAAGGCTGAGTCAATCCTGAGCCGGTCAGGAATGAACTGCTGGCAGTTTAGAGTTAAGACTAATATCAATGAACAGGCTAACTAAAAGACGATAGAACAAATTGTACCTAGTGATAGCCATGCAAAAAGGAAGACTGGGAAAATTGGGTGCAAGATGCATGGAAGTGCAGGGAGGTCAGGGGTAAAGGTTGTAGAGTATGTACATGTGTATGAATGCTAGGAGGGTAAAGAAAGTTAGTGGGGGCATGTGTGTCTGAGTACAGGGAGGGTGAAGAAAAAGGATAATGGGTTTCTTACAAGCAGGGAAAATAGCGTAGAGTTTGTGTAATTGTACAAATTCAGAAAGCTAAGCAAAAAGGGCACAAGTTGTGTATGAATGTAGGAAGGCTAGGGAAAGAAGGGATGCTAGTGTTTGTTTTGAGCACAGAAGGACAGGAAGAGGGTGGGGGTGCCTGAATGTATGTGTGAGTGCAGAGAAGTTGAGGAAAGAGGACATTTGTGTACAAGTGAAAGGAAAAAGAGGGTGGGTGTCATGCTTGTGAACAAAGTAAGGCAAAGTAAGACTTACTTGAACAATTTGTAACCTTGTCTCTACCCCATTAGCTTTGCTTGTTGGAAGTTGACAGGGAGAGTTGCAAATGGTGATCATGGGACACTGTAACCAGTCACAAGTGTGAACTGCTTGCCATGTGCTTGAATTTTGTTCATGTGGCTACAGGGATGCTATAATGGCCGAAACTTTGAGGACCAATTATAAATCCTTTCATTCAGTGCTATTATAATTTACACTGGTCACTGAACAAATGGTCTTGACTGAAGGATTACCAGTTATCTGTATTGGATAATGACTGATATAATCTAAAATACTGATGCTTTCTGTTCACGGAATATATTAGTAATAGTTTCTCCTATATATGTAGATGGCAAGTTTAATAAATATTTACACAAGTATTGAATACATGAATAAAATTCTAATACCTGGCTAGGTTAAAAGATTATTGTTTACAAGGCTCAGTTTCTCTCTATATCTGCCTATCTGTCTGTCTCTATATGTGTCTCTATGTCTCTCTCTATCTCCTCAATATTTTTCCTTCCAATGTATTTTATCTTTTTCTCCTTTTACCGTGTTTTTAGAGTTCATACCGTTGAGTATAAAAACAAAACGTACGTATATAGTTATGTCTCTATTATAGTAAATACCATAACAATTTCACAATAAATTCTCCCTATTGAATCAGTTGTATTTTCCATTTCATTTATGACATTGCATATTATGAAAAACTAGATTCTATACTTTTATTTGAGGTTTAAAACCTGTCTGAATTTGAATATATTTTAACAGTTCTTTTACTACTAAGCATTCTTATTTCTAATCAGATTAATCTAAAATATTGTTTACAAGTTCCTATCTCCTTGTTTTCAAGTTGGTTGTCTATTAAAATGTTTTTAATTGTTCAGTGTAATTGTTCAGATATTTTTATTTCTGGATTGAGAATAAGTGTAGAAGGTTATACTGATCACTTAGGTACAATGCTGTGAAGAATAATCTTGCATATGATTAAAGCAACAGTTGTGAATGGAAGGTAAAAGATGTATAACCAATTAATGGAAAACCACTTACACAGTATGATATTATAAGCCCACATGGTCTACTGCATTTTCAGATTTAGTGTATTTTCAGTGCTCGACAAAGAGAAATTGGCTAAATTCTTTGTATTTTTCTTGTGTTTTCTTTTTATAGAGGAGGCTATTTTATACCCATTTCTTTAATTTTTCCTTCCGATTTTCTGTGTCCAAGATCCCTATTTTCTCAGTTCTCCAAAGATTTAAAATAATTGCTAGGTGAGACAAAACATTTAATTGCAGTTGGATTTTCTTGAATTTCTTCCTCCTTTCATGCTAATAGACCCAAGGATGCCAAGCAAGAAAACTACTGCAGAGGTAAAGATCTAGTTTTGGAAAACATTGCACTTTTTATCAGGCATTGCAATATACATTAAAGTAATAACTACTTTCAATTTCCAAAAAATTTTAAAAAGCAGAGAGATCTGTCTACATAGTAAGCTTTCTCGGTCTTCATGGTAGAATTTTAAAACAACATCCGCTACATAGTGTTAGAAGGTAGAATTTCTTTTTGAAGCTCTGGTTGCAATCTAGAGACATTTAAAAAAACAAAACAGTTCTAACAATATTAAATTTAAAAGTAGGCAGATATGGACCATATACAGGCAGTCCTCAAATTATGACCACAATTGAGCCCCAAATTTCTGTTGCCAAGCAAGATATTTGTTAAGTAAATTTTGCCTCATAACCTTTCTTGCCAGTTGTTAAGTGAATCATTGCAATTGTTTAGTTAGTAACATGGTTGTTAAGTGAATCTGGCTTCCCCATTGACTTTACTTGTAAGAAGGTCGCAAATGGGGATCACATGACTTCAGGATCTCACTGCCATAAATATGAACAAGTTTTCAAGCATCTGAATGTAAATCACGTGACCATGGTGATGCTGCTATGGTCATAAGTGTGATTTTTTTTTTTTTACTTTTCACAGTGTCATTGTAACTTTGAACAGTCACTAAATGGACTGTTGTAAGTCGAGGACTACCTTTAATTTTAAAGTCTGAATTTCTTAAGAAATATTTAAATGTATTTTGAACAAAACTAAAACAGGAACCATAAAAGCTTTGAAGAGGTATTTTGCAAAAAAAAAAAAGTGAATTAGTCTAGACTCAGTTTCACTAAAAAATAACAAAGGTCTTCAAAATCTAGGCAAGCAATGTTCAGTTTTTCCACATTATGACCATTTATTTATGTAAAAAAGATTCACCTGTCATTATTTAAATCTGAAATATGATTTTGTTGGCAATGAAGCTATATTTAAAAAAAGATTGTATCAGAATCTCTGAGCTACTTCTGAGTTCTCTATAGTAGGGGTTTCCAACCTTGCCAGCTTTAAGACTTGTGGACTTTAACTTCCAGAGTTGGCTGAGGAATTCTGGAAGTTGAAGTCCATAAGTCTTAAAAGTTGCCAAGGTTGGAAACCCCTACTCTATAGATACATTTATAAAAACAGTTAATCCTTTGAATTCTCGAATTCTCTTTAGGCAGCTGACAGTTTAAAATGGTGATTGATTGTGATCAAGTCAGTATTGACTCCTGATAACAATCTAGAATAGATTTTCTCCATAAAGATCTGTCCCTAATCTGATCTTTCAGGCCTTCCAATGGTCAAATGGCAGTGTGCAAAAAAATACAGCAACTCAACTTACAGTCACAACTGAGCTCAAACTTTCTGTTGCTAAGCAAGGTTAAGTGAGTCGTGTCCTCTTTTGCCATGGTCTTTTTGCCATGTTTTTCAAGCGAATCGCTACAGTTGTTAAGTGAATCACATGATCTTTAAGTGAATCTGGCTTCCCATCAACTTTGCTTGTCAGAAGCACCCTGGGAAGATGACAATGCCAATGACAATCCTGGGGTGCTGCAACCATCTCTTTGAGTTGTTTTTTTTAGCACATTGTCACTTAAAATGAGTGTTCTGGTACTGATGATCTTTACTTTTTACTTACTGATAATTTTATCAGGTATTGATTTGAAAATAGTCAACTACCAGCTGTTCTTCAACAAAAAATGACTAGGTTTGTTTATTAAAACTTTCTTTTTCTTTTTAAATAAACTTTATTAATTTTTCAATTAAAATAAACAAACAACACATACACAAATGTAGAAAAGAAGAAAAGAAACAGTTGAAAAGTAAAAGAGAAAAGAGAGAAAAAGAAAAAAGTTAGAGTAGAAGGAAAATCAAAAAGTGATTAAAACAATTTCATATTCCACTGTTTGTGGGTCATTATTTCTATCCTTATTTTATGCCATATTTACAAGTAATCCTTAATGTAAATGTATAATTACCACTACGATTATAGCTTATCCTCTTTTACAATATTATGTAGCCCATCTTTTATCTAACCATTCATACCAGCAGTATACCAGCTCTCATAGTACATTGATGTTTCTTTCACTTTTAATGCTATGGTTAATTTATCCATTTCTGCACAATTTAGTATTTTTTGAATAATCATTTCCTCTGGTGGAGTATGAGGCTGTTTCCAACATTGTGCAAAGGCCAATCTAACTGTCGTCAACATATGCAATATTATATACTTCACTTTTTTTGGAAATTGTTTATTAAAGATCCCTAATAGGAAGAACCCTGGTTTGAATTCAATCTGTTCTGTCGTCATTTCCTCCAGCCATGTTTTAATTTTCTGCCAGTATCTTTGTGCTTCTATATAGGACCCCCACATGTGGAAGTATGTTCCCTCCTTTTTTTTGCATTTCCAGCAGTTCAGACTCATATTGGGGTGCATCTTCGCCAATCTTGCCACCTATAAAGCATTTTGTAAGCATTTTCCTTGTACGATGACGATTTTGTGATTTTATTATTTCTATTCCAGACCCTCTCTCATTTTGTTAAGATGATACTACGTCCTATGTTCCTACTCCAGCTTATCATGTTTCCTTTATTTCTTCTTCTAATTCTGTCTCTAATAGATAATTATAAAATTTTGTTATATTTTTTTTTGTCTGGGCCTAAGAGAATTTTGTCCAATTCCTGAGGTTTATTATAAATTCCAAATTCTTTCTTATCCTGTATAAATCTGTTTTGGACTTGAAGGTGTGCCCAACGGTCAATTTGTAGTCCCTGTTCTTGGAGGTCCTGCCATGATTTCAAATTTCCTTGCAAATCCAATAAATCCTTATATTTAATCATCTTGGTAATATCCAATTATTAGGGTGTATCATCGCCTCCATAGTTGAGATCCAGATCGGGATCTTTAAGTAATATTTTTTCCTTACTTTCTTCCAATTGGTCAGGAGGGCATCTCTAATTAGGTGTTTGTGAAAATATTTCTGACTAGTTTTCCCTATATCCCATAAAAAGGCACGCCACCCCCTCTATAAGTCATGACCTTCTAGGACTAGAATTCTCTTGTTAGTTAAGTTCACCCATTCTTTCAACCATACTAAGGAGGCTGTACTGTGATACAGCTCCCAGTTTGGAAGAGCCATCCCTCCCCTGCTCTTCATATCCTGCATTGCCTTTACATTTATTCTCAGTTTTTCCCTTGCCAGATAAATTTTGAAATTATCCTATTGAGTTCCATAAAGTATTTTTTATGAATTTTGATTGGTATCGTCTGAAATATATAGAGGAATTTTGGAAGAATAGTCATTTTAATGGCAGCAATCCTACCTAATAAAGTTGTAGGTTACCCCATATTTCCAAATCTTTCTTTACCTGTTGCATTAATTTATCATAATTGTTTTCTTTTAATGTCTTGCAATGTACTGTCAACCTTATTCCTAAATATTTAATTTTCTTTATCACTTGAATTCCCATCTCCTTTTCTAATTCTAATTTCTGTTTTTCTGTTAAATTTTTAGTCATTAATTTCATTTTCTTTCTATTGATTTTAAGTCCTGCCACTGCTCCAAATTGTTCTAATTCATTCATCAGTTCTTGACCTCTCTATTGGTTCTTCAATAAACAAACCCATGTCATCGGCAAATGCTTGCAACTTGTACTCTTCTTTCTTAACCTTTAGTCCCTTTATATCTGAGTTTTGTCTAATTCGCGTTAGTAATGTTTCCAAGGATAATATGAAGAGCAGGGGTGAGAGTGGACAGCTCTGTCTAACCCCCTTCTCTATTTTTATCGGTCGTGTATATTCCTCATTAACTATAATATTCGCCTTTTGTGTGGCATAGATAGTAGTTATAATATGTTGAAATTTAGTGCCTAAGTTCATATTATAAATTTGTTGAATTAAAAATTGCTAATTTAAATTGTCGAAAGGCTTCTGGGCGTCTAGAAACATCAGGGCTATTTGTTTTTCAGGGTGGGCTTCATAAAATTCCAAAACATCTAGGACTATTCTTAAATTATTCCTGATTTGCCTATTTGGGAGGAATCCATTTTGATCTTTGTGTATATACTCGTTCAGGATTCTTTTTAATCTATTTGCTACAATAGTAGCAAATATTTTATAGTCAGTATTAAGCAAGGAGATTGGCCTATAATTTTGTATATTTCTGGGGTCCAAATCCTCCTTCGGGATTAGCAAAATCAATGCTCCCCTCCATGAGTCTGGCATCCTGGCTGCAAGTAAGTCATCGTTAAAAACTTCCATCATGAAGGGTCCTATTTGTTCTGTTGTTGCCTTATAGAGTTCCCCTGGGATCCCGTCTGGTCCTGGAAATTTACTTTTTTTTGGTTTTCTATTACTATTTTCAATTCCGACCAGGTGATATCTTTATTTAATAATTCTCTCATCTCTTCCCCAATTATTTTATCCTTTGTTTTGTCCAAGTAATTTCTTATTTTATCCTCATTTACTCCCTCATTTTTATGTAGATCTTCAAAGTATTTATGGGCAATTTCTTTTTTCTGTTCTATCCCATGTTGAGTATCACCATTTCCATCTATTAGTTGGTAGATTAAAACTTTTTCTAAATGCTTCAGTTACTGAAATATATTTTGCAGTCCACAAGTACAGTAAAAAAAAAAAAGGAAATTGAAATTCCCTGTTGTGTTTTGTTGTTGTATATAATCTATACGATATGAAGTGTTATATAACTTGCTACATAAAAGTTTCTTGTTTTATAAAATTTTGGACATCTCATACTAATAGGCTTTTCATTAAACTACCTTGCACTGACAAAAAATCTGCACTGCTCTTAATAATGAAGTGGACTTATTTCTACCTCCAATTGCATCATTTTCAAAATTAAAGTCCATTTAGTCTACCAGTATGTCTGTATATCTATTAGGTAATGGTACTTTAGCAAATGTTTACATGTTCCAGTCTCAACTCTCCAAATAGAGGTATCAACTTCATATATGGACTTGAACATCCCTTCTCCAGATCTGTGCTAGGCTAGGATTTAAAATTGTCTGCTGAACTTGAAACCTAAGATGTAGCAATGTCTCTCTGCAGAAGTCAAGCAAATAATTTACAAAGAAATTAAACAGGATTTTATTTGCATACTCTTTGAGCTTCAGACGTAAGATGCAACATTGCAAGTGTATCCCTGTGGAGTATTGGGGATATTTCTGGGTGGCAGGGGCTAGGACAGTCAGGGTGGATAAAAATCAATGATTTTTTAAAAAAAATCAGATTTTTTTTATTTAAATTGGATTTTTTTTAAATCGGATTTTTTTAAATAAAATGCTTTTTGAGGAAAATATATTACCATCCAAAGGTTATTCCATCATGAAATAAAGAGTTTTTTAATTATGTAGAATAAGGCTGTATATGTTTAATTTTTTTGATAAATTCCATTAATCCATTCACAATGTCATGCTCTTCCAGAGGTTTTTGTAAGATTATTGGGCAGTTTCTCTGCCTACAAGATATTATCAGATGCTTGGTTTACTTTTGCAGTTCTCAAAACTGAATTTGACTCAGCAGAGATCACATGCCTCTTCTTCACAGCAAAAATGTTATAACATGAACAGAGTTGAGAAAGACTTTAATCCTATTGTTCTACAAACCTATGAATACAGAATCAAACCCTTCAGTGCTAAATTTCAAGAAGTTCAGTGAATAGAATAGAAATAATATTTTTCTGATTGTTTGGAGTGGAATAGATCTGCGCAAGAAGAAAGTGAAACTAAGTGTGAGGAGGGAGGGGAAGCAGACAAGCAGTACAAAACGAAAGTGAAACTTTCTGAGCACAATACTGCACAGCCACAGACAGACAAGTCTTTGGATTTCTTAAAATATATATATATTGTTTAGCCAAATTAGTTAACAAACATGGATGTTTGTTTAAGCAAATAACATATGCTGTAATGTTATTGTTTCAGTTGAATAAATCTATTTAAATTGTTATTATTAAGGTAATGATTATTTTTCTCCTTCCTAAGTACAACAGAAAAGTTGTCCAAATATGAATGATTAACCTATTAAACTGGGGATAAAAAAACTAATATGAAAAGTTGTTATTCTAAAAATCTTCATCTACTTGCATATTAAAGTTATACCAGCAAGAATTAGTCTTTATGTAGAAAACTATGATTTAAAACAAGCCTTACTGACTAGTGATTTAAATTGTGATTTAAATCGTGAATTAAATCAGTTTGATTTAAATCAAATCCACCCTGCGAACAGTGGTGGAGAATCATCTTTTTATTATCAAATTCCATGATCACAGGAGGGGAAAAAGTGTTGGATTGCATTCTAAAGATAAACAGAATTGGTGGTGGATCATGGCTTGTTTCTTTCTTCTCCTTGCTCTTTTTTTCCCCACACAGACTTTTGGTCAGCTGTTAGAATTAAAATTATGTCTCACTTACATGAATAGTAGTTTGTTTTTATTTTGATAAGCCTTTAAGTTTTGCTGTTTTTTTATCATTCTCTGTGATTCACTACGATTTCATACTCAAGAGACCAAATGCTAAGCATCAAGCAATGTTTCTTTAATGGGCAGCTTTCTATGACTACACCCCCCTGTCTTTACAAATGCAGAAGAGATTCTAATGCAGGGAGAAGCAACTTCCTCGGAAGAAGCAACTTCCTGTGAACAATGGATAAACAACAAGAAGAAACACCGGAGGCAGAGAAGGGGTAGAGCGGGAATTTTAGGTAATGGTACTTTAATTATTTAATTATCAATTGCAAATCATTTTATTCTCTACAAGAGTTCTCCTAATTGCTGTGTATGTTTCTCCACAAGCTTGTGTAAACAATGCATTACGAACTCTAGCTGACCAGATTATGTGGGCTGAAGTTAAATATCTAGATTCACTACTCATTATGTTAGGAGATTTCAACAGTGCTAACTTAAAGGAAAAAGCTACCAAAATATTTTCAGCATATCAATTGTCTCACTAGAGGCAATGTTGCTACACAACATTAAAAGATGCTTATCGGTCTTTACCACGAGCAGCTGTAGGACTCGCTGATCATTGCTTGATTCACCTTGTACCTGTTTATAAGACAACGACTTAAAACCATGAAACCAACAATTAAATCATTGAGGTCTTGGACTGAGGAAGCAAAGCTAAAGCTACAGGCTTGCCTTGATTGCACTGATTGGAATATTTTTGAAGATATCTCTTCAGACTCTTCAGATGAATTCACAGATACTGTAACATCGTTTGTCAGTTTTTGTGAAGGACTATGTGTTTCGACCAGAAACCTGCAGTATTCAGTAACAACAAACCTTGGTTCACAGCTAAACTTAAGCAGCTCCGTCATACCAAAGAGGAAGCCTACAGAAAATAGAATGTTGTACAATCAGACCAGAAATGTATTAACAAGGGAAATCAGAGCAGCAAAAAGAAGCTATTCTGAAAAGCTGAGGAATCAGTTCTCAACAAATGAAAATGGGAAACTCTTAAAAATATCACTGGTTACAGCAAACCTCCTTCCCTTGCTGAAGGAAATCAATAACTGGCAGATGACCTGAATGTGTTCTACTGTAGGTTTGAGAGAAAACTACTGCCACCTATCTCCACAATCCCCATCTCAGACATACCAACAACAGCCAAGCTTCCTACAACTGAACCCATCCCATTGGGTCCACCACCTCTGGTGATTACAGAAAATGAGGTGCAAGGTCTATTTCACAGACAAAAGCCAGGAAAGGCATCAGGCCCAGACAAGGTAACACCTTGCTTAAAAGCTTGTGCTGACCAACTGGCCCCCATCTTCACCCACATCTTTAATAAATCACTAGAGATGTGCTATGTTCCTTCTTGCTTCAAATGCTCTACTATCATCCCAGTGACGAAGAAACCCTCCATCAAGGAACTGAGTGACTTCAGACCAGTTGCTCTAACATCTGTAGTTATGAAAACCTTTGAAAGACTAGTACTGGCCTGTTTTAAAACCATCACGGACATGTTGTTAGACCCCTTGTAGTTTTCCTACCTAGCAAATAGATTGACAGATGATGCTGTTAATATGGCTCTACACTACATCCTACAACATCTTGAATCTCCAAAGACCTATGCAAGGGTTCTCTTTGTATACTTCAACTCAGCATTCAATACCATCATTCCAGATATTCTTCTAACTAAACTAAATCAGCTAGCTGTACCTTATACACTTTTAAATGGATCATAAGCTTCCTAACAGACAGGAAGCAGCAGGTGAAGCTAGGCAAAATCATATCAGATACCTGTACAAATTAGCACAGCCCCCCCGGGTTCTCTCTATACCAATGACTGCATCTCAAAAGATCCCTCTGTTAAAGTACTGAAGTTTGCATACAATACAACAGTGATTGATCTCATTCGAGATAATGATGAATCTGCATACAGATGGGAGGTTGAACAACTAGCCTTTTGCTGCGAATGGAACAATCTTGAACTAAACACACTCAAAACCATAGAAATGGTGGTAGGTTTTAGGAGAAACCCTCCTATACTACCATCTCTTACAATACTAGACAACACAGTATCAGCAGTAGAGACCTTCAAGTTTCTAGGTTATATCATATTTCAAAACTTAAAAACCAAAACCATCATCAAAATATCACAATAAAGAATGTTCTTTCTGCACCAACTCAGAAAGCTCAAACTGCCCAAGGAGCTGCTGATTCAGTTCTACAGAGGAATTATTGAGTCTGTCATCTGCACCTCTATAACTATCTGGTTTGGCTCTGCAACCAAACAAGACAGACACAGACTTCAACGGATAATTTGAACTGCAAAAAAAAATTGCTAACAACCTGCTTTCCATTGAGGACCTATATATTGCATAAGTCAAAAAAGAGACCCCTCACATCCTGGAGATAAATTGTTTCAACTTCTACCCTCAAAACGATGATATAGGGCACTGCACACCAGAACAACTAGACACAAGGACAGTTTTCCCCTGAATGCCATCATTCTGCTAATTCCCACAACACTGTCAAACTACCTAGTAGGGCTATGTTACTATTCTTCTTCTCATCCTTCTATTACCTATCTCCTCCTACTTATGACTATTACCAGTGATGGGATTCAAAGAATTTAACAACCAGTTCTCTGTCCTAATGACTGGCTAAGTGGTCATGTGACTGGTGGGTGTGGCCATCTTGATTGGTTTCACCCTTGGGAAATTTCTCCTTAGTCTAACTCACAATAAAATAGCACTGTTAGAAGCTATTTAGAATAGAATAGAGTAACAGAGATGGAAAGGACCTTGCAGGTCTTCTAATCCAACCCCCCCTGCTTATGCAGGAAACCCTACACCACTTCAGACAAATGGTTATCCAATCTCTTCTTTAAAACTTCCAGTGTTGGAGCATTTACAACTTCTGGAGACAAATGATTCCACTGATTAATTGTTCTGTCAGGAGGGGCTCCTATAAAAATGAGGGAATCTATTTTCCAAAGCACCAAAAGGCATAACAAAAAACAATGGATGGAAATTAACCAAAGAAAGAAGCAATCTGGAACTAAGAAGAAAATTTCCTAAGGGTGAGACTAATCAACCAGTGGAACAACTTGCTTTTAGAAGTTGTGGGAGCTTCATCACTGGAGGCTTTCATGAAGAAATTGGAGGGCCATTTGTCAGAAATGGTGTAGGGTCTCCTGCTTGTGCAGGGGGTGGGACTAGATCAGGGGTCGCCAACCTTTTGGACCTCAGGGACCACCAAATTCATAATTTTAAATCCTGTGGACCAGAGACCCTGGGAAAATCCCCCAAAAAGTCTGCAGGAAAATTCCCCACCCCATTTTCCTACCGATCAATCATTCTTTATTTGGGATCGCAGGATACCGTCTCCAGCTCCATTCTCAGGAGGAGAGAGAGAGAGAAAGAGAGACTGACTGACTGACTGACTTTTGGCTTTATGCAAGAAAAGCAGCAGAAGTCTTTCTCTCTCTCCCCCAAACTCTGCCAGAAATGAGTCTTTGCCAGCACAGCCTCTTGGAGCAGGAGGCCTTTCAGAGTCCCAAAGACTCATTTCTAGTGGAGTTTGGAGGACAGAAAAAAAGACTCGCTGCTTTCCTTGGGTGCAGTCAAAAGAAGCGGAAAGAAGCAGCCCAATGGCTAGGTGAGGCACGTGGGCCGAGTGGGGCAAGTTCCCCCCCTCTCTGCCCTTTCCCCACTCCCCTCACTGCCTTGTGTTGTTTGCAGTGCAAGTGCAGACCATGTGAGTGCCATAGCTTTGTGTTCTTGCTCAGCCTGGATTAAGTGCTTTGGGGGTGACATTTCTTTGCGAACAACCAAAATTTTCTTGTGGACTTATCAGTGGTCCCCGACCCACTGGTTGGCAACCACTGGACTAGATGACCTACAAGGTCCCTTCCAACTCTTGTTAATCTGTATGACCTGTAAGTTTTTATTGTTTCTGTGCTGGCTGCATTCCTGCTGTTTTGTTATCACAACTAGGTATTCATCTGTTAAATGGTTCTTGGCTGCCTGCCCGGAGCTATTAACTGAAGGGAGAGAGAAGGAAAAAAAAAACCTCTCTTTCACTTTATTTCCCCCCTGAGTTTCAAAGGGGCTAGAATTCTTCTGCCTAAGAAATGACTGGTTATTTCTTCTTTTTCTTTTCCCATCCTTTGGTTAATTACAAATGAGCAGGAACATCTGAGGTGTGTGTGAGCTACTGGAATTGTTAGGCAGGCAGCCTTGACTATTCAGCTGGTTCACAGAATTCCACAAAGAGATTCCACAAATGATTCTCCCGAACTGGTGAAAACGGGCTGAATCCCACCACTGACTATAACCTTGTTGCTTGTATCTTTACGAATTATATTGTTTTATTTATTTTCCTAGTATGATTTGATTGCTTATTTAGTATCCTATGATTATGACTAAGTGTTGTATCTTATGGTTCTTGATGAATGTGTGTATATATATATATGTGTGTGTGTGTGTGTGTTTTCACGGGTACAGGTATGCAGGTCTTGGTGTTTTCGGGTCTTTTTCCATGTAAGATTTAGAGTATCTTGGCAACGTTTCGACGAGATGTCGCCAAGATAGTCTCAATCTTACACAGGAAAAGACCCGAACACGCCAAGTCCTGCATATATATATACACACACACATATGTGTATGTGTGTGTGTGTGTAGGTCTTGGCATGTTTGGGTCTTTTCCTGTGTAAGATTGAGACTTGGCAACGTTTCGACGAGATCTCACTCGCCAACTTCAGGCTGGTGTTTCGGTTTTGTGCTTATGCGAGCAAAGCGTGATCTGAGCTGCTGTCTCCCTATATATACTAGGTGGGGAGGTTGGCTGTGTTGTCTTTTCTTGATTGGTTGATGGAGTTGATGTTTGCAGATTGGCTGGCATTTTCTTAAGAACATGTGTGGCTGACATATTGGCTGTGTGTCTATCAGCCTCCTGTGTTGTAACAACTTGGGTAATGGGCTGTGTGATGACCTTCTGAGTTCTACTGTTTTGATATCCTGGGTCTTGTGCTGTAATCTCCTGGGTCGTAATGACCTGGGTAATGGGCTGTGTGATGACCTTCTGAGTTCTAATGTTTTGACCTCCTGGGTCTTGTATTGTAATCTCCTGAGTCGTTGGCTGTGATGCAACATCCTGAGGTTTTGTGGTATAGCTTCCTGAGTTCTGTGATGTGATATCCTGAGCGGGTGACTGTGATGTGATGTTCCGGGTTTTGTTTTGGCTCTGAGTTTGAGGCCTGGCTCTGTGTTCATGGCGTGTGTCAGTTTGCTTGGATTGGCAGTCGGGGTGTGTGGCAGCTGGTGATGTAGCTGTATAATTTGTGACAGTTGATAGAGCTAGGTGTCTTTTGTTCAACAAAAGGGAATCAGAAAGTCTTCCCAATTTCTGTGCTATTAGATTCATACATTCATTCTGATCGTGCCTAGATAATGAAAATTGTAGTCATTTCCAAAAATATTTGTTTAATACTTAGTTGTTTTTTCCAGATTGGATAGTTTTGTCAACTGGGAAATTGATAGCTCATTTAATATCTGTTTTTAATAAGGTAGACTTTTATTTCAAAGTGACAAGTAATAGAGGGAACAGCTGTTTGGCTGCTTGAAAATCATGTCCAAATTGACAAAGAAACCCTCATTTGACATAAGGACTGAAAGCTTACCTCCCTTATAAGAAGGCAGCGCCTTAAATAGAATAAAATACTAAAGTTATCTTTTATGGCATGCAATTAGAAGTTTAGAAAAATAAGGAATGTTATACATTTTAATACGTATGTTGATTTTCCCTAGCCATATAGGGAAAATCAGGAGGTCTATTCTTGAATTTCTGATTTATTTATTTAACAAGTTTTTATAGAGCTGTCCATCTCACCGAGTGTAAGACTGGGCAGCATCCAACTAACACAACCATAAAAACATTTCAAAAATAAAACAAAAGCAAGAGTGTAGGATAAAACATCCCATTAGACATAATACAACCAAGGTATCTCCAAATGTGCTGAAAAATCCCTGCAGGTCCTTCTGAAAGGCTAACCTCACCTTAACCCTGCCCTGTGGATTATGTTCCACAGGGTGGGAACCAAAGTAGAAAGGGCATATTGTTTGGGTCCTGTCAAATGGACCTCTTTAGTAGACAGGACCTTGGGCATACCCTTCTTGCTGGACCTGGTGGGATAGATAGATGGGGTTAGGAAGAGGAAGATCCTCAAATAGCCTGGTCCCAGGCGATGTAGAGCTATCACACAGTAGAAGTTCCCCTTTTTATTTTGTTTTGTTATGAGATATCTGTGCATTTTCTTGTCTGTTTCTGTAAGCTGTCTTCACAATAAAACCAGCAAATATTTAGTTTTAATAAATTTTATCTAACAAACATGAGATTATGGTAATTATAGGCCCACCAATTGAGGCGATCTCCCATTGTTATTCTCAGCATTTACTTAGTGCCTTTATTATTTTGGCACATTAAGTCTGGGCTTCAATTCTGGATATTATTCCTATGAAGATGGCCCTTAAACATACATGTATCACAAGGTGTTAAAAATGGCATTTTTTCCTTTTAATTCAACAGCATCCTAATAGGTGCCATCATCCCACATGGCATAAATTATCCCTCCTTATGAAATTCTAAATAATGCTGAAAGGTAGTAGGGTAAGTTCAAATTTTCCCTTGGTTAAAGTCTAGAACCTAAGTATTTATTTAACTCTTAATTGTTTTTAGGCGTCAAGCCAGAAGTAAAAAATGAAGAGGAAGAAAAACGTCGAATTGAGGCAAGAAGAGAGAAGCAAAGGCGTAGGAGGGAGAAAAATAGTGAAAAGTATGGTGATGGTTACAGGTTTGTGGTGGAAATGTGAATTTGTCTCACCCATAATTCAAGGGCATGTAGCATAACAATAGTACTTACTCTAAACTGCCTTGGCTCTGTTTGTTTCATGGTGTTGTATGTTCAAATCTCAGTACTTATCCTATCATATATCTGGGGTTTTGCTAGGGGTAGGGAAGGGTGATTTATGGGCATAATAAGCCATTATATGCAGGAAATATTTTGAAATCCCCAAGAAATCTTCGACAAGAATAGAATGCCCGTAAGCCATCTAGAGGAGTCACCTTAATAATTATTTAGATTTGGTAGTGTAGAGGAGTGGTTTTGTCAATGGTACTTTTTTTCTGATGCTACCAGATCTGATCTGCAAAAATTCAGATAGCAGAGACAAGAAAATTCTAACCTGGTGCCATCTGGTGGTTGAATGGTTTCTTACAGTTCAGACTAAGTAACCCTGTTTCTTCGTTTTTTGTTTTTTGTTTGTCTTTTTATTTAAAAACCGCATTACACAGTTTTGTTTTGCTTTATAAGCTAGCAGTGGTAGCTAAAGGTTTCAGCCAGAAAATTTTAGATTCAAATTTCACTTTGTCCATAAACTTATTGTGATCTTCAAAACACTAACTCACAATCTCACTCACGATGGCTACATTTGTTATATAGTTGAAAAATGTTTAAGTATAGGGATGCATTTTCATTAGTGTTTAAATGCTTGATAAGATAATTTCATTAATCAGAATATCCAGTTCTCTTGATTCAATTAAACTTTGATGGATTAGCTACTCAACATGTTACACTGACAACGTGCCTGTATCTTCTGCTAGAATGGCATTCACCTGCTCATTCTGTAAATTTCGAACCTTTGAAGAGAAAGACATTGAAGCTCATCTTGAAAGTGCTGTTCACCAGGAGACTTTAGATCACATTCAGAAACAGACCAAATTTGACAAAGTTGTGATGGAGTTTCTGCATGTGAGTAATTATTTTAATTCTGTAAATCCAGGTAACAGTTCAATTAACAGTTTAATCTTCCGGGTTAAAAAACATCATCATAAACAATAAAGACTGTTGTAAAGCCAAGCATAGCTATTATCTGTTTAAGAAATATTTCTACCGTGTGCTTTTAAACTATGGGGTTCATTGTGCGCATGTTGAAAATGTTTGATCTTCTAATGTCATTCTAAAACATTTTATTTCCTGAAATGGAACGCAGATGATGAATTTGTTCTTCTGCCCTCTCACACCCTTCATCTCACTGTTAAATCCAATACTTGGTTGGCTATATGCAAATATTTTTGCCTTTATATTCTTCATAGTGCCATTTGATCATAGTCTACCATGTGATAGGATTGCCAGGTCTATTCATAGCTAAGAGCCTTTTGTTACTGTGATTTGTAGAAGTACCTTATTCTGGCTGTGAAATTTTTAAGGTTTCTCCTGCATTCTGTTGTGGAAACAATTTATGTAATACTTTTCCAAGTGGAACAGAATCCACTATTGCAGAAAATTATGTTCTTCTATCCCTAATTTCATAGTTATTTGAAATATAACTGTTGAATCTAGAATTTCATAATGTAGGAGATGAATGGGGAGTAAATGAAAATAATTTATGATTCCTCCAAAATTATATTAATTTCTGTTTTAGGAGTGCATGGTAAATAAATTTAAGAAGACTGCTATGCGTAAACAGCAGACTACAAGCCAAATGGAAGCTGCTCAGATTACTGAAAAAGATGTAATGGAAGGCAAGTAGCCTATGAAAATAGGATGTTCTGTTTCAACACTGCTATTCTAACCTATAGACTCAGTATGCTGGAAGGTCAAATTGTGAAATCTTGGTCACTTATTAGGAAGCAAGAATAAACAATCCTGTTTTTTTTTCTTCCAACTTAGTTTTAGATCCTTGGGTTTCTGAGGATTTGAAAATTTTCATGTAAGATTCGTTGGTTCTTATCTGTCAAATTAGCATGAAGGGAAAATTAGAATTCTGAATCTGTTTTTGAAACTTAAAATTAGCAGGTTTTGGAATTCAGAGTGTGAGGGAGAAGTACTGAAAAATTTAGCACAGCTATATAGGATATATTTGGGGATCACTCATACACTTTATAGTTGTATGGGGCATACTAGTAAATTGTTTTGAATATTTGTCTCTTGATTCTATTATCAGCAAGTAGACAGACCACAACAAGGCTCTCGTTCTCACAGCAGATGGTTAACAACCACTCATTCAGTAGCCACTTAAAGGTTACAAGGGAGCTGAACAAGTGGGACCTTTGATAGGTTTTCAAAGTTCCAACTCTGTCCCAGCACCCTTGCAGTCACTTGATCACGAACTGGGTACTTGGTAACTGATTTACACAAAAGTTGTAGCATCCTGCAACCATATGATCGTCATATGTGATTTTCCCTGTTGACTTCCCCAAGCAAAGTCAACTGTGAAGCTAGCAAGTTGCTCCCATTCTTGCTACTCCCCCCCCCAAAGGAGCCTGGCTGTGGCATATGAGATCATGGAGATCTGATACTCTGTAGTGCATGCCTGCCCATATTCCATAGTGCTCACCAGACAGCATCTACTTCTGGTCATGTTGTACCACAGCAGCCACTTACTGGCCTTCTGGCGAACCACCCAGGACTTGCAACTTTCTGTAGGCTTCTCCATTGCTTTTGTTTGTTGGAAACAAGCAAGAAGACATGAGGAGGTACTTGCTTAATGTCCTGAAATCCTTGCTTATGGAGGCTAACCAAGACTGACAAGGATTGCTATTGCTAGGTGTTTAGTCATGTTACACACTTCACAGCTGCATTGTTTAGCAATGGAAATTTTGGTCCCAATTACAGTTAAATGAGGAGTTATCTATATGTACTTGTATTTTCTTCCTCTATTCCTCTTTTTTAATATTATGCAGTAATTGAATACGTGGAAATATTCCCCACATGGCTGTCCCCTTTTTAACTTTGCTTCTTTTTGTATATATTGAATCCTCACTGTTTTCTTTTTGACCAAATCTCAAGACATCTGCTATGTCTTTACTAGGTGTTACGGCTGATGATCATATGATGAAAGTTGAGACTGTCCTTTGCTCTGCATGCAGCGTCTATGTTCCTGCACTACACAGTTCTGTTCAGCAGCATTTAAAGTCTCCAGAACATGCAAAAGGAAAACAGGTAAAATGTATCTGCTCAATTCAATTTCCATAGAGTTGCAGGTGTCTAGAGATATATTGTCTGGCCATTTGTCAGTTCTTTACGAAGACCCGTGATGACTATATAAAATATTAGCCTAATTCATCCTACTGTGCAAAGTAATCAGAAAATATAAACAGTATAGGTTTTATTATTATTTTCCCTTGATTACATCTTTGTTTGAAAGGCAAATCTTATTTTATGTTGCTCTGTTCTTCAAATATATGAGAACTGGTAAAAAATAACATTTGTACAAAGATGCTTAGTTTTTTTTTTCTTTCAAGGATGAAAGAAAGGATTGTTGCTGAATTTTTATAATAAATACTATTGAAAGAGTAAATAGAGCCTTCTCCCCCCATATAAATAAGAAAAAACCAAATAATTTTGTCTCCATTCTTTTAAGTTTTTCATTTTTATTGAGATTTACTTTGAGTAATATTTGTATTCGTATTTTTATATGAATACAAATATGCTTTAAGAAGTATAACATGGGGAGGATGCAGTAGCACAAAGCATTTATCTGTGTCAAAAATGATCTTTTCTATAGGGGGAGATCTTGCATAGTTTTTTTAAAGAAGGGATGCAATCTTTGTTTTTGTAGGATGTGTTGATGTGAGTCAGTCAGAAAGAAATGGCATGAAAGCACGTGGATGCGCCTCCTTTTTCTCAGATATACACACAGCCTCCCTTTGTTATCTTATGAATGCTAATCAAATATCATCTTGTAAACAGAGAGGGGTCAGTCAAAGGGAAGGAAGCTGTGAGTTCTAGTTCCATTTTATGCATGAAAGCCAAATGAATGATCTTGGGCTAGTCCCTCTCTCTCAGCCCAATTGACCTCAAATGGTTGTTGTTGTGAGGAAAATAGGAGGAAGGAATATTAGGCATGTTTTCTGCCTTATGTTATATATTATAAAAATAATAAAGGTGGGATATAAATAAACAGTGCTAGATGATTATCATATTAATACTTTGTATGTATAATACTATGTATTCAGAAATATTCTAGGTTTTTATATTTTTCAGCACTGCAGAAACTGTTAGTTAAAATAAAATCCCAGAACCACTGATCAAGAGACAAAAATGTAGTGAGAGAAAATTAGTTATGTTTCTTAACGTTATTTTGCTCCAGTCTGTAACAAAATTACACCAGGTTCTCACAGAACTCTAGGTTTATGAACATAATTTGAAAATTTTGGAAATGCATGGAAATTCATCTTGAAGAGCAAGAGAATGCTTTAAAACAGAAAATTGCTTCCATGCTATGTTGATAATGTGTTAAATAAAATATGCATGGAACATATCTATCATGATGCTGACAAAATGCATGACATTAAAATCCTACAACTGAAAATAGTGAGGGATTGTGAATTTATTTCAGATTGGAGCTGCCATTATTCACCATTTATACTACAGCAAAAATTTATATGGACATATATTCTTATTTAAATGTTAAATGCAAGGAGTGTTTACCAAAACAAATTTAGCGGGTTCAGGATGGGGATATCCCTCCTTGACCTCTAATTAGTCTTTGATACATTGAACATAGTATCCTTGACTGGTAGAGTGGGCTGGGAGTAGGAGCCACTGTCTTGTGGTAGTTTTCTTTTCTTCAGAGATTGTTGTACTTATTGATGGTGGGGGAAGTGATCTAATGCTAGACCCCTACTTTGCAGGATGCCGCAGAACTATTTCCTATTTAACTTCTACACAAAGTGCTAGATTTACTAATTTGTCGACACAGAATGTAGTACCAGTTTTTGATAGTTGTGTATTTCTGAGCCTGGTCACTTAAGTGAAATTGTCATGGATTGGTCCTGGTGTTTCTATGCTCTGAGGATCTAGATGTGGGTTTTGGACTTCACGGGGCCTGGAGCTGGAAAAATTTAATCTTTGACTCTGGACAGGGTTGTACTACCCTGCTTGGATTAATGTACAATTTGAGGGCCTTCCTGGACTGAAATATGACTTTGCAAAAATTCACTCTGTGTCCCAGTTGCACCTGTTCATGGATTTTGGGGGTTGGGGGTTTACTTATGGTCATTCACATTTAGTCATGTCCTAATTGGATTATTGCAATTTATGTCCTCTATATGGAACTGCCCTTGAAATCCTGGAAGCTTCAGTTACTCCATTCCATTGTGTCCATATCACAAAGTCTCTGTAGATTCCAGATGTATTTCAAGGTGTTGGTTATCTTCTGTAAAATCCTGTAAGCATTTGACTGGTTTATGTGTGAGGCCACCTTCTACCCGCCCCATATGCTCCAACAAGAACATTGTGCTCAGGTCTCTCTTTGGAAATAGTGTCATCTTGTGAGACCCAAGGGGTGTCTTTCTAGCAGCGGTCCCTGCCCTTTGGAATGAGATGCCTTCCCCCCAATATATGATCAGCCCCAGCCCTGTAGTCATTAGAAAGGCAAGTGAAAACAGGTATTTGTCCCCAAGCATTTGGGTCATGGTAAGTAAAATTCCCAGTTACTGAGTTATATATTTTAGTGCCAGTCACCATTCATTTTGTAATGGTTTTGCACACATTGTTTGTGTAGGATGGCTGGGAATTAGAACTCTTGAATGAGAAACTGCCCACTTTTTTTTAGAGCACAGGTGCACACAATTCTTTAGTTCTTATTAAGTTTGTCATAACTGCATATGGACAAGATGGAGTGGAAAGAGATGTGGTTAAAAGAGAAAGTTTGTATGATGAGTAGAATGCAGTTTTAAAAGAAGTTCCCATTTTCTTTCTTCAAATTGGTTTCAAGGTCTCAGGACTTGTCAGAACATATATTTAAAATAAAGCCATATAAAATAAAGTTCAGATTCTTAAAAAAATGTGAAAATCAGTTAATGAAACTCTATGCATACCTATTTTTTCCCCCTTTTCTATCAGCCTAAACACTGTAGCTGCTTAACTACATCTAAGGCATTTATGGCTGTTTGCAGCCCTGGCCTTTCAAAATGTTCAGTTCTATAACAGGCCTTTCCCACTTTTCAACACTGTGGAGATTCCGTAGAATTAGTTTGGTAATGAGTTGTGGACCCTGTTTGATCGGTTTCAGTATAGTTGGCAATGACAAATATTTCGATTTACAAGAATTAGTAAGGATTCAACTTTTTTTGAGATTATTTTCTTCAGTGACAACTTAGTATATCTGGCTAACTCATCTTTTGTTGTGATGTTTTTTGAATGTTGCTTTGGAATACTTACAGACTTACAAAGAACAAATTAAAAGAGAGAGTGTTCTAACTGCTACCAGTATTTTGAATAACCCCATAGTGAAGGCACGGTATGAACGTTATGTCAAGGTAAGTTTACAATATGGATTAATTTTACCAGTAGCAGCAACAGGCAATGATTAAAATTGAGGTGAAATTAATTTCTTTGAATTTAACAAATCCAGTGTTGCTGAAAGTGTAACTCACGTATTAGGAGAAGGAAGGGCTGGAAAATTAAATTAATGTTAATAGATTAATCCACGGAATATGTTTATACGTTAAGTTAGCATATATTTTTTGTTAAAATATTTCTGAAGCAAGCAATGCGTGACTTTTATTTTAGGGATAAGTATGTTGCATAATTGTCCCAAAGGTGCTTTTTTCAAGAGGTAGCTAGGCTTTTTTGTTTTTCCTTGAAGACGTTTCGCTTCTCATCCAAGAAGCTTCTTCAGCATCATTCTGCAGAGGTTAAAATTGTGTGTGTTAATTGTTGCTCCACATATATTTTTAAATTGTTGTTTTAGAATAATTTTAATATATGATAAAAGGAAAAGAAGCCATAGACAAGCAGGAAAACAAACAGAAAAAAACCACGAAAGTTACAAGTGACATAATTAAAGCTTAACACAAAAATGCTGATCATTCATTTCATTATATTAGTTGAGAGCTAGCTCATAAAAAGTGAATATATCTGAATGATCCAAAATTGATTTTGCTGTCTTTATGGCATTGAAAAGTAATTGTTTTTGCTGCTTTTTTGCCCCCAGTATATCCTCTCAAAATACATCAGATAGTTTAACAATTTGATGACAGTAGGTTTATTGGCTAGTTTTGTTTTTAATTATTGCATGCTGCCCAGAATCACTGTTGCAAGATGGGCAGTCATATAAATTATTTAAATAAATGCACATTAAAAAATAGTGACTTCTAACATGAAACTACTATTTGCTATTTTCAAACTGGATTATTCTAGAATTTAAATTTATCATGTAAATAAAGGACAACATACTTTCACTATTCAATATGCTTCATGATGTTTGATCTAGGAAGTACAATGAAATTGTCAAATTTATCCTTCTGAATCTTTGATTGCTGCTGTTAAGCTACACTGTTACAATGTCTGGATTTTATGTCCATCTAGTTGAACTGTCCATAAAAACTAGATAAGGAAACATAGTTGTACTGAGTCTACTTTCTGCCCTACTCAGTGTATTGTTTCTGCAAGTAATTTCAGTAATAATGGCACTATAACTTTTGACTTCTGCACTGAGTTGTATTGCAACTTCTAGATATTCCAGATTAAAAAACAAGCCATGAGAAAGAAATGGTTGGAGATATACTGCACAGTATACCAATTAAAATGTGTGGTTGGTTTGAATGAATTATAAACAACACTCTGCAAATAGACCACGATCTGTACATGAATTATGCTTCTTATATGTTCTTGATTGTAAAACAGTCCAAATTTAGTGGAACAAAATCGAGAAAATATAGCATGAAATGTAATTGTGGTTTTATGTTATTTGCATTTTGATTTTAAATATTGTTAGCCACCATGTGATGGCCATATAAATTGTATAAGTAAATATTGAAGCTATTCCTGCTTGTTTTCACCTTGAATTGGGAATTAGGAATCCAATTTTAGATATATATTTTTATTCCCTTCAGTACATATTTCAGTGAACAGTTTGTTTCTGATTAACTTTAATTACTGATTTTTAGGGTGAAAATCCATTTGAAGTCACTGATCAAAGTGCAGAACAGCAGGCAGAAGAAGAAGAAGAAGAAGACAAGGCAAACGAACCTGCAGAAGAGGAGGAAGAAGAGGAGGCAGAAGGGGAAGAAGAGGAGGAAGAAGCAGAAGCAGAAGAACAGACTGACTTCACTCTTGACCAAACGGAAGATAATTAAATACAAAAATTTTGCAGAAGCAGAGGGAAGTCCTACTTTTACTTTTCTGTTCATATGGCTAATTGTAAAATTTATTTACAGTTACAACAAGACTGTTGTTATCCTCAACCTTCTGCATGTACTTCATTTGAAGAAGTTGCTCTGTAATCTACTTCCACTTTTGCTTAAAAATGGAAGTAATCCCATTTTTTAGTAGAACCTTTCTAGTGATCTTGCTGTTAGAACTTACTATATTGCGTATCTTGTGAACATTGGATTTTTTGTTTCTTGATGTTAAGATTTGGATACAAATAAAGAAAGTAATAAGTTTAAATCATTTCACCACAAAGCGTTTTAACTAAGTGCAGGGTAAATAGTTCTAGAAGCCTACTAAATATAGAATTATGTTGTGAGTGTGCCTGTCTCCTGGACTGTATCACTCATTGTAAAGCATATGTTATAACTTGTAGTTTTGTGTGTGTGTATGTGTGTGAGATGAAAACTACTTGTTTGTAACAATAAAACATTTTAGAAACCATGATGTCCAGTTTTAATTGTAGATCCAGCAAAATTCAGCTTATTACACAATAGGGCCTTTTTCATTTATGATATGTAAATGTTTGCCATGAAAAACTGCATTAGTTTTCCAGTGTAATATAAAATGTAAATTGTCATTTATAACTAATTAATAGTGTCTTTATATATCTTCACAACTTTGATCAGTATTCATATAATCTGTTTATACTGAGCATCTCAAGGTAAATCTGTCAGTCAGTTGTCCTTGATTGTGTTTCTTTTAGATTTTCTTAGCAACTATTACAGTTGCAAAAGATAAAAGCTACTTGACTCCCACTATTTATGATTTTATCTTAAATTTTGCATTTTACTATTGAAAGATGGTCTGAAGCAGTGATTCTTGACCTTTTCTTCACCACAGACCCCCTTTAAATATTTTTTATGGCCACAGACCCTGAAGACAGTTTCAGATTATAACATTTCTTCAAGCCTTTGTAGACCCCCTGTGATGACATCGCTCCCCCACCCCCCCAGGGGTCCATGACCACAGGTTGAGAACCCCTGGTCTAAAGGATTCTTTTTACATTGAGAAAAGCCACGAGGCAGGATTTCTATTTTTAAAATGTCATTTGATTTGTTGAAATGTCCACAAATGATCTTTCATGTCCTAAATTTACAAAGTCCTAAATTTAAATTTTCAGTAGAAACAAGTCTTAAAAATTACTCTTGGAAGAATGCAAGAACAAAATTAGCTTGTCCTCTTAAAACTGAATAGGAGGGCTTAGCCATGATAACTGTGTAGTAAAATATTACATCAGAAATGGTGTACATGCAACCATGAGCTCCAGAATAAAGAAAGCAATGCAAATGAAAGTTCAAATCGGACCCTGATAAATATACTTATTTGTTTTGTCCTTTCAAGTTATAGGTACCTCCTTTTGCATCTTAAATCTCTGTCCTAAAAGGTGCCTGCGCATGCACGCACACACTCATTGGCATGAATAAAAGGAACCTATTCAAATAAAATCTTAGGAGATTTACAAAGTTCTAGAGAGCCTTAGAAATAAAAATTATGTACAATATTAATATATTCCAGCTGAAATGAAGAAACTCTCAAAACTGCATTAAAAAGTTGCCAGGTTTATTATTCCTTATCTCTCTAATTTTACTATAATGCTTTGGTATATTCTAGTTTTAAGCATTATAAGTTGTAGTTCTTATCATACTTTGTATATTAGATAGTAGCCTTTTATTTATTGCTGGTTGTGCAATTTATGCTGCACTTTAGAAGAAAGAATCACAATGACTGAAAGAAATGTGAGTTCTTTTTGGTGAGGGTGAAAGGAAGACAAAAACAGTTTGTTTCTTTAAAGTGGAACCTACTTTGAAAGAAGGCCTGGAATGGAGGCCTATGTCACTGCTTGATAAAACTGAATTGCAATATGAACTGCAGATGGGCTTCATCGTTCATCTTCCTTCTGCTCTTGGATATTGTGTATAGAAACTAACTTCTCTGACTTTAATTTTACCTTAATTAACTATGAGTTCGTTATTGAATGAAAAAAAATCATTGGGATCTTAAAACATTTTTATAGCCTAGTATCCGTTGGGTATTTAAATCACAGATACCAATTATATTGCAAAAAAAACTTTGGCTATTAAGCTATAAATTTTTTTTGAAACATCTATGTTGACCTATGTCAATTATTTGAGAAACGTACTTTGCACAAACAAATATATTTTTAAAGCATAATTAATTTAGTTTTATTGAAGTCAACATACGGTATTGGAGTCTAGAGGCCATAAATTACATTCAATGGAAAACAAAATGTAAGAATTTAGTGAAAAATGACCACAGCCTATTTGCACTGTGTTGGTGTAAAATTTCCTAACAATTGTGTTGCCTTTAAAACCTGCAGAAGCATGGACAGTAGAGTTATTGTGCTGACTTCCAATAAAGGGTTAATTTACTTCTATGTCCCACCCTAGACTTGAATTGGCTATTCTCACTTTTAAATGATGAATGCCTTCCCCAAAACCTCCTGTCTATCCCTTGTGATACATAGTTCAGCAACTGCAATAATAGGGTGGAGTTCTTTAATATTAAACTGTTAAAAACAACCCTGGAATGTATCTGAAAGGAAATGACTACATCTGAATCTCTATCCTTGATGGTTTCATTTATAGTTTCATGTAAGGATACATGTCACAGAGATCCTCTGGCACTCCATAATATACTTTCAAAAATAAAATACAGATGCAATTTAAGTTAAAAAGAAGCTACGCTATGGAGACTCCACAGTTTTGCTTTTGTAATTAAGCTGTCAAGTGTGTATACCATTTAGATGTGGGCCACCTTGTTCTTAGTTTCTCCTCCACAATCCATGATCTTGGGTATGATCTATGGAGCTGCTCATTAGGTCCTGCTGCCTCCTGATACTGAACATGCTGTAGGTTTACTGGCCATTGGAAGATCAAGACTTCTACAGAGATTGGCTGCTTTTCTCTTGTGAGGCTGCGATAGCTCAGGAATGGGTAGCTCAGTGTCCTAACTGATTGGACTGAGTCTGTCAAGCTGATTAATTTAGCTCTGCCCCCTGTGACTGGCCACCCCCGGCTTTTGACTCAGTCCTCAGACAGGACAGACGTAATCGATTGCCTCCTTTCTTCAAGGCCAGTAACTATGCAGCTTTATTAGAACAGAAACTAGAACTGGATCTCTTGCTTGGCTGTCTGGACTAAAATTGTTACCCTTTTGTTTTTTTTAATGTGACCTTTAGATTCTTTAACTCTGCTATCGCATCAACTTAACTTTGGATGAATGGGAGCTTTGTGACAGGGCAGTGGCATCCTATCACCCGTTTTGTGAATGGCAAATCTTGCCTCCCATGCTGTTGTTTTGAGCACATGCTCATGACATGCCCTTCAAGCTAACAAGGTCCCTCGGATAGCTGCAAAGATTGAGGAACACAGATCTTTTCAGGCATTGACCAAGATGACTTGAATGCTGCATTTGTAGAAATGAAGACTGTTCAGATAATCCACACTTACTGCAAAATGGTATATTAGGAAGGGGTTGCGGGTCGAACGTTCTGTGCATTCTTAACTGAATTGAA
Source organism: Bungarus multicinctus (assembly GCA_023653725.1). Classification (NCBI taxonomy): domain Eukaryota; kingdom Metazoa; phylum Chordata; class Lepidosauria; order Squamata; family Elapidae; genus Bungarus; species Bungarus multicinctus. The sequence goes on along the minus strand of CM042842.1, from coordinate 51,418,885 downwards.
ATGATTTAGAGCAGGAGAGGTAGAATGTGATTTTATTTCTGTTAGTGAACCTGAAAGCTACAAATGGGACCTGTTGGAAGACGGCGATGAAATTGCCCTCACAATTCTGATGCTCAAGATGGAAATTTAACAGCTTTCTAAGGCTTAGTGGTTCTTCAGCACAGGAGTGTCCACAGGGTCAGAAAGAAACCAAGAAAGCAGCTCTGACTGCATAAATAAAGCACCGTCCCACACACGCTATATACCATGCATCTAAAACGAGGGCTTTATCCAACCTTTGATTATGAAACTTAAGTGGGTTAAAGTTATCCCTCAAAAAATCCTAAGAGTTGCTTGGGCACACCAAGTTCAAACTCTTGCTCTTTGCAAAAATACCAACGAAGGTCTCCCAGATAAATGTGAAGAAAGGGCTCCACAGAAAGGTAAGTCTTATTATCTCCCTGGGTAATGAGTGGCACTTGAATTATTATTTTTTTAAATAAAAAATGGGACTTTCTGTAACTTCAGTCCACTGCTCTCTGTCTTGCATTCTGGAAAAGAGTGAAGCCAAAACTTGAATATTCTTCCATGTGTTCTATGCTTTCAGATATTTGAAGAATGCTATTTTTTTTATCAACTTGCACCCCCCACCTAATAATTTCTTTTCTTGGGATTAAACACATCCAGCTCCTTCACCCTCTCTTCCTATTGTCTAGCTCAAGGGTCTTCAAACTTGGCAAGTTTAAGACTTCAACTCCCAGAATTCCTGAGCTACCATGACTGGAGGAGGAATTCTGGGAGTTGAAGTCCACAAGTCTTAAAAGTTGTCAAGTTTGAAGACCCCTGCGCTAGACACACAAATCGAATACTTTCTTCTTTCAGATTTAAAGGACTATTGCTTTCTTCCCCACCTTGATTTAAAAGGATCCACTTGGATAAAATCCACTTCCCTATTACTCCTATTGATCAGCAGAAGGCAGCAAAGCTCCATTTGAAAAAAGTCTTGTAGTTAGTTAACAGAAAAATTTATTTTGAACCACACAAAGCTGCTTCACATTTGCAGGTGACTTGCTCTTTTATTTATCGATTGAAAATCTTTTACGTCTGGATAATGTTTTGTAAAATAAAGAAACAAATTTTGAATATAGAGGCCAAACAGAGGAGATACAACTTCCTCTCCCTTTTCTGAAAACCAGCTTATGTATCAACTGTTAAAATAACGATGACGGGAAAGTGGTATTTTGCAAGCATAAAAATAGGATACCAGTACAATGAAAAGGTCATGCTAATTGCTGGGGAGAGAAAATTGGGCAGGAGGCCCCATTAGAAGTATGGCAACCAAACATCCTGCACTTGTTTTAATATGGATTTTAAAGCTATTGTATACCAAATTCCAAGTTTCATTTAGTTGAATGGGCATTATAGCATAAATCCTTGGTGGCAAATTGCACAAAATAAGTGCAGTCTTTCTGTTCTTGCATTCTTTAAAGCGAATAGTTTTGCATCTAGCTGAGAACTTTTTTTAAAAAAAATTAAGATATTTTTATTTTCCTAGCAACATGAAATTACTCATATTTATTATTTGGTGGTTGAATTCTCTTCCCATGTCTAACCTTAGGTATTTATAAACAGTTCAGTGTATTCAATCAGAAGTAAATAAACATTGAATACTGTGGATAACACACACACACACACACACACACACACACATACACAGAGCACCAAATAACTTCTACAAGATGCTGATTGAAATCTGGTAGCTTTCTTAACAGTACATGGGATATGAATTCGGCCCCTGTATTGGGACACAAGTAGTTCTTGGCTTACAACCACTCACTTATTGAGAGTTCAACATTACAATAGCACTTTTTTAAAAAAGGGCTTATGATTGGTCCTCACACTTACAACCAATACATCATCTCCCACAGAGCCATGATTCACATTTGGGTGCTTGGTAACTGGCATCTATTTCCAACAGTTGCAGCATCCCGGGGTCATGCGATCACTATCTGCAATCTTTCCAGCCAGCTTCCAACAAGCAAAGTTAATGGGAGAAGCCGTTTAATAATTGTGTGTTTCATTTAACAACTGCAACTAACAACCATGGCAAAAAAAAAAAAAACGGTTGTAAAATTGGGCACATCAGCAGAAAAAGTAAGCAATCCATCAGATGCCAAGAAAATGTTAGTTGCTTGCTTAAAAACTGTCATGCCCCTGTCAGAGTCTGAATCCGAGGAGGAAGACGAACAGCTGACGGAGTGGGAGTGTGGCTCCGTTGGCTGTGGAGGAAACTGGGGAAGGGCAAAGTCCAGCTGGGCAGAGCAGAGGAAAGATAGAACAAGGGAGAGGGAGTTCAGAGGAAGACCCAGGCCCACCCCCTCATCATCCTAGGGCACACAGGAAGGAACGGAGAAGAGAGCAATGTGGGTTGCATGGCTTACGGGGGAGGAAAGGGCCCTGATTCCCTTCATTAGCCACACCTGGGAATGAGAGTTTAAAAGAGATGCATGCTGAGTGCGGCATCTGCTCGGAGCAAACTTGAGTTTATCTTGTGTTGACTTTGATTATCTGTGTTCCTGGTATCTTCCCAGCCGTGTGAAGTTATTACCATGCCTTCATGTCTGGAATTCTTGCTCCTGTCCTGCCGGACTAATTACCTCATTTTGCCTTGATTGGACTTATAGTTACAGTTTTCGTTGTCCATGTTTCAGACTTGATTCTCTGCAGCCAAAGGCTGTTCCTGGGAGTTTTTCTCCAGATCAGAAGGTAACCAGGACATTGTGGGCAAAGCTGGAGCTAATAAAGGGACTCCTACTGATTATCTGACTGTGTTGCTTTTATACCACACCCTGGGTCATCACAAAAACACACCGAGTTGCTACGCATTCCATGTTGGTGTACACAATCCAATTAATGTGCTTTTAACAACTGTCTTGCTTAGCAACAGAAATTCTGATCCCAATTGTGGTTGTAAATCGAGGACAACCTGCAAGGAAGAAAGTCTGTTGTCTAGAACATGTAAAACATTAAAACCAGTGGTAGGATTCAAAATTTTTTACTACCGGTTCTGTAGGCATGGCTTGGAGGGCTTGGAGGGGAAGGATACTGTAAAATCTCCATTCCCTCCCTACTCCTGGGGGAAGGTTACTGCAAAATCCCCATTGCCTCCCCACCCCACTAACCTGCTTTCCAGCTCAGTTTTCCTGTGCAGGGCAACAAAAGAAGACCCAGCCAATCAGCTGGGACTCGGGAGGCAGAGAATAGATGGGGGTGGGGCCAGTCAGAGGTGGTATTTGCTGGTTCTTCAAACTACTCAAAATTTCCATTACCATTTCTCCAGAACTGATCAGAACCTGCTGAATACCATCTCTGATTAAAATGTATATCTAGGCAGAGTCCAGGAGCATGGGGAAATTAGAAACTCTGGCTCTATCAGCCAAAGCTGGATATTACCAGAACTGAGAAATTAAGAATGTCAAATCATGATCATTTTCTCTGCTTAGGGGAAAAGTGAGCCTATTAAACAAGGACAAGTGGATCAAGGAAGTTCTCCAGAAGAACTACTTGGAGGCAGCTGAGTGAAGATTTCCTCTTCACTATACAGTCACCAGGGCACTTTTTAAAACCAGGGAACAGGATGGTTATGAGATGTGACTTGTTGCCAATTTACTTCACAACCTTAGCTATCCATTATCGGCTCTTTTCAGAACTGCTTTGGAACTTCGCCTCTGTTGACTCAAGGATTGGAGAAACTCACAGTAAATACCCTGTATGAAGGCAATAAAATAAATAACCAGAGTCAAAACTTGTATGCAAAGCGAATGAGCAAAGAAAGTTTGAGAAGTGAAAATAAAATTATTCTAAACCAGGAGTCTGCAATCTGCAACTCTGGAGCCACATGGGGCTCTTTTGGCCCTCTGCTGTGGCTCCCTGTCAGCTGACCCCGCCCTCCACTCCCCGTCACTTCTCGCCTGGCCTGAGAAGTTAAGGGTGATGGTGGGGGATGGAGACTCCCTCCATATTCCAGAGCAGGAGGTGACTGGGTGGGAGTGTGTAATGTCAATTTGGCCACACTCACCCAGTCACACCAGTTGTTAAATTATTGGCTCCCAGTGGTTTGAGTTTTTAAGGTTGCAGACCCCTGTTCTAAATCTAAACCATCTCAGCTACTACGTGTACCGATTGGGGCGATAGAATTCCCAAGCATCTGAAGGCTATTGGTCTGGGGTACCTGCCTTAGAAGCTACAACTAAGATTTTTATCCCATTGAAAGCAATCATCCATCTCACCATCTTTATTCACTCAAAGAACTGCATAATGATTTATTGACTCCTCCTCAGCTTTTAACTGACAGCATAAAAAGTAAGCAATCCATCAGACACCGAGAAAATTCTAGTTGTTTGCTTGCTAAAAGCACACCAACTTGCTACATATTCCACGTTGGTCTACTACACAATCCAGGTAATGTGCTTTTTATTACTCCAAGTCTCATTTGACTTCTATGATGGACCGGGTGGCTTTAATAGAGGATAATTCCTCATGAATACAACAGCAGCCTGAATCCGATATATCTTTCTGAATTTTTGTACATGATTCTTTTATTCCTAAAACATAAACAGTGGTCCTTGGATGAATATATCTAGTTTTTAAATATATAAAATTGTTTTCATTTGGTACAATGGAATATAAGCTGCCTGTCTCACTTTTGCATATCTCAATAGGCAATAAATAATGTCTAAGGAATGCACTGAGGTTTTTCCATTTGCTTTCCTATCAGCAAATGCCCATATACTGCAGATTACTGTATGGGTCAAGATTATTGTTGGTTAAGTTAAGTATAAATATTACTGGCATATTTTAATATTCATGAAAAGAAATATTACACATTTTGGTTTATCTAATTTCATATATGCTTAAAAAGCAGGAACTGTGGGATGGACAGCATAAAAATTTAATAATAAATTTAAAAAATAAGGACATAGCAGGTTCACTAATCTTTGTAAATGAATATTTAAACATATGTATATTGATTTCATCCAAGACATGCACATTTTATATGCACAGTTGTTTTTTTAAATATATGTGGTGATGTGGAGCTTAGCCGTACCCTCCTTTCTTGAAAAATGAAACAAATTCAATGAATTGCTGTATACATGTGCGCAGGATTGTATTCTTATCTTTTTTTATTTTCAGTTTTAATGCCACGAGTGCTAGAAGAACAGCAGAAACAAAAGGACAACAGTAACATTGGCACTGGATTTAGTTGCAATCTTTGTGGCTATCAATATTTAATATCCAGATCAAGGGTATTTTCCATTTCTGAAATTCAAACATCCCATGTTTTTTAAAGCAACGTTATATTTCGAAAGCTATACGAATTCCAAAAGCTCCAATGTATCTTACTGCAGCAACTGACCTAAGTAGGTTTTTTTGGGGATCATGTTTGATAATGCCTAAATATAAGCGCCAGAGAAACAACGATACAATTGTAGCAGTAGAATGTTAAAAGAGTGGCAGTGATAATACTTAAAATATTACATTTTTCACCAGCTAGCCTGTAGTGCTATCAGTGAATAAAAGATTGACATTTGGTCATTATTTCTTATCAAGGGTGTTTTACTTGTAATGCTATTTGACAGCTATATTCTAGCTCTGACAGCAGTGAACCAGCTTAATTCCCACTGAACTGCTCTAAATACGTGGTATTGCAATCAGTTTAACAACCCCTGGAGGCAATGAAACCTCTCCTTTGAACACACTCTAGGGGAAGAAATCTAAGATTTATAAAGGGCAGCAAATATTCAAGAAGGGGCAGAGTTTATGTGGGAGCCTATAATTGATGTTTCCTTTGTTGAAAAAGAAAGCAGAGGTATGCTTTAAAAATTAATCTTTAACTACTCCAAATCTGCACTAACAAGATGACCAAGAGAGAGATGTGATACATTTTTTTTTGGTCAGTTTTTTTGGTCTAAGAAGGTAATGGAGTTCAGCATTGAGATAAGGGGTGGGAAAACCTCACGCTGGAATGGAAAATGATCTCCTTGTTACTTGAAGAGTATATATAGAAAGAAACATCTTCTGCAGATCAGCAGGTAACAGCATTGGGCAGGCCACATCATGGTGATTACTGTAGACTAGTAAAGCAATGAATTTGGAGATGTGGCGCAGTGGTTAGAATGTAGTGCTGCAGGTTACTTCTGCTGACTGCTGGCTGCCTGCAATTTGGCAGCTCAAATCCCACCAGGCTCAAGATTGACTCAGCCTTCCATCCTTCCGATTGTTGGGGGCGATATACTGACTCTGTAAACTGCTTACAGAGAACTGTAAAACACTGTAAATCAGTATATAAGTCTAAGCTGACTTATATTTCACAATGAAATGTTTCACAACTTATGTTTCACAAGCAGAGGAACGCAGTCTTTGCTAAGTTGCCATTTTACCTATGTTGGGTAGGAATGAGCTTGATTTGCTCAAGCTTTAAAGCCTATAGGAGAATACCTGCCAGAATTGGAATTTCTGAGGTCTTTTGGAGATACCTCAAGCTGGGTTTGGTATGGGATTTGAGAGAAGCTCAGAATCTCCTAATAGGAAGCTATGTTCAGCTCTTCTTCTAATACTTTTGTTGACTTTGGCTTATGAATTGCCTTCAGAAATAGGAAGGTCACTGTTTAGGAGCCAAAGCAAGGAAGTGGCCAAAGCATCAAGAGCTTTACATCAATATATGATGCAGACCGCATTCTGCCAGTAGTCTCCCACCGACCTGTGCGCTCCCACAAAGAGGATCTCCTTCGGGTCCCGACGCCATCTATGTGCTGCCTGGTGACTCCAAGGAATAGGGCCTTCCCTGTGGGGGCACCCGCCCTTTGGAACGGGCTGCCCCCGGGGCTACGAACAACCACTGACCTGAGGGCGTTCAGACGTGACCTGAAAACCTGGCTCTTTGAGCAGGCCGGCCTGAGCTGACTCAAATGGGATTTTAAATAAGGGGTTTTAGATTTACTTGGTTGGGGTATGAAAGTTTTAACTTATTTTAATCGGGAGTTTTAAATTTTTATTTGGGCAGCCCATAATTTAATTCTTTTTTAATCGTATTTATATCTGTATTTTGTATGTATTTTAGTTGGCTGTTCACCGCCCTGAGTCCTTCGGGAGAAGGGTGATATATAAAATTATGAAATAAATAAATAAATAAATAAATAAGACAACAAATGGTCAAAATTGGGAGCGTACTATCAAATTCTGTACCTGTCATCAGCGGTGTTCCCCAAAGCAGTGTTCTAGGACCAACTCTCTTCATACTCTACAAAAATGACCTCTGTGATCATATTAAGAGCAACTGCATTCTCTTTGCTGATGATGTAAAGCTATTCAACACCACCGACAATATTGCTACCCTTCAAAAAGACCTCAACTATGTATCAGAATGGTCAAACAAAAGGCAACTTCAAATCTCAACAAATAAACGCTCTATCCTACATATTGGCAAAAAAAACAAAAAATCAGAAAATAAAATGGAGGTTGAATAGTCAAGACCTTGTTGATGATCCAAACTCTGTCAAGGATCTTGGAATACTCATTTCTAATGATCTACTGTAAGTGCTAGAGCCCATTGTAACTTACATAGCCAAAAAGGCATTAAGAGTTGTTAACCTAATCCTACATAGCTTTTTCTCTGGTAATATCACACTACTAACTAGAGAATACAAAACATTTGCTAGACCAATACTTAAATACAGCTCATCAGTCTGGAACCTGCATTACGTTTTTGATATTAATACAGTTGAGAAAGTCCAGAAATATTTCACAAGAAGAGTTCTCCACTCCTCTATTCGTTGCAGAATACCTTATGCCACCAGACTTGAAATTCTAGACCTAGAAAACCTAGAACTACACCGCCTTCGGTCTGATCTAAGTATAGTACATAAAATTATATATTGCAATGTCCTACCTATCAATGAATACTTCAGCTTCAACCATAACAATACAAGAGCACATAATAGATACAAACTCAAGGTAAACTGCACCAAACTTGATTGCAGGAAATACGACTTCAACAACAGAGTGGTCAATGTCTGGAATACTCTACCTGACTCTGTGGTTTCTTCCACAAACCCCAAAAACGTTAACCTTAGACTGTCTACTATTGACCTCACCCCTTTCCTAAGAGGTCTGTAGGGGGCGTGCATAAGCGCACCAACGTGCCTACCATCCCTGTCCTATTGTTTCTTTTTATTTTTCTTATATGTATCCATTTCATATATTCATAACTATGTTTATACTTATACCTGTTATTTTATAATCACTTGACAAAATAAATAAATAAAAAATAAAAATAAATCGCTTTATGTACTTGGATAGGTGCAAAGCTAATGAAGAATTCAAACCTCAGAAAACCACTGCATATTAATATGGAAGATGTTGAACTGAATGGAATAATCCAGACTACCAAAGTCTACTTTATGGATTTATCTTGTTAGTAAGTTTTATTTAGCTAATTCTTTAATGTTTCTCTGATTTCACACCTCTTTATATAGATGTACAACCTTTCCCCCTCTATATAACATATATTGTTATTAATTGCCTTTACTGCTGAAAAGGTATAGATGATGTGATGAAATAAATAATTCCTTCCTATTCTACAGGATTTTTCCATTCAGAAGTTAGTTTAGGGAATAACACCATAATGATGTTTTCATTGCTGATTAGCTTGTGGTTTTCATATTCCATCCCTCTCTGTATGTGTGTCTCTCACTGTCTCTCTCTCTCTCTGTCTGTCTCTGTCTATTTCTCTCTCTTATACACACACCCTAATACATGAACTCACACCTTAAAAAGATCAATATGTTATGTAGATATATTATAATACATGAAAAAACAATATGGATAAGAATGTATTTACTAAATATGAATAAAGTGAGAGCTTCAAATATTATAAAGCAGGTTGCAGTATGGTTTTACCTATATACTTGCTAAATACCTATATACTTCTCTTTCTGTGTGGGGGGCATTAAACCATCCAGATGTACTAGTAAGAGGGCAGATCCGGTTAAGTCAGGGGTGTCAAACTAGATTTCTTTGAGAGCCAAATCAGCATTGTAGTTCTCCTTCGTGGGCTGGTGGGAGGGGACAGGCGAGGCGAGATGTGGGGGGCGGGATGGATGCCTCCTGCCAGCCAAAATGGGGCATGGGGGGCCCATGCGCGGCCCCCCTGCACTTCTTTTCCATCCTCCGTGGACTCCTGCAGCACTCCGCTGGCCATTTTGGCCTATTTTTTGGCCTGTTTGTCGCGCTCCTATACTGCACAACACAACTATCCTGTATCCTGTTCCAGATGGAGCAACAAGTTACCTACCCATGTTATGTCCGGTCTGCTGCTCCATGCTGCGCTGTTATGGGACGTGCTGGTCTGCTGCGTTAATGCAGTTTGGCTGGAGCATGTTTGCCATGACGCTTCATGATGATGTTTGAGTATGAAGAGACACTCTACAGTATACAGCAAACCCGGATAATGTTTCAAAGCTGAAGGGACAGGGCTCGGACTGATACTTAGATGTCTTCATGGGATACCACTGGTGGAAGGTTGGTAATGTTGCCTAAGGTGTTGGTGTTGGGTTATTGTTAGTATTATCATGCCCTTAGGGGTCCAATTAGGGGTTTAATGGTAGCTCCGGATGTTAGCCTATTGGAAGTGCTTTGGATATTGAAGGGGGTAATTACATGTATGGGATAAATACAGCTCTGTGCTGATGTAAGGTCAGAGCTGACTTTGAAACTACTGCTTAGTTGTTTCTTGTTGTCACTAACTGAAAAACAATAAACAACATTCTGCCTGCTTGAAGGAATTGATTGGTCTTTTTGGCACAGTTGACCCAAAGAGCAGCTGAGACCATTTTCGGGCCCGTTTTCAAGCTGTTTTTCAGGCTGTTTTTTTGGGGCTGTTTTGGCCCATTTTTGGCCTGTTTTTGGCAGACAGGGTGCTGCAGGAGGCCATGGAGGGTGAAAATGAGATGGCAGGGGCTCACACAGCCCATTTTAGAAGCACCATGGGCCAGTCCTTTGATATTCCAGGCTGGCCCCGTGGGCTGGATTTAACTATCCTTTGGGCCAGATCTGGCCCACAGGCCTTGAGTTGACACCTATCTTCAGCCTACAGCAGAAGACCAGATGCATTTGAGAAATTCAGAAACAGGACCTGGAACTGTTAGTCTATTTCCATGGTTGCTTTCCTCTAACTGTTGTTTTAAAACTACGCAGCTGACGATAGTCCTATCCTTCTCCATGAATTGGGCCTAGTTGCTTTTTAAAAAGATTCAACCAGAACCCTAACTCTAATCCTGAATGATTAGTGGAGATATGGCTGGCTTTTTATTGACTTTCCTCCATTTGTGGTTGTATTTCTTGATGCACTCTGAGGCAGCTACAAGTTCTGACTTCATAATATTCCTATAAAGATCATAGTTCTTAAAAAACATTGTTTTGGAATTAGAATGACCAGACAAAACTTGCAATGAAACCACAAAGTTGTTGATAAATAATACAGCAGTAAATTTTCTACTAAATGTTGAGAACTGAAGCATGGAATTTGCCTAAGGAGCTCCATCCCGAAAGCACTGTGTATAATCAGAGTTGAGTAGGTACACATACTTGTATGCCATTAAAACTGCAACTACTGCTACACATAAAGTTCTTCTTTAAAAACACACTGGACTGAATGGGTTACAGACTTTCAGATGAACTCAGTGAATCATTTTAAATACTAAGCTCAACTAGGTAAGCAAGACCGACTATAAATTGGATTAATTACTGTAGCTTAAAATTTAGCTCAACAGCTTTTAATTTCAACTTCCAAAGGCTACACAAACCAATTTTGTACTTTTAGATTTTAATGAGGAGTCTTGATTCTTTAATCAGTTTATCCAGTAGCTAGCTGTCTAATATAACATTCCTTTGAAGCCTACAAAGATCTAACATAATTGAAGACATGTCAAATTGCTTGACTCTCTTTCTTTCTCTCTCTCTCTCTATCTCCACACACACACAGACATATGTAAAATCAGACTTTTGCATTTCAATTAAAACAATTAAAATTATCACACAGTGAAACACACACTGGAACAGGTAGCTTTAAACATTTTCATAATGAAGGTCTTTTAGCCTCATGACAAGTGTTAGCGTGGAGATGGGAGGGTGAGGTGGATTACACATTTATAAGGAAAATGGCATTATAAATACTTCATTTCACTGGTATCCCAGAAAGGCACCATTTGGCCTTGTGGACTGATGCATGTACACAAAGTCCATATAATTACTAATAATTTGTAACAAGTGTTAATTGATAAACAGCTCCCTCTGGTAGCTTAATTAATACGACAGGATATCTAGGCAATTAACAACTGGGATTGATCTCAATTAGACATCAAAAATCTGAGTAATCTGTTCAAAGTAGAGGGAGAAAATTTAGCCCTGTGAGGCTTTGTTTTTTTTTACCCTTTACAGTTTCCTTTAAAAAAGACAAAAAAAGACAAAAGAACAAAACCCATACACATCTACACTAATAGTGATTATCTATCGTGTCTTTCTCTTGGTGACATTTTTCCTCTTGATTGATTCATATAGAATAATACAGAACAGTATAGTATGTGTCAGATGGTGCTCCATTCAAAATCCAAGAAAGTAATACTTAAGACTCCATTAATTAGAGAAAAGATATCTTTTATTGGAAATCAAGTGGTAGCAACAAAAGAATTCTGAATCTGAGAAAATGAGCACGTAAATCACATATATAAAGTGATGGCAATGTTCCCACACCCAATAGCTTAAATGGCTCATCCAATTAAAAGTTGCATATAGCATCATGTGGGCATCTCCAGGTGATGATGAGGCCTCTGTCCGTTGACCTTGGCATATTTTGATAAAGAGCTGCGGTTGCGCATAGCATAGGATAGAAGCCTAAGCAAGAAATTCCCCCCCCCCCCACTTACACAGTTCTGTTTTGTTAAACCTCCAGCTCGCTTCCTATAACCATGTCCCCCCTCCTTCCCCCGTTACTTATGATAGCTGAAAGATGCAAAGCAAAGGAAGAAAATCTTGAAGGCTGACATTATGCAATTGAAAAAATGTCTGATTATACACACAGGTCTCTGGGGGAGAAATGATAAATCATGTGCAACAATGTCATCACACAAGTGCCACCTTTTGCCATTGGGAAACAACCAGTGGTAGGTTTCAAATATTGTTGCCACTGGTTCAGTGGGTGTGGCTCGGTGGGCGCACTTTGCATGTGTGCACACACTTTGCGTGCACGCGTGCACCAAATGCGCCCTTTGCACAGGCGCAGAGGCATTTGCGCACTCGCAGAGGCATTCTAACTCACCTCCTGCAAGCCTGCACGATCCCGGCTGCTTCAGCAACTGCCGCGCAGCACTCTTCTGTGCCGCGCAAAGTAGAGTTGCACTTCAAATTCAGCAGATAAAAAGTGAGTATGGGAGGCCCAACAGCAGAGCTGGTTCAGTATCCGCTGCTCATTGCTCCTACCGACTCGCCAGGACCGGTCTGAACCGGTTGAATATTACCACTGGAAATAACAGTATGTAAGAACTGTGTGATGACATCATTGCCTGGGTGCCATTCGAATGTCGTCACAATTTACAGTGGCTGCTTGGTGTACATAAATGAATAATGTGCAAATTTTTTTACACTGTAATTCAAGTGTACGAATAAAGCAAAAATATGTTTAAAGTTGTGTGTATGATCATAACTACAGTACTACAATATAGGGCAAAGTGAACCAACGGGCTGCAATGTGCTGAAATCCCAAAAACATGCTACAGGAAGTCCTCGACTTACAGCCACAACTGAGCCCAAAATTTCAGTTGCTAAACAAGACGTTATTGAATTTTTACAACCTTTCTTGTCACGGTTGTTAAGGGAACCACTGCAGTTGTTAGTAACATGGTTGTTAAGTGAATCTGGCTTCCCCATTGATGTTGTCCTAAGTCAGATCAAACGTTTATTGTCAGTGCACAACATGTGTACAATGAAATTGAAAAGGTCGCAAAAAGTGATCACACGACTGCAACCATAGGAACCAGTTACTAAACACCCTAATTTTGATCATGTGACCACCGGAATGCTGCAATGGTCATAAGTGTGAAAAATGATCAGGAGCCACTTTTTCAGTGCTGTTGTAACTGCAAACGGTCATTAAATAAATTGTTGTAAGTTGAGGACTGCCTGTATTATGATCTGTCCAGTGGATGATTGAATTCTATGGGGTTTAAAAAAATCAAATATAGAGCAGGAACAAATTGGATAGACTGAATATTCCAGTTTTGTAAACCATAAATAACAGAAAATCAAGACCATAATGCACAAGGAGAATTGCATCTGGACCCTGTTGTCAGGTGGAGACTGACTCTGAGGGAGGGGAGAAACAGCCGACAGGGAGTGGAAGTGTGGCTCCAGATATTGTGGAGGAGGCTGAGAAAGGGCAGAGGCCGGCTGAGCAGTCAAAGGAGGACCTAGGGCCATCCCCTCTCCATCCTAGGGCACACAGGAAGGAGAGGATAAAAGAGAGATGTGGTCTACTGGGGAGGAGAGGGCCTTGATCTTCTTCATGGGCTGCAGCTGTGACAACTGAATAAGAGGATGGACATGCGTACGGGTGAGTGCTGGAAACAAAGCGTGGAAATATCTCTAGTTTATTGTTCCTCTCTGAGTTTGACGTCCTTCCCAGTGTGTGTTCTGATATCTGTGGATGTCTTCAAGCCATTATCTTGTCTGGTTTGTATTGTTTTTTACTCTTTATAATTTATAGGCATTTTTAGTTTAAATGGCATTTCCTCCTTCTTGTAACTGCTCATGTGGGAGGTTTTTATCTCCAGTCAAGGATATTTGGAGCTTGGAAGCAAAGTGAAGGAATAAGAGGGGCTTTACCTGTTCTTTGTGACTGTGTTTATTTTGTATCCCACTCTGGGTCATCACAACTGCCATATATACACTAGAAAGTGATCTTTAATATTTTTCTCTGCTTTTATTTTCTTTCTGCCTCTGTGACATTTGGCGCACTAGTTTCAACTCCACTTTATTTATCCTAATCCAATCCTCATTAATTTTTTACTCTAGGTCACCCAAATTCCTAAAAAGAATAGCAAACAACCTTCAGTTGAAGTGCTCTTAATGGAGCTAATGAAACTATCTAGGTGGAGTTTTATAGAAAAGAGACAGAGTTGGATTCTACCACAAGGGGATTGCCATAAAAATGGACACAGTAAAAGGGAGGGGAGGGTTATTTAATTACACATACATTAATTACAATAAATATTAGGGACTCTGGGGAAGAATCAAAAAAATGTCCTGAAAAAAAATTAGTTCTGAAGAGGGAGATAAAAGACATAATTTTAGTGGAGAAAATAAACAAAATGGAGGTTGCACCCCTTTTCCTTCCTGTCTTCAAATCTAACCTCTTGTCTAATCTGATACCCCAATTGTTCCACCTTCAATCAGCTGAGGACCACAAGATTCCACCTCCTTAACAACGGGTTTCATCCAGGGGTGGGCTGCTGTGGGTTCGCGGGGGTTCAGGAGAAACTCTAGCTAAGATTCTGCACAGTTTGGAGAACCCCCAAATCCCACTCCTGGCTGGCCCAGCCCACCCAACCCTGCCCCTCCCACAGCCTGTTTTGGATGCAAGTAAGCTCAGGGCGTGCATGGAGGCTCGGGGTGGGTGAAAAATGGGCCTCCCAGAAGTTCGGGAAGGCCAGAAACAGGCCTGTTTCTGCCTTCAAAAGAGCCTCCAGAGCCCAGGGAGGCTGTTTTTACCCTCTTGGAGGCTCGTGGAAAGCCTCCAGAGCCCAGAGAGGGCAAAAACGCCCCCCCCTGGCGGTGCAGGAGGTCGACTAGGCCATGCCCACCATGGCCATACCAACCCAACAACTGGGTTAGAGAACCCTTTGCTAAAGTTTTTGAAGCCCACCTCTAGTTTCATCCCATCTTTGATGTTTTGCCCAAAGGCTCACTTTACCCAATAACAGAAATAACTCCAAATACAGTAACAAAGACCTATCTAACACCCCCAAACTGGTCAGTCAATCAGAACTCTAGGATTTCCTTCCACATAGCCTTCAATTCTATTTTTTTTCCCCATCTGTTCAGGGTCCCTCTTTCTTGTAAAGCAGGCACCCAACAATCGTTGCAATGAACATTCTTCTCAGTGTTGTGCTCTGCACTTCTGAATTGTTCATGTCATGGTTCTATCAAAGCATTCTGGGGAACCTAAGGCACAATCAGAACAGGCTGGGTTGTTTGAGAAAAAGAAAACTTTCAAAACTCCAAGGTTTACGGAGTTTGATGAATGAAGGTTACAGAAAGAAATGTGTCACATCATAAATGCAATGTGATAATGAATATCAAAGTCACAGGAGGCCTTGATGGTAGGTTAAGATACCTTGAGTGCTGCCACCCCTCAGACCAGGGTTGGCTCATGATGAATGTGACACTGATTCTTCCAGCATTGTTATGTATTTTGTTGGCAGCCACCCATAAATAAACCAAAGTAATGTTCAGAGGTTTGTGTGGCATCTAGGATTGCACAGAATGCAACGAAAGATGTAAAACATGAAGTCATGTAGTTGGAAGAATGAAAAAAATGGTAAATCAGTACTTCCATCTCTCTGGTTCGCTTGAGTACAAAAAAAACAACAACAACCCTATTGAGACTTTGCTTTTGAAGGTTACTAAGCTGAACAGAAAAATCAAATCAAGAAACAAAGCAGGAAAAAAAATGCAGGAACATATGGAAGCTAAGACGAAAACTGTTGCTGCATAAAAACATAATGAACACACCCTATTTATCAATGTTTCTTTATATACAGATGATCATGTCAATTTTTATCCATTTATGCTTTCTGCTGAAGATTTACAGAGCTCAAAAACCAAACATTAAAAAGGATGCTTAGAAAACAAACAATTGGAGTACCCTGCATTTTAATAACCGACAATAATTTATAAAAAAGAGAAAGAGAAATTATTGTATAATGTATTCTAAGCTGAAATGATTGTTTCCGTATTTGTCACAGCTGAAGTCTGTCTGTACCAATGGTGCTATCAGTCAAATTCTTCCCCTGTAGTAAGTTCCTGACACACCAACAGTATGGTTCTTTAATCATCTTCTTGCTCTCAGTAGGTATTCCTTTAAAGCAGAATTTGGCTCATATTTTACTAAAATAATATCTCCTTTGGAGCTACTCACTGTCTCTTGCAGTCTTTTGGGTGGCTGTTGGCTTCTGTTATTTGGAGCAGAGTTCAATGGAACTGACAACAAAGTAATGAATGAGGGAAAATATTTGCAATTCCGTGTGCGCAACCTCCATCTTCTGTGGAAACCCTTTGGATGTATGTTTTTCGACTTTTGCCTTCAGACAAGTGACTTTTAAACACAGTTAGCATGGGCTGCATTGCCCTGTTCTTTTCTATTGAGCATTTTGCCCAGTTCCAGGAACAGAACATTTCAAATATTTTTCTCCAGGTGTCACAGAATGGATAACATGATGTTCATCATAAGGTTGCCATTTAAACTGGTATATGCCTTACGATGTTATTTTGCAGATTGCGATTCATCATCCAGATTGGCTAAAGCATCTGGCAAAATGCTGGAAGGAGGAAGGTTGCTTGTCATGGGGTTTCTCCTGTGTCTGTTGCTTTCTGATGTTTTGGAGGGGATCATCTCATTGACCATTCTGAAGAAACACTCAAGTGTCAGTACAGTTACCATGGAATGGAGTGGAATGGAGTGGAATGAGTGGAAGACGCGACATCTCTTTGTTCTTTGCTTTAGAACAGCCTAGCTCATCCTTAAGATACTCCCCAAAGATATGCCATCAAACATCACAAGAAGGGGATTATCAGAATAAGTATTTTTCATATTAATGTAATTCCTTTCGGGCACTGAAACAATGCGAGGAGTTTTAGTAGAATCATGCATTTCTCCCAAAGCATCTGTTACAAATCCTTTTTAAAAAAATACTTATATTAAATTTTACTCTTCTTTCAACCCAGATTCAGAGTGATATACAGGTAGCTCCCAGATAGTTTTCTGCCCAGCATTAGCCATACTCATAGCAAGTTAGTTTCTACGAGACTGATTTTTTTAAAAAAGACCTCCACGTATTTATTCTAGTCCATTCTGTATCTTGCTGGAAAAGACGAGGGCCGAGCTAGAAATCTCAGATAAAAATGATAAAACTTTTCTTGGCTTTTAGATTAATGGCATATACTAGCATCCTTTAAAAATTAAAAAAGGGAAACGAAACAAGGGATTCCAGCCTAAATCTTATTTTATGGGATGAGTGGTGCGGTGGCCTGGCGGTAGAGCTCTTGCCTCACAATCAGGAGGGTGTGAGTTCAATCCTAGGTAGAGGCAGATATTTATTTCTCTGGGCACCTTGAGAATATATCTGCTGAATATAATTCCACATTGGTGACAGGAAGGGCAGTAAGCATTCAGTTGCTCAATCTCCACCCCATAAGGGATTATGGGGTATTAAAAGGAGATGATGATGATGGTGATAATAGTCTTATTTTATGGGGTAAATGTTCAAATGAAAAGTTCTTCATGCATGAATTGAAAACTCATACCCTTATCTAGGCTGAATTTCAGACTCAGCATCTTTATTCCAAGACCATAAATCACTATTCTGCGAAAATGTTCTGCAAGTTTTCATAAGGCCAGGGGTGGGATTCTACCAGTTCACACCTATTTGCTAGATCCGGTTGTTAACATTCTAAGCAGTTCGGAGAACCGGTTGTTAGAAGAAATTACTGGCCTAATCCTGTAAGGAAGGCAGGAAGGAAACATTCTGGTGTTGCTTACAGAAACTGCCTCTCCGTTATCCCTTATTACATTCTTGGCAGGACTAGACTTCCTGTCTTAGGAACTTCTCTGGAGTTTTTTTTCCCTTCCTTTGCTGGTACTTTGCTTGTGTGGAGTGACCATTCAAAGTTACAACGGCATTGAAAAAAGTGACTTACGACCCTTTTTCACACTTACGACTGTTGCAGCATCCCCACAGTCATGAGAGGCCAGGCGAGATGATGCTGCCTCAATGTGAGTGCTATTGGCCACACCTAGCCAATAACATGACCACCAAGCCACGTCCATCCAGTCACATGAACACCAAGCCACGCCCACCACCTAAGCCACCCACAGAACCACCCCTGCATAAGGCCCAAGAAAAACATTGTTTCAATAGCTGATGTAATACATTATTTAAATCTAGTTTTCCCAACAGATCTTCCCCAATTACAGATCTTCCTTCTGTAGTTATCTGGACATTGTTTTAATTCAATTCTGAACAAAAGGCTATTTTTCTGAAGGCAGCTCTGTCTTGTGAACGATGTATATTTCGAGTTCTCACATCTTTGGAAGGGGGCACATTTAACATAATTTGAGATGGAAAGACAGAGTCTGCATTTTGGCATTTCAAAACGGAAGGGTACTAGTTTTTATATTTTTTTCAGGATTTAAGAATTATTATTTTTTGCACACTGTTATCTGCCTTAAGCCCTTAAATTGGAGTAAGCCACAAATGAAATAAATTCAAAATTTATGCAAAATAAATTAATAACCATAATATTGCTCCTGGGGCATGAAGAACTGCTTAAAACCTGACTTCAGTGCTTCCTCTGGGCTTAGTAACAGACAGTTCATTGTAATTGTAAATTTGTCCTTTTCATCTTATACTATGTAAGGAGTAACTTTTGCCCTCAGGGCTGACTTGTAAAAGAATGATTCTTATACAAAAAGCTGTTTATTTGGTTTGGAGTTTTCTCTGATCCCGTTGTTATTATTTAAAGTATTTGTAGAAGGCTAAGAGCAGCCTTCCCTTCAGTTTCCCTCCATTTTTCTGAGGTGGATCAGAGGATGAAGATGCAATGCATCAATTAGACTTCATTGGTCCTCTCATAGGCAGCCAAATTTCAGCATGCACAGCATTCTGGCAATAAACAAACATTTATTACTTAGATTTATATCCTGCCTTTTCTCCAGGAGCTCAAGGCAACTTAAATGCTGATCTTCCTTCCTTTTATCTAGGGATACCCAATGGGGATCCCTATGGGACTTAGTTAGTTACATAGACTATTGGTATGTGTTTGATTTTCAGATGCCCTGGTTTCAGGATGACGAATGTAAAAAATACAAATAGCATCCAAAATTATTTGTCTGAAACATTTTATAAACATGTATTCATCTAATAGAGCATTTGATGTTTGAAAGTCTTCTTTTTCTTGACTCTAATGGGACTTTGGCATCAAGGTTTAGAGGATGGGTTGGGCCTATGTTAACTAAATAGAACACTAAAGGTATTAATATTGCCTTTATTAAAAAGGTTAAATACAGAATTATGTGGAGAATACGGTTTTGATCTGAGGACTTACTTGATGGTTCACATTGGGTTTTCAATGATGCCCTCCAACTGTACGTTCTCTAACTAGGTGGTATCTATTTTCATAGGATGGCCTGCAATTTGCTTAGGAAAAAACACACACTCTGATATGGCATGACAGAAGAAATGCTGTGCAATTTCTTCCCCTTTTCCTGGTCCTCACCAATTTCCATGAATCACATGAACAATTTCAACCTCCTCTTGATAAGTACTGTACTCAGCAAAATTGTTCTTCCAAAGTTACCGTTCCTGAATTCATGAAGAACCTGGAGAACAAATATGAACTGTGTGTAAAATACAATATTATTATCATTGTCTTTATCATCATCTCTCTCAGCACCGCTATCATCAAACCACTGTAGGGGAAGTTCCACTGTCTGGCCCCTGACAGTTATGAATCATAATCTGTTGCACTGGTCCAGCGCAGGTTGGTAGATTTTTTTTTTAAATTTCCCAGGCTTGATCTGAGAGAGAGTCATTAGAGCAAAGGCTTGGGGGTGTCAAGCCAAGCCCAAGAATGACTTAGAACAATCCAGCCAGATTTCTGTTCTTTATTTCCTTTCACATGTAGACAGAATCTTACCAGACTAAATCTTTGTTACTCTCACCCTAACAGATATGTCCTGAGGTATACTAGGGAGTGGTAATTCTAATTCTCTGCATCTTATCTCACTCTGTTTTTGGGATATCTGTGCTCCTTCCTGGGGAATCACCACAATCCTTCACACCTGGCTTCCATACCTAAGGAAAAACTGGAACTTAGGCTTCCTTTGTTTTAGTCCAGTATATTAACCATCTTTATTTAGAAAATTCATATGGCTGCTTACCTTAAATATATAGGACAGCTAACAAAGTACATAAGAAAATCTCAAGTTACAAGTAGAAAACAAAATTAAAATAACATAATGCATTAACTGAGGAAGCATAGAATCTAACACATTTGCACCTATATCGGACTCAACTAACATCCTCGTCCAGCATCTGGGGAAAGTCAGGTCTTCTCAGCCTTCTGGAAGGCCAAGCGGATCAGGACCCTCTGGATCTCAGGTGGTAGGTTGTTCCTTATGGCAGGTATTGCAACATTTCTCTCATACCTATACACCAAGTTCTCCTATATTGGAAAATTCACGGTGCCTTCACCAATGCATCTCAAGTAAACACAATGAAAACATTGGGAAAGCTATTTTCAATGTTCTTCGCAAGAGGAGAGGGTTAACATGAATTTCATCTGAGGAGCTACCTCTTCCCAATTCCATCTATCTGTCAATCAGGTTCAGCTGGAGGGATATGTTGTAGGTCTCACCAGGGGTGAAATTCAACCACCTTGTCCTTGCACCATCATGGGATGATTTGAATTGGTTGCCCATGCCCATGCCCACCTGCCTTCTTCCTTTTAGAGACTTGAGTCCCACCAAGCCACGCCCACCAAGCCACACCCACCAAGCCACACCCACAGAGCTGGTAGGGAAAATTTTTGAATTTCACCCCTCATCTGCTAAAGAGTTCCAGCAGATGGGACCCAGGAGACTGGCCTTCTTTGCTGTAGCTCCCAGCTCCCATCCTCTGGAGCATTGTTAGACAGGCAAGGGAAGTTGCTGTTTTTTGTTCTTTTACATTGGGTTTTTATTCTTTGTAAGCTGCCCAACATGACTGAGAAGTAAGTGGGTGGCAATATAAATCTTCTAAATAAATAAATGATTTCCTCCAAGGTGACATTAATCCCATACTTCTTAGCTTTCAGAAAGTCTTCAACCATGAGTTTTTCCAACCACCTTTAGGATCCCATGGGGAGCATGTAAGATGGTTGCATTGTACTGAGGATGTTCTTATTTTCCTGTAATGTAATTTTTAAAAGTTATGTTTACTTGTTTTTAATGGTAATCATAAATAATATTTTTATTCTTGGTTGGTTGTACACTACATAGTCACGTTAGTGAGCTGGGCAGCTACATACATTTGGTAAATAAAACAAACTTTTACCATCTTCCTCACTTTCCATAAGTTGGAGTCCTCCAGTCAACTCTACTCATATACATTTCCCTTCATTTTGTGTGTGCCAAAATTGAATGAAAACATACATGAAGATATCCATCTTCCAACCAGACAATATTTTTGTGATTCTAATTGGCTGAGGGAATTTAGAATTTCTCTAATGTGTCTTAGATCTGATTTGGCCAACTAGTTTCATGCAGTTACTAGTTAACAATGAGGAACTCAATGAAGGTTTTTCTCCTTAAAAATATAATCAAATTATTATTCTTGTCATGAAGGCAGAAGCCCGCAGGAGGCTATTTAAGGACAAAACTAAACAATGCCTATAAATTACAATTGAGACCTCAAAGGATATTACTGAAGAAAAACTAATTTCTGTTTCCTTATAACATTTCAGCTGGTGCGGTAAAACAATGAAGGACACCATAAATCCGTTCATGTATTTCAAAATTTGCAAAACAAATCCCTTCTTACACGTAGTATTTGTCCAACACAAAATTATTATTCAATAAGTTGACATTTTAAACCTATTACTGCCTAAACCCATCTATTACGAAGCTGTTCAGAGCACTAAGTTAACATTTACCAGGGCATACACCGACACATCATGGAGAGATCAAGCTCAAATCCTTTATTTCATATTCAGATCTTGTTGGGTCAGGACTGAAAATTCCTATCTTTCTGATACTTTGCAGAAAAGCCACGGTGAAATCCACAAAAGAATTATTATCAAGTAACTGCAGTTATTCAGCTAGATGTTGACTTTGATATGTCAACTCTCTGATCTTTAATAGAAAATTGATGGTCTTGCCCTGAGGGTCAGTTGTATGGACGACCAAGCCGGAGCAACGCTTGCATTACATTACGGGGAAGGCTACATTCTGATTCTCTGACAATTTATTTTATTTTATTTTATTTATTTGTCAAGCGATTATAAGATAATAGGTATAAGTATAAACATAATTATGAATACATGAAATGGATACATATAAGAAAACTAAAAAGAAACAATAGGACAGGGACGGTAGGCATGTTAGGTGCGCTTATGCACGCCCCCTACAGACCTCTTAGGAAAGGGGTGAGGTCAGTAGTAGACAGCCTAAGGTTAAAGTTTTTGGAGTTTGGGGAAGAAACCACAGAGTCAGGTAGAGTATTCCAGACATTGACTACTCTGTTGCTGAAGTTGTATTTCCTGCAATCAAGTTTGGTGCGGTTTACCTTGAGTTTGTATCTATTATGTGCTCTTGTATTGTTATGGTTGAAGCTGAAGTATTCATTGACAAGTAGGACATTGCAATGTATAATTTTATGTACTATACTTAGATCGGACCGAAGGCAAAATAATTCTAGGTTTTCTAGGTCTAGAATTTCAAGGCTGGTGGCATAAGGTATTCTACAACGAGTAGAGGAGTGGAGAACTCTTCTTGTAAAATATTTCTGGACTTTCTCAACAGTATTAATATCAGATATGTAATGCGGGTTCCAGACTGATGAGCTGTATTCAAGTATTGGTCTAGCAAAAGTTTTGTATGTTCTAGTTAGTAGTGTGATATTACCAGAGAAAAAGCTATGTAGGATTAGGTTAACAACTCTTAATGCCTTTTTGGCTATGTAGTTACAGTGGGCTCTAGCACTTAGATCATTAGAGATGATGAATTCAGCCAAAGCCAAATGGATCATTTGTTAATTTTGTTTTCTTCATTTGGTATTGGCATATTAATTTAATTCCACAAGGGTAGGCTGCTGTGCACAATCAGATTTATTGATTTTCTGGGTAGAACATTTAAAAAAAAACTGATGACACCCAGAAGAATAATACAGTAGAACAAAAGCAATTTGGTGCAATCCTTGACACTTTCTGCACTTGCATTTAATCACTGCAAACTGGTTTTGTCCCAAGAAGTCATGCAACCCTATTCAATTTAAATTTAAATTTCCAATTAACTTCTCCCCCGCAAGTATAGTTATTCATTAGAGATAACAACACTTTTTTCTAAAATGTTTGTGTATGTACAGGTAACATTTACATTGGCTACAGACCTCATACATCTTTTCTGGAGCTATTGTATATCCCATTGAATTTAAAAGTGGTAGCCATGATGATTTTTCTTCTTCTTTCGAGCAAAAACTAAAAGCATAGGGACAAAGAGTCCACTATGAAAAGTGGCAGTCAATTCAAGCTGGTTTGCATATTTATTGAGTAAAATATTCTAGTTGTTCACTGCTGCAAGATGTTTGCACAGAACTAACTACCATACAAACTAGAGAATGAGAAGTAGCAACAATTGAAATATCTGCAATGAATACCATTTGCCTGCCAGCCTGATGGTTCTACAACATAGACAAAGTAGTAGAAAATGAAGAAGCTCTGGGGGCTTTAGAATTCAAACAAACAAGCACCCACAATACAACAAGCCTGATTTAATAATTGTTAAGACAAAAAAAAAGATAAATTGTCAAAATAAAGGAATTTGGTTAGTTGTAGTACCTAAAGACAGCAGAAGAGAAGAGAAAGAACTGGAGAAAATCACAAACTACAAAGACTTGCAAAAAGAAGTAGAACAACAAAGAAAACAAAGGTAGGACTAATAGTAAGAGGCAATCCCAAAACATCTGGAGCCCCACTTGAATATCATTGGCATTGACAAATTCACTATGAGTCAATTGCAAAAGGCAGCTTTACTTGGAGCAGCTTACATCCTATGATGATACATTTAACCTGATTAAATCCATATTTGCCTATCCCGGGTCTTTGGAAAAAAATGGGTAAAAATGTCAAATCCAGTCTAACCTCTGCTTGACTGTCTGATGAACCATAACAATAAGCTTACTATGATGTAATTGATAAACCTTGTATCAAAAACCAATATTGATTAACTTTAGCATCAAGCGCACCATTTATAAAATGTATTATTCTGATGTATACTTAAGAGCATTTGTGATTGTCCAACCCCTAGTCTTTTTAACACAATTGAATTAGTAGTGGTTACAATTGTCCTCTACCTTATGGACAAAGTGAAGAAAATATCAATATTGGTTTTTATCTGGCCAATGACAACATCATCAGTAAATGTTGTATAAATGAGATATTCTGCTGGCGTAATCAAACAATCATCTGGTTGAAAATGGCTGTTTTCAAAGACTCTGAAAGCATATATTTAAGGATAATTTGTTCTGATTGAACTGAAAATAGATCTAGCTTGGAAAATATCTTAGTGAGAACCCTGCTCAATTCCTTTTAGTATACTGCTGTGTGAAACACTTGTATTAAAATATTTTTAGCTTACAGAACTTCTATTTTTTTAATTATGCCCAATACCATCTTTAAAAGAAAAACAATATAGCAACACATCAAATATAAAGCAGTGAAGTAAAATAACAATAAATTAAAACTTACCCAGAAAAGCCTGAAGCAGTTAATATCATACGGGATTATTTCTTCAAGCCTTGGTTATTATTAAACATCTAGCTTACATCTGTAACATTAATTGGAGAAGTAAAATGAAGGATGCAAATTTCAAAGGATTTAAGGCTTCTTTTGGAAAACTAAACCCAAATCCAGGGCTTCTTTTTGGCACCAGAAACTCTGCCAAGCTGTGGTACCACCGTGAAACCAATCCAGAGAATGAATCTCTGAGCTGACATGAATAATGGCATTGCCAGGTAGAGAGGGATAAGTTGGAAAGGGAAATAAGCATAAGATTAAAAGAAAAACATCTCTTTGGGAGACCCTGATGCTCTGGAATAAATATGTATTAACCCAAAGGTCAAAAGACAATTTCAAAGACAACTGGATTTTGTTTTGCCTTGAAGAGATTTTGTTCTCATCCAAGAAGCTTCCTTCGTTCTTCAGTTCTGAACTTCAGCTTGAAGTTTAGAACTGAAGAAGCTTCTTGGATGAGAAGTGAAACATCTTAAAGGAAAAACAAAGTCCAGTTTCCTTTTCAAAAAGCACCTCTGTGACAACTCTGACCTTGATGCCTGAGAATCTCCATAGACATATATATTCTGAAATTTGTTAGGAGATTGCCAATGGTACTAGACATGAATTTTTGTACCGTTCTGACTTTACAACAACCTAGCCCTGTGAATGTGACCAGCTGTCCAGAAGACTTTCTTGAATCCTTGTATTTTTTTTTGAGTACAACTCTCTTCCATTTTACCTTTGGTTTTTTCCATTTTATCTTTGGTTTTTGTAACTTTGGGGCCAATGAAGTAGCTTGTTGACTTGTTATAGAGTGTATCTTCCATTGAATTCTCTGGTTCCATGTTGATTGGGAAAAGATTTAGTCCTCCCAGTTTCATCAGCTTTAAATCTTTTTGTGGCCCAAGGAACCAAGAATGACATGACATGAGGAGTTACTTCAGATAGTTTCTTTATTGTTGCTTGCCTATAGGCCTTTGCTCTCTTTCTGCATACCAAAAATTCCAAGCGTCTGTTTTCTCTTGGCTTCCTGGGAAAGAGAAACTCCTCCCTGGAAATCTGGCACACATTCCACCACACTTTCGAGCTCATGGAATATAATATTCTTAATACGGATATTTGCATTTTCCCTAGGCCATGTTTGACCACTCCCTCAACTTTCAGGTTATGATATTTGCTGTGTCTCACCTATATGGATAGCAAAAAGAATATTGCACAAGCTGGAAACGAAACCATAGACCCAAATGGTCCTTCTCATTCATTCATTCATTCATTCATTCATTCATTCATTCATTCATTCATTCTCTCTCTCCCTCCTTCCCTCTCTCACTCTCACACATACCTTATCTCTCTTTCTTTCTCTCCCTCCCTCCTTCCCTCTCTCCCTCTCACACACATCTTCCCTCTCTCTCCCTCCTCCCCTCTCTCCCTCTCCCACACACCTTCTCTCTCTCTCCCTCCTCCCCTCTCTCCCTCTCACACACACCTTCTCTCTCTCTCCCTCCTCCCCTCTCTCCCTCTCCCACACACCTTCTCTCTCTCTCCCTCCTTCCCTCTCTCCCTCTCACACACATCTTCTCTTTCCCTCCCTCCCTCCATCTTTCCTCTCATACACACCTTTTCTCTCTCTCTCCCCCTCTCTCCATTGAGTATTGAAAGTTTATTCCCTTTCTATCCTCCACCCATTGACCATGTTTACCCTTGAATACAAAAAAAGGTTCCCAGTGACATGGAAGGAATTAGTGTTGCTGAGCATACGTGCTGCCCATTTTCTTCTCGGAACAATTAAAGTACACCCCCTCCCCCCCAGCCAAATTGGCCTTTGAGACAGTTTTCGATCAAAGGACGCAATTGCGACATTTTGTTCACCGGTGAAGCACTGGCTAAAAGAGTAAGTTTGTCAAGATGCCTCTAGTCAAGCTTCCTCCTGATTGTAAAAAAATGGGACTCTCTTTGTTATTTCTCTTTTTCAAATATTCCTCCATGCAAGGACTCCCTGTAGAATTGGAGGAGGAGGAGGAGGAGGCCAGAGGATTCCCCCCCTCCCAATTCCATGAAGGGAAAGTTAACAGTTCATCCCCTGAGAAAGAGGGAAACGTTGCATTAGACCATGGCAAAAGGAAGCGGGAGGGGTCGAGGGCCCTCTCTGCTTGCTGAATAATTTGCTCTGATTTTTATGTAATTAGGAAATGACATTCATAGGACAATGTAAACTCATTAAATCCTTTCAATGGAAGCCATGGGCATCACCGAAAAAAAATCTAGTGTCAATATAAAAAATACGATATTTCAAGTATTTCTTTTCTCTCTTTCCCCTCCCACCCAACACCTCCCCCCCTTTTTTTAATATTTTTTTTGCAAGCTGGCTCCATCCTCGGCAGTAAGTATGTATTAATAGAATGGGAGCCTTAAATGCTTTTTATGCATTTGGAAGGCATCAAACTCCCTCCTAGTGCAAGTTCTGCCTCACAGCCAGCTCTGGCCCTGTCTTCACCTTGGTCCTTTCATCTCTCTTTGTTCCCCATCTCTGCTAAGGCAGAGACTTTCCTATCTCTCTCTGTCTGGCTGTGGCTCTGAAAGATGATTGCCTTCTAGTGAAGGCCTTTCCCCCTTCTTTTGTACCCCAGCTCCATGTTCAATGAAGATCAAAAAGCCTCCTCATACCCTGATGGTTTAAATCTTTAAACACAGAGTAACAGCCTGAGTACATCCAGACCCCTCGCATTCCATAGTCTTGTCACTATAGGTTCCTGCAACAATTACCAGGAGAGAGAGAGAGGCTGCAACGCAAAAAATAAAATAAAAAATCAAGTAGCGTGTGTTGTCTCTCTGGACTTCATGCTGGTGCTCTGATCAGGACTTCAGCAAAATTCTGTTTGAAATGAGAATAGACTAATTTTCATCAGCCTTTCTCGGAGGAATCCCTTGTGAACTAGCACGCCAAGGGTCATCATTAGAAAACTCCCTTCAAACGAACAAGGATAAAAAACGGAAAGAAGGGGGTGTCCTATGGCACAGCATTCTCTCTCTCTCTCTTTTTCCCTTTTTTAAACGTATAAACATGTATGTAAAATGTATACATTTATGGATGTTTCCCTACCCCCTCCCTGCTTTCTAAAAAAAAGCCTGCAATCCCCCCCCCAAAAAAAATGTACTTGAAAACAACAACAACCCAGGTTCATAAAAATAAAGGTTCATGGTTTTTTGTGGAAAGGGAAGGGTGTGTCCACAAGCCTTTGGAGTGAAGAATTCAGAAGAATTCCGTGATCAAAGGATACTCCAACTCCCAGTTGTTCAAAGGGACTTATTTATCTATATGGGAGAAAAAGAAATCAGATGTGACCAAGAAAAGAAGGAAGTCATTAAGAGCTTAAGAAGATAATGATAGGTGAAGCCATTGGTTGCTTAAATGCTACATCACGGTTTGTTCCTTTGCCAAGCAAGTCCGTGTTTGTTTTCTTGGGATCGACTGAAATTTTGTTGGGATTTTTACAGGGTGAAACCAGGTTTGTCCATGATGGATAATAAAGTGTTGTATCTGATGATTCTTGACTTTTGACGAATGTAACTTTTCTTTTATGTACACTGAGAGCATTTGCACCAAGACAAATTCCTTGTGTGTCCAATTACACTTGGCCAATAAAAAATTCTATTCTATTCTATTCTATTCTATTCTATTCTATTCTATTCTATTCTATTCTATTCTATTCTATTCTATTCTACTAAACATGCAAATTAAGTTCTGAAGGGCAATGTAACCAATAAAGGAGAATATTTCTAGCTCAGGGATGAAATGAGGGATCCTTGGTGCTGTTGGTGCTTTTCTTGCAGACATTTCATTACCCGAACTAGGAACACCATCAGGTCTACTGTAATTAATTAAGCAATTAAGATGCTTTTCTTTTTTCATCTCCTCCATTTTTTATTACTGGAGAATCAAGGACAGAAGTGATCTGGAACTAAGGAGAAACTTCCCAATGATGAAGACAATTAACCAGTGGAATAGCTTGCCTTCAGAAGTTGTAAGTCCTTCATCACTGGTGGTTTTTAAGAAGAGACTGGACAGCCACTTGTCTGAAATGGTACTATCGGGCAGTGGTTCTAACTTTTTTGGGTTCCTATGCCAAAAATTGTGTGTGTACTTGCATGCTTGCACTCACGTGTCAGTACCCAGAAGGCAATGCACGCCCCCCACACCCCCTACGCATGCATACGTAATTCCTACCTACCCACCCCCGCTGCCCCCTTATCTGCACTGCACCTCACAGCTGATTTTTGGCTGGTTTGAGGCCTTTTTCAGTCTCCCAAAGGCTTGAGGAAGGCTTGTGCAGGCTTCGCAGGCCAAAAACTAGCCCCGTTTCGTCACTTCCGGTATTTTCAGAAAAAACAGGAAGTGATGAAATGGGGCTAGTTTTCGGCCTGCAAAGCCTGCAGAAGCCTTCCTCAAGCCTTTGGGAGGCCAAAAAAGGCCTCATACTGGCTGAAAATCAGCTGTGAAGTGCACGCATGTCCAGTGAGGTAAGTTTGCCTGCAGCTTGCGTGTCATAGATTCGCCATCACGGCTATAGGGTCTCCCACGTGAGCAGAGGGCTGGACTAGAAGACCTCCAAGGTCCCTTCCAGCTCTATTCTGATTGATTGATAAGGTGTGTTTGAGGAATTAATTTTTTCCTCCCCATTCATCTCTTACTTCTTGATGTCCTGATGATCCTTAGAAGATAAACAAAGGGTACTATGGAAGAATGGAAGCAAAGAGAAAGAGATCACTAGAAGTTCATCTCTAAGCTTTTGAGTCATGAATAATATTTTTTTGGGGGGAGGGCTTTAATTTTCAGGGCCTGTTGAAATTCACCAAGAATGAGGGTGGGATGAATATAGTCACACTTCATTTCTGTCCCTATTGCTTACCATAGTTGTGGTAGTGTTTGCAAAGGGCATGGGCAGAAGAGAAAGAAAATACCATGATAATTCTCTTAAGCGCCTTAAATCCCTCTTTTTTTACTTTCCCCAGGCAGAACCTTGATTCTGCTGGCTGTTCGTGGGCACAGACCTTTGCGATGTACACCTCCCAACAGAAGTAGCCAGTTTCTTCTTTAAGTGCTGGAGGAGTCATGAAAAATTCAGGCATCAGGTTTCCCTGAGACCAATCTGGTGGCTTTGTCTTTGTGTTAACTGCTGCTTTCTATGCATCATTCAGAAGGTACATACTGTTGTTTGCCCCTGAACGGCTACTTGGTGTTAAACATGAATATTTGTAGCTTAGCAAGGAATCTTTTTTTTTTAAAAAAATGTATATATATTTGACAATCTTTGAAAGGCTGCACTGGTTTGAAACTCTGCATATGAAAGACTAGATTTGCAGAAAAATAAAACTTTCTTTTTTTGCCTTTTTTTTCTTACTAAAAGGCCGAAGAGGAGACAATTTTCCCCTCCAAAATAGCTGAGTAATTTGAAGTGACCCGCCAACAGGATAAATACATTAAAATAGGTTTGTCCAAAGCCAAAGCAAAAAGCAGACTACAGGTAGTTCCTGGCGTACGATGACAACTGGAACCTAGAAGTTCTGTTGCTAAGCAAGGCAGTTGTTAAACGAGTCAAACCTGATTTTATGACCTTTTTGTTATGGTTGTGTGGGAAGCCCCCTCCCTCCTAGAGGAATGAAAATATTTTGGGAACTATTAAAAAAGACAGAATATTATTACTTCCCTAAAGGAGAAATGTAGAGACATGTTTTTTAGAGGCAGAAAACAGTCCCCAAGTGTTTCTTAATAGCCCACAGCAGATGCCAACATTTAAGAGATAAAGAGCTTTTTGAAAGAGGAAGGCAGATATCTAGATAGCTCCATTCATAAGCAAAGCAAATATTGCAGGCAGAAATCCATTCAAGACAGGATAGTTTGAAACTCCCTGCAGCAAAGTCTGAACAAAGGCAGAATGGTAGGATTAGAAGCATCCCCTCACCCAAGATCCAACAAAGGACAAAAGTCAATAAACCACAATAGGAATTGCCCAACATCCTTTCAGAACACAAGCTCCTTCACTGCACCATCCCAGAGCGCTTCAAACTTCAGTCTAAATTGGGAGCTCAGATAAACAATAAGCCAGAGGTTGGTCAGATTAGCTCAGAAAAACACCTAGGATTTGCATTTCCTCTTTTGCCTATAGAGCCAGCTATGACCTCTACATAACCCCTACATAATCTCATAGGGATCTGACAACAGTCAATAGAATATTAAAGGACATGTTCTTGCACAGGAACAGGAAGCTCAAATACAAAGCCCAAAGAAGGTATAAAACCCCCACTCTCAACTCCATTCAATCAGCCTCTCCCTGTTTCCAATGTCGTTCTCCCAGCTTGGAACTGAACCGGATGGATTATTTCTTCCAACAGTTGTTAAATGATTACTGCAGCTGTTGAGTGAAACCAGCTCCTCCCATTGACTTTGTTTGTCGGAAGCTGTGTGGGAAGGTCGCAAATGGAGATCTCATGACCCTAGGACAATTCAGCCATTGTGAATACAGGCTGGTTCCCACACTCCCAAATTTTGATCACATGACCCTGGAGATGGTACAGCTGTTCTCAGTGTCAGCATTCCAGAAAAGCTCAACTCCAATTAAAAACTCCGAGACAGGCATCTTCTCAAAGTTTCCTTTTATTAGAGTAGTATACTGGCACATCTGGGAAAACCCAAATTGGAGAGTTTTGGGTTTTCCCTTAGTAATTCAAAAGTCCAAAACCAGCCCCTGCACCCATCAGTCCATCACATGGTCCAATCACCATCCACCCCAGCTAGAGACATCCCTTCAACCACTCCTCCTCCAGGTGCAGGAATAACATGACCTCGACCAAAGAGAAGAATGCTATTATGTCTAACTACCAACATTCTACAATTCCCCCCTCCTACTTTCCCCTCCCCCCTTATAGGAATGTGGCAGAATGGAAGCTTCTGGTACTAATATGGTTTCCAAAGCTGACAGTAAGTACTAATTATAAATCACTTTTTTCAGTGCCTTTCTAACTTTGAACAGTCACCAAAACGTGATTGCAAATCGAGGAATACCTATATCATAGTGGGGGCTTTGTGGGGTGGTTTATTATTATTTTTGTCTAAATTGCAGGGCAAAATTCATTCTGGTCTTGAGTTGTTCATCCTTTCTGACCCATGCAACGGGTCCTACTTAGTATACAGCTTAATTTTGGTTACTCATCAGTGTCCACTCCCCCAATGGCAAACTGTCCTTTCATTGCTCCATTTTTTAAATTAGAATAGGAATTGTCTCAGAACTACTTTAGCAGATTCTCTTATTAGTATGGTAACCAGAATTGCTAACTCTCTTAGTTCAAGTGGCATATCTGTGTAACTTATAGCCTTAAGAGCTTAGCCTGTCACACACTCCTGGTGGAATTCTTTTGACTCCCCCATATTAATGAGTTGCTCTAAATTTAGTCTACTGTGGCAAACTAATATTAATATAATATTTTATGGCCTAGGGTTTTGTTTAATGCATAGGAATGAAACACTGAATCAAAGGAAAAGGAAGTCAGCTTGCTTTGTATGTGATTGTCAAGATAGAAGATAATCCAAGTATGTAGATATTAAGACTTAAAATGTAATACACTGCTTATGGATTTCTATTAATGTGAAACATTTTCTATTACTTTAAATCCTTGTCGCCTTAGTTTCCTATTTTCAGGGGTTTATAACTCGGCCATAAAGATTTGCTCAGGGCTGTAACTTGGCATACAGGTCTTAACCTGGGAGCAACTGGCTTTAGAAAGCAAATTTTCAAACAAATCTGTGTTGCCATTTTTTTTTTTACTTACATCGGCCCTACACACCATACATATAGATGCCAGAAAAAAATGACTATTGTACATTTTTGAAGCACAACATTTTTTTTAAAAAAAAGAATACAACCCAGGGTACAATTCTTAGGCCAATTTAGTGTCTTACATTTCTGTATAGCTTATAGACTTCTCTGCTACTGCTCATCAGAAAAGAAGGGGAAAAGGAGGAGTGGGGGAGAGGGATAAAACAATGGAGATTCTTTTGACTAATAATTGGACTTTCTGCCTTTGTTTTTTTAAAAAAGGAGGAGAATTCTGTTTATCTATGTACCTGTTAGTCCTTGGTACAATTTGAAATTGTCAACATTTGATAGAATATTTGAATGTTCTATATCTCAGTCTATATTCATATTGTGACTGTAAGGAAGTAAACCAAGACCCATAGGTTTCAAATCAAGCCCTAGGCTTGATTTGATTTAAAAGCAATTTAATTGACTTTCCAATCTTCTGGCTTTGGCAGTCTGAAATATTGTTTTCAGTCATATGCAGGTAGTACTAGTTTAATGATTGCCTAACTTGTTTTTATTTGTTCCTTTATGTCCTGCCTTTATGTCCGCAGGGAGACGGACCAAATATGTTGGTACCGCCCCAGGCGCCTGATGGATCCAGATAGGTTCCTGATGGAGCTTGGGCCATGTCCCGACGTTCGAGCACACGACTCGGTTGAGGACCTGGTCGCCACCTGGGATAGGTTGGCGGCTGGGGCCCTGGACCGTGTCGTGCCCTTGCGGCCTCTGACCTGGCACCGCTCTCGCTTGGCCCCTTGGTTCTCCGAGGAGCTGAGGGAGATGAAGCACCGGAAAAGACGCCTGGAGAGTATTTGGAGGACTACTCACTCCAGACCCGACCGAACACTATTACGGTCTTATATTAAGACCTATTTAGTGGCGATAAGGGTGGCAAAGCATTCTCACTTTTCCACACTTATTGCATCTGCAGGAAACCGCCCGGCCGCCCTGTTTAGAGTGACCTGTGCAGGAGGACCTCTTGCAGGGACAGACTGAGGACTTTTCGAATTTCCTGCTGGATAAAATCACTCGGATCCGGGACGGGTTGGACTCTGAATGGGCAACTCTGGGTGGGGGGTCGGGGGCGGAATTTGGGAAAGTCATTTGGGAGGAGTTTGATCCTGTGACCCCTGAAGACGTGGACAGGTTGCTGCGGGGGCTGAATGCTACCACATGTTTATTGGACCTGTGTCCCTCCTGGCTGGTGTTGGCCACTCGGGAGGTGACACGAGGTTGGTTTCAGGGTATTATTAATGCTTCCTTGAGTGAGGGATATCTGCCCGCCACGTTGAAAGAGGCGGTGGTGAGACCCCTCCTCAAGAAACCGTCCCTGGACCCAACTTTGTTATCTAATTATCATCTCGTCTCCAACCTTCGTTTTGTGGCGAAGGTTGTTGAGAATGTGGTGGCACGACAGCTTTCCCAGCACCTAGATGAAGCTGTCTATTTGAATCCATGCCAATCGGGCTTCAAGCCCAGGCACAGCACGGAGACGGCATTGGTCGCATTGGTGGATGATCTCTGGAGGGCCCGTGACAGAGGTTATTCCTCTGTCCTGGTCCTATTAGATCTCTTGGTGGCTTTCGATACTGTCGACCACAGTATCTTATTGCAGCGGCTAGGGGGGTTGGGAGTGGGAGGCACTGTTATGTGGTGGTTTTCCTCCTTCCTCTCTAACCATTCACAATTCGTGTTGGCAGGGGGGCAGAGGTCGGCCCCAAGGCCCCTGGTTTGTGGGGTGCCTCAGGGGTCGGTACTCTTGCCCCTTCTGTTCAACATTTATATGAAGCCGCTGGGTGAGATCATCCGTGGCTTTGGGGTAGAGTTCCATCAGTACGCTGATGATACTCAGCTGTATATCTCTACCCCGGGCCACCCCGATGAAGCCGTTGAAGTGATGACCTGGTGCCTGGAGGCCGTGTGGTGTTGGATAGGGTGGAACAGACTTCAGCTCAACCCATCTAAGACTGAGTGGCTGTGATTCCTGGCACCCCGGTAGAGCCAGCTGGTTCCATCGCTGGCTGTGGGGGGGGGGAATTCTTGCCCCCACAGAGAGGGCCCGCAATCTGGGTGTCCTCTGGATGTGCGGCTGTCATTGGAAGACCATGTGGCAGCCGTCGCCAGCGGAGCTTTTGGCCAGGTCTGTAGGATCTACCAGTTGCGGCCCTTTCTGGATTGGGATGTGCTTCGCACGGTCACTTCTGCCCTTGTAACCTCCCGCCTAGACTATGCCAATGCTCTCTACATGGGGCTGCCTTTGAAGAGCATCCGGAGGTTCCAACTGGTGCAGAATGCGGCCGCGCGGGTAGTGTTGGGGGCTCCTCGGGACTCCCATGTTACGCCACTTCTGCATGAGCTGCATTGGCTCCAGGTGGCCCTCTGGGTGCACTTCAAGGTCTTAGTTATCATCTTTAAAGCGCTCCATGGCTCGGGACCAGGATACTTGCGAGACTGCCTCCTGCCATTATCGGCCTCCCGCTGACCGATACGCTCCCATAGAGTCGGCCTCCTCGGGATGCCGCCAGCTGGATGGCTGGCGACCCCGAGGATGCGGGCCTTCTCATTGGGGGCACCCTCTCTCTGGAACGAATTACCCCCGGAGATGAGGACCACCCCTGATCTCCTGACCTTCCGCCGTGCGTTGAAAACTCATTTATTTCAGCAAGCTGGTCTGGCCTAGGGGTTTTTAAATCTTTTAATCTGGTTTTAACTTTCTTAATTCCCTTATTTTTAATCTTTTGGAATGGCCAACGTATTTAATTCTTTTAATTTTTAAATATTGTATATGTATTTGTATATATGTATTTTATCTTGGCTGTTCACCGCCCCGAGTCCCTTTGGGAGAGGGGGGCGGTATATAAATTTAAATAAATAAAATAAAATAAATAATTAATAATTTTTACAAATACACATGCACAATAATACTCCTTTCTTCCTCCTATTTTCCCCACAAAAACTACCCTGTGAGGTTGATTGGGCTGAGATAGAATGACTGGCTCAAAGCCATTTAGCACCACGGGACTAAGGTGAGTGTCAGGATCCCAGCAGTTACTTCAATTTAATCATGAGCCTTGAGCTATACTTCCAGAACTAAAAAAGATTTATTTGAAGGTAATATTCTATGTCCGGCACTAATCTGGGTGTAGCCAACTCTGAGATACGTAATTCACTGTCACCCTTGATCCTGCTTTCCCACCCACCCCTCTGGGTGTATCATCCAACGAAAAATGTCCATAACCAAGAGTCATCAATCATGCTCTCCAGTTAGATTTTTGCACGGCAGACGTTTCAGTCATCTAATCAATGTTTGAAGAAAATATGAATGGAATGTACTTTCAATTCCCCACTGCCATCTGCTCTCTGAAATTCCCCCTTTTCTTTCTGTTCATAAAACGTGTATACAAAATGTTTTATGAGTTGACATTGGGACTTGAATTCATGGACTGCTTTCTAGCCTGGTGTCTTCACCACTAGACCAAACTGACTCTAACAACAGTTTGCAGTTACAACAGTAATGAAGTAACCAATTTGTGACCAATTCTTGCATTTACAACCTTTGCAGATCCTCCCCCTCCTGGGGGAGGGTCTGGCTCTGCCTGTGACTCTTTCCCCCCCGGGGGTCCCACCGGTGGCAGAGGTGGGACGACCGGGGGGAGGCGGCATATACCCCATCCTGACTGGACTTCATCATCCGCGGCCAGAGGACGGCAGAGACCGCAGGCGCTCCGGGACTGTAGAGATGAGGCGGCCGGGTCCACGGATGTACCCGAGGGCAGAGCTTTGGGCCCTGAGGGATGCCCCCCTCTCCCTTAGGTGGCCTTCGAAGCTCTCTAAGACCTTCCGTAATGAGGGATCCTGGGATCCGGAGCGATGATGGGGCCGGGGAAACCGGGGAAAGCACTGTAAACCTGGGGTCATCAAATTTTTAATGGGGTTTTTTAAGGGGGAAAGGTCCAGGGCGGGTAGGGGAGACAGCCCGCATGGAATTGGGGGCAGCCGGGCCAGCTTGCGCGCCTGGGGGGCCTCGGGGGTTTCCGTGTCGGGGTGGCGGACAGGGGGTGGGCAGCCGGGGGCCAATTCTATTAGCACGGTGACTGGGAGAGGTAGGTATGCGGGGGGGTAGAGGGCCATATCCGGTTAGGGGATCGCGCTCCCGATGTTTACAAGCGGTAGCGCGCTCCGACCCTCCTTACCCATCCTGTAGTCCTGGTTGTCCGGAATCTCAGGCCCTGAATACCCGGCTGCTGTTGTGCAATGCCAGGTCCGTGGTTAATAAGGCTCCCCTGATCTTTGAGTTGGCTCAGGAGGAGGCCGCGGACCTGGTAGGTGTCACCGAAACCTGGTTGGGCCCAGAGGGAGGTGTCCCTCTGGTTGAGATGTGCCCACCAGGTTTCCTTGCATTTCACCAGCCTAGGGCTCAGGGAAGGGGTGGCGGGGTGGCGGTGCTTATAAAGGAAGTCCTTTGTCCTA
This sequence comes from Bungarus multicinctus, assembly GCA_023653725.1. Classification (NCBI taxonomy): domain Eukaryota; kingdom Metazoa; phylum Chordata; class Lepidosauria; order Squamata; family Elapidae; genus Bungarus; species Bungarus multicinctus. Next base: position 51,381,722 of record CM042842.1, on the reverse strand, counting down.
GGGAGGCCACTGTCCCTCAGACGGCTGGCTGTGAATCTCTTTTTGTGAAGTGGGGGCAAGGGGTTCAGATGGGTCTTTTGTTGATGTACCTGGCTCCCTGCCACGTCTCATCAGCCCTGCCCGGACTCCTAGAGGTAATAGCCGGGCTGGCGGTTGAGACCCCCAGGCTTTTAGTCATGGGGGATTTCAACCTGCCATCGCTCGGTGAAACCTCGGGGTTGGTCCGGGAGTTCTTGGCTTCCATGACGGCCATGGACCTGACCCAGTTAGTTTCTGCTCCCACTCACATAGGAGGACACACGCTGGACCTGATTTTTGTCTCTGGGCAGTGGTTGAATGACTGTAATTGCGGGGATTTAGTCATCACTCCCTTGTCATGGACAGATCATTCCCTCCTTAGACTGGACTTCTGCTCTGCCACCCCCCACCGCAGGGAGGCGGAGCCACTTAGATGGTTCCGCCCCAGGCGCCTAATGGACCCGGAGCGGTTCCAGAGGGAGCTTGGGCCATTTCCTGAGTCTCTGGCTCTCAGCTCGCCTGGAGACCTGGTGGCCACCTGGGATGGGTTGGCCGCCAGGGCTCTAGACCGAGTTGTGCCTCTGCGACCTCTGACCCGGCACAGATCCCATTTGGCTCCGTGGTTTACGGAGGAGCTACGGGAGATGAAGTGCCGGAAAAGACGTCTAGAGGGCATTTGGAGGGCGACTCGTTCTGAATCTGACCGTACACAGGTGAGATCTCATATTAAGACTTACCTTGTGGCGATAGGGGCGGCGAAATCCTCGTATTTCTCCGCCCTTATTGCATCGGCAGGAAATCGGCCTGCCGCCCTGTTTAGAGTGACCCGCTCTCTACTTGAACCGAGAGCGCGGGATGACCTCTTGCAGGGTAGAGCAGAGGAGTTTTCTCGATTCCTGCATGACAAAATCGCTCAGATCCGGGAGGGGCTTAACTCCAATTGGATGGTCCCGGGGGAGGTGTCCGGGGCAGGTCTTGTGAATGTTATCTGGGGGGAGTTCGATCCTGTGACCGCCGAGGGTGTGGACAGGTTGCTGGGGAGTCTGAATGCCACCACCTGTTTATTGGACCCGTGCCCTTCCTGGCTGGTTTCGGCCGCCAGGGAGACGACACGAGGTTGGCTCCAGGGGATTATCATCGCTTCTCTGAGAGAGGGGTCGCTCCCGACCGCCCTGAAGATGGCGGTGGTGCGGCCCCTCCTCAAGAAGCCTTCCCTGGATCCAGCTGTTTTAAATAACTTCCGTCCAGTCTCCAACCTTCCCTTTGTGGCGAAGGTTGTTGAGAGTGTGGTGGCACGTCAGCTTCCTCAGTACCTGGAGGAAACAACTTACCTCGATCCGTTCCAATCGGGCTTCAGGCCTGGGCATAGCACTGAGACGGCATTGGTCGCGTTGGTTGATGATCTCTGGAGGGCTCGTGACAGAGGGTTCTCCTCTGTCTTGGTCCTATTAGATCTCTCGGCGGCTTTCGATACTATCGACCATAGTATCCTGTTGCGACGGTTGGAGGGGTTGGGAATTGGGGGAACCGTCTTTCGATGGTTCTCCTCCTTCCTCTCCGACCGTTCGCAATTTGTGTTGGCGGGAGGGGAGAGGTCCACCTCTAGGCCCCTGGTTTGTGGGGTGCCTCAGGGGTCGGTTCTCTCCCCTCTCTTGTTCAACATCTATATGAAACCGCTGGGCGAGATCATCCGTGGTCTTGGGGTGAGGTGTCATCTGTATGCAGATGACACTCAGTTATACATCTCCACCCCGGACCACCCCAACGATGCTGTGGGGGCTATGTCCAGGTGCCTGGAGGCCGTGCGGGATTGGATGGGCGGGAACAGGCTCCGGCTCAACCCATCCAAGACCGAGTGGCTGTGGTTCCCGGCGCCCCGATATAGCCAGTTGACTCCGTCGCTGGCTATTGGGGGGGAAATTTTGCCCCCCACAGAGAGGGCTCGCAATCTGGGAGTCCTCCTGGATGTGCGGCTGTCGCTTGAACACCATGTCGCGGCCGTCTCCAGGGGGGCATTTCATCAGATCCGTCGGATCTACCGGTTGTGGCCCTTTCTGGATCGGGACGCCCTGCGCACGGTCACTCAGGCCCTTGTCACCTCTCGCCTGGACTATTGTAATGCCCTCTACATGGGGCTCCCTGCGGGGAGCACCCGGAGACTCCAACTGGTGCAGAATGCGGCTGCGCGGGTGATCATGGGGGCGTCACGTAGCGCCCACGTGACGCCTCTCCTGCGCAAGCTGCATTGGCTGCCGGTGGCTCTCCGGGTTCGCTTTAAGGTTCTGGTTCTGACCTTTAGGGCGATCCATGGCATTGGGCCAGGTTACCTACAGGACCACATCCTACCGGTGATCTCCAGCAGGCCAGTGCGTGCACACAGGGAGGGCCTTCTCCGGGTTCCGTCGGCTGCCATGTGTCGCCTGGCGGTCCCGAGGGGTAGGGCCTTCTCTGTGGCGGCCCCTGCCCTCTGGAATACTTTGCCATCGGAACTGTGTACCGGCATGGACCTGAGGTCCTTCAGGCGCGCGCTAAAGACCTGGCTTTTTGAGCAGGCCGGCCTGGGCTGAGAGAGGGTTTTAATTTGTCTCCATTGCTTTTTAGTAATTTTAATTTGGGGTTTTAAGGGGGTGGGGTGGGCTTTTATATTCGGCCAAATATTCAATTTAATTTCTTTTTAACTTTTGTATCATTGTCGGGGTTTTGGATTGGCTGTACACCGCCCTGAGTCCCTAGGGAGAAGGGCGGTATAAAAATTTTATAAATAAATAAATAAATAAATAAATAAATAAAAAAGCCGAAGGAAGAGGGTAAGCACAATCAGAGTTTTACTTAGTGACTGCTTGGGTTAATAATCAAGCTGCTGGTTCCAACTCTGGCTGTTAAATGAGGACTACTTTCAGCTAAGGCTCCTATCAGTAGCAACAGCAAAGTATATAAACAGGCTTGTTTAGCAACAATGGATAGCTTCGTTCACTACATCTTTGGTATAGATCAGGGGTGTAAAACTCAATTTCATTGAGGGCTGCATCAGGATTGTGTTTCACCTCGGTGGGCATGTTAGGTGTGGCCAGCTTGACATCACTCATGTCAGGGGCATCTGTGGTGACTCGAGCACTCTGCCAGTGAAAACGGGGCTAGGAGGGCCGTCCTCCCAAGCTCCATTTTTGCTGGCAGAGAGTTGAAGGAAGCCATTGCAGCTGAAAACGGAGCTCAGAGCTCTGTGCACAACCCTCCCGAGCTCCATTTTTGCTGGCAGATGCACCACGGACCGATCCTTTGCTGATTCCAGGGTGGACCCATGTGCCAGATCTAAGCACCTGGCGGGCTGAATTTGGCCCACAGGCCTTAAGTTTGACACCCCTAGTATAGAAGAACCAGAAGTTGGACAATGCAGGTCTGGCTATTGCCATTTATCTGGCAAACTTGTCCAGTTAAACACCTTTGTCAACTGAAAGCCAACTATTGATCAACCTGATCATGGTTACCCGGGGATATCTTTCCTATCGACAAACCAGCGTTCCAAGGGAGAGAGTATTCAGAAGGGCAGAGTACACTTTATACCTTTCACACTGTATGCTGCTGAGTTTTTGATTTACATTTGAAGTTGAAGTCTTGATTTTGTGCAAGTGTTGCCGCTTGTTGTGCAGCCAATACATCGGATTAGGTCAGGCTTCAAATACTCAAGTTATTTTTACATAGGTTGCAAGATTTAACTTTTCAGTCTTTTGCCAGTATTATATTTGTAATCCTGGGTATTTCAGTTCAACCACCACCAGCACTCTGAATTTGGGCTCAAATCTGAACCAGTGTTTTACTCTGGATTAAACCATTGACAAGTAGTCCTTAATTTAACGATCCCAATTGGGATCTGAATGTTCACTGCTAAGCTTAAGAACATTAAGTGAGTCATACCCAATTCTGCAAGCTTTTTTTTTGTTTTGCCATGGTTGTTAAGCAAATCCAGCTTCCTCCATTGCCTTTGTGACCAGAAGCCAGCTGGGAAACTTGCAAATGGCAGTCCTGACCTGACCCCAGGATGCTGCAACCATTGTAAATACATGCTGGTTGCTAAGTGCCTGAATTTTGATCACATGACCACGGGGCCGCTGCGACAGTCAGCTGTGACAGTTGTAAGTGTGAGGACTGGTCATAAGTTGCTTTTTTTCAATGTTTTTGTAACTTTGAACTGGTTGTAAATGGTTGTGATTTGAGGACTACCTGATTCTTTCTTTCTGTTTGAATGGAACAATTTCAGCTTCAATATTAAACGGACAGGCATAGATCTTACACAAGGGTGGACAACACCTATGGACTTTAACTCCCAAAGTCCTGAGCCAACATGGGAGTTGAAGCCCAAAGGTCATAGAGGGGGCATTGTTGACCACCCCTTGTCTAACAGACCATGCCTCCAAGGTTTATGTCTTTTAAGAAGAGGGCAGTGCTATGAATAGGCCTTTTCCTAAAGCTGGCTGATTCTGAGACCTGGGGTGCCACAAATCAGCCTTGTATCCTGGTGCTTCCAGTACTGCTTTTCAGAATATGGATGGATGCAGTGGTGGGATTCAGTTTATTTTACTACCAGTTCTGTGGGCATGGCTTAGTGGGCATGGCTTGGTGGGTGTGGCTATGTGATCATGTGAACTGGGTGGTGGTAGCAATGTGGTCATGTGACTGGGTGGGTGTAGCCATGTTGTCATGTGACTGGGAATCAAAAGACAGAAACTCACTTTCTGGAGCAGGGGATTGGACTAGATGACCTCCAGGTATCTTCCAGCCCTGGATTGCTGTGCTGTTTCAAAGCATCCTCTGAAGCTGCGTCTACTGCCAAGGTTTGTGGTCCTTCGTTCCTCTCCTTTTTCTGTCCCTTTCTTTCTTTTTCTTTTTTTCTTTCTCTTTCTTTCTCCCCTCCCTCCTTTCTCCCTCCCTCCCTCCTGCTATCTTTCTGTTTTTTCTTTCGCAATACCCTGCTTTGTCCTATTTTTGGTGGGCCTCAAGGAAGTGAGTGCTGAAAAAGAAGCATTTTGGAGTGAGGGGGGATCAGCTGCGCCGCGTGATTTAGATTAGCTAGAAAGCAAGAAATCCAACAATTTCCTACTTTCTAGCTAATCTAAATCGCGCGACACAGCTGATCATTACCCAGCTGATCATCAGAAATACCAGTTTGGCAATTTCTTTACTACCAGTTCAGCCGAACCGGGCTGAACCAATAGAATACCACCACTGGATGGAGGGGAGCTTATGAGCAAACCTTTGCTCAAATGCTCACTGCTTTTTAAAAAGAACATTCGCTAGTCTTCCTGATTTTTTTGGGTCTTTTAATGACCTCGCAATCCCTTGCATCGGTGGAGTTGGGGCAACTGAATGGAGCTGAGTGTTTACTGGCCGGATGCCCTTCCTGTTGCCAATGCAGTTTGCAGCTGATATTTACTCATTGTGCCCAGAGAGAGAAATACCTGCCTCTACCTAGGATCAAACTCACAGCCTCCTGATTGTGAGGCGAGGCCTCCATCTCTAGGCCACTGGACCACTCCTAATCCAGTTCCCAAATATCCTCCTGCATCTCCTCAGTGTGGTCACTCAGTCATGTCCATGGCCAGTGCCTACCTTCTCTGGCAGCTGCAGCTGCTCAGTTCTGAAGTTCACTTTCTTCTCACTTGCCAACTGTGTTGCCCTGCTGGTTCTGCCTTAAAAGCCTTCCAGATAGCTTGTCCCTTTCCTGATACCAACCACGTGGCAGTGACCAACTGGGATGCTGACCACAAAACATACATATTTGGTGTATGTATGTATAACATCTTCTTCTTTTGTCCAGACTGCCTTTAAAGCCTGTGTTCTCCACTGGGAATAATCTTTCATCTCAGAGAGCTTCTGTAGCTTCTGTAGGCTATTTTGCTGCTTTTGGTTGGTGCTTTTTCTTAACTTGGACTGTCTACAAAACCATTATACCTGTTGGCCTGTTTACAAGTTTGGAACCTTTGTGCAGTAAGTTTAGGGGACAATATCGTCTCAGGAAAGTAACCCTTCATTAACTAGATGAACAGAGAATATTGCTGGCAGTCCATCATTCGGAGGCCACATCCACACAATTACTTTGCTATGTTCCCTTCCTGTCCCATATCATGATTCTCTAAAGATACCTTACAACCCCCACAACATGCTCTTATTGGCACCAGAGGCTGAGTATTTAGAATAGAACAGAACAGAACAGAACAATATAAAATAGAATAGCTGCGATGGCTTGCTCCAGTGCTCTGCCATTGAAAATGGAACTCAGGAGGTGTTCTGTCTTTAGCATCGAGGTATTTAAGCTGTGCAGATACAGATTGATAACTCAACAAAGCTTCCATAACAAAGTTCATTTATTGGTACATTATATGGTATCCTCATAACTCACATTTGTGATGAAGTTCTTCTTTTAATGACCAATCCTTTGTATATCTGCCTGGTACGTGGAAGATGGTTATCTCCTAACCCATCCCATAGCAATAGAAGGAAAAAATGTTATCAGTCCATGAGTGCAGGCAAGAATGGAGGAAACCTTCCTCAACCCCTTGGGGATCAATTTAGTGCCCAATCAGGATTACAGATGTAGCCATGTGACATGAACTACATTTCCCAGGATACCTTTAACTATATTTCCCATGATGCATTCCCTTAAGGGGACAGCTCATAATTCCTAAGTAACTATCCCATTCCCATGGACTGGCTGGGATAGCACAGGAGGGCTGCCCTCCCGAGCTTCATTTTTGCTGGCAGAAACACTACGGTCCTTCACTATTTCCAGGGCGGCCTCGTGGGTCAGATCTAAGTGATCCGTGGACCAGATCCGGCCCGTGGGCTTTGAGTTTGACACCCCTGCTCTAGGGAGATACAATTATATTAAACTGAGAGCCATGAGTATGTTTTTCAGTTGTGGGCCTAGACCACACTTTAAACCTAAATTAAAACTAAATATAATAAATATGATTGTAGCTCGGTTACCTATTTAATAAATTTCATCTTCTGTTATAAGTAAAAGTTACAATTTGGTAGCAATTTTGGATAGTTTCAGACGGCAATTCAGGATCAATGTTGCCTTAGGGCTTCAAATTGCTCTCCATTACTTATATTAACCCAAATTCACATATATTATTTTGGTGAGGAGTGTTATATGAAGGCTGTCCATGGGTGACAGAACTTTGAAATGTATAGAAGAAGTACTTCTATGAAAAATGACAGTATCCAGATGGATACTTTTAATTTTAGGGTTTAAATGCTTTAATAATTACATTTATTAAATACTTAGACATATTAGTAATGATACAGCTGCCTTTCCAAAGTATTCTGAATATTTTTTACTCTAACTTTGACTATTATCAAAGGGTTTTTTTGTGTGTATATATAATTTATATCTACATCTACTATATATTTATATTGATACTTATATCTATCTCTGTACATTTCTACAACAGAGTTCCTGACTCTCTTAGAATCTTAAGATTTAATTGGGCACAGTGTTACTTAATTCAAATTCTAGCAAGCAGAGTTTAAAGGACATATAAAACCAGTAACTGCCAACTTTAAATTTTCAGCTATTTTTATACATGTCACCAAGTTCCTTTTTGCCTCTTTCCCCACCTATGCACCTTAATAGAATGGGACACAATCGTTTCTCAAAGGAAGTGTGGCTGATCCCTGTGCATCGTTATTCTAACCAATCCATCTATGAATTGTCTATGGAGATTCTCAGTCATCCAGATCATGGTTGTCTCAAAGGTGCTTTTTCAAGAGTCAACTGGACTTTCTTGTTTTTCTTTGAAGACATTTCATTTCTCATCCAAGAAGCTGGGGGAGGGATATGGCATCATCTATCTCCAGTCTACAACATAGTCCTTTCACAGAAAGCTCTACATCTACTTACACTATTCAGGTGACCCTGAGGACACAGATAAACCTCCAAGTGACCTCAATGACTCTCTAAAAGGATGCAAATGACCAGCGGTCTGCAAGGAATATAGATCCTTCCATTTCCCACCATCCAGTCAGAGCTGAAGAAGCTTCTTGGATGAGAAGAGAAACACCTTCAAAGAAAAACAAGTAAGTCCAATTATCTCTTGAGACAACACCTTTGGCACCATCAATCTAAACTTGAGAGATTTCTGAACTTGGTCCTTCTAGCCTTACTGCAATAGAGTAGTCCTTGACGTACTACCACAACTGAGGCAAAAGTTCTTGCTTGTTCTGTTGCTAAGCAGAATAGTTGTTAAGTGAGTTTGATTATTTCTATGTGTAGTGTTGCCTTCTCATAACTGTGCGTTGTCTCCTTCTAGATTATTCCTGCAATAATAAAATGAGATCATGCAAACATATGCATAGCTGTTCTTTCTCCCACCTTGTCCATTCACCTTATGTTGTGGTTTTGACTGCTGCTATTGTGGAAAAATAACCAGTATTTCTATTTTGATGTTTCTAATGTGCTGTTTTTTTGGCTGAACTTGGCACATGGCTGATCTTGCCTTTTGTAATCAAACCATCTAGATGCATAAAAACACACCAGTGAAATTAGAACAAAGGCCTAATGCAAGATCCTCTTGCAGAATTACGAATGTGAATATACTTATATAAACTGTGACTCTCTGATTTGGCAGCCTCATAAAACTATAATTATAACTAAACTATAATGACTATTAATAAGGTGCTAGCCAGTATTTGGGTTCCAGATAATTGTAATTATTGTAAGACTTTCATCCTTTTTGTTGGAATATGTTAGGAAATTGAGCACCGCATAAGGATAATACAAAAAAGTAAATGAAAAAAGTAATTATTTTGGCTGATTTGTTGTTATGCGGCACACTTTCACTTCCCTGTGACAATCTCCTGCTGGAATCTACTTTTCTTATTTTTATTAAAATCTTTCGCTTAATCCTCAGGATAGCTTAGTTTAATTCCTGCAGGCATTTGAAAGATCTTTATTCACTAGAGGGCAGCATTTGATTAAATGTATGAAATAAAAGCAGTTAAGTTCTTTTCTCCTCCCCACATACCCAAAATATACAAAATAAAATGTTATTTGTTGGGGGAGTTTATTAATCAGGCTGATGAATGTTAGAATGTTAGCCATTATTAGTAGGCTAGACTACTTTTATTTGTGCATCTGTCATCTCTCTCTCTCTCTCTTTCTCTATCACCTATAAATAATCTCTCTCTCTCTTTCTCTCTCTCAACTATCATCTCTCTCTCATCTCTCTCACAGACACACACACATCTATATCTATTTATCTATATCTATCTATCTATCTATCTATCTATCTATCTATCTATCTATCTATCTATCTATCTATCCATCTATCATCATCTCTCTCTCTCTGTCTTTCTCTCTCTCACACACATCTATCTACTGTTATCTATCTTTCTATCTCCTATCTATCTATCTATCTATCTATCTATCTATCTATCTATCTATCTATCTATCTATCTATCATCTATCTGTCTGTCATCTATCATCTCTCTCTCACACACACACTTCTCTCTCTCATCTTTCTCTCTCACACACACACGCACACATCTATATCTATCTATCTATCTATCTATCTATCTATCTATCTATCTATCTATCTATCTATCTATCATCTATCTTATCTATCATTCAATCAATCAATCTCTCTCTCTCTCTCATCTACAGTGTCTGTCCATCTGTCATCTATCACCTCTCTCTCACACACACACCTCTCTCTCTCATCTCTCTCTCTCACATACATACGCACACATCTATATCTATCTATCTATCTATCTATCTATCTATCTATCTATCTATCTATCTATCTATCTATCTATCTATCATCTATCTATCTTCCCCTCTCTATCATTTCTCTCTCACACACACATCTACCTACCTACCTGCCTGCCTGCCTGCCTTCCTATCTCTCTCTTTCTCTCTCATCTATTTATCATCTACAGTATCTATCACCTTTATTTCCATCTATCATCTATTTATCATCATCTTTCTCTTCTATTTTTGGGGTGGCTATTAGGTTCTAAATTATAGCCTTTCCTAGCAGTCCTAGGCTGTTAAATACGGATTACTGGATACCTGAAGCATACAGGAAAGAGCCTTGGTTGAACACCTTACTTCTTTGTGTTTCTCCTACAGATTACAAACAAGAAATTTTTTGTGCAGCCTGATCACCGTGTCCTTTCATTCTTATTCCTCAGGACCATTTCTTTCTTTTGTTTTTAGCCACAAGTCATGAGATGATCACTGTTTTCAAATCTTTCTCAGGATCCATCATCTCCATGCTTCTCAATTTCTGAAGCAAGGTCTCTGCTGTGCTTTACTGCAGATAAAATTTACCCTGTTAGAGAGTTCACAGAGACTAAGCACCGGGATGAATATCAACTGTGGGCAAGAGCACTTTAAGTCAAGCACATTTTTGTCTTTCTGACTTGGATAAGCAGATACATTTTCTCACTCTCCATCACCACTGAGGTGTTCCCTACACTCCACCCTTGATGGCTCAAGAAGGTGAAAATCGGAATACCTTCTGACGTTGGCAAAAGATACATAATGGAAACCCACTCATGCCAACATACAGGAAAACAAATGTCTGTTGCAGTGCAGAAGTAGATGTGCGCTAGATATTATTAAAATGACAGAATCCCTGAACTGCCTACAAAGGAGAAACACATTGATATGAAACCAGGATAGCATTAATCACTACTCAATATGAAGACATGGAGTCTAGATTTAATTTTTCTTCCCTGTCCAACCTGCATGCTTCTTCTCAACCGAACAGTCCTTAATAGAAATCACTTTAATGATACCTCTTTAAATTAAATAGAAATGATCCTTCATTTTGTTGACTAATGCCTACGCCAAAATGTAATGAGAGTATTGCTGCTTTTACAGATTAGGCTGCATGACAGGGTGGTCATGGGAAAAACAGCAGGCAAAGGTATTAGGTACATTCATCACCTTGAGTTGTCCAAAATGTATTAAAAAGGCAGGATAAAGTAATAATGACCCCTCTGTGAGACATACCTTGACATGATCATGACACTTGACAACTCTGAGGAGGATGAAAGCTACACCAGAGACTCAACTATATTGGATAGGTCTCATCAGAGAAATTGAAACAAAGAATAACTGAGCATCTAGAAGAGCACAAAAGCAATGCAATAAGTTGCATTGCCTGCATTAAAGCTTGTTCCAAAGAAACAGCTAGCACAAGTATTAAAAGATGCCAATACTGTAATATCAAAGATAATATAAATATAATAAGCTATATATAAGATAATAAGCTCGCTGCAAGAAATAAAGCAACTAATGTACACAACAGTTTGGATGCATAATCAGCAACAGCAATCCAGTTACCAGCGGTGTCCCCCAAGGCAGCGTTCTAGAACCCATACTCTTTATACTCTAAATAAATGACCTTTGCGATCACCTTATAAGCAACTGCGTCCTCTTTGCAGATGATGTAAAACTATTCAACACCACCAACAATGCTACTATCCTTCAAAGCGATCTTGATTATGTGTCAGAATGGTCAAACATCTGGCAACTCCAAATCTCGACCAACAAATGCTCTGTCCTACACATTGGTAAAAAAAAATCAGTACACCGAATACAAACTAGGCGGATATGACCTCATCGATGATCCTCACTTGTCAAGGACCTTGGAGTTCTCATATCAAATGACCTAAGCACCAGAGCTCACTTTAATAGCATTGCCAAAAAGACATTAAGAGTTGTAAATCTAATCTTACGAAGCTTCTCCTCTGGAAATATTGAATTGCTAACTAGAGCATACAAAACTTTTGCCAGACCAATACTCAAATACAGCTCATCAGTCTGAATCCACACTGCATATTGGACATTAATACAATCGAGCGAGTCCAGAAGTATTTCACAAGAAGAGTATGACACTCCTCTGCTCGCAGCAGAATACCCTATATCACCAGGCTTGAGATTTTGGGCTTGGACAATCTTGAACTACACCGCCTATGGTTAGACTTAAGCTTAGCACACAACATTATCTGCTACAATGTCCTACCAGTCAATGACTACTTCAGCTTCAACCACAACAATACAAGACTCAAATTCAATGTAAACCGCTTCAAACTCGATTGCAGAAAGTATGACTTCAGCAACAGAGTGGTCAATGCCTGGAATGCACTACCTGACTCTGTTGTTACATCCTCTAACCCCCACTCCTTTAACCTCAAACTATTCATTATTGACCTCACCTCATTCCTAAGAGGTCTGTAAGGGGCGTGCATAATGCTTACCATCCCTGTCCTATTGTCCCCATTTATTCGTACCTATTTCCTGTATTCTTACTCATGTTTATACTTATACCTATTATCTTGTAAGCGACTGACAAATCAAATAAATAAATAAGTAAAAAATAAAATAAAAAGCCAAACAGTGCATTTATACACCAAAATGGAAGATCAGGTTGAGAAATAGCATGCTAAACCAGATAAAAGAAAAAAAGCTGAAAAAGGAAAGCCAAAGTTACTGGATCAAGTAATATTATCTAAAACAGGGATTATTAAGGAAGCACAGGAAAAAATGAAGCAACAAATAATTTGTCAAGGAGATCAATAGATATGGAACTTAAATTGTACGCTGTACTGTAGGTAGAAACTCCAATCAAATGACATGCCTTTCTACCTATTTATCAGTGGAGAGACTACAATGAATTAAAATTGCAGTTCTGACCTTGCAATGATTAAAAAGCAGGAAATTTGAAGAAAGAGATAGGGGGCTAATAATGGCTGTATAAGACTCACCTTAAGAACAAATACATGGAAAACCAAAGTTGAGAAGACAGCAACAAACAGCAAATGTCACCTCTGCAAAGACACTGAAGAAACAGCAGGCCACATAGTTAGCTGCTATAAGATTATGCAGACTTACTACATTTTTTTTTATTATTATTTAGGGTGTGTCAAAATTTTCAACTTTCAAACATTAGGGGTGCTCACAAGTTGTGACATGCCTTGGGGATTGTAAAGATATTTTGGTTACTTTAATATAATTTAGATGTGCTAGATAAGTAACTTTACAAATATCATAACTTTTTAAAGATTTTATTTGTTTCATGACAATGTAGGAACAATAGGGAATTGAAAAATCTGCAAGAAATACCATTTGCATATGAGCAAGAACTGGTGGGACCACAACATAGACAAAATAGTAGAAAATGAACAAGTTAAAATGCTCTGGGACTTTAGAATTCAAACAGACAGGCACCTGCCACATAACATTCCAAGACTTAACAAGGTTGGCAGGAAAGACAAAACAAAATGGGTAATGGACTTCCAGTGACTGGAGATAACAGAAGAGAAAGAACTGGAGATAATATAAAAAATATAAATATCTGCAACTAGAAGTAGAACAACTGTGGCAAAATAATGCAAAGACAGAATCAATATTAGAGCCTTGAGTGCAATCCCAAAACATCTGGAGCACCACTTGAACACCACCCGTCTAATCGCAAAATGTAGCTTTACTTGGAAAAGCTTACTTCTGTGATGATACATTTAGCACCATCAGGCAACATCTGTCTATCCCAGATCCTTGGGAAGGACTCGATAAGAGGACAAAAATGGCGACTCCCATCTAAATATCTGGCTGACTATGATCAACAGCAAGAACAGTAACAACAACATTCAGATCTGCTGCATAGTCCCACTGAGCTCTTAGTCACTGCTTGGAATAGGAAGGTGACTGAGGCTCTGGATAGGTTTGCACCCATGCAACCTCCCCTAACAAGAAAATCTCTTCATCCTCCATAGTATAAGGAGAAATTGAGATGAATGAAATGGATAAAGAGATGTCCAGAGCCAGAGCTGGCAGAAGACAAGGGACAGAATTGATAGAACATGGCTAAGGGATTCTATTAAAGCTTATCTCATGAGGCAGCAAAGTTTAAGTACTCCTCCACACAAATTACACCTGCAGATATTCAGTCAGAGACTCTTTTAAGTGAGTCATCTCCTACCTGAAGGGAAGTGCTGAGGCATTTGCTGATTTCTCTTGACAAAATTTCTCAGATTCGTTCCCAGGTAGATGCCAGCACTGTTAATGGTCTGATGGAGGCACCTGGGTTCTGCCCAGTTGTCTGGGAACAGTTTGATTCTTTTGCTCCTGATGAAATGGATAGAACCATAGGGAGCACAAGTACCTGTGTCTTAGATCCTGTCCTGTGAAAGCTTCCTGGGAGGTGACATGAGGGTGGATTCTGGAGGTTATTAATGCTTCCCTTTGGGAGGTGTTGGTGCCCCAGCATTAAGGAGGGTGTGGTCTACCCTCTTCCTAAAAAGTCATCCCTAGATTCCATCATTTTGGATAATTTTCATCCTATGTCCAATTTCCCATTTCTGGGGAAGGTGGTTGAGAAGGTGGTTGCATGGCAACTCTAGAGGTTCTTGGATAAAATCTAGTCAAGGTTCAGGCCTGGCTATGGAATGGAAACAGGATTGGTCATGCTTTTTGATGATCTCTGGTGGGAGCAGGATGGGGGCAGGGCATCCATCCTTGCTCTACTTGACTTTTCAATGGCCTTTGATACCATCTATATATGTCTCGGCTCATGGTAAGTTGAGTGAAGTTGCGACCTCTCCCTGTATTTAGAAACTGGTAAGGCTGGATATGGAGCAATGGGCTGAAACTGAACCCTGGCAAGACAGAACGACTCTAAGTTTGGAGGTTTTTGGTCCATGGAGAACTGCTATCTCTGGTCTTGGAGGTGATGGCCCAGGTAGACATAGTGCATAATCTGGGTTTTTTCTGGACTCAAACTTCTGATTAGGGAACAGCTGGCAGTTGTGACCACGAGGGCCTTTGTGCAAGTGTGGGCTGTGTGCCAGTTATGCCCTTTCCTGGACCAACAATCCCTGCTCACAGTCATTCACGCCTTAGTGAACTCTTGTTGCAATGCGTTCTACGTGGGGCTGCTCTTGAAAAATATCCAGAAGCTTCATTTGGTTCAGAATGCAGTGGCCTACATGGTTTCTGCAGGCCTAGATGTGCACATGTGTCATCTAGAGTTATATAAAATGGTTATAAATTCGGCTTTTAAATGGTTTTTAACTTTTCTAATTCCCCACTCTTAACTCTTAAAGCCAATCTATTTAATTCTTTTAATTTATTTTAAAATTATTATATTTGTATTTATATGTTTTTATCTGGCTGTGAACCACCCCGAGTCCTTAGGGACAGGGGATGGTATACAAATTTGAATAAATAAATAAATAAAATAAATCTCTCCTGTGGGAACTACATTGACTGCCAATTTGCTTCAGAGTCCAATTCAAGGTACTTGTCACCTTTAAAGTCCTACATAGCTTGGGACCAAGTTATTTGAAGGACCAATTTTTCCAGGCCACATCTACTTGACTCACCAGAACAGGGAGACAAGGAATCCCATAGGTCAGCTATCCTAAGGAGATACATCTGGTGGACCTGGAAGAAGAAGCAAACGTTGACAACATGATGCTAGACATTGCTACAACTGTGGCAACGAGAAACAGACACAGCAAGACTAGGCAAATGTACCTCATCCAAGCAAGAAATGGATCCCATTCTGACATGCTTTTTCCACTCTGGAGTTGTCCTTATTTTTTTCTAGCAAATTCCCTCTTCTCCATTCTTCCATACTGTGATCAGGAGGAGAACATGTCCTTGCAAACATGTTGGATAGATCAAGAGTTTAAAGCCAAACTGTTCTATCCCTTTTTGGGCACCCTGTACAAAACTCCAGGCCTAAGGTTGACAATTAATCATGTTACCAAGCTACAAGAGATACCACAAATCACTTGTCCCATCTTTTGAGAAATAGGTCACACAAATATGTTCGCTATATTACTGCATAACATCATTCAGATAGCTAGGTGGTCCCTCTTTTCAGAAGCCTAACAGAGAGAATTGTGAAGAATTACTGCTGCCTGATATGCTACATAGCATGGAAGGAGTGAAGTGAAGGCTAGTGAAGGAAGGATGAAGGGATAAAGAGACAAACAAGAGCAAGGATAATACTGTCAAATAGCACTGGGAGCAGAACTGAAGTGATATGGATCTTGTAGGGAAAAGAAAAGAAAAGACATTCAGAGAGTGGTCAAGGCAGAAGGAAAAATAGGCAGAGGAATTCAAAGAGGAGATTTTAAATCAGCAATTTTTAAAAAATCAACTTGCATGCATAATCTGAATCACTAGAGGTTGAGCATCATCATAAGAACTTACCACTTCAAATGCAGTAGATTAATTGGCATATGCACATATATCACTTAGTTTCTCACTACTTGATTGCTCAATGTTTAATGAGTAACAGCATACAGTAAAATGAAAATGGGGAAAGTATTGCATTAGAAATGTTACAGAAGTTCCAGCTGTGGTGCTGAATCTGTAATAGTCCATTCACACATGCGCCTATCTTGAGTTAGGTTCTTCAGTGAAGAGAGTTCACGCTAGCAGAATGCACTGTGAGTCATATCATTTGGGGTAATCAAGTTTTGAGACATATAGGCATGGGTTAATTGGTTCTTCAAAAAGAACTATTTCTAATTATAACCTTGCTGCTGTTTCAAGTGGAAAATACTAAAATGTAAAATCCTTATCTAATGGTGTTCATGTCTCAGAAACAAGAATTGAGTGTACCCTTGTCGCATCAGAACAAGCAATGTGCCCAAAAGCTAAAAACCATTTTAACTTCATAGCTTAATAGTACAACACATGTTCTCTGCACACAAAAAAATTGCAGCTCAGTCTGCAGGATCTCCTGTTAAAAGGATTGTGCAGCAAATTATGAGAAAAGCTACTCCATGCTTGGTGAATCTCAGATGTTAAGAGTTGATAGTATTAGACTAGATAGACAAACAATGTGTCTGATATAAGAAGACCTCTTAAGCCATTAAATGAATCCACTTTTCAGTTCATTTTTAAAGACAGCTAGTCATTTCCGACTCTAGGGAGTGGTGCTTATCTCTGTTACAAAGCTGAAGAGCCAGCACTGTCCGAAGACGTCTCCGTGGTTATGTGGCCGGCATGACTAAATGCTGAAGGCACACAGAACGCTGCTACTTTCCCACCAAAGTGGTCCCTCTTTTTTTACTTGCATTTTTACATGCTTTTGAACTGCTAGGTTGGCAGAAGCTGGGACAAGTAATGGGAACTCACTCCATTACACGGCGCTAGGGATTCAAACTGCCGAACTGCAGACCTTTTTGATCGACAAGCTCAGCAACTTAGCCACTGAGCCACCATGTTTACAGTATATTAATATTCTACCTCCATCTACCCCTATGCATTCCCTCTATGCTCCTGACCTTTTCTCATTTCTCTGCCACTTCTGAGTTTTTATTTTCATTTTTTAAAAAGTGAAAGAATGCATACATATATTTACACACGAATAGGTAGGCATGGCTTTCTGTCTGCTACCCAATTTAATCTGGCCTGTGTTCTCCTCTTGGATCCTACTTCTACTCCACTCCTTGGCCAGTCTAGACATCTAAAACAATGTGACATCAAAGCTTCTTTCCAAGTGAGGCATTATCTCTTTTTTCATTACTTGTTTAATTGCACTAAGCTGATTATTGCTTTCTTTCCTGTTGGAGGGTGGTTTTTTTTTTGCTTTCTTCTTGTGAGCCTTTGATTGTGTAACTCGGATGTTTCCATTGGCTCACTTCAAAATATTCAGATCTGAGTCAGATTAATGAGACTTCTGGGCAGATGGGTTAATGTGCCAATGTTTGTCAACAGATGTGATCTCTTGTAATGAAGCATGTGTTCTTAATTTAGTGCTGCTTGACACTGGGAGGGAGCTTCTCACAAATAAAGTGTCATTTCATGCATTCTGAAAACCTTCCTTCTCTTCTCGCTGGTTGATATCCATGCACTGCTTGAAAACTGGCACCGTACCTGTGTAAATGGGCATGGTGCCATCCTGACAGATGGGCATATCTTCTGATCTGCCAGTAAGCTATTGGATTTGTAGAGGTTGACTTCAGAGGACCAAAACATCTATCTACCATAAATGTGGGGGACAGATATCTTTATATTCAAGTAGTTAGAAAGGAGTTACACTGTCATTCCCTGAACTTCTCAAGTGTGGTACTATTCAGTACTACGACAAATGGTGGGTCCTTTGGCTTCTTAGAAACTATTAAAATAAAGATGGAAATGGTCCCCAAAATCCAATGTATTCACTATTAATTTTAAAAAGATGTAATAACAACAATAAAATTTACAACAGCATTTACACAGTGCTTTATAGCAACTACCGAATAGTAATCAGGCCTGTTCCAACATTGCTTCCAAGCCGGTTACAAGTTTAGCTTTCATAATTTTAGAATTATATTTTAAAACCTGAAGTTCCGCAGGTCTAGAGAACAACAATCTGAAAGTAAGCTGGATGTGTCATTGATTAATCTATAGCTGAGTGTCCACTTCTGGCAACTTCATGAGTTGTAGACTTCAGCTCCCAGAATTCCCTATCTAATATGGCTGGCTGGGGAATTCTGGGAGTTGAAGTCCACAAGTCTTAAAGTTGCCAAAGTTGGATACCCCTGATCTATAGTTTCTTCTCTTTTCTGCACAGCTTCCGGCCCATCAGCAACTGTAGTACTCTGAACTGAAGGATCAGTTTAGGGATGTCATGGAGTAAATCTATCCATGTGATCGCTAAGAGCCAACAATGACTTGAGGGCACATCATACATCAGTGGCATTGGGATTGTGATCTGGATTTCACATGTTCCCTGAATTGTAAAGGAACAGGATAACAGCAAACTATTTAAATATGAAGACATGTTTAAATGGCAAAGTTAAAAAAAAATCACGAACTTTTAAATGCTCTCATTTTGGAATGCATTAAAATTGATCTAACTGATGATGATGGTGGTGGTAGTGATATTTTAAGGCTAAAAATATTATTCTAGTAATGTCTCAAAGGTGCTTTTTTTCTTCAAAAGACAACTTTTGAGACAACTATGATTTGGATGACTGAGAATCTTCACAGAATCTAATAATACCATTAAAAATAATACCATTCAGACCACTGATAATAATAGTTCAACTGTAAAGGCCATCCATTGAAATAAATGGCTGAAAAGAGGATTGTCTCCTTCTACAAAATTCTACAAAATAAGAGCTAAAGCCTTTGCTGTTTTTACGTGGTGGTGATGATTGAGCTTGTAGCTGCTGTGAAATCCCCAAAGGCTCAGGAATAAGGGTCAAAGGGGTAACACATATGTGCAAAAAGCTTTTGTCACCCAAACACTGAAGTCAGAACACATCATTCAGTCACAGGAGAATTCAGATGGTTGTGAATCTGTTGGATCTACGAATAGGATAACTTGTTGCCAATGTTATATAATTAAGGTATACAAAACGGTCTCTATCTTGGAATATTATTGGTGCTATTACACTAATTAGGGTGGTTGTCTCCTCTACATTCTTGTCTGACTCCCATTAATATTAATCAGAATAATATTCAAACACCAAGGGAAGAAAAGACAGTTGTAACAGGTGATTCATACATTAATATGTAAAAAAGAAAAAAAACAACATGTTGTCATTCTAAGATGTTTCACAGCAAATTCAGAACTTGTATTATTATCACATTACTTGCAGTTCTCTCCACCTCCATTTTCTGGGGATGTGTAGTTGAGGAACATAACTTTGTTTTGAAAACTAGATTTTCAGGAATTGATTAAAGCAGATCACGATACAAAGCAGAAACCTCAACTAGGGTAATTTCACAGTAGGAAAAAAAATTACGAAATATTTTATCAAAGTTAAATTCTAAGTAGCGTTCCAACATATTTGGAAGCCTAAACAAGACATTAATATATTCTATTTTCATATATTGCAAAAATAGAGCATTTTATTTGTTTTTTTCTGATCGCATCAGACAAAACCACCCAAATAGTGGCCATACAGATCTAGAAAGGGGAATGCAGTTCATTGTTCTATAAGGAAGATCATCTATTATTTCTTCTGAAGTGCTCTGCTTTTTTTATACAAAAATTTCTAGACCAGAATCCATATCATGTTTTTTTTTTTATTATTATTGCATCTTTGTGGAGGTTTTGGACTTTTCAAACTAGACTCCCTCAGAGCCATATTTGCTTTTAAACAGAACTCACAAAAACAATTGTTGGGATGGCATAGAAATCTGATGTTTAAAGGAGTGAAAAAAATGTTCAGACTGTTTTAAAAAAGCTGCTTGGGTCTCACAGACTTTAAAAGTACTATAACAAAAAAAAAACACAGTTGGATTTTAAGTACTGCTTAACATTCTGGCCTTCTACATTTTGATTTTCATGGTACTTATTCCTAAGGCAGCATGTGAAGAATAGCAACCTGTATCAGTGATAAAGAATTAAAGTAAAACATCTAAAAGTGAGGCCACCGGGAATCTGAAAATAAAGGTTCAATACATCTGGAAGACAATAGGCTGGAGAAAAAAATAACAAGAAGCAGATTTATTGTACAGAGTCTAAGAATGGCTGGAAAACGTGCAAACATTGTTATAGAAATGGCTACCGGCCATTGTCAGCCTTGTGAGGTAGTCCAGATAAGAAGCACATCCAGATGAATTAATCCTACTTTATTGTAAGGTTACATTAACAGTGTCTTGCAAAACTGAAAGTATTTCTTGCTTTTGCCCCACTTGAAGACTAAATTGCCTCTAACTAGATCAGGGCTGTCAAATCCCCGGCCCGTGGGCCGGATGTGTCATGCAATGACCACGCCCACGCCTGGTTTGGCAAAGGGGGGAAAAGTCCCAATACATCACGTAACACTACTGTGATGATGCAAGTTTGACACTACTTAACTAGACTGTTACTATCAATTTTCTTCCTGTCCCCCAAGGTCATTCTCACATAACATTACAACTATATGCATATAGTTTGTGGTGCTATATCCTTATATAATGTCTCTTATATAAAGTCACAAAGGACAGGATTCTTTAATATTTACTGAGTCACTGGTAGTCCTAACCTACATATCGGTATCTACAGTTCCACTCTCTTCTATAAACTATAGTTGCAATGTAATAATGAAATCACTATGCAATAACAAATCCTGCACCATCAACTGAAGAACAATGGTAGGATCTTGGCGTATGAAACCTGCTTTGAGGAATGATTTTTGATTTCCAGAATAATTTCTGGAAATTATCTCTTCTTCTACTTCATGATCATATAAGAAAGCTCCAGAAGGAAGAGACATTCAAACTGTGAAGGTAAAAACCCATCAACCTTTTATTTTCTACTTGTGGTTTTGAGTCTTTCCACCTCCAAATAATTCTGCTCATCATCAGTTCTCCCTCTTTGCACTTCTTTATTTCTCAATTATTTGTCTCTGCAAATTGTTTTTTCCCCTAGAGAAAATGTTTCCTATACTGTAGACAGAAATTTAGTAGAAATGTAAAATCTACAGGAAAGGTTTAAATGGGTACAGCATAGCATTACACATGACTTGGTATCAAGTAGATTTGAAATCATGACTTTCATAATATGAATGAGTCACTGCACCATCCCACAAGATTCTATTATTTTCAATCATCTCAGGCTATGACATTCTTCAGTACTCAGTTCTAAATAGCCTGAGATTACATAACAAAGTAAAACAATCAAAATATATTGTCTAATGAAATTTACATGTGACTATACTTGATGGGTAATGGCTAACCATAATTTTACTTTAATTCTATAACTTTGCAGGTCTATATGTCTTTACTTAAAATATTTAGTCCCCTATAGTGTTCAGTTTTTGAAATTTTAAAATTTCTTATCTAAGATATTTCCTCTAAAAACCCAAATTTCCCACTAGAAGCTGTCTGTACTTTATAATTAATTCCAAAATCTTACTGTAAATGTTTCAATATTCCAATTTTATCTGGATCTTTATTCTATAACTTTTTAAGATGAAAAAGTTATTTATCTTTTTTTCTGTTTATTTCATATTTCTTAAATTCTCTGGCTTATGATTTAAATTTCAGGATTGAAGGCAGACTTACCTGGCATTTTCAAAGTTGTCAGTCTGCTGTCTCTAAGAGTATAGAAGTAATTGATGAGCAATTTCTGAAAGTGATTAGATAGTGACACTTACAAATTTAGCATTCTTTTAAAAGTCTCTGTGGTGGTTGCGTCTGTGAAGTTGATGCCTTTATCTCCTGATGCTCAAATATGCGGAAACCCATTGTCGGTGGTCTCCTTATCTGGAGCACATGTGGGCAATCACCTGTTTTCTTCTTCTCTGAAGAGGTTCCAAGGAACCAGTCTATTCACTTGTTTGCTCTTTGCCCTTGTTGTTAGCTCCACTTTTGTAGACCTGTCTTCAGTTCATCATACCTCTCCTGGAAGCTATGAGTTTATTTTAATTCTAGACTGCTTTTAATTGGAAAAGAAAAGCAAAAACAAAACAATGGGAAGGTATTTAGAAGCGACGTGGTTGCTCAGTGGCTAAGACACTGAGGTTGTTGATAAGAAACATAGGCAGTTTGGCAGTTCAAATCCCTAGTGCCGTGTAATGGAGTGCACTCCCGTTACTTATCCATGCTTCTGTCAACCTAATAGTTCGAAAGCATGTAAAAATGCGAGTAGAAAAATAAGGACTACTTTGTTGGGAAGGTAATAGCGTTCCATGCGCCTTCCATGCTGGCCACGCGCTGGCTCTTCAGCTTTGTAATGGAGATGAGCACCACCCCTTAGAGCCGGAAATTACTAGCATGTATGTGTGAGGGGAACCTTTACCTATTATTGTTAGATCTAATCTGGGTCAGTTACCAGGACCAGAGGTTTAATATTCCGAGCTCTCAAATTCTGAGAACTGAGAAGTTCCCAGAAGATGGGCTCCAACATGAGACTGAAAGCTCAGAAGACTAAACTGCTGGTCCCTGTGACCGATTTAGTTTGGATTTTTGTAACATTATCCTAGGACACGTATAAATTTGCCTTCACTCATGGTATTCTTATTTACCAATACATTCAGTGGTAGTAGAGATAGCAGCAAACCAATGCAAGGGTGAGAAGTTACTGGTTCAGATATTGTTAGGACTATGTGTGTGTGTGTGTGTGTGTGTGTATGTGTGTGTGACATTCTGTGCTGGGAAATGTTGAAATTGACAGAATTGCACTAGGGGAGATGTTCTCTCTGAAAAGAGACTCCACTGAAGATTGAAGCTAGTGAGAGCCTGTTCTTGTTTTATGTGTAACTTAAACAGATCCCAAACAGAGGTGCCAGAGAAAGCTCCCTCCTTCTCTTAGGGGCATGCTTCTGTCCTGCTTTAGAGAAAACACATCCTGAGATGATGTCATAAACATTGTTCTGGGGTATGTGTGTATCATATATATGTTGTGACACAAAGGTACAGTATGTACAGTCAGTGGAATGCACACACACACAAAAAACAACTCCATATAAATTCTACAACTTCCTCTTTTCTTTCCTAAAGAGCTGATTTTGAATAAAGCAACTTGCAATAAAGATGGAGAAATACAATTTAAAAACACTTAATTGTTTGCTGTTAAAAGATTGACAAAAGTGCAAAAGAAATCAGAAGATAAATTGATCTCCAATGGTTTGATAATTAAAACAACAGTAGTATGTCTGCATATAGATCTATCTATATACATATCTCAATCTGTAAGAGATTGAGAAGAGGGAAATGCTAGCCAGTTTAAAAAAATAAAACAAAACCTCACATTAAAATGTACCGACACCCCTCCTTTTAAATTCATAGAGAATGCTCTTTACTTAACTATGCAGGTTTAATGTAACTTGGCAGATCTGAGTTACTTCAGGAAAGCTTTAATGGTTGGCAGGTCTCTACATTTTATTTATGATATCAAAGCTGCGACTCAGATTTTTACTCAGATGAAGACATAAAAGAGATTCAGAAGCCATCCAAATCATCTTGTAATTAATGTTACCATGCACGCCCCAGACATTAAAATGTTAACAGTGTTAGAATCGTGTGCTTCGGAATACCGAGCGAGGGCTTTATTAGAGAGAGATACACTGCAGATGTCATCCAGCCTAATTGAGGACATCAGGGTGCCTGCTGCTTGTTCTTACCAATAGTTGAGATTTTTTTTTTTAATTTATTCGTTTTCCTTACTGCTAGAATCTGCTCTCATTATTAGTCTATCTTGTCACTCATTTGCATTTCAAGTGCTGGGACTGTGGGGTACCAGCTAGCAGCCTTAGAAGAACACTTCAAGGGGTTACTCTATCAAATAGCAGCACACGATCACAGTGAATTTGACATCTGGGTTATCTTATTCCCAGATGCTCCACGGTGTCATTAGCAGGATTAATCTTAGCTTTAATTTCATAATGATTCTTATTCTAATATATGTGAATGAACACAAAGTCTCTTGACTCATTATCACCAATTTACCCAAGATATGTAATCAGGCTCTTATATTCGCCAACATTTATTTTTGCTAATACATCTAAAATTGTAGATTAAGCAAATACAGTTAGTTCCAGCTGAGTGAACCTAGTGAAGTAACAATGTAGTATTTATGCTTTAATTAAACTACAGTAACAATGTTGTCTCTTAAAATACAGATTCTTCAAATGCTGGGAAAGGCAGATCCTTCTCCAGACAACACCGTAGAGTGAGGCATAGCAAAACTTTATAGGATTAATATATGGATTCTTTTTGATTTTATGCAGAAAAAAGAGTATTTTAATTGTGTTCGTTGAAGACAGGATTACGCTTTTAGATTTAAACAAAAGAAACATCTTTCTTCTTAGAATCTTTTTCTTAAAGGGGCATCAGTGCTTCACGATGGCACATGAGTTTAATTCTCCATGATTACCCCATAATGTGTATTGTTACCTGCCTCACATCCATTCTCAAACAAAGGATTTAATATTAAATTTTGAGCGTCCTCAACATTTCAAAAACCATACCTACTTAACAACAGCATGCCAAATGAGAGGGGTTTTTTATTTTTATTTTTCAGGTGTTAGAGAATCACATTCAAGGAATGGTTGAGCATCGGCGAATAAAACAATCAAACATTTAAAGAAACGAAAAAAAACAAAACAAAAACCAGCTTTGCATTTTTAATTAATTAATTAAAAGGATTGTAAATGCCAGCGTGTTAATTTGCATTGCACCTGCAAACCAACCCAGATTTTGCATGCCCTTTCTTTGAATATTAATTTCCCCTCCGCATCTCCTTCTAATGCTTAGAAAGCCTCCCCTGCAAACATATTAGTAAAGAGTAAATATTGAATCTAAGACAAAACTCACGGCTTCAGCTTTCACTGTACACAGAATAAGATTTAAAGGAGGATTTAGGTTTCCAAGGCTTCTAATTAAGTAGTGATAATCAGGCTTTCGGCTGAGGGTCACTTCCTGAGAGTAATTTGAGTTATTAAAATGCATGTTTTTATTTGTTCTGCTTTGCGAGCTAAAACTGATCCCTTTTAATATAGCAGCTAATATGCAAATTGGTGTTTCATTATATTATGCAATTTATGGCAATCTTCTCTAATTTACAGAAAGGGCAATAGGCTGACCTTGTCATTCAACTCCATCCCCCCAGCTAATCTAATTATATGGATTTTCTTATGAAACTTAGAAAGTGTGCCCGCACTATGAAGAATGTGACAAATGGGATTTCTGCCTACTTCTCTGTTTCCCTAAGATGGCCTTTGGCTTGGGTTGAATCCCAAGGTGGAAAAGATATTTCAGGAAATGTTGTTCTCCAAATATAGAGAAACAAACCCTGCCTGCTTCTACAGAGATTTTACTTGTTAAAATCTCTGTATTTGTATTGTATTTATTTATGGTAGGCAATGCGGACAACCATTTCAAATCCATGAATGGAACATTTGCTGCAGTAAGTGAGAAGATTGGAATTAAAAGTATCTAATGAAAAAGATTAATCCTACGTGTATATGTTGCTACTGTTTTAAAGGTCATTTCGTAGGCTGTTCCTTGAGAGTCTAAATGAGAATTTGGGATTTCTTTATCAATGTATGTTCTTTCTGTAGTATATATGCAATCACTAGGAATCCTAATTTTTAAAACCTTTTTCTTATCCCTTCAGTGATCGGAAGATTATTAGATTGCCACTTCAATTCTACTTGCCTTGCTGCTTACATTATTGGACTTTCTTTTCCATACCAAAATAATATATTTATGTAATATATATGGAATTATATCAGAAAGCAGTGTTTTGTGTTTGTGAAAAAAGCTAACAGAACAACTTGTCTTTTGGAAAGATCAATAAAAGATAATGAATAATCTTTTAAATTTTTAAAAAAGATTCTACTGTTCCATAGTCTAGTACAGAATCCATAGAATCTGTCAGCTTTGCTTCTCTAATATTTCTATTTTCGTCTGTTCATAAATACTTGCTTAGAGTAGGAATGGAGGATCATAGATATGCATTTGAAAGATTAACTTATTTTTTAAAATAAAGATTTTATCATATTGTTAGAATAGATACCTTCTGGCAATCAATGGTGCATACAACTTATAACAAATGATTTGTTGGCACTTCTTTCCGAGAAATAAACCCAGGTTTAAGAGATGGATATGCTTCAGTGATGGGATTCAAATATTATTGCCACCGGTTCGGTAGCATGGTTTGGTGAGCGCGCTTTGCATGCATGTGCATTTGCGCAGGCGCACAAGCATTCTACTTCACCTCCTGCAAGCCTGCACGATCTCCCAGGCGCTTCAGCAGCTGCCGCACAGCATTATTCTGTGCCGTGCAAAGCAGCTGCGCTTCAAATTCAGCGGATAAAGGTGAGTATGGGAGCCCGGGTGGGCGGGTGGGCCCAGCAACAGAGCCATTAGAGCAGTGGAAAGAACCGGTTCAGTCTTCGCTGCTCATCATTCCTACCGGCCCTCCAGAACCGGGCAGAACCAGTCGAATACCACCACTGATATGGATGTTCTAGATGTGGAACAAAAACAACGTAAATCATCATCTTCTTTTAATGACCCCATAATTCCTTGTGGGATGGAGTTGGGGAACTGAATGGAGCTGAGTGTGTACTGGCCAGATGTCCTACCTGTTGCCAATGCAGAGTTTTGGTCAGCAGATATATTCTCATTGTGTCCAGAGAGAGAAATATCTACCTCTACCCAGGATTGAACTCACATCCTCCTGATTGTGGGGCAAGGGCTCCACCTCTAAGCCACCTCACCGCTCATAACAAAAACAATGTAAATCATTGGAGGAATTTTGGGTCAAAAAGGATGACTCAAATAGAGAAGATCTTGCTAAACCATGGGCTATTTAATCAGGTTCAGAGGTGGTATTCAGCAGGTTCTGACCAGTTCTGGAGAACCGGTAGCGGACATTTTGAGTAGTTCGGAGAACTGGCAAATACCTCCTCTGACTGGAGATTTTACAGTATCCTCTCCCTGCCACACCCACCAAGTCATGCCCATAGAACTAGTAGTAAAAGAAATTTGAATCCCACCACTGGTCAGGTTGTCTTATCATGTGTAGGACACTACATTTAAGAACATTTTTCCTTTGAAATGCTATATGACCAGGCAAATGCACAAAATGTGAAAAAAGGGGAATGATGATTGGAGGGTCATGATGGTTCAAAAATTGTTTCTATTTCTCTTTTCGGTGAAGTAGAAGTGAGATAATTTTAGTTTCTCTAGGATCTTTGGCAGCTTGGAGTAACCAGTCATTCTTTGCTCCTTGTTCTGTAAGAGACTATCTACAGAGTGCTTCAGACTCTGAGGGAGTAAAGAAAGGAAAGAGTAGCTATGTCAGAAATGCCTTTAAAAAAACAAAATCTACTTCCTGTCTGTCTCAGATGAAAAGATTTAGTGATTTTTAGCTAGTAAGTTACAGAGAAAGTTTGTTTGTTTATATGCACACATGCACAGTCACACAGATGCTCATATATATATATACCCTACTGTTCTTGGAAAATTAAAGGTTAGGAACAAATATGCATGTCTGTATGTGTGCACTTGTGTTTATATATAGAAACACTCATTTAAAAATATACATACATTTATTTTCAGGACTTTAATGATATTTGAAATTTAAAAAAGAAACACACATGCCAAATTTAAAAAAGAAATACACATGTGTATGTGTATATGTGTGTGTGTGTACACATACACACACACAAGGACATGGACACTCATTCTAACATCTACCTACATCTACATCTATATCTTCGTTTACACCTTGTTGTACACCACCCAGAGTTGCTGTATGTGAGATGGGTGGCTATATAAATATACAGGAAAAAACAGCACCCTGTATTTTCTGACTTACGTGGGTGAAGGATCAAGCCCTTAAAATACTGCTGATTTTATTCAATTCCTCTATTGATACCTGCCATTTTAAAAAGACATTTACAAAATTATTCACTTTAACACCTGCACGTGCTTGTTATAGGGTAAGCAGAATTTAACAGTGTGAACACTTTTTAGGGTGGTTGCTTTGTGTGTTGCCTTGCAGATTTATCATAATACAAATCAAAGCGCAATATTCATGAGCTTCTTAACAGACTATGTTCAATGTCTTTAAATGTCAGGAACAGGATGTTGATAAATGGATAACTGGGAATTGGTTTTATAGGACAAACGAAACGAAATGAACCAAACCAAACGAAACCAAACCAACCTAACCAAATCAACTGAAAAAGTTGTGGCATGTCTAATGGTAGATATGTTCCAGAAGGACCATTGTATGAGTGTTGTTTTAATCAGGGCAAAGCAAGAAAGAAATATTTCTTCACTCATTGCCTAGCACTGTTAGAATATTTTTTTTATTTGCTTGCTGTAAGGTAGAATAGAATTCTTTTTTGGCCAAGTGTAATTGGACACACAAGGAATTTGTCTTGGTGCATATGCTTTCAGTGTACATAAAAGATACATTCAAAAGATACATCAAGAATCATAAGATACAACACTACAACACTTAATAATAGTCATAGGGTACAATAAGCAATCAAATCATACTAGGAAACAGTCAATAAAAATCGTAAGGATGCAAGCAACAAAGTTACAGTCATACATTCATAAGTGGGAGGAGATGGGAGAAAAGAAGGATGGGAAGATGAATAGTAATAGTAATGCATTTCAATAAGTAATAGTAATATTTTCAAGCAGCATGAAGACTTTGAAGCATGAATGAAAGAAATGAAGACTGATAAGAACTGGGAGGTTGTAATGCACAAGTGTGATACCATTTTGCAAGAGAGGACAAGCTCTGTCATTAGGGGTAACTGAACAGTTCACAGGAATTGACCGGGAAGGTTAGGCATTGTGGGTAACACCTCTGTTGGCATTGTGGCTAACCACAGGTAAGGCAGGAGTGACCAGTATGCAACTGGTCAATGCTTTATATCCACATTGTTAATGATTGGTTTAATTTTTTTAATTTGAAATCTGTAGGAGAGGTGATGAGGAACAGCCCTGCTTACTGATTTGGCTCTTCTGCAATAAATCAGATTTCTGATTGTCCACAAGTGTCACCTGCCCTCTATTGGGGGCTGGCTTGGAATGGCCTTCTTAATTTCTAGCACAGGGGCGTCAAACTCACGTCGTCACGATAGAATCACGTGATGTATCAGGACTTCTCCACTCCTTTTGCTAAACCAGGCATGGGCATGGCCAGCGCACAACGTATCCGGCTAAGAGTTTGACAGCCCTGTTCCAGTAGCTGGAAGATGGAATTCATTGCAGCAGAACATTTGCAAGATGGCTCTGTCAAATAGGGACTTCGGCCATTTTCATATTAAACCAATTTCTGATTTTTTTTTAGCAATGAACTTTTCATTGGTTGGTTTTTTTTAAGCTAGTCTAATATGCTGCTCCATTCATCTCTAACTCTTACTTACTATGGAAAATTGCAAAGCAAAGCAAAACCATACCTATTTAGAAAATTGCCTGGGAGCGAAATTCTTTGAACTTTTTTTCTGTTTAAATACTGCATCTGTACTAAAGATGTATCTAATTTCTTCTTTTAGTTTTGTGTTATATGGAAATGCATTGTAACCAATGAGATACACCTCTCTATTCCCTTGTTCAACTACAATAAAATGTTTTGTACTCCTGGAGTCAAGATCCTATTTTGCCAGAATCTCATCCGAAGTCTGTTGCTAGTTTGACCAGACTCTGCAGTCTGGAGACAATATTCAGAAGACAATAGAATTGTATAGTATGCCATATGCTAAGGGTGTAGAACAAGGGTCTTCAAACTTGGCAAGTTTAAGACTTGTGGACTTCAACTCCCAGAATTCCTGAGCTAGCATGACTGGAAGAGGAATTCTGGGAGTTGAAGTCCACAAGTCTTAATGCTGTCAAGTTTGAAGATCCCTGGTGTAGAAGAACAGTCCTGAGAACCTCATCACTGGTTTGTAACTGGGAAGGAAGAAGGGCGACTGGAACCCTTTGGGGATTCTTCTCCAACCTTATTAAAAAATTCAAAGAACACAGAAATTAAAAACGAATAGCGCCAAATGCAATTACCCAAGGGAAAAAGAATAATCATCATATGCGGCATTCCAATTAATTATGCCACAAACCGGGTGGGTCACTCATAAATCTTGACCGGCAAGTGAAGACAACACACAGGTTTTCCTCAGGACGAGTGGACCCAGGGCGTGTTCTGAACCTCTCTTTTATTTGGCAACATACATAGGGGAGGGAGCAAGTATCAGTACATTGGTTACATGCATAGGGAATTATACGTACTTTCTCATAAGTAGTTACATATCTGTTGCAGGGCAGAATAATAAGTAGGTCAATGCTTTCTATAGAGCATAGCTACTGGCATAGGATGTGATTTGCCATTCTCTCATGTCCGGAGTTATCCGGGCAGGCTCTTTGGTTTGCGTTTCTGCATAGACAGCAGGTGTACAAGCTCAGCAAAGAATGTGGTTTGTCATAGGATGTGCAAATTCATATATTCAATGCAACTATATTTTCTGTATGCTACAAGCAGTACTATTTAACCATTTGCTGTAAATCCCAACATCTCCTCCTTTCTTTTTTATTCAAATGGAAAGGCTGTGGCTGGTGGAGTCGGAGTGTGGCCCAGACTCCTCCAAGTCTGAGATACACTGTCACTCGCCAACCACTGGACACAAGGTCAAGTCTTCCGACTCGGCCTGTGCCTGCTGACCTTATCCTGGTGTTGTCTGAGGGGATGTCTCGATGGTTGATAAAAATGAGCTAAAGGACAGACTCATCCTCTTCATTCGTGATGGAAAATTTTGACACATCCTCCTGCGACACGGGTTGGTAGGTCCCCCTGCTTTCAAGGTCCCAGGGGGTATTCTGGGGTTGCAACAGCATGGTCTGTAATGAATCTATTTTACTTGTGATAAATGAAGAAAAGCGATTAAACAAACATGGACCAAGTGTGCACATTAATATAAGCAAAATTATTGGTCCTGTAGAAGCACTTAACAGGGTGGTAAGCCAAGGGGAAAGATTGTGCCATGTTCCAGACCATCCTTGATCTTCCCTTTCCTTTTTACGTTTGTTCAAACCCTCCCTTAGTTTGGTCATGGAGTCCTGTACTATGCCAGAGTGATCTGCATAAAAACAACATTCTTCTCTTAAAGCCACACATAACCCCCCTTCTTTTAGAAAAAGTAAGTTTAGTCCTCGTCTATTTTGCAAGACTACTTCTGAGAGGGAGGTGAGAGATGTTTGCAAGTGAGAAAGGGAAGCCTCTATTCTCTCTAAGTCTTCATCGATAGCTGCCCTAAGATTGTGGTATTGGGTATACTGATGGGCGAAGGAAGCTATTCCAGTTCCTGCTCCAGTGAGGCCGAGCCCTACCATAAGAGCTATGGTGAGGGTGGAGATGGGTTCTCGCTTGTGACTGATGGATGCTGACCCTGAGTAGGTGTTATAAAGTTCCTCTTCTGTGTAGATGTAGATGCGTGGTATGACCTGGACCATGATGCAGAAGCCTTTGGTGTTTATCACATGGCCGTGGGCACAGGCTGTAAGGCCTGTAGAGCAGGCCCACCACCCTTCTATAGGTGGTATGTAAAAGACTGTCGTGTCAATTGTACTATATGTTGTGTTGCAATACTGTTGATAACGTGTGGGTACCAGTCCAATGCAGGTTCCTTTACCTGAGATAGATTGCAGTGTTTGTGAGCCATGTCTCCATCTACATGCCTTGTCATTCAAAGAGGTGTTGTATGGAGAGACAAGCCCTACAGCCTCATAATATGGGGGTTGAACATTGTAGCAAAACCAGCAAGCTGTAGTAAGATTAGGATGGGTGCTATTTACCAGTTGGTAGGTGGCAAAGATAATATCCCAAAGAGGGTTCCCAGGGTGGCTCTGGGAGGGAGAGGAAGAATAACCAGTAGGAGCGAGTGAAATTTTCCCAGGAGTATAGGTGGGTTGCAGGGGTGGCACCTTGCGATTGATTAAAACATTATTGGGGCCTACAGTATCAAGGGCTTTATGGGGGTTTGTATTAATTTTATGGTAAAGATGTTCCCTGGATCTCCGCTAAGATCGTAGACCCGGCCACCCCAAGTGACCCCTGTCTGCCACTTCTTGTACTTTTTCCCGTAAATGGTGAACGAAATTTTTACCGGGTTGCATGGTTCCCATCCTCCCCCTTTTTTTAGGTAGCAGTCAAACCATTTTGGACCAGTCCGTTGAAGCTCAATGAAATCGTTCTTGATGGGAGGGTCCCACCATATTTGTCCAGTGGAGATACAGTCCCAGGATGCACAGAAATAGGATCTCGGTCCCCCACACTTTTTCAAATGTGTTGTTTCCTTTTTATGGCCAGGGCAGACATACAGGGGCTGTCGCCTCATCGCTTGGTAGTTGTTCATACCCGGCTTGTTAGGGCTAGTGACGGTGTCCATCATTACGCCAAAGTCAAAGTACAAATCAGGAAACCAAGATCCTGGCACTGCTATGGACGTGGTGGAATTCAGGACATCTTCATGTACATCCAACACCACCCATGTTAAGTTTTGGGGTTGATGAGGATTGTGGGGGCCGAGGAAAGTGGCAGGGCGCTGTTCACTCAGAAGGGGGCGTGCCTGTGCCAGTAGGTGAAGAATTGTGGGCGCCATCAGGGAGGTCAGCATAGTAAAGAGAAACCACATATTGAAGAGCCTGAACGACCGTAGGGGAGGGCACCAGGTTATAGTAGGGAGGGTGGTGGGTGTTGGAAACTAAAAAGCACTCCAGGAGGTCTTCAATGACCACAATGTCGCATTCAATGTTGCAATCGCAGATGGGACAGCAATCACAACAGTGGCTGCAGCAGCAACAACCACAAAGGCAGGGACAGAACCAGCACATGTGAACGCGGTGGTTGTCTCAAACGGCGGTCGTCACAAAAGTCAAGTGATCTGTTGGTTACCTGTCTTCTCGTGATAGGGACGCACACATCGACCAGGGACCCAAAGAACGCGATCAGGAAGTTGAATCGCAGCGTATCCCCTACCCAAGGTGATAAGGCCAGCTGGTCCTTGCCAGGTTTGATCTGGTAAGCAACGATAGTAGACAAGTGGTCGGTGGTCCACAGGAGCAGGTGAGGCAGCGAAATGGCGAGCAGCGGCACAGCTGGGTGGTTGGCCCGTCAGATTCAAAAAGTTAAGAGTATATAGACAAAGATTAAGAGTATCTTGCACGGCTGGGAGGCTAGGGGGTACTTTTCCCTGTGTGCCAATATATCTGTCTAGAGCGTGCTTCAAGATCTGGTTCGCACGTTCTACTAGAGCCTGTCCTTGGCTGTTGTAAGGAATGCCAAACTTGTGGACAATGTCCCATTTTTTGCAAAAATCTGCAAAAATTGTACTGGTGTAAGCCGGACCATTGTCTGTTTTGAGTTCATTTGGGCGTCCCAACGATGCAAAGGTGCGAATACAATGATTGATTACATGTTTAGTGGCCTCACCCCTTTGTGGGGTGGCCATGATGAAGCCAGAATAAGTGTCAATGGAAACATGAAGATATTTCCAAGGGGCGAAGGAAACATATTGAGTGACATCCATTTGCCAAATTTGGTTGCACTCTGTCCCCCTGGGGTTGACTCCCATGGGCACAGAGTGTGCTTGTTTACTACAGATAGGGCATTGTTGCAAAATTGCGGCAGCCTCTGTAGCTGAAATTTTGAACTGCCTAATAAGCGCTTTTTTGTTCTGGTGAAAATATGAATGGCTTTCCCACGGAGTGGGAGAGGAGGGGGCAAGAGTGAATAGGGAGGAAGATGCAGCCGCGGCCGCAGCGTCGGCCACATCATTCCCTTCCTGGAGGATGCCAGGGAACGGTTGATGACTACGAATGTGTGCAACGTGAAAAGAGTGGGTTCTTTGGGAAATAAGGTGTTGCAGGGATAGAAACAAGGATAAGAGAGTTGGTTCGATAGAGGGAGATAGATAGGCCTGATAGATGGAGGAAATAATTTGAGAAACATAAAGACTGTCAAGAATAAGGTTAAAGGATTGGTGAGGAAAGGCCTCAAAGGCAAGAATAGAAGCATAAAGTTCTGCCCTTTGGGCGGAGGACTGTGGAGGAGTAATTTTGGTGTGCCATTGGCCATCAACTTGCCAGGCACATGCACCATATTTTTTGCTGCCATCAGCAAAGATGGTGATTGCATCATGAATGGGAAGGGGAGACATCTGAGTTTGCCAAGTGAAAGGGATGGTTTTGAGAAGTTGTATGCGAGGGTCTGGTGGTGGATGGCAAGAGACAACACCAGGCCAGTCAGCTAGGGCGAACTGAAGGTGGTCGCTGACAGCGAGCAGTGACTCCCATGTGGAGAGGGAGCAAGGAAGGTAAATGACAGAAGGTTCAATACCAGCTAGGGCCCTGGACCGTAGCCGGCCTTTGGTGATGAGAGAAGTAAACAAGGCAGGTTTGGTAGTAAGTGTTGCACGAGGTGTGTGGATCCATTCAAGAATTATCAAGGAAGGTGTTACTTAAGCCACTGCTGCAGTGGGCAGCATGGTGGTGTTGAAAATTAGCAATACAAAAGGTACATTTTCTACCATTCTGTCCACCCATTTTGTGAGTAGGGCCTGATTAATGAGGTGTAAGGCATCTAATTGATCCTTTTGTAGAGGAATTATGTCAGATGGATGTTTTCCTTTAGTAAGGGCAGTAAACAAGGGTGACAGTTGTGCGGTGGAAAGGCCTAAGTAGGGTCTGATCCAATTGATGGATCCCAAATATTGTTGTAGTTGCAAGAGTGAGGGTTTGGGAGGCAGCGTAATGTGGGGTGTATTGGGTAAAGCATGTGATGTAAGCACTTTGTGTCCTAAATACTGAAAAGGGGGGGAAACTTGCACCTTGTCAGGAGCAATGTGAAGTCCCCCCTGTTGCAAAAGGTGTCTGAGATGAGGTAATGTTTTTAAGGCTGTGCCTTTAGGGCCTGGGGCTGCAACCAGGATATCATCCATGTAATGGTAAATCAGAAAGGTTGGGTAGCGGGTCCTGTATGGTAGCAGCACCTGAGAAACATAATACTGGCACATGGTGGGCCATTGAGCATGCCCTGGGGGAGGACCCTCCACTGGTAACGGGAGGCGGGCTGAGCATTGTTAGGTTCAGGGATAGTGAAGGCAAAGATATGCCTATCTTTGGGGTGTAAGGGGATAGAGAAAAAACAATCCTTCAGGTCAATGACCATCATATCATAATTTTGAGGAATTAAATTGGGGTTTGGGAGGCCACACTGTAGCGCCCCCATGGGTTTGATAATAGCATTCACCCCCCTCAGATCATGAAGGAATCTCCATTTGCCAGATTTCTTTTTAATTACAAAGACAGGAGTGTTATAAGGGCTTAAAGAGGGCTCGAGGTGCCCATTGTCCAATTGTTCATTAACTAGTTGTTTTAACACAGTGAGTTTTTCCACTGTAAGAGGCCATTGATCTATCCAGACTGGAGTTTGTGACTGTAGTTCCAGTCGCAGAACAAAGGGGGCAGTCATCATTGCAGAATGAGCTTAGCTTGAAATTGAGACATTAAATCCCGCCCCCACAAGTTAGTGTGCAAAGGTAAAACAACAGGCTTGATAAAGGCGGTGACAGAGCTATCAGAGGAAGTAACAGCAATCCAATTACTACTGATTTGAGCAGTTTGAGTCCCTCCTACCCCTCTGACGGATGGGGTGGGGTCAGTAGGCCAATGGGCGGGCCATTCGGCTGAGCGGATGACAGAGACGTCAGCTCCAGTATCTAGAAGACCGGAAAAAGAACGTCCATTGAGTTTAAACTCAGCAGTTGGGCGGGTAGATTTTAGAGATTGTTCAATAGCCAAAACATCGGTGGCAGCTTCCAGTGTAATCATGGTAGCTACAAAGTCACCTTTGTTCACGGTCATGGGCGAGTTGATCATGATGGCCAGTGCCAGGTCAGAGAAGGAATCAGAACTACGCAGGAAAGGAGCTGCAATAACCCCTTGAGAGGTGAGATCAAGGTTAGGAAAGATAAGAACAGGCAGGCCAGGAGGCAGATGAAGAGGAAGGCGTGAAGAAATGGAAAGATGATAGACATGAGCAGGTAAGGAATAAGTAACAGTGTCATTAGCAATCATTTCATAGGAATGAGAGAGGATTTGGTCTACTTGGGTCTCCATTTCTTCGACCTTTTGGGAGGGGCTAGCCGAATGCCCCGAAATTAGTTTCCCGAATTGTGGCATTGGTTGTTTCGTGGAGGAAGAAATTTTGTTTGTGGAGAAAAAGAAGGGCACCGATTAGACCAGTGGAATCCTTTCTTGCACCTTGGGCAAATTGTTTTTGGTTGTTGTGATTGGCTAAATTTCCCTTTGTGAGCCCCCCCTCCAGGGGCTCGACATTGTGACTTAAAATGGCCGGGATTGCCACAGTTAAAGCAATTTCCGGTCGGGCGTGGTGTCGGCGAAGGGGAGAGAGGAGCAGGAAATGGGCGGTTGTTAGATAAAGAAACAGTTCTGGAGGAAGAAACAGGAAATGCGTTGTTGTTTTGCAAAGCAGCAGCTAAAGCCTCCATTTTATGGGTCGTAGTTCCCACAATACGACATGCTTGCAGGAAATCAGCCATAGTGACACCAGGTTTATTAGCAATTGGTTGGAGGACCTTTTGGCAATCCGAATTAGCATTTTCATAAGCCAATTTCATCATTAGTTCACCTCTAGCGTCTATATTATCAATTTGGCGTTCCAAAGCAATCTGAAGACGATTAATAAAGGAGGCATAGTCTTCAGCAGAGGTTTGGATAATTTTTGAAAAAGTTTGCAATGGGATGCCTTGATTGTCATCTACTTTCCGTAGAGCAGCGAAAGCAGCATCTTTTATAATGGGAAAGGCAGCTCTGTCAGAAAGAGTTTGTTGAGCTATGGCTGTCCTTGTGCCGGTTCCCATCAAATCGTCTACAGTGACGTTTTGAGGGAGTCCTGCATTGACAGCAATGGTAATTTGTTTGCCATATTCCGAATTCCAAACTACATATTGGGCGGGAGTCAAAATCATGCCAAAAAGCGACTGCCAATCTGCAAGTAACATCTCAACACTAGCAGAATAAAGCGAAGAGAGTAAACCCAAAACATAGCGAGATTGAAGTCCATAATCTTTAACTGCTCCCTTTATCTCTTTAATTTGTTTATAATTAACATGTTGATGAATCGGTCTAACAGCCACTCCTGCAGCGGCTCCAGCTGGGTCCCAAGTGACCGGAAACATAGCACACGTTTCTAAATCCTCAGTTTCAAGTTGCCCTGATTGTTGTGCAACTTGTATTGCTTTAACTATTTGACCTCTTCGGTGTTGTGGGTCTGGTTTTGGAGCATTTGGAGTGATTTTTTCAGAGTTCTGCAAAACAGGATTGAGGATTTCCTTTTCCTGTTTTGTGGATTCATACGGAGGAGGCGCAGAATCCGTTAGTGATTGTTTGGCAAATTTATGATGAATCACTAAACATTCCATGACTGCATGCCATGTGGTTAAAACGTGCATCAGGGCTCTAGGAGCCGAATGGAGACTTTCTCCCAATTTTGTCCATGTACTTATTTTATAATTTCCTTGCTTTGGATATGATGGGAAATGTTGCCAAATGTGTGTCAGAAGGCCAATTAAATCATTATGTTTCAATCGAGGGAGTGATTTACCCTCTCTTGAAGCATATCATTTTGAAGATTCGGTTAACTCCCTCAGTTCGTTTAGGTGTAGCACCTGTTGTTGAGAGAGTTTTCCCCCCATACTTACTTGAGCTCCAATCGTGGATGAGTGTGCACAATTTTCCCGTTGGTAGGTATGGGTGGTCCGAGACGCTTTCCGCCAGCAGCCAAAGACTCATATAGGTTGTCAGGACCGCCTCCCGCAGAAATACATTGAGACGCTTATCACGTCGGAGGTCACCATTTGCGGCATTCCAATTAATTATGCCACAAACCGGGTGGGTCACTCATGAATCTTGACCGGCAAGTGAAGACAACACACAGGTTTTCCTCAGGACGAGTGGACCCAGGGCGTGTTCTGAGCCTCTCTTTTATTTGGCAACATACATAGGGGAGGGAGCAAGTATCAGTACATTGGTTACATGCATAGGGAATTATACGTACTTTCTCATAAGTAGTTACATATCTGTTGCAGGGCAGAATAATAAGTAGGTCAATGCTTTCTATAGAGCATAGCTACTGGCATAGGATGTGATTTGCCATTCTCTCATGTCCGGAGTTATCCGGGCAGGCTCTTTGGTTTGCGTTTCTGCATAGACAGCAGGTGTACAAGCTCAGCAAAGAATGTGGTTTGTCATAGGATGTGCAAATTCATATATTCAATGCAACTATATTTTCTGTATGCTACAAGCAGTACTATTTAACCATTTGCTGTAAATCCCAACAATCATATTGTCCCAAAGGTGCTTTTTCAAGGGGCAACTGGACTTTCTGGTTTTGCTTCTCATCCAAGAAGCATCTCAGAGCTGAAGAAATTTTCTCAGATGAGAAGCAAAACATCTTCAAAGAAAACCCAGGAAGTCCAATTGCCTCTTGAAAAAGCACCTTTGGGACAACCATGACCTGGATCAATGGTGCTGTTCTACCGGTTCAGCCTGCTTCTGGTGTA
Source organism: Bungarus multicinctus (assembly GCA_023653725.1). NCBI lineage: Eukaryota > Metazoa > Chordata > Lepidosauria > Squamata > Elapidae > Bungarus > Bungarus multicinctus. The sequence goes on along the minus strand of CM042842.1, from coordinate 51,342,656 downwards.
CCGGGAGTGCCAAAGATCAGTGGAGACCGAACCAGTTCTCCCTGCAGAGCTGCTGTTGGGCCTATCCGCCTGCCCGGGCTCCCATATTATTCCCTGCTTTTGAAGTGCAGCTGTCTTGCGTGGCACAGCAGATTGCTGTGCGTCAGCTGCTGAAGCTACAAGGAGAGTGCAGGATTGCAGGAGGTGAGTAGAAAGGCCTCTGTGTGTGTACAAAGTGCACATTTGGCATGCACGCATGTGCAAAGTGTGTGCACGTGCACGAAGTGCTCCCACCAAGCCACGCCCACCAAACCGGTGGTAAATTACTTTGAAACCCACCACTGATCTGGATGACCGAGAATCTCCCCAGACAATCATCATATATACTATCCCTATGCAAGAGAGGCAGAAGCAACCCCTTAGAGCAGATGTGTGGACTTCAACTGACCAGGGAACTCCAAACAAAACCCCAGTCTTGACAGCTTTATGAAAACCGAAAAAAGATGCAGGGCCTATCTTCTGTCAATGGGAATGCAGCAGCTGAGAAGGACTGACTCCAGGGGACCAGCAGATGAGATACTAGGAGATCTCAAAGGATAGTGAGAGATAGCGACTTCTTGAACCATCAAGCGGCCATCAACATTTTAAACTACATCTGGAAACAAACTTTAAGTCAGGGCAGTTCTCAAAGCAGAGATGTTGAATGGACAAGCTGCCTCGTGCTCATAATGATTTTAACTACATTGTTGCATGTTGTCCTAGTTGGAATTTTTGGATGGTCTTCAAGGGCAATTCCATGTAAGGTGTATTTCAGTGGTCTAAACGACAGATGGACAAGGCATGGGTGAGTGTGAGTAATATTCCTGGTTCAGAAAAAGCTGTAAGTGCCACATAAAAATAGATTAATGCAAAAGATTCTCTGAATTCTAGCTGCCACCTGTTCTTCAAGAAGGATTCCCAGATTCTTTTTTAGTTAAAATGCTCAGAAAAACAATGGATATTAAAATCCATGTAAGAGAAAAAACAGAAAACACCAAGAAATCTTGAGGAGTGCTTTTGTTATCAAGAGGCCAAGGGACCTACATTAGGAAATATTTTTGTAATTTTGATTGTGATATATTGTTGATCAGTAATTTTACAATAACTGCTGGTGAAAATTAAATCTCTTTACATTTGTGTTCTGTTTCCTTCCTTCCTTCCTTCCTTCCTTCCTTCCTTCCTTCCTTCCTTCCTTCCTTCCCTCCCTCCCTCCCTCCCTCCCTCCCTCCTTCCTTCTCTCCATCCTCTTTTTAAAAGCTGATTGTTCTTCTTCTTTGAACAGTATTTTCGATTTTCATATCAAAATCTTTCACATAACTTTTTGTGCTAGGATTATAGATTTCTGCCCATTGGAGGCATGGAGATAAAATAATGTTTTAGGGAAGTTTATTTTAAAAAATACTTTCTGTAAGATTGGCAAATATGTTCACTTACAGAAATATATATTTTCCCCAAACAATTGATAGGATTTTGTTCAAACTTTTGAGAGAACAAATATTTGCCTCTGGGCAAAACATGGGCCTGACCACCTTATTCCCCCAAAGTGAATGTTTAATATGGCTAGACTTGTGCGAAAACCTAAATGTAGGTGGTTTTGCAAGGTTAATTGTGGCAGGACCTACAAAAGCTTGGTGGAATTCGATGGAAATGTTTTCCCAATAGTTCTACCCACAGGAGATGTTTCTTATAGTAGGTTCATAGCTCATTATCATTTTGTTTTTACATCATTTGTCCTGGGAGAACAAAAATCCAGAACAGCTTTACTACAACAAATAAAAAATTATAGGTAAAAAACACTTTAGGATCTGAACTTCTTTTATACACTGCTTCAGTTTGTTCTTACTCCATTAACAATAAAATAATCTCTAATAAAGGCTGGGTTCAGACCTTGTGCTAACAAAACCTGTGGTTCATCTAGTTTGGGATTAACAATATTAATAAGCTCTGTAAAGGACCTTGGAATACTCATCTCTAATGATCTAAGTGCTAGAGCCCACTGTAACTACATAGCCAAAAAGGCATTAAGAGTTGTTAACCTAATCCTATGTAGCTTTTTCTCTGGTAATATCACACTACTAACTAGAGCATACAAAACATTTGTTAGATCAATATTTGAATACAGCTCATCAGTCTGGAACCCACATTACATAACTGTGATATTAGCACAGTTGAGAAAGTCCAGAAATATTTCACAAGAAGAGTTCTCCACTCCTCAACTCATTGTAGAATACCTTATGCCACCAGACTTGAAATTCTAGACCTAGAAAACCTAGAACTATGCCACCTTTGGTCCGATCTAAGTATAGTACATAAAATCATACATTGCAATGTCCTACCTGTCAATGAATACTTCAGCTTCAACCATAACAACACAAGATAGATACAATAGATACAAACTCAAAGTTAACTGCACCAAACTTGATTGCAGGAAATACGACTTCAGCAACAGAGTGGTCAATGTCTGGAATACTCTACCTGACTCTGTGGTTCCTTCCCCAAAAATTTTAACCTTAGATTGTCTACTATTGACCTCATCCCTTTCCTAAAAGGCCTGTAGGGGCGTGCATAAGCGCACCAATCGTGCCTACTTATTTTGTTTTGCTTACCATAAATAATAAAATTGATATAGATTACTTTCTATCTATTCTCAGTGTGGTCCTACCTCAACAACTACAAAATAATGATAATGGTGATGAAGAAGTCACATTTTAGTATCATACCCATTAGTGACCTAAAGCATCTTTTACCAATATTTTTGAACAGATATAACACTAAGGGGAACAGTGAATTCTGAATTCTGAACTCACTCAATTTCTGGGTTTATGCAATATACAGAATTATTAAGCAACCAAACACCCCCTCCAAACCAGTTATAATTGGGCAAGATAAGAGCAAGCAGATGAAAAACATGCACTAATTAATTGATCAATTACGTTTGTTTGCATCCATCCCATATTCTTTACATCATCATGGCTTTTCTACTGCAGAAAAATTTACCCAGGGTTCAAATGAATCAAGCTTGGCTTCAATTGTTGTCCTAATTCAGCTGCTCCGATCGTTAACTGCCCTAGTAAACATGTTTCATGAGATCAGAAGAAGGAGAACTATCAGTATTGAGCAAAAATAAAGTGGTGGCAACTACTTCTCCTCGGGAAAGTGGCAGCTTCTTCTCCTCAGAGAGAAGCACAGGAGCTATGAGCTTTAATGGGAAAAGTAAGTCTCAAGTAAGCTGTAATTGGTCCCTCTCCTTCACATTCATAACAATTGGCCCCAGGCCTGATTCATTTCTGCTTGCTTCCAAAGCAGACAAAGCTTCTCTACTGAGTAACGTATACAGGAATCAAACTGCAGAGTCCAAAACAATATCCAGAAAGAAACATACGAAATGCATTTTGAAATATAAGTGCAAAAGGCAGTAGGACTTTTGGCATTTTGGCTTTTCATTATGTGAACTATGCATGATCTAGTTCTAGACCTAGCAGCAGAGGGATCAAACTCTAGAGCAGATCCCTCCTTATTTAGTCTGGCATAATCCTTGCAAATCCAATAAAACTTTCTTCCCTTTAAATGCAGGCCACTGAGAATGACAAAACAAAAAGTTCGAAATGTGCTGAAGAAAATGATCTCACTCTTGAATCAGGAATGGCAGTTGTTCTATGCCTGAGAATCAAATTTTTACTTATGAACTCCCCCCCACAACCCCAAACTGGGATTTACAGGGAAATGACGATTTTGTGACAATGTCACTAGAAAGGGCACATCCAGAATTTGGGGGGAGGGGTTTAGTGGTGGGGTTCAATTTTTTTTACTACCGGTTCTGTGGGTGTGGCTTGGTGGGCGTGGCAGAGGAAGGATACTGTAAAATCTCCAGTCAGAGTTTGTATTGGCTGGTTCTCTGAACTACTCAAAATTTCCACTACCGGTTCTCCAGAACTGGTCAGAACGTGCTGAATGCCACCTCTGGGAAGGATACTGTAAAATCTCCAGTCAGAGGTGGTATTTGCCATTTCTCTGAACTACTCAAAATTTCTGCTACCGGTTCTCCAGAACCTGCTGAATACCACCTTTGGAGGGGTTCCCATTTTGAATGAGGTAAAAACATCTATTTTATTAGATTATAACTGGAAAAAAAAATCACCCCATTGCTAGGGTGCAGGTGGTTACTAAAATTCTGTGGTATTCAGAGATTCTTTGACTGCTATAAAAGGTGAGATCTTTAAGATGACGTTTGCAGGCCCACCTCAAAACCAGAAAGAAAGGCAAAACAATAGTCTACAGCTGGTTTTATAAAATCCTCTGAGCTAAGCCCTGCTTTAAAGAGGATGCTATGAAGGAAGTACTATTTGGTACAGTTTTAATTCAGTGACAGCCTGTTATTTTCTAGAAGCAGATTGCCTCGATCCAGTCATGCAAGCTGTAGAATAGTCCTACATAGATGGGATCTCCTCTCATGCCATTCTCTTCTTGAAGATAGCATTGAGGAAAGTGGGGTTGGAAGTATGGAGATATTGTCCACCATCAAGACAAGGTCAGAATTGACTTGAGGAGCACTGTCTCCGACGAAGCTGCATTACTCTCCATGGCTAAACAAGCTATATAGGACAATGGCACGATGCGTTGGATAATAGCCTCTTTACTTGGATAAATGATGCAGAAAATACATTGCATAGTTTAAACTTTTAAATCCATTTAATCCCCGCCTCACCTTATCTTTATTCTTCTAAGGAAAGTCATCAATAGGAGGGGGAAGGAGCTGTTTGCAGTATTCTCTGTCCAGGATATATGTATATTCTTTTCACCTCCTGTGGCATATCTGCAGCCTTGCTTGTTATCTGGCTCAAGCTTCCCATTAACTGAATCCCTGGTGGAAAGCCGTTTCCCTACATTATATTGTAATGTTCTTGTTAATGATAAATTGATGAAGAGCTGCTTTTTTAGATTAGGTGAGTGGTCCTTTGATAATGGGGTTGGAATCAGGCCAGGGGTTTTAAACTACTTTGCCTGGAGGGTGAGAATCAGCTAAAATATTCCTTTCCCGTGTTCTGTTAGTGAAACAATCCAAGAATTTCAGCTTTTTAAATTTTAACCTAGCTGTTTCAGGCTTGGTTTATTTACACTGTCGATACTTTTAGAGGCTGGAACTCTAACAAACTATGAACAGAAAGTGCTTCTCATTTAATTAGCATGCTCAGCACCATCAAAATGAAATGGCTCTCATTCATAACTTTTCCTTACATCTATGGGAATAATTTTGTAAAAAAAAAAAAAGATTGGTCAAATCTCCATGCTGGGAAAAACTGAGAGAGTTCTGATACTTTCCATTGGTTCTCTAGACCAGTGGTGGCTAACCTTTTTGGGCTCCTGTGCTGAAAATCATGCACGCTTGCTCGCATGCCAGCACCCAGAAGCAGGGGTGGGATTCTACCAGTTCACACCTATTCGCTAGAATTGGTTGTTAACATTCTAAGCAGTTTGGAGAACCGGTTATTAGAAGAAATTACTGGCCTAATCCTGTAAGGAAGGCAGGAAGGAAACATTCTGGTGTTGCTTACAGAAACTGCCTCTCCATTAACCCTTATTACATTCTTGACAGGACTGGACTTCCTATCTCAGGAACGTCTCTGGTTTATTTTTCCCTCCTTTGCTGGTACTTTGCTTGAATGGAGTGACCATTCAAAGTTACAATGGCACTGAAAAAAAGTGACTTATGACCATTTTTCACACATACGACTGTTGCAGCATCCCCACAGTCATGAGAGGCCAAGTGAGGAGATATGTGCCTCAATGTGAGTGATATTGAGTTGGCAACACCCAGCCAGTCACATGACCACCAAGCCATGCCCACCCAGTTACATGATCACCAAGCCATGCCCACCACCCAAGCCACACCCAAAGAACTGGTTGTTAAAAATTTGAATCCCACCCCTGCCCAGAAAGCAATGTGCGTGGGCCCCATCCACACCCCCTGTGTATGCGCACACAATCCCCCCATGCCCCCTGTGCATCTGTGTGCATGCATGTGCATCTCCCGTGCTCCCTGGCCCCCGCTCATGCACTCCAGATACCTGACAATCAGCTGGTGCGCAGGCGGCGTGCGCACATGCACAGTGGGGCTTTTCTAGGCAACCTTTCGCGTTCCAGCAGAAGTGGCTCTGCGTGCCACTTCCGGCATGCAAGCCATCGATTCACCATCATGGCTCTAGACTATAAAAATATAACAACATTTCTGAACTCACTTCCCCACTCTTCACTTACAGCATGTTCCAGAATTATCCAACAATTGTGGTATCAACTGAATAGTACCGTGTTTCGCAAAGAATAAGGCTGGGTCTTATTTTTTTTGAGCCCTAAAAAAATGGCTAGGACGTCTTTTCGGGGGTGAATTAATTTCTTCCCTCCCCCGCGCACCTTCGTCTAGGGTGGCCTGCGGGCAGCCATGCCTCGCCACCAGCCACTCCTAACAGCCGATCATGGCAGAGCATGGAAGGATCCCTATTCCTGCCAAACACCTTTGCTGCAGACCCAGGGTCAAAGGGTGGGCGGCGGTGGCGACGTGGATGTCCGCCGGCAGCGTTTCAGCCAAGCGAGTGTCTCTGCTGCTGCTACTCTTGGTTCTCCAGACTCGGGCTCTGCAAGTTTCCAAAAGTCCTGGTGCGCAGCCCGTTCCTGCATTCCAAGCGCGCCCAGGCGGAGCTGCAGCTGTCCCTCTCTCACCAGCACTATCTCCAACAACAGCGGCAGCAGTGGCGGGAACCACCACTGCTTCTTGGGCGGGGGAACTGCCTCCATAACTTCCATGGTTCCCGCTGCTGCTGCTGCTATTGTTGGAGACGGCGCTGGCAAGAGAGGGACAGTTGCAGCTCGGCCTGGGTGCGCTTGGAATGCAGGAACGGGCTGTGCACCGGGACTTTTGGAAACTTGCAGAGCCCGAGGCTGGAGAGCCAAGGGTAGCAGCAGCAGAGATGCTCGCTTGGCTCTTCTCATGCCCAACCAGCTGCTCGGGATTAAACCAAAACACAGCGAGTGTCGCTCCCAGGTATCTCATAATGTTTTTTTTCCTGTTGTTACGGGGACAGGGGAAAAGCGGGAGCGACTCAGACACTGTTGTTGGAGACAGTGCTGGCGAGAGAGGCGCCAGCACTGTCGGGAACTGTGGAAGCTATGGAGGCCCAAGAAGTGGCTGCAATGCTGCTGGCAGTCTGCAGCAAAGGTGCTTGGCGGGGGTAGGGAACCCTCCACGCTCTGCCATGATCGGTCATTAGGAGTGGCTGATGGTGAGGCGTAGCTCCCCATGGGATGCTCCTAACAACAAGTTCCCCCCCGCCTCCCCCAAATTTTGCATGTTTTAAATTAGGCCTAAATTTGGGGGGAGGGGCTTAATTTCATTTTATGCTAGAAAACATGCTGGGTCCTCCTATTGAGGGGGCATATTATTGGAGAAACACGGTATTGAGTTATACTCATGCTTCAGTTACATCTGCATGATGCTTGATATTATCAATGACTAGTGGGGGAATGGTCAGAATAGGTCATGTCTGAATGCACCTGTGAGAGGGCATGCTTGATTGTATTTTGTATTTCTAAAATTTATGTATAGAAAGCTCCTACAACAAGGTAGTCCCTGACAGGATTTTCTCTGGGGAAAGTTTCGGTCTAAAATCTAGATTTTCTATGATGTGCCTTAGAATCAATTTTCCCTAGACATCTTTTCTGCAAATTCATGCTTTGGAGGACTCCCAACTCCCTAGAGTAATTTTTAAAATGCATTTATTGGAGCCTAAATATCTTTTTTGGCTGCCTGAAAGGGGTCAACTAAAAGCTCTTCCATTGTGGAAGAATTTTACCTGGAGATCCAAATCAAGATCTTTTTTTCTCTATTATAAAACAGAAAGACAGAAATAATTAAGTTTACTCTTTCCCTGAAGGGTTTAAATTCTAAATTTACCAACAGGGAAGCATGTTGGAGTGGATAGAAAAACTCAAGCACAATAAGAAATAGATAAACGTTCTTTGGAGAGAAGAGTATGGACTTGCTTTTATTAGAAAACTTGGCAAACTAAAGTTATAAAGACCAAATAGTGCTGCTGCTTTTGTAGACAACATTTAACTTTCACAACTATAACAAGATCTAAAAGCGTGGATAAAAATGGGCATTTTAAAACTACGCTGTTTACCCAGGACAAGGTTGGTTTCACTGCTTACAAGAACTGATCTGTAATATAATGACATTGTGTAATGTTCTTATTTTACTTCCTTAGCACTGAATATGAAAAGCTATACATTAGGTGAAAATAAGACAACTTTGCTAAAAAACAGCTCTCGGAAACCAAAACCCAGGAAGATTTATTTTTTTATCGAATATCTTGTCTTATAAATGTTAACTGTCATTACAAGGAAGAGAGTTCAAATATATAAATATTAGGTTTAGGCCTTTCAAAAAGCTGGAATGAAAGGCCTAAGTGACACGTTCATCACGCTGATATTTGTTTCAACCCAGCTGGAAAAAAAAACGTGGCTTACTCCAAGCGCTTGTTAGAGGTACCCTCCTTTCAAGTTATATGGAGGGAGATGTCAACTGTTTCCCCTAAGTATATTTCTGCATTTGAATATATAAATGATAGTGTTATTTTACCCTGTGTAAGTTTCTCACTGACAGGTATGTTCAGATAACATCGTTCAAGAAAGCTGAAATGTTGATATAAATATCTGAAGAAAAATACTAATCACAGAATACATTGAACAAGACTTACTGATCTCGTATACCTGGAAAAAGATTTTCAAACAGACTTTGTCAGCTCAGTCTTGGCATTCCTTGTCAAACAAAAGCATGCCTAAAGACACATTTCAAAAGCAGACAATGCAGCGCTTGCTAACCTGCAGAAAATCGAAAAGGATCACGGAGCTGGAGAACAAACAGAATGGGTAAGCAACCAGAAATGGAACACAGTTCTGAAGCTCCCTGTTTCGGGGAGCCAACAATGTTTAAAGAAGCCTCCATCAATAATTGAATATGAGTAAGTAAAATTCCAGTATACTTTTGCAGGTATTGTCTTAAGATTTGTAATAGAGAAATGAAATTATTGATTCAGTATCAGCAAGGTAGGGAGGGAGAGAGAAAAAAAATCCCTCCACGAAAGATTTGGTAAGGAATGTTGCTATTACTATTATTATGATGGCATAGCCAGCCAGATGTTCTGATAGGATATGGCATTTTTATTTACCCGCCAAGTTCTTCCCAAGGACTTAGGCTAGGCAAATGTTATTGTTTGATGGTAATAAAGATATTGTAAGTTGTTGCAAGTGAAACTGCCTTTCGCAATGGACCGGTGGCTGATCTTGTCAATCCTGATGGCATTCAAGTGGTGTTCCAGATGTTCTGGGATTGCACCCAAGGTGCCTATTGCTACTGGTGTTATTTTTGCTTTCTTTTGCCACTGTTGTTCTACTTCTATTTGCAGGCCTTTGCATTTTGTAATTTTCTTCAATACTTTATCTTTTTTACTGCTATCTCCAGGTATTGCCACGTCCGGTATCCAGACATTATTTGTCTTTCCTATCAATAATTGTGCTGAGTCTTTACAATTGTTAAAGTAACCCACTTAACATTAATTTATTCATGACTAAAAGAAGGAGACTAAAAGTGGGGACGTGGTGGCTCAGTGGCTAAGAAGCTGAGCTTGTCGATCAGAAAGGTTGGCACTTCGGCGGTTTGAATTCCTAGCGCCACGTAACGGAGTGAGCTCCCGCTACTTGTCTCAGCTTCTGCCAACCTAGCAGTTCGAAAGCAGGTAAAAATGCAAGTAGGACCACTTTGGTGGGAAGGTAACAGCATTCCATGCACCTTCAGTGTTTAGTCATGCCACAGGACCACGGACATGTTTTTGGACAGTGCTGGCTCTTCAGCTTTGTAACAGAGATGAGCACCACCCCCTAGAGTTGGAAACAACTAGCATGTATGTGTGAGGGGAACCTTTACCTTTACCTTAAAAGAAGGAGGCAAGATAGTACACAAATGCAGGAGGTGTAGGAAAGCCATTCCCTGTGTAAGATTATCCTGTCCTGATTAGAATGTTTTCTTTCTCCCAGTCTGGAAAGTTTTCCACAGCTCTGAGTTTTATTTTATCCTTGCCCAGCTTTTGAAGTAAAGCAGGGGTGTCCAACCTTGGCAAATTTAAGATCTGTGGACTTCAACTCCCAGAATTCCCCAGTCAATTCAACTATGAGAATTGAAGTCCACAAGTCTTACAGTTGCCAAGGTTGGACATCCCTTAAGTAAAGGGCGCTTCGTACAAATATTGTGTCACACAATACAACACAGTTTTTAATTTCTCAAGTTCAGATGCATTGGAGATGAAACAGAGTCCGTAGGTATTTATTCTTCATATTTCCTGTTAAGGTTGACTTTTTTTCAGTCTCTGCTTTCATTTCCTTTTCTGCTATCTTCTTTCCTTTGTGTTAACATCTAGATCCCAGGCTTCTTGGAGCAACAATTACCTCATTGTATTCCTGAAGTTAGCTACAGAAATACCTTTTCTTTGCATCCTTAATCTATTATGTCAAAGCAGTAGATCTTAACCAAAGCATAAACAATTGTGTGATAGTAGATTACAAAAAATGTTTCCTCAAGATTAGTGCTTTCGACTTTATTGTGGATTCACATCCATGATCAGATCTCAAACTTAATATTTAATGTTTTTTCCCCCATCTGGAGATGCTAAAAACTATTGCAGCATTTCCTAGTTTAGTACCAGGTTAGCATTCTTCAGAACAATTGATACCACTACTCCATTCAATAGACTGTTTTGCCCACTCATTAGCAGCTCTTGATTCCAGAGTTAAAATAAACCAGTCTCTCATTATTCGAAAGTTCTAGATTCATTTAGCACTTCCCAAAAGGTCGATAAACAATTACACATGTTGAGACAAATTGAGGTTATTTATTCATCGGGCCAAATTCACCCCAAAACAATTAATTAATCATGCATTTTATGAATCACTAAAGTGCCCAGCTCTTGGCTACATCCCCAAAAAACATATGTCGTGGGGGCGGGGGGGGGAGGGGAATTGGGGGGTGATTTTTAATTTTTTTATTTTTTCTAGATTTTGTTCTATTGTACATTATTAATTTATTTGATTCTGTTAGTTTTTATTGTTTTTTATTTTTATTTTTTGTTTTAAATACAGTTTTACATTGTGTAAGCCACCTCGAGTCGCCTTGAATGAATAGGCAGCAATATAAATTAATTAAACAAATAAATACATAATATTCATGTTCCTACAATAGAAAGTGATATTTATTAAAGGAACACCATATGCAGCGGTGGATGACGTACAGTCCAGTCTTCTCTCAGCACCCTTCCTCCCATTCAGAGGGGGTATTCAGCCACTTCTGATAAATTCTGGAGAACCGGCAGAAGTAATTCGGAGAACTGGTAAATACCATCTCTGATTGGCCCTGCCCCCATCTATTTGCTGCCTCCCAAGTCCCAGCTGATTGGCTGGGTCTTCTTTTGTTGCCCTGCACAGGAGAATGGAGCTGGAAAGCAGGTTAGTGGGATGGGGAGGAAATGGAGATTTTACATTATCCTTCCCCTGCCATGCCCACCAAGCCACACCACACCCACCAAGCCACGCCCACAGAACCAGTATAAAAAAAATTGAATACCACTGCTGTTCCCATCAGATAGTTCTTGGGAAGTGTCCATATTTTCAAGGATTAAGAAACCACAGCAATCAAGCTATTGTTCAGCTGCAATCTTCTCCCATAAGCCTTTCCCATTTTTTCTAGTAGTCAGTGCCTGCATCTAACATTTCTTTTCCTCTCGTGATTAAGGTGAAAACAAGTGAAAGAGAAGAGGCAGCAGATTTCACCTGTAGATGTTGCTGAATATCTAGCTGTATCATTACAGCCACAGTACCTTTTCAATTTGTTTTTCAGAGATTTGTCCCTAAAGGACCGCTCTGGAAAGAAAGAAAGGAGTGGGGGGGGGGGAGAGGGAATGAAGAAAAAGAGACAAAAGAATAAAGCAAAAAGACAAACTGTAAGAAACATGAAGTAAATAATAGAAAAGCTTTCTGCTTCTTGGGCTTTACTTACTGTGTCCTCCACACCAAAATATACAACAACAAGTCTTTGGACTTTAGGAGTTGTAAGCCAAGTTGGGGCTTTTGAAGAACTTTTCTGCTGCAATCTTTAAATCCACCCTCCTTGCTTAGCACAATTTTGTGGGTGAAATTAAGTTGCTGGAAGATATTGGGGTGCCACATAGTGTTATTTTTTTAATCAAGCACACACACATTGGATTATATATTATGGTCTTCAAACACATTTCTAGGTAGATAGAGTTGGTCTCACCTCATTATCAAAGATGAATTTAAACCAGAGGTGGTATTCAGCAGGTTCTGACCAGTTCTGGAGAACCGGTAGTAGTTTGGAGAACCGGCAAATACCATCTCTGATTGGCCCCGCCCCCATCTATTCTCTGCCTCCTGAGACCCAGCTGATTGGCTGGGTCTTCTTTTGTTTCCCTGAACAGGAAAATGGAGCTGGAAAGCAGGTTAGTGGGCTGGGGTGGGAATGGAGATTTTACAATATCCTTCCCCTGCCATGCCCACCAGGACACGCCCACAGAACTGATAGTAAAAAATTTTAAATCCCACCACTGATTTAAACCATATTATGTCTATGAAACTTGCAGCATGTTTTGATGGGAAAATATGTGGTACAGAGGTGAAGACCTTACTGGAGGAAAAGGAAGTTTTCTAGAATTAATGATACTTTAAACCTCGAGCTGAACAAGGAAAATTTGAGGATTTCACAATCACTTTGGGTTTCTCTTGTTATTTTTGTTTGGAAGCAGAGCGAGATAGTCTATATCCAACCAGGTAAATCTAATTTGCTTTCCAAAGACTTCTTCCCTGGAGAAGTTTGATAGGAATAAGAAAAGGGGGAGAGAGGAAGAAAGAAGGAGAAAAGAAATGGAAAATGTAAGGAATTTGAAGATGCAAAGAAATAAAGTGGTTTGACTATAAGTTTTGCTTGTTGTGTCCTCCAAAATGCAAACTCAAAGCAAAATGCAAACTCTTCGCCAATATCTAAAGCTGCAGGGCAAACTGAAACTCAACTCTTACTCCATTTGGTTTCTCTGTATGTAGACATATGCTGCTTTTTGGTAACAAGGCCTGGAAGAAACATTTATAACATTTGTATTGCATTTTTAAAGTACTGTATACTTAAATCATTGATACTAATAATTGACATCCACTGAGATTTATTCATTTTTTAAGAATACCATGCAACATTAGGAAAGGAAGTATGGCAAAAAGGGAATTTAAAAGTCTGGCAAAAATGAAATTTAAAAAATTTAAGAGCTAATTTCTTTATTAATACTGAGTTGATACAGCATCTTACTATGCGAATTACTATATTTTACTGCCATATGAATGAAATTGAACTTTAGGTTATGTCACTCTGTGTGGGATGATTGATGATCCATGGAGTTTCACAGGAGACAAGGAAAACAATGATTGATGAAAATGTCCTCAAAACGACGCTATAGAGCACTGCACACCAGAACAACTAGGCACAAGGACATTTTTTTCCTGAGCACCATCACTCTGCTAAACAAATAATTCCCTCAACACCGTCCAACTATTTACAAAGTCTGCATTACTATTACTATTAATTTTCTCATCACTTCTTATCTCCCATCTCCTCCCACTTGTGACTGTATGACTGTAACTTTGTCACTTGTATCCTTACGATTTATATTGACTGTTTCCTAGTATGATTTGACTGCTTATTGTACCCTATGACTATTATTAAGTAGTTGTACAGTGGTGAGATTCAAATTTTTTTACTATCGGTTCTGTGGCTTGGCTTGGTGGGTGTGGCAGGGGAAGGATACTGTAAAAATCTCCATTCCCACCCCACTCCAGGGGAAGGAGGCAGAGAATAGATGGGGGTGGGGCCAGTCAGAGGTTGTATTCTAAACTATTCAAAATTTCCGCTACCAGTTCTCCAGAATGTATATTTTCTTTTATGTATACTCTCTTCACGAATGTATCTTTTCTGTTATGTATACTGAGAGCATTTGCACCAAGACAAATTCCTTGTGTGTCCAATCACACTTGGCCAATAAAGAATTCTATTCTATTCTATTCTATTCTATTCTATTCTATTCTATTCTATTCTATTCTATTCTATTCTATTCTATTCTATTCTATTCCATTCCATTCCATTCCATTCCATTCCAAATTAGTTTGAGATGATCGTACCTAGATTGATGGCAAATATAGGTAGCCCTCACCAATGGCAAGTGATTCTGGCAGTGATGAATAGTGAAATGTCATGTAAACACGCCAACTTACAACATCCATTCTGGCTGCAATCATTGAATGAAACACTGCTAATTGCTACTTCCTGCCAGCTTCCCCGTTGACTTTGCTTCTTGGACAACAGCTGTGAAGATCACAAATGATGATCATGTGATTGCACGAAGCTACAACAGTTGTAAGTGCATGCTGGTTGTCAAGCACCTAAATCAGGATCCCATAACTGTAGGGATGCTACAATTGCTGAAACGTACAAGTCCAATTGTAAATCTCCTTTTTCAGCACCATCATAACTTTGAATAGTCATTGAATGAGTGGTAGGTAAGCAGCAACTACCTATACTTGTGATGGCGAACCTATGGCATGCGTGCCACAGGTGGCACACAGAGCCATTTGTACTGGCATGCGAGCTGCAGGCAAACTTTCTTCATTGCGCATGCGTGCGCCTCACAGCTGATTTTGGCTTGGTTTGAGGCCGTTTTTGGCCTCCTAGAGGCTTGAAAAAAGCCTCTGCAAGCCGAATAGGCCCGTTTTGTCACTTCCTGTCATACCAGAAGTGATGAAATGGGCCTATTCGGCCTGCAGAAGCTTTTCTCAAGCCTCTGGGGCCCGAAAAAGGCCTCAAACCAGGCCAAAATCAGCTGTAAGGTGCAGTGCAGGTAAGGGGGGGGGTGCGGGGGGATTGCACACGCATGCGTAGGGGCATGGGGGAGAGCGCATTGCCTTCTGGGTGGTGGCATGCGAGTGCGCGAGCGCTAGCACACACACCATTTTTGGCACAGGAGCCCAAAAAGGTTAGCCACCACTGACCTATACTCTACAACTTAGTATCTTAACTCAGATTTCATCATGATTCTACTGTTTGCCTCCAGTTTCTGATTAATTTCTTATTTCTATTCCAGAGATATTCACTGATGCTTTTCAAACAATTTTAATGAGAAATTCCTGAAAAACCTTTTCCATATATCATTTGAAGCATGGGGATAATTCATATATTTGATCACTGAAATCCAGGAGAGACTTACAGGATCTGCACAATGATAGGCATCATTCCTCTTGACATTTTAGGGGCTTTTAAGTGCCAAATATTATTGTAGAAGCAGTGCTGACCACTTTTGAGATCTAAACAGAAAAGATTTATGACAAGTAGCAAGAAACACTAGTACAATTTTAGTTTTAAAAATATTTGCAAGTTAGGCTGTTCATTAATTTGTCATGTGCTAATTACCCAAATGGGTATAACACTTTCTATTTAACTGTGAATTATTCCCATATGATTTCTAACTTGTCTGGATGGCTTCCTTCAAATAGTTTGTTGAGATAAACCAGGGTTTTTTCTTTTAGCCAGTTCAGGCTTTATAGTCTTCCATAGTCTCTTAGTATTTTAAGAGCTCATTCTGAAAGATATTTTAATGTCCTTTTTTTCAGTCCACAAGGTAGCGCAAAAAGACACAGCCGATCTCTATTCTACTCTAGTAGGAGGCTTATGAGTGGTGTTGTCCTTCTAGTCTCACATAGGGCAAGTTAAGGACGCCAACTGATTGGTTTGTTTTCCCTCCAACCTGATGGGAGGAAATAGCAAAAACCAATCAGTTTTTTTTTATCAAGTTGTGGGATTGTGGGATTGGTGATAGGCAGGGGTGGGCTTCAAAAATTTTACCAAGGGTTCTCTGCCCAACTGCTGGGAGGGCATGGCCACGGTGGGCATGGCCTAGTCAGCCTCCTGCACTATGGCCTCCGTGAGAGTGAAAATTGTTTCCTTGGGCTTTGGAGGCTCTCTAGAAGCTGGAAGCTGGCCCTCCCAAATCCAGAGGCCTGTTTTTCACCCTTCTCAAGCCTCTGCGTGCGTCCTGCACATACCTGCATCCAAAATGTGCTGCGTGGGGACTCCTGGGATGGGCAGGGCAGGGGGGTAGGGGGAGGCCAGCCAGGAGTGGGATTTGGGGGCTCTCTAAACTGCACAAAATCTTAGCTAGGGGCTCTCCTGAACTCCTGCGAACCCCCAGCAGCCCATCCCATTGGGTCTCTAAGTTGCATGATAGGATCATGCAAGTTAGAGACCCAATATTAGCAAGGCACATGTTGGAAGAAGATGGGATAGAATAGCAACTTTATTGATTTAATCATTTGACCATATGAAAAATATAAAACCAATGCAAACATACAAGTACATGCAAAAAAAATAACAGGTCATGTTTACAAGTAAGTTGATATTGTCACCCCTACAGTTAACCCCAATCTGATCTAAATATGGTGCCCTTTTGGATACAGTGGCTTTTGAAATAAAGAGTGCAGTCTTACAAATGATATACATATGGAAGAAAATGGACAACTCCATTCTGATATAATTGAATTTAAATATGAAGTTATAGAACTACCTTAACCTAAAGACCCAGTGTGGGGAAAAATGCAGCCTGAGTAGGATATATCCTTAAATAAGAGTTAGCAAGGCTTCTTTGTGACACCATTAAAGGCATATGGTTGAGATTTAAACTGAAATATTGGAGATTTTCTCCAAGCCATTCCCCATTGTCAACTTTAGGCATACCTGAGTAGAACTATTTATTGAGTTTTGTTGTATAGCAGGTTACAGGTTTTTTTTTACCACATAAATGATTTATTCAGTAAAAGTGAACTTATTGAGCAAATAAACTGGAATTTAACTTGTCTAGAGCTTTTTTTTGGATGCATATCTTGGCTTCTTAGTCCTGAAGTGGTCCTATTATAAGTAATATTTCAGGGCTTTTTTAATTAAAAAAAGGAAACTGTAACAGTTTGAATTTAAAATGCATTAGGACAAGCATGTCACATATTTAAGTATAACTATTTAAATAGTAAGAAATTTTTGTTCTTATATGGGAATATTTGTAAAAAGAAAAGATAAGTGCATGCTTTAAAATATTAAGTAAAAGTTTTACTGGACTTTAATATGTGCTTTGATTAAAAGAAATAAATATTAGGCTAGACCTAGTCTTAGTCTTGTTAACTTATATATAATTGTGACAATATTATGTTTTATATTTTTCATTTTTAATGTCCAAAGTGTAACCACATGTTTTGAATAGATTATAAGTGCAAAGAACAAATGAAAAATAGAATACACTAATAATTAGGTCAGGGAAATGACTCTGGTCCATTTACAATTGTTACAATTGTTACAATTTTGTGAGGAGGATTCTGAGAAAGGGCCAGTTAATGTTTCCCAAAATGCTCCCAAAATTTTTTTTTTATAGTTGAAAGTTTTCTGAGAAATTTGGACAAGGGGTAATCTCAAACATAACTTGTGTATCTAAAATATCTGTTATATTTACCACTACTTACAGTATATTGGGCTGTGTAACTCAGTATTAAATGGTCTGACAGCAGTTTCCTTGACACAAGTATGAATCTTCATATGACTTTAATACTCATGTTCTGTCCTTCATCACACAACTGTTCATCAGGTATCATCAGAGGGATTTAATCCTTTGTCCTCTTCTGCATTCTAGTTTAGATTTTACATCTCTGAGTTTCCAAAAATAATCCAATGCATCTCAAATTTGCATTTTTTTAAAAGGTAAAGCCACTGAATGAATTTGGATCTTTGAATTAGAATTTTTAGAATTTTACCTTTATTGTCATTGCATTCCACAAATACTCCAGCACAGTGGGTGTAAAACACAAGAAATTATGTAAATACTCTATATATCTGCCAAACTTAGGCCTGTGATTTGCCTCTCAGCAGTAGAGGACAATACATATTTCAATAGTATATGAGGGAGAGGCCTTCAAATAATTGCCAGGAAAATCTACAGGAGTGAATGAGCTATTAAATCAATGCAAAGAAAAAAGTTCCAGCAGAAAGAACAGAGGAAGGATTCTGACATCACAAGGAATCCAGATAAATGCCCTGAACCTCTGTATGTATATCCCATGATAGCTGGTTTGACGTTTGAGGCTTGGGAGATCTAGGATGCTTTATCAACAATTCAAAACTTCCTGCAGACATTCAAGCACTCACAGTGGATGTCTGCAGGAAGAAAGTCATTGTGTATGTTGAGACAGGCTGTTGGACAAAAATTTCCTTCTTGCAGATGTTCATGAAGAATGCAAGGATGTTTGGAGGAGCCTGACATCATGTGAATAACATCTGTGGGGGTGGGTGGAGCTTGGGGGTGCTCAGCAGTGATGGATTAAGGCTCACTGGTGCCCTAAGCACTGACAAATCTTGGTGCCCCCCCCTTTGTACATACTGTTCAAATGAAGCCATATTCTCAACTTTGTGGAGGGCCCTTTGGGCCTAGTGCCCTAAGCATGTGCTTAGTTTGCTTAATTGTTAACACACCATTGGTGCTCAGTTAGTGTGCATTCTTGGTTTTGTAACTCATGAATAGGATTCTTCAGAATGTTACAAAATTCAGACGAGATTTGGATATGGACGGGTCCGCTTCCGCAATGGAGACGGAGAGCCATCTTTTGAAGAAGAGGGCATGTTTCTATAGCAGAGACCAGGCCATAAACCGAATGAAGTACTAGAGGAAAAGAAATCATTTGAGGAATGGATAAATCACATGAAAGGTTACTGGGTCTCTTTGAAGTGGTGTTGCAGTTGTAAGGATTGCCTTTGGTCTGCCAAATGTGTCACCAGTTTTGATCTGTACAATAGAGGCCTATCACCCACACTCTCTCTCTCTCTCTGCCTCCCTCCACACCCCCTCTCCCCTTGAAAATATTGCTACTTTGTGATCAGCTTCTTCTGGGACTTGACTGTTGGGAAGGAGGAGAATAGATGCTAGGGGAAGTAATTTTGGATCTCGTGAGTAGATGTGCAAAATGCCCCAACTGCAATTTGAAAGTAGTGCTTCATTTGGAAGATTTTTCCCTCTTGAAAGGGGTGGGGATGGAGGATAAAATTGGAAAGAATTTCCCCAAATATCCATTTTCCAACTTTACTGTAGATGTTATTTCCACACACACACACCCCCCGGCAGGTTGTGGTTAGCTAGTATTTTAAATCTATTAGAGCGAGGACATTATGAAATAAAATGAGTAAAGTTTTCTTTCAGCTGAGCTTCACTATTAAGTTGTCTTAGCAACAGTATGGAATTAGTTGGCCATTTCCTTCCGCTAGGAAATAGATTTCTCGGTCTAGTTTATGTCAATGTTATTTCTTGATAGTCTCTTAGCTTTTTGAAGCAGACAAGTTTGATTTGACACTGTCAATTAATTGGACCACATTACGAAAACATGTAAATCATTTTAACTGTAATTAAAATACCAGTTAAAATCCAATTTTAAATCAAATTTATCTTTTATTTTGCCTTCCTTTCCCTAACAGATTTCGAAAAGGTGCCACATAGCTATTCTGGTTCAAGGTAGCGTGGGAGCAGGACTAGGTAGCGTGGGAGCAGGACTGGCAAAGTCAGAAGGAGGAGTAAAAAAAAGGGATCAGTCTAGAAACATGATGTAGTCACAAACAAAATCCAAAATCCTAACCATAACCGTAACCAGGTGCTGAGTGTTACTTAAGAAGTTTCCTGTACATAGGCTTTTAGCAACACATCATTTAAACTGACCTTCCTGTATGTGCCTAGTCTTTCACACCTTATATAACTTTGGCATATAAACATATCCATCATGTTATTCCCTTTTGAGATAAGAAAGATATAAAAGCAGAAAAGAAGTAGTCAAATAAACTAAAAGTTCGAGATAATAGGGAAAAAAGAAAGGTAATATATCTAGTTAATATCAATGCTTTTCACCATGATAAAACAATGGACTAGATTTATAGCTAATGTTTAAAATGGAAGCTGTAAATTCAGTGCAAAGTCTGAATTTGATTGCATTACAGTATGTGTCCTGAAGTTGCAGCTCCACAATCAATTTTTTGGTCTTTTAATGATCCCGTAATCCCTTATGTCGGGGTGGAGTTGGGGCAACTGAATGGAGCTGAGTTTTTATTGGCCGGATGCCCTTCCTGTCACCAATGCAGAGTTTGCAGCAGATAACTTCACCTTGTGCCCAGAGAGAGAAATACCTGCCACTACCTAGGATCAAACTCATAGCCTCCAGATGGTGAGGCGAGAGCTCCACCCCTAGGCCACTGCATCACTCTGCAGATCCACAATCAATGGTAAACCCAAATAGTTGAAAAGTAGATATCAGCTGAACAGAAATAAAAAAAAGAAACTTGATTGACCACATAAATAAATTATTTTCCCTCATCTCTTTGATTTATGCTGATCATCCCATCTGATCCTGGAAAAAGCCACAGCCACTTTAATGAGACCCAAAGATGCTAAATTTGCATTCGGACACATTTTGAAATGCCTCTTCTGAGTGGGTCAAAAAAGCAATGCACAGCCCTAGTAGATACCTGGACACATGTTAAAATCAGAAATAGAGATGTGGTTTAATCAATGTGCCTCATTTTGTTCTGCCCCTCAATATATCCTGCCTCTCAACCCTAAAGAGATAGCTTTAACAAACAAGGTGGTAGCAACTGGAGACAAAGCTGTGTTTATCACCATGACAGCCGTCTTCTCCTAAGTACCTGTGGACCTTTCCAGTTGCCTATATTTGTTTCAAAGATTAATCCATACATGTTTAAATACACATAGGTGTTAAGTGAAACTGCAAAAAGAAATACACGATTATTTTTCTGGATACTTCACAAATCCCTTGCTGCTCTCTGCAGAGTATGAGGAGCAGT
Source organism: Bungarus multicinctus (assembly GCA_023653725.1). Lineage (NCBI taxonomy): Eukaryota > Metazoa > Chordata > Lepidosauria > Squamata > Elapidae > Bungarus > Bungarus multicinctus. The sequence goes on along the minus strand of CM042842.1, from coordinate 51,321,613 downwards.
GTGTAGTTTCATTATGCTTTTGGTTGAAAGTTTGTTTAGTCATACATAGTACAACTATAAGATTTTGAGGATAAAATACTATTCTGAATTAGAAAAAAAAAAGACCTGGACAGGTTTACTAGTTTCTTCTTTATTACAGTTGAAAGTGCAAACTCTCTTTCCTATCAGAGAACCTCTGACTTGGACTAGTAAGCAGTTTTGAAAATAAAACTTCGCCCTATATAAGAAACTGCTGGGCTGGAATGACAATAAAAATGAAACTCAGTCGTACATCTATAAAATACTCTGGGCTGGAGTTATGATCACATTTGGAAAATGAAAGTCCAGTTGTTTATCAGAATCCTCCTGAATTGGTGTAATAAGTATTTTCAGAACTAAAGGACTGACTGGACTAGGGAGCAAAATTATTTGACTTCACCCTCTGTTTCTATTATTATTATTATCCAAACCTTGAACCACATGACACATCCTGGATGGCTTTTCTATCAAATTTACTCTCTTGCCAGCCATTCCCAGCATGGCTGGTTGGGGAATTCTGGGAGGTGAAGTCCACAAATCTTAAAGTTGGATAGCCCTTTTCTAGTCCCTTTGAATTACCTGCTTTCAAGATTCTGGTACTGTCATTCGAGTAAGTGGTCAAGGAGAAGGATTCAAAAACAGGATGATGGATGAGCACAATGGATGAACACCCATTGGCAGGCTCTGTAGGCTGCCCAGAACGTATCTGAAGTTTCCTAATACATAATACTTCACATTTGACCTGGATCTTTATTACAACATCAGAAGTGAAACCTTTTTACAACACTTCATTGCCCCTAACATTTTCAAGCAAAATTGCCTAAGGCTGATCATGATGCTGCCAAAATGAAGAGATATTGCTTTTCTACAAGACCTTGAAAATTTATTCCTCTGGGTATTAAAATCAGAGTGCTGGATGAGGCGTTCCTAAAATAACTTTGAATGGCAAAATCTCTGATTTGATCATATGATGATGCTTGATTTTTTATGTTTCCAACTATATATGAGCCATCCACGGTCACTACTGTGATATGGGTGGCCATATAAATAAGCTAAAACAAATAATAAACATGCCTTCTTTACTAATTAAATGTATATGCTGCCCATCTTGCCATCAAAGCTTTCAAGATACAAGCCTTGCCCTTTGGTACACCTGTTTTCAAATGGAAAAACACAAGGGGTAGAATGTGTCACAATGTCACAATGCATCTTTCATCACCCTCCTGGACCTCCTTGGTATGCCTATGAGTCTAAAATAATTACAAAGAAAGCCACAATCTAAGAAGGAAAGACCCCCCCCCCCCCGAAACTAATCTGAAAATCAGATGTTCATTAAATTGATAACTCAAAAACAATTTCTTCATCTGACATGACCAAAGAGTTCTGAATTCTTGTTCTGAAATATTCTTTCGGCCTTTTCTTTCTCCTTGGCTCTGAAAAGTGATTGCGATGCTAGCGGAGAGAAAGAGAGAGATAGAGAGAGAGGTATATTCAAATCTCCTAGGATTTGGGGAATTCCTCCCCTCCCTCTTCTTCTTTAGCTGCTGTTGTTGTTGTCACATAACTCACCTGCCAACTTGTTCTTGTTAATTCATCTCCTCTCTTCCGCCTCCGCTTTGAGGTGAGGTGACTGAGACCGAATGGGGAAAGAGAGAGAGAGAGAGAAAGAGAGAGAGAGAGAGAGAGAGGGAGGAGTAGCGGACGAATGAAAATGAATGCTATTTTCAAACCCTAAGCAAGGCTGCAGAGGCTAATAATTACATTAAAAAGGCCCTCTGTAGGCAGGTGCAAATAGGCTAGTCTAAACAAGTGCCACTCTTTGATATGAGGCTGTTGGAGATGCTGTCACTACCTGCCTAGACGGCCACCTTTCACCTCTAGCCATTGTGCTCGGTTAGATCGCACTAACAGGGAGAGCGGGGAACTTGTTTGTCTCACGCTCCAAGGCAGCCGAGAGACTTGCCAAATGACAGGAAGACGCTTACATTCGCAAGGTGTGATTGCCTAAGTGTTTGACTGTCTCTAATTAGCTTGCCTTTGCTGGTTGGTAGCTCCTCAGTCAGAAGCAGATTGACTCCGCAGGCTTTAAGCAAAGTGGTTTGATTGGTGTTGTTATCATATGTTTATTTAACTCTCTCAGTAGCCTCCAACCATGTTTGGAATAGTATGTCCTTGTTCTTTTCCCCTTTCCTTTCCTTTCCTTTCCTTTCCTTTCCTTTCCTTTCCTTTCCTTTCCTTTCCTTTCCTTTCCTTTCCCTTCCCTTCCCTTCCCTTCCCCTTCCCTTCCCTTCCCTTCCTTTCCTTTCCTGTTTCATTATTTTAAGAAACATGCATTCATTGGATTATTCATTAATTTCTGAGTCTTTCCATCAGCTTTCTTCCTTGGACGTCAGCTTTTTATTGGCATTTCCTGCTTAGGGAAGCAGGTGGAATTTGCTTAATAGAGAATTGCCCTGTAACATTGCTTCTGTAGAAATGCCAGCATAATTCCAGGCTTAAGTGGGAACAAGGGGCAATCTGGAATTGTTATCGCTTACTCTGTTGCAGCAGAATCTGAGTATGAATTTTCTTTGGCAGGAAATTATAGTTTCGTATAAATGAAATATTCCTATATATCAAGGAAAAGTATAGATGTATTCCCACTTGTCTTCACAGAATGCAAGATGGAATAAATTGACCTGATCCCATATGATCCGCTCTATAACTGAGAAATACATAGTGTTAGAAATAGTGTCAGACCTCAAACATCAAGGTCATCCTTACTCAGCCTCTATATTCAATACTTTCGTTTTTGCTGTTTACCTCAAGGCTTCTTTCCATCAAATGCAGTGCTTAACAAGATTATACTGCAGAAAGCAGTGATGGGGATAGCTGATAGCTTTGTAATCTCCTCAGAATCTGTCTGGTCAGCTACTGCAGGGTCTCATAGGAGACCGAGATTTAAAGAAAGTTTAATTTGATAACCAATGTTAACAGCTGAACTTTTTTTGTCTCTTGTAGTTCTATTTCCCTATTTGCCTTGATCTAATACCACCAGGTGAGCTGAAGCTACATTTCCTAGTATTGTCAGCCAGTTGTTCATCCTGATAGCAAACATTCACAGAGTTATAACCTTAATATCCAGAGGACTCTCGATTATGGGATGTTGCATGGAGCCATTTCTTTATCCAAGGATCAAGATGCATACATTGGGCACTCAAAGCTTGCTATGGTAGGCTTTATTTCTCTAGAAGAACAGAACAACAGAGTTGGTAGTCTTTGAGTCTTGTTCAGGCAGAAAACCCTATACCATTTCAAACAAATTTCAAACAAATGGTTGTCCAATCTCTTCTTAAAAACCATCCACAACTTCTGGAGGCAAGCCATTCCACGGATTAATTGTTCTGTCAGGAAATTTTTCCTTAGTTGTAGGATGCTTCTCTCTTGTCCTGTCTTCAGGTGTTTTGGAGGATAGCTTGACTCCCTCTTCTTTGTGGTGGCCCCTTAGATATTGGAACACTGCTATCAAGTCACCTCCAGTCCTTCTTTTCATTAAACTAGACATACCCAATTCCTGCAACCGTTCTTTGTATGTTTTGGTCCCGTACTTTTCAAGTATGTCAAAGTTCTTCTGTATCTTGAGCTTATCTCTTGGAGTATTGGCTGTTCCTGCCAGCTGGACTGTTTCTTAGAGATCCTCTTGGTCCAGTGCATTAGCACAGATAGCAATAGCACTTAGACTTATATACCACTTTATAGTTCTTTCCAGCCCTCTCTAAGCAGTTTACAGAATCAGCATTATTGCTCCCAACAATCTGGCTCCTCATTTTACCCACCTTGGAAGGATGGAAGGCTGAGTCAACCTTGAGCCTGGTGGGATTTGAACTGCCAAATTGTAGGCAGCTGGGCTGCAGAAGTAACTTTCAGTACTGCACTCTAACCACTGCACTACAGATGCACACCTATACCACATCATGCACGTGGTACCATACCACATAACTCCAGGCATAGACAAGGCTGTATCTGAAGGGCACCAGGTTGGGGATTGCTATGCCGGTCAAGCTGGGGAACTAACTCTTCAGTAATTAGTGTAAATGTATATTTTCTTTAAGCTGATATTACTGAATGCTAAACTGATGTGATTCCATGAATTTTGATTGAACGTGAGTATCAGAAGTCTAAGAAATGCCCATCTCCTTCTTTGGGATAGCTTGCTGGCACCCAACAATTGGATCTAAAATCTGCACCATTATAGGATATTCTTATTCTTTTTGTTTTTCTCTACTTCTGTACTAAGGCCCCAGAACCATCATCTTGTTGGAAGAAATATCCTTCTGGATTCAGTTCCAAGTGGGGAAAAAGACACTGGAAACATGGAGGCTGTTTGGAAAGATGGTTTAATGGTGGACAGGACCACATGGCTTGGAGCGCCAAAGTGAAAAGGAAGATCACATGCTTCAAGATGTTGGGTGAAGGAAAAAAAGGAAGGGCTGAGATGTTGAGAGACCCTTAGTTATATACCCTCTGTTGGGCCCCACCTTAGCGTTTCCTGTTCCTGTGTAACAAATGTATCCCATTGGCTGTCAGACTCCCAAGGGTGAGGGTCTTAGCTAATTTTGTTGGCTTTTGTCTGGACCACATGGCTTCATCTGAGTGCTGGCTGATGCAATTTTCCCAGACCATGTGGTGAGATGAGTAATGGCCTTTGTTATGTAGAATATTTTGGCCCAGGCCTTAATGGCCTCCCATTAACAAAAGTGGGGATGAGCTTTTGCTTCTGAGACGAGTTTCTGCTTCTGAGTTTCTACTTCTCTTTTTAGGGGAAATATTCTGCCTTTTTAGTATATCCTAAAATATTTCATTTTCCTAGGAGAGGGGTGGGTTTTAACTTCCAACAGTCTAAAGCAGTGGCAGGATGAAATGTAACCTGCTGAGTTGCAGGTTATAAATAAAGCAAACTGATATTTTTGAGAGCTTTTGCTAATGGTCACTTCCTGATAATGTTACACAATTCCCTTGAGCAAGTGGACTTGCTGGCAAATCTCTGTGTACATACTGGAACCTCAGCTCTGGAAGGAAGAGCCTTCCTTTAGCTACATTAATTGCCATGTCAAATTAGCATGATGAAACGAATTCTAATTACCCTGAAAGATCACTTAGGGTATTAGCATTGCTTCTCTATGGCCTGTTCTTCTGCTGCCTATTTGCATACTAATCCAGGGGCAGCTAGGTAGATGACAGTATGAATTGCTGTCTAGTCTGTTTACGCATATTTGCAGCAGGAGGTGCTTGCAGTCAGTTGCTGCCAAACCCAGAGGGAAACAGAAAACGGAGGCCAGGATGTTTAAGCCAAATGAAGATGGACTTCTTACCCTGTGTGTGTGTGCGCGCGCACGTGCGCACGCGCGTGCATGTGTTTTAATAGCAAAATATTGCTGCATTTTAAATATTCTAAAAACCTTCTCTCCAAAGGTTGGCTAGTTGTTTTAAATCAGCTTCATCCAAACTATATTCAATAGTAGATAGATAGATAGATAGATAGATAGATAGATAGATAGATAGATAGATAGATATAATATTGGCTTTTCATAAGAACATGTGTGGCTGAGGTATTGGCACATGTTCTTACGAAAAAGCCAGCCAATCTGCAAACATCAACTCCATCAACCAATCAAGAAATGACAATACACTTATACAGTAGCAGAAATATAGTTGGGTATTCATACTGGTAAGAGATAGAGACTAGCTATGGAAGAACAAGCTGTGTGTGTGTGTGTGTGTGTGTGTTGAATGTGTCACCAACCCTATGAAGACCCATAAGGGATGGGAAATGCAGGGTTAACTTTTTGGTCCTGGTGTATATCAGATTTGTGGTTAGTGTTGTTGTTGGGCAGTTTGTAGTCTATCTGGAGAATTGTATATTCCTCTGTTTTTTTTCTTTTTCTTTAAAAAATATACTAGCTCTCATATACAGTGCCTTAAACTTGGATGGTAAATAAATAATATCATTCATCCTTCAACTATTTCAGCTTAGTATTTCAACTCTGGAAACTGGCATGAAAGCTGGCTGGGTGATTTTGGGTCAATCGCTCCCTCCCAGCCCAACCCATCTAATAGGATTGTTGTTTTGAAGAGGAAGGTATGGTTACCATTTCTGAATTATAACGTAATAAAGATGGGATTAAAAAAAACCCTAAAAAAGCATCTCTCCCTCATAATTCCATTTGCTCCTAGTAGTTCTGTTCTGAGGGTGATTTTATTTGTTTTATGAACCTTAACATCTTCAGAACAGCTGCAGAATTTTGTACAGCTGTCAGCTTGCTTTACAGAGAAAAATGTCAAAAATTTTAGAAATTTATAACTGTGTAAAATTTTATATCTTTTATGTTGCTTTATATACAATTTTTTTCCATACGTGATCAGTCACTGACTGCAATAGATTTATACATTGCAGTAAGAGTCCATGAACAGCAAAAGGAAATAATCTAAATGATAGAAGACATATATTACATAAGAAAGAAAGATCTGAAAATATTTTCTGCCTTATAACTGAGCCAAAAATACTTCTTTCAAACAGGGTCCTTCTCTCTGGCTGCAGTGACATCAGTGCTAAGCCTTTTGCCCCCATTACTCTTGAAGGAATGGCTAAAACATCTGTCATACTCAATCAAGAATGATGATACATACAGTTCTGAAGATCATACCATGAAATTAACTGTCATATTCCCTATGAAATGCCAACCGATAGCTCAAATAGCTGTAGAAAGTTAAAACTGTCTGTATGAAAATTTGATATAAATGATAGCCCAGGGACACTTTCTTATGCTGTTTCTTTTTAGTTGAATTCCTGCAATAAGCTACTCATGCTGCTATGACCCATATTGTCAAATCAATCAAAATACTTTGACATATATATGTGTACATCCTGGTTGTAGCTGAATATAATGTAGGGTATCATAGGACTAATCAGTAGAGCAGCTCAATATGATTGGTGTATCAATAGATATGCATTAGACAGGGGGAGCGATGGTCTAGAAGTTAAGACCTTGGGCTCACCGACCGGAAGATCAGCAGTATGAGACCAAAGCACCATGTGATTGGACGAACTCCTATTTTTGCTATCTCCTGCCAACTTAGCAGTTCAAAAGCACGCAAATGCAAGTAGATAAATAGGTACCACTTCGGTGGGAAGGGGATAGCATTCTGTATGCCTCAGCATATAGTGATGCTGACGACATGACCATTGAAATGTCTTCAGAGAAACCTTGCTCCCTTAAGTAAAATACAGAGATGAGCAACATCCCCTAGAGCAGAGGTGGTATTCAGCAGGTTCTGACCAGTTCTGGAGAACCAGTAGTGGAAATTTTGAGTAGTTCAGAGAACCGGCAAATACCACCTCTGACTGGCGATTTTACAGTATCCTTCCCTTGCCATGCCCACCAAGCCACTCCCACAGAACTGGTAGTAAAAATTTTTGAATCTCACCACTGCCCTAGAGCCAGACAACATAAAATCATAGAATTGGAAGATACCTTACAGGTCTTATAGTTTGACCTCAGCTCCTTACTTTAGCATTCTGATGAAAGCAACCATGTCTAGTAGTTAAGAGGCTGGCCTAGGAATTAGAAGATGGTGAGTTCTAGCCCTGCCTTAGGCATGAAAATCTGGCTGGGTGACTTTGGGCCTATCAGTCTCTCTCTCATCCTAACCCATGTCACAGGGTTGTTGTTGTTGTTGTTGTGGGGAAAATAGGAAGAGGAAGGAATATTAGGTATGTTCGCCCCTTTGAGTTACTTATAAATTAAGGTGGGATAAAAATCAAATTAATAAACAGTGAGTAGGATCAGAGAAATTCTAAAGCAGTGTTTTTTCAATCTTGGCAAGTTTAAGATGTGTAGACTTCAATTCCCAGAATTCCCACCATCCAACATCTTAAAATTGCCAAGGTTGAGAAATACAGTTATAAAGAGATTGATGTTACCCTATGTTATGGTATACCATAATGGATATAACTAGTCAATGAACTGGTGTTGGCTTATTATTATCATATGCATCTCGTGACTTACATCAGTGCTTTTGACAGGAGAGGAGGTACCAAAAACTCTGCATATATAGGACTGTGAATGAGTACAGAAATATCCCTCCTCTTCCTCCCTCCAGGCATCCAAGTGTATGAGATGGCAAAATAAAAATAAGAGGATCAGACAACACTCTTAAACCAATTCTATAAACTGTAGCCCGAATGTAACAGGAAATCATGGGTGGGCATTAGAGAATGGTGAATCTGAATCTGGATATGCTTGAGCAAATTTTCCGAGAAGTTCTTAGTTCACATCTAATCTCAGGCACAAATGACTCTAGAAAGTTATTCTTGAATAAGTATTCAAGTGCTAATTCTGGAAAAATATGGGCTTCTAAGGGGCCACAAGTCTTGGAGTAGATGGCCCATTAGCTGCAGGTTGCTGCTACTTGTATTAGCCAACCGAAGTAAAATTGTTCCAAATGGACATTGAGATGACTCTTCAATCACATGGCTCACTTTGTGACCTTGGACTGGTCACTATTTCCTAGCCAAATCTCTCAGGGAAAATTGTGAGGCTAGAATGACACAAAATGAATAAACTATGTATGCTATTCTTAGCGTTTCAGATGAAAGAGAAATATACAGTATAATGAATGCAAGGGAAGATAGTAGGGGAGACCACAACATCTGGCATTTATAATTGACCCCTTTAATAAGACAATGGAGATTTTTCAGCCCAAATTCCTAGCTTCAGCCCATCTATGCTAGAGTTTATAATAGGTCTGTTATAATTGGTACCATGCTGCCACATAATGTAAAGTGCTATGTACATTTAAAACCTGCAAATAGTACTTGAATTCCATATTCACACTAATAAGACTTCATCCTCCTGGTGGTGAAAATGAGTTTTAGAATGACAGCCGAAGAGTATGCAATGATTTAACAGAGTTGGAAGGGACCTTGTAGGTTATCTAGTCCAACCCCCCCTGCCCAAGCTGAAGACCCAAGCAGGAGACCATTAAGAGACCTTGGTAGATATGGTATTTTCAATTTGGGTTAATTATTAGGGTGATGAAGCCTAGACTGAACCCCCAAGTAAGTAGTTATTGTTTTATTATTATTTTATATAATAGGTTTCCAGTTATTCTGTGGTGGTTATGTGATACCTTAGAAGCACCGTAAGTAAACTAAAATAGACTATATTTTAGTAGATTTAGAAATTTCAAAAATATTTGCATTATCTTGCAATAAAATATGGTCTTGTTTTATGAGACAAATCAAAATAATGCTCAACAAGTTTAGCAGCAGTTCTAAAACAACAAACAGGAAAAGAATAAAGAATGCAAAGAAACATGAAGACAAATCAGATTCAGGAAGCACTGTTTCTTTTTAGCTAATTCGAGAGAACGGAAGAGTGGGAGGTTTTAAAATGAACAAAATTCTGCTGAACTGGACAGACTAAAATAATAAGCATATGTGGGAGCAATTTTATTTTCTTCTGAATTTTTCATTCCTTCCCATTAATTCCAAAGAAGAGAATTAGCTGCGCCAGAAGGAAAAATGTGACCTACTTGATTAAAAAAAAAAGAAAGAAAGTAAAAAAAGGATTTTTCCTTTGTCCACATAATGTTTGTGATTTGGGATGCTAGAAGATGCCATGGAAAGTTGTGGATTGATAATCTGATACTTCACTCAAAACCCATTTTCTGATGCCATAATTTGTTTAAACCTCACTGAGGGAGGGGAGGAGAATACCTGGCCTTCTTCTAGGATTCCACAGAGAATTGAATTACTGAAATAAAATCCAATTGTTGAAGCTTCTGCTTAGCTTTGTATCATATGGTCTGCTGGCTGCACAAAATCCTTCATTTTTTGTTCTAAATTTAAATTTAATAACCCTTCTCTTTCATTTCTGTTGTTTCTTATTGTTTACAACACTTTAAAAATTTTTAATTCCCTAGGTTGGCAATATTGCTTAACCCTCACACCCCACAGAAAAGGAAAAAAGAAACAAAAAAGTATTCTCCCAAATATCTCTGTTTTTTTAAAAAAGATGAGAAATATTAACCAAAATAGTCTTTTTCTTTAGTTTTCCTCCTTAACCTTTCACTCCTTAGAGTTTTGATTTACACAACTGGGATATAACAAAATGTTGTAGTGCTGCATGCAATCCCACTTTCAACTGAGCATCCTGATTAGACAGTTCTGAGGTTTTGGTCCCCTGTTGATCCCACTCGGTGTCATTTTTGTCCTTCTGCAAGCCTCCTTTCTCAGCCTGAGAGAAGTCTACCTGAATAAATGATAGTATCCACAATCCCAGTATTAGAAAAGGAAGGACTAAATATGGCCCTGTTATAAGGCAAGAATTAGTCACAGGCTGATTTAGAAACGATTCTTCCTTTGCCTTTCAAAACCTGTATGCCATATTAATGCGGCTCAACTCTTTTAATGACAATAGTGATGCACCGTGAAAGACATTCTGCATTTATATTAGCAATGTAAAGTGTGACTCTGCTGCAGGGATATATGAATAAAGCCCTACAGCTGAAGTCATCTGCAAAGAAAACAAGTTAGTTTTTTTAGCACATAAGGAAAAACTTATATATACATTAGGGAAGCCTATATATTTTTCTGTCTATTTATCCATCCGTCCATTCATCTGTAAGACGAAAAGACAAATACCCTTGTGAATAACTTCAGCGACATTATCTTGAAAACATGCTCATCTGTTGTCACCACATCCAGGAAAGTGGCATCTATTCTAGGCAAAAGCAAAGAAGAGAAAGTAGAAAACTATAATTAGTTTGTGAAATAGCACTTGATTCTGATAAATTGCTTGTTCTCATCTATGAGGATATATTTATCTAACTTTATTTTTCTTCAGTTTCTCCCCCTTACTGTGGTCTATGATCTGTCATTTTTAAAAGGCTCCCTTGTGACAATAAAAATTAATGCAGAGGACAATAAACATTCTGTCGCTACGGTATTTTGTAAGGAGAAGGCAATGGTAAGGTTCTAGGAACAACCATATATGGATTTTCTCTCTTGTTTCTGAGAAAATTGTTCTTAAATCTATACAATTAACAAATATAATTAAATGAGCTATGATAATGCAGTCTCAATTAGAAGACATGCATTATGAGAGGGAGATTCTGCCTTACTTGTATCCCAAGTAGAAAAATTGGAGTATATTTATTAAAATCTATTATTCCCTTGAGGCACTATAATGGCTTTAATCTATAAGCTTCACACTTAAATTTCGAGGAATGATGAATCTATAGGCAAATACTTAGTAGAAATCAGGATGCCAGTAATGATATGATCAGATGTCAAAAAGGCAGAATAAACTGTCCCAACTTATGTATATATAACACTAGATCTACAAACCTGACCTATAGATACGAGTGAAAATGAAGTGGTAAATACCTAAGATCGTGGAATAAATTGTACCAGCTCTAAAAGCAATCAGAAGATTCATATTTTAATGTTTCCTTGCATTGGAGAAGGAGAAAGAGGATAACACAAGACTATAAAATTATGCCAAGCATAAAATGAACTGTAGAGAATATCTTAAACAATAAGGAGGAGAAGGAAGAAGCAGCATCTTATGAAGCAAGGCAACATCTCAGAAAGAACAAAAGCAGGAGCTAGAGGGAGAAAGAGATATTTTCCATTAACAAAAACAGAATAGGAGCAATGGATGTATTTTATCCATGAATAAATAAAAATGTTTGACAGAAAGTCTCAGGAAAGGTGGGATATAAATCTAACCCAAAATGTATCCTAATACACACAGTGCTTTTAAAAAAAATTAAAATAACAGATATGGTGAGCCTTTTCTTGCGTGTTTGAGGAACATAATTCAGAAAAGGAAAAACTGACTGGGTATTTTAAAGCATTGGCAGAGATTATTCTCATATTCTACGCCACACCTGCATATCAAACAGAAAAGAATGGTTGGGAATTGTGGTCACCTGAGTAAGAGAATAATTCTAATTCTAATAGATTCTGTCTTTCCCATAATAATGTGCTTTAAAAGAACTGTGATATCATCATTCAGGCATATGGTACAGATGTAGCAGCTGCTATTTTTTATGGGGAAGTTAGCTGGGAATAATGCAGGAGCTCATGAAGACATGACAGATCATGACTTTGAACTGATCCTGAGAGATCTTTGTACAAAATCCCCCACAGTAGCCAGGGGTCATAGTTCAAATGTAGTTAGGTGATATGAATTAGGTAAGATTAATAAATCTGGACACGAGTGGAATTCCAACTGGACAAAACAGTTCATTCTCCCTGGTATTTCACTACTGTTTAATATTCAGAAGGGAAATAATACAAGAAAACTTTGTTAATCAGCTTCAAGGGATCCAGACAGTTTATGTCAGTTTTAAAAGATAAATTAGGGAGTATGTTTGGTATTGTTGATAGTCTAATTTAATCATATACTCATGTCAGCCTCAGTGCAATTGTACAGTAAAGGTCAGCTTTAATAAGACAAGAAAGGGCACAATTATCAATGAAATACTGACCAGGTCATTTATTTGGCCTGGATCTAGATAATATTAAAAAGAAATAATTTGGATTTTGACAAGTGTTCCAAACAGTGTTTATAGAAGAAAATTAGGTAAGATTGCCTAATTATTTGTGTTGCCTATGTAATTGTCTTTCAGCACAAATAAAATAGGTAAAAAGGAAATAACGCAAAATCATGACTGCAAAAATAGAGCCTGTTAGGTATGCTTGTTGTGCCATGAACTTTATTATGTTAGGCTTAGCTAAGATTTCAGAAATTCCTGATTTATGTTCTATTGAAAGTTTATCATCTCTAATTTATACTTCATGCTTTGATTGAATTTTACATTTTTTCTTTGTCAATGTTTAGAATGGATCAATTAGCTGGTACCGGGTGTTCTTTATAGATAACACAGCTATATATGACCACACCGAGCCCAAAATTTATGTTGCTTAGTAGAAATTTGTTGTGAGTTTTTCCCCATTTTATGACTTTTGTCAACTGAATTGATGCAATTATTAAATTAATAACACGGTTGTTAAACGAATCTCGTTTCCCCATTGACTTTGCTTGTCAGAAGGTTGCAAAAGGTGATCATATGATCCTGGGATGCTGTACCCATCATAAATCTGACTCAATTGTCAAGCATCTGAATATAAATTATATAACTGTGGGCATGCTGCAATAGTCATAAGTCTAAAAAAATGGTCATAAGTTGCTTTTTTCAGTTGTAACTTTGAAAGGTCACTAGAATACAGAATACAAAATACAGAATAACAGTTGGAAGGGTCCTTGTAGATCATCTAGTCCAACCCGCTGCCCAAGCAGGAGACCCTACACCATTTCTGACAGATGGCAGTCCAGTCTCTTCTTAAAAGTGATGAAGCTCCCACAACTTCCAAGGGCAAGCTGTTCCATTGGTTGATAGTTCTCACTGTCAGAAAATTTCTCCTTATTTCTAGGTTGAATCTCTCCTTGACCAGTTTCCACCCATTATTCCTTCTCTGGCCTTCTGGTGCTTTGGATAATACATTGTCCCCTCCACTCTGTGACTAAATGAACTGCTGTAAGTTGAGGACATCCTGAAGCTACTTTTCACATTTTGTTTCCTGCAGGTTGAAATCCTTCTGTCCCCGGAACAGCTTTTGTTGCACTAGTTTTCTCCATTAAGAAATGAGGAATGGCGATGATTAGAAATACCCAATAGCAGAATTTAAGGCCTTTCAGGTAGACCTTGCTACTCAAGAATGCCTTGTAGGAAGAGTCAAAAGGCTTTCTGGGTAGAGACATCTCTAAATATCTTTATGGAGAAGTTATATTGGTACCACTTACCTGAGCAGCTCTTGGCATTACTAAATACTATTTCTGCATGTTTCTGTATTCTGTATTTTCATTTCTATTTCAGCCAGCCAGCCAGCTAGTCAGCCAGCCAGCCATTTCCAGTACTAACCTAGGAGGACTGTGGAAGCAACCCATTTATTCCTAAGTTGGAATTGAAACAATGTGAAATTGAATGCAATTTTTAGATGCACACTCTGTGGCTACACCAATGAAACCTTGTGTAAGCTACATATTCCTCCCCGTTTTATTTGCTTCAAATAAATTAGGCTGAATGGCTGTCAATCCAGTGAATAGCCTAGCTGAGCAAAGATTTGAACTCCAGTTTCCTCAGTCCTACTTTGGCATTGTAATCATTCATACCACAGAGTGTACTTTTGATTATTTTACATAGACAATTTGGCTAATAACTGTCGATAGATCTTTGCAATACAGTACGAATTTGTTTAATTCCCTTAGAAGAAAAAAAAATCCATGTGTCTAATGGACAAGGGAATCCCATGGATTATTTCTCTGCTCACAAAGTCTGACGATCCTACCAGTTTCGTTTTCTTTTCTTTTCTTGTAAATTACCACATGTAGTAGAGTTGCACTTTTTGTACAGGTGTGATTTTTCTTTTAGGGCAGTGACATCATCCAAATGAGCAGAGATGGACTCCTCCCCCTTCTTTTATTTCTTGGACAAGGGGGTGGGGGGAGGAAGGGTGGCAGGAAATGAATGGAGAATGGAACCATTTTTAGCAGTGTGTCATTCATTTTTTGGTGGGGGCTGTATTTGGGGGATTTCAAGAGATTCAAAAAACATGTTCAGGGCCTCTTTTCACCATCCCAAGCCCACATGTTGCCCATCCTTGGTGTATGCACCATACGGTCAAATGATTTAAGAAGGACTCTTCCCCCCACCCCACCCCTCAGCGTTCAATTTCAAAAGCTTGCCTGCTTTGGGGGGGGGGGGGGGGCAGGGGTAGTAAGACAACCTTGCCAAAGTGAAGCTTATTCCGCGGGGGGGTGTAAAATGCCAGCTTTTCCACCTCAGCTTGTTAATGCACATTTTGGACAATGTTTAACAGGATTTCAAATATTCAGGACAAGGCAGGTATCTGCCTTAAGTCCTTAGGAGAAGCTAAAAAGACTATTAACAAGCTGAGTCCATAAAAACCATCTGTTCCAGTCATGCTGCTGCTTTTTTATTAGTCCTTCAAATCTGTAGCATATATCTCCAGAGCAAGAGAAACGCTCTAGTGCGGAGTGCAATTTCCAATTTCTAACCTTATTTTGTTGATTCATACATATGCATGCTTGGAGTGCTCTTCCTGAATACAAAGACCAATCTCTCCCCGCTTTCCCAGCCCCCCCTTCCTGGGGTTGTACTTTGTTTATTTTCCTTGAAATGCCCTTGAAATTTCATTTGCTCAGTGAAACCAAACAAATAATTGCATACTAAAAGGGAATGGAAAAATAGGCAGCTAAGTTATTTGCAGCATCAAATATTTCCCTTCTGCGGTTAACATTCACAATGAGGAGGACATGGCAATAAACAGCCTCCTGTATCTTAAATGTAGGAACTAATGCCAATGTCAAATGCGTGGAGTGAAAATATCTTAGGATATGCCTTCACAGCTCCGCTCTAGCACTGTTAAATGGAACAGGCTCTATAATGTAATAGGAGTCAGACTTGTCATATTTCCCCCTGATCTCTGAAGAAGAATACCAATGCAATTGTAATGCAGTTTATATCTTTTTTTCTAGTCAAAGTTGGCTCATTTCACAGGGTTTCACAATGGAGTTTTGAGAAAGGATAGGCTGAGGTAAAAAAAAGAGAGAGAGAGAGAGAGAGAAAACCATCAGGGTTGCTAAAAATTTAAGGGAATTTGCCCATTCTGATTCTGGGTAGTGAGAATTTATAATTGCTTTGCTGCATCCATTGCAGCCTTCCAGAGGATTATGTGCCCAGAGGAATTGACATTTAGATCTTCAGCCATGGTCATCGGTATGACCCATAATGCAGTTGGAGGTTGAACCTCTAACCTGCCATAGCTGTACAGTAGGCCAAAGTTGTGACTTTAGGTGACAACCAGAGAGGAGTAGCAGCCCCGATGAATTTGAGCTTTGCTAAATTCAGCTACACTTGTTTCCCTCAGCTCTCATACAATGAGGGACACTTTTCACTATGTACTAAGTGTAAAGTGTTGTTGAAACAAAAAAACCGCAGGAAAAAGTGTATAATTAAAACGGGCATTTCTGAGTTCATGACTGCCAGAGAAGGCCTTGCTGGGAGATGGCCTTGTTTTGTTTCATGGTGGCAGCAAACGGAGAGAGGAATATGTTATAAAGAGCGTGTTCTGTTTGGGGAACACAAGAGAATTCTTGTGTTAATGGTGATATTAACAGCGTTGGTACATGAACCACTTTGGGATGGTGAAACCTATTCTCACAACTTTAAGGCCTAATGCCCTTCTTCCTCTCCCATCAGCTATTATTTCATTCGTGCTGCTAAATAGAGAAAGGCAATATTAGATACATTTTATATCTATCAGTGCCTTAGCTAGGGTATTTATCTAGGCTAGAGGTATCAAACTTGCATCGTCATGGCGTTGTTACATGACGTATCGGGACTTTAGCTAAACTCTTCACTAAACCAGGCCGGGGGGGATCAGCACATGACGCATCTGGCCCACAGGCCGCGAGTTTGACACCCCTGATCTAGGCAAATACAGGTAGTCCTCAACTTACGACCAAAAGTGAGCCCCAAATTTCTATTGCTAAGTGAAACATTCGTTAAGAGAGTTTATTCCATTTTACGACCTTTCTTGCCACAGTTGTTAAGTGAATCACTGCAGCTGTTAAATTAGTCAAACTGTTGTTAAGTGAATCTGGCTTCCCCATTGACTTTGCTTGTCAGAAGGTCACAAAAGGGGATCACATGACCTGGGATGCTGCAACCTGGGATGCTGCAACTCATAAATATGAGTCAGTTGCCAAGGGTCTGAATTTTGATCACATGGCCATGGGGATGCTACAATGGTCATGACCTAGTCAGAAATCATTTTTTTTTAGTGCTGTCGTAACTTTATAAGCTAAAGACTATCCATATAGGCATGTCAACAGTATCATCATCAAGCTTTAGGCTGATAGATTGTGTGGACTTTCTTTTATTGTATGGTACCACCTGGCTATAAAGGCAAGTAACATGGGCAGATTACCTTCTGTAGTGGTGGTGCAGAAGACCTTTGCTATTTTGAGGAGTTTAGTGACATATTTTGATTTCTTCTTCATATTCAGAAAAGTCTACAAGTTTAGAGCTCGCTCTGAGCTCACCTGTTCAATTTTCACACTGTGTCAGCGTTCCAAATAACGCACCCATAGAAAGCAAAACTCCAAGGCAGGCAAATTCCTCAAAGAAAATTTATTGGGTGGGATTCAAATTTTTTTACTACTGGTTCTGTGGGCATGGCATGGTGGGCATGGCAGGGGAAGGATATTGCAAAATCTCCAGTTAGAGGTGGTATTTGCCGGTTCTCCAAACTACTCAAAATTTCTGCTACCAGTTCTCCAGAACTGGTCAGAACCTGCTGAATACCACCTCTGGATACATCATATTGGCACAACTGGTGAAAGCCAACTCTGAAAGTTCCTGCGGCTTTCTTCTACTTATAAGTAAAAGTTTCCCCTTTTCCCCCAAGTCACTGGTCACGTTGTCCAATCCAGTTGCTGGCTGGTTGCTTGGTTACTTCACTTCTCCTCTGGCCAGCCACCTGTGAGACTGTCCTTGGTTCCCACAGGAAAACTTTATTGTTTTGGCTACAAAACCCCATCTAACTATTTTCCCCCTCCCTCTGTTGTGCCACAACCCTGAAGCCTCCAGGATGGCCAAAGCCAGGTTCACTTCAGGGTTGACACCCTAGCTTTCTGAATAAAGAAGAGGGGAGGGAAATTGTAGCTGCAAACCTATTAAAATATCAGACTTTCGGTTCCCATCCCAGAGTCATCCCAGCCAAGATCAGCTCTTGTAGCCTTATGACCATAGCAGGGCCGTGAAGCCATGGTTCCAGTTTTTGCTAAAATCTTCAGGGTGGTTGTTGGGAGTTTCAGCACAGACCCTAGTATAGGATACTGTGGAAATTGGCTGGTCTTGGGTAATCTTTGTTGTCATTATTAAGGAGCTTGTAAGAGATTGGAATATCATCTTGGTTGCTATGTATGCTGATGCGGTGGACTTCTACTATAAACAGATCCTTTGAGATGTGGCCATGGTGGTGGTGGGAAATGTTTTATCAACAGGCATGTTCCAAGTTCAGATAATTCTTAGATATTGAACTGATTGGTTGTTACAAAGGGTTTCTCCTCGTTGGGATTTCTAATGGGTTTTATTCTCCAGATTATTTGAGCCTTTTTGTGCAGAATTTGAGTTTTCTGTATATATTTTATGGTTGAAAAATTCCTATTATTCTTACTGATCTAAATCACATTCCCTCCCCCCCCAAACTTGGCAATTTTAAGAAATGTGGATTTCAACTCTTCATAGCAGCTAAGGAATTCTGGGAGTTGGTACCCACATAACTTAAAGTTGCCAGGTTTAAAAAACACAGTTCTAAATGTTTTCTAGCATAGCTTGTTCAGGTAAGTGGCATTATTATTATTATTACATTTCCATAACAGGGAATCATTTTTATTGGTAGCAACATAAGCCTGCCTGATTTTAAACTTTGCTGAAACTAAAAAGAGGGCAACTCCAAAACACATAAAGGAAAAAGAGGAAAAGCTCAAAGTGGTATTAAAATGCATAAAGAACTAAATAACTCAGTGCTTTGCTTAGATCAATATTAGATCAGTCTTTAAAATATTTAAATAAAACTATTTTAAAAAAATCTGTCCTGATTCTGATTAAAAATGGTGAGTTTAATAATTCATAGTTAGGATTTTTCCTTCTTCTGTTTCTCCAATTGACTGCATACTATATATAATTCTCTGATGAACGGCTTCATATTTTATCAGAAAAACTCTGGTTTGTTTTCCTTTCTGATCCACAAGGAAGACTTGCACAGAAACTCTTTGAATTACTATCCTTTTAATTTAAAGTTCTCATATATTTTGAATCTAGCCCCCTACTATCTCTCACTGGATCTAGGATTGCCTCTTTTGTTCTTGAACTCTCAACCGGATTTCCTTTTCATGTTTTTCTCTATCTTATTAAATAAATATTTAGGGTGGGGTGGGGGGAATCTGAGAGCTGAATCTTGAATGGTACTATGTAGAGTTTTGCTTGATCTGGAAATATGGCAGGCTAGTAGCAGAACTGAAAGCCAGTGTCCCATTTCACTTACCAGCAAAGCTTTTTCACCTGTGCAATATTTGGCCACAGCATTTCCACTGATGGAGAGATGGACAACTCTATTGAGGGGAAGGAATAGGGGGAGTGAGCCTTCTGTTGTTAATTCTCTGATCCCATAAAGCCACCCATAGAACTGGACAACTAACACCAAATGTTCCATTCTCCCTTCACACATCTCTTCTCCCCCCCTCCCCCCCACAATTTCAAGAGAAGCAGGAAGATAAGGGAATGGGCTCTTTTTGGTATCAGACCCAGTTCCCCATGTGTTACTATAGTGTGTGTATGTGTTAAGAACTGGATACCAACTTCTATTTCCACTCTCTTCTTCTTTATCCATCCCTCTGCGTGATAAAGTGACTCCCCTACGAATTACCCTAAAGTTTTTTTTGTGTCTAAACTGTTAGACAGGTCTCAGAAAATGATCTCAACCTGTGACGAGATGCAGTACTGAATGGTCAGCAGCGTTACCATGAGAGATATTGGCTAAAGAGCTACCTTCACCTCACTTCCCTTTCTCCCTTTCTCCATGGAAAGAGATGTGCAGGGAAGCAGTTGTTCCACAATCTTCCACCTGCAATAAAGTGTGTGGTGCAGTAGGTCTTTTTGAATGAATGGATAGTTGGATGGATGGATGAATCTTGAGTCTCCTCTCTCGTCTTTTTTTCTTGCCCCACGAGACTGGAAGAGCATATGGAGAGAAATGGAAGGATAGCTCCTTTGGTTCTAGTTCAATCCCACAGATCATTTTTGTGTTACACCAAGGGTCTCCAAACATGGCAAATTTAAGGGTCTCCAAACATGGCAAATTTAAGACTTGTGGACTTCACCTCCCAGAATTCCTCAGTCAGCCATGCACCGAAGACCAGAACAGGAAAACAAAGTCATGCAGGCCGAATATGACCTTTATTCTAAAGTTCTAGTAATAGAATCTTGTAAGTTGGAATGTGTTTCCTTGCTTCCTTCCTTTCCCTTTGTGAGAACTAGGGAAGAGCTTGTCTGAATCATTTTGTCAAGTTATAGTTCTACCCCAAATTCAAATGTCATTTATCTGACTGTTGCCTGGGTTGTGAATCTTTCTCCTGCACTCTCAAGGCTATTCTTTTATTCCAGTAGATTTTGTGGGACTGCAAAACTGACACAGTAGACTTCTTCTGAGGCTCCTTTCCCTCCTTCCCTCTCCATCCACAATAGTGGCTGCAAGGATTGGGTGAAGAAGGTCGAGACAAGAGCCACCACAGTGAGATCCAAGCCCCACCTTTTTGTCATGATGAATGTCAATTTCATGGGTGTGATTGTCAGCTTGACTTTTTTGACCCCATCTATGTGAACACCCTTGCCCCAACTCTGCTTGTTGTGAGTGGAAGGAGAAGAAGGGAAAAACAAAAGGGAATGATTCCTGAAGTGACAGGTCCCTAATTCCCTGGAGTGACAAATCTCTAGAATCAAAGGATTGATAGCAAAAGACCCAAGAGTTTCCTATTCCCTGTAACTGGCACCAAAGGAAGTATTTCCCACCTCATCTATCACCTTCCCCACTTCTATGAACAGAATAGGAATCAAAATTGTACCTTGTGCATTTTTCGGCTTGTGCAACTTCTCTCCTAGCTCATAAACTGCAGAAAAGGATGTAAGGATTTCTTGACCATCAAATAGTCAGATGAGGCAAAATCAAATTAAAACTTTTATAAATAAATGCAATATTAAAATATATCATACTGCTGTTAGACAATATCACTAACAGCCACTGTAGGCGTCTCTCTGTGTAAATAATCAACATTTCAGACTTCTTGTTAAATAAGCAAAAAACACAACAGCCTGATCACATTTACAAATTGGATTTCACAGCAAAAATATGACCACAGTAGAGGAAAAGAAATCCCTCCTGTCCCTAAATATCATCATTTCTACTAAATCCCGTATTTTTCAATTCAAGCAATCCACATTTATGACACCATTATAGCAGGGATTATCTGGATTCATTCCAGCTTGACTATGATCCATAACTACCAGCCCAAATGGCGTCATCTTTCTTTCAAGGTTCCTGTAACTCAGGAGGTGGGTTAGAAATGCCAGCTTTAATTAGGGAGCTTTATTTTTCTAAGCATGTTTCACAACCCTGATTTCTCACCAAGTATCATGCCAGGAACCTGGGCTTCAACAAGTTTAATGCAATATTTGTAAAATAAAAATAACATGAGCCAAGGGTACCCTGTCTTTCTTCAAGATACAACACATCACATAAAAATAGAGGAGAATTTCTGAAGAACAGAAATAGAACTGCAAGAATATTTCTTTCTGACTCTTCAATAATTACAATTATAGTCTGCCCCAAGGAATTTGCCAGTTTATTCAGTCAGTATGTCAAATTCAAGTTTCTCTCTTCTCTTTCTTATGTTTCTCAGGTTTCTTACACTTGATTGCCTATTTTTGGCCTGGTCCAATGGATTGGTTGGTTTACCGTGAGACTTCAGCCATTGTATAGTAAGTATATTATGAAATGGTCTCTTACTGGCAGAGGTGGTATTCAGCAGGTTCTGGGCAGTTCTGGAGAACTGGTAGCACAAATTTTGAGTAGTTTGGAGAACCAGCAAATACCATCTCTTACTGGCCCCACCCCCATCTATTCTCTGCCTCCTGAGTCCCAGCTGATTGGCTGTGTCTTCTTTTGTTGCCCTGCACAGGAGAATGGAGCTGGAAAGCAGGTTAGTGGGGTGGGGAAGGAATAGGATTTTGCAATATCATTCCCCTGCCACGTCCACCAAGCAACACCACACCCACTAAGCCACACCCACCAAGCCATTCCATGCCCACCAAGCCACACCCAAAGAACTGGTAGTAAAAAATTTTGAATTCCACTATTGCTTACTGGTCTCTAGAACGGAGCCTTGCTTACTTGTGATATATTCACAAAAGGCACATACAACTGTGTCACGTTCCACACTTTCCTGCCCTCTGAAATTGCATCACTTTTTCTTCTTGCTTTGGTTCTTATTCCTTGCAATACATTTGGCTTCCAGAAAACTGAAATATATCTGTGTTAAATTGTTTGAACCGGCTCAGCAAGCAACTTCAGGTACCTTCTGTGGCTCAGATATGCAAGCATGATTCCTGCTTCTTCCAAGAAAAAAATGCTCATGACATAGTGGGTGACTGATTTTTTTTTTCAATGAAGCATGGAAAAAATGTGTGAAGGAAATCTGTGGCTGAAGATACAGAGCTGTTATCAGTGAGATACAAGGTGGTGGGACAGAAAGGAAGATTATTACCTGTACCCCAAAGATGTACTATTTTCTGCGTCATCATGTAGCCCAAAATATGCTCCCATATCCTTTTCAAAGACTGCCTTCTATTAATCCAGAAAAATACATGGAAAGCTATCACATTCTTTGTGTTTAATTCAAGATACATTTTTGTCCTGGGGTTAGTTAGGTTTTGCACAGCCACATCATTCAAAAGCAGGGCCTTGAGTTCAAAAGGGACTCGGAGCTTCTGCTGCAGCCATTCAAAGGCCTTCCTGCTCTCTGCTGGTGAGGGGAGCAGGTGTGCGCTTTTAAATTTGAAAATTGAAGTGATGATCCTGGGTGGATCAAGGTTTTGTATTTTCAACTACTTCATTATGATAATTGTGCCATCCTTGAATGTTTTTTTTCTATCCTGAATGAAATTAGCTGAAAGGGGCCATTGAAAAGGTTAAGAAATCGAATGTAATTTTCAAAACCTGGCAACTAATGGAAACGTTAATGGAAATGATAATTGAGCTTCTACATGTGAAAATATGCCTAAAGGATCTGATGTTTGAATGGTGCATAGGTGGAGTGCTCCAGGATTTGATGTTCTCTCTCCTCCTGTTTATTATCTGCCAAGTGAGGTCATCTGCAGTTTGGGGCTCAGTATCCCTAATATGCTGATGATATCTAGTTATTACTTTTAATCCCAGGCTGGCCAAGTGAGCTACTCCCAGAATTCTCAGTCGATAAATACACATGTCCTATCTGAAAGGCAGCAAGTTAAGTACAGTTGCTCTGAGGTCCTATCAGATAACTGCAATTTTGGGACAGCAAAGCATTTAGCTGTTCCCATGCAGATTTGTTCTTTCCATAGGAAGAGGGCCCATCAGACAATATGTCATGGTAAAAGCCATATCAACTCTAAATTCAAATACTTGTCTTTTTCTTTAAAAGTAGCCCCAAAGAGCTTGAGAAAATAAATACTTTTGCCACATGGCAACAATTGGGAAGTAAATATGTCCCGCTGCTCTGATCTTACATCCTGTCACATTAATGTTTCAGAGCACTCAATATAAATATTAAAACTAATAGCTTCTCTCTGCAGCGATTACTCCATCATTCCCTGAAATCATCATAAAACATTCAAAGCCTTTTAGAACATTTACACACTTCAATCTTATGGTGGGGAAAAGAAACTAACAGGACACATTTCGCGAGCTTAAATAATAGTGAAAATCTGTTTATGGCATATGCTTTATTTATTCATCATTGGGAGGAAAGTTTCAGTTTTGATGGTGGTGGTAGAGGGAGCCGAAGTATAGCTAGCTGGGGAGTAAGGCCGAAGTATAGCTTTTCTGAATTCTGAGGACTTGTTTAAAAAAAGAGGGAGAATAAAAGAAGTCCATGAGACTTTCAGCCTGAGGTCAATCAATTTTAGGACTGTAGATACATAAACAGCTAATGGATTGTAAAGACACATCCTGGTGTTATGAATTTTTAACAAGCAATTCTTTGGGACAGACCTCTATAAATCAGTGATGACTTATTGGCTGGATCAATTATGCCAGCTTTAAAAGATTTAATGACAGGTAATGAACAAGTCTCCAGGGTCTACCACTCAACACTGTTTTGCACTTGTAGTTACAACTACTTAAGTGTAAAATCTGGATAGGAAGCCATTATCCAGAATAATGGAAACCTTAGAGAATCTTGAAATGATGCTTCGTTATTATTTTACATTTCTGTCTCCATGTGGTTTCTTCAAAAGCATGGGAAATGACCTAGTTTATGAACTTGTGTATTTAACCATTGTTAATATTAAAAAACAGAAGCACCCACTGCAAACTACAATAATGTTAAAACGAGGACCTATGTGCAACAACACCATCATAGTAACACTGCTGTGATGTACTTGCATTCTGATGTAAGTACAAAATGTTTTATGTAGGAAACCCATTGCGTTTGTACAATGATGTTACACACACCTTGTTGTTTTCTCCCCCTTGGCTCATTGCTGTATATGCCCTTGCTAGGACAGATCTGTAGCCTTTATTTTTAAAATCTCTTTCCTGGAATTTGCTTAATAAACAACTCAGGTTTTCCCATAGTAAAAAGGTCATGGGTAGCAGATGGATGCTTTAATAGAAATGGTGGGAAACAGCTATTAGAAAAATAAATGTTGCATTCATAACTATCTTGAAAATGCTAGATTGGGAGTTTGTTTTCCTTTCAATAACAATGCATCTATAATATACAATATATACTTGTGTGCCTGGCATATGTTGCTATTTAGGGAAGAATGCAGGTTTTTTTTCTTAGCAAAGTTCCTCATTGCTAATCTAGAGATGACATTCTATGCCCTTATCTGGAAGACTATAATTATAGTTCACTCATTTTTATTTCCCAGATTCTAAAGGTGAGTGCTGATGCTTACTTCACTAAAAACACCTTTCATAAAGGTAGTCTCACCAGAATTTTCTAACATACTTAATGGGGAATATGCTTCCTTGAGCAGAATTGAGCTTACTTAAGAGTTAGTGCATTTAGAATTAACATCTGCTTAAAATCTTGCAATGCATTATACCAGAAATTACACTAACCTTGAGGATGGCCCTCAGTAAAATTGAGATTGGAAAGTAGAGTCCCAAAGGGCAACATAAAATGCCTTTAATTAATGAATAATAAAATCATGGACTTCTTTGTCAGAAGAATTCACTAAGACAAACTGTGCTAGTGGAAACCAGCAATGAAGTTAAGGAAAATGAGCAGAATATAGTCCCATCTAACTGCTGTTAGAATTAGTAGCTAAACTAAACCTTCAGGTTTAGGAAAATATCTTTCTAAAGTGAAGACAAGTTAAAAGAGACATTGGGGCAAAGAATAATGGACCTCAAGATTCACTAAAGTTGACAGCAGGCGTTTTGAAGACATCTGTGTCACTAATGTTGACAGCTGGATGTTAGGTGAGATGGACATTTGTCTATAGAGACCTTTTAAAACAGTGGCTCTTTTTTTATTATGTTGGTTATTCTTGCCATGATCCTGAAACTTCAGGATTATGGTAAGAAAAGAGGCAGCCAATAACCAAGCACATATACAATAAATACATTTTGAGGAATATTCAAGTATATTTCCTAGCACTAGCTCTTCCTTCAAAAATGTCAGGTTCCTTGAGAACTATTCTCTTCTTTTTTTCCCCTTGATCTACTTCCTGCCTAATATAGCCACCCACCCAAATGGTGTACTGGCCCCAAGGTCCTTATTTTTGTGTTGTCTTTTTATATCTCCAGCGTCTGGAGCTACTTTATTTTCATTAAATGACCTCTGACCTCAACTTTGGTATTGCTTTCAACAAAAAAGGTTTGAGAAGTCCTAATCTTAATGAGCTGACAAACTATTCAATTTTCTATTTTGCACAAAGCAGATTTAATTGTGTTATTGTAATAGAAACTCTAAGGCAAAATTAGAGGTATCACTGTTCCCAAGTGTCTTTTATGAGTGACTGCTTAATAAAAGAGTCATTTTTATGGATTCTTAAACTTAATTCGTAGTCCTTCAATATTAACCTTCAATTGAATGCAATTGAAGGATTATAATTCACTAGATTATGACGAAGGCACAAATTAAACATATATGATTTATAAGTGTTCCCTAAGATCAAAAGTTTCTTAAGATTCTTTAAGTAGTCTTACTTTTTTTATTAATCTCATTGAGCTATCCCTATCTGATAAAACACTAAATTGAAAAGTCTTTATCTAAGAGCATTTAATGTTTGTTCCTGGTTCTGGGGAGATGACAAAATGAAAGAGGATTTGGTGGTGAAGAATCAAAATTTAAGTGTTTATGAATAGAAACAGAACTGTTTAAAAAAAAAAACTTTTTTCCTTGTCTCCTGGCTTTGATTCTCATGGAAAAATAGGATTCAGA
The DNA here is from genome assembly GCA_023653725.1 of Bungarus multicinctus. Lineage (NCBI taxonomy): Eukaryota > Metazoa > Chordata > Lepidosauria > Squamata > Elapidae > Bungarus > Bungarus multicinctus. Next base: position 51,295,250 of record CM042842.1, on the reverse strand, counting down.
TATCTTGGATGTGAAAATTCAGAAATGCAAAACGTATTTCTACTTACCATTGGCAAAAAGAAAAGTCAACTAGAGACCCAATTTTAAAAATGAATTTTTACACCTACAAAGTACTATTTTGCTCATTAAGGCATATATAAATTGTAGATTGGTGATTCTTACTATATCTGGAGAGTTTGAAATCAAGAGTTATCAAGAAGTGTTTGTTTCTGAAGTGCATCTCTCAAAGTTTTATGAAGTCTTCCAAAGGGAAACCAAAAGAGAATTTTGCAGGCGTAAGGAAACAGTTGAGAGACCTATACTGATCAAAGAACAGTATTTTTTTTTTAAAAAAATTGACCTGTTGACATATTAGAATAGGGCAGGATCTGCTCATCTGCTACACAGGAAGAGCAAAACTGTGTTGTATAACTGGTTGTAATTATTATTTTGCTGCTAAAAATGTCAAAATAAATCAGCAAAGGATTTTGTCCATATAGTTTGATATGCTCTCTTCACACCCCCACACCCCCAATAAGGTCTCAATGGTAGTATGCTAATCTCTGCAGGCCCAGAGAAGGAGAGGCTAACCAATCAGCAAGCACAAGATTAACTAAGATGCCCTATACTGTATCTCCAATGGTCCCATTCAAATGTTATTAATATGGGTTTATATTCCTTATGCTTCTGCCTGTCACCCTGCAACTTTGGGCAATGATTTTCACCAGGTAAATACTTTACTGGCCATTGTTTAATCTACCTCTGTCACCCAGGAGAAGGTTTTCAATTGCACAATAGGACATCCTGATTCATAGACGGTTCCAAAGACTTAAGTCTTCTCAGTGTTGCCTTACCGTTTCCTCCATTTTTGTTTCTTCTCCTGGAAACGCTATTTAAGAAAGAATGTATGTAATTGGTCCACCATATGTGTTGACTGGCAGCATTAGGAGCTCTCCTTCCCATTAGTTTAATGTGGTTGAATGAGGGAAACTCACCTGTTCTCATTAACAGGACACTTTTCACACCATGACCACTCTTGTAGTCATTCCAATGAGAGAGAAAACAGAATCCCAGTGATGGGATTGAAATTTTTTTACTACTGGTTCTGTGAGTGTGGCTTGGTGGGCGTGGCTTGGTGGGCATGGCAGGGGAAGGATACATTCCCACCCCACTCCAGGGGAAGTATACTGTAAAATCTCCATTCCCTCCCCACTCCAGGGGAAGGTTACTGCAAAAACCCATTCCCTCCCCATCCCACTAACCTGCTTTCCACCTCCGTTCTCCTGTGCAGGGCAACAAAAAGAAGATCAGCTGAGACTCAGGAGGCAGGGAATAGATGGGGGTAGGGCCAGTCAGAAGTAGTATTTGCCAGTTCTCCGAACTACTCAAAATTTCTGCTACTGGTTCTCCAGAACTGGTCAGAACCTGCTGAATACCACCTCTGAAGAGATTACATTTTTGGATTTCTTGATATTTTCCATCTTTTTTAAAAAAAAATCTCAATTGACATTACTTACCCCTCATAATTGTCTGAGTCAGACGTTAGGTCCGCTGCCTATTGCTGTCTTATGGATGAAAGTTCCCCAACTTTTACCTGTCATGATTATCTCTTTGTAGTACTTGTAGCTGCACTCAAAATATTATCTGAATGGTTGCTAGGAGGCAAATATTAAAAATTGATCCACAGTTACTATCAAGGAAGCTCATAACATATTAAAAAGACTAGTATGCCAAGAAATATTCCTTACAATATATTGCTACTTAATTGGATTTCTGTCACTTTGAAATACAACACACAGAGAGTTAAATATAGCTGTATACATTTCTAGTATATATTTTGTTTTTAAGCAGGTCTGTTGAGAATGCAGAGCAACAGAAATAGGATTTATAAAAAAAAAGAATCTCTTAAAGGGGGGAAAAAATCAAGAAAACATATTTCAACATGTTTCAGATTCAAATAATCTTTCATCAGGGATATCTAAAAATGAATATACAAGCATTGTATGCTCTATAAATAATTTACATTGTTATCTTTGGCATAGAAACACTATATGGCATTGGAAATTACATTCTGTAAACTGAACCTTGTAAAGCAGGCGCTGAGTTTTGACTGAAACCTAGATTTATATTTGATTCCTAGGTATTTAGTTTTAAATTTTCTGGCAATGTGAGCGGCTCAAATGTTATGTGCTGCTGATTTTTAAAAAGATATACACTCAGAACAATATCTTTTTAACAACCAGTCGTGAATAAATATTTGCCTAGTACCAGTAGTGAACAAAGTGGAATAAACAAAACAGCAGATGCTGTCCCCTAAAGTTCAGCCAAATTTGAGTTTTTAAATTTTAGCTTATCAGAATTGTTGTTGTTGTTTTTGTTGTTCATCACTGAATTCTATAATTCAGTGATGCCTAGTTACAGAATGGGACAACTCACCATGGTCTCTCAGCATGACCGACTCACCTCCGCCAGCTTGGCACTGCAGAGTTACTTCTGCTGACTCCCCACCATCAAATTGCTACCAGACAACTCTATACGGCCAACTCACCACAGGCGGTATTCAGCAGGTTCTGACCAGTTCTAGAGAACAGGTAGTAGAAATTTTGAGTAGTTCGGAGAACCGGCAAATACCACTTCTGACTGGCCCCGCCCATCAATTCTCTGCCTCCCGAGTTGCAGCTGATTGGCTGGGTCTTCTTTCATTGCCCTGCACAGGAGAACGGAGCTGAAAAGCAGGTTAGTGGGGTGCAGAGGGAATGGAGATTTTATGTATCCTTCCCCTGCCACACCCACCAAGCCACCCCCACCAAGCCACGCACACAGAACCAGTAGTAAAAAATTTGAATCCCACCACTGTAACTCACCACAGGGACAACTCGCTGTGGGCAAATGGAGAAAGAGCCAAGTGGGTGGGCAAGCGAGCGAGTGGGCAGAGTGCAGAGTGGCAGAGGTGATTGGGAGCTTCCCATTTTCATACCCCCATCCTCACCACACCCACTGCTACTGCACCGATGCCCAGGTCAAAGAGGCTGGGATCAGTGGCAGCGTCAGGAGGTGAAATGGGCAGCAGAGAGGCGATGGCAGCCAGGAGTGTCCCAACACACCCTACCACTGTCACAACAAGTTCTGGGTTGAACAGGCTGGAGATGTTAGTGGCAGTGGGAGGTGAGATGAGGGGGAGGTTGTGGTGACCAGGGGTGCTCCATTTTCACAAACCCTCGCTGCCATTGTCTTTGGCCTTTGGCCCCGAACTTGGTAATGGTGGTAGCGGCGGCAGCAGAGTGTGAAAATGGGAAACCTTTGCTGCTGCCACTACTCTATATTCTGCTCACCAGCTCACTTGCCCACTCACGTGGCTCTCCCTCTGTCTGCCCGCAACAAGTTGTCCCCGTGGTGATTTGGCCCTGTGTTCTGCAGCAACTTGGTGGCACTGAGTTGGCAGAGGTGATGTGGCAATGGCAAGCTGGCAGTGGTGAGCTGGCCACACCAAACTGGCCTTGTTCAGTTGTCCTAGACCCACCTAATTATTTGATATAATTAAATTTAAATGGATCTATTTGTATGTAGATACAGTAGGTATATACACGGTAGGACAATACGGGAATGAAATCTCCTGGGAGAGAAAGGGATTACAAGAAAGTAAGCAGACACACATCGGGGAATACAATGGGCTGCTTGCATAGCATGCTTGTGGCTCCCAACTGCTCACATCCATTTGCTGTGTATTCTCCATTCTATGCCTGTTTACTCTCTTATAATCCCTTCCTCTCCAATCTCTGCAGTCTGCGAGGGGGTAAAAAAGAAAAAAAAAGTCCAGGATAATATGTGACTGTGGGATAAAAGCAGATATTGTTTGTTAGTTTTTTTCAGCACTGCTGTAACTTTAAATGGCCGCTAAATCTTACAGTCAGTAAGTGAGGTCTAGTTGAATAATACCTGATTTCTATTTTTTTTCTTCTTGTTCTAGTAATGACTCACCTAATTCTTAATAATATGTGTGTGTGTGTGTGTGTGTGTGTGTGTATTGTTTCTATCTCCTTTCAAAAGTATTCTGAATCTTATCAGTCAATTCTATCAATGGATTAGTGCAGAAGCATTAATTTGTTTGGAGAAGGCTCAAATACTGGGAAAGCTAGAAAAAAAAGAGAATGATCATCAGCAAGGTGAATGGACTCAGTTACAGTGGCAATGAGTGCCACTCGTTGGAAGAACTGCAGACCAGGTCAGGGACAGATCATCATAGAGAAAAATCTGATGTAGCTACCAAGAGTCAACAACAATCTGCTGATACATAGTCAATCAATCAATGACAACTTACTGTACCGGTGCAATTCTATCAAATCCCAGAAGAAGCTTTTTTAAAAGCAGACAAGAAAATTTCCTTTCTTGATGGCTGCGGATGCAGAAAAGATGAAATGCTTCCTGGGCAGGTCTTGTCTTTCTTGTAATATAAAAGGAAGCTTAGCAATAGTACAGTTTTATAAGGACAAAAACAAGAACTCAACCCCCCCCCCCCCAACCAAATTAGCATGCAATGTAAAACCTTTGATTTCATACTGAGCAAGAGGAAGTGAGTGACAAGAAGCACGTGGAGATGGATGTAGGCTGTGATTGCCTGCTGAAAAATATCCGGTAGCAAACAGCAATCAAATAACTGACAATCATTCTAAAGGTGATTGCACAGAATAATCCTTGTTATAATACATTACATCAAACAATAACAAACAGCTGGTTTTATGCCAGAAAATTTATTGTCAGGTTGAATATGCAAAACATGGCCTCATTTTACAGGAGAAATAACATCCCACACTCTCCAAATCTTGTTTAAAGCTCTTTGGAATATTTTCTTCAGAACCTGATGGACAAAACACATTTGACTGACACCATGCCTAGATATTTGTGAGACAGAACACTTGACAATATCTGTCTCCTACCATTTAAACTTGAATAGATATATCCACTATGTATTTATTTCTGGCGTGTTGAAGAAGAACAGTTTACTCGGCTTCTTCTTAAATCGTTTACAAAATAACATCTCTTTTCCCACCAGATTTCAGTTGCAAACATTCAGATCAGTGGTGGGATTCAATTTTTTTTTACTACCGGTTCTGTGGGCATGGCTTGGTGGGTGTGGCAGGGGAAGGATTCTGTAAAATCTCCAATGGTATTTGCCGGTTCTCCAAACTACTCAAAATTTCCACTACTGGTTCTCTAGAACTGGTCAGAACCTGCTGAATACCACCTCTGATTCAGATATGCACCAGATAACAATAAAGCAATGATTCGATGGACCTCCAGATTTTTTTGTACCATAAATCAGGGCTCCCCCAAAGCCCTGGGCCATGGACTGGCACCAGCCCACGGCATGCCAGAAACTAGTCCGCACAAAGAAGCGAAGCCCCATCTGTGGGATGCAGGCAGCACAAAAAACCACACCCCTTCTGGTCCATGGAAAAACCTCTCTCCATGGAACCGGTCCCTGGTGCCCAAAAGGTTGGGGGATGCTAGCATAGATCTCATAACTCTAATCAAGTCAATATTTTCTACTCATTTGGATTCAGCCGCCTGAGTATTGACTGTATGATTGAGAGTAGCCACTGGAGGAGTGAAACTACTCTTATAAATGAATATTGTTGTTAAACATAAGTGATCCAAAAGAGACAAAAATTAAACATTGGCTAAATTGGTGGAACTGGATGAAGGCCCTAAAGACAAGGAGAAGCAAAACTGCAGAGAGATTGAGATCCTTTTTTAATTTCTAGGAGCTGTGGGAATACAATTAACCGTCTAACCCAGGAGTCTGATAAACAGTGGCTTCCCAGAGTTTCAGGTAGAATTTTTTCCCCAGCCTTACTTAGGAATATCATATTTAAAAAAATCTATGGGACCATCTACATTCTAAGGAAACATTCTACAAAGGTGCTGCAATTGAGCTAAAAATATTGCAGAGTCAGAGGTGGCATTCAGCAGGTTCTGACCAGTTCTCAAGAACCGGTAGCGGAAATTTTGAGTAGTATGGAGAACCAACAAATACCACCTCTGACTGGCAATTTTACAGTACCTTCCCCTGCCACACCCACCAAGCCACGCCCACAGAACCAGTAGTAAGAAAATTTGTATCCCACCACTGCACGGAGACCTCTACCAATAAGAATGATCCCGTAGCAATTCTGGATTTATTGCTCAGAATTGTTCAGAATAATGGAAATCCTTAAAATAGTTCATCTCCCCCCCAAATGAATGTAGTTTTAGGCTGCAAACTGGTATAAAATTTTTAAATTATATATTTGCCTCCTTTTTGCTAGTTATTCAAACTTCTGAATTGAGTCAAGCTAAGGAACGAGGCCAAGTTTTTGCTTATGAATGTATAACTTATTATAGATATGAAAATCATGAAACAGATTCTCTTCCCTCACCCCTTTCTCTCTCTCTCTCTCTCTGCTCTAACAAATATTGTAGGAGGAGAAACATGTAAGTCTATGATGGCAAAACAGAATAAAACAAAAAACAGAAGGAATCTGGCAGCACTTTTCCTGACCAAGACTTGTAATAAAAGGCATACATTTTTGTGAGTTTTGCTGATGAACTGAGTTACAACAGTTTTTAAAATAAAATAAAATTTGTTAATTTAAAAAGATGCCACCAGATTCTTCTTAATTTCCTGGTCCAACAGGACTGTGACAATTCTATGGAAAACTCAGGTGTACCACTGAACAATATAAAGAAAGGGCAGTAACCATTCAACCATGGCTGAAAACCCAAAATATTAAATCTGCTGCATTCACACTTATTTGACAAAGATGTGAATTTATGGCAAAAGAAGATCATAGGACTAATACAAAGGTATTTCAAGAATAACTGGGCAATTTCTTCCCTTCCAACTTAGCACTTTCTTGATGGTTACAAATTTAATAGTTTTCCCCCGGGTTGTGGAAACTAACTGTTTAACATTTACCAGCAGAAAGCCTGTCAGACATGCAATCAATGCAAATAGGAGAATATTTCAACTGTTTACTTTTATGAAGGATCACTGATAAAACCTTTGATCCCATTAAGGATGCAAACTCTTCACATTCAGTCCATGACAAGTATGAGGAGCGAGCAAAACTGCAAATGTTCAGCTGCAGAAGGGATGAAACTGACTCAACGGTTGTAGGATTCTGCAAAAATTACCACTGTGAGGTGACCCAGTTTCTTTTAATGATTCTTATGATTAGTGTCAGAAGAAGATAGATCTTACGGTAAAGTAAACAAGCTAATGTCATCCATGTGCATAAGTTTCTCTTGCCATTACATGCATTCACTTCCCAATTGGTTTGTCATTTTTATCAGAAACGGTATCACTTAACTTTCATCTGCAAAAACCAAAGAAAGGCAGAAAAAGATATCCCTGAGTTTAGCAACTACTGTATCACCGGCAGTAAAAGCAGGAAGGGTACTTCAGGGATATCTCTGGTATGAAATTTCCCCGTTACTTTCCCCAAAACAACATTGCACTTTGAATTGAATCCCATCCAGGCTTTGAAATTAAAGAACACCTATTTGTTTTGAGCGCTACAGTCAGTTTTCAAAATGGCTATTTGTTATTTACAGCCAGTGAAGGATGGCAAATGGATAGTGACCGATTATTTCTTATATGATCTCGAGGAGTGCGCAAGCTGTAAAACCTCATCCTGAAGCCTTTAAAGCCCTGAAAAAGTTCCCATTAAATTTCTATGCTTTATTAAATACGTGGGACTTGGGAAACTTGGGAAAAGTCTGAAAACAAAACACGTGTTTGGAGAAATTAACTATGTAAGAGACTAGATGGGGTTTTGCCCCCTTACCTGCCTTTTCCTTCAGTTTCCTATCCACTCTTTTTTTCTTCCCAATAACTTGTCTTGATCTTTTATTAACTAATCCCCCCATTTCCTGTTGCACATAAAAAGGTAAAGTTTCCCTTTACACATATGTGCTGATCGTTTCCGGCTCTAGGGGGAAGTGCTCATCTCTGTTACAAAAGCCAAGGAGCCTGCACTGTCCGAAGATGTCTCCTTGGTCATGTGGCTGGCATGACTAAATGCCGAAGGTGCACGGAACGTTGTTACCTTCCCACCAAAGTGGTCCCTATTTTTCTACTTGCATTTTTACATGCTTTCAAACTGCTAGGTTGGCAGAATCTTGGACAAGTAACAAGAGCTCACTCCATTACACGGTGCTAGGGATTCGAACCGCCAAACTGACGACTTTTCTGATCGACAAGCTCAGCATCTTAGCCACCAAACCAATTACATATTTTTATGTTGGCATTGATGAATTCATAAACCTTTTAAAAAGGATCGATTCATTTTATTTTAAGCCGCATAATTATATATTTAATGCTGTTTTCTACCAGCAGATGCATAACATGACAAGCGGTATACAAATGCCATAAATAAATAAATAAATAAATAAATAATAAATAATAAGAGTCAGCAAACCCCTATGAAATAAAGGGGAAGAATAAAAGAATATGAATTGCAAAAGGCAGCTTTACTTGGAACAGCTTACATCCTGTAACGATACCTCTAACACCATCAAACATCAACATCTCCCATCCCAGGTCCTTGGGAAGGAATTGATAGGTGGATAAAAAAATGCCAAATCCAGCCTGAACATCTGGCTGACTGTGCAACAAACCATAATCTTCCCCCTGGCTGTGGGTTATCCCATAGGTGCTGGGCCCTTGAAAACTGGCAGTGGAAAATTAAGTCCTACGCTCAGCTCCAAAAATCAATTGTGTCAAAAAAAAATGATGTCCTCATCCTTCTAGGTTTAAAGCTGCGTATTAAATGCTGAAGGGCCGCAGCATCTGGATATAACATTTCTTTTTCTTCGCCCATCTCGTATCAGCTTATGCAACCATGACAGTCTTTGTTAAATAAGTAGCCTTCAGTGTTTGCAGTCCTCTATTGTCTGATCTACAGTAGCAGCTCCTGGTGACTGGCTGTGAGAGTGGCTGTGCTAGCCAATACTGCAAGGGGAAATGCAAGCCAAGTTTTGAAGCTCCCCTGCCCTGCTAGGGGTGCCTCCTCATTTCTCCTAACCATGGAAGAGATAAATGCTCTTTTTTATACCATGACACTGCCTTAATCTCATTCCCTGCCTATAAATGAGGCTGGTTCCAATCACCTTATTTATTTCCCCTCTTCTCTCAATATGGCTTTTGCCTTGTATATAATCTGCTATATTTCACTGATGATGTGGTAACAAGTGCAGCCAAGGGATGTAGATGTAGACCTTTCCCAGCTTCTCTTGGTCAGTTTTTTTTCTCCCCGTTGCCATTTTTTGTAACACCTGATCAGTGCCTTCCCAATTGTTTATAAGGTCTTACATGGCTCTTAAATTGTGGATTTTTATTGCTATATACCACCTGGAATCATGTGTATAAGGTGGGTGGCTTTATAAAGTTGCTGAATGAATGAATGAATGAATGAATGAATGAATGAATGTTTGGCAATAGGACAGAGTGACTTCTTGGAATCTTGTAGTGGCAATGCGGAAAGCCATTGTTATTTCGTGGACTTCAGTGACATATTTCAATTTCTCTTTCATATTAAGAAAAATCTAAATATTTAGCGCTCGTTCTGAGCTCACCTGCTTGTTTTTCACTTTTGCTTGCTAAATAAAGGAGAAGCAGGAAACCTTCAGGTAACGCCAAAAGCATGGACCACCCAGTCAAGGTGAGGCCTTGCAGTTTCATGACTATGGCAGAGTCAGGTTTTAATGCAAACCTTGGGATTGTTGTTGTTGGGAATTTCTGCATGAAACCCAGCACTGGCTACTGTGGAAACTGTGGAAATTGATTTCCCGTGGGGCATTTCTTCTGTCCTTATTAAGGAGCTCCTGGAGGACTCTAAGAGATTGGGGTATTATCTTGTTTGGTATGTATGCTCAGCCTTCTGAACTTCCGAGGTCGGTAAAATGATCTTTTGTTGAGGGCAACATGCTGACTCTGTAAACCGCTTAGAGAAGGCTGTAGACCACTGTGAAGTGATATATAAGTCTAAGTGCTATTGCTATGCTGCTTTATGTTATGCTTTTAGATCTGTTTGCTTGAGCTAATAATAAACCTTAAAAACCCCTTATTTACTGGTGTTTTTATTGTCTCTGGATCCTCAAGAACCAATTGCCCGAGCACCTGATCACTGTCCTGACGCTTGTTCACATTTTCACCCCTTCCCTAGCTCTCCACCTGAAGAGTTTGTTGAGACACATTTGTAGCACCTTTTCTCTGCTATTTACACTCCATGGATATATAGTTTAAAAACCCAAATATGTTAACAACCACAAACTATTTCAGTGTTCGAGAGAGGGCAAAAGGGACTGAAAGAAGAAGCTAAAGCAAGTGAAAAGCCCATTCGTAATTAAAACCTTTAACACAAAGAACTGTTCACCAGTGGTGTCAAATATCTCCATAGGCTAGACAGCATACATATTTTTAGAAGTAAATAGTGAAATAATCAAGGGTGGAGGTGGGAGGAGAGAATCCTTTCATTTCTTTGAAAAACATCCAAATCTTTCGCAGGAGTTTCTTAGAAATTTCCATTTTCTGTTCCCTGCAGTAGATCTTACTCGCTATGGACTAATAAACATTTAGAAAACTTAAACAACTTAAAGAGAGTCAAGCATTTTACAAATATGGGCATAGCATCGAAATACTTTACCCTGCATAAAGAATATTTCACAAAAAATATGTTGTCTCCCTGGCTACCCTCCTGCTTCCTAATTTCTTCCCTCCTCACTTTTTCTTTCAACATTTTAAGTTCCAGATGGAACATCAGCTGCCTCAAATCAAAAGAAGAAAAAGGAATTGCCTAAGACCAAAATGGTTTAATAAAAGTGAATATCATGCATCTCAAGTGGGTCTTCCATGACATGCCTTTAAACACATTATTATTTTATGAACTTATCTGCCTTCTCAAAGGCTTAAAGACTTTTAGTCGATTAGCTACCTAACTTTCATCCCATCAATCAGCTAACTGTCCAATTAAAATACATGCTGCAAAGAAGGCAAAGTATCTGTAAAGTCTCATTAATTTATTGCGGCACAGACTTTTGCAAACCAGGGTCTAGATCTTCAGATGTTTCAGTATTTAGGTCTTGCTCAGAGAAAAATTCAATCAGGTAAACCCCAAATCTGCCAGCTATCTAATGTAAATACAGTGATTCCAAGTAATGTTTGTTGTTAGAGTTTATGCACATTTAGTAGAGATATTTGTTAAGTTTTGTTACGTATTTTTTTTAAAAAGAAAAAAACTACATAAGAAAAACAGCAACAGAAACAGAAAAAGCTTTTTCTTTTTGTTTGATTTTTTTAAAATCATTGGCATAACCTTGAATATGCTAAATCTTCTGCTAGTGCATTAACAAACTGGTTTCATAGGAGCAAAACTTTTTCCCTCAATTTTTTCCCTCTATGCTATAGGGCATTTCCTCCTCATCACTTTGCTAAACAACAAATTCTCACAACACTGTCTTATGCCCCTGAGATGTCAAACCACCTATTAGGGCTACTGTATATTACTATTATCCTTCTCATCTTTCTTATTACTTATTTCCTCATTTTTTATGACTCTAACTTAGTTGTTTGTATGTTACGATTTATGTTGATTGTTTTTACTTAGTAACCTATTATGATTTATGTTGATTGCTTATTTAGTATCCTATTGACTATCCCTGAGGGTTGTAGCTTATGATTTATGATGATTATATTTTATGATTATGATCATGACTTGTTGCTTGTACACTGAGAGCTTATACATCGGAGACAAATTTCTTGTGTGTCCAATCATACTTGGTCAATAAACTATCCCATTCCATTTCATCCTATCCCATCTCTTTCCTTCCCTTCCCGATCCATTCTATCTGTTCTGTTCTGTTCTGTTCTGTTCTGTTCTGTTCTGTTCTGTTCCGTTCCGTTCCGTTCCGTTCCATTCCATTCTATTCTAAACATAGGAGCAAAACGATTTAAAGCATCATAGAGCATTCCCAACAAACCTATTCCCAACAAACCTCCTTCAGCTAAAGTTGACTGGCTCAGACAAAGAGAAGGATCTAGTTCTGGAGCTGTCTGAGGGGGTGAAGAGCCAGGTATTGGGAGCAATTCAGGAGAGCCAAGGCCTGGAGTATTGGCAATGAGAGAGCAGGGAGAAGTGGCATAGGAGGCGCCTGTGCGTCAGTGTCGTTGGACGAATAGCGACCCACAGAGATGGAGATACAGCTGCAGCCGATCAGTGCAGATGAGGAGTTGCCATCCCCAGCCCAATCCAAGGGCCTGTGAACATGCTTTGAGACTGTGGGGAATGCTGGGGGTTGGTTGCGCCAAATAAATAAAACAATTAACCCCCTTCCTGTGTGTGTGTATGTGCTCGTGGCCTGGAACTGGGCGGGTAGGCCTCAGCTTGTGATCCAAACTGGGACCGGGTTTTCTGTGGCTAAGCAAGATGATTGTTAAGGGAGTCATGCTCGATTTTATAACCCTTTTTACTATGGTTATTAAGTGACCCACTGCAGTTGTTAAGCAAATACGGTTTCCCCCATTGCTTTCGCTTGTTGGAAGTCAGCTGGGAAGGTGGCAAAGAGCAATCACATGATGGTGTTACGCTGCAACCATACCAGTTGCCAAGCACCCAAATTTTGACCATGTGTCTGTAAGGATGCTACGACAGTCATATAAGTGCAAGGACCTATTAGGATTTGAGAGGGATCTTGGAGTTTTAGTGGACATTCAGCTAAACATGAGCCAGCAGTATACAACAGCAGCCAAAAAAGCTAATGCAATCCTAAGTTGCATTAACAGGGATATAATCGTGATCAAGTGAGGTACTAATACCACCCTATAAAGCCTTAGTAAGACCACACCTAGAGTACTGCATCCAGTTTTGGTCACCACACTATAAAATAGATGTTGAGACTCTAGTAAAAGTGCAGAGAAGAGCAACCAGGATGATTAGGGTACTGGAGACTAAAACATATGAAGAACGGTTTGAGGAAATGGGCATGGCTAGTCTAGTAAAGAAAAGGACCAGGGGAGATATGATAGCAGTCTTCCAATATTTGAGGGGCTGCTACAGGGAGGAAGGGGTCAAGCTATTTTCTAAAGCACCGTAGGCCAGACAAGGAATAATGGATGGAAACTGAACAAGGAGAGATTTAACCTGGAAATAAGGAGAAACTTTCTGACAGTGAGAACAATCAACCAATGGCACAGCTTGCCTTCAGAAGTTGTGGGATGGTCATCACTTGAGACTTTCAAGAAGAAATTGGACTGCAATTTGTCAGAAATGGTGTAGGGTCTCCCGCTTGGGCGGGGGGGTTGGACTAGATGACCTACAAGGTCCCTTCCAACTCTGATTATCTGTTAATCTGTTAATGGGATTTCTTCCTTCCCTTATCTCAAGTAACAATTGATGTTGTCGAACTGCAAAGTCACTCGGACATCTCATGGTAGAAGAAATGCATTGATCGGGAATTAAGGTAAACGTTCCTATGAAAAAGTAAGAGAAATGATATTTACTTCCCCAGTATCTTACAATTTCACAACCATTCATTGTTCTCAGCAATCTCTATGTATTTTGAACTGGGTTTTTTTTTAAAAATCACCATCAAAGTAGTTTTCTGACTGTCAGGCTAAGATATAGTAAGCAATGGAATGACATATTTGGTTCTCATTCTCTTGAAATAGCAGGTGACCCGCATCATTAAAAGGAGGGGATGAACTGCAAGCCACTGAGGTACCTCTCTAAAAATGTAATGGACTGTATGGAAAGCCTAACTTTGTCTGATATGAGACTTGGGACTTTATCCAGGTAAGAATTCATGCAGCAATGAGCATATATAAGGCAGATGACCCAGAGGAGGGGCAAACTGTTTACCAGCAGATGTGGGTTTCTTTTTTTAAAAAAATCTTCTTTAACTGGTCATGGCAGTGGAAAATACCCTGCTGTTAAATTCATCTGCAATCTACAGTTCTCCCAATCCACGTACAAAAATCCTGACCTTTAAAACAATGATGGAGAAACTCTTTCCCCCGCCTTTCTCCGATATATGGCATTGAAGCTAAGTCTATTTCAGGCTGCAAGGCAATTGTAGCCCTTTTTGTTCCCTATTTCGCATCACTTTTAAGTCTTCTTCTGGCCACTGTGAACCCTTCAGCACTTCTCCTTGTGCAATCATTCGAGTCAAGATCTATGATTTGTGATTTTCAGATGCTTGGCTGAAGGCTGCTCAGGCAGTTTGCAAACCTTAGGCAATCAACAGCAAGGATGAAGCCGAACGATGTTCCACGGTTGCACATTCAATTTGCTATTCCCATGCAAATGAGTGGGTGTTTTCTTATTGCATTGAGGGAAAGGATTGGATGCGCATTGACATGATTCTGCAGTAGCTTAAGTAAAGATGCACCTTTATTTTTTCCTTTGTATCCCAACCCTAGAACAAAACTCCTTGAAAGAAATAGCACTGGTTTTAACAGAATGTAATTCTAGTAATTGTGCTTGGGATTTCTTCCCTGGGTCATCTCATAGAGTGAAAGTCTCAGGTTAGGACAGAGTTCCCCAGCATTTTGAGTTTTGCAGACTGGTGAGGGAAATGGTGCACTTGCCTGTCACTCACACAAATGGAGCGCCTGCCCACAACTCGCCCACTGCTTTCAGAAGTAGGGTGCATGCATGCTCTCCCACCACTTCCGCGGCCCGGTTTTGAAAGCTTCAAGGCCCAGAAGTGGGCTGAGGCCCAGGGGGTTTGGGGACCCCTGGTTTAGGACATGCCTCACTAGCAACTTGAGGTCTTCTAGAATGATCAAACATTGCTATAAGAATGACAAGAGATTGGTACAACGATGCTGTAAGTTATTGGTGGGGCAATGGCCTTGGGCTTTTTACCCTGTAGAAACATAATTTATATTGCCATTGAATTTAGTTAGAGTCGCTTATGATCAGTCATACAGGCGATACATATGTGAGCCTCTGTGGCACAGTGGTTAGAGTGCAGTACTGCAAGCTACTTCTGCAGCCAGCTGCCTATAATTTGGCAGTTCAAATCCCACCAGGCTCAAGGTTGACTCAGCCTTCCATCCTTCTGAGGTGGGTAAAATGAGGACCCAGATTGTTGGGGGCAATAGGCTGACCTATAAATCACTTAGAGAGGGCCTGTATAAAGCACTATAAAATGGTCTATAAGTCTAAGTGCTATTGTTATTGCTAATCCTCTACCTATGACCACAATTGGGACTCAAATTTCCACTGTAAGTTGTTGTGATTATAAAACAAGTTCGACCTGATTTTATGTTAATTTTTATGAGGGGGTTGTTAAACAAATCACACATTCATTAAATAAATCCAGCTTCCCCAATAAGGTTTTGGTTTTTTTTTGTTTTTTTTTGGGGGGGGGGCATAAATTGCCAAAGTGACAAAAAAAAACTTGCAATCACATGACCACAGGGGTAATGCAATGGTTGTAAGTGTGAGCACAAGTCATAAATCACTTTTTCCAAGGCCATTGTGACTTTGAACCATTGTTAAGTGAATGGTCATAAGTCAAGGACTACCTGTGCTTAGAACTGCTTTTTTAAAAAAATCTAACTGCTGAAAAGAATCCAAACAATTTATCAGATATGCTAATATGCATTGAAGGGAAATTTCACGCAAATACAGATGTAGCAATTCAGTGATTCACGGGCCCTGTGCAGATGCTTCTTCTGTTGAGCTGAATCAAAAAGAAGGGGTGTTAAATTCAAGGCCTGGGGGCTGAATCTGGCCCGTGGGCCGGCCTGGAAATAGCAAAGGACTGGTGCCTCTGCCAGCCAAAATAGGGCACTGGGAGGCACGTGCCCCCCTTTGCACCTCATTTTTGGACTGGGCCACCTCCTGCAGCACTCTGCCAGCCAAAACAGGGCACTGGGGACCATGCACCTCTCCTTGCCTCATTTTGGCCAGCAGGGTGCTGCAGAAGGCATCTGTCCCATCTCCCCCTCCAAGCTGGCCCACGGAGAACTACAAGGTTGATCCGGCCCCAGAAGAAATCTAGTTTGACACCCCTGTATTAGAGTGTCTCCCTGATTGTTTGTGACCATTAAAAGATTCTTTGGCCAAAGCACATTTCCCAAGGTGGGTTCTCTCCCTCTCTCCATCCCTCCCTCCCTCTCTCTTTCTTTCTCCCTCCCTCTCCCTCCTCTTCTCTCTGTCTCTCTCCTCCTCCTCCCCCTCTCTCTCCCTCTTTGTTTCTTCCTCTCTCCCCTGCTCTCTCTCTCTCTCTCCTTCTCTCCCTCTCCCTCCCTCTCCCTCTCTCATTCCCTCTCCCTCTTTCTTCCTCCCTCCCTCCCTCCCTCTCTCTCCCTCTTTCTTTCTTGCTCCCTCTCCTTCCCTCCCCTTCTCTCTGTCTCTCCCTCTCCCTCCCTCCCTCCCTCTTTCTTTCTCCCTCCCTCTCCCTCCCTCTCCCTCCCCTTCTCTCTGTCTCTCCCTCTCCCCCCCTCCCTCTCCCTCCCTCTTTCTTTCTCCCTCCCTCCCTCTCCCTCCCTCCCCCTCCCCTTCTCTCTGTCTTTCCCTCCCCTTCTCTCTGTCTCTCCCTCTCCCTCCCTCTCCCTCCCTCTTTCTTTCTCCCTCCCTTTCCTTCCCTCTCCCTCCTCTCTCTCTGTCTCTCTCCTCCTCCTCCCCCCTCTCTCCCTCTTGTTTCTTCCTCTCTCCCCTGCTCTCTCTCTCTCCTTCTCTCCCTCTCCCTCCCTCCCTCTCCTCTCTCATTCCCTCTCCCTCTTTCTCCCTCCCTCCCTCCCTCCCTCTCCCTCCCTCTTTCTTTCTTCCTCCCTCTCCTCCCCTTCTCTCTGTCTCTCCCTCTCCCTCCCTCCCTCTTTCTCCCTCCCTCTCCCTCCCTCTCCCTCCCTTTCTCTCTGTCTCTCCCTCTCCCTCCCTCCCTCTCTTCCTCTTTCTTTCTCCCTCCCTCCCTCCTCTCCCTCCCTCCCCCTCCCCTTCTCTCTGTCTTTCCCTCCCCTTCTCTCTGTCCCTCTCCTCCTCCTCTCCCTCTCCCTCCCTCTTTGTTTCTCCCTCTCTCCTGTGCTCTCTCTCTCCTCTCTCTCCTCCTCTCCCTCTCTCATTCCCTCTCCCTCTTTCTCCCTCCCTCTCTCCCTCCCTTGCTCTCTCCCTCTTTCTTTCTCCTCCTCGTTCCTCCTCCCCTCTCCCTCTTTCTCCTCCTCTCCCTCCTCCCTCCTTTTCCTCCTCCCTCCTCTCCCTCCCTTTTCTCTGTCATTCCTCTCCCTCCCCTCCCTCTCTTCCTCTTTCTCTCCTCCCTCCCTCCCTCATCCCTCCCTCCCCCTCCCTTCTCTCTGTCTTTCCCTCCCTTCTCTCTGTCCCCTTCCTCCTCCTCTCCCTCTCCTCCCTCTTTGTTCTCCCTCTCTCCCTGTGCTCTCTTGTCTCATCTCTCTTCCTCCTCTCCCTCTCTCATTCCCTCTCCCTCTTTCTCCCTCCCTCTCCTTCCCTCCCCTTGCTCTCTCTCTTTCTCTCTCTCGTCCTCTCCCTCTCCCTCTTTCTCCCTCCCTTCCCTCTCCCTCTTTCTCCCTCTCTCTCTTTCGCCCCTCCCTCTTCTCTCTGTCTCTCTCTCCCTCTCTCCCACCCTTCACACAGAGGTATATTTTTGGACATCAAAACTTAGCATCTGTTGGCCTCTTAAATGAAAATAGTTCCAAAAGAAGAAATAAGTGGCTGAGATGCTTTCTATATCTAGTTCCCTCATGTGTATTTGGTATAGAATAACATTACCCAAAAACACACAGAGACTGCATCTCATAGCAGTAAGGATAGGACATGGGGAATGTAGCTGCCTTTATACAGAAATGTCACGGTTTTACAAAAGGCAAAGCAGACTTCACATCCCCTCATTTCTTTACAGAGAAAGCTGCTTTGAACACTCTGCAAAACAGAAGAAGGAAGAAACAACATTCAGTTCCTTTCTTCTTCGTGTTTGTTTTTAAATTGCTTCTCACTGCATGCAATAACATTGGAATAAATTTAGGCGGGGGGGTTGTCTCTCCCCCTCTCCATTTTACCCTCCACTCTTTTTGAAGCTCTCCAAAGCCATCCTTGGAAAGCCTCAGTCCTAAAGGTTAGCAGGAGTTGGGAAAATTAATTTAGTATCAAATTCCTTGTTCTGATCTTTTTGGTTTTAAACAATGAACTGAAATGTTATGGCTGGCTAGAATACTGTACTGAGGAACAAAAGGATTAATTATTCCCTAAGTGTAAATTCTCTCATTGCATCCCAGTGGAAATCTTTTACAGATGCATCAATTCATAATGCATTAAACATAATTATTTATGTGGCTTCTGCCAAAATATTTATTAAAAATATAGAGACAAAATTAAATATTTTGGAAGCAATAGTCAATATTGGAATACTGACTTTATTTCTTAATAAAACCTGCTGCATAGCTTTTTTTTTTTTTTTTACTGTAGCATCATAAATATCTTCAACTAATCTTCAACTAACATGATCACCATAAGTAGGATTACTGTGATTTAGATTTCAGAGCAGCAGAAACACGAATGAGAGATATTTTTTAATAATGTGTTAAGTTTGAGGGAGGGAGAAAGTACCAAATGAAGCTTCTCAATTTTATGGTACACTTCTAAGCGGATGTATCCTCGGAATGCCAATTCTAACCTTGACAAAATGCAAGTCTCACGATTAAGGGAATGTATAATAAATGTTCTTCTGTCATTACATGTCAAAATAGCATTGTTAAATCAAGTGTATCTTTCACAAATCCCGACTTAGGGAGATATGTGCTTTATGTTGCTGTAGAAAAATGTATGATTGACTAAAATACATTCTCCATTTCTCTGATTTAAATTGGATTTCCTGATCTCTCATATATTTATGTATGTATGTATGTATGTATGTATGTGTGTATGTGTATGTGTGTGTGTGTATATATATATATATATATGATATTAAGATTAAATTATGATTAAATTATATATCCTAGATATAATTATATAATCTTAATATTTACAATAAATATTGTGTGTGTATTCATTCTTAATATTTATTGGGATTTCATGTCCATTTAATTATTAATACCAGTTGTGTTACAACATTTCTACAAGGTTGCTATGGTTGATCCTTTGCCTGTTGTTGTTTTTCCCACAAACTATTTTCTTTGCAAGCATGAAAGCCCACACTTACCCTTTATTTTGTGTGACAGAGTGTTGAAAAGACATGTGGTTTAGCTATTCACTATAAGGACTCTGATGAACTTCTTTTTCAAATGGACAGTCGTAGGCCTACCAGTTGTTCATACCCATGCCAGAATTTTGTTGTGGGAATGGGAAGTGCTTCAGTGATGAAAAAGGGCAGAGAAAACACACGGGCTTTGCAGTTAGATTTAAAGATGGAGTTGAAGATGACAACTTAGGATCTCCTACCAAAATCTATTTTTAAGTTTTCTGGAAGTTTATGGTTGTCTTCTGTGTTTTTATTTTTCTCAGGGTATTTGTTTCCCTCCTTCCTTTTCCTTTCATTTCTTTTAGTGCTGTATATTTAAAACCCTGCCTTTGTTATCTATATATATAAAAGCAAAATACCACTCACACATCATCACAAAATCTCCAGAACTGTAAAGCCTACAAACTTAAAATTTGGCATGTATGTTCCTCTTGGCTTCTAGGTGCTCACTAAGAAAGGATTTTTCAAAATCGCCATCAAGGCAGTAATATTTCATATATTATTATTAACATAGTCTGATGCTAAGGAGTTCTACTCCCCCTTCCCACCTGAAAAGAAATCTGTTCCAAATGCAAAACACAAGCAGAGGAGAGGATTTTCTGTTTCAGAACACCAAGCAGCTTTAGTACAGAACAGTTTAGCAAAGCCACGCCCAGACTCCTTGCTGTCTCCTTGCTCACACAGCAAATATTCTTTCAGTTTCCAAACAGTCCACAACTCTCTCATACACTGACAGGACGGTAGCCAGATGAATACCAATGGATGCTGGTAGGCAAAGGCAGAATTTTCCCCCTTATTTTCCTCCCCAAAAACTAAGCCCAACCACATGGTCTTGTAGCAAAGCATGGGTATCGAGCTAGTTATTTTTATATGAATGACTCAAAGCGCCAAACATACCTGACTCCTTCCTCTTTCTTCCTCTTGTTCCCACAAGAACAACCCTGAGTGATCAATTGAACTGAGAGAGAGAGAGGGAGGGAGGGAGGGAGGGAATGAGAGAGAGAGAGAGAGAGAGAGCACCCAAAGTCACTTTTGGCCAAGAGCGAACTAGAACTCACCATCTACTGGTTTCTAGACCAAAAGTCACTTTTGGCCAAGGGCGAACTAGAACTCACCATCTGCTGGTTTCTAGACCAGTACCTCAATCACTGCATCATACTGGCTCTTTTGTTTTTCTGTTTTCTGAATTTATTTTATGGTTATCAGGCAGCCAAGCATGGTGACATTACTACTTTGTAAACATTCTCCATGGTTCTTAGTTGTTCTTGCATTGTGATGTAGAAAAGCTTCATGGAAAAGTTTCTTCGTTACATTATCTCTTCATGGGAAGTCAGCAAACATGGGAGAAATAGATTATGCAATAGAGGACAAGGCATTTTGTATCTATAGCTTTTGATCAGCAGGATCCAAGGTCACATCCATAACCATTAGAGGAAACTTTTCATCTGCTTAACAAATATTCAAGTCAATTTCTTTTCTACCATGCTAAATACAAACGCTTGTATATATGGGTGGGTGGGTGGGAATGCAGAAGAAATGCTCAGCATAGAGGATGTCTGTGGCTAAAATCTTCCTTTAAGATGCCCAGGGAAGTCCCTCAGAAAAGCAACTTCTTACTTAACATGAAAACAAATAAACTTCCAACAGCAAATACTGTTTTCACTTTCCAAGCAGCCCTCAAAAAGATTAATATTTTCTCCAGCAGTTGTTTGACTTTCATAGTTGCAGTAGAAGATCAAGCACTCCTTTAGTTCTTCTAAAAAATGTGTGATTTAAGTACCTACGTGTTGTTATGCATAGCTGTTCTTGCATTCCCTCTTGGCTGTTGTGGAGATATGTCCTTAATTTTCCAGAGTGTTAACCTGCTCCCACCTTTATGTAGAAATGCAAAACCTAGTCCTTGGGAACAGTAACTTAGATGCTTTGCTTCCAAATGAGTGGACATTTACACCATTCCCATTGAAGCTGTAAAGCATTTAAACTAGGAGAGATTTGGTATAATTGAAACTATCTTTAAAAAAAAAAAACCTTACTGAGTAGATCTACTCCCACCTTGCCAGACATATATATTGACCTAATTTGCTCAAGATACCAACTGAATGTAGCCGAACCTCATATATATCAGTAGGAACCAGCAAATTCTATCCCCATTTTTCTAATTAAAAAAAAAAAAAACAATTTGTATGCCTGTGTTCTTGTGCCTGTGTGAGTGAAACAAGGTGCAGTTTGTTTTGTGTTACTCTAGGGCCATCGCTGCTGCTTGCCTTCTTCGGATGGGGTCTATTTAATCTCCTGTAGTGTGAGAAATTATGTTCAAAGTCTCTGTGATCCTGTGTCCACAGTAACTTATGCAAGTAGCGACAAGTACATGCCATAAGGTCTTGAGATTGTATCTGCAATGTGTTATTGCAAGCAGCTGATCAAGAGAATATGAAAGAGAAACATTATTTTCAGGCGTGAAAAACTATCACCTTTATCAAATCATTTATTTTGCATTTCTCCTTGGATACTGTAGCCTTTTTTTTTAAATGATAAGTTTCAGAATTTAAAATTCTAGTATTCAATGAGCACATATGTGTGGGGTCTGATATACCATTATTATTAGTGCAATTATATTTTGTTTTGTAGTTGGCTGTACACTGCCCTGAGTCCTTCGGGAGAAGGGCGGTATATAAATAAATAAATAAAAATAAATAAATAAATAAATAAATAATATTTTGCATTAACCTCGGATTTGTAACATTTTTTGTTACATTGGCTATAAACTTCCAAGAGTTCTTTTGATAACAGCAGAGTAGGAGTGTGGTACATAAATAAATATTTAGATAATGCAAACCATGATCCTTAGCAAGTGCATAAAAAATAATGACACTATAGGAGTCCTTTGTAAATTTGTTATACACTTATGCTATGTTTGGTTCTTTTCTTTAAAAAATCTATTTTTTTCATATAAACACTAGCATTGCCAGTTTTCAATTTGTTATGGGATTGTTATTATTATTCAAAATAATTTGAAGTATAAACTCAGATAATCCAATAGAATATTAGTGATCATGGATCATATGAATAATGCTACAAGCAGAATTGTACCATCACTTTTGGCCTTGTAGTTATATTGGACACAATTGTATATAAGCATGGCAAGCTGTATTTTTTTCTAGCTTATATCTCAGTTTATTAAACATATTAATGACAACTTGCAACTAAAATAAAGACAAAGATTATGAAACAACACAAGTAATTACCAAACGTTTTAAAATGCTTAAAAGTCAGTGAATTATCAGAACAACAGCATCAAAATTAGAATAGAATGATATCAGAGAAAGAGCTTGGGCACACTGAATGTTCCATCAATATTTAGGACTATTATAATATACCATATATGGAGATGCACATCCAATATTGTGGTTTGACAATCCAATTATATGGCTTTCTTTGCATCCTCATGAATGTACTCCCATTCTTTAAGATTTTCAGCCAAACTTCTTTAGGATTTTCATTCTGGTTTTCATTCAGCATTTGTCACAACTCAGAATCAACTAATCCAATTTAATACAGAATCCATTCTCTCCCCCATTTTGAATTAGCTCTTTAAAATTCTTGGATGAGTTAAATAAAAAACAATCTGTTTTCTAATTATAACTCAAATATAGTAGCAATAGCACTTCTACGGTATACTTTACAATGCTTTACATCCCTCTCTAAACAGTTTATAGAATCAGCATATTGCCCCAACAATTTTGGCTCCTCATTTTACCCACCTCAGAAGGAGGGAAGGCTGAGTCAACCTTGAGCCTGGTGAGATTTGTGCTGCCAAATTGCAGGCAGCCGGCAGACAGCAGAAGTAGCTTACAGCACTGCATTCTTAACTACTGTGCCAATGAGGCTCCTTAGCTCCTTAATAGTAGTTAACATTTTTAGAATACTTTTTAATGTTTTCTATTTTTTGTTTATAGTATAGCACTATATGGGACATTTACACCTTAATAAGGACTCCGATTGTTGGGGGCAGTATGCTGACTCTGTAAACCACTTAGAGAGGGCTGTAAAGTGTTACTGCTATTGCTAATGGGTTTCATATAGTATATTTCTCAGAAAAAATATTCACTGTTCTATTAATCTAAACCTCAGCAGGAAATAAGGTGACAATGGGCCAAATTACACAAGCATTTTTTTGCCATCATTGTGAAATCTAAGTCAAGAAGCACGAAACATACTATTAAAATGATATCACTTCCCCCACAATACTTTTTAATGATTTTTTTAAAAGCAGATTTTGGTTTCTATACACCAAAGAATAAAGTTGCTATGGCTCTATCTGAAGGAAATGGCTTCAGAGTCTACCATGATTGATGGAAGAAGGAGCCGAGTTGATCTGTCTCCTTCACAAGTGGGGCTGGGACAGTCACATCTCTTTCAAGTATCCTAAAAGCACAGGAACCTTTGGGCAAAAAGCTGCCCAATAAAGCCAAAAATAAATAAAAAGCAAAGCAAAGAAATTCTTCACTCATGCGATTGGTGTCAACGTAAGGTTGGTTTCTTTAAAAATGTTGCTTAAAATATGTGCTGTGCTCTGGAGGAAAATTATTTGGAAGTGTATTATTGTGAAGAAGAGGTACAATTGTAAATACCTGCACGGTTAATTTGAAATCTTGATTTTGCTCATTCACAATTAGCGGTCCTATAATTCTCCTACAATTACAAGTCTAGAGTTCCTGTTCCTCTTTGAAAGACAGTAGCTGCTAAGCCGCATTCACCGTATCCAGCGCAAGTCATCCGTTGCATTTTGAAAAGATACCTCCACTACAGGGCTTCACAGACAAAAGTGGCTCCAGAATGGCAAATGCAGCTCATGGCAAGGAGATTGGGGTTAAATTTCCCACATTCTGCCTGGTGCAAAGGAACCTTTTCTCATTATCTATTTGGCGGTATGTAGCATTGCATTTGTTGGATGTTTGTTGGATGTTTGTGATGATCAAGAAGTGAAACACTCCTGGTTGCAGCTGAGTGGAATCCACTGGGTCTAATGCTTCAGGAGGGTAGAGACGCACATTCTTAAGTCTTCTCTAAATGCCTTGTAGTCAAAAGATAATGAATTATTGAAGCAAACATTGAATACCTCTGCATGAGAATTCTATACCGATTTGAAGGAACTTGACCTCTAGATCCTTATTGTATAAGAGCTCAGCTGATTTATTTCTGGCTCAGGCAGGATATGCTTGAAACTGTACCAGTTAAAAATTGTGTTTGCATTTGTGGGGTTTTTTTTCCTGGTCCTGGGACATTATTCCCCGTAGAGGGCATTCTTGCCTCTTCTCTTTCTACACTTGAACTTCGGGCTCTAAAGGGCGTTTCTTGAATCCCTTTCACTGCTCCAGGCAAAACAAATAAGTTGCCTCTTTTCCACTTAGAAACAGACAACAAATTGTGTCAGATTACTCTTCCCCCTTCTTTTCTTACATTCCCTTTTGTAGAAGTAAAGGGTCTTCTTTCAGGATTTTCAGACACTTCTTGCAATGGGACTGTGACTTTCATTATTTCCTGCACTGTGGATTTTTTCCCCCTCCAAATGGCTTTTTCATTTGGGAACTGAAAATGGTGAAAGATGAAAGTATTCCACCATTTATTCCCTAGACATTTGTGTGAATCATAAGTGTAGGTAAGAGGTGAGATCTTTCCATCCCCTCTCTCAGTCTAATATACAATCCATTGAAAACAACAACAGCAACAACAACTCATGCAAACCAGCTGTAGGTTCTGCACTCCTGAAAGCAACGAGAAAGATGCAAGAAAAGCAGTGGTGAGATTCAAATTTTTTTTACTACTGGTTCTGTGGGCGTGGATTGGTGGGTGTGGTGTTGCTTGGTGGGCATGGCAGGGTAAGGAATACTATAAAATCCCATTCCCCACCCCACTAACCTGCTTTCCAGCTCTGTTCTCCGGTGCAGGGCAACCAAAGAAGCCGATCAGTTGGGACTCAGGAGGCAGAGAATAGAGTGGGGCGGGGCCAGTCAGAGGTGGTATTTGCCGGTTCTCTGAACTATTTAAAATTTCCGCTATCGGTTCTCCAGAACTGGTCAGAACCTGCTGAATACCACCTCTGAAAAAGGGTGTTCTCATTTGTCTCATCAGGGCTATGTGATCAAAGCTTCAGTTGTAGCACCTAAAATACTGCAATGGTGAGTGCAGGGACCTGTAGTTTTAAGGGTTACTCCAAACATTTTATAAGACATTTCCTAGACTTTTGGAAGCGTAGCAGAAACAATTATTCCTTGACAATCGAGGTATCTTCTTTGACCTAATTTGTTGAACAATCAATCTGCTACCTCGGTGTGCAGTGACCACATGGGAAATGAATACACATTACTATGTCGAAGGAAGTGTGATGGGATCATTATATTGTGTGCTCAGTCTGCAATTCAGAGTGCATCAAAGTGAGTGGACAAATGTACTCCCCCTTTCATATCTGCACCATTACCTGAACAACTGACAGAATTATGAAAGCATTGTTTCCTTTGACAGCCAGCAGTGATTTGTGATCGCTCTGCAATGGCAGCTATTACAATTCACCTTGACTGCAAACCACAGTCCAATTTCCTAGGAATAAACAGCCATATTCAATGGCATGTCTTCTGCACAGCATTGCACAGCGAGCTTCCTAACTTTTCAAGGCACAATAATTTGAGTGGATATCGCTTTCCTAGCTCATTAAGAAAATTAGAGAAAAAAGTGAATCTAGTTTTTCTCCTTGATTTTTTTGCTTGTTGGAAGCCAAGCTGGGAAGGTTAGAAATGATGATCGTATGACCCTGGTGGGACAGTACAACTGTCATAAATAAATGTCAGTTGTCAAGTGCCCAACTTTTAATCACATGACCATAGGGATGCTGCAACAATTGTAAGTTCATTTTTTTACCGTGTCGTACCTCTGAAAAGTCCCTAAATGAATGGTTGTAAGTCAAGGACTACCTGTAAACGTAGACAAAGCAAAACAAAGCCCTGGTCTTGAAAAGTTAAAAAACATTGACCTAAGCAGATTATAAACTATATAATATAGTATATAATATAATTTTAGCAAAGTCATCCGTGGATTATCTTCATGATCAATTCTTAATGAATGACTGAAATAGATTTATAAGGAATAAATCTCACAAAGAGCTGCTAAGGGATTGATTTTCAAATCCTAAGTCATCATCCTAGAGTGTTTCAAGAGACCCTGCTTCACTTAATATAAGATTTTTATAAAGTAACACTGAGGAAATTGCTCATTTCTAAATGGATGTGCGCTGTTCTTCAAATCCCGTTAATGATCCTTAGTGTGGAAAGTTAGATAGTTATGAAGAAATGATGGAACTTGATTCATGTGAAACTTTTGACCAATCATTTTACTACTTATTTTTGAGGAAACACTACCTTGGTGTCTATGAGTTTGGGGTGATGCATCTATTGGAAAGAATAAAGAAAATATGGAGTAAAGATTATAAAGAATGTAGGAATACGTAGAACTTTACTGTGAAAACAATCCCTGTGGCAACATTTTGGGGAGCAGAGATAAACCTGTGTTTCCATCTGTCCTGTAGATAGTTTGCAAATGTGAAAAATGTGTCCCTTACTTTACAATTTAATTCTTAATTAATTAAGAATTAATTCTTAATTCTTTTCGTGAATTAAGGCTTCTAGTACATACGATGGCTTAACAGAAATTATTTTAAATCGCCTCCCCCTCCCAATATATATATTGATAGTTGTAAGTTGTCAATGAACCTTTTGTTCTTGTTAGCCAGTAATTGATGAGTGAAAAGAAAGAAGTCAGAATGATTTAGTTGGACATAACAGCCAAGAAAGTGAAAGGGATTGAAATATGGCAATGGTGGCTTACCATTTACTGCCAACAAGAGGAAGCTACAAGAAAGGAATCTCAAACAGGTTCTGCAGTGCTCACGAAATGCATGAAGTCTCACAATGTCTAATTTATTATTTTTACCCTGTTCTGTGACATGGAAAAGTTCATTGGGGAACCACCTGCCTCATTTCTGTATACAGCTTGGCTGCAACGAAAATAATTGAGCTGACTAGAATTTACAGCACAGGTTGAATTCTTTTCTTCTTTTTTCTCTTGAAATAACACGAGACTATTCAATCTTTCTCACTCCTTTTTTTTAAAATGTATTAAATTTTCTTGCTCTGATTTTAGCAATTTATTTAATTTGCATTAATTTTTGTCACCTAATCCAGTGGAACGGTATCCTGAAAAGTAAGAAATACAGTTCAAGTCCATTCTTCCTTGTTTTTTTTTTTTTCTATCCAAGTTATTCCTTTCTTTCCTCCAAAGTAAAGTTTGTTTTTCAACTCAGCCTGTCTTGTGGCACTTTCCTTTCCTTAATTATTTATCCACATATTATTCAAATTAGTGGCAATTGATTAGATAAGAAAAAGTTGCCGTGTTGAGTGGTCCTCTCTTAAAAGCCATTCCTCTTTGGGTATACACAACACTATCTGGATTTGAAAAAAAAATAATTTACACATTGATGTTACTCTTCTGACCTAGGCTTCCTTAGAAAGTATAAAACACAATCTTCGTCCCTGAAAAACCTCTTTTATTTCCATGGCTGTTATGCAGGCTGTTTATTTTCACAGCCTGCAAGGCTTCACAAATAGTCTTGCAGGGGAATGTTTATAAACACCCACCTTATCATACTTGGAATGCTGCCAGAGAACTAATTGCCAAACACAGGACACAGAATCAAACAAAACTTTTCAAAGCTTGAATCGATCGAACAAACTAATTGCTTCTTGCAAAATTCCGGTGGCCAAGTATGATTGGACACACAAGGAATTTGTCTCGGTATAAATACTCTCAGTATACATAAAGAAAAGATACATTAGTTAAGAATCAAGAATCATAATGTACAACATTTAATGATAGTCATAGGGTACAATCAACAATCAAATCATACTAGGAAACAGTCAATATAAATTGTAAGGATACAAGGGACAAAGTTACAGTCCTACAATCACAAGTGGGAGGGGATGGGTGGTAAGGAGTGATGAGAAGATTAGCAGTAATAGTAGTGCAGACTTTGTAATAGTTGAACAGTGTTGAAAGAATTATTTGTTTGGCTTTCTGGAAAAAACTGTTCTTGAATCTAGTTGTTCTGGTGTGCAGTGTTTTAGAGCGTCGTTTTGAGGGAAGGAGTTGAAACAGTTTATGTCCGGGATGTGAGGGTTCTGTAAATATTTTCACAGCCCTCTTTTTGACTCATGCAGTATACAGGTCCTTGATTGAAGGCAGGCAGGTGGGTGGTAATTGTTTTTTCTGCAGTCCTAATTATCCTCTGAAGTCTATATGTGTCCTGTTGGGTTGCAGAACCAAACCAGACAGTTATAGAGGTGCAGATGATAGACTCAATAATTCCTCTGTAGAACTGTATCAGCAGCTCCTTGGGCAGTTTGAGCTTTCTGAGTTGGCGCAGAAAGAACATTCTTTGTTGTGCTTTTTTGATGATGTTTTTGATGTTAGGTGTCCATTTTAGGTCATGTGATATAGTAGAATCATCTCTGAGATATGGCCTTACTCCTGAGTCGACCCTGCTTTGTCAATTGTTCTTGTCTTCTGGTAGCCCTGCACATGCACAAGCTGGGAACCGGTTCCAGAAATTCCCCCACCTCACTGCTGTCTGAGTCTGAAGGCAGCTGATGACTGCCAGCCTGCCCTGGCTCCATCCCTGCCTCTGATGCAGAGCCCTCATCCGAGCCCTCTTCAGCCTCCAAAACTGGCCCAGATTCCTCCCCAACCTTCTCACTACTGTCTGACTCTGCTACCAGCTCCATCAGCCACTGGCAGGCCACAACAGTTACTGATTCATCTACTTATAAACATTGACTGCAGTTCAACTAAACTTGGTTATTCCTGGATTTTTTTCAGAGTTTCAATTGTTCTCTGGATTTTAGATCCTGACCACTGACAACAATGTCTATATTGGTCAGTGTGGCCTTCAGTGGTAATTTTCTGCATGCTTATTTTTGCACAATCTGCATATGAGAAAGGTTGATGTCCTAGATATACTCCTTCGCAGATATTACATAGTAGACAATATTAACCCCATCCCCAAATAATCCTTCAGTGTAGCTAAATGATTAAAGTCTCACATTCTTACTGACACACTCGTTTAGTGTATGTAGAATCATTCTTATAACTGGAGATTGTCTAGAACAGTGATGGCTAACCGTTTTGGGCTCCTGTGCCATAAATTGTGCGCGCACTTGCACGCTCGCGCTCGTGTGCCAGCACCAAGAAGGCAATACATGCCCCCCACGCCCCCTACACATGTGCACGCAATCCCCACCCACCCCCTTACCTGCACTGTGCCTCAGAGCTGATTTTCGGCTGGTTTGAGCTCTTTTTCGGCCTCTCAGAGGCTTCAGGAAGGCTTCTGCAGGCTTCTGCAAGCTTTTCAGGCTAAAATCTAGGCCCGTTTCATCACTTCCGGTATTTCTGGAAAAACAGGAAGTGATGAAACAGGCCTACTTTTCATCCTGAAAAGCCTGCAGAAGCCTGCAGAAGCCTTCCTGAAGCCTCTGAGAGGCCAAAAAAAAAAGCCTCAAACCAGCTGAAAATCAGCTGTGAGGTGCGTGCATGCACAGTGAGGTAAGTTTGCCTGCAGCTCACGTGCCAGCACAAATGGCTCTGCATACCACTTGTGGCACACGTGCCATAGGTTCGCCATCATGGGTTTAGAAGTATGATTTTCTAGTTCTTCTCACATATGGCATAATCTAGAACAGTGGTCGCCAACCAGTGGGCTGAGGACCACTGGTGGTCTGTGAGAAAATTTTGGTGGTCCACAGAGAAATGTCACCCCCATAAAGACTCATTTCTGGCGGAGTTTGGAGGAGAGAAAGAAAGACTTCTGCTGCTTTCCTTGCATGAAGCCAAAAGTCAGTATGTATGTATGTAAGTATGTATGTATATATGTATGTATGTCTCTCTCTCTCTTTCCCCCTGAGAATGGAGCTGAAGATGGTATCCTGTGATCTCAAATAAAGAATGATCGATCGGTAGGAAAATGGGGTGGGGAATTTTCCTGCAGACTTTTTTGGGGATTTTCTCTGCTTTCTGCAGAGACCCTGGGAAAACGCCAGCAAGCCACCATCAGTCAAAATTCATACTAGTGGTCCGCGGGATTTAAAATTATGAGTTTGGTGGTCCCTGATGGACAAAAGATTGGCGACTCCTGATCTAGAAAGAACTGGATTTTTTTTCTTGATAATGAGAACTTACTCACATCTTTACTACTTATTTTTCAAAATATTTTCTTGAACTCCAAAATGCAGTAGGCTGTACTCTGACCTAAAAAGCATGCCTTACTTTTGAAAAGGGACTTTATTTCACTGACAATTCCTTCCACTACCCCAGCTTATTTGATCGTTACTTGCCAAAATGACAGAACAGACATGTTGCAGCCCAGATGCTGGTTAAATATTTCAATATTCACTGATGGACAAAGTAGCATGAAGAAATTTAATATATCTTCAAACATAAGAGCATGAAGGGCTTTGTAAAAGGTAAATGCATTCTTAATTAACTTAAGTCGATGCACACAGTAGAAGTTCTTTTTTTGCCTATAATGAGCCTATAATAATCCTATAAACTAATAGGTGAAGGTAGATTTCCTTTCCTTTCCTTGCTGGAACGTCATTATATTTTTCTTAATCTAGTACAATCCTTTCTTTGTATACCCAAAATAGGTATTGTCAGACCTAGAATCTTAGGGTTTTATTCATTTAATACTATTAACCTGGCTCACAATTTAATGCCTTTTGGGGGTTCACTCACACAATTGCAGGATTGATGTTGGACTTGTGAGGTGAACCAGATAGGAATGAAAACCAGATAATTCTACTTTACTGTAAAAGTACATTAGCAGAATATTGCAAGTCTGAAAGCATAATTCTCCCCCTCCCACACCATTACCGTTACAGCCTGAGAAACTAGGGAGGGTTTCTTCTGAGCTTCTTGCACTACCCATTATCCAACTGAGGGCTATGCTGTTTTTCCTCTGACTGTTCCCAGGCAGCATCTCTTTGCTTGGATTCCCAAGGTCTTTCTCACATGCCATTACACACATCCAAATATAACTACCTATATGTTTATTTTATTTATTTATTTTATTTATTTGTCAAGCAGGTATTAGATAACAGGTATAAGTATAAGCATGGTTATGAATACATGAAATGGATACAAATAAAAAAGAAACAATAGGACAGAGACGGTAGGCATGTTGGTGCGCTTAT
The DNA here is from genome assembly GCA_023653725.1 of Bungarus multicinctus. Taxonomy (NCBI): domain Eukaryota; kingdom Metazoa; phylum Chordata; class Lepidosauria; order Squamata; family Elapidae; genus Bungarus; species Bungarus multicinctus. Next base: position 51,263,745 of record CM042842.1, on the reverse strand, counting down.
GCACGCCCCCTACAGACCTCTTAGCAAAGGGGTGAAGTCAATAGTAGACAGTCTAAGGTTAAAGTTTTTGGGGTTTGGTGAAGAAACCACAGAGTCAGGTAGAGTATTCTAGACATTGAGCACTCTGTTGCTAAAGTCGTATTTCCTGAAATCAAGTTTGGTACAGTTTACCTTGAGTTTGTATCTATTTTGTGCTCTTGTATTGTTGTGGTTGAAGCTGAAGTATTCATTAACAGGTAGGACATTGCAGTAGATAATTTTATATACTACACTTAGATCGGACCAAAGGCGGTGTAGTTCTAGGTTTTCTAGGTCTAGAATTTCAAGTCTGATGGCATAAGGTATTCTATTATGAGTAGAGGAGTGAAGAACTCTTCTCGTGAAATATTTCTAAACTTTCTCAACTGTATTAATATCTGTTATGTAATATGGATTCCAGACTGATGAGCTATATTCAAGTATTGGTCTAGCAATGTTGTGTATGTTCTAGTTAGTAGTGTGATATTACCGGAGAAAAATGTACGCAGGATTAGGTTAACAACTCTTAGTGCCTTTTTGGCTATGTAGTTACAGTGGACTCTAGCACTTAGATCATTAGAGATGAGTATTCCAAGATCCTTTACAGAGCTTGGATCCTCAAAAAGCTCTCTTGACTATTCAGCTTGTATTTTATTTTCCGATTTTTTTTTTGCCCATATGTAAACGGTAAGTACATGCAGCTGTAAATGTCAAGATGAAGAGAGAATTGTTTCCAGCAAATATGGCTTTTGTGTTATGTGTATGCATCTTTTGTAGAGATTTTCAGAAAGTTGTAATGGGGATAGCATCTCATTTGAGCTTCACGGACATACCCCCCCCCCTCCCCATAGCTTTCTTAGAAAAGATATGCAATTGGTTTGCTAAACTTTTTCTCTGGAATTTTAAAAAAATATCATAGTCCTGCTTACTTTCCTGATATTGTCAGGAGGTGTAGTCTCCCATCCAAGTCCTAACCAAACCTACTTCTGTATAATTTGCAAGCTCAAAGTCAGCCAGGCTTTGCTGCCATCTGCTGAGATCTGCAACAAGTAGCCTTTAGAAACACTAGAGAGCAGCAATCTAGTCTTTCTTGGGTAACATATGGTTGAACAGCATCTCAAACAGGAAGGAATAGAGGACGCTAAGAATAACAGAAAGAGAAAAGTATCGCTGACATGCACCTGAGAGAAGAAGAAATGACAAGTACAGTTTTGGTGCTGAAGGAAAAAAAAATCTGAAATAGATATACATGTCACTGAGGTGCAGTGATATTTTTTGATACTGCTTTATAAATTAATCCTTAGACTTGTATTTCTGAATCACTGCTGTGGTACCTATCTCTGTGCCTTCCCCCCATCCTTTGTTTGACAAATAACAGCATAGTTAAGTTAGTAGATGTATTTCCTAAACTCTTCTGTATGGGTGCTATTAAGTTGTCGGTGGGAGTATTACATTCCTTAAGTCACAGAACTGAGTTCTTTACATTATCTTGATTCCCTGGAATCATTCAACCAATTCTGTATTTGCAAAACAGGATGCAACTTGACATATGTGGATATTTTAGGCAACATAACTCCACCTAACTGATTCCAAATTATTTATTAGGTAAAGTCTAGACTAGTGAAGATTGAAAGAAAATGATTCCCTTATGTGTGGTTTGTAACAGCAGCTTAAGAGGGAATGAGAAGGGATTAACATGGACTATGCTCTACTATATAGGCCCGGAAAGCTGTTGTCCTCCAGTTATTTTTGATTTCATATTTCCTGATTATTGGCCAGCTATGGCTACCAACATTCTCCCTAGGAGTTGTGGTAAAGCAGAGAAGCAACATGCTTTTCTCATTGTTGTGGTACTCAATAAGTGTTCAAGCTCCTCTCTTACCATTCGAAGCTTGCTGTCATCACTCATCAGCCTCTCTTAATGGATGGAATGCAGCAAACAGTGATGAAGAGTTGAGACAATAATTATAAAAGCAAAATTCTAAATACAAAGCAGGTATAAGGGGCGTGCATAAGTACACAATCGTGCCTACTGTCCCTGTCCTATTGTCCCCATTTATTTGTACCTATTTCCTGTATTCTTACTCATGTTTATACTTATATTATCCTGTAAGTCATTGACAAATCAAATAAACAAACAGACAAACAAACAAATAAATAAAAGGCATGGTAAGAATGTAGGATATATTGATTCCACTTACCAACTGAATCTTGCTGAGATCTACTTAAGTCATTGAAGTTTGATATAATTCTATTCAAAGCAGAATGTAGAGGTATCACTTTTCTAGATGCATTTACTTTTGCTATCATGTATTTGGGGGCGTTCCAAATTCTTTATACAAGTTAGATACAGACCTGGCCAAATTCTCTTTAGCTCTTCTACATCTTGTCCTGAGACTTTTCTTCTTCCAGTTTAGAGGAGTCTTCTGACTTATTCATCATTTCTCCTTTGGGTGTTTTAGGAAACAACTCTCACTACATTTACCAAGGCATGAAACTATATATGAACTTAAAATTAAAAACGGAGCTCCCAAAAATTATTATTCAACCTTGAAGGAATAAATCACATCTGATTGGCAGTATTGTGAATACTTTTTTTTTTACAAAGCATCAAGAACAAAACCTTTCCATTAATCTGCTCATATTTTCTAAACTTACTTCATTTATGACCTTTCAAAACTGTTTCTTGACAACATAAACATATAAATTGTTTGTATTGTAGGGTTTTTTTTTACTAGAACTCCCTCGTATGTATGTATGTATGTATGTATGTATGTATATATGTATGTATGTAACATACAGTAATATTTCAACTTACTTTCCTCTGGTAGTTGCTTTGAAATAAAAACATTTCAGAAAACATAAAAATTTAGGGTTTGATCTTAACTCTTTAAGATTTTGGAGTAGTCTCTCCAACTGTAATGCTTGTCTGGAATGCTTTTACTGAAAGCAAATATTCAGGCTGTTAATGTCATGATTTAAATGCAGTGATAATTATGTAAGACAGGGGTGTCAAACTTGCGTTGTAACAGTGTTGTCACGTGATGTATTGTGACTCCCCCCCTCTGCTAAACCAGGCTTAGGCGTCACTAGTGCATGATGTATCCAGTCTGAGGGCCGCGAGTTTGACACATTTGATGTAAAATATGCATGCCACAACCCCAATACCCATATTTCCCGGCCTTGACAGATTGAATGCCTGATTCTGAGGAGAATTTCTACTCTCCTTCAGTTGTGTAGACCCCTCCATACGAACAGAAACTCTGTACCAAGGTGTTAGGAGTGGGACATAACGCACCATAGTTGTCCAAGCATCTTGTCACATTTGTAAGAAAGCTGAACACGATTTCGTTCATTTAATGGTTGGAATCAGAACAGAGCTACTCATGTATGAAAGATAGTTCTCACTTTGCACTGTAGAGTAGAAGGTTATAGCTGACTGCTAATTCTGCAAATCTTTTAATATTCTTCATAAATTTGTGATCCACACAGTAATCTTTTGCTTTCATTCCAAGGTCAATAGAAGAGTTGTTGCAGGATTCCTAACAAATCTTCAAGCAGGATAGGATGGAAGTAGAAATTGATTGTTCAGTGTTAAAAAAAAAATGTGAGGATGTACAAATGTCTGCAATCACTGGAGAATGTATGGATGTGAATGAATAAATTTCCACTATTGGATACTGCAAAATTTCTCTTGATCTGGTTGGGAAATCATCCTACTGTAATTCTCAAGAAATATTCCAAATCCTCTCTTGAAGTTTCCTCTGACTAAGTATAAAATCTAAGTTGGTCAAGGTTCTGGAATCAGGGATACAATAGCTGATTTCTGAATAATCTCAAAATAATGATGAATCATGTGAAATAGAAGAAAGAAATGCAGATAAAAGAGAGAAGAAGCAATTCTCCACCTTTATTTGATTGATTTTGAATGGCTTTTAAGAATATAATAAGCTGTGGAAAAGAATTGGTCACTTCCCAGATAGAGAAGATATACAGAAGAGAAAAATAACTCAAAGCTAAGTTGTTTCTTTGATATTAAGGACCACAGAAAGCATAAATAATTAGAAATGAGAGTGTTTCTAACAGATTATTTTAAAATGTTGAAAAACAGTATATGGAAATTACAACATAATGAGTTGAAAAAGAGATTTCCTCATTAGATGATTACCAAACTGGTCTATATGGACTGTAATTTTTAAGCACTTTAAAAATTTTTATATATATTCTTAAATCACATATTTCCTCCTTATATATTCAGGCATACAATGCGATCTGTATTTTTAATTTCTGTTATAAGAAGAGAAAATTTATATACAATAAACCATACAGAATCTTTATCCTCTAATTATTTGGAAGCAACATAAAATTGCTTCTCTAAAGGTTTTACAACTAGAGGCATCATATTAACAACTACACCAACAACCTTAAAATAAGATTTTGATTGTTATTTAAATTTGCCACCAGAAATCTTGAATTGTTGTTTTGAGCAAATCCATAAGGGTGCTTTAGCAATAGAAATTAGCATTGCGGTAAAATTCGGTCTGTTGATTTGACTTCATGCTGGACTCTGTACAGACTGTATCATTTCCACTTCACTTCACTGCTGGTGGAAAAGCTTTTTTCATGGTTTATTTAGCAGAAAGTCATTTTGATTAGCAAGATGAAAAATACTTTACAGCTGTTTGCAAGTATTGCCTCTGTTCTGTTGGTGGATTCAGTGTTGCAACAACAGGCCTGCGAAAACTGAATGGAAATTGAGTGGAGAGGATACCTGGATAATCTTCAGAGGCCTTGTCATGACAAGAGAAAGCAATATCATGCTATTTTAAAATATGTGATGCCTTCTCCAAATGTACAACTGAATGCTTTCTTTTAATCTCATCTACCATATCTTTATGAGGAGATTTTCTTAAAAGTGGGAAAGCTGCAGGCTAGACAAGATGGGGTGGGGGGGAGATAATGCATAGGAGCAACATAGAGTCTGGATTCGTATTGTGTCATGCCCCTGGTGGAGACTGACTCTGGGGAGAGGAGGAGCAGCCAACAGGGAATGGAAGTGTGGCTCCAGAGGTTGTGGAGGAGGCTGGGGAAGGGCAGAGGCCGGCTGGGTAGTCAGAGGAGGACCCAGGCCCATCCCCTCTCCATCCTAGGGCATGCAGGGAAGAGAGAATAAGGGAGAGATGTGGCCTATGTGGGAGGAGAGGACTTTGATCTTCTTCATGGGCTGCAGCTGTGACAACTGAATAAGAGGACGGACATGCGTACGGGCGAACGCTGGAAACAAAGCGTGGAAATATCTCTAGTTTATGGTTCCTCTCTGAGTTTGGCATCCTTCCCAGTGTGTGTTCTGTTATCTGTGGACGTCCTCCAGCCCTTATCTTGCCTGGTTTGTGTTGTTTTTCCCCTGCTTCTTGTAACTGCTTGTGTGGGAGTTTTTTGTCTTCTGTCAAGGATATTTGGAGCTTGGAATCAAAATGAAGGAATAAAAGGGGCTTCACCGGGTTTTTGTGACTGTGTTTATTTTGTATCCCCTCGCTGGGTCGTCACATATTGTATGGCATTTGACAGGGGAGTCCTGTGGATGGTGTTTGGTGTTTCTGTATTTCTTGTAAATTTGTTTTTTTTAGCTAGCCAATAAAGTTTCAGCTACCGCTAGGGATGGAAGACAAATTAATGTGGCTCTCTTTTTAATGCTAGCCAGACTACTTTGCCTTTCCCAAAAGGATATACCTAGCAGAGCTTGATAATCTTTCAGTTTTGTGCTTTTTCAAATTTTGTGATGCAGTTCCCCAGTCAAAGAACACATATTTGATACGAAGTATACACAAAAAATGGATTGCTCCCCAGAAAGTGCCTGCCAAAGTGTGTATGCTATGGCTTATTGAATTTCTTTTTTTCTTTTTTAAAAAGAAGCGTAAATATAATTTCCGTAGGAATATAACAAAAGTATTATTAACATACTGGTGAGGAAGTCGGATGAAATAGACTTGTGCTTCCCCCCCAAAAAAAGAGCAAAAAGGAAACCATTATAGAAAGCAAAACTGAAAAAAGCAGGTAGTCCTTGACTTGCAATTAGTGACCTTTAGTGACCGTTCGAAGTTACAATGGTACCGAAAAAAGTGACTTATGAGCATTTTTCATACTTACTGTCAACTAAGAAGATACTCCTTTGGTCTTTTTAGCTGCCAGAAGAAGGGAGTGGGGAAAACAAAGCATTCTTGAAATGCCTAGATAATCACCCCAGTAGCCCAAAGTTGTCGGAGCGTAAGGTTATTGGAGAGCATGATGGATGACTCTTGGAGATGGATGTGTCCCATTGGAGAAGTCACATCCAGGGGTTGGGGGGAAGACCAGGGTCAAGGGGGAAATATATGATGCAATTTAGTATTGGCTGCACCCAGCCACATGCCAATATGGCAACCTCTAATAAATCAATTTTCTTTTCTCTGAGATGCGGCTAGAGACTTTTGATTTGAATGGGGGTGGATTTGTTGGAGCTCTGACACTTACAACCATTGCAACATCCCCATGGTCATGTGATTTACGTTCAGATGCTTGGTAACTGGTTCATATTTATAACGGTCACAGTGTCCCAGAGTCACATGATCCCTTTTTGCGACCTTCTGATGAGCAAAGTCAATGGGGAAGCTAGATTCACTTAACAACCATGTGACTAGTTTAAGAACTGCACTGATTCGCTTAACTGATGTGGCGAGAAAAGTTGTAAAGTGAGGCAAAACTCACTTAACAAATTTCTCACTTAGCAATATAAACTTTGGGCTCAGCTGTGGTCATAAGTTGAGGACTACCTGTATGTCAACCTTTCCTTGGTCTTGGCTGCCAGGTTTCTGTGGACATGCGGGAGATGCTTTCTTCATTTGCTTATGTTTTCTAGCTATTCTCTAACAATGCTTATCAGGCTCAGATAGTCCTCAACTTGCAACCACAATTGGTTCCAGAATTTCCATGGTGAAGCAAGGCAGTTAAGTGAGTTGCACCCAATTTTGTAACCATTTTTTTGCCACGGTCGTTAAGCAAATCACTGCCATTGTTAAATGAATCACACAGTTGTTAAGCAAATCTGGTTCCTCACTGGCTTTTCTTGCTGGAAGGTGATTGGAAGGTCACAAATGGAGATCACATCAGCTTGGAATGCATCAACCATCATAAATATATGCCGGTTACAGAGGTGGGGTACAAATTTTATAACTACCGGTTCTGTAGGCGTGGCTAGGTGGGCATGGCTAGGTGGGTGTGGCCATGTGACTGGGTGGGCATGGCTTTTTCTTCTTTTTAGCAGCACCCCCCCTTTTTTGCCTCAGGAAGCCTCCTGGGGAAGGGCTTTTTGCTTCCCTGAGGCCCAAGAAGGCAAAAATCGGAGCCCGGGGGGGTTGCACAGCACTCCTACTCCATTTTTGGGCATTCTGGGCCTCAGGAAAGCCTCCTGGGGGGCATTTTTGCTCCCAGGAAATTTCCCTGAGGCCCAGGAAGGCAAAAAAATAGAGCATCTCCTGCCCCCCACCCCTTTTTGTCTCCTGGGCATCAGGAGACAACGAGGGGCACCCCAGCATGGCTGATCATTACAACAGCTGATCGTTGTGAGGGAAAAAAATAATAAATATCTTAAGGAGTGACTGGGCGGGAGAGAATGCAGCCAGCGATGTTGGGCATGAGCGATAAGGACTGACTGGGCAGGGAGGGGAGTGGCAGGCGGAGAGGGGCGGTCACTTTTTTTCAATACTGTTGTAACTTTGAATGGTCACTAAATGAATGGTTGTATGTTGAGGATGACTTGTATGAATAGATTCTTTTAAAATGGTATAAAATGGTTATTTATTAAACTTACAGCCCCATTAATCACTTAGCTTGGCTGCGTGCACGTATGGGTTGTTCTTTCCCTTGCTGTAAAACTAACCATAAACCCTATAATTTTAACAGTCTTATGGAAAAGGGACATCTCACCTTTCACTACAGAGTTGTGAGCATGAAAAAATATTCTTCCCACTGTGGTGAGAGAATGGCATGAAAAGATACGCCACTGCCAATGAACACTTTGTTGTCATCTGTTAATACAAACAGTGAGAAATATATATATGGCCACCCTGAAAAAGTTCTTGGATTTTTAAATTTTATCCTTTCCCTTTTTTTCTCGTAATATTTAACAACAAGCTTGATGAATACAACAATCTTATTCTTTTTATTAAGTTGCTATTCGTAAGTATCTGACAAAGATGTCAGCAAACTGATGAACTGTGTCATGGCATCACAATCCACCCTTTGGTAGTTGCCCGACAGTGTAAAGCAGGGGTGTCAAACTCACGTTGTCGTGGTGACATCACGTGACGTACCGGGACTTTTTCCCCCTTTGTTAAACCGGGCGTGGGCGTGGCCAGCGTGTGACGTCCATCTTCCAGTTATATGGGTGGTGGATTAGATCATGCCCAGGTGCCATGTGTTTTTACTTTTTTTATAATATGTACTTTGTCTTTTTAGTTTAATTGTAAGTGCCTAGAAACCTGAAAAAGTGGCTATGTAAATTGAGTAAACAAAAAAACAAATGAATAGTAAGTAAAATTGATTCTCAAAGTGAGTAAAACCATGTGAGTGTTTCTCACCTCAAAAGAATAGGACACTGTCTTTGGTTTTCCTTTCCTTTCCTTCCCCTTCCCCTTCCCTTTTATGATTAGAAACAGTTTTGATCATAAAAGGAACTTTTGGGTTACAGCCACCTGAAAACCATAGTTTTCTCTCCATTACTTTGATGTTTTGAAGCTCAACAAAGTGAAAGTATACCCATGGTGATAGGACTGAACTGGAAAGAGTACTTTTTTGAGAGGGTAAAATGAATAAATAGCAAAACCAGGGACAACATTATTGATCCTATTTTCAGAGACTGGGATGAGCACACCACAATGGGATTTTTGGAATACATATCAGAATGTTTCCGGACTGAGTCAAGCATAAGCTAGAAACAGTTATTTCCAAGTCCTCCCACAGAAAAAGGCCTTCACTTTACATCATACTGTTAAAATTGTTATTTCAGCTCAGCTTGCTGGACAAGTTGATGCAAGTTGTCCTAAGAAAACATAATTTACTTTCACCAGTGGCAGCATTTTCAACACTTACATGAAATAGCTGATAATCTGACACAAGAGACTTAAAGGATCATTGGATGGTATTTTGTTTAGCTAACAAGACAAATGGTTTTAAAATGATACTGGAATCATGCTTAATATGCATTAAGGCCCCACCTTAATCTATTATACACCATCTATTCTGTAACAATTTCTTTCCTCTTTTGTATGTTGCCTATAATCACTATGATATGAAACAAAGGGCTATTTAGAAATATATTCTGGCTCCATTAATGAAGGTGAGACTATATCCCCTAAATTTGGGGACTGATTAATGAAAGTTCAGTTTGGAGCTCAGTACATAATTCTTAAAAAGCTGAAATTTTAATAATCTTTGAAAAAATAGTTATTTATCTAGTGGAGTAGTGTCACTATGCTAAATAACTGTGGTCAAATTTTCTGATATTAAGGTTAAAAGAGTTTCACATTATTTAGACAAAGTGGGACATCGAATTCTTTATCCCATTCAGTTTTTGAAATGTGCATGTCAAGTTGCTTTATAGCTAACAGACAAAGACTAATTGTGAGCTTTTTAATTTTGTGATCACAAAATTAGAAAATAAAAGGCTTCAAACTCTCTATTTTATTGCAAGATTCCCAGTTTGACTAAACATGTGAATTTAAAACCTTAAAAGTTTATGTCTTCAGAGGAATCCACAATTGGTCTTCCTAATTTTTAGTAGCTGCAAGATTTTTTAAAAATCTTTTTTTTCTTTAAATGATTTGTCAAGATCTAAGTTTTTCACTCTTTTCCCAATACATTTGGCACAAACAGGTTAAACTAATGTCAGATATTTGTGATAAAATATTATGTAGCTTAAATGTACTTTTAAGCTACATTAGAAATTGCTAACAGAAATTGTGTCTCTAGTCTGCTATGGCCAAATGGTTTTACATTTATTCTTCCTCTTGCTGACATGTAATTTTTTCAATTTTTTTTCTTATGTAAATGTGATGTGACCATAATCTAGATCATGTGCTTTCCATTCAAAAATTTAATAATAACTACCCACATCTGCATTCGTGATATCTCAGAATTAATGTTATGAAGTCCATCATTCAACAACGATTGAATATATTGAAATAGTGCTGAAGAGAATAGAGGAATAATCTAATCTGTTATAACTACTGACTGCTAGGAAGAATTATTATGCAAGCAGTTTTGTTCTTGCCAGAAATAGTCCACTCAATGAGGCCCTATATATTATATTTATAAGTAAAGGAACTCTACAGATGCTGAATTTGTCAGTTACAATATTTAAAATTTTGAGGGGATGAACTGTTGTTTAAAATTGTTCAAAGTATAACAATTGCTAAGCATTAATAAAAGTTTAACTGTAATTGTAGTTGATTACTACTTTTTATGTGTATTTAATTCAGTGTCTAAAATCTCATTAAAGTCTTCTCTGACAATAATATTGTATAAGGTATCCCTACTAAGTAATGAAAATGTTCATGAAACATAACAGAGAAGCCCAAATTTGGCTATATTTTAATTATAATAATAACTTCTCATATACCTTAAGATCCAAACTATTATTCTTTGATATCAATTTTGAGGTATTGAATCTGGCAGGTGAAATGGTTATGAATCAAAATAACAACGTCTTTTCATCTGGTCAAAATGTTAGTCAGATTTTCCAGTCCAATCCAATCTTACAGCATAACATTTTTGTTCTTCAAAGTTAAATGATTTCCTGTAAGAAAACAACTTCAACTTTTCAAGCTTCAAGGTAACACATAATTAATTATACATTGTTTGGTAGGTTCTCTTAGTCCTATTATGTTAAGACTAAACTGTCTTAAGACATTTGCCTGGCCCATATTATTCAAACTATAATTATTATTAGGATACATACAGTATATTTAAAAAATTGCTCACTCCAATTGAAAAGAGAAAATAAAAAATAAAAGAGAGAATAAAGAGAAAGACCAAAGGAGATATTGAAAACAAAGTTGATAATAAAATAATAAAAGAAAAAAGCAGATGACATTGGATCTGTTTGTGGGTGGGAGTATCTTCTCATTATAAGATCAGAAAATTGCCAACTTAAACCACTTAAAAACCAGAAAGACAGAGAACTTGAGATAATATTAGAATAAAAGACAGAATGTAGCTATATCTGAGAGACTAATTATGAGTTTGCAACATGCTCACATAAGCAATAAACAAACTCAAAGGAACAGAAATAGAAAAAAAAAATTGAAAATGGTTTTTAAAACTCCAGTTGCAACATAATAACACATTAAATAGATTTAGACTTAGTTATTAGTTTTCATCTTTGATTTATCATTCAACTGGAATTAAGCATTTGGGTTACGTTCCTGCCAAATATTTGTATTTACATTACAATACAGTTACATGGTAAGACTTAGGTTTTTTTATATAAAATTTATTGGCCATCTAATTCTAGGTGGCTTAAGGTTACTTCCAAGTTAAAACATAAAAAGTTAAAATCAAACATTAAAACCAAAGACACATGAGGGAGGGTGGGAGGAGTGGACTGGGGGGAGTTGGGATCTGTTATTATTCAATCAACCACCTCCATTGCTCTGTTCCCCTACTGGGGCCCCAAAGCGAACTGGCAAAACCACTTCTTTATGCCTTTACGAAAAGATAGGAGGGTTGGGACCAACCTCATATCGGGGAGGGGGGACAAGATGTTCCAGAGGGCAGGAGCATCTGCAGAGAAGGCCTTCCTCCTGGACCCTGCCAGCTGGAATAATTGGGCAGACAGGAGCCGCAGCATGCCTCTTCTATCAATATGAGTGGTACGGGCCAATCCCAGTGGGATGAGACAGTCCTTCAAATAACCTGGACCCATGCCATGAAGGGCTTTAAAGGTGATCACCAACAGCTTGAATTGCATCTGAAAGCAGTCTGGAAACCAAGTAGTGGTGTTACTGGAGCCATTCTTGAGGGGCCCAAAACTACCTACGCTGCTGCACTCTGCACCAGAGGTACATTCTGAATGCTCTTCAAGGGTAGCCCCATGCAGAGCACATTACAGTAATCCAGTCATGAGATGACTAGGGACTGAACGACTGAGCGCAGGGAATCCTGGTCCCAGGCCGCAATTGGCACACAACATGAAATTATATATCAATGTCATATTTGTTACAGAATGCTTGGGCCAAACCTCGGATAAATATTTTAATGTGCTATAGTAAAACCCTTGGAAGAAGGCGATGACAAGCTACTTCTGAAAATGCTGCTGAGAGAACTGACATCAATATCCGTATCATATCCAAGCAGTTACCAGGAGTCAATACAGATCCAAAGAAGCACACAAACAGCGAAGCTAAGGTTGGGGTTAGGGGTTCTTGAACTATATTCTTAAATTTACAGTATATCATATTTTGCATTAGGGTAATGTTTTGAGGCGGCAATGAAAAGGCACACACGTATAGTGATTCAGTCTTTTTGTTTATTTCCAGGACACCGACTGACTTGGTGGCGCGGCAGCCCTTCTTTTAAAGGACTCCCGCGCCTAAGTCAACCAATGACGGGGCGAGGATCTCCCGCCGGAATGTAGACCAATAAACAGTAAGTATTTCAAATATTAACCAATCCAGAACACCCCTCCCTCCTTGGTCCAGTCTGACCAATCAGGAGCCGCGCCTATGTTACGTAATCACGTAGATAGGCGGGGCTCCTGTGAGTCCGACTGGACCTGCGCGGCTCAGTTGCGTCGTTACCTTCGGCTGGTGCGGAGGGACCTGTTGCTCCTCTCGCCTCCGGCCCTGGAAACTTCGAGCAGGTCGAGCCGGCTGCGTCACAACCAACGGGCCTAACTGGGCTAGTTGACGTGGCCATGCCGCTCCCTGCTCGGCCTGGATTATCGACGACCCTGTCAGATGTTTCAGCGGGACGTTCTTCAGGATCAGGTGCGTAGCAGCGCGACCCGACCGGAGCTAGAGTTGAGGGTGTGTGTGTGTGAGTTAGGGTGTCATTGTCTGTTAGTGGGCTTTCCTTATCCAGACTGTTTGGTGGATGTTCCCCTTCCCCCCCAGGAAAATCGCCAGGTCTGGGGTGGGTGCGAGTTCTAAGTTGGTCTATGTGTCGTTTCCAGCTTTTGCCATCAGCGGTGGTAAGCCGGTAAGAACGGGGCCCGGTTAGATGTGTGATGGTGGCTGGCACCCATAAGGGTTGCCCTACCAGGTTTTTAGCGTAAACTAAATCCCCAATTCGGAATGTTCGGACTTTGGTTGAAGAATCTAGGGGTTTCTCTGGAGTGTAGGTGGGGTGTAATCTATCGAGAGGGGAACGTAGCTTTCTCCCCATAAGTAATTCAGCAGGGGTTTTGTTAGTAGTGCTACTGGGTGTAGTGTGTTGTAGGAACAATAGTTTGTCGATGCGTGTTTGTATAGGGCCCTGATCTAACTTAAGAAGGGTCTCCTTGGTAAACCGGACCATGCGTTCGGCCCGTCCATTCGCTGCCGGATGTGCCGGCGCGGTTAAGGCATGGCGTATGCCCAAACTGGCTAGGTAGCCCTCAAATTCTGTAGCCGTGAATTGAGGGCCGTTGTCAGATACCAGGACGTCTGGTAAACCGTGGGTGGCAAACCAGTGACTGAGCTGTCGGATGACAGCTTCAGAAGAGGTTGATTTCATGAGGCTCACTTCTAACCAGTTTGAATACGCGTCTACCAGAATCAAGAAGGTATGTCCCTTAGTCGGACCTGCAAAATCTATGTGGACTCTAGACCAAGGGCCCCTAGGTAGATCCCACTCAGTAGCTGGTGCCTTTGGGGGTGAGGGCCGGGAAGTCTGGCAGGGCTGGCAACCCGCGACCCAGTCGGTAACATCCTTGTCTAACCCCGGCCACCATACATAACTTCTAGCTAGACTTTTCATCTTTACCACCCCGGGGTGTCCCTCATGCAATAGTTTCAATATGGGATTTCGCAGTTTTTGTGGAATGACCACTCGATCCCCCCATAGTACACAGCCTTTTAGTACGGACAGTTCCATTTGTCTCTGTTTAAATGGTCTGTGCTGTTCTTGTAACTCAGAGTCAGGCCAACCCTTCATGATCCACCTACTCACGGTATGCAGTAGGTGGTCGTTAGAGGTTTCGTGCGCGATGTCTGCTGCTGTCATCGGGAGGTCGGGCAGGGTCTCAATCAAAAATGTTGAAGTGCTGGGGTTTGGTTCAGGATCAGAGTCTGGTAACGGGCAACGACTTAAAGCATCGGCGTGCGTGATGGTCGGACCCGGGCGGTACGACAGGGTGTAATTGTAAGCGGCCAGGAATTCTGACCATCTTGTCATTCTGGGTGATAGAATGTGGGGAGTGGGTTTGTCACCCGCCAGGATACCTAGTAGGGGTTTGTGATCGGTGATGATCGAAAAAGATCGGCCATACAGGTATTCATGAAAACGTTTAATACCCGAAATTATGGCTAGTGCTTCCTTGTCCAGTTGACTGTAATTCCTTTGGCTTTGGGACAAGGTTTTTGAATAGAAGGCAATCGGAGCCTCTCTGCCGTTAGGTAGAAGGTGGCTCAGGACAGCTCCGATTCCAAAGGGGGAGGCATCGCAAGTTAGTAACAATGGCAAAGTTTCATTATATTGAATTAACACTTGAGCTGAAGTGATCATGTCTTTAATTTTGTTAAATGCTGTTTCTTCCCGATGTCCCCACTTCCACGATGCGTCTTTGTCCAAAAGCCTATGCAAGGGTTCCGCCACCGTGGCTTTCTGGGGCAAAAAGACATGATAAAAATTTATCAACCCTAGGAAAGCTTGTAGGTCAGCCTTGTTAGTTGGTGTGGGGGCATTTTTGATGGCACGGGTTTTTCCTGTTGTTGGATGGATGCCATTTCCATCTATTAGGTATCCTAAAAACTCTATTTTGTCTGTGATAAGGGTACATTTGTCTTTTTTGACTTTAAACCCAGCCTCAGTAAATTTGGTCAGCACTTTTCTTAGGCGGTCTCGCAGTTGCAATTTGTGTTTAGCTGCAATTAGGACGTCATCGAAATACGGGATGACTCCAGGAATTCCTTGAAGGAGGCGTTCCATAAGAGATTGAAAAATGCCTGGTGCCACGCTAACGCCGAATTGTAGGCGATTACACTTAAATGCACCCCGGTGTGTCACAATAGTTTGGGCTTCAGCTGTTTTTTTGTCAACGGGCAGTTGCTGGTAAGCCTGAGCCAAATCGAGTTTAGCGAAAATCTTTCCGCCCTTGATAGAATGTAGCAAGTGTTGCACGACAGGCACGGGGTATGCGCTCTGTTGTAGTGCATGGTTGAGGGTCGCCTTATAGTCCCCACAAATACGAACCGACCCGTCTGCTTTTATAGGGGTCACTATAGGGGTCTCCCATTTAGCGTGGTCAACTGGCTCGAGGACCCCTTGCTTTACTAGTTTATCCAGTTGTTCTTCTATTTTTGGCTTTAAGGCAAACGGTACCCTTCTAGCCTTTAGTCTAATTGGGGCTACCTTGGGGTCTATGTTAAACGAAATCGGGTTACCCCGGTACTTGCCTAATTCTTCGCTGAACAGGTCCTGGAATTCTTGAATGAGATCTGCCTCCCAGTCAGCGTCTGTGATATGGTTGATACCGGTCATCCCTATTCCCAGCGGTTCGAACCATTCCAGTCCTAAGAGGCTGGGTCTGTTCCGGTCCACGATTGTTAGGGGAAGAATCTCAGTATGGTTGTTGAAGGTTACCTGGAAATGTCCAATCCCTACTACCGGAATTCTGTTTCCCTGGTAGTCTTTGAGTGTTAATTTCTGTTTGTCTAGTTCGCTTCGCCGTATGTCTGGGATCAATTTCTTAATAGTGTCCCAGGAAACCATGGAAAGGAATGATCCCGAATCCACTTCCATTTCACAATTTTTTCCTTCAATTCTTACTTGCACGTGGACTTTTTTAACGTTTTTTGTATTAGAGTGACCAATTATTATTGTTTGATGCGTTTCTTCCTTCTTGTAAGATGATTCTTTAAACTTTCTATTCCTTCCTTCCTGGCTCCAACGGTTGTTTGTTTTCTTTTCTCTCTCTCTTGGGGGAGGGCTTTCTCTTCGCCTGGGGCTGTAGCTTGATCGGGCTCTGCATACCCTTGCGATGTGCCCTTTCTTTTCACACTTTCGGCATATTGCATCTATGAATCGGCACTCTGATCTGGGGTGGTTTCCACCACAACGGTTGCATTCAAAATTAAACCGCCTGGTAGCCCGCTCTTTTTTCCCTCTCGCGGCTTTTAGGTGGCAAACCTCGTCTTCTTCACTACTGGTCTCAGTTTCAATATCCTCGTAGTGAGTTGAGGTTTTTCCTTGTTCATCATCAGCTTTGGTGGTTTCTTTGGATTTGTGGTGTGCAGCTTGATTAATCTGTTTCATTCTTGCTGCCGATTTGTGAGCGGCTTCGGCTGCGGTGGCTTCTTCAATGGCCTCTGTGGCTGTTATCTTGGGTCGGTTTAGTAACTTACTCTGCAATATTGGATCTTTTAAGCCTAAGACGATCCGGTCTCTTAGCGCCTCATTGAAATCCGAGAATTCGCACTCTCCACCTATTTCTCTTAAATCGGCCACGAAATCGGCGATAGGTTCTCCTTCTTTTTGGTTCCGGAGGTAGAACTCATGGCGCTTTATCAGGCAGGAAACTGTGGGCGCGTAGTGTTTCCTCAGGATCTTCTCTAGTTCGGGCCAAGTTAGCGTTTTAACATCGATTGGAGACGCTAGTGCCTTTGCCATCCGAAATACGGCTTGGCCGCAGTGGGTCAAAAACACCGCTCTCTTTCGGTGATCCGACACTCCGCTCAGATCGCTACTCTCCAAAAACATGAGGAATCGGTCCACATACGTCTGCCATTCCTCCTTGGCCGGGTTGAATTTTTCAGGCGGTGCGTTGCTTCCGGACATGATGCCGCTCGCTCTCCGCCGCTATGCACTCTCTAAACGTGTTGCCTCGATCCCACCTTCGTCGCCAGTGTTTTGAGGCGGCAATGAAAAGGCACACACGTATAGTGATTCAGTCTTTTTGTTTATTTCCAGGACACCGACTGACTTGGTGGCGCGGCAGCCCTTCTTTTAAAGGACTCCCGCGCCTAAGTCAACCAATGACGGGGCGAGGATCTCCCGCCGGAATGTAGACCAATAAACAGTAAGTATTTCAAATATTAACCAATCCAGAACAGGTAAGCTAATCAATTTTAATTGTAAGTTCATACATGATTAAGTTGGAAGTGAATATTTGGGTTAGTGTCAGGATAGATAGGATTAGAGTTTAGAGTCAAGATACAGATAGGATTAGAGTTTCTTTCTTTCTTTCTTTCTTTCTTTCTTTCTTTCTTTCTTTCTTTCTTTCTTTCTTTCTTTCTTTCTTTCTTTCTTTCTTTCTTTCTTTCTTTCTTTCTTTCTTTCTTTCTTTCTTTCTTTCTTTCTTTCTTTCTTTCTTTCTTTCTTTCTTTCTTTCTTTCTTTCTTTCTGAATAACCTTTCTGAATATTCTTTCTGAATATTCTTTATTAGCCAAGTGTGAATTGAACACACAAGGAATTTGTCTCCAGTGCATAAGCTCTCAGTGTATATATACCAGTGATGGGATTCAAATTTTTTTACTACTGGTTCTGTGGGCGTGGCTTGGTGGGCATGGCAGGGGAAGGTTACTGTAAAATCTCCAGTCAGAGGTGATATTTGTGAGTTCTCCAAACTACTCAAAATTTCCACTACCAGTTCTCCAGAACTGGTCAGAACCTGCTGAATACCACCCCTGGTATATACAAACACAAAGTGATAAACTTTTTCCCAATTCTTTATTGCTTTTTATCAGCCTTGTGAATAAGTACTGAATGAAAGTTAATTGGACAGTGAGAAGCAATACTAGATTATACACTTTTCTATCACATACTGGATAATGTGTCAATATTCTCAAATCTTTCTCATCTCTTTCACACTAAATACTTTCAATATTAAAGCTTTGAACTTCAATATCTTTGTCTCTTAGCTGGCAGTGTTCGCAATGATCTGTTTCTCTAGAAGAAGATTTCATACAGATTCATCAATGTATCCAGGAGCTGGTTCATGTTTGCCAGAGATTTCTCACCAAAATTGGTTACAAGTTTTGGAGATTACACAGGGAATATATCCTCAGTGGGGTATACTTCCCTTCCTTTCCATATCCTGTGAAGAAAATGTAAGAAGTAGCAGCTGAATAAGCCATGATATAGCATAGCATGATGGATGGAGTAAGCCTTGACAAAGTCCCATATAATGGTGGTCCAGGCCAGTACTTATATGATTTTACTTGGAAAATTTAGAGTTAAGAATGCATATCAATTTACTAATGGGTTTGTCAAACTTTTGATGTGAACACTGTAGCAATTAATGCAAGGTTCAAGTTAAGAGTTAGCCACAAGTGCAGTGGCCCATCTAAACACTTCCCAACCATTGGTGTCTCTGGGCTATTGGTTAATGTGAATATGCAGCACAGAACGTTTTGAAACCTGGACTTGATTGGAGATTAGAGGCTTTATTGTAATGTAATCAGGCTTGTAGAAGAATTCTTTCCCAAGGACTCTGAGCAATTTGGGGGTCACTTTTGCAATTCAAGAGTTTTTAAGATAGCTGTCCTTATTCTTCTCCCCATTTTAAAAATTAGTGAACATATTTCTAAGCCATGCACCAACAACAACATGCAATTCCAAAAAGCGCAGAATAGCAAATGGAAAAAATTGGGCTTGAACCTTTAAAGATGAAGTTGTGTCAGCTTTTTTAAAATCAATTCATCTAGATATTGATATATCTAAAGCTTTGAAAGTTTGTTTTTCTAAAAATTGGCTGTCTCTACTGCAGCTCTAGGGCATTAGGAAAAATTACCCTGGGCCCATCAGAATAATAACCAAATCAATAGCAACCTTTAAAAGCAGATTGTGCTAGAAATACTGTGGCAGTTTTTAACGTGTATCCCACATGGTTCTTTGCAATAAAACAAAGTAACACATTATAATAAAATAAATGTGACCTTCAGAAGAAGAGGAAAAGATAATGGGATGGGTGGAGAGAAAGGAAAACATTCAAGAGAGGTGGCAGAGCAATTTCAGAGCCTTTAAGCTACCTTAAATCTACTTTTTAAAAGAATTCTGTCCTCTGGAAGATAAACATTGATATAACAGCTCTGGATATTACAGCTTCATCTGTATTAAGTGAAAAGATTCAGCTTGAATCAGCAAGGTTGACTGATGTACAGATGCAAGATTTTATGCAAAACTTGGTTTATATCCAGAGGTAGCGATACTTTTTGCTGAGAGCCAGTGATATGAAAGAAGTCTCATTCCTCTTGTGTACTCACTCAGTTCAATGTCTTATTTTCTCCATTCAAATAGGCTTCTGCAGTGCTTAAAAAAACTTGCCAAATATATTTGTAAGGTGTAACAATATACCTTTGGCTATGCTGATTAGAGATGATGAGACTGGTAGTCCATCAAGAGTTTATGGATGCTGATATTCACCATGGGAAATTATCTGAGCAAGCTCTTTAACATTAGCTCTTCAGCCTGAATCTGCAAAAACCTGGATAAAAGAATAAACAAAGAAAATCTCCATGTCCAGGATAATGTAAACAATGCTTTCATTCCATACGTACCTGCCTGAGCAACATTTCCTCAGAGAACATCAACCTCCTTATCTATTAGATGATCTCAAAGTTGTTCAGAGCTTTTAATTTTCACAAAAACTTAAAGAGATAAATTAAGTTAAAAGCTAATAACTTGCCCATGAGCATCCAATAATATTATGTCTCATTGGGCGTTTGAAGTCAAGTCTCACTGAATCTGGCTGAATGACATAATAATTATCAAGGCAAATAGAGTGCAGTATGTCTAGCTTTTCTTCCCTGCAACTCTGGATGTAAAGCAGCTTTCCCAGTTGGATACCCTTCATAATCATGTTTGCTAGGAGTGATGAGAACTGTATTAGATAGGGTACCGAATTGGGGAAAGCAATGATAAACTTTTACATTAAGTATTTCCATGCTCCCGTTACCTTAACAGTGAATTTTTTAAAATCTATTTTTAAATTGCCTTTCAGGGCAATTGATCTCTCAAGATAGGGTATAAGATAATTCCATCACTAAATATAGCTTAGAAAACTGAAGCCTATATTTGTCTCCTTGAAAGGAGCAGAAAAACTTCATTAAGACACAGTTATTAAATAAAAAGAAGACTGAAGTAACAATGTCTGAAGAGCACTCTTCTAAATGTCACCCAGGGTAGAGTTGATCACGATGAAAATATTACAGATATAATTTAGTTTAGTTTAGTTTATTGTCATTGCACCTCGTACAATGAAATCAAACACCATCTTCAGTGCACATCATGACCATGACCATGAAAATAAACACAAACACACATCCTTCACCCTTCACACATTGAACCGGAAACCCCTGACACCACACCAACACTGCACTAAAATAAATATAGAGACTACCACCTAGCAATGTTCCATTTCTAATATGTTTCAGTCTGAATTATTGTTAAAGAAGGCGAGGCAACGATTTTTGCTGGGTTAGGCCAAAATTTAGGCTTTGGGTTTTTTCAATGTCTGAATGCTATGAGGGTATAGAAGCAACACAGTGACATCAACTGAGGGGACCAAAATGTTAGCTTAGTTTTTCATTGACGAGGTCTTGAAGAAAATATGTTTGTGAATTCCTGGAGAGACAATCCTGATTACAGTCTTTATGCACCCAGAACAATGAAAAAGTGTGCTGCTGGACATTTTATTGCTGTACTTCAGCAGTACAATTGAGAGACTAGGGGCTACTAAAATGGGGGTGCACCTATGCATTGCTCACTCTCCTCTTCATGTGGTCCTTCAGAGAATAAGGTCCCAATCTACTTAAATTTTTGTATCTAAAACAAGCACCTGAAAGGCAGACTAGAAAAAAACTAACCAATATAACTGCTACAGAAGCACCTATTCACATGAAGCATATAATGGCCATATTTTGTATCAAGGAAAGTTTTCAAGTTGTTTTGAATGTCAGTCCCCTGTAGATAATTTACAATAAAGTAGTCTGGATGTGTCAGTCAAATAGGTTATTTCACTGATAAAAACACACAAATCAACAAAACAAGCAAATAAACCATTGTCTTTAATCCCATGGGAAGAATTCTACATAGGTCTGAAAACTCATCGCATCCCAACAAAAGCAAAGAAAAGGCTATAAACAATAAAACTGCCATGCTTAGAAAGACATATGAAAAGTATACTTTGGCTGCCCAGTATCTGCCATTCATTCATTCAATCAATTAATTTATTTCTTTCAGCCAAAACACTGCCACTAAAAAGCCTTACCCATATGCTTTATCTTGGTCCTATTGATTTGTTTTGAGGGAAAATATCAATAATTTTGTATAGATACCCCTTAAAGGTATTTAATTATTGATTGAAAAAACAGTTGGTCTAACTGAGCAGTCTGGTTTCTAGTGTTTTTAATAATAAGAAACAGAATCTTTTGCACAAATAGGAATTGAATGATGGAACCCTCATGCTGATTACATATGATTAAGTCAATTGTGAATTGAATCAACTTCTCATGGCGTACATGTGTGATTTAAAAAACTCAGAGTAGAAAATTTTTACTTAGTTGTTATGTTTGTTATGGAAAGCTAATGAGAAAAAAGGTTGCTCTTTATTGCAATAATGTCACTATAGATAGCACTGTTAGTATAATTGATAATAACCACATGGAGCAGAACAAAGTTTAATGACTCTGATAGTCAACCAATTAATAAATCGTAGATAAAGAAAGAACCGAGTTACACGATTGCACCTTTACATATTAAAGGTGAGCATCTCTTCCATTCAGACCATTCATTTGGCTGGCAACATACTCTCCCAACAAAGATAAAACCATGGGCAATAAATGTTTATTGAAGTTGATATGTATATTTTTACAAATGTTACATAGTATTGGCAGATGGGAGAGGTCCATGTGTGAATAGAATAATTTCTCTAGTTTCCATATGTGGCTGGAGTTTGAAGGACTCAATTGGATAAATAAATTTCTTGATTTTAATAGTATGTTTCTTCTTGTATATCACTTGTATTTTCAATTGCTGTAAAATGCCTTGAATGTTGGGAAAGGTGGGATATAAATGCATACATACTGCATGTACATATGTACAATTGTTTACTAAACCCAATACTTGTATCCATTACATTTGGTGTTGAAGAAGGTACTACTTGGTGATTTTAATACAGTTAGGGACTAATTTATATTCTTGATGAAATAGTAGAACTAATGCAATAAACACAATAGAAATTCAAGAAAGTAACTATTTCTTACTACTTATCTGTTTCCTTCTTCCAGATGTCTGATGGTGAAAACATCTTTCCTTCATGTCAAAGTGTTGTCTTAAATTATACATACTGTTCATGCTAGACATGTAACATATAACAAGAAGTTTATTTAATGTCATGCAATTTTAAGATATACAAACTCTGTGTTTGGATATATTTTAAGAAGTGACAGATAGTTTTGATCCAACTCAAACCTGGCTTTGTTAACAGAGGTGCAGCGTTCTTATTATTAGGAACAGAGGAAAATGTGTGCCTGCACATAGCTGTCACCAGTACATTAAAAAATTCATGTGGATCTACACAACGCCAAGCGAGAAAACATCACTTTGAGACATGGTATAAGACATAGTAAAGCAAATACTTTATGTTCTATCTATGGGATTATGTTGGAGACAACTATGTTCTAACATATAGAGTTATGTTCTATATTTATATATTTGCCAGAATCTTTTATGACAGACTTGCAACAATCACATGTTAAAGAAAAATGGGCTTGTCCCATGTGAAATAATAACAACAACTGCTTATAATTTTAATGGCCCAAATGATTCTGATTACAATATTTATTTTATATGTCATAATTGCAATGGCCTGCAATCTAAAATAATAAAGTACAACAAATGCCGTATCATAGCTTACCTAAATCTCAATGGTATAGGTAAGCATAACTTTATGCTGAACTGTGAATAAAATTTTGGAAGTTATAGAGGACATATTCATTTGAATGTTGATTGTATTCTCAGAATCTCTATTGCAGAGCTGAGAGCAGAGCTTAGTCCATTTATCTTTCCCAAAACATTGTGGTTGTTGCTTTTGGGCAGAGGTGGTATTCAGCAGGTTATGACCAGTTCCAGAAAACCAGTAGTGGAAATTTTGAATGGTTCGAAGAACCGGCAAATACCATCTCTGACTGGCCCCCACCCCATCTATTCTTTGTCTCCCGAGTCCCAGGTGATTGACTGGGTCTTCTTTTGTTGCCCTGCACAGGAGAACAGAGCTGGAAAGCAGGTTAGTGGGGTGGGAAAGAAATGGGGATTTTACAGTAACCTTCCCCCAGGAATAAGGAAGGAATGGAGATTTTACAATATCCTTCCCCTGCCACATCCACCAAGCCACACCCACAGAACCGATAGTAAAAAAAATTGAATTCCACTATTGCTTTTAGGATTAGTATGATTCCATCTCTAAAAGGACCCTATATGTGTAAAACACTGTGGATAGGTTTATATATCAGGCTATGCTAAAAATAAACCAACAAGCCACATTATAGCTTTGCATAATATGTGAACCCAAACTTCCTAATAGACCCAGTGAAATTTTACCCACAAGCACAACTATTTCCATTTGCAGATTGCAAGTAAGAGGAACTTATTGTGGACTGGAAGATATTTGTATCTATAATAGCTTTTCACTCTAGAAAATCCCCCGTGTTGAAACTTTTCATTGGCAAAAAAGGA
This sequence comes from Bungarus multicinctus, assembly GCA_023653725.1. Lineage (NCBI taxonomy): Eukaryota > Metazoa > Chordata > Lepidosauria > Squamata > Elapidae > Bungarus > Bungarus multicinctus. The sequence goes on along the minus strand of CM042842.1, from coordinate 51,239,819 downwards.
CAGATGTGTTTTGCAAAGCAGTTGTAGAGTCAACCTCCCAATCTAGACTGAAAGCAGAGAAACCATATATAAAAAAAACCCTTACCAGTCATTTTTTAAAGTTCCAGTCTGAATCAGCCCTTTCCCTACTGGAATCAATTAAACTATTTTTTTTCCATGGACAAATTGTTGGTCATGCTTTGCCTAGAAGATGTGTGTGTATGTGTGTGTGTGTATGTATGTGAAATCATTGGAGTACATCAGTGCTCTTTGTTATTGTTATCTGTGCATTGTTATCCATGCAAATTTCCTGCCATATGAATGTAATAATCTGAATCTAGATAGCAGGAAGCATGCTGTCTCTCTCTCTCCACCCACCTCTGTATATTCCCAATTAGTATTAGATTTCCATACTGGAAATTTGTGAATTAAAAACCTTGCCCATAAGAATTTAGGTGCTCACACTTTTGAAAGATTCTCCCCTATCTCCAGGGCTTCTTATATTTGCCTTCTCCAAATAGTCACACAATGGCTCCTTTAAGATGGAAAAAAAAAACATCCTTCACTCCAGCAGGTAGATACTGGAAATATTTTCAAGCACCTGGGGATCATGGCAGTGATGATAAGAGGAGCAACTGCTGATGGAAGGATGCATTGAGAACATATTATCGAAGCCCTTCGCCTCCAAGTTGATCCTTGTGTCATTTACAGATCCCACCATCATATACTGTAAAAAGAACCAGCAGACAAATTTTGAAGGCTGGTCTGAAAAGGCCTGACCTCCTAAAGAGAATAAAAAGGCTGTCTCAGTTTCAGTAAACAAGAACTGTTCTCAGACAGCAGCTGGTAGCTATAGTTTGAATAAGCTACAAAACTGAATATAAACACATATTTAAACGTAAGCAACACATAGGCCAGAAACAACATGCTTATTGTGACTATAATATGATCTGCCACAATAGCAGGAAGATTATCTAGTTACATAATGCGCAATTTGCATCCCAAATTAACATTATTGTTTCTCCCAGCTCTGCTGTGTTCATAATATAATGATTATTTGTGAAACATTAAATTGGACACTTGACTTCATTGATCTTTTTTTAATGGACTACTAAAATAGGGAGTAATTATTTGTCCAGACTAATTCATTAAGTTCGCCATATGACAGCTACAATTATTGTCTCATACTCAAGCACCTGCATTAGTTTATGCCCATTATCTTGGCCACTTTAGTTAGTCGTTGTGGTAACTGAAAATGGCTGAGATGTGTTTTTGGTGACAATTCCAAACCAACAAAGCATGATATAATGTTTATAAGCATGTGTGTGAAATGAAAAGACTAAGAAAGTTGCAGAAGTAAAGGGCAGTTAGTTAGATCCATAAATTATATGTAAAACCACAGAATAATAGGATTCTTAAGTTCATCAGGTCACATCTTCTGCTATTCCATTAGTCCAAACTTTCAGACCATCTAGCGCAGGGCTGTCAAACTCCTGGCTCATGGGCCAGATGTATCATGTGCTGGCCACATTCACACCTGGTTTAGCGCATAATGCACTAGCACGGTAGCACATAATGCTACCGTGATGACATGAGTGTGACACCCCTGATCTAGCCCAACATTTCAGAAAATCCAGAGCTCACCAATGCCCAAGAGATGGCTCTTTAACTTCTGTTTGATCACAAGGACTGGCTTGACTATGAGAAAGAAGTCGTCATCTTAGTAATAGCTTCTCCAAGACTTAAAGTAATAGCAAAGGCATCTAACTGTGAATAAGTTTCTCCTAATGTTAGAATTTAAATCTTTCTTTAACTTAAAAGGATAAAGCGTAAGGTGAAATTTAAACACAAATAACTGAATACTCAAACAGAAACATCATAAAGAACTCACTCACCTTGCATAAATAGCCCCCTCCAAATAAATGCAGTAAAATCTGTATAAATTGGACTGGCTCTTATTTGGCTTTTCTGGCTAAAACACATAAAATATAAAAGCTATTGGGAAATATATTCACCCTCACACACATAAACATTCCCTCTTGCAAATGCACATCCAACATTCTGTTTTCATTGTAAAAACATTCGTTTTGCTTCTTCCGTGAAAAGGATGTGTGTATTGCCAGAATAATTCTCTTCCACAAAATGGATACAGGTATATGGAAGAAATTGAAGCAATGTAGAAGAAGATAATTTAGCTATAAGTATTAAGTATAAAGAGAAAGAGATGAGCTTGTTTTGTCCTCAGTTGCCATTTGTTGAAACAAGAGAAGTTCATTCTTCTTTCATTCTTCATTCATAATGAAAAGGAGCCTTTTTAACTGGTAGGGGAAGAAGCAGGACAAGTAGCTATTCAGTGAAGATCATTCCAAAAGGATGGATGGGACTTTGTTGAATATCCCATTTCACGTTTTAACTTTTAATGTGCATTTTTGGATTAGAATATTGTCATTCTAAGACTCAGCCATCTGCAGAACAATGTGGGATCTCATAGTTCTACTCCTGCATCAATTTTTCTATTAAAAATAGATTACATTTTAAGTAACTAGTGATTTGTTTAGTTAAGAACTAGCGAGGACGATAAATTAATGTCTGTAGTATTTCTGCTTTGCAGAAACTGATTGAACCAGTCAGAGCAAAACAAAACAAAAAGAAATCAATGCCCCCATTTTTCATGTTTAGACAAATCCACTCTAAAGCTCCCGATCTTAAAGGATATAGCAGAAAATATTGGTTAATTTTGACAAAGCAGACTTTCATCACAACAGCTGTAAAGTAACAGAAATATTCTGGTTTCTTACATGTGAAGGACACTTTTTTCCCCAGGAAATTTTACATAATTGTATCTTTTCTATTTTTTTCTACCCATCTCTGTCAATCATGAACAAGGCTAGCTAACTGGATAGCTGACAAATCCACTGCATGTTGCTCTAATTTTGTTTAATCCAAATTTGTAATTATTACTGGGAACAATCCAACAATCCTAAACAAATACCATCCATACAAGCACAATACACGTGCTTGAAGTCCAGAAGTTCAATGGTTGAGTTTGCACATTGAAGTAAATTTTATGTGAAGGGGAGTTGTTGAACAAACACATATCAACTGGGATCCCTACTTAAGGTTTATAAATCACAGGATCGAGTTCATGCAATATGCTAAATCAAACCAAAACAACTTCAGGGCCAGTTTGATAAGTGAAACCAGTCACTGGGATTCATTCCCAACTCAGTCTGTGTTCTGTGGCAGTCAGTAGGACTTTGGTGAGTTATCCTGAAGTTTTATTTGTTTTTGTTTTGAAATACTGGATTATGCTGATTATGGTTTTAGCATACGTGGACTTTTACTATGCAATACTGTAAACTAAATCCACAGCTGCAGAAGGAAGATTGATTTTGCATCTAGGTCAGTCTGGTAACTTTATGGCACTGCAACACAACATAATCCAAATAAAGATAGGCTGAATTCAATACATAAAATTATGTATTGAATAATATTAAATATTTCATTTAAAATGCAAATGAAAAACAGCAAGGAGGGGACACATCCATTTGATTTCAAGGCAGGGAATCTTGAGCTATATCCAGATGTTGACGAAGTACAATTCCTAGCATATCAATAGTTTATTTATTGTTAACCAAATATGTATGCTGCCCAACTCTGATCAAGTATCAAACATCAGCTACACTGAGGAGTTAGAAAATGGAAAGCCTGATGCCACCTTCCAAAGGTATCCATGCATTAAAAGAGTAGTTGTCAACAAGAGAAACACTTTCTTTTACATGGTCTTGTTTTCTGTGTGAGACAGGAATCTGATATGCAGGATCCTGGGCTAAGTGGAAACTATTGTGCATTTATAGTTGTGCATTTATAGTATATTGTGCATTTATAGTATAAAGGCTTGCCTCCTACGTTCAACATCCACATTCGACAATGATGTCTTTTCTGTGAGACTGGAAAGGCACTTGCCTTCCCAGCATAGATGCCAAGAGCAAACAGAATGATATTATGATCCCAATGGTACTTTTAGGGACTTATGCCTTTTTTCTGTCTGATGCAAATATGTAAGTCAAAGTATACCTATTTTGTCACTTCCCCCTTTGCCTGCTCCACACCCTTGATGCCTATGATCGGGAATGGCCACCCTAATTAAATGCTGACTAAACAGCATTTTCATCCACAAACACAATTTCAAACAGGCATGGGCATATTGGAAGTTGCAAGATCAAATGTCATAGGGTATGATAGTTTATCCTATGTAACTAACTGTGTTTTAAGCAGATTGAAAAAAATCTGCTTGATATCTTCCTTAAGAGGCATTCATCCTCCAACTTTATCTGTTGTTTTGTGTTCTTTTAATTCAAAACCAATCACCAAATAAACACATGGGAAACTAGCATGCTGGAGAGCATGACATCTACAGTATTCTGCTTCATCTAGTATCATTTGGGTTTACACAAATGTCTCTGGGAGTATAGGCATTCTTGGAACTGAAATTGGTTTAAACAATGCTAAGTTACCATGACCCATTATTTTGCTGGGAAAGGAATCTTCTTGCTGACCCCATCTTCCCCAAAATAAGCCTGATTTGTAGACAACACTTATGAGAGTTCTGGCAACCACACCAGTTTGAGTTGTTTAATTACTCATAAAAGCCACCACAGCAACCATTTTGTAACAGCATCCACAAAGGCGTTCACAATTCCCAATATGCCTACCATTCAAAAAGGTTCGTTTTCCCTATTCGTTTCTGACAGGCAATCCCACTGAGAATGTTGGGATTTATATCTGTCTTGTATCTGGATATTAAGCATTCTTTACCTATATCAGGCTGTTAAGGTCCCATGTTTAACCATTAACTTTTAGGGAAAAGCATAACCCCTTATTTCTATTGTGCAAGGGGAAAAAAACACCTCAGAAAGAGAAAAGTTGGCTTATAATTGATATATAAATAACTAGTTTAAAAAATGGTGCTCAGTGACACATGCAAAAAGATCTTGATGAGTCAATTAGACATGCACAGGTTAACAAGCTGTAAAACAAGGCTTTCCCTCCATTAAATGAAATGGTCAATAGCCTTAAAAAGTGCAATGATTTCTTATCAGGGCTTGAATGAACCGTAAAACTACAGCATCTCTTGAAGTATTGACATTTCCACAAGTTTGAGCACGGCAATGTTTTCTCTCCTGATACAAGCTGATGGGCCTTTGTCTTGAAGATCTCACCCCACCACTCAGCATCTTCATTGTGCAAAATGTAAAATAATACTTTGGCCTCAAACATCTGGATTTCTTTCATGTAGGCTTTGCAGCTATCTTGAAAATAATGGCCACATACAGGATTTTAAGAACTATGCAGTGCGATTATTTGTGGTAATGTTCTAGAGCATGATCTAAAGTGCCTAAGGTGTTGCTGCCTTGCAGAAGCAAGCCAAGCCAAGCCTTGGTAGTTTATGCTGGCTTGAATTCTGTGATGAAAGAAAGATGTGGTAGAAACATATTTAAAATTAAAAATTTTGTGTATTATTCACAAAATGATAACCAGACTTTATTCATATTGTTAGGCATTCCCCATTGAATCAGGAGATGGTTCAACATAATGCAATCGATTATTCCTTCAAAATTTATCACATGTGTACATTGTGTGGGAGAAATCAAATCCTTCCAACATTCAGTCTTCCTCTGCCCATATAATCTTCCTGCCTTTTATCTGGACCACAAGTGAGCAATTTCAATGGGCTCAACATAAAGATTAAAATGTGCCAGGAGGCACCAGTCTATCCAGGTGTATATTCCTTCCAGGATGCCAGATATCTTACTATTTAAATAACAAAAGATTCTTTCCCCAAATAAATTGCCATTTCTATCTAGAACCCTAATTAAAGGGAAACTCATGACACCATAGGGTGCCTGATTCCAGAGCATTCCCTGTAGGAAACCTGACTCGATGCGTTTTCTTGGAATTCCAACAGGATTGGCACACTTTTGAGGATCAAAGGCAAGGTTTCCCTATATATTGAACTTACGGAGGAGGATTCAAAGGGGCCACCGACAACAGGTAATTCTGTATGTTGTACTCTCAGAAAGGAACTTAACGTTTGATTTAAGCAACTGCCCGTGTTCTTTATTCCTGACTTGAAAACAAATTAGGTAAGATTTCTTTCTAACAATTGAAGGAACGGATTATCAGGAAACAATTACTGAGCTATATCTCATGCATTTCTGATTATGTGGTTAATCGGTTTAAGCAAGGCAGTTGAATGCAAAACGTCTGCTTTTTTCAAAATAGGCAAGTTGGCTTACATCAAAATAAATGGAGGGCTCAAGCCTATATGGAAAATAAAATCCATGGCACAAGTGTTAATTATCTAGTAGTGCTACTGCTATTATGTAGTGTTGTTGGCTTATTGATTAATGACTCGGTGCTGTGTTTGCTCACAGGAATATTAATACCTTGTCCACGAAAGGAGTCATTAAAATGAATAAGACAGTCCTCGATGCTCAACTCAATGTGAGTTATGGCTAAGGTTATCTGAGCAGTTGTGTCAGATATAGGATCAGAATGATAAATTATTAAAACCCAATAGTTAAGGAAAAGGTAATTTAAGATAATCCTTATTTGAGTCAAAGTCAATATATCTCCCTCATCCCATGTTATATTTTGCAGAAAATTCACAGGTGCAAGGGTTATGGAGGCCAAATGTAGAGTATAATATGTTGTTACATCTGTAAACAGTTTTAAAACTAATTAGCTAAAGCAAACATTGTGTAGGTAAAAAGCAAAATATAACTATCATGCTTTTTTGTTTTAAAAAAACCCTTACTGTATTTTGTATAAATGAGCCCTGTACTTTATTATATTTATCCATGAAAAATTTACCTCTACAGGCAATCTGCGTTCAGGTGGCAAATGTAAGCAGGTCTTCAGCCCATTGAGTAAATGGGGCCATATATTTATAGTTTCCATGTTGCAGTATCAATCTTTTAGCTATAAAAAGGGCCTGGAGAATCCATTTACATTCTCCAGTTCTCAAATGCCAAGTACAAGGTATGTAATTCAAGAGAATATTATCTTCTGAAAATTTTGTCTTGAGTCTTGAGTTCTGACATAATATCTGTGATCAAACTGCAGGTTGAGAAAAGGTGTTTGCTAAGTTCCAAAAGCAGAATGCTTTTAAATACTTTTTAAAAATATTTGCAGATTTTAATAAAAAAAAATCAAAATTAATCATATTATTCTTAATAAGATCTTCCCATCACATTAATTGTAGCCCTTACTGTGTATTTAAAAGCTCGTATTTCGACTAGATACTATTTATTTATTTATTTAATCAAACTTTTATACCGCTCCCTCTCCCAAAAAGGGACTCGGGGCGGTGTACAGCCTACTAAAAGCATACAATAAATACACAATAAATACGATTAAAAATAAATTAAATAATTAGATCCGGCTGTCTATTCAAAATTTAAGTTAAAAATTAAAACTAATAAAACCCCAATTTAGATTAATTAAAACCAAAAAACATAGTTACTGGGCCAGGCCGGCCTGTTCGAAAAGCAGGGTTTTCACTGCGCGCCGGAAGGTCAGAATATCCGTCATAGCCCGTATCTCCGGGGGAAAATCATTCCATAGGGAGGGAGCTCCCACAGAGAAAGCCCGAACTCTCGGGGCCGCCAGCCGACAACAGTCAGGCGGCGGCACCCCAAGTAGGGCCACCCTGTGGGAGCGTACTGGGCGGCGGGAGGTTGTTGATGGCAGCAGGCGGTCCCGTAAGTACCCAGGTCCCGAGCCATGGAGCACTTTAAATACCATCAGTACCACCTTGAATCGAATCCGGTAGGCCACAGGAAGCCAGTGCAGCCTGCGGAGAAGTGGTGTTACCTGTGCGCCTCGAGGGGCGCCCACGATCACCCGCGCGGCTGCATTCTGAACTAACTGCAACCTCCGGAGACTCTTCAAGGGGAGCCCCATGTAGAGAGCGTTGCAATAATCCAAGCGGGAGATAACGAGGGCGGAAGTGACTGTGCGAAGTGCACCCAGATCCAGAAAGGGCCGCAACTGGTAAATCAGACGAATCTGATGAAAAGCCCCCCTGGCGACGGCTGCAATATGTTCTTCCAAAGACAGCCGTACATCCAGGAGGACACCCAAGTTGCGCGCCCTTTCCACGGGGGTCAAAACCTCTCCCCCCATGGCCAGCGAAGGAATAAGCTGGCTGTATCTGGGCGCAGGAAACCACAGCCACTCGGTTTTGGCCGGGTTGAGACGAAGCCTGTTACGACCCATCCAACCCCGCACGGCCTCCAGGCACCGGGTCATCACTTCGACGGCTTCGTTGGGGTGGCCCGGGGTTGAGATGTACAGCTGAGTATCATCAGCGTACTGATGGAACTCCACCCCAAAGCCACGGATGATCTCACCCAGCGGCTTTATATAAATGCTAAACAGCAGGGGCGAGAGCACCGACCCCTGAGGCACCCCACAAAGCAGGGGCCTTGGGGACGATCTCTGCCCCCCCGTCAACACAAATTGCGAGCGGTCGGAGAGGAAGGAGGAGAACCACCGTAATACGGTGCCTCCAACCCCCAACCCCTCCAACCGCTGCAATAAGATACTGTGGTCGACAGTATCAAAAGCCGCCGAGAGATCTAACAGGACCAGGACAGAGGAACAACCTCTGTCCCGAGCCCTCCAGAGATCATCAACCAACGCGACCAACGCCGTCTCCGTGCTATGCCCGGGCCTGAAGCCCGATTGGAGGGGGTCAAGATAACTCGCTTTATCCAGGAATCGGGGAAACTGACGGGCCACCACACTCTCTACAACCTTCGCAATAAAGCGAAGGTTGGAGACGGGACGGTAATTTAATAACAATGCTGGGTCCAGGGACGGTTTCTTGAGGAGGGGCCGCACCACCACCTCCTTCAAGGCGGTAGGTAGAAGCCCCTCTCTCAGGGAAGCGTTTATAATACCCTGGAACCAGCCTCATGTCACCTCCCGAGTGGCCAAAACCAGCCAGGAGGGGCACGGGTCCAACAAACAGGTGGTGGCATTCAGTCCCCCCAACACCCTGTCCATGTCTTCTACAGTAACAGGGTCGAACTCAACCCAACTGGCCTCACCGATATCCACCCCCGCCCCCCCGCCCGGAGATGCCCAGTTGGAGTCCAGCTCGTCCCGAATCTGAGCGATTTTATCCTGCAGAAAACTAGAAAACTCCTCAGCCCGTCCCTGTAAGGGATCCTCCCGCGCTTCCCTCTCTAGAAGGGAGCGGGTCACCCTAAACAGGGCGGCTGGGCGGTTTTCCGCGGACGCAATAAGGGTGGAGAGGTAAGTCCTCCTCGCCACCTTCATCGCCACTAAATACATCTTAATATAAGATCGTAGAAGTGTTCGGTCAGACTCAGAACGGCTAGCCCTCCAACTGCTCTCTAGGCGTCTTTTCCGGCGCTTCATCTCCCTTAGCTCCTCAGAAAACCAAGGAGCCATTTGGGATCGGCACCGGGTCAGAGGCCGCAAGGGCACGACCCGGTCAAGGGCCCCAGCAGCCACCCTATCCCAGGCGGTGACCAAGCCCTCAACCGAGTCGTGTGTGAGAGCTTCGGGAAATGGCCCAAGCTCCATCAGGAACCTATCAGGGTCCATCAGGCGCCTGGGGTGGTACCATTTTAATGGCCCCGCCTCCCTGCGGTCAGGGGGTGCGGAACGGAAGTCGAGCTTCAGGACCGAGTGATCCGACCATGACAGGGGTTCTACAACTATATCCCCTATACCCAGATCACTCTGCCACTGATCAGAGACGAAAACCAAATCCAAGGTGTGACCTCCCACGTGAGTAGGGTCCCGAATTAACTGGGTCAGGCCCATGGCCGTCATGGAAGCCATGAACTCTTGGGCAATCCCCGAGGTATCGCCAGCAGATGGCAGGTTGAAATCCCCCATGACCATAATCCCCCATGACCATCAGCTATAACCTCAAGGAGCTCAAGCAGGGAGCCAGGTATGCGACCAGCAAGCCCACCTGAACCTTGGAGCCGAACTTCACGAAAAGGAGCTCACACCCGGTCGTCTGAGACACGTGGCTTCCCTCGGACACAGATCCTCCTTAATAATCACCGCAACCCCCCCTCCCCTCCCCTGGGCCCTCGGCCGATGAAAAACCCGAAACCCGGCTGGGCACATATCCACCAGGGGGACTCCCCCCTCCTGGCCCAGCCAGGTCTCGGTAACTCCCACCAGGTCCGCACCCCCCTCACAAATCAAATCATGGACGAGGGGGGCTTTATTAACAACAGACCTGGCGTTACATAACATCAGCCGAAGGCCCAGGGCCCGATTGCTCAAACCCCCTGGGGAACGGGAGACGACAAGGGGGTCGGAGCGCGCCACAGCAAGCAAACAGCGAGGGCGCGCTCCCGACACAAAATATGGCCCCCTACAACCGCCAAATCTGCCCCTCCCGCTCACCGTCTCAATGAATTTAATTCCACCCTCCCCGATGACCCCCCCCATCCTCAATACAGAGCCACCCGGATTCTGACTCTCCCGGCCACGCTCAACCCCCGGCCTGGTCCCAGTCTCTGGCGAGTTGTCCCCCAACTCCCTCCCGGACCTACCTAACCCCCTTAAAAATCTAAGTAAAAATTTATTAAGAAACCCCTCCCTCCTACGTTTCTTAAAACCCCACCATCCCTCCGGATCCCATAATCCGTCCTTGAGATGGGCCCTCGAGAGAGTGGAGGGCCATTCCCGAGACAGGGGGACATGTCTCAGGGCCCATAGATCTCTCCTCGAATAAGACAGCGTCCCGGGCAGGATCTTCTCTTGTCGATGACCAGCTTCAAGTCCAGGCCGCCCCTGCCGCCTCCAAACAGGTGAAAATCGTGGGGGCAATCCTCCATCCTCGACTCCAGCTATAGGGGCAGCTCTCCGACCCTGACTTCGATGACAGCGACGGTCTCCAATATCGGCTGAAACCTTTACAACGGGGGCTGCCCATCCCCCCCCGGGTCCCCTCACCACCCCTGCCACAGGTGGGGAGGACCCAAGAGGGGGAGAACTCCACACCCCGTCCAGATCGCCGAACATGAAGCCGCCAGACGCCGAGCATAATCCTCCGGCACATAGTCCTCCAACGCCGCTTCCCCGCGGCACGAGTCGACAGCCACTGCCACTGGGCGCAGCACCAGGCCTACCATGCCGTGGCCCGGGCGCTGCCCACCCCCCCACGGGTCCCCTCACCACCCCTGCCACAGGTGGGGAGGACCCAGGGGGGGAAAAACTCCGCGGGCCGCCAAACACTGGGTCATCAGGCGCCAAGCCGCCATACGTTGAGCCGCCGAACGCCGCCGAACGCCAAGCCGCTGAGCCGCCAAACGGCGGACATAGTCCATTTGGCGCAGCGCCGGGTCTATCACGCCATGGTCCGGACGCTGCCCACCTCCCCACGGGTCCCCTCACCACCCCTGCCACAGGTGGGGAGGACCCGGGGCGGGAGAAGCTCGATGAGCCGCCAAGCGCCGGGCCGTCAGACTCCGAGCCCAAGCCCTCAGAGCCATCGAAAGTCACGCCGCCGGGTGCCGAACGGAGGCCGCCGAACACTACACCGCCAGACGCCGAGCCGCTGGACGCCAAGCACCGTCTTCCAGCAACATACCTCGACCGCGGGGGCTGCCCACCCCCCCACGGGACCCCTCGCCACCCCTGCCACAGGTGGGGAGGACCCGGGGGGAGGAACTCATCGCCCCGTTCGGCTGCCTCGGAGGAGCTCTCCCAGCCGACCTCCGGTCGCCATCTTAACTCTAATACTAGAGAATGGTCTAGAGATTTGTGAAGAAAATACTGTATGTGGTTGAGAATTTACATGTGATACTTGCCAAGGATCTCCGTTGTAAAAGTGTTATCTTTTTACTGTGTTAGTTCCATAGTTCTCTGTACTATAAATTTTAATTATTTTTAATAAAACAAAATTTTCATTACGAACATGCCTACCAGTTTTTCAGAAAGTTTACTTGCTGTCCATTTTTGGTAATATATCCATGTTGTTAACTCCTTTTCTAAACTTTTTCTATGCTAATACTAGAATATATTGTATCTGAAAACTTTTATACTGTTTTAGATGCCATTGCGAGTCTGCTTTCATTGTACATAATTGGATTTATTATTGAGTTGATATCGGATTACATATAATATAATATTAATTATAATTATATTATTAATTATAATATTACATGTAATATAGGATTACATATAACACATACATATTAATTAACATAATTAATCTGGAAAAAAGCTTTTTTCTAATTATAGTAATTGACAAATATATCCTAAATACTTAAGGAAACTATTTGTTCTTGTATCATTTTTAACATGAACTCTTGGAAATCTCATTTATTCTACTCAATATGTATGTTATCATGTGTCATGTTTATTCCCTGTAGGCTTTTGATATTGCTGAACATATTCTTTTTTCCAATTTTTAATATAAAACAAGAAAGGGAGAGGTAGAGAGACAGACAAGGAAGGAAGATGTTAACTCTTTCTCATTATTTGCTGCTTGTAATCTTCTAAAAGAGTTCAGGTTTGTTCATATATAATGCTCCTTTAGCATATTGGTTATAAAATACAACAACTGAGAATACTTGACCCATGAGGGAATCGCTTTCATCTTTTTCCTCTTGATCTTATGATAAGATTTTGCTTCATAGTTTTCATCAACCAAACATCTGCACTAAAATATCAGTTGCTGGGTAATTTTCCACCCCTTCAGTATCTGGAGGATGTGTAAAAATTTCTGTACAATGATCAGATGCATCTTCGGGAGAGATGCACTTTTAAGACTTTCCACATGAAGAAAGGTGTTGATATTATAGTATGAAGTAGCTTTCTTCTTCTTTTAATAAGAAATAGTCTTGCTGCTATTTGAAGGAGCAGATCAGTTATAGGCAGCAATCTACTGGTATCTTGGATACCAGAATTTTCCATGTATTATATAATACCATACCATGATGCAATGTAATTTTTTTAAAAAAAATTATTAAACAATTTTTGTTATATACAACATCATTTCCATTCATTACAATGCTTTTGTGATTGTATACATACTTTTACATAAATCTTAACTATCTATACACTTCTCAATGTTGTTTAATCTATCTTTATCCACTATCTTTTACCTTATTATCTTCTTCTCTATTCAACTTTATATCTATTATTTAGCCAATCATACAGTACATTCCACGTCAAATAATAATCCATTTCCTCTCTTTCCTTTATCTCCATGGTCAACTTATCCATCTCGGCACTCTAGTATTTTACCTATCACATTTTCCTCTGGTGACATACTATTATTTTTCCACTTCTGTGCATAAGTTATTCTTGCTGCCATTAATAAATGTAGCATTAAATACTCTATTTTCTTATCATATTTTCCCATTATACCTAATAGAAAAGGCTCTGGTCTTAATTCAATTTGCCGTTTAATTATTTCTTCTATCCATTTTTTTGTCCTTATCCAATATTTTCCCACTACAGGGCATGTCTAGTGTAATTTCTAATGACATCTTTAGCAGAACAAAGAAATTGTGTGGAAGCAGTATATCACAATGAGCTATTATTCTTAGATAGAGTTTAGGTCTCTGTTACACCAGGGTTGGGCAAGACAAAAGCTATGGATTATATGTGGCCCTGGGAAACCTCAATATTTCACCATTGTAATTTTTTGGTGTAATTTTTCATGGATATCTTCTTTACAGAATGAAAAGGAAAAGAGGCAGTGTCACACTTCCCCTATAAAATGTCAGAATTTCAACTCTTCATTCTCTGGTGGCATTGCCATCTCATCATCATGTCATGGTCAGCTGTGGTAGTGTGGTGTTTAGAATACAGTATTGCAGGCAAACTCTGCCCACAGTCAGGAGTTCGATCCTGACCGGCTCAAGGTTAATTCAGCCTTCTATCCTTATGAGGTCAGTAAAATGAGGACCCAGTTTGTTAGAGGAAATACACTGATGCACAGCTTAGAGAGGGATGTAAAGCACTATCAAGTGGTATGTAAGTCTAAGTGCTATTGCTATGTCAACCATAGCACCAGCAACTATCTCTCTATTTGATTCTCTCTCAATTTAAAATAGAGATTTAGAGAGAAAGGCAATTTCAGCATCTGAGATTTGGCAGGCTACGTGCACCCAATATGTGCCATCTGCCTCATTAAATGTTGTATCCAGATCTTGGTTCCTGATAACCATCAGAGTCAATTCATATTTTAATCTATCTGTTATCATTATTAGTGTAATGTTTCCATTGAGCATGCACATTTTTTCTTACTCTCTGAGTAACTCGGTTTAATTTCCTTTTAACGCTCTTGGCATTAAAAAACAACAACCAACAAATAAATGCTTCCCCCACCCCACTAATAAAATCATATTAAAATACATAAGTTGGAACACGAGTTAAATGTTCTTGATATATGGAAGGTATTTTTGTGTGTGTTTTGCGAAAGAAAACGTTAATATATCTGTGGTCTAAAATAAGCATTGAAAGATACTAAGAGCCCCTGAACCCCTTAGATATGCTATCCTGCTTGTAGTCATTTGCAGCTATTAGTTTACCCTATGTTCTTTTCTTAGACTGCATGACCCTAGCCACTTTGGAAGCCTAGGGGGGTAATGACATTGTGCCAATCAGCAACAAATCAAATTTGACTCTGTGATAGTCTAACAAAGTCAGCCCTGAAGGAGAACCTGAAGCCTTGCTTTCACTCACACTGCTAAGGATGGAGCTATGTATGTTGGGGAAAATGGAGGGTCACTCTCCACTCCCCCAGTTCATCAAGCCAAACAGCTGATAAATGGTGATTCTTATTTAGTGGGGAAAACATGTTTGTATGTTATCATCAAGCTTTCATTCATAATAGCACCCTCCTGATTTTATCTCAGACCTAATTATTTTTAATGGGAAGCAATTGAATAACAATCTCTCTAGCTATAATCCCTTGCATCTTCATTATGGTAATCTGACAGCAGGAAAGACAATCAATGCATTCTATTGACTTCGACTAAAATTCTTAAAATTCCTCCCGTATTATTTATCCTTCATGCTTGCAGAGACTTATTTTTTTTAAGGTTAATGGATTACATCTGAGCCCTGAGGAAAGATACGTTCTATGCCTGCCTGTCATTTACTAGAGTGGTTACTTATCTGTCAATATTTCTTCCTCTTTCCAAGTCCCAGGCCTACTTGATCTTGTTCATTTGGCACGACTTGAGGAATAACAAGTTTTTTTTCCCATCATGCAATGTTCTAGGATACATCAGGACAGAGAAATCTCAAAGCCCAGGTCAATTATAACAGGAGATGTGTAGCACCTCTGCCCCCATAATGCCTTCTGGGGACTCACTTGGAAAAATGATATAAAACTATTTACGGAAGTGCCTCCCTGTTATTTAAAGCTGCTTAGAACTGAGACAGAAAGAAAGAAAGAAAGAAAGAAAGAAAGAAAGAAAGAAAGAAAGAAAGAAAGAAAGAAAGAAAGAAAGAAAGAAAGAAAGAAAGAAAGAAAGAGGGAGGGAGGGAGGGAGGGAGGAAGGAAGGAAGGAAGGAAGGAAGGAAGGAAGGAAGGAAGGAAGGAAGGAAGGAAGGAAGGAAGGAAGATATCGTATGCTCTGTATTTTCAAATTCACTTTATAATATGCAAAGCCAGTTTGCTAATTCTCTCTGTGTGAGAATGAAGCTGGCAGAGCCTTCATGGTGCAATAATTACTTTTTAATTAGAATTCATTGAATACAGATGGATTCTCGCTGAACTTCCTCCAGCTGATGTTTTAATATTCCCATGTCAGGTATTACGAGCCTGTAACTGGCAGTGAGTTACATCGCATAACTCTGTAGTGCTAGTGACTTACATAAAGTAACCAACTTTATCATTTTTCCTAGATGAAAGATGATCTTGTTCCTTGTTCTCTTTTTGTAGAATATGTCACTAGCTTGTTGATATAATGCTTGTTTATTCTTGTTCCTGCAGGAAATATCATAGTTCATGTATCAAATTACTGTAACCGCCTGGAACATCTTTATTTAAAATAAAGTACTGCTGTATTTTCTCTTGGTGACATTGACCATATTTGCAGGGATTTCTAATGTTTTTCACAAATAAATCACTGGAGTGCCTTTTCTTTTAATCTGCCTATCTAAAATGAATGATAATATCTGATCTCATTAAAGCAATCAGATCTAAAATGGACTTGATATTTGTTGCACTTTGGCAGAAATAAGGAAGATTTCAGGGTTTTCGTTTTTTTGTTTTGTTTTCTTGCTCCGGGGCCTCTAAACAGAAGCTGACATGAGATATATTTTTGAAGTCCAAGTTAATAATTCTCTTTATATAAGAAATAAATACACCCCGCTGAATAGAGAATCAGATCTAAAATTAGAATAGAAATCCTCCAAGAAACGT
The DNA here is from genome assembly GCA_023653725.1 of Bungarus multicinctus. Taxonomy (NCBI): domain Eukaryota; kingdom Metazoa; phylum Chordata; class Lepidosauria; order Squamata; family Elapidae; genus Bungarus; species Bungarus multicinctus. The sequence goes on along the minus strand of CM042842.1, from coordinate 51,223,390 downwards.
TACCTATAGAAAATGATTTATTCTAATGCAATAATGGTATAGATTTACAAAGCTTGAGTGATGCAGTGTTCCTCGTTACGGTTGTAAAATATTTGTTGCCACCCTGGGACTTTCTAGATCATTATTTTAAAAAAGGAAAAACTCATTTTGACAGATGAACTGGGGCCATTCCGAACAAATCACTGATACTTCATATAACAAGGCCTCCAAAGAGGGGAGCACAGACTTATTACTATGGCAACCCAGATCAAAACACTATTTTAGTGGAGAGTTTCCAGTTTTACAATGCAATGATGCTTGTTTATAGTACCACTGAAACCAGATTCAGCAAAGGTTCAAGAAATGAGCTGACAAGAGAAAAATCATTATATATAAACTGGGGATGCCTGAATGACATATTCTGGAAATATTCTGTTATTTGATCAAATGATGAAATTTTGACACATTGAGAAATGAATTAAAGGTAGGATGATATTGGCCAGTAGGCCCACTGTACATGCTGGTTTGCATTATATTTTTGCTTCATTATATTTCTGTTTGATTCCAACCATAACTAGCATAGCAACAAATCTAGATGTATAAATTGTCTGTTCTGACAGTACTTAACTTGTCAAAAGTTTAGGCTGTAGATGAATTTCCTTTTAGTTTAGGATTTTCTATCCAGTGCATCCTATCGTGTGGTTGATAATGAAATGATCACCAACTATCTACCCACAAGATTGAATTATAGCAAGTGTTCCATTAATACATATCTACAACTGAACAACAAAAGCTTAATATTCCTAAGTAACTGAACTTGCAATCAAGGGAAAATTATGTAGATTAAATGTATATAAAGCTGTTTTATTCATACTTCATTCATACTTGCCTACAGTTAATCGTTCGATTGTTCTATGATCACTCAGACCTCTCCTCAATAGTAGTTTTGATTGTTACATTTAAGTATTTTGCTAAAGTGACAATGGTAATATTTAGATTCCCACAGACACAAAGTTAGGCAGAAGAAATGAAATTAACAAAACAGTAGTTATGTTAAAGTGGCATGAATTTAAGTGAGGGAGTATCTACCCTTTTCCCCTTTCCCTTAAAAAAAAAGTTCTAATTTCTAAATATTTTATATTGAAAACTGACATCATTCTATGAAATTTAAAAGTTAAGCATTCTCAGGTCCATTTCTATGCAGTTTTAAATGTTAAATTATCAACAATAAACGTTAATATTCTATAGGAGTCTTGTAGCATCCTAGAGACAATCAAATGTATTATTGCCCAATCTTTCATCATTCCCCAAAACTTCCTCAGAATCCAATCTTGACATGACTGTGAAACACTAGAATAACAACAATTTCTTTTTGTTGTTCTTTCTCCCATCCTCCTTTTCCCCTTTTGCAATGCAACAATACTTGGGAAGCAGATCAGAAGGTAGTTTACCTTAGCTGCCCTCCACATCCTCCATGTCCTAAAGATATTTAGACTTGTCTAAATCTGTATGTATGTTCACACAATTGAACAAAGTAGTTTTTCTCTATGACAAATTCTTGTTGCATTTTCACAACCCTCTCAAACTTTGGTACTATGTTATTTAAACTACTATGTCTTTTTTCAGTGAGAAAATAAATGGGCTTTCGGTTTTGGTATCTCAGAAATTCCAGCTAGATCAGGTATGTTAGAATACAAGCTATAAGTCTTGATAAGCAATATTGCAATGTTTGTTCTTTGTACATATCTTTGTACATGGCTGATTAACCATTCCATAACCTTTTAGTTCATTAAGGGTGCAATCGTATCTATTCATTTGAGACTAAGCCCAATGGGTTCAATTAACAGCTATGCATAAATTTGCACAATAAACTAAATAATACATCTTAGCTTTTTCTGTGCATCATGATCAGCCCAACACACACATAAAATTTACTTAACACTTAAAACAAAAGTAAAAAATAAAATTAGCAGGAGAGTAATGCAGAATTCAATGTTGCAATATAAAATTGGTATGATAGAAACTTGGCTTTATCAACTGTTACTTTTTATAGTCAAACAGTCTTACAATTTTTAAACGTTAAAAAGTAATTGCAGTGTTCTACTTTAAGAATACTGACAATATTTGAAGAATAGATGTACTGTACCCAGGTCATTTAAAATCAAAAAAGGAAAAGGAAATTATGTAGATTAATTAAACTGTACAATCAAATTGTCTCTTGAAGGATAATATAAATGTAGCAAGTCAGCTTGGAACTCTTTACAGTTTAAAGTTCCTTTGATATCTATTTTGGTGAGTTATCAGGAAATTACCATGAACATGATTAAATATCCGTACTATGTATCCTTAAAATTATATTATATTAATCAAAATCTTTCTAGACCAATTTGAAGCTGTTATAATCAGCCTCATATATATTATGATCTCTGGTATTTACTCTCTTACAAAGAATGGTGCTAATCTAGAGGAAACAAATCCATTTTTGTTGTTTTATACCAGATTTATTATAGCAGAATACTGCATATATAAAATACTCTTTTCTTTGGATAAAAGCTATTTGAAATATGCAAATAAAATTATGTTTATTATTTATAATAAAATTGAACATAAGAACAATATGTAATTAATTAGTTAAGGATGGTTTACTCATATTTGCTTTCGATTTTAAGTTTATATTGTCAGGATTCCGACGGGTGTCCTAATTAATTCATGAGCCTCGAGCCAAGTTTCAAAAGAAATCAAATTATTTATTAGAAGCATGTTGGCCCTTTTCCCAAGTGCAGTCGACTCTGCCCTATGTAATTTACTGCCCACCTATGACCCTGTTTCCACCCTCCTCCCAGGATGTGTCATAAATCACATTTTCCAATGGAGCACTTTCATGGGCTATTGAAAACACGCTTCTCTGGCTGGCTCTGATAACCTGGGACACAATCTGGAGAAAGGTATGTGTGGAATGTGCTCTTGGTCATAGCAACTGAACTGCTCCATCAGATCTCTCCCCTCCTTTTTATGGCAACTCAAGAGCAGACCAGAAATGCTTTATGAGTTGACATATTTTAAGGAAATAATTCATAATAAATTACAGTAAAACTTTGGTTTAATGGATCCCTGTTTAGTGAAATTTGGAGGCAATGCACCTTTTGTCCAGTGACCATCTGGACAAATAAGAGACAAATTATTTGTAATATACATCAATAGTCCAGATGAAAGAGTTAAATGTTATGTTAATTTTACCTTTTTTTGATAACAGCCATGGTGATTCTTGTTATTTATATAATGACATAATTTCCAACATTATTTCTAATAATATCATTATACAAATAGAGTAACATGATGTAAATGATGCATGATTCATATTTAATGTACAATAGGAACTAACCAATATTCTTCCTTTCCAATTCATTCATTAAACTGATGTTTTATTGTACTTGCATTTTTACAAACGCATGCTTGGAGATAAATATTGAATATGCATGTTTATAATGGCTAATGTGTTGACTAGCCTTGCATCAAAATTTGTATGCATTCTCCTAGTCTAGTGCATTTGACTTGTAATCTAGATATGCAAATAGGTAACTGAAACAAACAATGCTAAAAAATATCTAATTTATCATGTTTGAGGTTCAATCATACTGGGAATGGCACAAATCTAAAATGTGTCACTCTGCCATGAATTCACCCTCGGTTACAATTTTGACAGATCTTCCCGACAGCTATAATATCACCACAAGCCAGGATCTGCAGCTGAACAGCAGTTATTAAAATCAATATAACATTAGCTACTATTTAAAATTGCCTTAAATCTTGTAGTACAACCAATTTCCCCATTTGTCTTACATTTTGTCTTACTTTTAAAATAATGTAAATCTGAATTTAAACATGAATAGAAAAGACACACAATAGACACTCCATTCCATAATGGAGGGCACTGTTTTAACAAAAAATAATAAGCCTATCACTTATAAAGAACTTCACTGGCTTTTTTTTTTTTATGAATTTGACACTTCTGTTCTGCACTGACACAAAAGGAAAGAGAAGATGAGAAGTCTGGAGTAGGACTAAAATGCTGAAAGCAAGATAGAATTATACAAAGACACCAACTTACTCTTTGCCCCTGAGAAAGGGACACAGAAGGGTGACCTTGAATGAGATGTGTAATCTTAGTTAATCCTTGTTGCAAATATGTGCACAGGAGGGAAAAAACAGCATGTCGCTTAAAAAAGGGAATATATAATATTTCTCTCCTCATCCTCTGACCGCATAGATTCGCCTACATATGTATGTACGTGCATATTTATAGGTAATGTGGCAGTAGTTCTATTAAAAATAAATATCACAGCAAAGCCTCTTTACAGATACAACTTAATTCTATGTCACCTTTCCTGAATTTCATACATTGATGTCTTATGTCACTTCTTAGTGGCAACGGTGGAGGCCCACTGGAGAGTTTGTATGTGCTGGTCAGATCACCCTGCCTCTGTCTCCTCTCTGTTGCCCATATGCCCTTTCTCAGTTTTGTATTGTTTATAATAGAGACCGTCAATTTAAACATACATCAAACTTGAAGGGACAGGTTTAAAATATGGAAGATTATTTTCTTCTCCCATAAAAGCTATGAAAGGAGAGGGAGGGAGGGAAGGAGGAAGAGAGGGAGAAAGGCAGGGAAGGAGAGAGGAGGGGAGGGAGAGAGAGAGAGAGAGAAAGAGGGAGGTAAGTTAATCAAAAACAATTAAGAAACTGCCTTCACTCTTTTAGCAGCCTCTTGTAGAAAGAATGTTTTGCATACCTAGAGGTCGTTTCCCCCCCATCTCTTTGAATTACCCAAGTGGTCATCAGAATGGCGCTCAAATGAAAACGTGATGCTGAAGGAGCACTTGGCTGCTTGAGTTGCTCAGAGCACTGCCACTATAATTCAATAAGAAGAGAATAAATGTTAAAGTGGGCATTCTGGGACAGTGGCATCAAGGTCTTTCTTAGCAACTGCTGCCCTCTTCCTTCTTCCCTCTAGGCAACAGACAGTCTCTATGACATCTGTGTTACTAGATACACCAAGTTATTCAGCCAACTGTTGGCCTAGACAAGCCAACTTTAAAATATAGTGCAAATAGCAAGGGATGCACAGAATGTGAAATTGCCACAAACAAGGTGGCTGGGGACTTTTATCTGCTTACATAGTTTGGTTCTTAACAAATAAAGCAGCTAGGAGATTCTTGGTACAACGATCCTATTAGAGAACGAAAATTACATTAAAGCCAAATTTTGAACTTTTAAAACACTGAGCTAGAGATTAGTTATATGTGTGTGTGTGTTTGTCTGGGCATGCACAGAATTAAATTTCAATTCAAGGTGTCCCAAAACTGACTTTATCAGTGTACCGCAGTATATATTAACAACTAAAAATTATTTCATGTGACGTTATTATAACAACATACCTTAATGCTAAATATTTTACATACCATTCAAATATTTACAACTTGGCATGATGACTATTCCAAATGCACCACATTTTGTTTAATGTAATAATGTATGGAGGATTTATTCCTGTGGTTTTTACTTCAGTGTTAAAAAAGAAAGAAAAAGAAATAATGACCAAGAATCTGGAAGGGGAGAAGTTGTACGGGAAAGTATATTGTGAGCCTGGTGTCTTTCAAACAAAACTTCATAGGTTAGTACTATGTTAAATTATACTGATTTTATTTGAAGATGGCAGATTGGATCAATTCTGATCACATGTATATGGGAAGCAAGCCCCATTCATTCCAATGGGTCATTCCCAATTGAGAATAGGACTGCAGTTTGATTTATTTGTACTGCGTTACCATTGGGGAAAAAACATGGGGCTTAAATTGTCATGACTAATGTTTGTTGATTTTCTACAGGACCTAAGTTCAACTAAGTTTGACTACAATTCATTTTGTGCTCCCTAGGTTATCTTTTCTACCTTTACCAAAAAGAAGGTTTTAGCAGTAAACTTGAAAAAAAATGTGCAGAATAGAGTTCCTTAGTGGCTACCCTTTACCTGGGAAGCATAACAGCTGGAAGTCAGCAGAAGGAAGAATGACAAGGCATTAACCTGAAAGTGCTATTCATTGCATTTAATATTAATACATACACAGAGCATTCCACTGTTGCTACTTTGTGAAATAAATTAGATTGGGATACAGGAGAGAACCACCATTAAATTACTCCCAATTAGCCCCTGTGGTGTGCCTCCAACATTGGGAGAAAGATTGTCCCTAGCACAATGACAAAAAAGACCAACAGAAGACATTCCCTTGGCTAATTTTCTAGCCAGCAGCCACTGCAATGTTTCTACTAGGAAAGAGAGAAGAAGAGAGAATGTGATATAATAAATAATGACTTGCCTTGCTGGTAAGAAGAAATTATGATTATGCTTGGGGGATCTAAGTATAGGTACATACCCATTCACACTATGAAGAAAGGGGGTAGAAGTCAATCCAGATTGCTCTGATCCTGATTGCTCTTGAATCTTTAGTAGATTCAAACCTGTTTGAATTAAGATGAACCAAAGGGCTTTAGTTGTTCTAGCAGAAATCAGTATAAAGAGAAAAAATTTGGACAAAAAGGTATGCTGTATAAATAGCCCACAATTTCTATTCAAAGAAGCTTGAAAATAGCTCAGCATATGCATATTTGCATAAGCTTTCAAAATATGAAACTAACTACAGGTGAGATATAAGTTCAGTGTAGTCAATCATAGGAAACAACACAAAATCTTAATTTTTGTAGGCTTCTGAATAGGTGAGAAATAACAACATTGGATCGGTCTGTATTTACCAGACGAAATTACTGAGCAAAGCTAAATATCAAATAAGCAATAAATAGGAAGCACTTTTACTATCCATCTGCTGCGATAGGATTTAAATCAAAATGCACGTATTCCCAAACATTTCCCATCCAGATTTGGGTTAAAAGAAAGAAAACTAATACAGATTTCCCAGACCCACCAAACTGGTGGGTAATACATATAAAAACATGCAATCTGGCAATCTTGCCAAAGAGGAGAAGGACAAAATCAAGCTGCCCAGTAGGATTGTTTTTAGGTAACATGAACAGAACTTGTCCAGGATTCCCTGTAAAGAGAAGACTGAAAGAATATATTGCTCAAGAATTCTTCTCAACCGCTCCCACATAGACACATACTCAAGATGCAACATATTTAAGTGAAGGCCAGTCAAATTACAGCAGTGTTGATACAGATGAACATGTAAGAAATTGGCAGATATCTATTTGGAAAGTGTCCCTATGAACCTAGAAACCAGTTGCAAACCTAGGAACCAGACTTATATTGATTTGAAAATCAATGTCCCAAGTATACTGTTTAACAATACTTCTGGTGGACAGAGGCTATCCAATGGAAGCCCTATGGAGTGAAGCTTGTTAGTATTTCATTTTTAATCTAGTTTTATTAAAAGTGATTAACTTTTTTTAAAGTGATCTCCAACAGAAAACTGACCTACAAGCAATCCCATCCCAATACAACTTTATTCAAAGGTTAAAAAGATGATACCGAGCTCTGGCTTTGTAGGTATGTGGGGTGAGACAAATGAGGAAGCTGTGTTAAGAACTCAGGATGAAAACCATTTGTCTTATGTACTTTTATATGTATATCAATCAATTGTGATGGTCTATTCCACAGCCAGACTTATTTATTTTGTCTGCTCCATTAAATTTCTTTTTTTTAAAAAAAAGAATAACTCTGATTTTATTTAAGGATTTATTGTTTCTTAATTTCTTTTACTGTTGATTGATTTCTTTTACTGTTGATTGATTTCTTTTACTGTTGATTGATTTCTAATACTGTTGATTATGTGTCATCAAGTCATTGTTGACTCTTAGTGACCACATGGATAGATTTTCTCCATGACATTCTGTCCCTAACATGGTCCTTCAGGTCCTCCGAAGTGCACTTATCACTACTGTCACTAGGTCCATCTACCTCACTGGTCTCCATCTTCTTTAATTAATTAATTAATTAATTTAAAACATGTATATACCCTCTCATCTTGTATTAAACTGTGGATGACTCCCAATCAACAATTTGAACAACAGTTCTACATTGCCTTTTGTAAATTTATTATGAAATCTACTGTTTGTCCTGCTTCTCATATATTTTGTGAAATAATACCATCAAAATTATAGTAGAAATCTGCCCTGTATTTTTGCCTGTGTTTTCCCAACCTGGTATGCCTGGTATTGGACTATTATTCTCTTTAATAGCTATGCTGGTTGGGATGATGGGAGTTGTGGGGAAAGGTCTTGTGTTAAATAAACATAGTTTTAGTTATAAGCTACATTCATACTTTTCCATTAGCGACCATCTACTGTAGTTCTAATATATGTTGTGCTGGAGAAAGAAATAACACAAGATTCAATCATTTATATCTCTGTTGTACATGAATATTATTACTGTCAATGCTCCTATTATTTATCAGGTTCCAGGCATCCATTTCGTTCACTGCAGCAGTACCACAAACACAATTACAAATTGGCTTCAATATTAATTGGATGAGCACTACTAAATTGCTTCCACCAATGCTGGAAGTAATGGTAATAGTACCTTATGCCCAATATGGACACGTTGTTCCAACTGATGCTATCTTGTCATTCAATTATTGGGGACGTATCACTACCATGTCTGATTTGCAGCAGGCTGAGGTAGGGAATGGGGCATGTAGCACATTGCCATGTTTATCATAAATTTTAGGAGGTTCAATTGAGCTGCAGAGGCACATCTGCTTGCCCAGAGAAAGCAGATGTTTCATCATGATGCAAAGATCTACCAACAAAGAAATAACAAGTGGAGAAAGAACGGAAAATTCCTCTCTGCTAAAAAAAAAAAAAAGCCAATAGTGTTAGACAAAGTTGATTTTAATATACTGAATTGAAACATTATGTTTCAGTCAATATAATAGCAGCTCAACTGACCACACATTTATCATAGTTAGTTAATTTTTTTTGTATGGTTATCTTTGTGTCTAGATGAGTATTGGAACTGGAGTTCTTCCTCAGACAGATATTTCTTCATTCAAATTTAGTGCCTTTTATTCTGACCCTATGTGGCGATTCCCCCTTCTACCCCTGATTTTATTTCCCCTTGATTCACATAATTTTTCTTTTTCTTATAATTATTTTCAAATTCTTGCCAATCTCAAGATGAGCGTGTCACTGACAGCATCAACACAAATCCATTGATTCTTTTTGGAAAGAACTGAGAACTCTTTGCCTTGAAGACAAGGCTGACCACAAGTTGTGGTAAAAAAAAAAAGTCAAACTGTTGGCTGTGATGATGCAACAGAACTTTTGCTGATTTTTCTGATATGCACCACACACTTGTTGAACATAAAAACCAGGCGAACTTTGATTGCAGTATCATGGCCATCATCTTGACTTCTTTTACCACACCTCTGTGTCTTTTTGGGAACATCCTGATTACTAAGGTAAAAGATTTGTCATTTTTAGATGGGGGAGACTCAGAATGGTTTAAGCCAGTGGTTCTCAATGGACCCCTGGGGGCCACGATGTCATCACAGGGGGTTGTGAAGGCTTGAAGAAATGGTATGATTTAAGTCTTGAGTTAAGTCTTGATGGTCCATGGCCATAGAAGGTATTTAAAGGGGGGCCAAAGTGAAGAAAAGGTTGAGAACAATAGGTATTCAGAGAGGCATGTGTAGAAAGGTCTTCTGAAGTCAAGTTCTACTCTTGTGGACTTCATGGACACATACTTTTGTTGTCAGCAGTGTGTAAGTTATTTGTCTTCTTTCAGGATCTTTCTTGATTAATTTACAGCTCTGGCATCCTCTGGTAATGTCCCAGTGCAGTAGGCAGATCCAACTCTGTTTAGCTCTAAGCCTAGATAAAATCAGCCATCTCCTTGGAGCATACTTCTCTTTACTTATATCTCTGACCTGGCTATGGCTGCTTTTGGCATAGGATATTACTAAGCATGACAATGTAGGATCTTCTATTTCAGGAAGATTCAGAAAGATCCTCTTCCTGAAGAATAAAAATGAAACGCACCCTGCCAACTCACTTCAGAAGAAGATGCCATTCAGAGGTACCAGTGATCCCAGTGATAAGCAGCAAACAGAAATGCATGGCTACTAAATATGCTTCAATGGTTGTCTATGGAGATTCTCAGTCATCCAGGTCATGGTTGTCCCAAAGGTGCTTTTTCAACTGGACTTTCTTATTTTTCTTTGAAGATGTTTTGCTTTTCAGAGGAGGAAGAAAGTTCTGCCTTAAGAAAGTTCAAAGCATTTGTAAATATCCATCTCATTCTGGACACCCTTTTTTTGAACTATTACCATCTGGCAGATAGTACAGGATAATAAAAACAAGGACAAATAGATTGAAAAACAGCTTCTATCCCAGAGCAGTAACTATATTGAGTTCTACTGTATAATGTAATACTAATGCAGTATCTGGGGTTTTCAATTCAATTGTATGGAATGTGAAGGATGTGTGTGTGTGTTTTTTTATAGTTTTTTTATGTATTATGTATGATGTACACTGAAGATGGCATTTAATTTCATTGTACGAAGTGCAATGACAATAAAGTAAATTAAAGAAGAAGAAGCTTCTGAAGAAGTTGAAGAAGCTTCTTGGATGAGAAGTGAAATGGCTTCAAAGAAAAAAACAAGAAATTCTTGAATGGTTGATGAAGGCATTTGCTTTGATAGTTCCTTTTGGCAGTTTTCGCTTTCAGATGCATTCCTCATTTCTCATGCCCTTATGTTTGCTTTCCATTTGCAAACATAAGTTCATCTAAGCCTCAGACACATATTAGTGGGCCTTTATAATCACATGCAGAGCATGTGCAATGTAGGTCATAAAATCAGAAGGAAAACATGACCAGAGTATTTATTTTTATTAAGACAGGCTTTCACTGCATATTTAAAATGCGGTGCATGACCAATCATCATTTTTGCATCACAAAGGTTAATAACATAAGAATGATATGGGGGGAAAAGCCAGAGCAATTTAGCTATACCTGTACAGTAGTAAGCTATCCAATATTATCTGTTTTAATCTCTTTGTTAGAAGATTGTATATCATCATTACTTTTTATCCAGTGAAATGAACAGTGGTTTTAAAATGAATATGAAAAGGCTGATTTGAAGGATTATAAATTCACCACAAAGTTGTTCTATGTTTATGAGTAATAGTGAAGAGGAGTTGTTATATTGTTACAGTAATACAATAATAATTGAATAGAATAGAATTCTTTATTGGCCAAGTGTTATTGGACACACAAGGAATATGTCTTAGTGCATATGCTCTCTGTGTACATAAAAGAAAAGATACATTCGTCAAGAATAATAATTGCTCTGCATCAAATAGCCATATCTAATGGCAATCTCTTTACTACCTAATGTACAAAGTTAGATATGCTTAAACTGCTTGGACTGAGATAAAAAAATTGGCCCCAAATTCATAAAATTGACAATATAATTTGAAGATAAAAAATTGTTAAGGAAATGGTTACGTTTTAAGCACTTTGGATTTGTTCATTTAATTTCATGTGAACAAAATCGCATTGAATTATGTTGATCTGATCAACTGTATTCAATAAATATTGAAAATATGAATTTTCAATATGTGATTCCTCTTTTCACTTCACCTGAAGAAATGACAATAAGTGGGATTAAATCTTAGTTCTGTTTTCAAGCATGTCAATACTTTAAAATCTATTTTGTTTTGCAAAAAAAAGTTGTTTTGAAATTAACAACTGCGATTTTAAAACAATTTTAATGTTAATATAGTTATAGATTTTCCCGGCTTTCCATAGATCATATTCTACAATTAAAATTCTAACTACACCTAGAATTGCTCTGTGTGATGTTTTTCCTATATAAACAGGGCTTTAGATTGTGATTCTATGTACTCTTACATGCAAGTAATTTTTTCTAATGTTTATTAAACTTGCTTTCCAACAAGCCTTCTATTATATAAAGCCAAGTTCCTATACGTCTCTAAGCCAAGATTAAGTTTGGTTAACATTTCTCTAAGCCACATTTAACATGATTTATTGAATGAGCTGCAAATGAATCTGTTTGCACAACAAGCTAATCTATGACTCGTGGAATACAAATAATAGTAGGTAGTTTTGCACAGCACATCCAAGTTAACAAAATGCATCTGTACAACAAATAGCCTGTGTATTGTTTTCTCATCTTCTCCCAGTAGTTGTGAAAATAAAAAATTAAATTAGTAAAGAGACCCAAGTACAGAATTAGGTGGACTTTATTAAATCAAGGAAGATAATTGAAATATTGCTCTTGTGTTAGTGCCATCTGTTGGAAGAAAAGTAGAATATAAATTCCAGATTCCCCACAAATCACTGATTCTGATTCCTGTGGAGGTATTTGCAGGGATCAGAACCAGGTATTTATTCACTCTCTACTCTGAGAGAATCTGAAATCCATGATGAGGTTAATCTCATTTCTTGCCTTATATATTGGTTTTTATGCACAAGTAACTATCAAGATAGGAGACTTCCTGGATTCTTACAAGGTCTTTTTCTTTGAGACAGGCTGAGTCAAAGATTCTCAGAAGACTCTGGGATTTACCCCTAGAAAAGAAAACCACTTTATAGAAGTCCTGCCAAATATTCACCACCATTTAAGAAAAGGAAGAAGTGCTTTCATCCATATCATATAAACAGTGCTCTGTTATGGGGCATACAAAGTGATGATTATGCCAATATCACCACATATCACTACAGTACAATGAAAAACAAACACACAATCATACTCTTTATTGTAAAAGAAAAATGATAACAGAAGAATTGCAATCCCAAGAAATACAGTATGGAGGAGGAAACTGTTGAAATGGATTTCATTAATGGCATCTGCCCCAAACTTTGATGATGTTAAAATGAGGATACTCATGAAGTGACATTATTATACAAATAATGCAGTTGTGTCCCAATGTCTGACATACATTCTTCAAGTCATAATATTTCTATGGTGATTTCATGTATGTCTTATCACTGGACCTCTTTCTTCCCTCATTGAAGCCCATGGTTTCTATTCTTCTACTTTTCTTTACCACAAAATAGGAGGGAAATTTACACACAGCAATGCTCACTCCTATTGACACTTACAATTCTTGCTAACATATCCTTAGTAGCAGATGAGTGCTCTACCACCACACATATTTTTTATTAGCCCAAGGATTTGGAGGAGCTATAGACCATCCAGAAGGGACATTGTTGTTTATCTTGATGTTAGATTGAGGCTCAGCAGTGTATTATTTTGTTCTTTGTCATTTTTAGCTCAATTTTAATGGTAAGATAATTTGGTTTTCTGGGAAAAATATAACTAATAAATATATAGAGCGAACCTGAAAAACCTTGATCATGCATGCTTAGGGCCCTTGGAAATAACATAGCTTGCATACTTTACTCCATGTCACTTGGGTTTTTCATAGGATTACAGTTTAAGCTCAGGGTGAGCTCTAGATATTATCACTGGATTTCTCCTGCCAAGAAGGAAAGGTTTGGGGGGATTTTCAGCCTCAGAAGTCAAAAGATATTTTGCTCCTAGATGTTCAAGAAGCGAGATGGCTAGAGGTATTTTTGTCCAGCTTAAAATGGTGCCATACATATTGACTTGTCAAGAGAGTTAAGAAGCTGACAGATCGCAAAATATATGCCATATCTGTACGTATACTTGCTGGGAACACTGGGAGTTTACTTCCACCTCATCTGGAAGGCCCCAGGTGGGGAAGGATGCTATAGCCCACAATATCTCCTGCAAACATGAGACTAAATGAACATACAAGAATATTTCCAAGCTAACCTGTCTAATTTTTTTCCTTAACATGAGCTTCTGTGAATTATTCTGTTTGGCTATTATTGGTTTTCCTTTTGATTACTTGCTTTATCTCACAGTGGTTGTCTGGCAAACTGTGATTTGAAGCAAGTTAATCAGTCAATTTGGTTATGTATATACTGTTCCCTTACTGTACTGTAGCTTCCGTACTACAAACATTTCCAGATTGTCATTGCTTCCATTCCCCAATCCCTCACAGAAAGTTTGAAGGTGATCTCCAACTATCTATATAAACTGCTTTAAACAAGGAGAGAAAATTCACTGCCCACTTTAAGTTCCTGCAAGTTTTGCAATAATAAAAATCTCATTCCCATCCAGTTGTAGTGGGTATAGTGGGTAAAGGTTCTGGCCTAAAAGCTAAGAGAGTTCTAGTCCTATCTTAGGCATGAAAGCTGGCTGGGTGACTTTGGGCCAGTCACTCTCTATCAGTCCAATTCATTTCACTCAACCTGCTGCTGTGGGGATCATAAGAAAGGGTATTGGTGTGTTTACTGCCTTGAGTTCTACTGTATATGAAAAAAAGGCAGGAAAAAAATTCTGAAACAAAACCCAGTAAGAAAGCCAGTGTGGTGTAATGCTTAGGCACCAATAAACAGGGAATTCTAGTTTCACATCAGACATGAAGCCAGCTCAGTGATCTTGGGCCTGTCACTCTGGATCAGCCCTAGGAAACAGCCAATGGCAAACCACTTCTGAAAAACTTGAAAGAAAAAAAATGGCAGGGAGTGCAAAATTGACTCAAAGGCATGTGTACAAACACACAAACATACACACTCCAAAATGGAAATGAGATAAATTGCTTGTACCAGCCATGTCCATTTGTTGACCAATATGCAACAATAGTCAAACAAGCATGCAAATGAAATCCCAAAGGTTCTTATAAGGAAGATATAGGAAGCACCACATGATCTTCCTGTTTGAAATTGCTGAAGTCCAGGAGTCAGGATAAAGCAGATGGGAAAATAGACCACCACCTGCAGATTGCAAAGCTTTTTACTATTTTCAAAACAAATAAATTACTTTTACTGTTGTTTCTTATACATCGCAGTTGAGCCAGGAACACATTGGTTCAGCTCCTGAACAGAGCCAAAACAACACCATAGTATCAAAGAAATTCAGAGGTGCTGTTCAGAGGTACAGGCAGATGTACCCGAGGCCAAATCCTAAAGTCTTTCAATTTAGCTATAAATTATAGTACATTTTTTTTCATTAAAAATGGTGAACACAGAATATTGTTAGAGTTGGGGATAGGGCTTCATAAGGTTTTCATTTAAAAAATAATTGGTCCTAGGCAATCTATCTTTGCCATGCTTCTTAATACCGGGGGTTTAGAAAAAAAACCCAGGAGAAATGTTTGGTAATGTGGCAAGAATACTTCAGATTTGCTCAGAGACCCACTGATTATATGATAGTTGTACATGGGATTGTATCTGTCTTTTTAAAAAGAAGAATAACTTAGGACACGGTTAAGTATGCAACCCAAAGAGATAGCAGACAGTTCAATTTCTGCATGGGATTCTGTTATAGATTTACATCAGTTTAGTTGTGTACACCACTGTATGCCATACGTTATTATAGCATCTTTAATGTCTTTATGAATATTACTTGAACTGAGTCTCTGCTATCAGCAAATTGACATATTGCATGTGTGGGACGTGTCTCTGCTATGGTGTAGAAAAAGGGTGTCAAACTCTATTTCAGTGTGGGCCACATCAGGATTGTGTTTGACCTTGGGGGGCAGGGGTGGGCAGAATATACATGGTCAGGATGGGCGTGGCCAGCTCAATATCACTCATGTTGGGGCACCTGTGGTGGCCAAGTGCTAAGGCAGGACTTCCCTCAGATCCTCCCTCACACTCATTATAATCTTCCTTTCTTCCTTCCTTCCTTCCTTCCTTCCTTCCTTCCTTCCTTCCTTCCTTCCTTCCTTCCTTTCTTTCTTTCTTTCTTTCTTTCTTTCTTTCTTTCTTTCTTTCTTTCTTTCTTTCTTTCTTTCTTTTTCTTCCTTTTCTTCATTCTCCTTTCTTCTTCCTCCCCCTCTTTCCTTATTTTTCCTTCCTTGCTCTCTTCCCATCTTTCCTTATTTGTCTTTGTCTTTCCTTTTTCCTTTCCTATCCTTTCTTGCATGCTCAAATGCAAAAGGGGAAGCATTTATCCTTTTTATTTCGTTTTTAGCTTGTTTTGGTAGCCTTCTGTTGAGTGCGTCCCCCAAGCTCCATTTTAATTGACAGAGGCACCGTGGGCTGGTCCTTTTCCAGGGCGGCCCTGCATGTCAGATCCAAGCACATCGTACCCAGGATGGATCTGGCCTGCGGACCTTGAGTTTGACACCCCTGTTGTAGAAGGTTCTGAATGGATCCTAATCATTAGCACCAGCTTCTGTTTTCTGATGAAGGAAAGTTGTTTAAACAACATGACAATACAGACATTAGTACTTCTCAGTATTAACAGTTGATCACTTTTTTTTTTTTACTGGGGATGGGCATTTTGGCTGCAACCCCATTCCCTGAGAATAATTACAGCTATTTAATTGTATTCATAATTTAGGATACACCTGGAAAATATGTTGTAAAATATCAAGGGGTTTTCTTTTTAATACTGCCATGCCATTTGCAAACTGTCACATTTATAATGCATCTTTAATCTTCTATGGTCTGCTAGAATTTTATATTAAAAGTCTGCTCTGTGCTTTAAATATTAAAGAATCTGCAATACTTCAAAAGGTGATAATGCCTGATGGTCTGGTAGTGCTGAAATCTCAACAGCTAAATATATGGAGAAATGTTCAGTGGCCCTAGCTTAATTAAACATGCATGTGTATTTTCCAATGCAATATTTTTCTGCTTGTTAGGTTTTTGACAGACTTCCAAACAGGTCCAGGTGGAACAAAGCATGTAAACAAGCTTGTGAATGCAAGCTTAAAACGCTCAAATTAACACCTCCCTACAATTAATATGCAAATTGTGGGGCGGTGCTATTGATAAAGCCATTTAATGCAATTTATCGTCTGGTGACATATCTTCTCCATGGCTTGTTTTCATCCCCCACCTCCCCGTTACATTCTGCCCACTTTAATTACAGGGGAAGAACAGGACACTGGAGATTTGTCATCTTATGGGAGGCTTTGAACTGTTTACAAATCTGGATGAAAGGCAGTACATATTGCAAGACTATGATTATAGTTTCAATAAGTCATTAACTTTAGAGGGATGAAATGGTTGCTTTGTTCCAGGCATACTTGGGAAGTGCAACTTGAAAAGGAAATGTGCCTGAAGACCATAGTCAGAAATTGGATGAATTCATAGGCATTGGATCTGGACGAGATATTGTTTATTTGGTTTGCTTTCTTTCGAAGTACATGATTTGATATGAATAGGAAACCCATTTTACTTGGGATATCTGGCCATAAAAGTTGCAGAATGGCAGCCAATACATGGTTCTCTTCTCTCATTACCAGAATCAATCTGCTTTTAAAATCATGCTGAAAATCCCCCACCCCTTTGCTAATCTTTCCATTTGACAAAAAGACTCATCAATTAAAGTAGGTAAAAAATCCAGATTAGGGTTAGGGATATTAATTTCAGGAAACCCAAGAGTTCTTTTGAATCACTTCATCTTATTTATCCACATTCAAGATCTTTCATTTGTCATAAGGACGCCAGGATGAAGGCTTGATATTTCTTTCTCTTTTTTTAAAAACAATATACATACATACATACATACATACATACATACATACATACATACATACATACATACATATATATACACATACACATACACATATTTTTTTAAAAAGAGAGAGAAATATATATATATTGCTTGTTCTATGTGTATCTAGAGTTGCAATAGAACTTGCTTCTGAATAAGGATGTTTATAATTGGATATCCCTCTTATTAAATAAAGAGAATGTTTGTGACACATCCCACAGTTCATGAAGTTAATAATTATATTAACCTAGCAAACTAAAGGTATTTCTATCTCCAGAGCAGGAATAGGAATTCCACGTCTTACATCAGGTCCTTAGCCCCTTTCTTACAAATCCTGCCATCATGAATGATTATGTAAGACTTGTTGCATTTCTGGAGAGATGTGTTTAAAAAATAAAACATACATATCTGAACATGTATTGTGTACAGGGCAAAAATTATTAATCTCTTTTATTTCCTCTTTTTTATATTTGACTTATACTTTCCTTCCTTAACATGTCAGCTTTCTCTTCTGGGAGAGCTAATGCACTAATAATACTATGAATTTCTCTGGTGGAAATAGTATTTATATCTCTGCTGAATTCAGCCTTTCTCAAGCTGTGGCCACCATGTCTAATTAAAATGTTATCTTAACCTCAGGACTGGGCTACAAGGGAATAAGTCAATTCACCTTGGAAAGGTTTATTAGGCCAACTGAAACTCTCGTAAATGGAAGTTGGTAGAAGCTGCCTCTGTAGCTAGTAATGGATTTTTTTTTAAGATGACAGGAAATACTATAGGAAACTAAAGCAAATGAAGACCCAAATTCCCAAAGGCACATTCTGAAAGAAATCAGACCAACTGAAAAAGTAAATTTGTTGAGCCTTGGGATATCTCTCAGGTTTTTCTATTTTCTGTAGCTGGACATTGATGGCAAGTGGAATCCCTAAGCACCTCAGCTGTGGGCACATTTTAACATTGTAAGTCAGAGAAAAATGAACTGTATCACCTGAAGTAATGTTGGACAGTGGGAAATTGCTCCCTGCATTGCCTTGACTCAAAATCTTATGACTTATTACAACCTTTTGCATACACACGCTCGCACACTCACACACAAACACAGTGCCATTTATGTATGTTAACTTTTCCAGCTGCAATAAGCACATCCCTCCCCCCCTCACTCTCCCTCTTCCCTTCCTGTGTCTAATGCAGTTGAAGACAGGAGAGAAGATGCAGTCAGTTTCTATGAAATCAAAGCTCACCTCTGCATCTTTTACTTTTGGCATCTTTTAAGGCTATGTAGTCAGACTAAATAATGGGGCATAAATCATAAATTAGCTCAGTGTGGCATATTTGCCATTGCTTTTGCATTCCTTTTAAATAATTTCTCCAAATTCTAGTGAGTTAAAAAAAATTAAAACAAAAAGAATCAAGAATTTTATGTGTGTTATGACAGAGGAGAATCAGTTAGTATATTCCCTCCCCCTCAAAATGATAGATTGAACAACACTGCAGAGTTAACCAGTTCACTGCCTGATTGCTTTTAAATAACATTTAATTATCATTAAATGGATAATAGCTCATTCAAATAAGGAACCACCATTCCAAATATATATATATATATATATATATATATATATGTATATATATATATATATATGTGTGTGTAAGGTTTTTAAGCTGATAATTTTTAAATAATAAATAAGGGAGACTAGTATAGATCTATTTCGAGCTAGTTTAGAATATATATATATTTGGAATGGTGGTACCTTATTTGAATGAGCTATTATCCATTTAATGATAATTAAATATATATATATATATATATATATATATATATATATATATATATATATATATATATATATATATATATAAAATAATTTAATTGGATTGGGTTCTTACATTGGGTTATTCCTTAGTATAAGAGTAATTAATGTGAAGTTTTTGGTAGAGTAAATAAAGATATTGGGGTGTTCTAGTGGGATCAGAACCTTTCTCAGCCTTCCATCCTTCCCAGGTCAGTAAAATGAGGACCCAGATTATTGGGGGCAATATGCTGACACTGTAAACCACTTAGAGAGGGCTATAAAACACTGAAGCGGTATATACGTCTAAGGGCTATTGCTGTTCTCTTGGAGATTGCATCATCATTTTTCTTATAAGCTATTTTGACCCATAAGGTGAAGGACAAAAGACCGTTGAGGGAACGGGTCTTCATGGGCTACTCAATGTACCTATATGCTTGTTTTTCACCTGTCCTATTGTGAGTCACACTAGTTTCTGGATTTAAGAGAACTTCCCCCTCCCTTTCTCTCAATCTTTCTCTTCAAGATGTAGTTTCGATATTAAAAAAAAAAAACCTAGATTTTACTTCAGATACAATGAACATCAGTTAGCATTATGTAATAATTATGCTAGGTTCCGATGCCACATTCAGTATCTACATCTACTTAATGTAACACTCAACTCCAACACTGCAAAGAATAACTCTATGGCTATTGTGCCATCTACTGTGTAAAGAATACTTTTGGGTTCCATGCCCATGTGCGAACTTGATTTCATAGTTATGGATTTTTGAGAATTGCATTGTACATGCTATATATAAAAGAAAGTTCAAGTGATTCAGAAGGAAACAATTATCCTATAAATTCTGGCTAGGCTGGATCTATCTACACTTCTCAGTTAGCATCTATACATGCAAGGGTTAAGATCAGTGGTGGGATTCTAATTTTTTTACTACCAGTTCTGTGGGCATGGCAAGGGAAGGATACTGTAAAATCTCCAGTCAGAAATGGTATTTGCTGGTTCTCTGAACTACTCAAAAATTCTGCTACCGGTTCTCCAGAACTGGTCAGAACCTGTTGAATATCACCTCTGGTTAAGATGTGTTCCACTGCTCTGAAGTTAATAATTCATGATTAATAAATCTCTGTTTGGATACCCTTCACCAAAGTTGCATAGCATAATGACCTGAAGCCCTGACAAATCTAAGTTCCCAAATAAATTCTCATTATACTAGTATCATCTTCTAGTATAAATTATTGGACCTTTGTGCAAATGTATTGTCAAAACATACCATCCATATGTTAGATCTGTCTCTTTTTTGGAAAATTGAACATGGTGAAGGAAAAATAAGAAAGTATCACCTTCTATAATTAGATCTAGCCCAGCCTTTCTCATCCTGGTCTCTTCTAGCCATATTGAACAACAACAACAGAACAACAGCTGGATGGGGATAAGGGAACTATATCTGAAAGATATGGAGCATGTTGTGCTGGAAAAAATTGATACAAGGATCTGGTTAAAAATCTGCAAATAAGGGACTGATAAAGTATTACTGATAATCCAATCACTTTCAATAATCCCCAAGTGGATCCTATTTTTCATTATAAGCAAAAATGTTTTTATAAAGTCTAGCAATATGTATTTTTTATTCTTTCAACGTTTTCTTTTCTTTAGGAATTTTTAAAATGGATTACAATACTTCATTCTTTTCTAAAAGTACAAGTGAGGACTAATGGTGTTTTAGCCGAGACACTTTTATTGGAAGGGAGTTAGGGTTGTGTTCAAGGGCCATTCACAGAAGTAAAAATAAAAAACGAAGCCATTCAAGTTTTGTGCCTCTTTGCATGGGTGAATACACATGTGAAAAAGAGTATGAGGCTTTGTTTGTGGTCATGGTTGTCATCTTGACTTTTTTGCCGCTTCCACCATGGATGCTCTTGATTGACTCCATCATCTTTCATTGCTTGACTTATTTTTAGAAGCTTAATCATGTGAGAATAAAAAAAGAAGCAAAATCATTGATTTGGTATGCTGCAGAAAAGGAGAATAGTCTAGAATGCTGACAAACTGTTAATATGGATTGAATCTGTTAATATGTATTTTGATACATCTTCCATATTGGAATAGATAAAATGAATTGATGCTTTTGTATCAATTTATGAGGGGAATAATTAATTTTTCTTATATGTGTAAATGAAATAAAAACATTTGCCCAAATATACACAGTAGCAATATTTTCAGCTTCAACTATTTATTTATATATATAAATAAAGGCCACCCCGACGAAGCCGTTGAAGTGATGACCCGGTGCCTGGAAGCTGTGTGGGGTTGGATGGGGTGAAACAGGCTTCGACTCAACCCGGCTAAAACCAAGTGGCTGTGTTTCCCAGCTCCCAGATACAGCCAGCTAACTCCATCGCTGGCCATGGTGGGAGAAATTCTTGCCCCACATGGAGAGGGTGTCCTCCTGGATGTACGGCTGTCATTAGAAGATCATATAGCGGCCGTCGCCAGGGGGGCTTTTTGTCAGGTCCGTAGGATCTACCAGTAGCAGCCCTTTCTGGATCGGGATGCACTCTGCACAGTCATCTCCCGTCTAGATTATTGCAATGCTCTCTACACAGGGCTTCCCTTGAAGAGCATCCAGAGACTTCAGCTGGTGCAGAATGCGGCTGCGTGGGTGGTGTTGGGGGCTTCTCGGAGCTCCCATGTTATACTGCTCTTGTGCGAGCTGCATTGGCTTCCGGTGGCCTTCCAGGTGCGATTCAAGGTGGTCATCTTTAAAGCGCTCCATGGCTTGGGACCTGGGTATTTATGGAACCGCCTACTGCCACCATCGGCCTCCCGTCATCCAGTGCGCTCCCACAGGGCGGGCCTCCTCGGGGTGCCGGCAGCTGGGTGATGCCGGCTGGTGGCTCCGAGGGTGCGGGCCTTCTTTGTGGGAGCACCCTCCCTCTGGAATGAACTACCCCCAGAGATGAGGACTATCCCTGATGTACAAACCTTCTGGCGTGCGCTAAAGACCCATCTTTTCCATGAAGCCGGTCTGCCCTAGAGTTACTTGTAGGGCTTTTAATTGATTTTAATGGTTTACTTTTTAAATTCTCTTGATTAGTTTTTATCTTCATTCAGCCATCAATTTAATCCTTTTTAATTCTATTTTAAAAATTGTATTTTTATTTGTGCTTTTTTACTTGGCTGTACACCGCCCCAAGTCCCGTTGGGAGAGGTGGTGGTATATAAAATTATATGTATGTATGTATGTATGTATGTATGTATGTATGTATGTATATTTGTTTTTGTAGATTTTCACGAGTACAGATATGCAGGTTTTGGCATGTTCAGGTCTTTTCCCATGTAAGATTGAGACTATCTCGGCAATGTTTCAATGAGATCTTACTCGTCATCTTCAGGCTGGTGTTTTCGGCTTTGTGCTTGTGCGAGCAAAGTGTGATCTGAGCTAATGTCTCCCTATATATACTGGTGGGGAGGTTGGCTGTGTTGTCTTTTCTTGATTGGTTGATGGAGTTGATGTTTGCAGATAGGCTGGCTTTTTCTTAAGAACATGTGTGGCTGAGGTATTGGTTATGTGTCTATCAGCATCCTTGTTGTAACAACCTGGGTAATGGGCTGTGTTTTGACATCCTGGGTCTTGTGCTGTAATCTCCTGGTTCGTAATGACCTGGGTAATGGGCTGTGCCATTGGCTGTGTTGCAACATCCTGAGGTTTTGTGGTGTAACCTCCTGAGTTCTGTGATGTGATATCCTGAGCGGGTGGCTGTGATGTGACATCTTCGCCACGGAGTTGATCTGTGCAGGATGGTGATGGGATTGTGCATTTAAATAGCAGTTGGTGTGTGTTTTCTTCACCATGGAAACAGAAGCCAACAACCAACTTCCCTTCCTGGACGTCCTAATTTACAAAAAACCCAATGGCTCCCTAGGATATACCATCCACTGGAAGAAAACACACACCAACCGCTACTTAAATGCACAATCCCATCACCGCGCTGCACAGATCAACTCCGTAGCCAAGACCCTCATCTCCAGAACCAAATGCCTAGCTGACAAAGACCACCTGAAAACAGAATTACACATCCTCACTAACGTATTAATTTCCAATGGATTCCAAAGAAACACAATTACCAACCTAATCCTAAAGGAGACACCCCACAGAAACTGAGACACAGAACAGGACAACTGTATCGCCCTCCTTCCCTACATCAAAGGCACCACAGATAAAATCAGCAAAATTCTCCACAAACACAATATCTGGACAACATCCTAAGAAACCCCAAAGACACGATCCAGCTAGAAAACCAAGGAGTTTATGAAATACCATGCAACAATTGCCCAGCCACATACATTGGACAAATCAACAGGAGAATAAATGCACACATCGCAGAACACAAGAACGCAGTCAGAAAAGAAGAAAATTCTTCCTCCCTTTTCCAGCACCTTAAAGCCACAGGACATAAAATTAATTTTGAGGGAACCAAATTAATTTCCAATACTGAACACTTCAACAAGAGAATAATCAGGGAAGCCATCGAAATAGAGAAACACTCCCATAACATGAATAAATGGGACGATGCCTCCCACCTACCAGATATTTGGAAACTAACCCTTATCAACAAACGAGTCCCAGCCATGAAAACCAACACTGGACCCAAAACAACACATGATGCCACCACCAATCTCCCTCACCAGGCTCAAACCCAAACCTACCCCATTGATGAAAGGTGACCATTGTCCAGAAACCAGACCATGGCTGCATCACCAGCTGCCACACACCCCAACCCCCAAACCAAGCAAACTGACACATGCCATGAACACATAGCCAGGCCTCAAACTCAGAGCCAAACCAAAACCCAGAACATCACATCACAGCCACCCGCTCAAGATATCACATCACAGGCCATTACCCAGGTCATCATGACCCAGGAGATTACAGCACAAAGAAGGAAAGAACCCTTCACAGATTATCTGGAAGTTGAATTATGTCAATGGGACTTCTTTTCTTTTTGGTCTGAAACATTTTGCTGCTTATCCAAACTGCTTCTTCGGTGTGAGCAAGTTGCTTAGAGGGACCCCAAATATGTTTTCCAGGGAAGTTTCATTTCTCACCAAATCTGAATAGGCTTGTTAGGGGACTAAGCAGAGACTCATAGCTTCTAAATCTTTTCTTCTAAGTGGATTGATAAGTGTGTCCTCCCTGGTGAAACTGTGAAATGGTCTTGCTCTTCCTGGACACTGATGCAAGAGCAGCATAAAAAATGGGGGACAGTTTGTGTCTGAGGAATCCATCCATCTCTATTGGATTCCACTCCAGCGTAAATGGATTCTTTCACTTCTCTCTCAACCTATGTATCTTCACTGTCCAAAATGTGAAAATTATGGTTCTCAAAAGAGTGTCCTTTTTCCTTTAAATGAAGGCATACTGCTAATACAGGTCCTGGGTGTTGTTTCTCTTGTGTAAAGGCTGCTTGGTTTTTCCAGTGTAGAGCTCTGCACTCTCCTCACTGCACTGGACTGCACACACTATTTTACTCTTCCTATGTTTTGAGATACAGTAGAACCTCTGGTCACGACCATAATTTGCTCCATAACTTTGGTGATTTCTTCATCTTCTAATGTTTCGTCTTCAGAAATTTCTGGGTCAAGGGTCGTGTTTGATCACCACCTGAGTATGTGTTCATGACCAGATTCAAAAATTTTGTAAATTTTTTGGGCGGAACCCGATTTGGTCGTGGTCAGAAGTGTTTCATGACCACGGGTTCTACTGTATGATCTTTAGGATGGACAGACCCACCTAAGAAGAAAAGTTTTAAGAGCAGCTACTCATAACATTTCCTGCACACTCACCTAAGAGAGCCTATTCAGATTAGGTGAGAAATGAAGCCACCATGGAGGACATATATGGGGTCCCCTAACCAAGTTGTTCCGATGGAAGAAGCTACTTGATACCAAAAACAAAAAGAGTTCAGTAGCCAGGATTCAACTTCCAGACAACTCAACCTGAATGACTGAGAATCTTCGTCAATATTCCTTCCCAGAATGTTTTCCACTGAGAATGACAGAATGATATTTCATTGGAAACAGTCTTTGAAAGATAATCCAAAACTGAGGGCAGCTGCTACAAAGCTGGAGAGTTTGCTTTTATTGAGTTTCTCTTGCTTCATTCTCTGCCTTGGAAAGCTAGTCATTTAAAAGTTTGCAAGTAACCTAAAAGGTATGTTAATACTAGCTGGCCGTGAGCACAGAATCCACATTTGGTTACTGCTTGGAGAACTGACCACTTTACTTGGTTATATTGACAGCTCTACTGTGAAATTTACTGGCATTAAAGGTCAAAAAGTCCCACTTTCCCTCTCGTTGCATCTATCCAAGAGAGAATAAATCCTGCAGCAGAACCACTACTCTGACAATAATGTATGAATTATGCACTGACTGTGTTTGAATTGAGAATGGCTTTCATATCCTTTCCATTAGCTCAGATTAAGTTTTCATATAGATGCTGCGAAGCATGCTAGCAATATCCTCGGCTCATTTTTATGAAAATTTTTATCAAGCCCCCCCCCTCCCCTTTCTTTCACCCCACCCCCCACCCCCCAATACTACACTCCAATTGGGATGTCTCAGAATCTAAAGCTGAGCTTTGGACATGAATTTCTCTCAACCTGCTTGGCTGCTGCTCTAAAGGTTTCAATATTTTATGGGCCCTAGCTAACTCAGCCATGAGATTCAAGCTGCAGAGATTTAGCTCTAATGTAAAATCATGAAGGGATGAAAACTGGGATGTCATAAGTAATACATCTACAAGAGCAGGAGGCAGTTATCGTTTTTAAGAAAGGGTTTGGAAAGAAAACAGCCTTCTCTCTTCTCTCTTTGTGTCCCAAAATGAAAAGCCTCTGAGCTATTGCACTAATACATTGCTGTGATTTCTTGCCTGCTTTTCTTCAATTGCAGCTTAATTGGTATGTTTGTGTATGCCTGTGCATGGGGTGATCGTTCTTTTCCCCTCGCCTGGTTCTTGGAGAGGATGCCATCAACCAGAAAGCCTCTAATGTCAACTTTCTAAAGAAATGGGCATCACGTTGCCTGATGTTTATAGGGCCCCTCCATTTCTTAGCATCTCCTCTCTTTGTCTCAAAATGGATTTAAAACATTTGGAAAATCTGCCTATTCAGCCAGAGTGTTCCAAAGCATTCTTTCCCAGACACAGTGGGTCAGCTGTGATCTGCTGATGGACGCTTCTGCTACAGTCTAGAGCTAGTTCCCTAGAGTCGAGTGGAGTGTAGCAAAGCAGAAAAGCCTTATAATGGGCTTGATAACAATATATTCTTTGTGCAAAAGAATCCAGGGGGAAGTGCTGGAAGGTGCATTGGTCAGTTTTAAACAATAAACAAACAAAAACCAGTCCCTGGTTTTAGTGCTCCCCCCCCCTGCCCCCCGCTTTATTTATTTATTTGTCTTGCACAAAGTGATGATGGGCTTCACTGGAAACATGCTTTGCCTATGAGTGTCCTCATAAAATGGTTAACAAGCATGAAGTGCACAAATACACAGGGTCCTCCCTTTAAGTTTTTAAAGGGCTTTAGTTATCATGCCCTTTCTTAGCACGTTCTCATATAGAGGGCAGGAAGCCAAAAGACTTCAAGTGCATTCCTGATGAAAAGCTGAAGGGCAGAGATCTAAGTGCATCTTGCTTCTAAAGCACACAATTGCTTGATTGCAATATGGGATGTAAAGCCAATAATAAATATTAACCACATAAAGATCATTAATTATTCTAATGTATACCTTTCATTATTTGCCCAAGAAAGAACGTGCTAAAAAAAAAAGAGCAAATTAAATTCAAGAGAGTGGGCCAGGCTGAAGTGGAGGAAATGCAACAAAAATATCCCAGGGAATAAAATTAGAGATGAACAAAACATTTTAATATGGTAACCTGGGACCTATTTGAAAGAAGTTCATCTATTTGTATTGTTTTTAATCTTGTTGGCAGGACAAAAGGGCCTTGGTGGTGCAGGCTGTTAATCATCTAGCACTTAGTGCAAGCTGCCTGCAATTAGTGCAGGTTCGAATCCCACCAGGCTCAAGGTTGACTCAGCCTTCCATCCTCTCGGGGTAGGTAAATTGAGGACCCAAGATTGTTGGGGGCAATAAGCTGACTTTGTAAAAATGCCGCTTGAGGGGGCCAAAAAGCCCTAGTAATAAGCAGGCATATACAATGGAATGAAGGCTATTGCTGAGCACCTAGCATGGTGCTCCATAGACTGTAAGCCGCCCTGAGTCTCCGGAGAAGGGCGGCATATAAATGTAATTAAAAAAAATAAATAAAAAAAAATAAAAAATAAAAAAGTATCTATTGATATGCCTCCGCACTTGTCTCAGTCTTGCTTTCTATATAGGAAAAATAGATATCATTTGCCCACATTAAATACATTTGGTCTTCTAACATAACCAAGGATACATGTTTTCATCCAGACCCATTCCTCATTATAACTGAAGCTGAATAAGACCCTCCTTTGGTTGGCAAGCTTTTATCACTGAAATAATTTGGAGTAGCTTGGGGAAGTGCTACAATTGCAGTGCCCTGAATGCCCAATCAGCAAAACCAGGAATAAGGATGCTATAATTTGATTTGGTAAAGAGATATCACACTCAAAACAGAAAGGAACACTGGTGATATTTTCTAGCTATGACACATTATTCCATCCCTTCTTATTTCAACTTATCAATTTCCTTCTGAAATTGGCTGCTGAGGAATCTAGACAGAAAGAGAGAGAATTGGTTTAATCTTACTTATTCATTCCACTAGCCAGTGTTGTCCCCTAATGGAGCGTACAGTGGAACATCAAAGCCCTATTAAAAGGCTTAGAAATGATTTTGCTCTTCACATGAAGTTAATCTAATTTAATTATATAATAATATAGTTTCCAGTATATTTTCTAGCAATAAATTCCTTGATTTAAATAAAATGTGTCTTACCTTAAAATTTGGTAAAATTGCAAGATTCATTTGAACATTTAAGAATTTGAAATAATCCAGAGGGAAAAAAATGATAGAATGATGATTCAATGACTTTACTGCAGATAGTATTAATACTACCTTCTTCTAGAGGATGTAATGTCAAAGACTCAAACTTGGTGGCTTGGTTAAATTTTGATGGATAATGTAGTATAGAAATGGGAAATGGAATACTTTTCTGTGTACTGATAGAAAATATTGTCTAAAACGTATTTAAAACTTATTGTCAGTAAATGAAGTAGAAAATTCCATAAATTCCCTTCTAAAGACAGGAGGTGTAGGACGGGAGAGGAAGAGGAGGAGGAAGAAGAAGAGGAGAAGGAGATTCTGCACATTAAATACAAAGGGTCTTAACAATTCAAACAGACAAGCACCAGATACATAACAAATTTAACAATTTTCAATAAGAAAAACAAAAAAGTCAGGATAATGTATATGGCAATATCTGGAGACAGCACAATACAAGAAAAAAGAATTAATAGTACCAATCAACAATCAAGCAATAAACAATACAGTCAAGGAACTATCAACTGAGATAAACAAACAGTAAACAATAGCTTTAGCAAAAAACTACCAAGAAGAAAACAACACTCCCACCAACACTGACAAGGTAAGCTACTGTATATAAAGAGAGAGCAAACCCCACTTTCTTCTATGGTAGCACTGAAGATATCTGTTTGGGTAACGAAGCATCTGCAAGAAAGCAACCAAGCTTGGAGAGCACCAAGAACTCCATAGAAAAGAAAAAACTAGAGAATGTCACAAAATATGAAGACCTGCAAATAGAAGTAGAACAACTGTGGCAAAAGAAAGAAAAAAATAGTACTAAATAGTATTATGCCCTGAATAAATTCCCAAAACATCTGGAGCACCACCGTCAATTGCAAAAGGCAGTTTTACTTGGAACAAGTTACATCCTGTAATGGTACCTTTAACACAACCAAACAACATCTATCTATTTCAAGTCCTTGTGAAGGTCTGGATTTGTGGATAAAAAACTCAAATTTAGTCTAAAAGGGCCCAGGGGAGAGCCGGGGGAGTGGCGGTGGTTATTAGGGAGGATCTAGATCCTAGGGAATCCACTGTTCCTCAGACGATCGGATGTGAATCCCTCTTTGTGAAGTGTGGCTCCGGGGTTCAGATGGGCCTTTTGATCACATACCTGGCTCCCTGCTATGTGACATTGGCCCTGCCTGAGCTCCTCGAGGTCATAGCCAACTTGGCGGTGGAAACCCCCAGACTGATGGTCATGGGGGATTTCAACTTGCCATTGGCTGGAGGGGCCCCGGGAATTGCTCAGGAGTTCTTGGCTTCCATGACAGCCTTGGGCCTGACCCAACTAATTAGGAGCCCTACTCAGATCGGGGGTCACATCCTGGATCTGGTTTTTGTCTTTGGACAGTGGCAGGATGATCTTGGTATAGGGGACGTTTTTGTTGAGCCTCTGTTATGGTCAGATCATTCACTCCTTAGGCTGGACTTCCAGGTTGCCCCCCCGCAATCGCAGGGAGGCGGACCAAATACGATGGTACCGCCCCAGGCACCTGATGGATCCAGATAGGTTCCTGATGGAGCTTGGGCCATGTCCCGACGTTTGAGCACACGACTCAGTTGAGGACCTGGTCGCTACCTGGGATAAGGTGGTGGCTGGGGCCCTTGACCGGGTCGTGCCCTTGCGGCCTCTGACCCAGCACCACTCTCACTCGGCCCGTTGGTTTTCCGAGGAGCTGAGGGAGATGAAGCGCCGGAAAAGATGCCTGGAGAGTATTTGGAGGACTACTTGCTCCGGACCCGACCAAACACTATTGCGGTCTTACATTAAGACCTATTTAGTGTCGATAAGGGTGGCAAAGCATTCTCACTTTTCCGCACTTATTGCGTCTGCAGGAAATCGCCCAGCTGCCCTGTTTAGAGTGATCTGCTCCCTCCTGGAAGAGGGAGCGCGGGAGGACCCCTTACAGGGACGGGCTGAGGACTTTTCGAATTTCCTGTTGGATAAAATTGCTCAGATCCAGGACGGGTTAGACTCTGAATGGACAACTCTGGGCGGAGGGTCGGGGGCGGAACTTGGGGAAGTCATTTGGGAAGAGTTGATCCTGTGACTCCCGAAGACGTGGACAGGATGCTGCGGGGGCTGAATGCTACCACATGTTTATTGGACCCTGGTGTTGGCCACTCAGGAGGGGACACGAGGTTGGTTCCAGGGTATTATTAATGCTTCCTTGAGTGAGGGATATCTGCCCGCTGCCTTGAAAGAGGCGGTGGTGAGACCCCTCCTCAAGAAACCATCCCTGGACCCAACTTTGTTATCTAATTATCGTCCGGTCTCCAACCTTCGCTTTGTGGTGAAGGTTGTTGAGAGTGTGGTGGCACAACAGCTCCCCCAGCACCTGGATGAAGCTGTCTACTTGGATCCACGTCAATCGGGCTTCAGGCCCGGGCACAGCATGGAGACGGCATTGGTCGCATTGGTAGATGATCTCTGGAGGGCCCGTGACAGAGGTCATTCCTCTGTCCTGGTCCTATTAGATCTCTCGGCGGCTTTCGATACTGTCGACCACAGTATCTTATTGCAGCGGCTGGAGGGGTTGGGAATGGGGGGCACTGTTTTGTGGTGGTTCTCCTCCTTCCTCTCTGGCCGTTTGCAATTTGTTTGATGGGGGGGCAGAGATCAGCCCCGAGGCCCCTGGTTTGCGGAGTATCTCAGGGGTCTCACCCCTTCTGTTCAACATCTATATGAAGCCGCTGGGTGAGATCATCCGTGGCTTTGGGGTAGAGTTCCATCAGTATGCTGATGATACTGAGCTGTACATCTCTATCCCGGGCCACCCCGATGAAGCTGTTGAAGTGATGACCCGGTGTCTGGAGGCCGTGTGGTGTTGAATGGGGCGGAACAGGCTTCAGCTCAACCTATCTAAGACTGAGTGGCTGTGCTTCCTGGCACCCTGATACAGCCACCTGGTTCCATCGCTGGCTGGGGTGGGAGGAATTCTTGCCCCCACAGAGAGGGCTCGCAATCTGGGTGTCCTCCTGGATGTACGGCTGTCATTGAAGGACCATGTGGTGGCTGTCACCAGGGGGGCTTTTGGTCAGGTCCATAGGCTCTACCAGTTGCGACCCTTTCTGGATCGGGATGCACTTCACACGGTCACTTCTGCCCTCGTGATCTCCCGCCTAGACTATGCCAACGCTCTCTACATGGGGCTTCCCTTGAAGTGCACCCGGAGGCTCCAGCTGATGCAGAATGCGGCCGCACGGATGGTGTTGGGGGCTCCTCGGCGCTCCCATATTACACCGCTCTTGCATGAGTTGCATTGGCTCCCGGTGATCCTCCGGGTGCGCTTCAAGGTCCTGGTTACCATCTTTAAAGAGCTCCATGGCTTGGGACCAGGATATTTGTGGGACCGCCTCCTGCCATTATCGGCCTCCCGTTGGCCAGTACGCTCCCATAGAGTCAGTCTCCTCGGGGTGCTGCTGGCTGGACGGCTGGTGACCCCAAGGGTGTGGGCCTTCTCGTTGGGGGCACCCTCCCTCTGGAACGAATAACCCCCAGAAATGAGGATCATCCCTGGTCTCCTGACCTTCCGGCGCACATTGAAAACCTATCTATTTCATCAAGCCAGTCTGGCCTAGGGGTTTTTAGGGATTTTTAGGATTTTAATTTGGTTTTTATCTAGTTTGGCTTTTAAACTTCTTATAAATTTCAGCCTTTCATATTTAGTCTTTTAACTGTTCTTAATTTTGTATTGTTCTCTGCATTTTAACTTGGCTGTGCAGCGCCCTGAGTCCTGTCAGGGAAATAGGGTGGTATATAAGTACAATAAATAAATAAATAAATAAATAAATCTGGCTGCTTGTGCAATGAAGCATAATAATAACTGCCAAGGATTTTGAAACCCAAATCTGCTGCCTGCTTCATTGTAGGAGCAGTCACATTATTCTTGCCATTATTGCCTTAAGAATATTTGGAATATTTGGAAGACTAGAATATTCGAATCCTAGTACTAGTTTAGAATACTTTAAGGTAGGATTTATGAATCCACTCCTATTCAGTGAATCAAAACAACTAAAAAAAAGAAATGACAAAAGTATTCATATTCAATATTTGATTAAATGAAGGACGTGACAGTTACATTAAATAATTATTCTTGATTTTCTGTTTCATTTAAGACCTCAGCTAAGTTCATAATGTTCATACAGTTATACCTATGTAGCCAGTACATGTTTATTTAAATAATAAGAATTACCTCATTTAAATAATAAGCATTGATATTTGTTTTAATTGTTTTTTTCAACAAAAGAATAATCTCACTTACATGAGTTTTGTGGTAGGGATATCCTTTCTCAGTTCTTTACTAGCATCTTTACAATAATGGAATAGTCAATACAATATGAATTATAAATCAAAATAAGATATTATGATAATTTCTAGTCTAATTTCCGATTTCATGGTATTTTCTAATCTATGAGATCCACCCTTATTTAGCAAATCAAACAAAAACTTAAATGTTAAAATCTTACGTTAAGAGAAATCCAACTCCAGTTTAATTGAGTTCTATATCACAACCCACAAGGAGAAATACAATACAGTCCAATACTTATAGACAGCCCTAGTTGCCAGTGGCTGTCCTACTTATTCCTTTTACTCTGTTTCTAGCAGATTATATTCCCATGCTGTCCAGTCATTTAAGAGCCAATAATGATCTCTTGCCAATCACACTACCCATCAATTTGCTTTTCCTTTCTATTTTATCCCCCCAAACTTGATTCTTTGAATAAATGCTCTATGCCCACTTAGCATAATTGATGTCATTATTCAGTTTGTAGCAAATTCTAGATACACAATAAAAGATGACTCCAGTAATATCTTGATGACAGCCTTGGTAGTGATCAATTGCAAATGATCTGATTAGCAGTCAGCTGCTGATTCCAGTTTAATTAATCCTGATGGGCCACTGATGTGCTGCAACTGTTTGTCCTAATAGTGAATTTTAATATTAGACTGCAGCAAGCCATTTAGACAGCTGCCAAAGAAAATAATCATTTTGCTAGAGCACCAGTGAAGACAACAGAGGAAGAATGGCTGCGTTTGATAGAAAATTCACATGGCTATGTCACATGCATTTGAGTTTTTGCATTTAGAATAATTAAAAATACCAGCAAGTAAGCAACGACATGCAAAAAGCATAAGCATTACAATTAAGATTATTATTTTGCATCCGTACTGAAAAAACAGACATGGAACAAGGTGTATTAATGGCAAAATATATGTACAGTAGCAGACCACTGCATAATTTAGGTCAGTTTTTGCAATATTTAATTAGATTAATATATCTGTTTGCAAATAATAACAGATGTGACAAGCTAATATGTCCATGTACTGTCAAATTAACCTTTGCCCATCAGCTGCTTGGATCTGTGAGAAAAGTGCCATGTTTTGTCTCTAGTCAAGTGTGCCCAATGAAACCTGTAGGATAATTATAAACAAAATATTAATTGAGGGGCTGCTGAATAGGATTCACAATCCAAAGGGAACTATTTTTCAGCCACATTATTAGCCTGTTGTGTGGTAGGAAAAGGCAACAAGATTATTTTTTAAAAATGTAATCGTAGTTTTCCCTAGGAAAAAATAGCATTTGTTAGGGGCAATGGACTGATAATAATCCGGCAGATTAACATCCATTTGCCATTCATGAAAGAAGCCCCACCAAGGAAGCTTTGCTTATCTGGCTAGGAGAGCTGAAAGAAAACAAGTATTGTTTTAAAACTTGTGTTTCAGAAATTATTGTGATATTCTGATGGGCACAATCTCTAGAAATTATTCAAATGCTTACATATTTGTTATATACTTACGCTATGAACCCCTAGAAAGTTGAGTATAATTTTATTATAGCTTTATAAATATTTTTAAATTTTAATTTTGGAGCCAGTTTGGTCTACTGGTTAAGACACCATGGTAGAAACCAGGAGACCATGAGTTCTAGTCCTGCCTTAGGCATGAAAGTCAGCTGGGTGATTTGGGGCCAGTCACACATTCTGTCTCAGCCTAATTCACTTCACAGGGTTTTGTTGCGTGGAAAATAGGAGAAGGACTGAGTATTAAGGTATGTTTACTGCCACAGGAAACAAACAAACCAATAGTTCTGCAATTGCCACTGTACTCCATCCAGGATGGCAAACTCTTGGTGATGTTAAACCTCCGTATGTAGTTGACATGAAATAGCCTCTGACATGTTACCTGCAACATGTTTACATTATTAGTCTGATTTGAACTCCTGCTTGATATTGAGCATTCTGAGTCATAGTAAAATAAAGAAATGTGGATCTAGAAGTAGAACTGAGGATGACTCTGAATATATTTTTAGTGTCAAAACTGTGTCCCTAATCCTTTCACAGAAAAATCCACTCCTGCTTTCCCTCCTTCCCTGTTCTTGGTTTCAGCAGCCTACTTGGGATTACACTAAAAGTCTCTTTACTGTTGCAACTGTTAAATTATTTGGAGTTTTAAAAAAAAGAACAACCTCAATTTGATCCAGTGCAAGTCACTCAGATATTCACCAAAAAATCTTGAATCTACCCTCTGCTTTCCACCCCTATTCTACAGAGAATCAAAGCACACGCTACATTAAATATGTAACATGTGGCAGACTTGCTCTTCTGATTTTAATTAGAGAAAGGGCACCTCCACACTAGGACTTTGCACATGTTAAAAATTGGCTCCCAGCCTGTCTGATCAGATCTCTTTGTGAGAGCTGAGTCAGCTTCTTTCTGGCCCTAACTGCCTCATTTGAAGCTGAAACTACATTTGATTTTTCTTTTGCAACGCTGGACACATTGCCCAATCTCTCTAGACTCCTGGGCCCAAGTGAGCTGTTCCATTTCAAGGTAATCTTTTGAAAGTAAAAATACAAGAAAAGCAAGCAACTGGGTGCTTTGAGAGTTAGTTGATCCAACCAAAGAGAAGGGGGGAGGGAAAAGGGGGGGCTCCCCTTTTCACCTCTGTTCATCTGGCCATAGGAGAAGCTTCAAGGATCTGCAGACATAATAAATGAAGACTTACTTAAGATAATCAGTGCCAACCTGAGGAAAGGGAAGATGCTTCCTTGTAATAATTAGAACAAAAAGCAATATAAGATTGGAAGATATGCATAGAATCACCAAGAGTTGGACATGACTGAATAGATAACATCATCATCATCAACAACAACAATTAGACAACTTCTAAGGAAGCTCATGTGGTTGGAACTTATGTGACTGGGAAGGCACAGTTATCTTGATCTAGCAAATTGGTTTAAAAACAAAGTTGAAATGGTCTTCATCAGTTCCCTTCAGCAAAGGGAGTGAGAGCCTGTTGATTCTTGTTACGCTCCGACTGCTTCAAGATATCTGAGAACAGAAGGGACTGCTTTGTTGGAGTTCTCTTCTGATTTCTCAAATAGGTTTAGTTGATATTGCTTGGGGATATTTCTCCTTGAAAAAGGAGCCATTGTATGTTGTCTCTTGAGGGCCCAATCTTTCTCTACTCCTTTTCAAAATTCACATAAAACTTCTGAAAAATATAATTGAAGGATTTGAAGTTATCAATATCCAGGTAGTCCCCAAATTCTTGCCTCTGTCATATCTTCATCTGAATACTATCCAGCTTATTTGAGAGACCATAAATTGAACACTATCCAGGTAGGATGGAGATGTTTATTGTTAGAGGACATAATTCCAAAGAGGCAGAAGGTTTCTATTTTCTGAATGGAGTTTCATTCTCTCTGAAGGAGTAGGTTCCTATGTCAACTTTAATTTTATGGTAACTTTAGTTACCTTATGGCAGGGGTGTCAAACTGAAGGCCCAGGGTCCATATCCAGCCTGTGAGGTGCTTAGAGGACTCAAGGGCCCACCTTGGAAACAATGAAGAACTGGCCTGCAGTGCCTCTGCCAGCAAAAACAGGGCTCAGAAGGGCCATGTGAGGCCCATCTGGGCTCCGTTTTTGGCTGCAATGGCCTCCTATAGCCCTCTGTCAACAAAAATGGCCTCAGACCAACCACACATGGCTTCCCCAAGCTCTGTTTTTGTTGACAGAGGCTTGCAGGAGTCCTTCATGGCCAAAAATGGAGCCTTGGTGAGTGACATCGAGATGGCCACGGCCACCCCTGGCCATGATTCCTAGCCTTCCCGAGGTTAAACACAACCTGATGAAATTGAGTTTGACACCCTTGCTTTATGGTAATTGGCAACATTAGGCTGGACTATTGTAACATTATTATTATTATTATTTATTTTATTATTTAAATTTATATACCGCCCTTCTCCCAAGGGACTCAGGGCGGTGTACAGCCCATCTAAAACCCACAAATATACAAAAATTAAAAAACTATTAAATTAATTGGCTGATAAATGAGACTAAAAAGACCCCCCCCCTTAAAACCCCAATTTAAAATTAAATATTATGGAGACCAAATTAAAACCATTATCTCAGCCCAGGCCGGCCTGCTCAAACATGTTCAACATAGGGTCACCTTTGTGTCTAATTCCAAAAGTTTATTTTTTATAGAACTCAGCAGACAGATTGGTCTTTGGAAGAACCCAAAGAGGTTAAATCACATCTTGCTAAAAGCAATTCAGAGGGCCAATTCAGATCCCGGTGATCAGAAAAAGCATGACTTTCTAGACGATACACTCTAATCAATGAGATCATTTGAGGAGGTTCACACTTTTTTCAGGATTGGATCCTTTCTGTATCCACCTCCAGTTCTTTGAAATGCCTCCCTGTTAGGAGGTCTGCCCACTTTACTGGCTTTCACAAAGACCTTATAGTTCACAACTTTAAACACAATACATATTACTTAAAAGTCTTTCAAGGATACCCAATAAAGTTGACTGAATCTACTCAATAATTTCCAGATAAAGTCCCTATGATCTTTCTTGGCAACAGTTTTCTCCCTTGGATCAATTTTATATTGGTAGAGTTTAAATACTTAACTTATAATCTAGTAATGCCTTTTTTATAATCCAATTTCTCATTGCAATGATTTGTTATGTACAAAGGGATACTTTAGTGTGCAATATACCTAAAGCTTTTTATAGATCCTTCACACTCCCCATTATTCCATTGTGTCCAGTGTATGTTATGTCTTCCTTCCATTCATGTTTTTAACTTCAGAGGGAAAAAAAATCATTCATGTCCTAAAATCCAAAACAAAAGCACTCATGTCTATGTCAAGAGCATTGTGGGAAACTTAAATCCTGTACAATTTTTTCAAAGTATGGGTCTACATTGTATTTGCCAATTGAATTTTTGTGGATGAGAAAATTCTTATAATTCATTTCTGCGTTATTGAGTTTTAAAAGATAAAAGCAATTCCTTGGGCTTTCAGTCAATAGTTATGCTAAAATTTATTTATTTTTTAATGACAAAGAGTCAATTTACTATATAGTATCAAACACCTAACTCCGGGAGACAGTGGAGGACAGAGAAGCCTGGTGTGCTATGGTGCATGGAGTTGCAAAGACACAAGCAACTAAGTGACAGAACAGCAACAAATCAAACACCCACAGCTTAAAAATTCACATAAAGCTTCTGAAAAATATAATTAAAGGATTTGAAGCTATTAATATCCAGGTAGTCTTCAACAGATAGGATTAAGTACAGTTTTAAAAGTTTGCTTAGAAAAATGAAGTCTAAAAACAAATTCCTTTGAAGGATCCAACAGTTGTTTAACCTACCCTAATGAACAAAGTTATCCAAATTGGTAACTAAGAATGAATCTATGGAGATTCTCAGTCATCCAGGTCATGGTTGTCCCAAATGTGCTTTTTCAAGAAGCAACCGGATGTTCTGGTTTTTCTTTGAAGATGTTTCGCTTCTTATCCAAGAAGCATCTTCAGCATTGGCTGGATGGTGGGGAATGGAAGAGAACAATAAACGAAGCAGTGTTGTCATTCCATACAGTGCGGAAATATCAGAAAAGCTCAGAAGGATCTTTTGCCAACACAACATATGTGCACACTTCAAACTCAAGAATACACTAAAGCAGAAGTTTGTTCACTCCAAAGATAAACACCCAGACACAAACTGAGCAACATGGTATATGCAGTACAATGCAGTGAGCCATGTGGAGATCTGGGGAAACAAAACAACCACTTCATAAATGCATGGCACTTTTGAACTTAGGAGAACGAACCCATCAGGACAAGATTCAACAGTTTATCTGTATTTAAAAGACAAAGGCCACTGTTTTGAAGGCAGCAAAGTCCACATTTTGGACAGAAAGAACTGCTGGTCTGAAAGAGGGGTTAAAGCGGCCATCTATGTCAAAATTGAGCAGCTCTCTCTCAACAAAGGGGGAGAGATATGACATAATCTATCTTTGGCCTACAACACAGTCCTTTCAACAGTTCCAAGAAGGCTCTACGCCCATTTGC
Source organism: Bungarus multicinctus (assembly GCA_023653725.1). Classification (NCBI taxonomy): domain Eukaryota; kingdom Metazoa; phylum Chordata; class Lepidosauria; order Squamata; family Elapidae; genus Bungarus; species Bungarus multicinctus. The sequence continues at coordinate 51,184,623 of CM042842.1, read as the reverse complement.
ACTGCTGAAGTGACCCTGATGACACAGATAAACCTCCAGGTGGCCTCAACGACTCTCTAAAAGAATGCAAATGACCAGCTGTCTGCAAGGAATATAAATCCTTCCATTCCCCACCATCCAGCCAGAACTGAAAAAGCTTCTTGGATGAGAAGTGAAATGCCTTCAAAGAAAAATCAGAAAGCCCAGTTGCCTCTTGAAAAAGTATCTTTGGAATAAGAATGAATCTATTCCAAGGAATCTTGGACATGTTTCCTCAAAAGTAAATTCCACTGTGCTCAGCATGGCTTATTTTGAGAGTGTGTAGAGATTAGTTACTTGATTTATACCAATTTAGGTTATTGATTCATTCCATCTCAAAGTGGTGGCTTTCAGATGAACTACATTTAATTCCTATGATTGTCAGGAATCTGTTGAAATTTCGTGTATTGAAAGGCATCATGTTTGAATTCATAGTCTGATTTACTGCAGTCAGAGGCAAGACTTCCAGAAAATAGTTTTCCATGTCCAATTTACTCCCACCTTGCCTATTGATCATTTTCTATGGAAACACAATCAAAGCAAATGCAAGAAGGCTGGTAATTTTCCAACTCTTTATTTTGAGTCATTTTAAAAAATGATGCAGAGTATTCCCTTTCAAAGGGTCTGAGGAAAATAAGCAGATGAAAGGAGTTCTTGTTCTTAAACAAATAGCAGATAACATCATTCATGTGAAGAGGAGTTATTTCTGCCTTTTGGTATCTTGAAACGGTACAAATTGACATTAATTTGCTGCAAGTAGCCTGATACTAGCTAAGTTAAAATGTAGAGAGAAAGGTTTATTTCAGCCTGTCATATCATTTGAAATTTTCCTCTATTAAAAAAGAAGCCCAAAACAAATTTTAAGTGGAGCCAAATTATGATGTCATGTGTGGGTTTCTTGTAATGTGATGCAAAATTGATGAAACTTCCAAGCAAAATTGTTTTGTTTGATCTGGAATAACATTGCCTGAAGCTATAGCTGCTGTAAACTTTCTACAAATGACTTAGCTGGGTACTGATATTGTGACAATGTGGCCACGAATGATATTAGAACTATTTAGAAAAGGCACCAAACAACAGCAGAAGAACATGGGCAATTGATTCTGAAATAATCTTTTTCCAGTGAACCTCTTTGAAAAATTACCTTTTTCTGCTGAATCTCTTTCCAAAATTACTTTCTCCAACAACAGCTTTTTCAAAGTGCCTTGATGTTAAGCAACGTAGTTTTAAGTTGAAAATGTCACGGGGCCGTGAAAAGGAATTGATAGGAAATTTCAGGGCTCCTCGTTGATCTTTGAAGCAGCTTGTGGATTTTTGTTCTTTAACAGAGATCTTCAGCAATGTGCTACCACTTTGATTTCTTTATTGCCAAAACCAGCATGTCTTTCAACTTAATAGCTTCACAGACAAGAACGTGAAGGTGATTTTAGTTATTGCTGTGGCTGAGAAGCTGCCACTGCTATAAAATCAGTAAACACGCTTCTTGAAAAAAAAAAAAATTCCCCATTTACTGGCAGGGAGGTTTTCATGTTAAAAAAAAAAAGGACAGAAAATGAACTTAGTTTTGAGTGAATTTTATTGCAAAGCAGTACAGAAGACATGAATTTCCTGAGCAACACTAAGATTCCACCAATGGTCAAGTGAAAAGGATGCTTTATTACAAAATTACAATAGACAATGATAATTTCTTGGTAATTTCTCCAAAACAAAAACTGTCCATTCAAATCTTTCTTGTTTTCAGAACAAGGTTAAACATAAGCTGTTAAGGCATCTTTTGTGTTCAAGCATAATAATTTGTCCACATTGTCAGTTAATTCAATGACCACAAGATGGACACGATCCAAAGGCCTACTTGAAGACAAATTTCTCTTGAGTTGGCAGCTCCTGTGGAAGTAGTAAATAGAGTTCAGTAGAATGGCATCTCATTTGTGGTAAATGCAGTGGTTGTTGGTATAATTCCAGGCATAATTCAAGGTGCTGCTGATAGCAGTAGCAATAGCACTTAGACTTATATACTGCTTCACAGTGCTTTAGCCCTCTCTAAGCACTTTACAGAGTCAGTATATTGCCCCCAACAATCTGGGTCTCATTTTACTGACCTTGGAAGGATGGAAAGCTGAGTCAACTTTGACCCTGGTGAGATTCAAACTGATCAATTGCAGGAAGCTGGCAGGCAGCTGGCAGGCAGCAGAAGTAGCCTGCAATACTGCACTATAACAACTGCACCATCATGGTAATCTATAAAACCCTATAGGTTTGGGCCATCACTGTCTGTTCCAATAGAATTGGTCTCCTCTTCATGATCTACTAGGAAAGCTGGGAGTCAACAGAATGGCTTCTCAGTAGCAGCCTTTTACTAAAGAACAACTTGTGCAAAGATTGAGTTAACTCCTATGTTTCTATCATATTGAAAGAGAGTAAAAGTAATTCTTCTACAAGGGCTTTTAAACAATGTTAATAAGCCATACCAATGATTTGGGCTTCAATATTGATTTTATTCTGGTTTTTGTTTCAGTATTTAATACTGTATACCTTCTTGAGTCTGGTGAGTAGCTGGAATGCAATATTGTTGTAACTAAATAATTAAATGCCAGGAAAGTGAAGCTACCATATACAGATGGGTATTTAGTCAAGGTAAATGCATTTGTACCTTTCCATATTGGCTCTATACTTCTGTGAATCACCATCTTTATTTCTGGGGAGTTCAACTGATATATTTCTGGTTCCGTTGTAGTACATCCAAAAATGCTGCAAAACCATCTTCTCATTTTGTAATGTTCAATATTCAAAGTACTATGAGTGGTTCCATTTTATGGAAAACCACAGTGGTGAGGAAGGACCATACACCTGAGGTAATTGTTCCATTTTTATTGCCAAAATAGATACAGGTAGGGCATGGAAGAAATCTACATTTCAAATCAGACTGTTCAAATCAGCTATGGCAGTTTTGTTCCTCAGTTGAGTAAGAATTTTGGCCTCCAAGGAAAGAAGAAAATGGAAATAAGTAACAGGAACTTCATCTACATTTGACAAACATGAACTTTAGTTCTTGTTTATTTCATACTTTAGCAAATGTTAAATGTAATACAAACTGTGTTTTATTCTACCATTCTTTTTTGAGCGATAATAAAATATTTTGAAAAAACAAACAGTTAACTTCCTAAGGACCATTTATTTGGACTACAATAAATGGAACGAAGATTTAAAGTGAGGGTAGTTTACCCTGAACAACTCCAAATTTATGAACTTTGCAAGGTAAGTTCAAGGTTTATGTGAGCTAATATACCAAGCAACTTTTTTAAACCACAAAGCTTGGGAGATGAGTATGAAAGTCTTGAAGAAATCATATTCTGTTTTTCATGCTAATGGATTCTCGAGTGAAAATAAAACACACAATAAATGTCAGGTTTCTGAATACTTCAAGCATTGTATATTTTTTTTAATGCCAGGCAGTATTAACTATGCTGAACTAAGGGAACAAATTATCTGATTCAATGCAAAACTTCTCTTTAGTATTAAAGAAAGATACCAGAGATAGATCATGTTCTGGTGTTCCACAGAAAACTTTAAGGGGAAAAAAAGAATACTACACACAAATCTTATCTTTTTTTTAGAGACAAAAAGAAATATCTAAAAACTTTTGAGTTTCTGATCCTGATTCTATACAAGAAAAATAATAAAAGCACAAATTAGAAGAGTAAACATAGGAAACTTCCATTTAAAAATCAGTAGATTTTAAGGCAAACACCAAATATATTTCTAAATATTAAAAGCCAGAAACTGCATTGATAAGATAGGTATGTATTAACAAGAGTAGAATTTTTCCCAGTTATAACATGACAGTGAAAATAGTATCATCAAGAAAGAAGTCCCATTGCTAAAAAGCATGACTGAGAATATCTTGGACCACAATCAAAAGTGCCTGAATGATTAAATAACAGATTTTAAGAGGTTAACTATAATTGTTAACATTTAGAGCTTTGCATACAATTTTCATTAAAGAATCTGAACAAAGTACTCTGTATAAATACTATGGCATCAGAGCATAACTATTGATTTTCTTACTCTTCATCCTACATCCTTGACTTGGAATACATGTTTTATGGAATACATTTTTATCAAATATGGGTGCTGCAAAGAGCTATTATGTTTATGGACATTTCCTTTATGAATATCAGACCCCACGTAATACATTCATTAATTAGTTTATTATTTCAATGTATATAAACACCAATCTCAAATATAGTTTGTTCTCTGTTTTGTTATGTTTCTTCTGTGTCAGTCTGCATGTGTGTTATGGTGTGCATGTACATATGCATGTCTCTCTGTGTGATGGGAAACTAGCATAGTAAAAAGCAACTATTAGATGTGTTTTTATTTTTTTTTAAAGCTTTTGGGCTTTGTAAATACCTAAGAAGCATGTTTAAAAAATGGATACGGACCTTTCACCCAGAACTCTGTTCTAAACCAAGCTGATCTTTCCCACAGGGGGAAAAAGTCAGCTGAGATTATATAGAACATTCTAATAGACTAAAGGAATGGTGGCCATAACCAATATAGCTGCAATTTTGTAAGAGTGTCTATACTATTCTTCTCTTTGGATGAAGAACAGTATAACAGTAATGGCTTTCAACTGTTGATATTATAATAGTGCTCTTAACATCCCAGGAACCAAGCTCAGTGTTGCAATTAATATCTGGGGGAGGGGGCTTCCCATAATTGATATCCCCTTTCCTTTTCTTTGTGAATGTCAGTCATCACTGAGCCCAGATTGCCTATTAATCCTGTAGTGGGTTGAAGTATAAAGTTGGTTAATAGTAATCTACTTGGAGAATCAAAGGTCTGACAGGCTGCAATTAACAGCACATCATATATATTTGTATTCACATTATTGTACTTGCTTGCACAATGTTCTTTGTTGTGCTTTTTTAATGATGTTTTTGATGTTAGGTGTCCATTTTAGGTCTTGTGATATGATAGAACCTAGAAATTTGAAGGTCTCTACTGTTAATACTATGCTGTCGAGAATTGTAAGAGGTGGTAGTATGGGAGGGTTTTTTCTAAAGTCTACCACCATTTCTACGGTTTTGAGTGTGTTCAATTCCAGATTGTTCCAGTTACACCACGAGGCAAGTTGACAACTTCCTGTCTGTATGCGGATTCATTGTTGTCTCGAATGAGACCAAACACTGTTGTATCATCTGTTTTCAAACCAGCTTATTTCCATGACAATAGCTCATTTGGAAGACAGAGGTGAAGGCTGGGCAGGAATTCATTCAAATGGCACCTGCTGGCAACTCCATAAACCAAGCAACTCTGTTCCTGGATCAAGGAACAGCTACAAGGGACAGCTGTGCAATCCCAGAGAAAGATGCATCTGTTTTCCAAAATCACAAAGTCATGCTACTGAACTACTTTTCTCATTTGAAATTAAAAACTTCTTGCAGAGATCTTATTTCTTTGACTTCCTGTTGATTTACTGGAAATTAGAACGAAACCCTTTTTTCCCCTCCTTTTTCAGTGCTATGGGCTAAGGGCCATCTGGGCACGTACATTTGTCTCTCTGTGTGTATCAGAGGTAGTATTCTACCAGTTTGGCCCAGTTCAGCCAAACTGGTATCTCCAAGGATCATCTGTGAGCGAACTGGTTCACTCCGACGATCAACTGCTGGGCCTGCCTACCTACCCCGGCTCTATTCTGACCTTTACTTCCTGGTTTTCAAGCTCAGCTGCTTCATGCGGCACAGCGGATTGCCGCGCATCAGCTGCTTAACATATGGGGAGAGTGCAGGATTGTAGGAGAAGATCAGTAGCAAACCCTCTGTGTTTGCAAACCAGTTATTACACTGGTTGGATCACACCCCTGAGGCCACGGGCACCAAGCCATGCCCACAGAATCGGTGGTAAAAAAAATGGAATCCCACCACTGATGTGTATGTTAAGTGAAAGAGAGAGCATTTGTTACTCTAGAATGTGTGGCAGCTAAGAAGTGTCATCGTGTTTGAGCCCCATTCTTTGAATTTTCCCCAGAGAACCCCATGGATCTCTGAAGCAGTAGTGATAGCCTCCTGTATTCCCTACCCCTCTTGACAATTCAGGGCTGGCAGAAATGAAGAATATTGAAAGTTGTCTTCAAAGTGGCTTATGAGAGATTGGAAGGGTGGCTAGAAACTAAGTGACACTTATGCTGTGAGAAAATGTCCAACATCTCTTCCTCTTTTCTTCTCTTCTTTTCGTCCCCCTTCGCAGGGAGACATTTAGCTCTATTTATAACTGTTAATTATCAACATACTTGCCATGTTACTATTTAAAGTGCAGAGTAAGTTGATGGCACTAGAAAAACATAAACTCCTCTCACAGGAAAAAAGAAGACAGAGCACAATATTATTAAAACCAGCTTGAAGAAAAAACAAGGGCATATCCTTTGTTTTTTGTAGTGTTCTTGGCAGCCATGAGGCTTCCACTACAACATAAATATTGGATTTGACAATTATCTGGCACATGGATGATACGTCTAACACCCTTCCTTAGAATTATATAGATGATAAGGGCCATCCTCAGTGCAGAAACCTAATTAAACTGTTCCAGATAGATGGCAATTTGGCCACTCCACTTAAAGGAAGCCCACTACTTCTCTTGGTACTTGACAATCAAACTGTTGTTACTGACAAGGATGTTGTTTCCACCATTCAATTTAAATTGTTTTTCTGCAACTTAAATGCATTATGAAAGAAGTTCTTGGCATTGTTCTATGTTATATTATTTCAAATAGAATAGAATTCTTTATTAGCCAAGTGTGATTGGACACACAAGCCACACAAGAAATTTATCTTGGTGCAAATGCTCTAAATGTACATAAAATGTACATAAAAGAAAAGATACATTCATCAAGAATTGTAAGATACAACACTTAATAATAGCCATAGGGTACAATAAGCAATCAAATCATACTAGGAAACAATCAATATAAATTGTAAGGATACAAGCGACAAAGTTATTGTGATACAGTCACAAGTGGGAGGGGATGGGTGATAAGGAGTGATGTGAAGATTAATAGTAATAGTAATGCAGACTTAGTAAATAGTTGGACAGTGTTGAGGGAATTATTTGTTTAGCAGAGTGATGGCTTTCGGGAAAAAACTATTATTGTGTTTAGTTGTTCTGGTGTGCAGTGCTCTATAGCGTCGTTTTGAGGGTAAGAGTTGAAACAGTTTATATCCAGGATGTGAGGGGTCTGTAAATATTTTCACGGCCCTCTTTTTGACTCGTACAGTATACAGATCCTCAATGGAAGGCAGGTTGGTAATAATTGTTTTTTTCTGCAGTCCTAATTACTCTCTGAGTAATGTGTGTGATGAATATGTAACGAATGCTACTACATCCCACTTCCCCTGGCTTCATTCAACTCTCTACATAACTTCTAATTCCTTTGGTCAGCTCTGTTACTTTTATGTTGAACTTTGTCAAATGCTTTGCTGTTGAGGGATATTATATCTACTGTATAAAGATTGCCCAATATTCATTCATTCATTCATTCATTCACTTATTTTGCTGCCCATCTCAATCTTCAAGAAACTATGGATGGCTTATAATTAAAATAATAAATATTTTTTTAAAATAACATCATTATTTAGGTACAAAGATAAGAAATCAAAGACAGGAACAGTATGGTAGGGACACCTTTTTTTTTTAGTCCACCAACCATTTCCAATATATACTATCTGCACCAATTATCAAAGTCATTTTTAACACCCTTCCACGAGGCCCAAAGACACAGGGACTGACCTCTACCACCCCAAAAACTTTAAGCTTAGATTGTCTACTATTGACCTCACCCCTTTCCTAAGAAGTCTGTAGGGGGCATGCATAAGCGCACCAAGGTGCCTACCGTTCCTGTCCTATTGTTTCTTTTATTTTTCTTATATGTATCCATTTCATGTATTCATAACTCTGTTTATACTTATACCTATTATCTTGTAAGCGATTGACAAATCAAAATATTTCAAAGAGTGGAGGCCATGGCAGAAAAGACTCTCTTCTAAACCCTGCCAGATGAAATTCTTTGACGGATGAGGCCTGCAGCATGCCCCTTCTGCAGGATCGATGTTAAAAACTGAGATAAAAGTAATCTGACAAGATTTGTTCTTGACAAATCCATATTGACTTTTGGTAATTATTGCAATGTTTTTGAGGTGCTAACAGATCCATTCTGTTACAAACTGCTGTAGAATCTTTCCATGCATCAATGTCAACCACTGCATTGTTTCCTTTGTTTTGAACTTATGAACATTTGCCATCCTCCATTCATCAGGCACTTCATCAGTTCTCAGAATTTCTCAGGCTTTCCCACTAGCTCGTTTCTTCGATAGTCAGAATACTGATCCTGGAAATTTAAGTTCACTGAAAGCAAGTAAGTATTTCTTGATCATATTTTAATCAATGTCAAGTTTCAATCATATCAATTTGCTATTTCCTGGAAGAATGTGCGTGCGTGTGTGTGTGTGTGTGTGTGTGTGTAAAATTGAAGATCAGTAACCTTGCCTTTGTTTGTATATAACCTCATCTAATTCACCAAACAATTAGTATCCTATTTTTACCCTTTTTTTAACTAAACATATTATCAAAATAAGATCTTTGTTAAGTTTCTTAACATCTTTTGCTAACCTTTGATCTACAGTTTACTTTTCTCTACAGTTCTGACTGACTCTGTTTTTTCTTTTGGGAACAATCTGTCTTTCCATTTCCTGTATGAGTTTTTCGGTCTCTAGATTTTTGCTAACTTTTTTGCCTAGCCACTGGTGGGTTTTCTATCTTGAACTCTTTTTTCCATTAGCTTTCCTGCAATGAGATCTTATTAAGGTTTGTCCTGAGTTTATGAAAACCAGGGCTTTTATCAATGGTGGGATTCAAAATTTTTAACAACTGGTTCTGTGGGCATGGCTTAGGTGGTGGGTGTGGCTTGGTGATCATGTGACTGAGTGAACAAGGCTTAGCGGTTATGTTATTGGCTGGGTGTGACCAACTTAATATCACTCACATCAAGGCACGCATCTCCTCGCCTGGCCTCTCATGACTGTGGGGATGCTGCAACAGTTGTAAGTGTGAAAAATGGTCATAAGTCACTTTTTTCAGTGCCATTGTAACTTTAAATGGGCACTCCACACAAGCAAAGTACCAGCAAAGGAGGGGAAAAAAACTCCAGAGACATTCCTGAGACAGGAAATCTAGTCCTGCCAAGAATGTAATAAGGGTTAATGGAGATGCAGTTTCTGTAAGCAACACTAGAATGTTTCCTTCCTGCCTTCCTTACAGGATTAGGCCAGTAATTTCTTCTAACAACCGGTTCTCCGAATTGCTTAGAATGTTAACAACTGGTTCTAGCAAATAGGTGCGAACTGGTAGAATCCCACCCCTGGGTTTTATTATTATTTTTTACAACCTGACTACACTCAGGTTTAATTTCCCTTGAATCAAGAACTCCAGCATTATAACGATCCCTTATTACAGATTTCAAACCAGAACAAATAGAACACACAACCAGTGATAATTGAGGTCTGGAGGATTATTGAACACAATTAGAGGTGTGCCCAACAGCAAGACCCCCTTCTCTTCCTCCCCAAAAGATAAAGTATCAATATTTAAATCAAACTTTATAGTGTTTGTTGACTCACATTTTCTGCACAGTTTACTGCTGGTTTCATGCAGATTTCACTTTCCTAATTTGTGTGGACAGTCCATTCAAACCACCAATCCCAAATCTGTTCTTGGAGTATCGTTAATGTGGAGGAACGGATGAGGGCTTCTCAGCAGTAATTAATAAGGAGAGCCCATGTAATCTGGCATGTGAAGATTTCCTCTTAACACTCAACTTCATTTCATGCTGAAGTAAATCCTATTGCACTAAGTCTGTGCTAACCTATGGCATCTCTCTCATTATTACCTAGTTAATGTGATAACATAGCCATCAATAGACTCATGGCTATAATTACTTCAGATATATCACTTTAAAAAGAAGGAATGTGGAACATGATTAAAAGTGGCCTTTTCTGAGAAATATTTTTAAAAAAGAGAGAAAGAGAGAGAAAATGGTCTTTGCCTCAGTTTTAATTTACCACAGAAATATCACATGTGTGCCAAATCATGAAATAACTATTTTAAAATGTTGGATAGGAGACTAACAATATTAATTCACATATGCATGGACACTGAGAAGCTAAGTTACAAAACAGAAACTTTCAATAATATATTCCAAAAAGCCTTTTAAAAATTGATAATACGTGATTCATTTCTTCCTAATATGGGCTGCGGTTTGTTTTTGTTTTGTTTTGTTTCTACATTTTGGGAATGTTTAGTAAAATGAAGTGCTTCCCATCAAAGCAAATTAAGATTTAACACTAGTCTATAAGTGAAACATGTGGAAGAAAATGAAATATATAGAAAATGGAGATCAATTAGAAAAAGCCAAGGAGAAGAAATAAGTTTAAATACATTATTAGGATGAGCCAGACAGATGTAAAAAAAAAAAAAATCACAGTTTCACAAAAAAAGGACAGTTAGAACAAGGAAGAATGAAATGAGTTTAGGAATGGAAATGGTGGCCTTCAATTTTGGAGAACAGAGGGACAGAAGAGAAAGCGAAATGACTGCCAATGATCCAAGAAACTGGCAGAAACTGGCTTTTTAAGGTTTCTTTTAAAGAAAACAACAACAAATACTGGTGGCTAATCAGAGCTGGTACTACATCAAATAGAACCAGGGATATTACAAATATCCATAAGGAATGAAAAGTCAAAAAGAAAGAGGTGGATTTTCTAGGGGGGAAAGTAGGACATCTGTGGGTTCTTATTCCTGTTTATTTTGTATAACACAGTTGTTTGGGAGGGGTTTGGGAGTTGGATTAGCTGCAAAGTTATTTCTTGCCAAAACCAACCCCCTGGGTTTGCTGACTGAGTTATGGTGCTTGTATAATCATCTTGTGCCTCCTTGACTCAGTTAAGTATGACTCCAGAAAGAGAGCAATAAATAGTTGACATCAGAGTTGGTATTCAGCAGGTTCTGACCAGTTCTGGAGAGCCAGTAGCAGTCATTTGAATAGTTCAGAGAACCAGCAAATACCACCCCTGACTGAAGATTTTACAGTATCCTTCTCCTGCCACACCCGTCAAGTCATGGCCATAGAACCGGTAGTAAAAAAATTTGAACTCTACCCAAGGGTGGGGTTCAAATTTTTTAACAACTGGTTCTGTGGGTGTGGCTTAGTTGGTGGGTGAGACTTGGTGGTCATGTTATTGGCTGGGCATGGCCAACTTAATATCACTCACATTGAGGCACGCATCTCCTCGCCTGGCCTCTCATGACTGTGGGGATGCTGCAACAGTTGTAAGTGTGAAAAATGGTCATAAGACACTTTTTTCAGTGCCATTGTAACTTTGAATGGTCACTCCACACAAGCAAAGTACCAGCGAAGGAGGGAAAGAAAACTTCAGAGAAGTTCCTGAGACAGGAAGTCTAGTTCTGCCAAAAATGTAATAAGGGTTAATGGAGAGGCAATTTCTTTAAGAAACACCAGAATGTTTCCTTCCTGCCTTCCTTACAGGAATAGGCCAGTAATTTCTTCTAACAACCAGTTCTCCAAACTGCTTAGAATGTTAACAACCGGTTCTAGGGAATAGGTGCGAACTGGTAGAATCCCGCCCCTGACCCCTACCACTGATTGACATGATGTATTTATACATTCAAAGAAAGTCTTAGTGTTTCTTGACTACTGGTCTATGTTATGGCCATGCTTTCCACTAGCTATGCACTTATGAAAAGCGGTTCCTAATTGAAGACCCGATTAAAGAATGTTCTTTCTGCGCCAACTCAGAAAGCTCAAATTGCCCAAAGAGCTGCTGATCCAGAGGAATTATTGAGTCTATCATCAGCATCTCTATAACTGTCTGGTTTGGTTCTGCAACCCAACAGGACTGACACCGACTTCAGAGGATAATTAGAACTGCAAAAAAAACAATTACTACCAAACTGCCTTCAATCGAGGACCTGTATACTGCACAAGTCAAAAAGAGGGCTGTGAAAATATTTACAGACCCCTCACATCTCAGACATAAATTGTTTCAACTCCTTCCCTCAAAACGATGCTTTAGAGCACGGCACACCAGAACAACAAGACACAAGGACAGTTTTTCCCCGAAAGCCATCACTCTGCTAAACAAATGATTCCCTCAACACTGTTCAACTATTACAAAGTCTGCACTACTAATTTTCTCATCACTCCTTACCACCTATCCCCTCTCACTTGTGACTGTATAACTTTGTCGCTTGTATCCTTACAATTTTTACTGACTGTTTCCTAGTATGATTTGATTGCTTATTGTACCCTATGACTATCATTAAGTGTTGTACCTTATGATTCTTGACTCCTGATGAATGTATCTTTCTTTTATGTATACTGAGAGTGTTCTGCATATTAATATTTGGATGGCATAAAGCAGACAGATCAACTCCACAAAGCATCCATACAAAGTCTTTTTTATTGGTTCATCAGGCATCCTGTCAACTCACATTTATGATGCGGTTCTTTTTAATGTCCAATCCTTTGCACATCTGAACTGTGGTGTAGGAAGATAATAAGGTCTCAACCCCATGATGATTGAAGCAGCCGCATGGTAATGACTTCAGGCATTACCTGAGTGAGGGAGCTCTCCCCCGACCCACCAAGGGTCAATTTAGTGACCAATCTGGATTACAGATGTGACCACATGACATGGACTACATTTCCCAGGATACCTTAACTACATTTACCATGATGCATTCTCTTAAGGGGACAACTCACAAATCCTAACTAACTATCCCAAAACCCATTAACTCTAAACTGTCTGGACAGCACAGAGAATATTTACACCAAGACAAATTCCTTGTGTGTCCAATCACACTTGGCCATTAAAGCTATTCTATTCTATTCTATTCTATTCTATTCTATTCTATTAAAGCTTAATCATATTTTGATAATATAGAAATGATGCACATTCCTGGTTGTATGCATTATATGCACAACTACATGAGTGTAGTGGACATTTGACAACAGAGGTGTTAGTGGAAATTTAGCAGTAGTCTGAATTAACAAGACCTTTGATTCCAGCTAAGAGTTGTGCAATTCATAGTATTAAGACAGAAGGGATCTGAATGAGCAACTACTTGAAAGACAAATAGAAAAATAGAACATAGTCTTGAAATTATAACTCTGACAGTAATAGAAATAAAATTACCTGATACAAGAGAAAATGAGACAAAAGAAGAATGGTACAGAGAAGAAAAATGATTGGAATTCATTCATTTTCAAGACTGGAGTCATCCAAAGTAGCAGACTAAATATTGAAACATACTAGCTAAGAAAGAAATGATACCAAGAAAAGAATGATAAAAATAATTTATGTCCCAATGATTTTAATAAGTTTCAGTATGATTAGGTCTGAGTAGATAGACTCCATAAGAAAAAATAACTTTGGACAAGAGATAGTGCTTAAAGGAAGAACAACAATAATAACAGCAACAGTCACAAACTATTAATATGTCTAGAATATGTGCTCAGAATATATACAAGTAGACCCTCCCTAGTTTCTTGGGCTATAAAGGCAAGGGGGAGAGATATACTTTCAGACTTGCAAGATTCCATCAATCTTACCTTATAATAAAGGTAAAGCTAATAGTTCTGGATATGCTTCTTGTATCAATCTTGCAAGTCTGAATCAATCTTTCAAGTCTCAAGAAAAAAAGCATTTTAAAAATGGATGTAAAATGAGATAGCTACTCTTTAACAGTTTATAACATTGTTAAATATTTTAAATAAGTATATTTTATCAAAATAAATTAATAAAATTGTAATGGAATGTCAAATATTATACAACCAGAAATCTGGAGTTTTAGAAAATATTGGGTAGGCTTCTTATCAGGGGTGGGATTCTACCGGTTCAGACTGGTTCTATAGAACAGGTTGTTATACTTCTGCGCAATTTGGAGAACAGGCAAATTGTGCTCCTGGCTGGCTCACCCCTTCCTTCCCCACCCAATCAGTCCTTATCGTGCATACGCAACATTGCACGCATGCCCAACATTGCTGACTGCATTCTCCCCCCCCACCCCAGTCACTCCTTTCTTTCTTTTTCCCCTCCCAATGATCAGCTGTGCTGGGATCCCCCTCACTGTCTTACTGCTTCACCCAGGAGGTTTCCCTGAGGCCGAGGAGGAAAAAAGGGGTTCCGGGGGGTGCTGTACCCCCCCGATCCATTTTTTTGCCTTCCTGGACCCTAGGGAGCAAAAAATGCCCCTCATGGAAGCTTCCCTGAGGACCAGGAGGCAAAATAATTGGGAGGGGGTGTGCTGCAATAAAAAAGAAGAAGCCACACCCACCCAGTCACGTGGGAAGAAATTAAAGTCTAAAATGATAAGGTGTAGTTAAATTGTTCCCCAAATTTTGAAGTTGTTCATTTACAAAGAGCTTTGAATACATCAACCTTGGATAAGTGCAAAAAAAGTGACTGTGCAATCCTAAAAGCTTATGTCTGTGCCAGACTCTAAAACCTGGTTCAGTAAAATTTGTCAACAGTACTGGTTCTTTGATGTAAAATTTGGGCAATATGATTCTGTTATGATATGTACAGAATAACCCTTGAATAACAAGGATATGCACATGGAAACGTTTATGAGAGTAATTATGAATAATTATTCAGTCACACACAGATACACTAAATTGAGTTAAAGTTTACTTTAAGAAGTAGCACAGTCCAATAAACAGTCCAGATCATATACGTTTAACAGTCCAAATAATATCCAATTACAAAGTCTTCTTACCGGTTGTCTTTGTCATTTACACTAAACAAAGATATCAAAGTATAAGCACAGCTTAGATAGCAATAGAATGTCAGAGAGACAGAATGTCAGAAATACAGAATGTCAGAGAGAGCAAACCATGATCTCTAGCTCCCTCTTATGGCAATTCACAATACAATCAATTGGAACATAGTACAAATCAATACAGTAACTTTGTCTTAAAGTTACAAACATACATTATTGGTTTATATATTGCCAACCCAACTAATTGGTGGACAGATTCCTAACACTGCTTACTCAATGTTCTATTTGTTGCTTAAAAATTGGGGTATAGTATAGTAATTAGCATAAAGAAATGGCCAATTTTCTTACATTGCAGACAAAATTGTAATATTTGTATTATATACTGTATTTTTCATGCTTTTTATTCTTTTATTTGTTTTTAGTCCATACCCTTTCATTTTATATGCGTATGCATGTTTAAATTTTATTAGCAAGTTCTGTAGCTTTAAAAAAATAAAATTAGCTTTTTTAAAAAAAAACTTGAAATTCCACTTTGCATGTTATTCTCATCAATCTACAAAATGGGGCCGCAGTGGCTCACATGGTAAGATGCTGGGCTTGCGCACAGCTGAGGTCGACAGTTTTGGCAGTTCTATTCCCGCTGAGGTCAACAGCTCAGCAGTTCAATTCCTGTAAGCAAATAAACCAATCAGGAACAAGAAAGGAGCCTACTGGCATTCAGGTGTCTTGCCTGAAAAAAATTCCTTTTATAGAGGCAGCCAGCCACCTCGGTGACTCCTGGTTAACACATGCCATACACTAAATAAATAAATACAAAGTGGGATCAGTGCCTTACCTGAGTTTCCAGCCTTAAATGCAGCTCCCAGAATGCTTCCCCAATTTGACTACAAATTGTATGCCTTTCAATGCACCAGGAGAGAAAGGTTGACTGCATAAGGTATATTAATTTAAGTGTAAATTATTTTCATTGAATGCAGCTTTGTTCTAGCCCTATCTTTTTTGCTACACTGGCCCCTTCGTTTTTGGGAGGGGGAATTACGCCCATTGAAGCTCGCATAGGCCTCAGATCATGTTTCTTATCCCTTTCATGGCTAAATCAAAGATAAGAGTAGATTCAGCAATGTCATTGAAATAAGCAGGGAAGAGAGTAACAACTACGTAATCACAACTTTGTTCCCAATGTCAAATGTCTTCTGGTCTCTCTTCTTTATTTCTCTGTCCATTTCTCTAAAATAATAAAGGGACACCAAAACAAAATATATTATGTTAGACAAATCGCTTTTCCCAGCAGCACAACTACAACGATCTTTATTTTTGCAAGTATAATTATCTATATGCTGTACACACAATTTAGATTGGATGAAAAGGCAGGCCAGGGTGGTAAAACTATTTGTCTGTTAATTCTCAGAATTTACTCTATTTTAGTACTGACTATCACAACTATCTCTTGATAGTTTTCAATAAAATATCAACTTAAAAAGAGAGATATTAAAAACTGATGATGAATTGATGGACCTCTGATGATGTCACCTTAGTTTGGGTAATGAAACATCGTCAAGAAAACAGCTGGGCTCAGAGAGTGTCAAAGATTCTTCATATTAAAACTGTTTCTAAAGAACAATTAAAATAATCAAGTAAAAGCATGTTTGTTTAAAAAGGCTATCTGGAAAGCTGTTAAAAAGCAAACAAAGGAATTAAACTCTCTTCCTTAACTGGAATGCATTTTGATAAATTTGGTAGAGGTACAAAAAGGATTCATTTCTAATTCTTTGTGAGTTGGGCCTGTGGCATCAACTCTCTCAGTTGTTAGCTTGAATAAAAAGAGGTGTTATTCAAAGGACCCTGCAACTCAGCCATATAAGATTTTTAAAACAATAACCAGCAATTTAAAGCTAATAATAAGAAGTTCATATGTATACCAATCACAGTGCTAAGTCAGAACTATTTAGAACTCTTCAGCACATCTTGGTTATCCAGAAAACTTTGTTGGACAAACCTTTCTTGTGCAAAGTTTTGCCTAATAATGCAGTGACTGGAAGATCAAAGCACCCAACAAACGACTTTTAGTCTTGTAGTCCAATTTTATCACTTATTTAAATGGAGATGCTAGGATTTAAGATGATTTAAATGTAAATAATTTGATTTAAGCAGATTGTCAATGTTAACGGATAGGTGATGCAGTTAGAAACTTCACCACTAGATGTCCTATGGAGTAAGCTTAAAAAAAACTTGGTTGCATTAATTTGCACTTGAGCTTTAGACAAGAAATGTTTTCCAGTTGCACTTATTCAGGTTCATATTTATGAAGCTATTGGTGTGAAATATTAGGGCACATTCCAGATTAGCATAGATAAAGGCACATAGTAAGTAAACATATCTGTATATTAAGATTAAATAGCTATTATTCTGTGTGCCTCAAAATGAAATATTCTGATATATTGGAGTATTCATGAATTTTATATCATCAGCAGTTGGGGAAGAATAATTATTACTTGTTCTTCATTGTAGCAACTTCAGGGGCAAACCTGGGTACACTCTCATTTCATAGCATCAGTTTAAACCTAATGTGTCTTTTCTCATATTCATTCTTAATCTTGGCCTTTCAGGCTTCATATTCCTCACCCCTAAAACCAAAACTGATATTTGAAACAGATACACTAACTGAATACATCTTAAGATCTTGAATAGTTGCATATTTTGGGTGATCAACTAACCCAAACTTGGCTTTTTCTTTGCTGTTCAGCTAATAAACACCATATCTATTTTTCTATCACACTGAGAAATCAAGCTCAGAAGTCTGAACTAGATATTATTGGGATCATCGAATGAATTTTGTTTCAAGGGTGTACCTTCAAACTGAGTTTGATTTTAATGAATTTTTCAAACATATAAGGAGAAAAGTTGGCTGGACCAACTTTTGCAATGTGTGTGTTCAGTATGCATCCGCTGATACATCCAGTATGGACAGAAAAAAGGAGAAGCTACACTGCCTCTCCGAAGGACTATCTGATGTGTGAATTCATAACTAAAGATAAGGAGAGGCTCTGGCTGGATTTTTCATGGGCATTTACTTTCTGTCCTTGTGATCGCATTTTAAGCTCAAAGTAAATGACTCATGCTCTAATCTACCTCCTTGAAAGCATTTTCCCTCTATATGCCATTTCCCCCCACTGATACTTCTGTGAAATGCTAAGTCATTTCTTCTTCAATCTTGCCGTGTTATTTCTTAGATGGAAGTTTGGATATCTGAAGCTGAACAGATTATTGGTGTGCCTATGTAGGTATCCAAACTATTTCACTGAGAAGCAAATATTCAGATGTCAGAAAAGGAAGAAAATAAAAAGAAAAAGACCATATCTGGTGTTTATTTTACTTTTATAAAATAAAGCATTATTTTATAATATAAAATTTTTATATTATAAAATAATGCTTTATTTTATAAAAAGTAAAATAAATCCTGTTGTTTGTTAAGTGCTTTGTGGAAGGCAGCACCCATCAATAATATTTAGGATTATTCATATTTATTGACTATTTTCTACAACAGTGATGATCCTAAAATTCCAAGAATTATCTCAATAGAATTCCTTTGCAGAAAAAAAAAAAGAAATATATGCAATTAGCAAACACATATAACAGCATGAAGGGATTTGGGAGCAAATGGAAAAATTGCGAGATGAATATATTTTGCAGCACAAAGTAGGAGGGAAATATATACACTTGAAGAATCTTTTATGTTCCTTGTTAAAACTGTATGATTTAGTCACTCCTGAAGCTCTGGTATCAAAAAGTTTGAAGGTATTTCAAAAATTACCAAAATAAATTTGGATAACATACAAGAAATTTGGAATGGATAACTGGAATATACTATATAAGGACACCTTATTGGGGAGATGGGTGGCCTAAAACATTAATAAATATAAATATATTGCAAAATGAATGCTTAGGTTTTCAGAAATTGTAAATATGTTACTCATATCTAAAAATTAAGCTAATTCAATACAAAACTTTTTCCCACTTTTTAGATCGAAGTTTCAAAAAGATTGATTACTGTTCTTATATTGAATATGCAACAAAGGTGAAGATATAGTAATGCAGATGATTGATCAAGACTGTAAGTAATTTGCTTTTTGTTAGATATAATTACTCTGGTGAATGCGAAGGTTTAAAAATGTCTGTGTTATTAAATTAGAACTTTGTAAATCCCGTGATTGGACTGTAGGAAATAATGTGATAGTGTATTCTTGGAAGGATGTGTGTGAATCAGATCAGGTCTGACTAGCAAATTTATCAACGCTCAATCTTTGAACCCATTAGTTATCAATGAAAAAGAAAGATCAGAGAGTATGGTTCTGTTTGACCAAGGTTCAATTTGTTATTAAAAAATTGAATTGTGGTCATTTAAAAGATGTCGCCATTGTGTATGTATTGAAACAAATACATATACATCTTTATGCTTCTTTTTTTGTTGGCTCATTTACTATTTTCAATAACTAACCATTACAATATTTCACATTAGAGGAAGGTTCACTGGATATCCTTTCTTAATTAGGAAGTTCTTTCCTGAAGTTTGTAGAAGTGAAAATAAACAGAAAAGTGTAGGCCCTTAGTTTTTTTAATTAATTGTTTTATTGAAGTTGTTTTTCATTTTTTCCCTACCATCCTGGGCTACTTTGATAGAAACAGTAATAAAAATAATAAGCACTATGATTTTCCTTGTCCTCCCTCTCCACCTCCGCATAATCATCATAAAATGTTGATGGCTTCAGTTAGTTCTTAGTGTAGATCTCCTGAAATTGCTATAACACTTTCAGGAAAATAGCTCTCTAACATTTGTTATTGCAATAACAAATCTCATTTGACTTTTATTTACATATGCTGTGATGCTGAACATTGCAGTAATTCTGCATTTTTAAAACAAAAACGATGAAATATTTTGTCTCCTGGGTGTTTGCTTGTTTGTTCGTTTGTCTTTCAAAAAAAGTGGAAGCTTGGGACTTCTGAATTCCTTTTTCAACAGTCATGTCCCTGAACAGAAACAAAAACTTATATTTTAAAAATACTTCTTCTCCTGAACTGTCTCAAAGTGATTTTCAAAAAGTCAAAGGAAGAAGAAAAAACTAGAAGAAAAGACTCAACATCTGTTGATGCAAAAACATTCAATGCTACAAGCATTCTTAGTAACATTAAATAATGCTTTATACATGCTGAACTTCAAGAGTGAAATGAAGCCATACCGGTAATATATGTGGGTAGGTGCAATATTTATTTATTAATTTGCTGCCCATCTCACCACGAGTGACTCTTATTGCCATTACTGGTAGGATGGAATCCATGATTGGAACATAAGTTTATACATTGTTAAAAAAAAACATCCCAGACCCAACAAAAGAAGAGCGAAAGTTGCATTGTATGTAAGAACATAGCTTTGATATTATAAATAAACAGCATGAGAAAACAGTTTACGAAACACTAATAAGAAACATATGGGAGTGAACTAGCTTTATTTCCTTTTCTGAGTTCCATTGTATTTAAAACTGGAGTCAGCAGCTCCAATACTGTAAATCATCATGAAGTTAGGATTAATTAATTAATTAATTGTAAATCCCATGACTGGACTATAGGGGAAAAAAATGTGATAATGTATTCTTGGAAGGATGCATGTGAACCAGATAATGACTAGCAAATTTGTCAACTCTCAATCTTTGAATCGGTTGGTTATCAATGAAAAAGAAAGATCAGAAAGTATGGCTCTATTTGACCAAGGCTCAATTTGTTATTAAGAAATTGAATTGTGGTCATTTAAAAGATGTCGCCATTATGTATGTAATGAAACAAATACATATACGTTTTTATGCTTCTTTTTTGTTGGCTCATTTACTATTAATTAATCAGAATGAAGCTGGAAGAGACCTTGGAAATCTTTCCTGGATTAGTTTCTATCCATTGTTTGTTGTGTTGTCTTCTGCTGCTTTGGAAAATAAGTTGACCCCCCCTTTCTTTGTGGCAGCCCCTCAAATACTGGAATGCAGCCATTTCATTTCAAATATACAAACATGTATATAGGCACCCACCGACATGAAATATCACCCTTTTAGTAATTTCAGCATTTCTGAGTCCATTCTTATGCATAGAGAAAATTGTAGAAGACAAAGTCTTGTGGGAAACATTGGCTTTCCTAAGAGACCATTTCTGCAAGGCTCAGAGAATAAGCAGAGAAGCCAACCTTTCCTGCCACAGTTGTTAAGTGAATCACTATCGTTGTTAAATTAGTGACACCAGTGGTGGGATTCAAATTTTTTTACTACCAGTTCTGTGGGCGTGGCTTGGTGGGTGTGGCAGGGGAAGGATACTGAAAATCTCCAGTCAGAGGTGGGATTTGCCGGTTCTCAGAACTATTCAAAATTTCCGCTACCGGTTCTCCAGAACTGGTCAGTACCTGCTGAATACCCACCTCTGAGTGACACATTTGTGAAGTGAATCTGGCTTCCTCATTGACTTTGTTCATCGGAAGGTCACAAAAGGTGATCACATGATACCCGGAACACTGCAACCGTCCTAAACATGATTGGGTTGCTAAGCAAATTTTGACCATGTGACCATGTGGGCGCTACCAGAGTTGCAAGTGTGAACAATGGTCCTAAGTCACTTTTTCCAGGGCCATTGTAACTTTGGGCAATTACTAAACAAACTTGTAAATTGAGGATTACCTGTACAGAAAAGAAATCAAATGAAACTTCGCCAGTCAGTAGTTCAGTCAACTACTGACTGAAGGGTGATAGAAAGCAGAAAAAAATAACATTGGTCAAAGATATCCAAAGCAAATAAGTTTCCAGACACCCAACACACAGTTTAAATAAAAACAAAGTGAATCTTAACACACTTCTGAATACAGCTAAATAACTTCCAACCTTGTCTGAGGTAACTCCCTCATCCAGGACTCTAGCCAGCTCTCTCACCTGCCCACAGGTTTTCTGTCAAAACCTAGTAGAACACCCTTCTTTCTTTTTATTGGTCTTCAGGGTTCAGGTGACTTCAAGCTGACTTAAGGACCAGCTGCTCCACACCAGTTAATCATTCCTTAATAGGCTGTTTCAGCATATACTAAGTATGAAGAAACAAGAGGTGGCAAATATGGAATTAGACTACAGCCATAAAACGAAGGGTAGATGACATGCATTGAGAATTTGGTTTTTTTATAACAATAAAAAATAGAAATTGAAAATGGAGGAGATCCAAAAAAAGATAACGTATGTCCAACAAAACAATTTGAATTACTGTAAGAATTATTGTAGAAAGTATAAATGAAAAGTGTAATACTTTGTTGTAGCAAGATACTTGCTAGGAACCAGGAGATTATGGGTTCTAGTCTCACCTTAAGCATGAAAATTGGCTGGGTGACTTTGGGCCAGTCACTCTCTCAGCCCTAAATGTCTATGGAGATTCTCAGTCATCCAGGTCATGGTTATCCCAAAGGTGCTTTTTCAAGAGGCAACTGGACTTTTCTTTGAAAATGTTTCACCTCACATCCAAGAAGCTTTTTCAGCTCTGACTGGATGATGGGGAATGGAAGGATTTATACTCCTTGCAGACAGCCGGCCATTTTAGAAGTCATTAAGACCACCTAGAGGTTTATCCAGGTGGCCTTGATGACACAGATAAATCTCTAGGTGGCCTTAACAACCCTCTAAAAGGATGCAAATGACTAGCTGTCTGCAAGGAGTATAAATCCTTCCATTCCCTACCACCCAATCCTTCCATTCCCTACCACCCACCCTACCACCCTGTCTGCAAGGAGTATAAATCCCTCCAGTCCCTACCACCCAGAGCTGAAGAAGCTTCTTGGATGACAAGTGAAATGTCTTCAAAGAAAAAACAGAAAGTCCAGTTGCCTCCTGAAAAAGCACCATTGGGACTCTCAACCCTACCAACTTCACAGGGTTGTGGTTGTGGGGAAAATAGAAGGAGGAAAGAGTATCATATATGTTGACTGTCTTGAATTATTTATAACAATAATAAAGGCAGAATAAGCAAACAAACAAACTGACATAAATAAGTATTAGTTTGGCACAATATGGATAACAGAAACCTTGCTGATGATACATGTTTGGGAGACCAATGTTGGAAAATACGCCACAATATAGAAATTGATTGTATATATTCACAACCGAAGTCTAGACAAATTTAAACAGGAATTGCTCCCTTATATACAACAGATTACATAGCAAGGCAAGCTGAGACATTTAAAAATAGATAGTTTATGAAGAAAAGGAAAAAAGTATTAAAATGGTTGGGAAAAAAATGACTTAAATAGATATAAACCACAACTGTAAACATTTAAAGCATTTATGTAACAATCCCCTATGAAATTTATGTGGCCTCCACCCTGTTGGTGTTCTGTAAAGCCTGTAAACCTATGGATGAGATATATAGGGCCCTATGTTGAGAGTGCTTTTGTTGTTGGTTTTTTATTTTTGTGTACCTTAACTAGATCACATCTCGTTTAAATTTGTAATGTCTTTTTGATAATATATTGCCTGCCCAGTATCAATTGGAGTCAAAATAATAACAACAGAATAACAGAGGTCTTGTAGTCCAACCTTTACTCAAGAATAAAACCTTAAGTTGGTGGTTGAGGAAAAAGAATTAAAAGGAAGGTGAGGGTGGGGAATGATTCTTCTTACAATTACCCAATGCCTTTCTTTTGTACAATATTATGCAATAATAAACCTAATTAGATACTTAAACGGGGTGTTTAAGCATAGGGACCGGCACTGAGAGAGGGAAACAAATAATGAAAAATACTGTATATCCTGATTCAAACTTTACCTCTTTTATACAAAACCATGTGGAAGGATGGCACCAGTACTGAAACACCATGACGCATCTTTTATTTAGATGAAAACTTGGTTAGTTGTGAATGTTCCTGGTTGGCAGGTGGAAGAGTTAGAAGAACCAAATATCAGCTAACAGTAAACAACAGCCTAATCAAGGAAGTATGAAGGACACTCCCACCAACACTGATGGAGCAAGCCACTAATACAGGGGTGTTAAACTCATATCATCACGATGGCGTCATGTGGCATATTGGGACTTTTTCCCCCCTTCGCTAAACCGGGTGTGGGCTTGGCCAGTGTGTGATGCATCTGGCCCATGGGCCAGGAATTTGACAGCCCTGTACTAGTATATAAAATGAAAACAAACCCCACTCCCTTCTGGTGCTGATGATGTGACCTAGTTTGCTAATGAAATGTCTGCAAGAAAGCAACCAAGTTCAGACAGTACCAAGGATGTTATTTTTTCAACCCTGAATTCCAAATATTGTCTTTTGTCGGAACCACACATCAACTTGTTATCAGAATGAGCTCTTATTGTGAGTCTTTCTCCTTCTGCTGAGCCTGTATTGGGGTTGTATTGCTTAAGGAAAGGGCATTACAAACCTAAGATTAATCAGATTTAACAGGCAGACAATAGAAAAATGATTTACAATGAGGATATTTTCTTAATAGATATGAGCTACTTTGACCTCTGAAAAGAAGAAGGGGTAAACGCAGAGTGTTCCTTATAAGAAAATTATCTATTGTATAATAACTGAAGAGTTAGGGGGGGAAATAATGAGAACTACTTCTAAGCCCCCACAAATAGAATCCTTGAATCTTCAGGCATAAGTGAGTACATTCAAGCTGTTCGAGACAGCAGGCTTCATATGTGATTCATTGTCCTGAGAGGAAAATAGCAGAAATCATCCTGTTCAATTAACTATTACTTTAGATGAGGTCAAGGATTAAGGGTATCTTCAGTGTCATTTGCCATTTTAGTTTGTTGAGTTAAGGAACCCTTTAATATCTCTGCAATAGCTACTGGCAGTGTCATGCATCAACGAGGGCAGGACTGATGAACTGCAAGTTTTTCCCCACTGATTCTAAAGCTAATGGATAAGTATCATGAGAAAAATATTTAGCCGAAAGAAGAAGGACTTGTATGCAATTTTCTACCAGCATTTGATAAACCAGTGCAGCAAAAGAAAAAGACAGTATCTGAAGAATTACGGTAACTTGTTTGCTCCCAAAGATAGCTTTACTGACATATTGATAATTTTAATCAAAGTTGAATCTTGCATGCACATATGCACACATACGTAATAGATACAAACAAAATATCCTGAAGGGAAGCTAAATAGGGCTAAAAATTGGATATGTTCCAAAAGAATCTCTGTTAACAGAATAAAAGTAAAGATGAACGGCTTAAAGATATGACTTTGTGGCAGAATGGAATAAAGGGATCACATTATAATCTCAAGATCTGAAGGAATCTACTCACATGTAACTAGTTAAACATCTTTACATTATGTAGTACATAATAAGGCAAGGCAGATTTTTGAGAATTTACTTCATGTTCATGAAGATGCAACAAAGCACTCCCTCAGGGTGGTTTTGCAAAACAATTCTGCACCTCTCTTCTCACTGCAAAGTGAAGTGGCCATGTTGCTTGATTTTACCACTTCCGGCTACAGATAGTTTTCAAGTTGCAATTGGGACCAGAATTTCCCTTGCTAAACAAGGTGATTGTTAAATGAGTCAAGGATGTTACAACCTTTTCTACTGTGATTGTTAAGCAAATTGTTTATTTATAGAAATAGCAATAGCACTTAGATTTATATACCACTTCACAGTGCTTTACAGCCTTCTCTAAGTGATTTACAGAGTCAGCATATAGCTGCCAACAATCTGGGTCCTCATTTTACCCACCTCGGAAGGATGGAAGACTGAGTCAACCTTGAGCTTGGTGAGATTTGCACTGCAAAATTGCAGTCAGCTGGCAATCAGCAGAAGTAGCCTGCAGTACTGCACTCTAACCACTGCGCCACCGAGTGCATCATACAGGAATTAAGCAAATTCTGTTTCCATACCATGAACTTTGCTTTTTGAAAGCCAGCCGGGAAAGATACAAATGGTGATCACGTGATCCCAAATATTCTGAATCTGTTGTAAATAAATACTGTTTGCCAAGGGGCTGAATTTTGATCCTGCGGTTATGGGGATGCTGTGATGGCAGTAAGTGAGAGATTTAGACGTAAGTCACTCTTTTCAGTGCCATTGTAACAGTCGCTAAATGAATGGTTCTAAGTTGAGGACTCCATGTACTTCATTGATTCTTGGCAGCTCTAGAATGATTAGAAATAGTTTCTATGCATTGGCAGCTCACTTGGAGAAACATTTCCCGCAATTACACATGCCACTCAAGACTGCAAGGTGTCATAGAGTGTCTTGTTGAGATAAACCATCTTGCTTTTTTACTATGATGAGGAGCATTGCTTTGCTGTCATAGCATCAAGTATCTTCTCAAAGCAAATCAAAATTGTCAAGACCATGTACACAATTGTCTCTGAAAACAGGGTCTGTTTAAATTACATAGTCTTTAAAGGATTCTTTAAGTCTTTAAGCTGGCAATAAATATTTCACCAGGAAGCAGATTTTGTGTTTGTGTTTGATTGTCAAATGACAACATGTATTCAGTGAGAAGAAATATAAATTCACAGGAATCATTTCCCCCCGTTCCTAGTATTTTTCTGCAAGTGCAAGCTTCATAACCGAGTGTTGATTGGTCGTTGGTTATGACAAGAATTGACCAAGTGATTTATCACCTGAGCCTGAGGTTATGAGCTGAGAGACTGACTGTACCCAAAGGCACCCTGACTTTCATGCCTAAAGGTGGGACTAGATCTCACAGTCTTCTGGTTTCTGCTTTCTCAGTAGGATGAATGTAATACCTAGTATTATAATGTATTTTCCAACCTCTAAAATGCAACCACAAGACACGTTTTCCCCTCAGATTCCTTCTTCATCATAACTGACCCTTTCACCTGTATTCGGAGTACTATTTCCTTCTTCCTCATGTTCCCTTTATCCCCCACTATTTCTAGTTTTTTATATTCTCAAAAGCCATTTTAAGCCATAGCACATGCTGTTCTATTGCTTATCATTTTGTAATACTTCAAATTGAAATTTTCCCAATTGGATTATTATTGGTATCTACAGTATGTCCCGCACAGATGTACTTGGATATTTTACAGGCTGAGTAGGTGCCATGATATCTGTGGACTTGAATATGTTACCAACATCTCTCTTTGATGCCTGTCAAGCTCTCTGTTCCACCAGATTATTCAAAAGAATACTTTAATAATAATAATAAAAATGAAATAGTAAGCTAGCTTACTGTCAGTCATTCTGTGAAAAGACAGACTTCTCGTGGCGAATGTTTTGTGAGAATGCACACCGCGTGCTCCAAAATTTTTAGATATGCCATGACTCTTTTCAGAACATATGTAATACTTTTTTTGCTGACTGTTATTCAAGGTGTACATCACTACTGTTTATTGCAAATATCAAACCTGTTTTGAACCAAAAATGAAGATGTGTCAGGTATTGCATACTTCTACTGGTGGATCAATGCCAAAGCGATAAAGACTTTGGCCGAACAACAGAACTCTGCAGTTTGATTTACCTCTTTGCTGATCTGATTTCCAAGGTACAAGAGTAACTCTAGAGAAAGATGATAGAAAATATGCCTATTTCCATTTCTTGTGATCTCTTTTATCATGCACTCCAGTGGAAGAGAGGATTTCTTATTCCAAAACTACTAAGAGTTTGCTGGTGCATTGAGACAGGAGCTTCTGACTTGAAAGCCAATAGATCAGCCAAGGCATTTCAGAAAGGAAGAAGGGCCAAATGAAAATTCCTTTGAACTATGTGGTACCTTGTTATGGTTTTATCGTAATTGAATTTTTAAACTCAATAAATGTTCAAATAGATTTCTGCTGCTGAACTTTTTCTCTACATGGGTTTTTAAGAAAAATGTGGGTCGGGTATGTAGCCATATCAATTATTTTCTAAGATGTTCTCCTTTCAGAATGGTACTGATGTCTCCCACATTCTCTTTTCTTGTCCTCTCTTTTGTCTTCCTTTTATAAGTTTTCTCAATAAGGTTGCATACTTTCTCTTATTTTTCAAACCCTAGCATCATTCTATTCTTCATTTTATAGCACACAGACCCACTTACAATTTTGGCCTCTTAATGGACCTCAGAGTTCTTCCTGCCTTAGCCAGGGCAAAAACAGACATGGCAACAGTGCAGAGGTCAAAGAGGCATAAACATTGCTTCTCAAAGAATTAAGAAATGATTATGTCAACAGCCATCTGTGAGCGGCTTCATGGAGCTACCTGGATCATAGGAAGTCTATGGAAAGAAGATCTCTATCCCTAATGATCATAGCAATACAGTGTTTCTAAACGGATATCAGCTGAGACACTGGAATGCTTGAAATCTATCCTCGGTAATTTTGCTGAAGAAAACTCTGAGCTTCATACTTAGAAAGAAATCACTTTGAGTTTGGCCAAAAGTGCCTGGCTGGAGGTCCCAGCATTAGTTCTATAATGACCCATGATGGTCTAAAAGAACATGATTTGGCTACAATTTTGAAAAGTCAAACACAAGGTTTTTCATTAACTCTTTCCTCAGTCTTGCCTAAGAGAATTACTTCTTTAGTCTTTCATATTTCACTCATGGTTCTAGCAGGCAATTGAAAAGCATGGGGGATGCCTAGTTTTTATACGTAATGGTTTACACAAACAACGGGGAGATAAATCTTCTCCCCTCAACTTTTAGCTTCGAGAAGTGAGCCAAACAAGAAAGGAAAAAAACCAAGGGAATTGAAGTGGAAGGAAGTTCTAACTCCTTTTCAATATCCATTTGTTTCCTTGGATTTGAATGTGGGAGATGGCTGTATAAATAGCAATGGTTACACATCATCTCATCCAGATTTTTCTCTAAGGTCCTGCTTTCATAATTACTTTTAATAGTAGTTAGTAATAATAGGAGTGTGGTGCTAAATTTGTTGCTTCTGCCTTTTTCATTCCTATCCTTTTCCTAAAGGTGTTGCCCAGATCTTTTCCTAAAGGTGTTGCCCAGACATATTGTTATATGGTTACCTTTGAGGTCCAAATATAACACTTTTATCTCAGTTTCATATACTTTGGGACACTTAATTTTTCTCTACAGCTATTTGTTGCTGATATGACTAAATTTGTGAAATGAAATATCACATTTTCAGGGGCCACTTTGACTCCTAAAATGCTAGGACACTCATAAGGATGCCAACTGAACAACTTTGTTAATGAAAATCAGGCTTCTTCACAACATTGATGTGAGTTGCCTTTGACCAAAAAGTGTTGTGTGATCTGATTGATCACACATACGGATGAATGAGATTTTGAGAATGGAAAAAAAGTATCACCTTGCCTTCATTCAGACATATGCCCATTGAAGGCTTATTATAACCCACTTTCCTGACTGAGCATTCATTTAAAAACTGCATAGAACTATTTGCACTGAACATATCTATTGTACAAACTACAGTGTTTGAACTTGGTACTTGCAGATTTATGTATATCATAAGCAGGAGATAAAGGACCCTTTTTGAATTTAAACCAAATGATTGGCCTTTCAGTGGTTGCTGAGAAAGATATTTGCTCATTTTCTTTGTTTATGATCTCATTATTTTTCAATAATTAAACTGGATTACTATTCTTTCAAAACACATGTTCTAAGTATTTCACTCCTCTCCTTTGGTTGTACTATGAAGTTAATGTGCTGTGCTTAAAGATCAGTTTATGAAGTAAAATATTTGCACGTAATTTAAGTGAAATATTAAGACACAAGCTTCTGCAAAGTGGGTGAAAAATAAAATATGAATAGCAAGGGCATTTTCCAGCATTCCCAGGAGATATGAATGCAGTATTTTAAAAGCTAGAGAGAATTTTATTGGATATTCAAAAAACAAGGCAACGCTTCATTTTTCATCTCATGCCAATTGGTTTTTAAGAGGGAGAAGTGATAGCTTAGAAACAGTATGCTAATGGATAAAGAGAATTCCATTATAAAAACTATAAATAAATAAATTAGAGAACAAAATAAAAACCAGAATTTTTAGCAAACAAAATCTTCAGTGCTAACTTACTGTCAATGCACCATAGCCAGAAATTATTTTTAGCAAAGTAACTCACTAGTTTCAGAATGATTACTTCATAACAAGCTATTTGTGAACATAACATTATCCTATACAAAATGCACACCTGCACAAGAAACCTAATATACTATGCATACATATATATAGATGATTCAGAGCCAAGACCTCTGTAAGCATTTTATGCATAGGATTGCTTGCCAAAACATTTTGCTGCAACCATCTCTCCTTCTTAAATCTTTTCACAACACTGGAATTAACCATTTAATTCCAATGTCTTTGTAAATAAGGTGAGCTATGAGCAATTAAAACAATAATATAATGTTTGTCTTTTTATTCCTGCCTTTTATTTTTCTTCTGTTTATTCCCTTTTGCTAAAGTTTTTGCTGTAAAATCTTGGTTGGTATTTGCCAAACTAGTGTGCCTCCCCCCACAGCATCATGTACACAGAAATGCTTTTTTGGGATGGTGTGAGGGAGTCCCTTGAAGTCAACTTTGACTTTTGGCAACTAGACCAGTCCCTGCAGTTTTCTTAGCAAACTTTTTTTTTTTTAAATGTTTACTTTCTAAGGCTAAGAGTGAGTGACTGGCCCCAAACTCATCCAGTTGGTTTTGTGATAAGGCAAGACTAGAATTCAGCATTTCCCTGATACTTTAACCACTGCACCAAAGTGACTCTTATTGTTATGCCCCAGTTGGAATTTGATTCTGAGGGAGAGGTGGAACAGCTGACAGGGAATGGTAATGTGGCTCTGGTGGCTCTGGAGGAAACTGGGGAAGGGCACAGGCTGGCTGGGCATTCAGAGGAAGACCCAGGCCCACCCCTCTTCATCCTAAGGCAAGCAAGGAGGAATGGATAAGGGAGCAATGTGGTTTATGGGGGAGGAAAGGACCCTGATCCCCTTCATGGGCTGCAGCTGGGAAAACTGTTTAAAAGGGCAAACTGCATGTGGCAAAGTCACTGGAAGCAAAGCAGTGCATTATCTTTGTCGAGGCTTATCTGGGTTTTGGCATCATCCCAACTGTGGGTGCTGCGTTATCTTTTGGAAGTCTGCAATTTATCGTCCTGGCCTGTCATGTTAATTACTTCAGCGTGGTTTGTGTTGGGTTTTTTTGTTGTTGTTTGTTTCTAATTATCTTTACTTTGGATTCGGACTGCATTTCTTCCCTTCGTAGACTGTTTTTAGAAGAGTTTGAACTCCAGCCGAGGATAACTGGACATTGGGGGCCAAGTTGGAGGCATTAAAGGGAATTTATCTGGTGGCTTTCTTATTTTTGTGCCATGCCCCGGGTCATCACACTTACACAGGGATACTTTGCAGTAGAAACGAATCTGATTTATCTAATTGCTAAATTTAATAGATAGCTTGTGCTAAGATAATGCCTTCTGAACCCCCTACAGCTTTTAATACAAGCACTTTTCATATCTTCCATTTAGAGACTGAAGTTATAGAACTCCTGTAGTTTTATTTGTACTAGGATGACTGATATCAGAGGGTAATTCCAAAGGGATGAAGCTCAGACCTTTGGGGTTTATATTGTAGGTTTCTGCAAAATTCCATCTCCTTGCCTTGTACTTTTTTCCATAAAATTGCTAAAAATATCTTCTGGGAACTTTAGATGTCTTGTCTTAATACACTGAAAATACTTAATTTTTTTTATTTACATTAAATGAAGTGTTGAAGGTACTGATCCTGTGATAGGTGTTGGAAATCATGTATGTCACCAAATCCACAAAAATGAACTTTGGAGTCTCTTTCCCTTCTGAAGCACTTATTCTTATGACATTCTTATCTAGCATAGCGTTTATATACTACTAAAATTCTCACGATCATACCTTTAATGGGGGAAGCAGTGCATCATAGGGCAATAATTTTTAAACCAAGGCACCTAAAATGGGCTAACTTACAGAATGTGTGTCCAAAATTTGGGACCCATGACTTTCAAGGGAATGAAATATTGGAAAGTGGTGGCTGTTTCAGTGCTACTGGTTGTTGCTGTGCTGCTGCAGTCCCAAAGCCTATATTTTCAATGTTCTGTGACAGCTTCCCAACCAGACTCGCAATCCTTCACTTCTGCCTGCTGAAAAGGGAGGCAGGAAAACTTCGGATGCTCCCTGATCCTTCCCACAAGGAAACTAAATGGGGAAACTAGCAGGAAGTCGAAAGTCATTCCTGTTCCCATTGCTTTTTGCCCACGCATTTTGTGCCATTCCTTTTCTCTATTTAGGAAAGAAATATCACTGAAACAATGAGCCAATGGGGCAGAGGTTGTCTAATTCTTATCTGATTTCAACCCAGAGGTTGTGAGTTAATCAATAAAGCCAGCTTGTTTAATAACACAATTAAACATCATGTACCAATGCATAGTGGAAATTGATGCATGTTCCCACAGTTTAGCATGCCATTCTTCTAAACAAGAAATGATATGTAATTTCCAATAAGAAATTCCTGGCAGCTGTTATCATATGCAAAATCAATTTTGTCTTCTTTATATGACTGTAACATTTAATAATATCAGGAAAAAGCTGGCAGGGCAAAAAGCCATTAAGTAAGATTTGCTTCATTCTATAGTTATTCCAGAATTCTAGAGTTATATGACATTACATATGAATAAAAGTAAATTCAACTTTGTTGTGTTTCCAGCTATTTATCTATTTTGGCAACCAGCACTGAAGTAATATACCAAATTGCACTTTTCTCTGTGTAATATTTGCAGTAAATGTAATATTTGACTCCTAACAATATTCCTGTTATTGCATATCAATTATTTTGTTTAAAATTGACATCTATTCAATCATGCAATCTTTGACTAGTTTGGCTTCTGAATGAAATCATCAGTCTATTATCATTTATATTTAAAATAGGAGGGAAGACCACAAACACATGTAGAAAAAGTAGAATGTCACTTGAGCTAGCTTAAATTCTTTTCTTTTTTTAACCCTCAAAGCTAGCAGATATATGTTCAGTCTATGCATCAGTTCTGTTCTGGCCAATTTCATTCCAGAGTTTATTTAAGAATCAAATTATTCCAAAACCAACCAACAATTATTGAACAATTAATAAAGTCCTCAAAAAGGATTTTAATAAATGTTGTGGGTGACCTCTAGACATTTTATAATGTCAGATGCACTGCACAGCCATATAGAAATATAGATTTAATCCCCCCCAAGGTACAAGTGTTTCAAAGCCTTATATAGACTCCCAGTCCATAAATGAATGCCCTGTATCATATTCTAATGGTTATTTGTTTTTATTGGTAAACGGGGCCCTTCACCAATAGATTTACTCTTTCATAGAAAGTGCCTTAAAAATAAAGAGTAAATTTTCTTAGTGGTGGCTCCTTATTTACAGAACTCTATCCCCAATTTTAGAATTCAAAAATTCCTATTTGAAATAGTATTAGCCCAAATACATTATGCTTTATCAAATTAGAGTATTGTAGATTTATAAAATAAGATTAGCAAAAGAATAGGATAAAAAGTAAAATAAGGCAAATTAAAAATATATAATCAAATCAAACATTTCCTGTGAGGTTTCTGATAGATCTTGCCAGCTATTAAACAGAACTCAGTGACATTGTAAGAAAATTCATCACTCTGCTCAGATAGGAGGTAATTAAGGAAAAAAAGAGTCAGCATAAATTGAAAGTTGAGATAATAAAGGTGCAATAGGTTTGTGTGCATCAGAGGTGATATTCAGCAGGTTCTGACCAGTTCTGGAGAACCGGTAGCAGAAATTTTGAGTAGTTCAGAGAACTGGCAAATATCACCTCTGACTGGAGATTTTACAGTATCCTTCCCCTGCCACGCCCACCAAGCCACGCCCACAGAACTGGTAATAAAAAATTTTGAATCCCACCACTGGTGTGCACATTGTGGTAAGACTGACAATAGAAAAATATGCAAGGTCTTGTTTCAATAGCTCCTGATATACAATGACAAAAGATTCATAATATGGAAATTTTTGGAACCTCTCTTCCAAATTGCAGCTGACCGAGTGTTAAAGTTCTTCACAATTCTGTTATAACAATTTGACTGAGCTGTTCAGCAGGCTTATATCTGATGACTTGATTGCCTAAGTTTAGATCAGCAGGGATTAGGCTGTTCTCAATTTGTTTTTTGCCATATCAGACACCCGTTGTTTGATGTTCTTCTTAACTGAGTTGTACCACGTTGTGATCAAAGCATGGGGAGAGAATAACAATGATAGAAGCCTCTTCTCCAGTTCCATTGTTCATTTTGTAATGAAGGGGAATCGTGTAACCCATGTGGGATCAAGCCTACAGAAAAGATTATAAATTTTAGCCAGCATTCAAAGATATTGATTGGCTTCAACTTTAGGGAGAGTGGCACTGGGCACCCACTGAGATTCTTGAAGCATGTTTTTTTAGAAGCTAAATGCCCAATCTTTGAGAAGTTAGTATATATGCCAAGTTGCAACCAAAAAGGAACTCTGCTCAAACTTTTGCTGAGAAGATTTTTTATTGCAGCAGGAATAACTGGGCCCTGTGAAAAAACAAAGACCAAAAGAGTCTGGATGGCCAATAGTGAATTAGATGTATCTTGTAACAAGTACTGTCTGTTGGCACATTTCCTTCTTGACACCAATAATATCACTTCAAAGTAGTTGAAATGGGTGACTTATTTTAAGCTGGGCTTCTTTATTGTCTAATTTTGCATCCTTAATCTTTTTTCATTATCTTAGTTTTATCATAGTTGATTTGAAAAAAAAAATGTTTGTCACATTAAGAAACAAATATGTGTGATGTCCTTTTCAGACCTACTTAAGTTCGAGAGAGAATTACCACACTGTTGGTATATATGAATGTTATAAGATGTTTACTTCAAGTTTTGGTCAATGATATTGTCTAGGTGAGCAATCAATGTGTTAGTGTACAAATTATGACACTAGGATCTAGTCCTGCCAAACATCTTTGAAACAATTTCTTTAATGAGGTGCCCTTAGGAGTAGAGACCCTTGGGATTGAAATAATATTTTAATGTATATAAAATATATTCAAAATTTTTAAAAAGCGGTTGTTTTCTTCCTTTGTGTTGTCTCTTTCAATTGGACATGCTTTCCTATCCCAGTTACAGGGATCTGATTTGGATCAGGTTCCCTGTCCTTGTTCTAAAAGAAAAGAAAAAGAAGGGAATACATCTTTAAAGAAATGTAGTGTATTTTAATCTTAGGCTGCTATTGCAAGGGAAAAAATATTCTGAAGTGAGCGATTTTCAGTAATGAAGAGATAATAGCCAATCTAGCTGAGTTTTGCTGTATAATGTAACCTACTGGAGTTTTTTCAAAGGCATCCTTTTTAGGAAATTGAGATTCTTTATAGATTTTTATCTTTTCTTCTTTTCCTTTCCATTGTCTTATGAGAGGAGGGCGGAAAGGGAACTAAAATATAAAAAAAATGAATAGTCTCTCTTACAATGATGTACCAATCCTATCATCTTTTGATATTCCCTTGATTTCTAATTATGTTTCTGGTATCTTTAACAAAAGAAATACAAAAAAAAAAATTAGATGTGTAACCTATATTATTCTTTAATGTGATGTTCTACTTTTCTGTTTGTAGTTCTTTAAGTTTTTGTCTTCCTTCATTAAACATTTAATAAATCACTGCCAGTTTATGACAGATTTTTAACCATAACACAAACAGCAGGAGGTGTAAACTCCGCTCAGTTTGGATAGGCATATAATATCCATGTCGACATCATCTTCCCCTCCAGGCATATTGGCAAAACGACCAATGGAAGCTAAGCTTTTTCCGACAAAGCTTCAAAAATAAAGTTTTCTTCTTTTATCTTACTACAAATCAATTGGAGCCCTTACAGCAAAATCCTATAAAATAACTTCAAACACCACTTCTTAGTCTAAAAATTTGTATTATGGCTAAATCTCTTTGAACTTTTTATGACTGAAGTTTGGAGAAAAATGATTTAAGTGCTATCTGCTAGACATCAGAGTGTCAAAATTTCACTCAGTTTTTCTTGACACTTAAACTGCTACCTACTGTATGTTTTGGGAGGGGTTACTTGCTTTTAACCATATAACTCAGTTCATCTGATAAAAGTGACTTAACTTCAGCTTAGGCTACTGAATTAATCTCCTTTTAAAAGGTTCAGTAGCTATAACTGGTTATTGTACTTAAAAAAAAAACCGTCATCTCACACAATTCAGGTAGTTCAGAAAACCCTGATATATTAATTTTGAGGAAATAAAGAAAGCAGGTCAAGGTGTAACAGAACATGAGAAAAAGATGGTTCTAGACTCTTACAGAAAATAAAATCTGTCATAGAAAATCTGTCATTTGAAATAGGTCCTCAAGTTGAGGCACTCCTCGGGATATTTTCTTACAATAAAGGACTCTGGGAAAAAAAGCAGACATGCTGGCAGTAAATTCAGGTCACAAAGGTTTCATACTGCTGCTTTTGAAACAAGCAGATGAAATGCATGCAATTTGCATATCTTTCAACTTCCTAAAGAATGTCTGAAGAATGAGCTAAAATTAATCGGTTTTGCTGACATTTTAGTAGCATTGTGTTATCTGATATGAGCAATACTTCTCACACTTAGGGTCTTTTGAATTGAATTAGTCACCTTCACTAACCACAGAACATCCTTTGATAGGGTTATAAGGCATTCCAGATTATTATTTTGTTGGGTTTTATCTCAATGAAATTGAAGAATTTGTTTGTTAGAGATGATAATGAGAATAAAACCACCTTCCCAGCCAAAATTTTCCTTAGATAATTACTGTAATTTTTTTTCAAACAAACCTAAAAAAAACGAGTAACTGTCTGAAAAGCTTGGTATTAAATATTGTCAAAATATTAATAAAGATATAACTTTTATTGTCATATTTTGTGAGCACACTGGCTCACATTAAAAATAAAATTCTGTTGCCTGCTCTCAAAAGAAGTATATATCTACCCAAACACATACATAACATACATATACACATGCTACATTCATACATAAATATATGTTTTATTTATTAAGTAGAATTTCTATATTTAGTGATGTTAACTCTTCCTTAGAAGATGCAATGTGTTCTATTGTACAGAAGTGTTTCCTAACCTTGGCAAGTTCCAGGTATGACAATTTCAATTCCCAGAATTCTCATCAAAGAAGCCTGCTGGTTGGGGAATCTGCAATTTGGAGTTGACATACCTGGAAAGCAGGGGTGGGATTCTACCAGTTTGCACCTATTCGCTAGAACCAGTTGTTATTTGGAGTTGACATACCTGGAAAGCAGGGGTGGGATTCTACCAGTTTGCACCTATTCGCTAGAACCAGTTGTTAACATTCTAAGCAGTTCGGAGAACCAGTTGTTAGAAGAAATTACTGGCCTAATCCTGCCAGGAGCACAATTTGTTAGAAGAAATTACTGGCCTAATCCTGCCAGGAGCACAATTTGCCTGTTCTCCAAACTGCGCAGAAGTATAACAATCTGTTCTATAGAACCAGTCTGAACCGGTAGAATCCCACCCCTGATAAGAAGCCTACCCAATATTTTCTAAAACTCCAGA
The DNA here is from genome assembly GCA_023653725.1 of Bungarus multicinctus. Classification (NCBI taxonomy): domain Eukaryota; kingdom Metazoa; phylum Chordata; class Lepidosauria; order Squamata; family Elapidae; genus Bungarus; species Bungarus multicinctus. The sequence goes on along the minus strand of CM042842.1, from coordinate 51,147,196 downwards.
TTTCTGGTTGTATAATATTTGACATTCCATTGCAATTTTATTAATTTATTTTGATAAAATATACTTATTTAAAATATTTAACAATGTTATAAACTGTTTAAGAGTAGCTATCTCATTTTACATCCATTTTTAAAATGCTTTTTTTTCTTGAGACTTGAAAGATTGATTCAGACTTGCAAGATTGATACAAGAAGCATATCCAGAACTATTAGCTTTACCTTTATTATAAGGTAAGATTGACAGAATCTTGCAAGTCTGAAAGTATATCTCTTCCCCTTGCCTTTATAGCCCAAGAAACTAGGGAGGGTCTACTTGTATATATTCTGAGCACATATTCTAGACATATTAATAGTTTGTGACTGTTGCTGTTATTATTGTTGTTCTTCCTTTAAGCACTATCTCTTGTCCAAAGTTATTTTTTCTTATGGAGTCTATCTACTCAGACCTAATCATACTGAAACCTATTAAAATCATTGGGACATAAATTATTTTTATCATTCTTTTCTTGGTATCATTTCTTTCTTAGCTAGTATGTTTTAATATTTAGTCTGCTACTTTGGATGACTCCAGTCTTGAAAATGAATGAATTCCAATCATTTTTCTTCTCTGTACCATTCTTCTTTTGTCTCATTTTCTCTTGTATCAGGTAATTTTATTTCTATTACTGTCAGAGTTATAATTTCAAGACTATGTTCTATTTTTCTATTTGTCTCTTTCAGGTAGTTGCTCATTCAGATCCCTTCTGTCTTAATACTATGAATTGCACAACTCTTAGCTGGAATCAAAGGTCTTGTTAATTCAGACTACTGCTAAATTTCCACTAACACCTCTGTTGTCAAATGTCCACTACACTCATGTAGTTGTGCATATAATGCATACAACCAGGAATGTGCATCATTTCTATATTATCAAAATATGATTAAGCTTTAATAGAATAGAATAGGATAGGATAGAATAGAATAGAATAGAATAGAATAGAATAGAATAGAATAGAATAGCTTTAATGGCCAAGTGTAATTGGACACACAAGGAATTTGTCTTGGTGTAAATATTCTCTGTGCTGTCCAGACAGTTTAGAGTTAATGGGTTTTGGGATAGTTAGTTAGGATTTGTGAGCTGTCCCCTTAAGAGAATGCATCATGGTAAATGTAGTTAAGGTATCCTGGGAAATGTAGTCCATGTCATGTGGTCACATCTGTAATCCAGATTGGTCACTAAATTGACCCTTGGTGGGTCAGGGGAGATCTCCCTCACTCAGGTAATGCCTGAAGCCATTACCATGCGGCTGCTTCAATCATCATGGGGTTGAGACCTTATTATCTTCCTACACCACAATTCAGATATGCAAAGGATTGGACATTAAAAAGAACCGCATCATAAATGTGAGTTGACAGGATGCCTGATGAACCAATAAAAAAGACTTTGTATGGATGCTTTGTGAGTTGATCTGTCTGCTTTATGCCATCCAAATATTAATATGCAGAACACTCTCAGTATACATAAAAGAAAGATACATTCATCAGGAGTCAAGAATCATAAGGTACAACACTTAATGATAGTCATAGGGTACAATAAGCAATCAAATCATACTAGGAAACAGTCAGTAAAAATTGTAAGGATACAAGCGACAAAGTTATACAGTCACAAGTGAGAGGGGATAGGTGATAAGGAGTGATGAGAAAATTAGTAGGGCAGACTTTGTAATAGTTGAACAGTGTTGAGGGAATCATTTGTTTAGCAGAGTGATGGCTTTCGGGGAAAAACTGTCCTTGTGTCTTGTTGTTCTGGTGTGCCGTGCTCTAAAGCATCGTTTTGAGGGAAGGAGTTGAAACAATTTATGTCCGAGATGTGAGGGGTCTGTAAATATTTTCACAGCCCTCTTTTTGACTTGTGCAGTATACAGGTCCTCGATTGAAGGCAGTTTGGTAGTAATTGTTTTATCCTCTGAAGTCGGTGTCAGTCCTGTTGGGTTGCAGAACCAAACCAGACAGTTATAGAGATGCTGATGATAGACTCAGTAATTCCTCTGTAGAACTGGATCAGCAGCTCTTTGGGCAATTTGAGCTTTCTGAGTTGGCGCAGAAAGAACATTCTTTAATCGGGTCTTCAATTAGGACCCGCTTTTCATAAGTGCATAGCTAGTGGAAAGCATGGCCATAACATAGACCAGTAGTCAAGAAACACTAAGACTTTCTTTGAATGTATAAATACATCATGTCAATCAGTGGTCGGGGTCAGGGGCTGGGATTCTACCAGTTCGCACCTATTCCCTAGAACCGGTTGTTAACATTCTAAGCAATTCGGAGAACTGGTTGTTAGAAGAAATTACTGGCCTATTCCTGTAAGGAAGGCAGGAAGGAAACATTCTGATTTTTCTTACAGAAATTGCCTCTCCGTTAACCCTTATTACATTCTTGGCAGGACTAGACTTCCTGTCTCAGGAACATCTCTGGAGTTTTTTCCCCTCCTTTGCTGGTACTTTGCTTGTGTGGAGTGACCATTACAATGGCATTGAAAAAAGTGACTTATGACCATTTTTCACATTTTCGACTGTTGCAGCATCCCCACAGTCATGAGAGGCCAGACGAGGAGGTGCGTGCCTCGATGTGAGTGATATTGAGTTGGCCACGCCGAGCCAATAACATAACCACCAAGCCACGTTCACCCAGTCACATGACCACCAAGCCACCTAAGCCATGCTCACAGAACCGGTTGTTAAAAAATTTGAATCCCACTCCTGCTGGAAAGTTCCAAAATTGGAAAACCCATTGTGGAGATTTGGCTCTGGTATCATTGGTTTCTGCAGATTTCTACCTCTAACTCTTATTTAACTACTTGAAAATCACCCTGTCAGCTACACAGCATCCAATCATAAGGCACAACAGGAACTACAAATGAAATTAAGAGTTCATTCCAAATTAGTTAAAAGTGCAAAATGCAAAGACCTGTCTGTTGTGGCTCTGAAACAAAGAATGAGGAACTCCAAACTGACATTCCACCCTAAGATCTTGAGGCCCTCAAAAACCTCATATTTTATCAGATCCCCTGATGAAACACTCCTTTGTCCTCGGACCCTAAGTATGAAACCAGTTCCCAAACAATCAAGCATAAATATATCAGGAAAAACCTGGCTGTGTTATTTCTAAGGCAAAGAATGAAGGAGGAATGTGCAACCAAGACTCCATGAGTTGTTAATGTCTTTTTGCAGTAATATTTTTGAATTCCCCATATACCTCCAGGAAGTCATTAAAAAAAAAAACCCTATTCTGTGAAACATTTTGAATTCACCCATTTTCCCTTTCTGACACTCTAAAAACCATCCCGCTCTTCCTAGAAAATGTGCAGATGGAGACAGTAAAGAATGGAAGTTCAGCAAGGGAGGACAGGTTTTTCCACATAAACATTTCCGCTGTGCTTGGAAAACTCCTCTCTGGCAGAATTTCAAAGGACATGCTTACTATATGGCTTCATGAACTTCTTCTCTCTTGAGATAGAGCAGGGGTCCTCAAACTTGGCAACTTTAAGGCTTGTGGACTTCAATTCCCAGAATTCCTCAGCCAGCATATACTGGCTGAGGAATTCTGGGAGTTGAAGTCCACAAGTCTTAAGGTTGCCAAGTTTGGAGACCTCTGAGATAGAGCAACATCATGTTTAAAATATAATTGCAATGTTCTCTTTCTAACCTTAGGAAAATTTACAAAGTGATCAACAAATGGATTGGGCCCTGCGCATCAGTGCACAAAAGAGAGCTTCCGATTCTTTGCATGTGATGGGCGCATGATTCAAAAGACTACTGTTGTGTCAGTCCTGAACATCATCTTCTTGGTGTAATATCCATCTGGCATACCGATTACATAAAACAAAACACAAGCTTGAGATGCTAAAACTCATCTGACAACACAAATTAGACTTCACACCACCAGTCACAGATATCAACATTTTAACTAATGTCAAAGTCTGACTGTTGCTAATGAGCTGCGACACTGAGAAATATTCCTGTTATAAGTCACACAGTCACAATGAAAGGTAGAATAGATTGCAGAAACACCTGTTCAGATATTTCATCTTCAATCGCAGCACAGGAGTTTTATTGTTCACTTTGTGCAGGCCAATATTTCTAGCAGGAGTTTCCAGCACCTGAGCTTCAGTAGAAAAATTGGGAGTATTATAGAAGACAAAATATATCTCCTGAGGAGTGCTATTACTAGGGAAGAATCTCAAAAAGTGCCTGGAATGTGGCCAATCCCATAATATCCCTGTGATAAAATATACTTGTCCCAAACACTGCATCTCACAGAAATGCCAAGCGATGAAAGAAGATGAACACAAACACATCCTTGTGAACCAATATATTTTGTCCAAGAAACATCTCATTTTCCAAGGGAAATGTCAGGTTCACTGTGGTATATCCAGATTTACTTTTTTTAAGCCAGTGTCTGACTTAAATACATTGGCATAAATAAAATAAAATAAAACTAATGTTATTGATACATCTGCCTTCATAGTGAAGCAGCATTCATTATTGCCTACTTTACTGCTAATTGTGGCAATGGTCATGGTAAAATCTTGCCAGGCAACAAACTCCTGGCACGCAGACTGAAGGATGAAAACTTGTGAAGAAGAATGGGTACTTTGGACAAAATGAAAGATAGATTTTCAACAGATCAGATAACACAACCTGATGAAGTTTTGAATGCCTGTATAGTAAATTCCTACAGAGATTTATCCAGAGATGGGATTCAAATTTCTTAACTGGTGCTGTGGGCATGACCTAATTTATGGGTGTGGCTTGGTGGTCATGTGACTCGGTGGATGTGGTTTGCTGACTGGGTGTGGCTTGGTGGTCACATGACTGGGTGGGCATGGCTTGTATGTAAATATTGTAAATATTTATGTAAATATTGGTTTTTTTTTAAAAAAAAGAACAACTTTTACCCAAAATCAGGCAAAGCAGGCAGGCAGATTGAGTTGCTCACAGAATCACAGATTCACTCAGAGATCTACCATTCTGCAATCTGCTACCTGAGTCTGCACTGAAAAATAGAAGCTTAAGTCCTAAAGAAGGTTCAGCTCTGCTTTTAGATTAGCTAGAAAGCAAGAGGTCCAACAATTTCCTGCTTTCTAGCTAAACTAAATTTCCCGGCACAGCTGATAGCTGGAACAGCTGATGATCGGGGAAAAAAGGAAAAATAGCAACTTACCAAAAATTAGGCTAAAGCAGGCAAGTTGGATGGCACACATGCCAGGTAAGAAGTGAGTGGGCAGGATGGGAAGGGGACAGGTGGAGAACCAGCAAATCACAAATGATGTGATTTGCTGGTTCTCCGAACTGAGCAGAATTATTACAACTGGTTCTATAGAACCAGTCTGACCAGGTAGAATCCAACTCCTGGATTTATCCAATATCCTGGCACAGCTTGGTAAATCAGAATATGGGATCAATTGAAGGAGGTAAAATCTTTTCCTGTTTCAAGACTGACGTTGCATGATTATTGAATTTTGGATTGTTGATTCATGTTCATATTAAACCATTGATCTTCTTCCGTGGCCATTTATTATTTCTCAATATACCTTATTCTTCCATTGAGTATGAAATAGGTAGAAACCTCTTCTACACAACCTTGGGCTGCTAGAGAAAAATAAGGTGCAAAAGTTTTAGTAAATAAGTAAAATTTTAATCAATGCCTAACATCAATCTAAATATAATGCTAGAATAATTGCTAGCAAAATTTCAGGAATGATTAGATACAGGCAGATCTCAAGTTATGACCATAGTTGGTACCAAAACTTCTGTTGCCAAGCAAAGTATTTGTTAAGTGAGTGGTGTCCAATTTTACAACTTTTTTTGGCCATGATTGTCAAGCGAATCACTGCAATTGCTAAGCGACTTGTGCACTTTAAGCAAATTTGGCTTTCCCTTCTGACTTTGCTGCTGGAAGCTGACTGGGGAAGGTTGCAAATGGTGATTATGTGATTATGGCATACTGCAAATACATGCTGGTTGCCAAGGACTGGGACTTTTTTCAGTGCCGTTGTAACTTTGAATGGTGTCTAAACAAATGGATGTAAGTCAATGACTACTTGTGCATTAGGGGTAAATGGCAAAAATTAGCCACATTGTGGAAGACTTTGGTTTCTCAAGCTGATGCTAAAGAGCTTGACTCATTCATCGTAACAGAAGCTTCCCTTCCGTGTATAATCTTGCCATTTATTTGTTTATTTTAACTTGTTTTGCACAGGCTCATAAAGATGCAACTAATGCTTTGGGGACTATGTAGCTGTCTTTGGAGGGGTGCTCTTACCATTCATTATGAGAAGATATGTACACCGTTTTACGCTGAATTGTTCTCACCATTTCCTATGTTGAATGCAGTTCCGTATGCTAAGGAAGTAAATGCTGCACTGATCACACTCATGTAACACTCCTAAGCAGATTTTCTCCTAGCTCATTACAATCTATTTAAAATGGGTAAAACCTATTATCTGATGTGCTCAGAAACAGGTCTCTGTGAAGCTTTTATGCCAATATGTATAAAAGAAGCCTTGGAAGTGTTTTTGATTATACAAAAATCTGATCCAACAAGCACAAAACATTCTTCACAGTATTCACTGTCATAATCATATCTGGATTATCCTAGATCAGTGAGATGCAATCCTAATTACCAAACAGGAGAAGGAAGAACTCACATTTTATATAGAAAGAAAGAACTCAGGAGGAAAAGAAGCAAGAACAGAAGCAAGAATTTTTTTTGTCAGATATATTGTTGTTAGGATTAAAAGGAAAAGGAAGAAAAAGAAAGGAAGGAAAGATTGCAAAATGTCCATAAGAGGTTTCCAGTCACCAGTAAATCTAGTTGTTGATCTTTCTCTAATCAAACAAGATAATTTCACCATATCTGCTCATTCTTCACATCTGTTCCTTCACTGACCATTCCTCCATTGTAGGTATTTCAGAAACTTTCCATGTTTGTGTATAAACTAGTTTTGTAGCAATAATTGTATATAAAAACAATCTTTCATGGATTAACTAAAATTAACTATCCATCATAATTGACTATCCATTGAAATGTTTTGTCTACCATTTTACATTTCCAGTCTATGAAATTAACAGCAAACTTTAAAAAAATTTTTTTGAGGTATCCAATGTACTTGAGGAAAGAAAAATATTTTATTGGATTAGTCTTATTTTAAGGTCATAAGAATCATCACTAAGATCTCAAATGTTCTGGGTTTGTTCTGGGTTAATTATAACATTTTATTCTAACATTTGTGCAGAAAATTCATCTAATGCAATAACGATTCCTAAAATGTTATTAATTCAGGTCAGATATTGTTCAAGCTAAAGTCTCAGGCCAGCTTATAGAGAACAAACTGAAGGCATTCCCAGGATTGAGGAACTGCAGGGTAATAACAGAAAGATCTAGCCTCAGCATCAGTGCAATGGTAAGAGCAGACTAACACAACTCTTGTATGATTCTCCATATTCCTGGCATTCTGGAGTCTGCTTTAGGTCAATTCAAACAAAAAAGATGACAAAGAAAAGGTTCAAACCAGAACCTTTTCAGAGACAGCAGCCTCATTGTGAAAATTTCTGCTCAAAGTAGCCTGAAGTTTTAAGACTTCCTATTTCAAAAGTATTTGAATGTCATAACTGAATATTGCTTTGACCCGTGCATGATTTAATTGACTTAGGCTTAAACTGTTTTCACAAGTAGTTTTGTTATAATGAGTGCTGCTATTAGACCACGCTCCATGATCTTGTCCATTCTCATTTCCCAACTTTTATTCATATGCCCTTTGCACAATCCACTCTGCTACACTCAGATCTCCAGAGGTCTCCGGTATGAAAAAAAAATCTGACTCTTTCTCTCTTGTAAGGCTGAAGCTAACTCTCAGAATGTATCTGTGTGTCTCCATCACTTACTCATATACGCTCTTCTTTATGTGGCCCATTTTCTGAGAGGCGTTTGGAAAAATGATATTCTACTCCAAGCCAAATCATGTATGCATGCATGCATGCATGCTACAGTCTCTCTCTCTCTCTCACACACACACACACACACACAAACAAACACACACACACACACACCAAACACATATATGACATGCTCAGAGGTGCAGCAATATCAGGAAGGAGTAAGAAAAACTGAAGAAGTACTGTGGTCTGAAAAGGAACTAGAGAGCATGTGGAAAATAAAGGCCAAAGTGATAGGAACACTATCATGAGTCCTAAGCCAAGAGTTCCAACAGATCTCAGGAACAGCCCCAGAGTTCTCTATCTACCACTGTGCAATGTTAGGAACACCTAGGATACTGCATGCCTAAACCCCTCAAACTTCCAGGCCTCTGGTAAAGGACCAAAGATTGAGGAAGACATAGACAACCCATAGGTAAGAAGGGGGTAGCTAGCTAGCTAGCTAGCTAGACAGACATAATTTCCACACACACACACACCCATGGTTTTCCTGCCTCTATTCCCTAACTTCATTCTTCTTTCTTTACATTTTTGTATCATCAGTTTCTTAATGTTGGACAGGGGTAGGGCACTTCCAATCTGCTGTGGACAGCTTTCCTCAATTATAATGTCTTGGGATATACAAGTACTGTAAGTCTAGGGGCTATGGCAAGTTGCTCCAGAACAACAAGTTGTTATTCAAAGCAATAGATGCTTATTCAAGGATTGAAGGCCAGAGCTATGTGATGTCTTGGATTTGAAGGGAAAAGGTGATTTAGACAAGGAATGGCATTTCTGGGTCTTTTCTCCTTTTTATGTTATAAGCAATATTAAGATTATTTTAGGATTTAAAATAGATTTTTTCCATATGGTTTTGCTCCAAAATACTGAAAAATTGTGGAACCTGTGAATTAATTAACTCGTGGCATTCATTACTGAAGTCATAATAATGGGCAACAATCAATGGAAAATTTTTGGAAGGTAGGTTTATCAAGAGCTATTGGCTCCTGAAATCCAATGGCCCTTGATAAACTTTCCTCCAAGAATGAAAAACAAAACATTGGACTAACATAAGCTTTGGACTGATCAAACAATACTGTTCTTGTGAAACCGTATGATTTTTAGCAAGTGTTTGGTGAGAGCTTTATTGAATTAAAAAAATAAGTTGAGGGAACACATAGGGTCTTAGAGTCTGGGTTTTCCGCTTATTTTAAGCAGAAAGTTTTTGGTAACAGACTTCTTCAAATTCTCCTGTTTCTTGGTTTTTATCATATGTAAATAGCAATAGCAACAGCACTTAGACTAATATACTGCTTCACAATGCTTTTTTCACAGCCCTCTCTAAGCAGTTTACAGAATCAGCATATTGCCCCCAACAATCTAGGTCCTCATTTTACCCACCTTGGAAGGATGGAAGGTTGAGTCAACCTTGTATTAGAGAATTCCCTAATTCAGTGAAAGGTCTAAAAAGATTTTCTACCCAAGTAACCAAAAAAAGATATTACACCTGCTATTGAACTTAGCTTAAACACTGACATATGATTTTCATTGGATATGGATGTTAGCTCTTTGCAAAAGCGCTAACATCCTTCTTTTCATGCTGAGTTTGCCCTTGCATGAGGGAAACAGAAATGTAGATCATTTTGTATATTGGAAGACTCAATCCATTCAGCAAACAGGAATACTTGGATGTATTTTATCTAACAGGCTGCTTCGAATGTCTAGTTGCAACTTTCAGTCTTGTGCTGAAAATCTTGAGTTATGAATGCTATGTATACAATGGTAAGGTTCAGAGATACAAGGCAAATTCCAACAGCTATTTCACACAAAAAGAAATGCAGCGAGTTTCCTCCCACATTTCTTTATTCATTGTCTTCAGTTAGGGAAAAAGTAACATTATTATAGCAAATTGTTAACTGCTGGATCAGTGTCAAACACAGGTGGAAATTAAAATATTCCTTAATAATCAATTTTAAAATTGATTGGAATCCATTTTTTTTTTTTTTTTGCTTTCACATAGCAGAATGACATGATGCATTTCACTGGAGATGAAACATAATGCAGTATTTCAGTTGCTTTCTTTATTTGGAACTTTCTCTTTCCTAGTTTTAAAATAAATGGTTTATTCATGGGCATTTGCCTGGGAGAATGGTGGCATAAAGAGCAAGAGACATCACACACTTTTCCACATCATTACACAAAAGATTTGGGAATTTTCATCATTTGTATAATGATGCCATGATGTTATCATGGCTTATATTGGATGCCTCTGCACAATGCCTAATTGTGACTCGAACATTGTTTTCATAGTTCTACATGTACAGTAGGTGACAATTCAGTTTATAGGTAATATAAATACCCTTTAAATGAACAATCCAGAGATAGTATGCCATTGGAGGAACAACGGAATGCTAAATCAGAATCATCAGTGTTAAATTAAAGAATTGGTTGATATAAAGATTGTTCAGCTTAACAGGGAGGAGAGCTACACTCAGATCTCCATTGTGCTAAGGAATTGGTTAGATAATTTTTATCAGTTCAACCTATCCCAACTTATTATCACAAAGATAAATAACAAGAGAAATGATTGTGCAAGTTACAAGAAGCTGCCTTTTTTGGATTAATGTAAACAGTGTTTAACTAAGCATTGAGATTCAGAAACAACAGAATAAAAAACAAATAAACCACAACTTCAAAACCAAATGCAAAAGAAAAGCATTTTTTGTTAAATATCTCACAATTTACATGCTATATACTTACATTTTTAAGTTTAAGGGGAAATATGAAATGTTAAACATGCTTATTGAATGTTTTGTTCAACATTAGTATAGATGGAGTGAATCCACTACGAAGTACTTATTATGTCTAAAAAATAGAGACCAAATCTAGGTAAAGCAATTTTCTAAAGAAAGAAGTCTTCAAGATTCTTTGCCAAGATTCAGCTAATACTTCAGTAACTGCTATTTCCCAGACTTTTTAAAAAATCTGATCCAGAGATAGCTTTTAAATACAATACAGTACAATACAATATTCTTTATTGGTCAAGTGGGATTAGACACACAAGGAATTTGTCTCTGGTGCATATGCTCTAAGTGTACATACAAACAACAAACAACAAAATAATATAATCATAAGATATCAATAGCAGAAGATTATAGGATTTGTGATGACCCGTAGTCTCTCAAAACAACATACATTAAAGTCCGGTAATGCCTTCAACTTATCTTCACTGTTTTATTAGGCACAGTTTAAAGTCACAAAAGTAAATAATGAGCCAAAAGGAAACCAAAAACAAACCGCATTGACAAGAGTTCCAAAGCAAGCCAAGATAATTAATCATACATTCCAGGAAGATAACTGAGGAGAGTCCTCTTCCGCAGAGTCAGTCTCCACCAGGGGCATGACACTATCCCCCCCACAGGGCCCCCTCCCCCGGAACCAGGCGGACGAGGACTTTGAGGAAAATGAGTGTGGAAGTCCTGGACAAACGAAGAGCATGAACATCAGTGGCATCAACCCAGGTGAAGTCCTCTGGTCCATAATCTTTCCATGCCACTGGCCCCACAACTGGCATGAATCTTGCATGCTATCTACTTCATACTCTGCCTCTCCCTGAGGGGCTACCGGGCCCGGCGGTGGTGGAGCTGGTCTATATGGGCTGTTGGCTGATACTGGGACTAAAAGGGAGCGATGAAAGACAGGATGGATACGCATGGTCTGTGGTAGGGAAAAATTAAAAGCCACAGGATTGATCACTGCCTCAACCAGAAAAGGTCCCAAGTAACGGTGATCGAGCTTTTTCGATGGCCACATTGTTGGTAAGTATCGAGTAGAGAGCCAAACCCGATTGCCTACCACTAAAAGCGGAACATCTCGACGATGTCAATCTGCAAAACATTTGTAGTCCTCCTTGGTTCTCTCTAGTTGATCATGGACCATGTGATGCATGGCTTTTAACTCTTGCAAGAACGTATCCACTGCCGGAACTGGAGAATCAGATGGGGCTAAAGGGAAAAGTCATGGGTGAAAACCATATTTAGCAAAGAATGGGGAAACACGGGTGGATGCATGTTGAGCATTATTATAACTGAATTCTTCCACCGGCAGCACTTCCACCCAATTGTCTTGTTGAGTATTGCTGAAACAGCGGAGGTACTGCTCCAAAACAGCATTCACTCTCTCTGTCCCCTCATCCATTTCGGGGTGATGGGCGGATGACAGACATGCCTGAACCTGCAGTTTCGTGAGTAGGGTCTGCCAGAAGCGTGCCATAAATTGTACCCCCTGATCTGATACTATTCGGTCTGGTAACCCATGCAACCAGAATACATGACAGATAAAAAACTGGCCTTATTCTGGCGGTAGGAAGACCCTCACACAGAATAAAATGGGCCATTTTAGTCAACATATCTACCACCACCAAAATGGTTGTAGCACCCTTCGATGGTGGTAACTCAACGATGAAATCCAACAAAACTGCCCCCCAAGGTTGTTCTGGCATAGGTAAGGGCTGCAAGAGACCAGGAGGCACACCAGGAGCATACTGGGCTTGTCGACAGATCCCACAGGACGTCATGTATCCGACACATCATGTTTAAGTCTTGGCCACCAAAATGTCCTAGATATGAGGTGCAGTGTTTTGAACACCCCAAAGTGTCCCGCTGCTGGACTATCATGACATTGACATAGGATAAGGCCATGAAGAGGAGCTCCAGGCATGTAAATGTGATCATGGAACCGCAACAGGTCCCCAATATATGTCCAAGGAGTTTCTTGTCTCCCATTCTCATCCAATTCTCGACATCAAGCTGCCACAAATAGGTTCTGCCGCTGCACCTCCTGAATCCTCACTTGGAGGTCCACAGGTCCCTCAGTGGCCGCAAACCGCTCCAATGGAATCACCATCCAGGGCAAGATTTAATCCTCCCTTTGGGTATACTTGGGCTTCTGAGATAAAGCGTCTGTTCGTTGATTCCCTCCACTCGGAACATAGGTCACCCGGAAATCAAATCGAGCAAAGAATAAGGACCATCTCACCTGATGCTGGTTCAATGTCTGAGCTGTATGTAGGTGTTCCAAATTGTGATGGTCCGTCTGAACCTCGATTTGGTGATGAGCCCCCTCCATGCCACCATGTCTCAAAAGCGACTTTAACCGCTAATAGCTCCTTGTCCCAAATCATATAGTTGCGCTCTGCAGTTGACAACTTCCAGGAATAATAAGCGCACGGGAACAAGGTGCCTGCGGGAGCATAGGCCTGGAGGAGCACCACACCAACAGCCACATCGGAAGCATCTGTTTCCATGGCAGCAAGGCGGGGAATAAATGTGCAGTAGTAATTTGCGAACCCCAACAGTCATTGCACATCCTTAACCTGCTGTGGAGGTTCCCACGCCTGTAATGATTCGACTTTTTCCAGGTCCATTTCTACACCGGCAGGTGATATATGATGACCCAAGAAGTCAATTGTGGTTTGTGCAAACTGACACTTCTCATGCTTAGCAAACAGGTGATTATCAGGCAAACGTTGCAACACCAGCCACACATGTTCCTGCAGGGAATCCGAATAAATTACAATGTCATCTAGATAAATGACCACGAATTGATCCAACAAATCATGGAAAACATCATGCATCTAATGCATGAACACAGCTGGGGCATTGGTTAATCCTAAAGGCATCATGGTATACTCAAAATGACAGTACCTCATCCAGAAAGCTATCTTCCATTCATCCCCTGCACGAATGCAAACCAGGTTGTAGGCCCCAATGCAAGTCCAATCTCGTAAAGATCTTAGCTCGACAAAGCCGCTCAATCAGTTCAGGGATAAGGGGAAGCGGGTACCGATTCCTCACTGTGATTTCATTCAACTTGCGGTATTCACCACACAGACATAGCTCCCCCAATTTCTTTTTTACAAAAAGCACCGGTGCAGCCAATGGGGAGGTAGAAGGCTGGATAAACCCTTTCTGGAGGTTCTTGTCAATAAAATTCCGCAACACGGCCAACTCCGGTTCTGGCAGGGAGGATATCTGACCCACCGGCAATGTCGCATCAGGCAACAAGTCGATTGGACAGTCATACGACCAATGCGGAGGCAACCGCCTCCTTCTCCCCAAACATATCAGCAAAGTCCACCAATTCTGCAGGTAGATCCAGGTCCATGGACATAACCCCACTCCCTGCACAGGAGCGCAAGCAATGGTTGGCACACTTCCTATCGAGGAACTGCACCACTCCAGACAACCAAACAATCTGCGGATTATGGGCCTGTAACCACTCCAAATCCAGCACCACCAGAAAATGAGGCACTGCGGCAATGTAGAACACGGCTTCCTCCACATGCTGCCCAATACACATGCAAAGGGGTTTGGTTGCAGCAACCATAGGTTCCGAACAAAGGGGCCGACCATCAATCATCTCTACCATTACTGGCGGGGACATTTGTTGCTGCAGAATAAACCACTGCTCTACAAAATGAGTAACCATGAAATTGGTGGTGGCTTCTGAGTCGACCAAGGCTTGGATCTCCACTGCTCCCATACCAGGTACAAACACACTTGCTGTCAGTACAAGATGCTGCACCAATAGCAATTGTGGTGGAGATGTCAAAGGTGATGAGGATGCAAGGTTGGTGAAGATGGCCTACAGACACCTGTAGGCTGAGCGATACTCGTTTCCCGTCACCACTGATGTCACTGCTGTAGATGACTTAACAGGACACTTGGCAGCAATATGGCCTTGATTGCCACAATAGAGGCATAACCCATCACAACGACATCTATCCTTTTCTACTTGAGTCAGGCGAGGGCAGGCAACCCCCAACTGCATAGGCTCCTCCAAAGGCACTTCCACCAAAGGCGCCGTCTTGCTGGAAACAGATACGGTCTCTGTCCATCATCGCACCCGTTGCTGCTGAATCCTAGCATCAATATGAAGACACAGATTCATGAGCTCCTGAAGGGAGTGAGGGCATTCAGTGTGCGCCAACTCATCCAGGAGCTCTGACAACAAACCAACTGGTCTAATAGTGTTGCCTCATTCCATTGTACTTCCTGGGCAATCACCTGAAAACTAGCAATATAATCCATGAGTGAGCCATGCCCCTGCTTCAACTCTCAAACATCTGTTTGCTGTTTGGCTTCAAACAGGATCCTCAAACATGGCCTGAAACTGATGGCAAAACTCGGCATAATTGTCCAACACCTGGTTGGGCTGGGTCAACAGAGGCGTTGCCCAACGTGTTGCAGAGCCTGACAACAAACTAATCAGAAACCCTACCTTATCCCGGTCAGTGGGAAAGTCCTCAGGCTGAAGGCTCATGTAAAGCTGGCACTGCCCCCAAAATGCTGGAAATTGGGCCAGCGAACCATCAAATTTATCTGGCACTGCCACTGGGCATTTTCGGCATGGCCAGGCAGCTTGCATTTGTGCCACCTGTGCACTCAAAAGAGCCACTTGCTGGCTTAACTAGCAATCTCTGCTCTGAACTGATCCATGGTCACCTCACAAAAGCAAGTTGAACAAGACATAAGTTGAAGGGGTGTCTGAAGTCAAAATGTGATGACCCGTAGTCTGTCAAAATAACCCAAAACCCAAAACATACATTAAAGTCCGGCAATGCCATCAACTTATCTTCACTGTTTTATTAGGCACAGTTTAAAGTCACAAAAGTAAATAATGAGGCAAAAGGAAAGCAAAAACAAACCGCATTGACGAGAGTTCCGAAGCAAGCCAAGATAATTAACCATACATTCCAGGAAGAAAACCGAGGAGAGTCCATGGGAAGAATGCCAACAAAGATAAATTTCTTTCAAAGGAACACTAAATTTGACTTCAGCAATTCTGACTACGCAATGACATACTTATATACATAGCTGCCAGCTGCAAGCCACGAGGATCATGGTAATCTCCTCCCAAGTAGACCTCTCTTTTCCCTAATCTCCTCCCTGTGTGCCCTTTGATGTATAGGGATGGGCCTGGATCCTCCTCTGATTGCTCATCTGGTCTCTGCCCTTCCTCAGCCTCCTCCACCACCTCTGGAGTCACACTCCCACTCCCTGTTGGCTGTTCCTCCTCTTCCTCAGAGTCGGTCTCCACCAGGGGGATGATAGAATTTTAGTTTATTGTTTATATGGTATATTAGTTATTATTTTTATCATTTATTTATTCTTTAATTTTATTCTTTAGTTAATTTTAGTTTCTGAGTATATGTCTATAATTTATTTGTTAAATTTATATATTGCTTATCTCACCTAGAAGCAACTCTATATATCTCTATAATTATATATCAAAGCAATATATATTATGGTATACTATTATATGTATGTATGGCTCCTGCCCTCTGGACCACCATACTTGCCCCCACCCTTCTGAAAAGATTTGAAGACCTGGCTCTGCCAATTGGCCTGTAATTCTGAGGGAGAGATCCCATTCTGAAGATGGTTAATCGACTGAGATAAGATCTCACCTCTAACATGGGTGGATCTTAAAATAAAATATAATTTTTTATTGGCCAAGTGTGATTGGACTCACAAGGAATTCATTTTGGTGCAAATACTCTCAGTATACATAAAAGAAAAGGTACATTCATCAAGAATCATAAGGCACAACACTTAATGATAGTCATAGGATACAATAAGCAATCAAATCATACTAGGAAACAGTCAATATAAATCGTAAGGATACAAGCGACAAAGTTACAGTCATATAGTCACAAATGGGAGGGGATGGGTGATAAGGAGTGATGAGAAGATTAACCGTAATCTTGCTTCCTTCCTTGCCACCTCTGTTAATTTTAAGTACGTTTTAATGTCAATATTTATTATTCTGATTTTTTAAAGTTTTTTTTTTTTGCTCTTACTGGGTGTAAGTCACCTAGAGTTTGTCGATTAACCGCTTCCAGAATAGATGTCCCCATCAGAACCCCAGGCAAATTGGCAGAACCAAGTCTTCAAACCTTTTCAAAAGGCCAAAAGGATGGGGACAAGCATGGTATTCCAGAGGGCAGGAGCCATAGCAGAAAAGACTTTTCTCCTGGTCCCTCATAGATACTATAATATACCATAATATATATTGCTTTGATATAGAAATGGACGATGTGTCAGGAAGGTTTTGTGTATTGTAAAGCTTTTGTGTATTGTCTTTTATCATCTTAATAAGTGTGATATCATTATTCTTATTTATTTAGTTGCAGTAAAGCCCCACAAGTAAAGTGGACCACCTGTATACTGTATACTAATTGCTTTCAGACTGTGAGACTATAATCGAAAGGACAAGGGCCCTAAATAATGGTCCGGCCAATATGATCATATTAGTGATCAGAATGAGTAGCCAAAGCATCTATGGTCTTAACTGGGAAAGGCTGATCAAAGCACCTGTTACAGGTTAGCTCCCTGCTGTCAAATAGTGATGGACAGAAGTTACATTAGAATGAACAGCTTGATCTTTGAATAATTTTCAGTTGATCTATAACAAATACATTTTCTTTCCTGTATAAAGTGAGCAACCAAGAGTGGACGGTTTATGTAAAGATCTATATTATTAGCTCGCAAAGAATTCAGCACAGTTTCTTATTTTCTAACACATGTCCACCTACCCATATCACTACTTAGTACTTTGATTCTGATATGTAACTTTCTTGAATTCTGGATCAAAAAAAGGAAAGATCTTTCAAGCCTCAGACTCTCTCCACTTCTGTCACAGAAGTGCATGGTTGGTGAATTATTGAATTGCACCAAGAATCATTTGCTCTGTAAACTGAAATTAAATTTATTCCTTTAAACCTCAAGATTGTCACTTAGAATCCTATCCAATTTCTAGTTCACTTTGAAGGGACAGAGTGGTGAGTGTTGACTACCACTAACTTATTTTTTTCAGGCATTAATGAACAATTAGTTGGCACTAGCCCTCTTTCCATCAGTAATCCCATAGCTGCATCACTAATCTCCACCACTAGCAGCTAATGATAAAGGTCTCTTAAGCTTTACTTCTTATCTCGGCTAGTTCTTAATACTTGCATAAGTATGCTGTCTGAAAGGGGGCCCCCCAACTGCTCTGCAACTTCAGTACAAAAGACTAGTGAATTTTTTTGAAGGGTTTGCTGTTCAATAACACTTCTATGCTTGTGTTTGCTTTCCTACTACAACAAACACAAGTGATCAGTAAAGACTACAAAGGTCAGTGGGGCCTCTTCGTTTCCATACGTGTTCTAATACTCATAAGAATGTATTCATGCTGTTTTCTGATGCAGCCCAAACACAATAACTATACAATGCAGGCACGGGGATAGAAAATAGAAGAAGATGCAAAATAAGACAGTATTTTGTATCATGACCCAAGGTTTTCCTGTATTTACCAAAGGACAAAAAGGATTATGTCTTTTGACCATTGTAGTATGGTCAAAAAATTCAGATCAAGCCGTTTTGACAAGTCCTCTTCCTTTTTGCTATTAGAACCATTTGTACATCTTCTGTCAATTTTCTCAACTTGCCTCTGAAATTTGCCCTAAGCAAAATTTGCAGCAAATGTAGCAAAACAACTGAGGGATATTGGGTAAGCCAAGAGTTGTAGGTATCATGACTTATCACTGCTTAGGCTATTGATGAATTTAGCCTGAAAAGGATTTCCAAAGGAACTAAAAAGAAATATCCTAAACATTTCAATGGGATTCTCCACATCCTTAGGATTTTCTCCAATCATTTTTCAAATAATACTGTTAATAACAATATTGTTGTGATTTAAAAAAAAAAAAAATCAGGCAGGAATCTTCTGTCCATTGCGGAGGAGGAGAAGCATCATTTGATTGCGTCCAATGGTAGTCATGCTTACAAAAGCCCCAATGAAATCAGTAGGTATATTAGGTGGCAGTCATTTATATTATATTTATATTGCTTTTAATGGTAAGCAACACTATACCCGCTGACATCTATCTATGCCAACCTAATTTTTAAAATGTCATTTTATTAAGTTTTTTTTTGTTTCAAAAAATAAGAATCTGGCAAGTTGCAAAGCAAAACAACACTCTCTAGCACAAGACCTCCAAGGATGCATTTAGACTCTATATAGACATCTTAAGCATTTTCAGGAGGCAAAAATAGATGTCTACAGAGTACAGACCAATGAATGCAAGTAGAAATGGGAGGAAAAGTCTGCCTAGCTATTGGTCAGGCATGTTGATAATATGCAAAGTTGGTCAGGGAGAAGTGCAAAACTCCAGTCTGGAAGGGTCCAAAATGCACTTTGAAAGTCTGACGGTAGAGTGAAATATAGCATTATAAACTTCCCTTGTTTTTAAAAAAATCTTTATCCTAGCTAGGTCAAGTTAGACAGATGCCTCTAATTATTATCTTAAATATGCAATGATATGAACCTATTTTACATTACTAGACATCAGGGTAATGTAAAATTTCTAGTGATACATTTTCCTTTTAGAGTTAGATTTTTTTTTTTGTACAAAGAGCACGTGTAGTAGCACGCTGCCTATTCAGAGGATAATTTTAAAATAGACAAAACTATGAATGTAGAAAGTTTAAGAAAGGCAAGATTTAGCCACAAAAGGCCTACTTTAAATTATGTGTGGCACAGTGAACAAGGGAAGTCTTGCCAAGAGAGATGC
Source organism: Bungarus multicinctus (assembly GCA_023653725.1). Taxonomy (NCBI): domain Eukaryota; kingdom Metazoa; phylum Chordata; class Lepidosauria; order Squamata; family Elapidae; genus Bungarus; species Bungarus multicinctus. Next base: position 51,127,625 of record CM042842.1, on the reverse strand, counting down.
CAATTGCAGCCAAGGAAATAGGCATATAACTAATCAGAATTAAGAAAACATAAAACAAAATTCCAGATGCAAAATTTCTAACTTCACAGATATCTAATCTGCTAAATAGCCTTTTCATTTTTCTCTTTAAATCATATATTCATTATCCAAATTGCCTGTTCCTAAAGTGATAATATAGTGTGTTGTAACATGCCCTGACAGGACACAAATTGACTCTTTGCGCCAAGACTCTACCCAGGCAATGTAAAGGAAATATCTCACTCTATTATCTGTTGTCTGTATGAACCAACAGATTACATGGTTCACTGGGTAGCTGAATAACTTTTAGACAGTTTGCTCATATCTATTTACACATTTTCCAGGGAAAAAAATACATTAGCACCAGAGAAAATGTCTCCTTTTTCTCTTCCCCCACATCTGTGTGAGAGGGAGAGTGTTGAGAGAGAGTGGTAGAAAGGCAGACATTCTAAACAAAAGCATATACAAGAAGAAAACAAAACAAAACTCAGAATAATTTGCTACCTTTGTAGGAATAGAGATGGAAGGGCTAAATGCAAGGAAAGTAGAGTATTCTGGATCTTTAATAGTTGTATAGAATGAAAGAATATTGCTAGATGAAAAGCACAAATAGACATCAAGCAGGTTTTTTTTTATAGTTTTGGTAAATTGCCCCGATTAAAAAATGCATAGCAATAAAATACTGTCTTTCATACCACTGGGATTTAAAACTTTCCCCTTGAGCTGTGGTGGATCACTGGAGGATATATGACCTTATACTGAGACTGGATTTTCTAAATTTGGGAGATGTAGCTTCCAAACCATAACTTTGAATTTGCTGACATACTTATTCAGTAAGTAAGACTTTTTACAATCTTCAACCATTATAAAAAATACCAATACAGTATTTGTGGTAGAGTAAATATATTGGCTTTCAGGCCAAAGATGAAACACCTGCAATCAAAATAATTTGAGGAAAAATTAAGTCCCAGAAAACTCTGTCCCGGAACAGCCTTATTATTAGGGGTGAGGGGGTGAGGCTAGAAGAGATGTATCACAAAACATCACAGAAAATATGAACTCTAGGTGGGAGAATCTAAAAAAAATCATGGAAGTTCAGAATGACACACTAAACAGGAAGCGGAAGTTCTGTCAATCTATTTTGTTTTACTATGGACACTGATCACCAAACTACAAAGTACCGTAGTAGTGCAAAGTACCACTAAATATACTTATCTCAAGAAAACTGAGCTCATAGCTTCTTTCACATAAACACTGCTTTTAAATTTCCTTCAATTCACATTTTCTTTTCAGCAATTAGAGATGGAGAGAGACTATTTTAGCAGCTGTACTTTTGTTGATTTGTCACAAATCGCACCTGAGCTAACAATAGCTCTCCAGCTATCTTCTACCCATCCCTAAAGTGGATGTTCTGGGAGGCAATTCCAGTCTTTGGAGCTATTTAATGGCTCTCAAAACACTTGGGCATATTAAAAACTAATTGAAGGTCTACAGATACAATTGAACATTGAAGCAGTAAATTTCCATGGGTCAATACAGCTCTGAGTCCTGCCTTCTTCAACTTTAGTATTCTCCAGATGAATAGCCTTCAACTCTTGGAATTTTCAGGACTTTCCATGTTGGCTATAGAAATCTGAGAGTTCATCCATGTAAAATTGTAGAATGTTGAGTTAGGTTGTTGTGTCCAGCCTACGATAAATCATTCCATTTCCTTCTGCCCCAACCCAGGTCTTTTCTGCATTGTGTTTCCCACCACTCTCTCATAGGAGTAGTTCTCTCACAGTATGCAGGGAGACTTAGGGAGAGTTGCTCTCTGCTTCCTCCTCTGTGAAGAATAAAACTCCTTAAGGTTAAGTTTACTTCCTCAGAAAGCTTTACATTAGGGAATGTTTCCTCTGCTCTAAACCCTTAACCCCTGAGGTAATCTGACGGGGGAATTCCATGCTTCCAAGACAAGAAAGAAGGCTGTTCTTTTCCTCAAATATGGTAATATTAACCATTTTTGTTGTTGTTATTGAGATATAATTGGTGCTTGCAGATCTGCAGATCTGCACAAGCATGACAAATGGGGCTTTTTTTTTGATTGTACAAAGCATTCAGTTATGTAGATATATCTTAAAGCATGACATTAGAATTAGAGATGTGCATTCTCGGGCTAGGCCAGCACTGGTTATGTGCGAAGATCTTCTACAGTGTTAAAAAAATGACCCTTTATATACACACTTTATATTTTGGGCAATAATAGTCCTATTTTGCTATACTTTTGCTCTTAACTCTCAGGAGCTGTCTTTTGCCTTTAATAACATCTTTATTTAATTAGCTATGTAGTGTTGTGATAATATTACATTTACTATGTGATCCTTAATTGGCTAGAATTACATCTAATATAAATCTAAAGTAGAGAAGGAATATCCCAAAAGGGAAGTGGATGGAATCAAAATAGTAAATGAGGGACATTGAAATGCAGATATCTATCACCATCTTTTACTGTATAATACCTTTGACTGTATGCTACGATGAAGAAGAATGAAATATTCTCTACTGTCTGAATAAGTTTCATTCTCAAGCCAAGTCTGAGAAGAGTCTGGAGTAATACTGCTAAGTCAACTCTTGATCTGCTGTGTCAGCAGCTCAGTATAGTGAATATATTACATTGATAATCAGTGATGCAGTGACTATTATTTATTATGGTGCATTGAATAGAGACTAACCAGGAAGAGTCCCCAATGTAAATCTTGAATGTAATAGATCAGGATTGACCGCAATAATATTTGGTTGAGTGGTGCCCTATTTTGCCTGTCTGGGCAACAAATCTGGTTAATGGAAAGAAGTTATTCTGACAGCCTGTGGTATATCCGATTGAAAATTCAGCTACATAACCTTCCGTCAACTGTTTATCTTATATATTTATTTGAATAACATTCTGAGTGGCAGCTCTCTTATTCCTTCATTTTGTTTATTTCTTCTTTAAAATATGCCTTAACAGCTGAACGTACGAAACTATCACACTTTGCATGTTTTTGATGTTCACATAAATTGAAGGGTAGACTCAGTGTCCTCAGTCGCTCAGTTTTCTTTTCAGTCTTTTGACTTCAGACAAAAGTAGTTGTGGCATACGGGTTGGACACAAATAGAACACAAATACATGCTTATGTCTTATACGATCCATACAAATATGCAGAAAAAAGTCACAATGCCATGTTGGCGGCAATCCACAGGCAGCTAACGGCAGCAAATCAGAGTAGTTCAAGGGCAAGAAAGCTTTTAGGAATAGAACTGTGTGTGTATATGATTCATTGGGAAGAAATTATCCAATTAATTTTGCCTCTTTTTCTATTCATGAATCATTCAGAAACAGCTGCTGATGTCAGCAAGTGCAGTACATTATTTGGAGAAAATTTGCCAAGGCATTGTTTGGATAAGAAATTCCTATTGTGCAGTTCATTTGTCAACTGTTCGTTTTTAGGGTTGCTCTAAACCCTTTCAGGCATAAAAACAGGAGAGCTTATTTTCAGGGAAGTTATCACTATGCCCTTCTTTTCTTAACCTCCAAGCTTCCAGGTGGGAGGACAGAAACAACAATTGCACTTGAACACAAATGCAAAACCAGCAATCCAGAATACTAATAAAGCAGAGATCCAGATCACATCAAGAATTGCACTTTCATTTAACACAAATGTGATATACAGTACCTGTCCTTCAGGGTCCCAAATGAATGAAAGTATAAAAAATGTCAGGCCTGGGGTGAATTCTTTTTCTATTTTGACAGTGAACACTCAAAAGATGTCTTATGCAACTGATTATTGAACTAATTCTATAAAATACTACATGTATCTCTGGTTCCAATATAACCAAACAGACAATCAAGTTTATTTTATTTATTTGTTTGTTTGTTTGTTTATTTATTTATTTATGGGTTTGGGGAAGAAATCACAGAGTCAGTTAGAGTATTCCAAACATTGACCACTCTGTTGCTGAAGTCGTATTTCCTGCAATCAAGTTTGGTGCGGTTTACCTTGAGTTTGTATCTATTGTTTGCTCTTGTATTGTTATAGTTGAAGCTGAAGTATTCATTGACAGGTAGGACATTGCAATGTATAATTTTACATACTATACTTAGATCGGACCAAAGGCAGCGTAGTTCTAGGTTTTCTAGGTCTGGAATTTAAAGTCTGGTGGCATAAGGTATTCTGCAATGAGTAGAGGAGTGGAGAACTCTTCTTGTGAAATATTTCTGGACTTTCTCAACTGTATTAACATCAGATACGTAATGCGGGTTCCAGACTGATGAGTTGTATTCAAGTATTGGTCTAGCAAACGTTTTGTATGCTCTAGTTAGTAGTGTGATATTACCAGAGAAAAAGCTATGTAGGATTAGGTTAACAACTTTTAATGCCTTTTTGGCTATGTAGTTACAGTGGGCTCTAGCACTTATATCATTAGAGATGAGTATTCCAAGGTCCTTGACAGAGTTTGGATCATCAACAAGGTCTTGACTATTCAGCTTGTATTTTATTTTCTGATTTTTGTTGCCAATATGTAACACATAGCATTTATTTGTTGAGATTTGAAGTTTGACCATTCTGATACATAGTCAAGGTCTTTTTGAAGGGTAGCAGTATTGTCTATGGTGTTGAACAGCTTTACATCATCAGCGAAGAGAATGCAGCTGCATTGATATGATCACAGAGGTCATTTATGTAGAGTATGATGAAAAGTGATGAAAAATAAGATGCTTTGCATCTTTGGATTAATCTTCTATTCACATTTGCTTCCAGTGGCTATCATCGTTAAACAAATAGAGCTGAGGGTAAAAAATATTCACTAAAGAGTTTTGAATTTATCCTTATCTATTAATTATACGGTACAAAAACTTGGTCAATAAGAAAATGTCACAGAAATATCAGTCATTACTTTAATTTTTCATCTGCTGGATAGACTACTCTTGGTTTAGCCCTCTTTATTCTCTTCCAAAACAATTATTTCCATCAAAATCACAATGCATTTTCTCTGCTTTTTTGAATCTTAATTGTTTGTTGTTCTCCTTCATTTTATTCTTTTCCTTCCCTTTCCCTTTTGTATTCCCTTTCTTTCTTTTATTTATGCACTACACAAATCTTTCTCTCATTCTCATTATGCATTTTTTTTCAATCATAGCCTTTTTCACCTCATAATTCCACCAATCATCTTTTTTAATAATTCCATTAGTATGACTAATGAACTATGACCTCCATGCAAACTGGAGTCTTCAACAAAATTCTTTTCGTGCTGTTCCAAATTTCCACATCCTTATACCTTACATTCATTTGCCATGTATTTTGTTAGAAAATTTTATCAATTTACCAATTTTCATATTTCTTAAAAACATTCTATTTTTACTCTTGCTTCCTTCCCTTTCTCCTTTTCTATGCCAATTTTTTTTCCTATGGGGCCCCTAAAGTTGCTATCAAAAAATGATGTGCTCACATTCAAAATGCCTCACCTTTATATCTTCATGAATGTATTGTTTTAAATAACTAATCAAATCAATCATTTTTAGATTTATATTTGATGCCTGTATATATAAATGGATATTATTTAATCACATACACGTCTTCTTCCAATGCATCCATTTATGTCATCTAATAGAATATCGTCTCTCTATTCATTCATAATGCTACATAATTTTCACCAAACTCTTACCTGATAAGTTCTTCCATTATTAGTATTTATTGTAGTATGACATACTGGTCATTGGGTGCTGTCCTCCACAGTCATTTTTGGGGTGTCTGTGTCCAAGGAAAACATGCCCATGTAAAATCTGAATATCATTGTGATTTGTGCATTTCATATATTATGTGGGTTCTGTCAGGTGCAGGAAATCATGAGCCAGGATAGAGTTGAAAAACATGAGTTTATTTGAATTTACGATTCACAAGAATCTGATCTACTAATGGTCATGTAAGTGAAATAAATATAAAAATCCAGAGTGTCTGGATTTGATTAAGCACCTTGATTAAGAAGCTGGATGTTGGCCAAGAGGCCTACAGTTCATTCAGATTTCAAAGTTCAGTTATTGTTATTACCCAGATTATTATCTCAATATATTTCCTTTAATGAAAATGAGACCATTTATTTCTCTCAAGGAGGAATTTAAAAGTCTGGTAAATGTAATACCTATTTAATATAATAAGCAATGAAAGGAAGTGGTGAACACACCTGTGAACTCCATCCAGTCATCTTTTTCACAATGACAGTTTTTTAAAAAAACTGAAATTCAGCTCCCAAACTTCCAAAAGAATCTGAGCAGGTATGACCAATTCAGTGCCTACAAATTTAATTGAAGACAAATACAACTGCTTTTGACATCACATTGTTATACAAACATATCCTCACAAACTACTGAGGGATCCATTTGATTTTTCCACTACTACATGTCATGAATCAAATAACCCTGGATTGTTAAAATCTGGTGGTTGACACCAAAAGAACATAATGGAGAGGGAGGATACTTACTATTTGCTTCCATCATCCCTTCAAAGTCAACTGAATAATCAATGCTTAGTAGTATGAAATCAGATTTAATGCAAGCTTTCCAGCCCTGGCATACTCATAATTTCACACTTTGCTTCAATGCCCTCAGACTGAATGTACACAAAGGGGATAAATGTTCTTTGTTCAAAGGAATGACTGGACTGCCTACAATTGTATCAGTTGATTGGTCATCTCACACTTAAGAGAATGACATGGGCTTCAAGAGCCACAAACTCTATACCAGAATTCCTTCAGGACCTTCTAGATCCATTAGTTTCCAGCAATGGATCTTTCTAATAGGTCTACACAGAATTATACTCATTTCATGTTTAGATTCCAGGGGGAAAGCAATCTGATCATGACAAGGTATAGGCAAAAATTCTGAAATCCTCAAAATGGTAGAGAATCTGGTCAGGAAACAACTAGTGTAGTCTAAACACTAGTTTAGAGCCTTGGTGGTGCAGGCTGTTAATCATCTAGCACTTAGTGCAAGCTGCCTGCAATTAGTGTAGGCTCGAATCCCACCAGGCTCAAGGTTGACTCAGCCTTCCATCCTCTCAGGGTAGGTAAATTGAGGACCCAAAGATTGTTGGGGGCAATAAGCTGACTTTGTAAAATGCCGCTTGGGGGGGCCAAAAAGCCCTAGTAATAAGCAGGCATATACAATGGAATGAAGGCTATTGCCGAGCACTTAGTGCATGGTGCTCCATAGACTGTAAGCCGCCCTGAGTCTCCTGAGAAGGGCGGCATATAAATGCAAATTAAAAAAAAAATAGTGGTTTCCAATCTTGGCAACTTTAAGACTTGTGGATTTCAACTCCCAGAATTCTCCAGCCAGCTGGCTGGAGAATTCTGGGAATTGAAGTCCACAAGTCTTAAAGTTGCCAAGGTTGGAGACCACTGGTCTGAAACATCCGGGGGCATCAGATTGTCTACAATTCTTGGCTCCTTGTGGTGAATACTTACTTTATTTTATTCCAGCTGATGCCTTAACCACTAGATCATCTTGTATCTTCTAGTTGAATATTTTGTAGCTTCAGTTATTTGGTTCCTTGCTCTTAATACATTAAAATATTGATTTGTCTGGAAAAAAAAAAGAATTATGAGTCCTAGCAAAGACAACTAAAGCTATATATCCTAGGAGGGGAAAGTATACACAAACTCTTTTCTTCCCACGTGGAATCTATCATATTTATAGCTATATTTCCTTTCCTTACTTTGTTTGACATGAATCTTTACTCCCTAATATTTTTAGCAAGCTTTAACTGTTCATTATTTCTGACCCTTTAAATATACCTTATTATGAATTACTTCTGAAAGGAGAAAATGTTTTTATTTAGTCAAGTTATAATGAGCTCTTCGGCAGCCCTTCTTCTATTTCTCAGCAGGTCCAGCTATTTGTACCTCAGTTAACACTCTCTCAGATATAATCAAATATTGCCATAAATCTTCCACAATAAGGTATAATTAAATGTAACAATTTTGTTCAATGGCTTAAAACAATTATGTAAATTCCGTGGCATGGAGGCAGCAAGATGGTTAGTGCTGAATAAGAAAGTTGTTTACCTGTTCAGTGATGGCTCCATCATCCATTAGTCACATAAATTACAGACCATTTGCATTTGTCTCTGAAAGACATCATTGGCCATAAAACAGTCATGGAATGCTGACATAACTCAAGATGATGGCTGAAACACAATAGGGGAAATGCATTTATTCTTGTATCTGATATCTGACAACAATTTAGATGCAGCATGGATCTGATTCAATTTTTTGTGTCAGCTGGCTGCAGAGCAGAGGGTAAGGTGTCTACAATGTTTACAAGTGGGCAAATGCTTCAGATCACTGACGAGGCAAATTAATTTGAGGTAGTGCTGAACCTGTCCAATTGCATTAGGCTGGAGCATCTTTTTTGTAACTAATACAGATGACACACGATTCTTGCATCTCTCTGAATGGCCCAGTGACAATCTCCTCTTGCTTACATATCTCTTAAGAATATTCTAAGCTCAAGTTGCGGAGACTGATATTCAACATACAAAATACAGGAAAGAAGCTGTATTTTGGTGGAACCACACTTTTGTTCCCAGTAATTAATTATTTTGTATTAATTATTTTTGTCTCTTGAACTACATTTTAAGAAAAAATATTCTGTCTCACATCCTTTCCCAACAAATCAAACACAATCCAAAAGGAACAGAAACCTTGTAATGCTTTTACAAAATAATTAGCTGTGATAAGCACAAGCCTTGCCAAACTGCAAGACTTGCCAAAAGATAACAGACAAGAAATAATTTGCAAAATAAGAATCTTCAAATACAAACTCAGGATACTGGAATGTCCACGAGGCTGGAGTTTCAAAACGTCTTTCCCTTCTGCAAAGTATGTTCATTTCACAGCTGGCTTTTATCTTCTTGAAGTAGGGACCATTACCTTGCACCAGTGGTGGGATTCAAAAAATTTTACTACAGGTTCTGTGGGCATGGCTTGGTGGGTGTGGCAGAGGAAGGATACTGTAAAATCTCCAGTCAGAAGTGGTATTTGCCGGTTCTCCAAACTACTCAAAATTTCCACTACCAGTTCTCCAGAACTGGTCAGAACCTGCTGAATACCACCTCTGCCTTGCAGCCTTACTCCCGAGTTGTCCGTGCTGTTGTAACTGCTCTTTCCTATGAGCAACCTTGCGTGCACATGCACTTGGCACAGGCTCCTTGGGAATCTCCTCATCACTGCTGCCAGCCCCACAATCTCTAAAGGCAGCAGTCCACTCCCTAATGGTACTGGCCCCTCATCTGAGTCTTTGCCCTCCTCAGCCGTCCACACCTGCTGCCAGCTAATCCCAACAAAAATGATGTTTTTGAGATCAAGGATCTGATTATAATATAATTCTTATTTTATATCATTCATAGGTGAAAACCATACCTTGGTGTTTGCATTTACCATTTGAAAGGTATATATTAGCCAACCATCAATATTTCTATTGCCATGGACCTTTTTAAAAAAGATACAGACTCCCTTTAACTTTAGTACAGTACAGTACGTGACAGCTATTGTAGACAAATACTACAATATCTCTGCTGTTGAGTCATCCCTGCCTATTGAAAATTGGGCTAACATTATATTTTGTTCTTGTTTTCAGTTGTGTTCAAAATACAAAAATATTGGGGATTTTGTTCCCAATTCTGAAAAAGTCAACAAGCTATGTATGTACAGTATTGTTAAACATGTTTTCCATTTCCAATTATTTTCAAAGTTGACAAGTTTTCTTTGATATTGTAACAAGATGTCTGTCTTTTAATGAAATATTCTATAAATTGTTTGATTTTCCCTGCGGTTTTTGCTTTATAGTCCTTAAGGAAAAAGAAATGTTGGCTAGAGTTCCCCGGATGTATGTAGCTGTAGTTGTACATTCAGAGACATTTATCTTAAACCCAAACTATTTAGTTTCCATTAATAGATGCATGATGACGATTATTTATACACATATGCTATTTCCGTACCACTTAATTAAAAATATCCACATTGGCTCACATGATAAACCAAAAGCCTAGTTAATATGATAACAAGAAAACAGAGTAAATAAAACATGAAATCTTCCTTTCCTTTCCTATTTTTCTTTTCTCTTCTTTTTCATTTTAAGTTATTTTCATGTCTATCCAAACCTTGTTTTGCCTTTTATCAGACAGCCAAAAATTATTCATGGTATGTGTGTATCAGATCCATAGAATCTGCCCTGAAGCAATCCCATCTTACACTTCCTTGCTGGAATCCAAATGGCAATTTATATATACAATAGAGACAATCTTCAGTTGTACAACAGAAAAGCTTCTGAGACGTCCATACAATTTCCTGATCTTGGACTTATTGTTATAATTTGAGCAATTCTGGAGAGAAGCTGCGCAACTTTTAGAAACCTTTAAGGTATCCTTGCAGTAACAAAGCTTTAACTTGATTATTGATGCTTAGCTATAAACTAGGACACTTGGGATCAAAGCACTTACCAAATTACAACACAAGGAACTCAACTGAGAGAGTCGTGTTAAACTATATGTTAAACCATATGGTAAATATTCATTCACTAAACTGAAATAAGAAACAAAGTGTGAATATTCAGTTTTTCCAAAAGGGCTGAGCAGTTACTTTTAGGCTGGGTGAAGATGTTAATGAACTGGCTATTTAGGAACAATAAATATAGAGTGGATACTAGCAGGGATTCTTAGTGTGTAGTTTCTATTGATTTTCCATCCCTTTGAATTGTTGGACAGAGCAGCATCCAGAGCTTTTACCCTTTTAACCTAGGGCCAATTTCATTCTTCTTTTCATCTCTATGTGAGCAAGTTTTTCTCCATAAAGCCATCCTGAGGCTCATAATTGTCCAGTTTTGTGATGCAATTTTTTTCCAGATCTTAGAAATGTTTTTCATATCAGCTCATCTTATAAAGGCAAGGAGAGGAGAAATTGCTTGAACTTGTACTCATCTTAATTAATTAAGTAGGTTTTCTGCCAATTTACCAAGTTTATCAGCAATTTACCATTTAAAAGACCCTTAAAAACAAAACTTAAAATAACAACTCAAGCAAGTGAAAGCAAGGAAACTGAGTTAAATGCATCTTAAGGGCCTTTTTAAAAAGGTTATAAAGATGTTATACTCATCACCTCTGCAGGGAATGCATTGCAAAGAGGTGGGAAGGCAACAGAAGAGGGAAGATTCTGAGTTGAGGCCAGATGAGCTGGCAACAACTATAGAGAAATCTCTGTAAGCATGAGCGCTTATATGGGAATCCCCAAAATAGCCTAGATCACATAGGGTTTTAAAGGCGATGACCAGAATTTTGAATTGTGCCTGGAAATGATTTGGTTATCAGCGTAGTGCTTTAACCATAGAGGCATAGCACTGTCTCTGTGATCTTTCAGAAACAAATTGCCTACTGATTTTGTACAAAATAAAGTTTCTTTAGAAATAGAAAGAATTCCATGTAGAGTGTTTTGCAGTAATCAACCCCAAAAATTACTTCATGCACAGAGGTGGTATTCAGCAGGTTCTGACCAGTTCTGGAGAACCGGTAGCAGAAATTTTGAGTAGTCTGGAGAACCAGAAAATACTATCTTTGACTGGAGATTTTACAGTCTCCTTCCCCTGCCAGGCCCACCAAACCACGCCCACAGATCCGATAGTAAAAAAAATTGAATCCCACCCTCATGCACCCTCTAGAGTGTTTTTTCTACCAAAAATGAATGAAGTTAATGATAGGCATCTTCCTCAGTCTGAAAAATAGAGGTTTGCATCCAGAATTACAACCCCTCACAACAAGTACCTCACAGTTAGTGGATTATTTCAATGTATTATTCCACCCAGTCTATTACAGACTACAGGTAATTATTTTATTATTGTATTACACACACATATATATACATATATAATTTCTGTGCTTGGAATCTCCAGGATTCTTCCTTCCCCCTAAAAATTATTTTAATTTTGGCTAAATGTATCTAAATTTCTTGATTAGATTCATATGTGATGAGACATATTTTTTTCAGCTAAATATGTTATAATCGGGTAAGTGTGCAACACACATGAAGCCATGAACTATAGTTTAGCAACCCTACCAGATAATTACAACTAAACAAACCATCTTTTGGCACTAGTGTGATACATGAATCCAGTCAAACTTTCTCTCTCAATCAGCATGTATTTCAGACTAAACTTGGTGAAAGTTTCAAGATTCACAAAAAGCCTGATTTAAAAAAAAGATCATGCTCATGCTTCCCTTAGAAGAATGGATAGGGATGAGAGGACCTGATAAATCTGGATTAAGAAAAAAAAATAGGAAGGATAAGTTTCTGCCAATGAACTGACACTTCATTTTCACTCCATTGTTGGCAGTCTGAAAAGTAGTATACTAGCAACTGGGATGATCAGATGAAGGCGGGAAAACACAACGGTTAGGCTTCAAACAGGACAAAATCTATTCTTACAATGCCGTTGCTTAAATCCAGATATTAGAGACCAGGGGGGTAAAGCAATGAGAAAAAAAGCAGCTCCCTCTTGGATAGCTTACTGGGAATACTGCAAAAGATTATGCTAATCAGGGCTTCATTGTCCGCTGTAAAATGTTTTCATACCAGTTCTTTTATCTATGGAAGATGGGATGCGCAACCTCTCAACTCTGTGACAGTGAGCACTTTCCTTGTGGTTTCTAAGTAATTAACACCAGCCCCGGACCTTTTCATATTTGCTACTCAAGCTTATGGCCTTTTAAAGATACCCACAGGGGAGCATCCCACACCCTTTGCAAGTGGCCTAAATCACAGTCCCAGCTTATCCCTTGATATAGAGAACATCTGCCAATTGCCAAAAGGCATCAAAAAGGTTTGCTAAACCATACCCTTGAAAAGACTTTAACCAAGTGGCATCAGATAGGTTTTGGAGATTGCCTAGACGTTTGGGAGGTAAGAATGCATCATCAGAAGCAACCACAATTTCCAAACTGTTTTTCTGCTTTTAAATGCAGATATGTTACTTTCCAATTTGTTCAAATTGCACAGGGCACCTGCAATCAGATTAAAGAAGTGTCATCTCCGTGCTCAACCTCTTCAATCAGCTCAGGATCTAATTTGCATTAGCATGTGTAAGACTACAGCAATTTCTCATTTGTAATTCTGCCACAGAAAGAAAGAAAGAAAGAAAGAAAGAAAGAAAGAAAGAAAGAAAGAAAGAAAGAAAGAAAGAAAGAAAGAAAGAAAGAAAGAAAGAAAGAAAGAAAGAAAGAAAGAAAGAAAGAGGAAAAAACAAAGGAAGGAATAAAGGAAGGAAGGAAAGAAAAAGAAAGAAAGAAATTCACATACCAAAAGCCCATTGTCAGACAACTAAAAATGACAAATTCAGGCCAGTCAGGTATTACTAACATTAAAGCCTTTATTTTATTAAGAGAGGATTTATTAAGAGGATTTAAATAATCAATCCAGTTTGCTGCATTGCTGACGTTTTCTAATCATATTAAGATATGAAACATTTTTATTGATTCAGCACACACACACACACACACACACACACACACACACTGCTCTCCAAGTTAAAGGCAAGGTTGTATTCTATAATTAGAGCAGAGTCAATGCTGCAATTGCATAATAGCAACCACACTTTCAAAGATCTGGCTACCTGAGGTTCCAAATTATCAAGTAACAGTGATAAGCATTTTTATTACCTTTCCAAGCCCCTTTCTCATAGGACACTAGAACAATCCACTGTTCCCGTAATTTCCAACCTTGAGAATTAAAGCATAGTACCCAAATATGCACCTGATTCTTGAAATGAAAATGGTGTATATGACATTATTTTTATTGCAATCAAGTACAGCGATGCAATAAAAAAATTACAGCCTAAATCTCCTCCTGGTATGGTTAAAGGCTAAGCAAGTATCCCATTCATTTTGAACTTCACTGTCTCCAAACTACTTGGGCAAGTTTTTATTTTTCTCTGGTCATCAAGAGCATGCTGCTGCAGGTAGTTCTCATTTAGCAACTGCCTCATACAGTGACCACTCACAATTACGATAGTTATGAAAAAGTATTTATATTTGTATTTATGATCTTTGTAGGTCTGCAAAACAAAGAAAAGCTGAAGTAAGAGCATAAGTACAGTCACCGTTTCATAGTTTCACTAATTGCTTTGCTTAATGAACTAGTTGCTAATCCCAAACCTGGTCACTAAATGAGGACTATTTGTATTCCTACCTATTAAACTGATCTCCATGTCTTGGGAGAATTAAGTGACTTCACACTTTAAAATTTGAGTTTTTATGACAGAGAGAAATAATCAGAAGAAAAACCTGTTAGATTTCTTTTTTCCTACTTTTCCATGCGGGAAATCCTGAACATACTTTAATATAAACATAAAATAATATGTTTATCTATATTTATTTTTAAAAAATTCATTATAAAAATGGAAAGTGATTTATGAGAAATGAAATGAAATCTATTATATGGTAAAATCCAAAGAAAATATAATTTATTTGATAATATCTAGTGAACATTCCCAGTTTCTTAACTTATTTATTTTATTTGTATATGTACTGTATTTAAAAAAATCATTTCCTTTTTTTCAAAGGAGTTGATCAGATCAGATCAATCAGATAATCAGAGTTGAAAGGGACCTTGTAGGTCATCTAGTCCAACCCCCCACCCAAGCAGGAGACCCTACACCATTTCTGATAGATGGGAGTCCAATCTCTTCTTGAAAGTCTCAAGTGATGGCGCTCCCACAACTTTTGAGGGCAAGCTGTTCCATTGATTGATTGTTCTCACTGTCAAAAAGTTTCTCCTTATTTCCAGGTTAAATCTCTCCTTGTTCAGTTTCCATCCATTATTTCTTTATAATTTTTAAATCCAGCGTGGGCCAATATTTTTTTTAAATTTTATTTATTTATTTGTATTCTGCTTTTATCAGTTTTACAAACAACTTAAAGCAGCAAACATATCCAACATCTTTCCACCTCCTATTTTCCACAAAACAACCATCTGAGATTGCATGGGTTGAGAGAAAGTGACTGGCCCCAAATCATCCAAACTGGCTTTCACAACTAAAGCAGGACTAGAATTCACAGCCTTCTGGTTTCTAGACTGGTGCCTTAATCACCAGACCAAATTGGCTCTTTATTCTCCTTTTATACTCATTATGAATGTACATTTAAGCATATGCAGGAAATAAATTACACACATGAAGGTTAAATACATTTAAAAAGTGTTATAACAATGAAACAATATTTATATCCACTTTTAGTACACCTGTACAATTTCTGTCGTTCAAGGGCCTCCTCATTTCTTTTCCTGTTTTGAATGTATTTTTAAAATTCTAGTGCTGGTCTTAATGTTGTTTATTTTTTCCTCTTCAGAGGATTTTATTTTACTGATGTCAACTTTAATGGTCCTTCTGTTCTTCTTAGGAAAGCCTTCTTGTTTTAATACCCTTTATTCAGCAAACCTAAAAGCCAGCAGAGTTACTAAGAACCTTTACAATACTTGATGGAACATTTAAACCAATCATTAATCACAGCAAACTACAGTAAATCATACAATTATCATACTTAATGTACAGTATATAGCTATTTGTTAACTATAAGTTGATAAATGAATTTATCCAACTTTCTTCTTTCCCTTACTCATTGGTATTATTCACAGAATAAATCAGGGAAATACCTGAAGTACTTAAGTCTGTGTTGTGGCCACAGGGAATGCTACTGTATTGTGATGACAGCGAAAGTATCTGGTCATTCATTGTTGCACATTATTTTAGCCAGATATTTCCAATGTTGCGTATTCTGCCTGTACTCACTAAAGATGTACTATCCCTGAATCCGGTGTAGTTTGTAGGAAATCTTGTAAGTATTTCATATTTTATTATATGTATTTCTTACCTTTCCGCCATAATTAATGTGCAAAGTAACTAACATATTTAAAGCATTATTATTAAAGCTAGCAGCATGGTTTTATACCATAATAAAAACTTCTCTGTGAAAGACACAAAGCATGTACCAAATTGAAATGTTCTAGTTTTAGATAACAAAAGCCAATATCAATAAAATAAAAACATTATGTCCATTGGAAGGAGGAAACCACAAAACTAAAACTAACCTGGCTTTCCTAGGCAAGAGTTTCCAAACTCAGCAAGTGATAATCAAAGCAACCTTTCTTTTATTTCCTTTAAATCTGCTACTGAAAGTGAGAGGATAGAGAACAAGAGCCCATCTGGGCTTCTTAAACCACAGGCCTCATACAATATATTAATCACCCTTTGTTATTAAATTGGTAATTTTATATTTAAATGCGTTCAGGAAAAGTTATAGTTTGGAACTTTCATTCTGAATAAGTTCAGGGAGACTCTTTAATTGCTAAGACCTGTATAAATGTAGAACAAGACAGCCTTTAATGAAATTTGAAATAAGATTCAAGATGTATACAGACAGTCTGAAAAGCTATCAGCATTACTACCAGCAATGCCAATAGTGACAAGCAAGTATAGCATTTTTTATCTTCAATTGGAAAAATCTGCAAACAGATAGCTGCCTTTATCCCATTTTTAGGTCCAGTCCCTTTAATCTATAATAAAAGTAATTATTCATTTTCTTTTTTTAAAAGAATTTTTATTTTTTAAACAAACAAAACATAAAACATAAAACCATCTTCCAGTTGCATACAGTGTGTTGGTTGGTTACAAGTTTTTTGTGCATCATTTCCATAGTCCTTACTTATAGTTTATATAACTTCTCATATTATATATATATATATATATATATATATATATATATATATATATATATATATATATATATATATATATATATATATACACACTTTGTGTTACAACACCCTGTTAAGCCCCAATTAAGGGAGGAAGCATACTGCTTTCTTTTCTGTCTTTCGGCTCATCACCAGAGACCATACCGACAGAAAGCTATTTGTTTCGTTGTCTTTTGTTTACATGTGTGTTAGGTTTATATATATATATATATATATATATATATATATATATATATATATATATATATATATATATACAGTATATATGTTATTATCATTGTTAATCATTTATTTGACTATAACTATTATTCCATCATTTTAAGCGAGATATTCAATATTTTAAGTTAAATTATGTTATAACTTTCATTACATAATCATAAATCCATAAGATATCCCTATGTTATATTATCTATATTTAGTAATTATTCATTTTCTTATTTTGGCATGGAAAGTAGATTTAAAATCAAGTGTTACCTCTACAAATATATGTAAATTCCTATGAAAGCTATCGATTCTACAAGACAATTTTAAGGAATTGCACCACTCAAAAATTATGCGGAAGGGACCCAACATAGCTTTGAAACATCACTTACTGGCTGCCCAGAGTTTTGCTTGCTATAAGCTGTTAAGGCCTCATGAAACCAGTCATACACTGTTGGATCTTTACAAATATCATGAAATCTTTTTCGGATATCCAAAAAATCCTGAACTGCTTGAATCTTTTGTCTTCCAGCACTGGGGACTGACCCATAATCTCTTTCCCAGCCAGCCAACCAATTTCGAAGCCAACCTTGTCGCTGACTCCAACAGCTGCTTAAATTCACCAGAGGGGATACCAGCAATCCTGCTTCTGAAAGAAACACCGCAAGGCTTACATTTGCAATGCCTTGAGGAGTCACTGAAAGGAAGGTCAAAGGTGAAGAAAAAGATAAAGTGCTGTACAAGAAGATTGGTAAAGTGGAGTCTTCTTAATGAAAAACTCATGTCTGTTTCTTCCTGATGCAAACATAACTTCATTTCGGAAAGCTTCAGGTTCCCTCTCTCCTTATTCACCCCCTTCTTCTCCTTCTTCATCTTCTTCTCTATTTTTTTTTAGGTCAAGCCACTGTGCATCTAAAAGCCTTATTCAGTTGTTCTTGTCACGAGTACTTTGTCTGACGCTGCCTGCATTACTCTTGTAAACAGCGCCAGCATCAAAGTGAAAGCACACAGACTCACATCAGTGGATTAAGACCTTCTGCATGATAAAGTAGCTACCTAGGGTGGGATAAACCTAATATGTGAAAGAATGTTATTGAGGAGGAAGAAAGTGCCAAAACTCTGTCATTCTCTCCAGTAATGTCCTAATCTAATGCCTGACACCAAGGCCTTAGGCCAGTGTTAGTGTTAATCAATGAAATACCCATCTGTGTTCCCTGTCCTTATCGCTATTTAAAACTAGCCTAAACTCAATTATTTTCCCTTAGAGACCAAGATGGGATATTAAGTGGAATGAAAGGGATTGCATCCCACAAAGAAATCCCAGCGTTCAAACGCCGAAGTGTCAAGACTGCTGACTAAATTTTAGTTAAACAGAGATTAAACAGCAATTGTTTCGGACATGAAATGTCCTCTAGCCCATCCCTAAATTAAATCTAATTCACAATCTTGCAATTTAAGAAACATGACTTAAAATAATAATAATAATAATAATAATAATAATAATAATAATAATAATAATAATCTGATAATATATCTAATTTCTCATGTAATTTTTAGTTGCCTGCTATATGGCTGACCCTCTTTGCAAATAAGAATTGCATAATAAGCTTCAGGCAGGCATGTTCAACTAATGTAGTATGGAAGCTTAGCCTCTCACTGTTATCCAAAGCAACAATGAACAACGTAGACATTTCCAGATACATAATGGGTATCCAAATATAAAATAACTTATCTCATGAGTGAACAACACATCTCATCACTCAACAGCAATGTCATCCCAGAATGAATTGTGTTCGTTGCAAACAGAGCAAATATATAATCGCACAGCTCGTTACTCTGATTTCATTTTCTTTCCCATGATGTATCTAAAATATTAACTCATTCTCTATATTGGTAGTGAATATTATGTGAGTTTTTTACATAAAAATTTGCTCTTTTAAAATATTAAAAAGCAAAGACTACTCTATGAAATTAGAGGGTGATATTTTGCCTCGTGTAATGATACAAAGAGATAAAAGCAATTCTCTGAGCAATGAGTCAATTTGAGAACGGGCTCACTCATTAAAGGTAGCCTATAAGGTGTTCTTCCCACTTGTGATTCGGGACATCAGCTGAATATTTAGAGTGCGTTTAAGAAAAAGAATTAGTATGTTATAGGCTGATTCATACCTGTACTACCTCCTGCATTATAGAAATATTATACATCTCTCTGATATGCAAAAGGGCAAATAATTAGTAAAAACAGCACACTTCCAGATACAGTCACATATATTTTATTTCTTAATTTATATTCAATCTTATATAATCCAGGACTTCATGCAGAAAACAATTTTAAAAATTAATGTTCACGACCATTATTATCCTTCTAATGCCACTTTGGCTTCTGTTCTGCCATATGTATCTATATAATATAATATATAATATATGTAGTTGTTGCTAAGTTGTGTCTAATTCTTCATGACCCCATGGACCACAGCACATCATCCCCCCCTTCACTGTCTCCCTGAGTGCCCAAACTCATGCCCACTGTGTCGATGACAATCAATCAATCAAAATAGAGCTTGTGATGACCCAGGGTGGATACAAAATGAACACAGTCACTAAAAACAGGTGAAGCCCCTTTTATTCCTTCACTTTGCTTCCAAGCTCCAAATATCCTTGAATGGAGACAAAAAACTCCCACACAAGCAGTTACAAGGAGGAGGAAATGCCGTTTAAATTATAAAGGGTAAAAAACAACACAAACCAGGCAAGATAAGGGCTTGAAGACATCCACAGATAACAAAACACACACTGGGAAGGACACCAAACTCAGAGAGGAACAATAAACTAGAGATATTTCTGCACTTTGTTTCCAGCACTCACCCATACGCATGTCCATCCTCTTATCCAGTTGTCACAGTTGCAGCCCATGAAGAGGATCAAGGCTCTCTCCTCACAAATAGACCACATCTCTCCCTTATCCTCTCCTCCCTGTGTGCCCTAGGATGGAGAGGGGATGGGCCTGGGTCCTCCTCTGACTGCCTAGCCAGCCTCTGCCCTTCCCCAGCCTCCTCCACAACCTCCAGAGCCATGCTTCCACTCCCTGTTGGTTGTTCCTCCTCTCCCTCAGAATCAGTCTCCACCAGGGGCATGACAGAGCTGGAAGGGGCCTTGGTGGTTTTCTAGTCCAACACCCTGCTCAAGCAGGAGACCCTATACCTCAAAATCATCTCATTGTCTGCTGTCCCCTTCTCCTTTTGCCCTAAGTCTTTCCCAGCATCAGGTCTTTTCCAAAGAGCCCTGTCTTCTCATTTGGTGGCCAAAGTATTTGAACTTTAGCTTTAGTATCTGTCCTTCAAAAGGATAGTCAGGGTCGATTTCCTTTAGAATTGACTGGTTTGATCTCCTTTCAGTCCAAAGGATTCTCAAGAGTTTTGTCCAACATCACAATTCGAAAGCATTAATTCTTCGGCGTTCAGCCTTCTGCATTGTCCAACTCTCACTGCTATACATTCCAACTGGGAAAACCGTAACTTTGACTATATGAATCCTTTGGCAACATGGTGATGTCTCTGCTTTTTAATATGTTATCTAGGTTTGTCATAGCTTTCCTAATACTGAAATAGTCTTAGTGAATCCATCTAATTCAATATTTCTGGATAAATCAGAATAGAATTATCTCGTTTTTCAGATTCTTCCATTTTTGCAATTGAGATACTGCTTGAGGAAGTTTGACAACCGCTGCCTGTTACTTTCTTTAAAGAAACAAATACACAGATATCTATAAAAGGTTAAGATCTACATGTGGCAAAAGACATAGTAATAATGCTTTCCTCTCCATTTCATGAGAGGAAAAGTAGGTAGAGAGAACATTTTGCAGCTTTTCTACTCTTTTTTAAGCTAGCTCTAGCTCAAATTTTTTAAAAAATCAAATACTCCCCCTGGTTTTCAGCCTTTCCCAGTGGACCTGGGGACTCAAAGGACCTGGGGGCTCAGAGACTAGATATCTATGAATTATGGGAGTGGAACATGACTGCGCATGACTGGGATGTCGGCCGGCTGAAATGAAGACGCTCCGGAGGGTTTTGTTCGGCCCGGGCAGAGAGCGTCGGAGGGGGATTTCTCCCCCCTAGCCTTCTGCCAGCTGGTAGGGATGGACCTCGCCGTCGCTTTGAGGCCATCCTGGACTGTGTTGGAGCCGCGGCTGCGAAGCGGTGAGTCCGCGATGCAAAGCCTGCTGGCTTACAACCTTGTCCGCCATTTTGAAGGGCGGGACATTTGAATTCCAGGATTGGCCGAGGCTTTCTTGCTGCGACGGAGATGCTGTCAGATGTTCTTGGAGGGCTGCATTCGACCAGGGCAGAGGACGTCGGGGGGAGAGTTTTCCCTCCTGGTCTTCTGCCAGCTGGTAGAGATGGACTCGACCGTCGTTTTGAGTCCTTCCTGGAGGGTATTTGTGATGAGCGGTGGATTTGCGACGCCAGACCTGCGGGATTACAGCTGCGCCCGCCATCTTGGATGGCGGGATATTTGAATTCTAGGCGAGAGGATCGGTTGAGATGTGTCCTGCTGCGATCCTCTCTTGTTCTTGTTTTAGTGGATGGTCGAGGCTGCTGCTATTTGTTGTCTTACCTCGTCGTCCTCTTCTACTTGTACCGTTTAGCCTGGCAGCGTTTGATATTGTTGTTCCTGTATGAGTTCTGGATACCTGTCTGGATACTTGTCTGCTGTTTACCATCAACTCCAGCCTATTGCCACTTTTAGTGGTATAACATTTTCCATCAACCAGCGAATGCCCTTATTCTGACTATCCTTTTACCAGGAGAAAGGTGCCAGAGGAGGAGGTTCTCAGACCGCCATCGTGGTGAGAGGACAATGGCGTTGCATATCATCCTTCCCCACTGTTGTGAGAGGACAGTGGGTTGAACCTTATCTCCACCCTAAGGTCCGTGTGGTCTGGTCCCTCACCATCGTGAGAGGATGGTGGACCTATTACCACCAGGACTCCCCAGTGACCGTGAGAGGGTCATTGGGGTAGAGGATCTTTCTTTTCTTCCACAGGACATTTTATTCTGGCCCTTGCTTTGTGAGGCCTTACTACCCAGAGGCGATAAAAACTGAAGTCTATCTATTCGGCAGCTGAACTGAGGGCCCTGAGGAATGCCCCCCTTTCTCAGGTGTGGCCCTCAGACCTCTCCCGGTCATACCTCGAGGATGGCTCTTGGGTGCCAGAGAGGAGATATGACGCAGTTGGGGATTTCAATTTTAGGGATTTTAAGGGGTCTTTTAAATTATTTAAATTTTTGATGAAATTTTTAATGGGGTTAGGGCAAGGGAATTTATTAATTGGGTTAGGGAGGGGGCCCGGGCTGGGTTTGGGGGACAACCCGCCTGGGGATAAGGCCAGACCGGGGGATACCTGCGACTGGGGGGCCTTGGGATCGGGGTCGGTCGTTCCGAAGATGGGGGTTTCTTCTGGGGAGGGGGATGAAAGGGTTATCCCTACGATCGGTGGGAGAGGCAGGTATGGTGTTGACAGGGGGTCTTATCAAGTGATGGGAGCTCGCCCCCGCTGTTTACAAGCGGTGGTGCGCTCCGGCCCCCAGGTCATGTCTCGCTCCCTGAGTTGTTTGAATGATCGGGCCCCGGGCCTCCGGCTGATGCTCTGCAATGCCAGGTCCGTAGTGAATAAAGCCCCCCTTGTGCACGATATCATCACGGAGGGGGGTGCGGACCTGGCGGGCATTACCGAGACCTGGCTGGGACAGGAGGGGGGTGTCCCTCTAGTAGAGATGTGCCCAGCCGGGTTTCGGGTCTTTCATCGGCCGAGGGCCGAGGGGAGGGGTGGGGGGGTTGCGGTAATTATTCGGGAGGATCTAGATCCTAGGGAATCCACTGTTCCTCAGACGACCGGATGTGAGTCCCTGTTTGTTAAGTGTGGTTCCGGGGTTCAGATGGGCCTATTGATCACATACCTGGCTCCCTGCTATGTGACATCGGCCCTACCTGAGCTCCTCGAGGTCATAGCCGGCCTGGCGGTTGAGACCCCCAGGCTGATGGTCATGGGGGATCTCAACCTACCTTCGGCCGGTGGGGCCTCGGGGACTGCTCAGGAGTTCTTGGCTTCCATGACGGCCTTGGGCCTGACCCAATTAATTAAGGAACCCACGCATACTGGGGGTCACATTCTGGATCTGGTTTTTGTCTCTGGACAGTGGCAGGATGATCTAGGTGTTGGGGATGTTTCTATTGAACCCTTGTCATGGTCAGATCATTCGCTCCTTAGGCTAGACTTCCAGGCCGCCCCTCCCCATCGCAGGGAGGCGGACCAAATACGTTGGTACCGCCCCAGGCGCCTGATGGATCCAGATAGGTTCCTGATGGAGCTTGGGCCATATCCCGACATTCGGACTCACGACTCGGTGGGGGACCTAGTCGCCACCTGGGAAAGGGTGGCGGCTGGGGCCCTGGACCGGGTCGTGCCCTTGCGGCCTCTGACCCGGCACCGCTCTCGCTCGGCCCCCTGGTTTTCCGGGGAGCTGAGGGAGATGAAGCGCCGGAAAAGACGCCTGGAGAGTATTTGGAGGACCACTCGCTCCGGACCTGACCGAACACTTTTACGGTCTTTTATTAAGACCTATTTAGTGGCGATAAGGGTGGCAAGGCGTCTTTACTTTTCCACCCTTATTGCGTCCGCAGGAAACCGCCCGGCTGCCCTGTTTAGAGTGACCCGCTCCCTCTTAGCAGGGGGAGCGCGGGAGGACCCCTTGCAGGGACAGGCTGAGGATTTTTCAAAGTTCCTGGTGGATAAAATCACTCAGATCCGGGATGGCTTGGACTCCGAATGGGCAGTTCTGGGTGGGGAATCGGGGGCGGAATTTGGAACAGTCATTTGGGACGAGTTTGATCCTGTGACCCCCGAAGATGTGGACAGGTTACTGCGGGGACTGAATGCGACCACATGTTTATTGGACCCGTGTCCCTCCTGGCTGGTGTTAGCCACCCGGGAGGTGACACGAGGTTGGTTCCAGGGCATTATTAACGCTTCCTTGAGTGAGGGATATCTACCCGCCGCCTTGAAAGAGGCGGTGGTGAGACCCCTCCTCAAGAAACCGTCCCTGGACCCAACTTTGTTATCTAATTATCGTCCTGTCTCCAACCTTCGCTTTATGGCGAAGGTTGTTGAGAGTGTGGTGGCACAACAGTTTCCCCAGCACCTGGATGAAGCTGTCTATTTGGATCCACGCCAATCGGGCTTCAGGCCCGGGCACAGCACAGAGACGGCGCTGGTCGCATTGGTGGATGATCTCTGGAGGGCCCGTGACAGGGGTTATTCCTCTGTCCTGGTCCTCCTAGATCTCTCGGCGGCTTTTGATACTGTCGACCACAGTATCCTATTGCAGCGGCTGGGGGGGTTGGGGGTGGGAGGCACCGTTATGCGGTGGTTCTCCTCCTTCCTCTCTGACCGCTCGCAATTTGTGTTGGCAGGGGGGCAGAGGTCGGCCCCGAGGCCCCTGGTTTGCGGGGTGCCTCAGGGGTCGGTGCTCTCGCCCCTCCTGTTCAACATATATATGAAGCCGCCTGGTGAGATCATCCGTGGCTTTGGGGTAGAGTTCCACCAGTACGCTGATGACACCCAGCTGTACATCTCTACCCCGGGCCACCCCGATGAAGCCGTCGAAGTGATGGCCCGATGCCTGGAGGCCGTGCGGTGTTGGATGGGGCGGAACAGGCTTCAGCTCAACCCATCTAAGACTGAGTGGCTGTGCTTCCCGGCACCCCGATACAGCCGGCTGGTTCCATCGCTGGCTGTGGGGGGGGAAATTCTTGCCCCCACAGAGGGGGCCCGCAATCTGGGTGTCCTCCTGGATGTACGGCTGTCATTGGAAGATCATGTGGCGGCCGTCGCCAGGGGGGCTTTTGGACAGGTCCGTAGGATCTACCAGTTGCGGCCCTTTCTGGATCGGGATGCGCTTCGCACGGTCACTTCCGCCCTTGTGATCTCCCGCCTAGACTATGCCAATGCTCTCTACATGGGGCTGCCCTTGAAGAGCATCCGGAGGCTCCAGTTGGTGCAGAATGCAGCCGCGAGGGTGGTAATGGGGGCACCTAGGGGCTCCCATGTTATGCCACTTCTACGCGAGCTGCATTGGCTCCCGGTGGCCCTCCGGGTGCGCTTCAAGGTCTTGGTCACTATCTTTAAAGCGCTCCATGGCTCGGGACCAGGTTACTTGCGAGACCGCCTCCTGCCACCATCGGCTTCCCACCGACCGGTACGCTCCCATAGGGTGGGCCTCCTCGGGGTGCCGCCGGCTGGACGGCTGGCGACCCCGAGGGTGCGGGCCTTCTCATTGGGAGCACCCCCTCTCTGGAACGAATTACCCCCGGAGATAAGGGCCGCCCCCGATCTCATGGCCTTCCGTCGGTTGCTCAAAACGCATTTATTTCGGCAGGCCGGACTGGCCTAGGGGTTTTTAAATTTTAATTGGGTTTTAATTTTAATAGACAGCCGATTTGATTATTTAATTTATTTTTAACCGTATTTATTATGTATTTATTGTATGTTTTTAGTGGGCTGTTCACCGCCCCGAGTCCCTTTTTGGGAGAGGGAGCGGTATAAAAGTGTGATTAATAAATAAATAAATAAATAAATCTATCTCTATCTATCTCTATCTATCTATCTATATTTCATATATATATATGAAATATACACATACATATATATATATACATATACACACACACATATATATAATGTTTTATTTATAATTTTTGCTTTTTCTATTCTTAATCTATTTACTTATTTACAGTTTTTTAATCTAATACATGGTCTCTTGGCAACATACAACTATGTAATAATAATACAAATACAGAAAAACGCACACATACAAACATACACTAAAACTACAATAGAGCATATGGCCCAAAAGGCTATATGTTCAGACCGAAAGGAAGGTGATGGAATAGAGTTGTTTCAACTGTCTTCCAAAATGCTAGGAGGGAAATCCAATAAGATACACAAATAATTTGGAGGAATTTGTATCTCCTATTGCATCCTGAACATGGAAAAAATTAAAAGAAAGTAAGAACTTCTATCCATTTTGTAAACTTGCTATAACTCTGGCTCTTCCCATTTTGGAAGAGTTTTGCTGTTGGTCTTGTCAAATTAATGTCTCACACACACACAAAAAAAAAATCATCTTTGAGCTGAATAAATGATAATCCTTTCAACTGTATTTGCAGATCTTTTGAGGGGGAACAGTTAATCATTAATGAGCTTTAGGACCCACTATGTATTGCCAGTATACAAACATGGAAATGTTTTTAAGCAGAATCTAGTTCCAATTATAACCTGAGCAGTATGAAGATTTATAGAAGTTAATCTTAGATGCATGTTTGTTGCAAACCATGATAAGCTTTAAAAGTCAACATCAGCACACTGAATGGGTTATTGAATCTCTCACTGGAAACTGGTGCAATGGCCATAAATTGGCTTGAATATGTTCTTTATCTTTAGTGTGACTGGGAATGGTCTTGGTATTTAACCCTAGTTGAGTATAAAGATGAAGCATGGAGCAGAAGCACATTGTCAAATAAAACTTCTTGTCATGTTCTTCACATCAGAGTTTTAAGTTATTATATATTTTTTGTTCTACACTTCAGTATTATCAACTGTATAGGACCGTGGTGGCGAACCTATGGCACCCGTGCCAGAAGTGGCATACAGAGCCATTACTGCCGGCACGCGAGCCCTCACCCAGAAAAGATCTACTGTGCATGCATGCACGCTGCCTGCCCACTAGCTGATTGTGGGGTATCTGGCACGCATGCGCGGTGGCCTGACAGTGCATGGGAGACACATGTGCATGCGCAGAAGCATGCAGCATGATTGTGCGGGTTGCACTCGCATGCACAAAAACGTGCAGTGTGGTCATATGGGTCACACGTACATGCACAGGGGGCATGGGGGCGCATACATTGCCTTCTGGGTAATGGCACACGAGCGTGAGCACACAAGCATGTGTGCAATTATTGGCATGGGAGCCCAAAAAGGTTAGCCACCACTGTTATAGGAGAAAGAGTTTGGGAGTGGAGACAAGAGAGGAATCAATCTGTAGTCGTTATATTCCCACAATCTAAATCCAACACCTCTTGAATTTTGGGAACTCTTATCTAGCATTTAGTGCTGACTGTTAGTGGACTACATTTGTATGTATAGCCATGAGCAATAAATCAGCTTAACTGGACCGTAATGTGTGGTTCTGATTCTTTGCACCTGACAGCTTCCATCAATGGATTTCAGTGCCATGATGTGATCTACCAAAGTATATCTAGATTTCTTTTAATATTTCAGCATAGTTTATTATCACAAATAAGACAGAATCCACAGGCCAGGTGCTCAGTGACAGTAATTCAATCACATTTCTTATTACTCTGCCGTATTAGAGATTTATTTGTTATCCTGAGTAGAGAACTGTTCTGACGTCAAGTAGTTCAGGAGCCAACTATAAAGTGCCAATGAAAAAAAACTATTTTCCTTACTTGGCTGAAGTGGAGAAATGAAGAGGTCTCCTTCAATTAAGATAACGTGGGTACAGATAATTAACCTGCATATTATCTTACTGACCTCAGATTAAAATCATAAATAGAAACATGCACTCATAAATAATAACATCATGCTGGAAAGTTTAACAAGCAGTGATTTTTGGCATTTAATCATTTCATAAAGCAAGAATTGAAGACAGCTGTTACCACTATATAATAAGCAAGCAATATAAACATCAGAAGAAAATGTTCACAAGCCAATTATTGCTCAGAGGAAAAGGTATGTTTTGCATCCAGTCCTGGGAATCTCTGGTTAGGAGTAGATTATGAAATAGGAGATAAAAAAATAATAAAGCTGGGCAACCTTTTTCAAATTGCATTTTTAAGTCTCCCACAGAAGGCAGCAGGAGGCATGACAGTGATGATAGGAATCAGTAGAAAAGGGAGCGACTAACATTTTCAGTTTGTGTGGAGGAAGTTGGAAGGTTAAATAATATACTTAGCTTGATTTCTATTTACTCCCCCCTTCAAAAAATATATATTTTGTCACTAAGTAAGTTTAATGAACTCAGAGTGGTTCCTATCACCAAATACATCATGGATTAATATAAATCAGGCCCAGGGACTGATTGTGAAGTATTAGAATCCTTGGGTTTAGAGACAAAGAATAGATTAAAATTAGGATTTCATTTGAGTACAAATTACTAAGGGTGGAGCTGGAAAGCTTGCCTGACTAAACAAATTATAACCCCCTGTGCTCTTTGCTCTCCCCATCAATAGGATGACTCAAATGCCAATCAAACAGCAGTTGCCAATCAAGCAGCAACATTGGGCAAGGCAAAATGGATATCTGGGAGTTCTTCAGCCATAGGTCTTATGAAGAAGTGCAGAGGTGGTATTCAGCAGGTTCTGACCAGTTCTGGAGAACTGGTAGCGGAAATTTTGAGTAGTTTGGAGAACTGGCAAATACCACCTGTGACTGGCCCCACCCCCATCTATTCTCTGCCTTCTGAGTCCCAACATCAGCTGGATCTCCTTTTGTTGCCCTGCACAGGAGAACGGAGTTGGAAAGCAGGCTAGTGGGGTGGGGAGGGAATGGGATTTTGCAGTATCCTTCCCTCAGGAGTGGGAGGGAATGGAGATTTTACAGTATCTTTCCCCTGCCATGCCCACCAAGCCAGGCCCACCAAGCCACACTTACCAAGCCACACCCATGGAACCTGTAGTAAACTTTTTTGAATCCCACCACTGAAGAAGTGGTTGAAAAAACAAAACCAAAGTCCAGAAGTCATAATAAAAGAACCAAACTAAAGGATAGGTAGCCTTGATGAGAAGAGACAAGAGGAAAGGAGGCAAGAACTGATAAAACTGAAGAAAGCGGTGTTTATTTCCTTCCCTCAGTGGTGGTCTGAGGTAAAATGTTCTTCAAGCCATTTTCCTCTGAGGCAGCAAAGATTGGGAAGAGGAGAAGAATCAAGAAGTCCAGCCAGGGACTAACAAAGCAGAAAAAGCAAATAAAAATTAAAGGCTTGGACAGAACCGAAATAGAAAACAAACTAAAAAAAGATAAAAGATTTAACTCTGTGGAACAAGGACTGTGGCTTTGAGGAGAATGACTAAAATAAAGAGGTCAGCTACAAGCAAATAATAGAGATATTGAATAGAAAGGTATGAAATATAGAGAAATTGGATTTTAAAGAATATAATGTAGATAAAGCACTTATAGTTGGGGGCCTAGGGGTTTTTAAATTTTAACCTGGTTCTTAATCTCTTTTAACTCCTTTGTTTTAAATTTTTAATTAGAGCCAAACCGTATTTAATTCTTTTAATTTTTAATATTGTCATATTGTATATGTGTTTTGTATATGTATTTTTTATCCTGGCTGTTCACCGCCCCGAGTCCCTTTGGGAGAGAGGGCGGTATATAAGTTTAACTAATAAATAAAATAAATAAATAAATAGGAAATAGGTTGTCAGAATAGAAAATAGCTTAATTGTTAAGATTAATTTTTGTACTAGTTTGAAGGCATTTATAATTTACAATTTTATCAATTTTTATGGATTTTCTACTTTCATATACATTGGAGTTGGGCAGCTAATAAATTCAAAAATATAAATAAATGAATTCCTTTTTTATTAGTAAGCTTTCATTTTGTAAAATAAAAAAACTTCCTTGGCCACTGAAGATACTTACAAAAACCAAATCAATTGTCCAAGTTTCCAGTGCTTTGTTTTGAGTCTGGGTTAATCTGACTATTGGTAGTTCAAAAAAAGAAGGCTGTGACAGAGAACTATATTGAAGACAAAAGGAGAAGGAAAAGGAGAAGGAGAAGGGAAAATAAAGCTTTCAAATAATTCTTAATATATATTACAGGTAGTCCTTGCTTACTGACAATTTGTTCAACGACTGTTCAGTAATGATGGCAACTGAAAAAGGGAACTGATGATGATCCTCAGTTTCAACTGTCCCAGCACCCCAATAGTCACATGATCGTAATCTATGCACTCGGTAACTGGCCCACATTTAACAACGGTTGCAGCATCCTGCAGTCATGTAATCACCATTTGTAACCTTGCCTGCCATGTTCCAACAAAGAAAATCGATAGGGAAGCCAGCAGAGAAGATTGCAGGTCACTCTGCAAGTTTTCTGTACCTTCCTTTGCCTGGCAGCAAGCATTTGCACTGCACCTCAGAGGCAACTTGTGCATCTTCCCCCTCTTCCTAACCCACAGCCTTGCCATGTACCCTACCACATCGGTTGCCTTGCTTGGGATTCGCTTAACCTGCAATCCTTGGTTAACAACAGTATTGGGGAGTGCCAGGATTCCAACCTCAATAACCATCATTATCCAAGGAATACCCTTATAGAAGAAAATTGAGGTGGGGGCAGGTTGGCACCTATACATTGGGTACCTGGAGGATTTTTCATATAAGAAATTGCTCTTTATGCTATTAAACCTAATAAGTAAAAATTAAGGAGTCCAGATTAATGTCAGGTCTTTATTTTTTTTGGGGGGGAGGGAGGCAGGAGAGAGAGAAAGAGACAGAGAGAAAGAAGGAGAAAAATTAAATTAAATTTAACAATAATAGTGGCATGTAAAAATACGGGAGCAGTTCTTGACTGATCTACTTGCTTTTTTTTTTGCAATAAATCCTTGATGGACTTCATCCACAGTCAGGCCAGAACATAGTGACTTTATATGTTATGGTGAGATTGTAATCTGAAACATAGCATGCTATATTCTGGCAAACTTTACAAATATTGGAAAAATAAAAACATTTTGAATATCTTTAGAAACTGAATATTCATTAGGGGCGTAATTGTTCCTATATCTCCCCTCTAAAATATCAAAAAGGATTATCCCTCAATGTATCCTTGTCTATTTTGGAACCTCTAATTGTAAATCGTAGATTGTCTACATATTTAAGATTATTAACAAAAGTGAAATTTAATCCCCTACTTAAATCAACCTATCATTCAATATTCAGCATTTTCTATTTATATCAAAGCTAACTTGCTCATATCCCCTTAACCCCAAGAAAAGGGAGGCTAATTTTATCATCAGTAATTATTTCCATATAGATTGGAATCCATAAGGTCAGAAGGCTAGGTCTGCATTTGTCAAACATCATTGTCACCAGCATCTTACTTGCACCTGGTTTTTTTGTAATGCCTCCGAAGGCCTTGTAGAGGTATTCTGAAGGTCAGTAGCTATCTTGGCCAGGCACAACTCATCGGCAATGGGAGGAAGAATGTGGAGGGTGGTTTGAGTTAGCAGGAAAAGATGCTGGTGGCGGCAGAGTGCAGGGGAGCTGAAAGAGCATGGATGGGGAAAGAGGGAAATCGGTGGGTGGGCCAGTTGAAGTAGAAGTAAATGCAAAAGGGTGGCAGAGCCTTGTCTACTAAAAGGAGCTCACTGGCCCAGCTAGGGAGAAGGCAGTGGGATGGAGTCAACAATTTGCTCAGGGCAGGAGAAGTATGAGGACCTTGCCTAATGACCACAACTGGGACTGCTGGGACTGCTGTTATTAAGATGTGTGGTCATGTGATATGTGCTCACCTGATGAACAACTGCTTCACTTAGCTATGGAAATCCCAATCCCAATTGGTATCATTAAGCAAGAACTACCTATATCAACGGTACAAACTCAATGTAAACTGCTTCAGACTTGATTGCAGAAAGTACGACTTCAGCAGTAGAGTGGTCAATGCCTGGAATGCACTATCTGACTCTGTTGTTACATCCTCTAACCCCCCCACTCCTTTAACCTCAAACTATCCACTATTGACCTCACCCCATTCCTAAGAGGTCTGTAAGGGGCGTATTGTCCCCATTTATTCGTACCTATTTCCTGTATTCTTACTCATGTTTATACTTATACCTATTATCTTGTAAGCAGTTGACAAATCAAATAAATAAATAAATAAATAAAAATAAATGCTGCATTGGTCACATTATATAACATTCCAGCTCTGGTCACCACAATTCAAGGAAAGATTTCAGAGAAATGCAATGAAAATAATAAAGACATGGAGCTAAATCCTATTAAAAGCAGTTAAAGGAGCTAGGTGGATATAGCAAAAACAAGATAACAGTAAGGGAGATGCCCTTTACATTAAATGTTGCATTCTAGTGGGACCTAGATATTGCACTTTTTAGATATCCCAATGGCGGGATTCAATTTTTTTTACTACCGGTTCTGTGGGTGTGGCTTGGTAGGCATGGTGTGGGCATGATGTGGTTTGGTGGGTGTGGCAGGAGAAGAATACTGTAAAATCTTCATTCCCTTCCCACTCCTGGGAGAAGGTTATCACCAGTTATCCAAACTACTCAAAATTTCTGCTACTGGTATTCCAGAACTGATCACAACCTGCTGAATACCATTTCTGTAGCAGTCCTTCCCCTTTGGAACACCTTTCCCCTAAATCCAGCAGGCCTCTACTGATCCATGGGTGGGACATTTAGAAAGAGAGATCCAAACACAAAATGGGAAGGCATTTTCTTATTATGAGAACTATTATGCAGTGGAAGAGCCTGCTTTTAGGAGTCATGAAAATTTCATTGTTGCAAGTTTTAAGCAAGGGTTAGACAGTTATTTGTTACAGATTGTTTGACCATTCTGCCCTGGGAAGGAGCACGACTTGAAAACCTCCAAGAATTGTTCCAATTCTAGAATTCTAAATATTACCAGGTTATAAAAAAAATGAAAACCAGCTTTCTAGTACTTGTGCCTTCTAGATGTGTTGGGATTACAGCACCAGGAAACAGCCTGCATGACCAATTGGTACTATATTGCAGGAAGACACCAAACAGGCTGTTGCAATATTTTTGTGGGTGTTGATCATCTCCATTTTTATGAGTTATATTACTGAGTAGGCGCATATAAGAATTGACCTATAATAATGATTTACTCAGAGCTTCTTCTTTTTTTGCTTTGAATAGAACTGCTTAAAAAGCAGGCATTTCTGATTATTATTTCTTTGTTGTGTATTCAGTCTTTCAGATATATGGCAAACCAACCAGCAATTCCTTATTAAGTTTTCAGTATCATTTATAATACTGCCAAACTGAAACAGCTGCTTACAAATGAGTCAGAGGCAGATATAGTTTTTTGTTTCTTGAAAAATGAACCTATCCCAACAAAATCAACATGCCTGCTTCTTTAATAGCTGGGATTTCTTTTCTTTTCCTTTCTTTTCTTACATTTTCTAAACATTTAAAAGGCAGCAATGGTCATAAGACAAGAATGCAGTTAGCATGTCTACTATGGTTATTACTACCATTCTCTTATCATTATTGTGTAGATGTCAGATACAATACATATTTTGTGTATATGGCAGAAATAGGAAAAAAAATAGGAAAAAAAACAAAGCTCTACTCTCAAATACCTTATAGTATAAAATTGTCTATGGGGTAAATAAATGGGAGAAGGAAGTGAAAAGGATTCATGAAGGCAAATACTGAGTAAGAACTCCCAGTCTAAGAAAATAAAAAGGATTCTAAAAGTATTTGACATTAATACATTTTGTCTTTATTCATCATATTTGGCTCAACTATTTCAGTATCATTCATAGTTGTTCTTTCCTTCCAATTGTAGTGTTTTCCTAAAATAAACATTTTCCTAGTTGCTTCTTCAAACGTTAATGGAAGTGAAGGTCACTTTTTACTGCTGCTGCAACAGTATCTTCCTAAACATATATTGTTAAAGGTCAGCATAGCCTCCACTAACAAACTGATTCTCATTTCACACCACATGCATTCTTTTTTCCCTAAATGTATAGATTTCATGCAGGACCTGATTAATAAAAGAGTCAACTTAGCCAGGCACTGAATTACATTTAAGGAGGATCGGAAGAGTCGTCTGTTAACCATAGTCTTCCAGGGTTCATCCTATTTTGTAAGATATGTTTTCTTTGTCGTGTGATTATATCACAATTCCAGTCTATTTTGTTATCAAATGCAAATAACTTACACAGAAAGCTAAATACACACTTCAAATTATTGTTAACTAGAAGTGACATATAATAAGGTTTCACATGGATTAATGCAGAAAATATATAACAATACAAATATAATTTTTTTTTATAAAAATGTTATACAAATACAGTACAACAATGCAGGTTGATGTCTATGGCAGGGATGAGATTCAACCGGTGTTACTACCAGTTTGGTGACTAAGTTTTGCACGTAGCTGTGTGCGTGTGTAAAAAACCTTAAGCTGTGCCACCCGGACAGCTGAAAAGCACTACGCGCAGATGCAGTGTTTGAAAAGCCACTTTTTTCCTATTTTTTCAACCTCAGCTGTGCCGTGCAAAGCAGCTGAGGTTGAAAAAGCAGGAAATAAAGGACAGGTAAGATCCCAGGCGGGCGGGTGGGCGATACAGCAGCAAACACAGAACCGGTTCGGTGTCTGCTGCTCTTCAGAGCTACCAGTTCCATAGAGCCGGGCAGAACCGGTAGCATCCCATCCCTGGTCTATGGAGATTCTCAGTCATCAAGGTCATGTTTGTCCCAAAGATGGTTTTTTTCAAGAGATGCAGACAACACAGACTCATTCCCAACAGCTTGCACCTATGTTCAACAGTGAAGGGGCACAGGGCAGAAATATTCTGTAGAAAGCATAGCTCCAACTTCCCAATGACTCAGATGACCCTGAGGACACAGATAAACCTCCAAGTGGCCTCAACAACTCAAGCAAATGACCAGCTGTCTCCATGGAGTCAAATAATGTAACAACCAGTTGTTTGCCCTAATGATCAGCTGGGTAAGCATGGCTGGGTGGTCATGTGACTGGATGGTCATGGCCAACTCAACATCACATCGAAGGGTGCTTCACCTTGCCTGGCTTCTTGTGACTGTGAGGATGCTGAAAAGGTCGTAAGTGTGAAAAATGGACATAGGTTTTTTCAGTGCCATTGTAACTTTGAATGGTCACTAAATGAAGTCAAGGATTACCTGTACAAGAATACAAAAAACTTGTCTTCTTGTAGAAAGCTGCCCTAAATATCAATCATTAGATTAGAAATGGGGGAATACACACTGAAGATCAATGATAGCCACAGCCATCATTGAAACCTAAACCATTCTGTCTGAATACTTTCCTTTTCATCAATAATACCTGCAACCTGGAGTTACAAATCAGGCAGGGTACCAGAGCACCTTGAGAAATTAAAATAGTTAAAATGCAATGATAATTATCAGTAGCCAACTCTTGCTCATAAAGTGAAACCCTTTAGCAGAGAGATCATTTAAGCTCTCCTGAAAGTGGGTGGGCATATTTGGGCTACAAAATGCCAAGCTAAAGAGAAAATTAACGAAGTATATAAGGGATCCAGATTCAAGTTTCCCAAGCTAGTCAAGATCACAATAAAATTACTACACGCCACAGGTATCTAAATAAACTTCAAGCTTGGTGCCATGTTACTAAACCTTATTATCATGAGAGAAAACTAAAACAAATTGAAGGATCCACACCCCTACCTCCTATTTTTTAAAATCTTACTATCAGTGAGCAATCATGTGCCTTAGCCACTCTGAAGCAACGAAAGAGAATCCTGTTCCAAAGATGCTTTTTCAAGGGGCAACTGGACTTTCTGCAAACCAAGAAAGTCCAGTTGCCTCTTGTAGAAAGTTAGCACCCTCTGCCCAGAAGAATGAAATATTTTCAGAAATATTAAAAAGGCAGAAAATTATATCCCTAAATGAGAAATAGAGAAACATGCTCTTAAAAGGCACAAAACAGACTCATTCTTTCTTAATAGCCCCAAAGAAACTGAGGAGGTCATCTTTTAAAAATGCAGATTTGCTAATCCATTCAAGACATGATTAAAACTCCAAGGAAGCCAGCATATACAAATTGCATTTGTTAAACAAAATTAAAAACCCCAATTCATTGCCGGCCTTTGCAAAACTAATTAAAATGAAATAACAAAATATACAAAACAAGCCTCTAAATTACAAAATGCTGTAGAACAAACAGTAGAAAAATCCATGTACTCATCAAACCAATTGGTCAGCTATCCAGGACCTCAAACCCATGCGGTCCTGTTCACCAGGAAACCATCTTTCCAATCAGCCTGCATGTTTCTAGTGTCTTTCTCCCTGCTTGGAACCAAACCAGTTGGATATTTCTTCCAACACTTTGAAAAAAGCACCTTTGGGACAACCTGACTTGGATGACTGAAGAATCCCCATAGACAAGAGACTCCTGTGCTCAGTGAACTGACAAAGCACCCTTTCACACCCAGAAGAAGCAATCCTTAGATTCATTTGCACCACTTAAAGGTACCAGCTGATCACACTCACCTCACAAGATATCCTAAGGAAATCATCCAGATTTAAGGAAAGATCACATGCCTCCAGAAAGGCAGAGTGCCTCTTAGAAGTACACCCCAAGCAATGTAAAAAGTGTAAAAACAATTTTTTAAAGTCCATAATAAAGTACCAGCAAAACAAAAAAACAACAGCAAGTGGCTCTGGCTAGTCTGGGCGTACTGCCAAGAACCATTAGCTGTTGTTACAATGTAACAAGGGGAGAGACAGTTTCTGAAAATACTTAAGCAGGACAATAAAGGTAAGGATTAGGCTAGAAACAACACATGCACATCAGAATGTTTCCTTCCTGCCTTCCTGACAGGATTAGCCTTGTAAAGTGGGAAAAACAAGATTTCTTCCAACAATCAGTTCGCCAAGCTGCTCAGAAAGTTCACAACGGTTCTCCAGAACCGATGCGAACTGTCTGAATCCCACCACTTAGCTGTCTGCTCAGATCCTTTCATTCCCCACCATCTAGTCAGAGTTGAAGAAGCTTCTTGGATGAGAAGCGAGACATCTTCAAAGAAAAACAAAAAAGTCCAATTGCCTCTTGAAAAAAGCACCTTTGGGACAATGCAGATTGATAATGGTGATGTCATTCATATACATATAGTCGTTGACTTATAACTACAGTCTACTCTGAAGCCTGTATTACAGTACATACTCTCAGAATGCCCCCTAGCTTTAACTGAAACTATAACAAGTTGGATGTTACTTTGTGGAATCAGTTGCTCAATTCACTAGTTCCTATGAGATGAGAACAAGTTCATACTTCATAATAGATGAGAACAAGCTTTAGATGAGAACAATGAAAAATGCATTACCTCAAAAAAGGCAAATGTGTGAATCTTCATTTGCAAACTGCTGATAATTACTATATATATTTTTGCATTCTTCAAGGAGATATACAATTTATTACATTTTTTTCTAATTTAAAACAATTAGTCCCTTTTAGTAATTTAAACAATACAGCCAAAAGATGAGCAGAGGTAGGTGTAAACATTCTGTATTGATTCATCAGTACCTACATTACAATAACATGGTTAAAATCTGCTTGCAAAATGTATGAGAGAGGGAAGTACTATCTTCTCTACTCGTGGGTATCAAGACCAGTGTGTAATATACATGGAAGATTTAGGCACTGCACTATCCAGTAGGGAGAATATCTTCTTTAAAATGAATAATTTAGATTTATTTAATGCTTACTTTCATTATGAAAGAGAAAGCTGACTTCAATCGGATAATACCATTTATTTATTTAACTAACAGGCTATCCAATTTCTTTATGACTCTGTGCTGTGAATAGATCAGTATATTAGTTCTAATAATTTTAGGAAAGGAACAGGATAGAGAAAAGTTGAGATGTAGAAAGGTACATTTTCCAAATATTAAATGGAGAAAGGAACTAGGGAGGATGAAAATGGAGATAGATACATTTGGAGATAGCAAAAAAATGAAACAGATTCTCAATGGCTATACAGCTTAACTACAAGCACACAATAAACACAAAGGTCCTCACTTGGTTATAGATATTTAGCAATGAGAAACAGTTTAGTCTAGTGGTTAAGCCACCAGGCTAGAAACCAGGAAGCTATGAGTTCTAGT
The DNA here is from genome assembly GCA_023653725.1 of Bungarus multicinctus. Classification (NCBI taxonomy): domain Eukaryota; kingdom Metazoa; phylum Chordata; class Lepidosauria; order Squamata; family Elapidae; genus Bungarus; species Bungarus multicinctus. The sequence goes on along the minus strand of CM042842.1, from coordinate 51,089,648 downwards.
CCTGCCTTAGATATGAAAGATAGCTGGGTGACTTTGGGCCAGTCACTCTCTTTCAGCTTACTACATCAAGTTTGGGTGACAAATTGGGTTATTCAATTCCTGTTGCAACCAATGGATCAACTAGGTTGATCCAAAAAATTGGACCCTGAACCATCAGGAAAATGCTTGGAAGAAAGACAAGAAGCTAAAACCAATTCTCAATTTCCAAATCTGAATTTAAAAATGCACTTTTATCTGTTGACTGCTATTTATATATAGTGAGCAAATGGTGGGTCAATGTGATTGATAGATTTCCACATTGGTGAAATTTTTTAATGCAACCTATTATTTTTATAAAATATAGATAGAAAAGTTTATAATTAATTGTAGACCTGTTAAATAAGAGGAGGTGGAGAATGTACCAGATATTTTAGATATATTTTTCAGCATTCATCAAGAGTTGACATTTTATGGTTTATGTTAGTGTTAATAATATATTTATCAATTGTTATTTTTGTACACATTTTTTTACGTTTTTATTGTCACCGTTTGATGCTTGTTTGGTTTTTTTCCATTCCTTTTTTTTCTCTATTTTGTATTTTAACTTTGGAGACAAATTTAAAAAATATATTAAAATGTACTTTAAATAAAAATAAGATTAATTAGAAGTTAATGTATCATATTTATTTATCATATTAATATAGCTGGTAATCTCATGAAACATGACTCCAGATAGTATACAATTTAACTATCAAAAATAAAATAATTCAATAATATTCAATGTTCAGCTTATTTGAGGGAACATCAACCTTTTGGCCCTCAAAATTTACATTTTCTCCATTAAATTTTTAGCAAGGCCTGGAGGCAATAAGTTGATGATGTCATAATGTCACACAAGTGAGCAAGTTAATTATTTTCCCCTTTGTATAATGTGATTAGGGAGTTCTACTAGTTTTCACTTTAAGTAAGTCTGTTTAGAATTGAGTTCATCAGTTTTTTATCCTAATTAGTAGGAAATCACAGTGAAATTTTGGAAAATCAGTCAATTTTTACCAAAGCAGTCCTGGAGTACCAAATAGAGATGGGATTCCTCATTTAGACCCTAACTACAGTGAAAAAAATAATAAACTACAAATTGAAATGCAAGTTTTGAGAAAAGATTCAGGAAAGAATTGTCTGGGGGAGATCTAAAACCATGTATGCTTCATTTATGGCCCATGGGATCTGGGCAGTTTACCCATCACAAACTATGGGTAAAATTCTAACTTCATTACAGACGATATATTACCTTTTCCCCCAACACTTTATTGGGTTTTTCCGGTTATTAGATATACTACTTTGATTGGGTTATTCCTCATTTAATCATGGTTTTCTGGAAACCTAATCATGGAGATGGAGAGATCTATTGGGACCAAGTATTTTATGCCAAAGGAATGACAGAGAGAAATAATACATGAACAATGAGAAGGTTTCAACTCCCCTGTACAACAAGGAAAAAATGCCTTTAGTTTATGGAATTTTTGGTGAAGTTGACTATTTACAACAATTTACAATATTTTCTTCCCACGGCAGGTAGCAGCATCTATAGAACCTTGACTGATCTAAAAAAAAATATCTAAAGGAGAGTAGAACTTAGACTGTATTTAAATGAAAGACTACCAATAGATTCAGTGACGATAGGCAAGACTGGAAATTAAAAAGAAAACATATCTAAAGAAAGCTGTCGCATGCTACTTCCATATTTCTATCAGAAAAAAATTACATGTAATCAATAAGAATTAAACTTGATTTTGGAGAGCCTTGCTTTGCAATCTTTTCTACTTACATTTCATACATGTTATATGTGAATAAGTGTAATGGGCTGTGAGACTTAAAGACAGGAGAAAGAGATGCAGCCTGGATAATAGGCTCATAACAGAATCTGAGTCCAAAGCAGGATTAGGGGTTGGAAAAGCATCTCAAAATTGACCATCACTGGTTCTCTGAAATATAATGGGAGTGGGGAGTGTTTTCAAACTTGCAAGATTCTGTTACTCTAACTTTACAATACAGTTCTTTAATATTCTTGCTTTTGGTTTCCTGGCTTAGACTACTTTGAATTGGTAGGATTTTCTTGATGTATATTTAAAATTATTTTGTATTTAGTAATTAGAAATATAGAATAGTAGTTTTCATAGACATAATAGTGATATAGGAAATGGAAAATTTCCATGTTAGATCTGAAGCTCATGGTGCTTGATAATTTGAACAGCAATAGGATTTAAACTTACATACCACTTCGTAGTGCTTTACATCTCTCTCTAAGTAGTTTACAAAGTTAGCATATCACCCCCAACAATCTGGGTCTTCATTTTACTGACCTTAGAAGGATGGAAAGCTAAGTCAACTTTGAGCCGGTTGGAATCGAACTCCTGACAATGAACAGAATTAGCCTGCAGTACTGTATTCTAACCACTATATTACCATGGTTCTGTATTTTATATGCCATTAGTTAAAATTAAGTTTATATGTTTATTTTCATATGTAAAAGGAAAAAAGGAAAATAATTTCTTTTTTAAATATTTTTTGTTAACAGATCGATGAAGATTCTCTGTCATCCATATATAAAGTTATCTGGAAGTTGGGTTATTGCAACTGGAGTTCTTGTTTGTTTGAAACATTTTTGCTGTTAATCCAAGTAGCTTCTTGAGTCTGAGCAAGTTGGTTAGGAGATCCTATATATGTTCTCCAGGGAGGTTTCATTTCTCATCTAATCTGGATAGGCTCATTAGATGAGAAGGCAGAGACTTGTTGGGATGTAAATGTTCCAACCCTTAAATCCTTTACCCTAGGTAACTCATTAACTCCTTGGACTGCATACATTACATTACTCTTCTTATGTTTTGGTGTCTGATCTTCAGGTGGACAAGCATCTGTCTCAGTGTATTGGTGGGTTTGAAAAATACAGGTGATTTTCAAATATTAGTTTTAGCTTCTTCGATACACCGGCCATGTAAGAAATTACTAAGTTCTTCCATTGATTCTAAATCTCAGCTCTGTCTGCCATTCTTTTGTTGGACTAAGATACTGATTTAATAATGGCCCAATTTGTACACCTTTAGGCCTTAAGAGCTGCTCCCAAGTGCCTGTTTTCCTTCTTCTATCTTGTGATGTAGTGCTCCAATGACTCCTAGTTTGTGTTGAAGTGAATAGTGGAAATCAAACAGCAGGTATTGGTCTATGTGGGTGGTTTTCTGTAGATCTCTATTTCTAGGTTGTCACTGGTCCTAATCACAACTGTATAGTCTAGGAACACCAGCCTGTTGTCCTTGGTGTCTTCCCCAGTGAACATGATGTTTGAATCCATGGTGTTTATATGATCCGTGAAGGCTATAAACTTCTTGGATCTTAATTTTAATCCAGATGTCATCCACATACTTGAAAAATAGGGAAGGCATGCAGATCATGAATGGGTTTGTGTCATCCCCTGGAAGGAGCTGAGTGCTTTCTTCTCCATTTGGCACCCCTTTTACAGCCATATTTCTGTCTGTAAAAGTCACCTCTGTAGGTGAAGTAAGTGGTTTCAGACACAGGTCCAGTAGACAACAGATCTAGTTTGGGTTAAGGTTGCTTCTAATATTAATATAGTTACTTTAAGATAGTCTTAGCTGTGGATACACCAACACAGAGAGGGCAATTATTTGGAGTTATTGAAGAGTGTGTTTTTATGATCTTATGAAGAGCACTGTGACACTTATTTTCCAGGAAACATATTGCTAGAGTTTAGCAATTTCAAGAGCATGATCTCAAAGACCTCTGCGAATATAAAAAGCAAAGTGGAGATGAACATGATCTGGTTGCTAATGGAGGAGTATAATTATCAACTATAACCGAGCAAATGATTCAATACCTAGAATCATCCGATGAGTTTCCATATCTCTGCAAATCATTCAGACCCAAACTGGATCTGTTTGAAAGAGTTGATACCATAGAAACATGAATAACATCCCTTGACACCATAGTAACATCCCTGGACGCTTTAAAAGAAAGATTATCCAACCTTGAAAAAAAAGACACAACGCAAAATCCTGAACATCCAATAGCTACAAACCACATCTCTACCCAACAACTACAACCCAATCCATAAAAAAAATAAATCAGACAAATAATGATATCCCAATCCTCATCAGAGAAACTGTTGAGCGCGAACGGAAATGTCCAAACGCCATCTTATTTGGTCTAGAGGACATCAATAACAATGATGACATCACAACTGTCCACAACATCATCAGTGATTATCAAGCATCAACCATCTCCCCTGATGAAATACTTGACATTTCCCGCATTGGGGTTTCTCGCCCAGAGTTCAAAAATAGAGACGGCTCTGTGGCCCCACGCTTCTGCAAGGTCATTTGCAAAAATGAATCAAACAAACGTAAATACATTTATACTATAAATTCACTTGCCAAAAGCAACACCAACCATAAGAACATCCGTTCTCGCCCTGACCTAACCATACAGCAAGGTGCCTGCTCCCATGTACTCCACACAGAACTCAAAAAACATCTAGACAATGGAGAAAAGGACCTGTACATTGACTACCGTGCTGACTGTATCAAAAGTAAGTCACACAACCCGCAACTCAGCTTTAACCTTCAACACAATCCTACTTCAACCAATCCACCATCATCCAAGACTAGGCACGCATACACCTAACTACCTCGATTCCAACTACAGCTGGCCTTAAATGCAAGCTACTCAATGCAAGAAGCCTTGTGAATAAAATACCTGAATTTCTCCTCTTACTAAATATGGATAAATTCGACATCATATTTGTCTGTGAAACATGGCTCAATGCATCTCTCCCTGACTCCATTACCACAGTAAGAGACTATCATGTTTACCGATCAGATCATGAAATTTATAGAGGAGGTGGTGTTGCTATCTTCTATAAAAAGTCCTTACATCTAAAAAACATCCAAGTTACCCAGGAGCTTGCTCCTCCTGAAACCATCATCTGTGAACTATCCTTAAATATCACATTTCGATTCTTACTATGTTACAGAGCACCTGATTATGACATCGAACATATAAAAAAGCTAAATTCACTAGTAACATGGGCAACATTCTGCCCACACACTTTTATCTTTCTTGGTGACTTCAATCTACCTCATATTAACTGGACCCTAAACGAATGTACAATTGAACCCATACATGCAACCTTCTGTACAATGTTACAAATCTGGGATTGGAACAACTGGTAACCAACAATACTAGACTTAACAACTGCCTCGATCTCATCTTCTGCAACACTTTGGATTTAATTTACGGAATACAAACTAAAGAACCCTTTTCCAACAGTGACCACAATATGATTGACTTTTGTCTCAACATATGCCCACACAAAAATCATCACAATGACGTAATCCCCAATTATAACTTCAAAAAAGGCAACTATGATCTTATAGACAACGATCTCTCATTCCTTGATTGGCTATCTCTATTCACTGGATGCAATACTGTTGAAGACCATTACAACATATTTTTACTTGAAGTCAAAAGAGTCATCATTATATACCAATAACAACTCCCAAAACAAAAAAAAAACAGATTACCCATAACTATAAGGAAACTTCAATCCAAAAAGAGATCACTCTGGCGAAAAACAAATCTGGTCACGTTGCCAACTTTAAAAGCTGATACAAAAATGTATGCCACCAGATAAAGACTGAATGCACCAATTATCACATTAAACAAGAGGAAAACCTTCTATGCACCAATTCTACCTGCGCTTTTTACAATTTTGTAAACAACAAATTAAAAGACTCAAGGTCCATCCCACCCCTGAAAGGACCTAATGGTAAAGGCTGCAATGATGACCCCATTAAAGCCAACATCTTTAACACATTCTTTGGCTCAGTATTTGTAAACAGCAATGGATCATGCCCAGTGTTTCCTAGCCGAACCACAGAAAACTACAATCATCTAATACATATCAATTTTACAGAAGACAATGTTGAAAAAGCACTACGCAATCTAAAACCATCTCTATCTATTGGACCAGACGGAATATGTGCCTACTTCTTAAAAAAGCTATCCACTGCCATAGCAGAACCCCTAAGCATAATCTTTGAAAAATCTTTCAGGACCAGCTCCTTGCCTAACCTAAGGTCATAAGCCACAGTCATCCCCATCTTCAAAAAGGGAGACCCCAGCCTAGTTAAAAATTACAGACCAGTCTCCTTATGCTGTGTCATCTGTAAAGTCATGGAATTAATTATTAATCCATTATCCTCTACTTAAAGATAAGCAACCTACTCTCTAATAAAAAATTTGGTTTCAGAAAAAAGCTATCCTGTAATCTGCAACTCTTACACTGCAAAAAAACATGGACTACACAACCTGATCAGGGCAAAGCAATAGACTCAATCGACATAGACTTCTGTAAAGGCTTTGATTCAGTGGTACACGACAAACTACTAGTAAAACTAAAATCTTATGGTATCTCTGGATACCTACATAACTGGATAGAAGAATTCCTGTCAAACAGACAACAAATGGTCAAAATTGGGAGCGTCCTATCAAATTCTGTACCTGTCAACAGTGGTGTCCCCCAAGGCAGTGTTTTAGGATCAACTCTCTTCATACTCTACATAAATGACATAAGTGATCATATTAAGAGCAACTGTGTTCTCTTCGCTGATGATGTAAAGCTGTTCAACACCACAGACATTACTACTATCCTCCAAAAAGACCTTAACTATGTATCAGAATGGTCAATCAAATGGCAATTTCAAATTTCAACAAATAAATACTCTGTCTTACATATTGGCAAAAAAAAATCAAAAAATAAAATACAAACTAAATAGTCAAGACCTTGTTGAGGATCCAAACTTTGTCAAGGACCTTGGAGTACTCATCTCAAATGTTCTAAGTGCTAGAGCCCACTGTAACTACATAGCCAAAAAGGCATTAAGAGTTGTTAATCTAATCCTACATAGCTTCTTCTCTGGTAATATCCCACTACTAACTAGAGCATACAAAACATTTGCTAGACCAATACTCAAATACAGCTCATCAGTCTGGAACCCACATTACGTATCTGATATTAACACAGTTGAGAAAGTCCAGAAATATTTCACAAGAAGAGTTCTCCACTCCTCTACTCATTGTAGAATACCTTATGCCAGAAGACTTGAAACTCTAGACCTAGAAAACCTTGAATTATGCCACCATCGGTCTGATCTAAGTATGGTATATAAAATCATACATTGCAATGACTTACCTGTCAATGAATACTTCAGCTTCAACCATAACACAATAGATACAAACTCAAGGTTAACCACACCAAACTTGATTGCAGGAAATACGACTTCAGCAACAGAGTGGTCAATGTCTGGAATACTCTAACTGAGTCTGTGGTTTCTTCCCCAAACCTCAAAATCTTTAACCTTAGACTGTCTACTATTGACCTCACCCCTTTATGTAGGGGTGAGATCAATAGTATGTAGGTATGTAGGTATGTAGGGGGCGTGCATAAGCGCACCAACGTGCCTACCATCCCTGTCTTATTGTTTCTTTTATTTTTCTTATATGTACTCATTTCATGTATTCATAACTATATATATATTTATACCTATTATCTTGTAAACGATTGACAAATCAAATAAATACATAAAATAATGAATGATCATAACTATTATTAATTAGTGATTAACTTGGGATATAGTAAATGAAGGCAGAAACATTAGATAATAAAACCAAGCAGAATTTGGAGCATTACGTTTGAAGGGCCAGCTGCTTTGGCTTCAGAAGCAAAAATCACTTGGGTATCCTTTTTATATCATACTAATATGTTGCACAAAAAATAGCTCATGTACAGTAGTATTTCAAAGGGAAATGTAACAAGCTGAGATTGCTTGCACTCTCCCCAATGCTTTCAAAACAGAAGCAATCCAACAATGGTTGGGTGGTTCTCAGCCAGCAACAAAGGTGATTTTGAAGTATTGAGATAAGAGTATATCTGCAGGATGCCACTGACTCAGCTCACTGACTCCCCAGAAACCTAAATCTGCCTTTGATTTCCATGCACTGTTAACAGGGAAATGCAATCATAATTGAAAACTGTGGCATTTTATTACTCAGACCAATTACTGTGTTTGGGAATCTTTTTTCTGTGCAACAGCAAACTGTGTGCAATTGGTAGCTACTAAGCTCAATGATAATCAAAGTATTAAAATATCATTTTTAAAAAATAGGGAAGGCATGCAAATCATGGCTTTTGGAATTTTTTTCCAACTCCTTTTGTAGCAGAAATAGGAGGCTCTCTCTCTCCCTCTCTCAGGGATTAAATATTTTTTGCTGACAATTTCCAACTGTCCATAAAAATCACACAAAAACTTGGCTGTCTGAGCCCAAGTTCTTTCTTTAATGGTAAGAATCAGCAAGTGGAGCTTTTAAGCTTTTCTGCTTTATTAGAACATAATCATGGTTTAATAAATAACAGATAAAACAGTATAATATGAAATTTTCCAATTAACATTTTTGTCTATTTCAGCAGAGAAAATGTCTTGCATATTAGAAAACATATGTACAAAATATTATTGTTCAAAGAAGCATGTGGATATTTCTTCAGATTTTTAAAAACACACAAAATGATGAGAAGGGGGGACAAAATGAATTTTAGATTTTAAAACAGGGAAACTGAGCCAAACCAAAATGAGTAACCATCTTTAATTCTGAAGTTAGGGTTGCTTGTGTTAGAAAAGGTGAGTCTCCAGGCAAAGCAATCGCATGCTGATAGACTGTCCTTTATAGGAAGAAGTGTCTGGTGTCACTTCCAAGCTCCTATAGATTCTTTCAAATTGGACATAGATGCATTTTTTATCCTTCATGTGTTATACAAAAGTACTCTGAAGGCAGCAACAGCTGCTCAGGAATCTTATTCTGAGGAAGGGAAAGTGCTCAAGAGTGCATTATTTCATTTACAGGGACAGTAAGTATACTAGCAGCTGTGAGCCAACTGTGCCATCAGGATAGTCACTTTCAAGCTTCCACATCATAAAACCTTCAGAAAATGTGAAAAACCACACTCGGACTCCTTTCTCTGTCAAAATCACAGATAGTAAGTGAGATTTAAGAGTGCAGTTGCAATCAAATGAGTCCAAGAGGTTTTCCTAAGGCTATACACGCTCACTGTACAAACACAAATAATGCATAAGAAGTACACTGCCATCTCATTTATATGACTGGTGGCAGAAGGGGAGAGGGAGTTCCAAAAACACAGCTCCATTTGCATAAGATGGCATTACTTCTGCCAGGAGTTTTGTGTTCAAGACATAAGGAAGTGAAAGTACATCCAATAGAAGCATATTCTTGGATATACTTCTCTTCCCAAAGTGCTGCAGTTTCCCAGGGCAATGCTGGCCAGGTTAAATTTCTTTCAGTTGTGAAAGAGAGAGGGTTGAAAACTTAGGGTGTTTTTGAAATATTGATTTACAAATATACAAGCATAACATAATGGAGGCAAATGGAGAATGTTTCTATAGCGCAGCAAATCTTTTTCATTACAAATGTCCAAAGGAATCCTGTCTCCTAAGAGTCTTCCAGTTTTCAACTCTCCCCACCATTTTGCTTCCTCTCTAACTTTCTCTTCTGAACTAAAAAAAAAAAACTATTCTCCACAGGCATTAGTTCTTATATCAATGAGATAGCAAGGAGCCTCATTATTTTTGAATCTTTCACAGGGATTACCTACCAGCCAATCATTATGAGAATTTAACAAAAGGCATCTTAACAATATCTGAATATTAGCATCAATAAACTAATGAAGCAGTCTTGAAGTGATTGAACTGAAGTATCAGTCTAGCTGTCCAAAAGATGCTTTCATGGTGGGGATCTTTCAAAGGCTTGGTATCTCAGTTTTGCTAACTAAAATCAAATGATGCACTAGATGAAGATAGCGACCATTCCTACTTTCTAATACAGGAATCAAAGGTGTTCTTGAGGAAACTGACTGATGGTAATAGTCAGACTAGACAAAGGACAATACTACAGGTAGTCCTTGACTTAACAACCACAATTGAGAACCAAAAATTTCTGTTGTTAAGTGAGACATTTGTTAAGTGAGATTTGCCCTATTTTATGAACTCTCTTGCCACAGCTGTTAAGTGAATCACTGCAGTCAATAAGTTAATAACCTGGTTGCTAAGTGATTCTGCCCCCCCCCCCCGTTAACTTTGCTTGTGAGAAGGTCACAAAAGGGGATCACATTATCCTGGAACATTGCAGCCGTCATAAATATGAGTCGCTTGCCAAGCATCTGAATTTTGATCGCAGGGATGCTGCAAAAGTCATAACTGAAAAACAATTGTAAGTCACATTTTTCAGTGCCATTGTGATGACCTGGGGTGTGGCACAAAGGCAACACAGTCAGTTAAGCAATAAGAGTCCCTTTATTATCTCCAACTGTGCCCCCAATGACCAGGTTACCTTCTGGCTGGAAAAAAACTCTCCCAGGAACAGCCTTTGACTGCAGAAAATTAAATCCAAAATATGAGCAACACAAACTGTAACTTAAAGCCCAAATAAGCCAAACTGAAGTAATTAGTTTGGCAGGGCAGGAGCAAGAATTTCAGACTTGAGGACTTCCGGTTTAAGCTTCTTTGGCAACAGACAGAAATCTGCGATTGTGCGCGGTTTCAATCTATGCTCGTCGCTGGAGCGACGAGCCGGCTGGTTTCAGGGCTAAGCCACCCCGTAGAGGTGGTGAAGAGGGGGGAGACTGCTAGCAGGGTCAAGGAGAGCTGCATCTCTCCTCCCCAGCTGGTCTTAATCCCTTTCCCAAAGACGGTTGTAGCGGTGGTCAGAAATGGCCACCTCAAAGAAGAACTCGACCGGAAAAGAATGTGCAGGAGGAAGATAAGAAGAGAAAGTTTTTGTTGACCTGGTTGAACTGAAAAAGCAACAACGTAAGGTACCCTGGAATTTGAATTATAAAAAATAACATTGTTCCCAAAGAAGATTTTGAAGCAACGAAGGAGAGAGAGAAGGGAAAGGATTTGGCTTTTTTTTTTCTTCCCTTCCTTATACTAACAGCTAAGAGATTTAAGTAAGAAATTGACAAAAATCCACTTTGACATCAATAGGCATTTAAGCTGAAAATAAAATGTGATGGATAATGCTGCAAGTTCATTTTTTTTTTAATATACATTAAAAACATAAAAAAAGAAAAAATATTACTCAACAACAGCAATTTGTAGTGATTTTCTTATGACAATACATGCATTATTTATAAATATTAAATTATGCATAATTACATTCTTATTTTATCTATTACTTATGGTTAATAACTATCCATCTTTGATCTATCTCTGTTCTATCCAGTTATACCATTGTTCCCACACCTTATAAAATATCGATGTCTCTTTATCTTTTAAACTCAACTTTAATTTGTCCATTTCTGCACAGTTCATAATTTTTTGTATAACATGACTGTTTCCAACATTGGACAAAGGCAATCCTGGCATTAGTTAATATGTGTAATAGTACTCTTTACATATTTTTTTAATAGGAAGAGTTCTGGTTCTAGATCTAATTGTTCACTAGTAATTTCCTGTAGCCAATCTTTGATTTTAAGCCAATATTTTCGAGCCTTTAAGCAGGATCACCACATATAGTAGTATGCTCCCTCTTTTTTTTTTTTTACATTTCCAGCATACTGCAAGTTCATTTTCTATATGCTATATATTAACTAACCATGTTCACCATTTTGCAGTTCATTATTTACTTTCTGTTCATCATTTAATTGTTTCATTTCTTTGTGCTATTTTTTTTCTTATATTTTGTTTCCTATATTTGGTGAGACATCTTCATGTGTGGTCCACCTGATAAGGCCTGGAGGTTTTCAAGAAAAGATTGCATAACCACTTGTCTGGAATGGTATAGGGCAAGGGTGTCTAACTCAAGGCCCAGGAGCCAAATCTGATCCATGGGGTGCTTAGATTTGGCTTGTGTGGACATCCTGGAAAGAGCAAAGAACCAGCCCTCAGTGCCTCTGCCAGAAAAAATAGAGCTCGCAAGGGCCACACCCGGCCTCCTGTGTTCCGTTTTTGCTGGCAGAGGGTTGCAGGAGGCCATCCCAACTGAAAACGGAGATCGGGAGTCCATTTTCACTGGCAGAGCGCTCGGGCCACCACAGGTGCCCTCCGACATGAGTGACATCATGCTGGCCACAACCATCCTGGCCTCCCAAGGTCAAACACAACCCTGATGCAGTCCTCAATGAAATCGAGTTTGATACTCCTAGTATAGAGTCTCCTATTGAGCAGAGGGTTGGACTAGAAAACCTCGAAGTTCCCTTCCAATCATGTTATTTTGTTTGGGTATATCATCCAGAGTTATGTTGTTTGAGTTGGGCAGCCATATACAGTAAATGTTATAAATAAATACACAGTTCAGAAGTGGAAGACAATGTAAATGAATAGGGTGGATTCTTAAAATCAAAATAATAAGAAGGTGAATATAGTTTTCTACCAGATGCTAACCTCCTATTTTCACTTTCAGTTTGAAAACTAAAAGGCATTCTCAAACCGGATTTCACTTTCAGCCTGATCATTTTTAAAGCCCTTACTTGAAATGAATATTCTGAATTTCTGAGCCACTCTTGAGCTTAATAATAGAGTCGCTGAGCAAGAGCAGGGACATAAGATAAAAGCAGAAATTAAAAGCTTTTCCTTGCTTCAGTGAACTGCATTTACTGACGTTCTGCAGAGTTTTTCCAAGGGGACATATCCATGAGGACTAAGACATCCTTTAAGATTCTGATGCCAGGAAAAACAATTAGTTTCTGTAATGCTGGGGCAGTGCTGTTTTGCATGGCACGAGGCTGAATGTTATGCTGACTGGTTGAAACTGGAAACTGATTTAGCATATTATATCATCCTCTTTTTTTTTGTTTTTGTTTGCTATTGCATTTCACATGCAAGTTTTTTGTTTTTGTTTTTTTGCTTTTGACTTTGAGGTGTGAGGGGAGAAGACTCTAATCACATGGCCTTCTGCAGATGCTCCATTTGCATTTCTATTAATCTTGAGCCTCCTGGAGACACTTGAGCACAGGCACAGCATGCCTTGTGTTTCAACTTGTGAGAATCTATACCACTGCTTAATAAGTTAATACATATTTATAGCCTCTTTCAGACAGCCCACTAGGAGGCAGAAGCAGAGGGAAATGTTTGTGCAGAGGCAATGGAAAGAAGCAGGTTATAAAGAGCCCGGTGCATTGTTGTTAAGCCATGCTCATTCAGGTATGTTGCCTATATTTCATAAAGAAGAGATCTTCTGTCCTTCCATGGTCTGAATTCTTTGAATTCATGGCTTCCCTGTCACTCCAGCACTCTAATTGGAGAAACTGCATCAATACGGTTTTTATTTCATCAGTCTATTAGAACTGTAAATAGCTTTGATTCAATATTTTGGTTTAAAGTCAGTTGAATTGAATCTAAAAAAGTGAACCACTTTTTTGAAACAAATTGAGAAATATACTTGAGTTATGGAATGGTAGTGTCCAAATTCCATTCCTTTATCCATGTTTGGAATATGTTTCCCATCCAAACATATTCAGTTCAATAAATCAGATAATATAAATGATCCAAATCAAAATACAATTCAAACTGATGAAAATTATCTTTAGCTCTTTAATATTGCCTGTTCTGCTTATGTCATACAATAATCTACCAAACTTGCAAAAATCTACAAATAAAAAGTTACTCTAAATAAAATGTATCTTTTAAAATTATATAAGGGCAGAAAAATGCTTTGTGTGTTAGACTATAATTAAGATAGTCAATTGAAATATGGTAGAAAACTATTTACTTTAAGCCAATAACCTGGCACTGACAGAGCTACTGTAGGTCAGTGGTGGCGAACCTACGGCACGCATGCCACAGGTGGCATGCAAATCCCTCTTTGTTGGCACGCGTGCTGTCACCCCAGTTCAGCTCCACCACATGTGTGCGCATGCTTCCCACCAGCCAGTTGGCCTTTGGGTCTCTGCCGCACATGTGTGGGGCACGTGCATGCACAGGACACAAGTGTGGGGGCAGGGCACATACACAGGGGTGCCTTGCATTTGGGGTATATGCCCACACATGCTCAGTGACCAAAAGGTTCGCCATCCCTGAGCTAGGTCAATCCATTTTCAGGCTAAATTGGTCTGGATCATCCCCATTAAATCTTTAATTTTATGCAATTTAGTAAAAAAAAATGTTTTGCTGAGGATTTGCTCCTATATCAGCACAGTTATGATGATGATGATTAAAACTACTTATATTTATTTGAAACTTGAAGAGCTATGGGGGATGGGAAACATAGGGAAAATATCCTGCCCCCAAATAGCAATGAATTCTAATATTTCAGGATATTCTGTGTGCTTCCCACCCATCCCTTTGGTTTATTCTATAACATATATTGCTCCACTGGGATGTCAGTCAAATGGCTATTACAAAACTATCAGAAAATACTGTGGACTATGTTGTGAAGAATGGAACACTCTTAGCATATTGCAGAGTCAGTTTCTAGTGGGACTATCCTCTGATGCAAGAATCAGAATCTGCCTGTCATGGACATATCCTGCATTTGGAAACACACTACTGTAAGACAATTGCCCTGAAAACTGTATAATTTATTCTGAGCTCTCATCTCTTAATAAAACCAATTCATCTAGCTGCTTCCAAAACTAACATGGAACATGGAGTTCAGAAGAAAGAACAAAGGAAATAAACCATCAGTACAGTGAAGCAGACTGCAAATACACACGTAAATTTTACCATTTCATTTGTTGTTGGGAGAAATTCTTATCATCTAGATTAGAGTTTGCAAACTTTTTAGACTATAGTAAGAAATCATGTGACCTTGGCATAATTCCATGTATCAATATAGTTCATAGTTAGAAAGACTGTACTTTATGAAGCCACAAATAGTACCTTTTTTAAGTTCTATTTAATTTGCCTCTTATCATACACAGCATTGGCAATGTACAGAACTTTATCTATGACTGATAAAGTGATTCTTGATAAGAAAAAATTTCTTCTTCTATAAGATTATGCTTTATTAGTATACTTACCTGTAATACTTTATAATTCTATTCATTAGTTCTCCATATCCATTCAACTGCTTAAATTTTATTTTGATTACTGTTTTTTCTTAATAACAAAGAAAAAACCTGCACATTTTCAATACCTTTGAACGTAAAGATGCTTACGGTTATTTCTCTTTTCTACTTTGTATTAATAGTGCAGACCAATTTTATTAATTTACACTAAATTAATTTAACACCAAAGAAATAGGCCATAAATGCATAATGTATATCATTTAACAGTTTAGAGCAACCAGATAATTGCATCCTCTTTAGAAGTGCCTGTTTCATTCTTTTCAAATGCAACAGAAGAATAAATGTTATATATATATGCTCCTTATAATAGAAGAATGAATTTCCTAGGCATCTTGCTAGTAAATGACAAAGAAGTGAACAAGTTTAATAATCTTCAATTTAGTTACTTTTCTTGGCATATAATGATACATACATTGTGAGATCTATGTCCAGAGTACATGAAGAAGCACCCACAAGTACTGAAAATTTAATTAAAAGTCAGAAAGCCACTGCAATGAAGACTCAGCAGAAAGCCATTTATTTTTAAAATCTAATATATTCTTCATGACTAAAGGCTACGGCACACGCTGACTTACACATTTAGCTGTAACTGATTTAAGGTACTTGGTGGGGTGTTTTGCTCACAGGGTGGTGCTCAATTTGCAATGGAGAAAATTGGCAGAAATTTAATTTAGTGATTTTTTTTAACTCTGCAAAAAGGAGAGAAAGAAAGATAGAAGGAAAGAGAAGAAAAGAGAGAAAAATCCTCATTAAAACCTTACAATAAGCTTTGCGCTTTTTTCATCATTAACTAGCCTAACCGCAGGTAAAAAGATACAATTATGGATTTATATAAATCCTATTGTCAATTTACAGCTCTAAGTCTGGTGGGTTATCTCATTTTAAATAGGTTATTTTTTCCCCTTAACCTTTCTTGGTTTTAATGAGGATTCAGTTTGTCAGTGTCTCAGAATCTGTTTGCAGGAAAGTTTGTCACAAATTGCCAGGGTTTGGTAGGACTAAGGACGGAAAAATGTCTTATGTTAAATTAATGCTCAAGTGATAAGGATAAGTTAGAATTTAACAATGGAATTTAGCATTTTCATATCAGATGTTCTATTTAGAAAGCTCTGTATTCTATGTGCCTAACCTCACAATTTATTGTAATTGTGATTTTCATGATCCTATGTGCATTTGCAATGCTGGCTTCAGCCGAGGCCTTCAGTCTTGGTTCTATGAGTATATTTTTAATTTAAGAAAACAAAAGGCCCTTTGCTTCAATCCTACAACATGGATCTGTCAGGATTACTATAAATGTAACAAGCAATAGCTACCACTTGTCAAATGCTATATAGATTTTCAGTTGACAGAGTGTGTGAATAAACCACGTAGAGGACGGGATACATAATAGACTATACTGTAGTATCAACTAAAATAGTTCTGGGGCTTGAGAAAAGAAAACAAGCAGGAAATAGTAATGTAAGAATATTACTGACATGTTTTATGATATCATGTCAAAACTGATAAGGTATTTATTTGTAATCGGGTATTATGACATTTCCAGATGTAGCTGAAGAACTGTTTTTTTCGGGGGGAGAGTAGAAGAAGAGAAGGAGGCAAAGGAATTTTGTTTAGTATATGAATGCAACTGTGCAGGTTAATATGAATGTGTGATCATGGGACTCACTGTTCTGTACCCAAATATGTATGCAGAGATTAAGTAGTTTTTTAGGCAATTGTCTTGATTGTACGTTACACTATGATACGGACACTTCAGGCAAACATACACATTATTGTTTTTCCCAACCTGAATCAACTCTCGCAAAGTTTCAACAACTGCATGCATGATTCTACAAACGGTCATACATTCCTTTACTGATAAACTCAGGTGAAATGCAGATGAAGAAAAAAGAGAAAGAATGGATGTGAACCTGTAACTGATAACAGAAAGTACAGAGATGTGTGTGCATAGAGAGCTAATGATCTGAGGGTGAGGGAGGAGATTTGTGAGTGGGTTTAGTGGCAAAAGGGAAAGGGTAGATTGAAAGTTCATTTAGCAGGTATGTTTTGACTAATGAATTGTGAGAAAATTGATTAGTGGATGATCTTCTATTCTAATGAGATTTGGAGGCAAGACTAATCTCAAGGATCCTTATATTCTGTTATTCTTAAATCATAAGGATTTATGTGAACACAGTGTAAGTATATTTAGAAGCAAAGCTTCCTAAGAAAGTTGTAGTGGATGGCAGTATATGAGTTCTGTTGCCCTACATTGTAATACCGGTAAATGATTAGGCCTGGTGTGTTTATTCAGATGTGTCCAGTGAATTATTTCCCATGTTAATTAGACAAAGAAGAACAGACAATGCTAGTTATCATTTTAGAAATAAATGGATGCAGAAATTAGGGAGGGACAAGAAATCCTTTGGCACAGTATTATCCTGTGGGAAAGATTCTGATAGGAAATTGTCTGGTGCCTTAAATCCTGAAAATCATAGGTGGTATTCAGTAGGTTCTGACAAGTTCTGGAAAACCGGTAGTGGAAATTTTGAGTAGTTCAGAGAACCAGTCATAACCTTCCCCCAGGAGTGGGGAGTGAATGGAGATTTTACAGTATCCTTTTCCTGGAGTTGGATGGGAATGGAGATTTTACAGTATCCTTCCCCTGTCACGGCCACCAAGCCACGGCCACAGAACCGGTAGTAAAAATTTTTGAATCCCACCACTACTGAAAATGTGACATTATAGGTCTGTTCTGTTGATTTATAAACCTTATATCACACACTTTCATGCAATTCTAATTTGAGGCAATGTATTAATTTCAGATATGATGTGAAGAAATTAATTGTCTTGTCTTCTGTGAAATGATATTTTTGCCATACTATGAGAGGCAAATTATCAGGCACGAAAGACAAGGTCCACACATGAAGGTCCAATGAAATGATTTATTGCTAAAACTCCTATGCACAGGAAACTTTTCAACTAACAATTAATACCTGCTTGGAGTTAGATAAGGGTAAACAGTATTCAAGGGTGATTGAGTTTAGTCTATTTGTGGCAGATTGTGGGGATTCTAGGCTGATCCCTCTTTTAACGCCGCCCACAGGTTTTGCTGTTGCTTCTGCTACCCAAATATGTGATTTGATATTTTAGGTTCAAGCTTCTGGCTAGTATTCTGTTTAAGGGGCAGATTATATTTCTCTTTTCATTCATTTATCTGTCATGCCTTCCATTTAGCGCTGAGTCCAAGAAATGTTAAGTCAGCCAATAGGGCCAAATAATTTTAGGATACTTGGTCCAAGACTTATTTTATATAAAAAATATCCTCTAGATACATGGAAATAAAAAAGGAAAAAATAAAAACTAATCTTTTAATCAGTTCAGATTTTGGGGGGATTTGGAACTTTCCCCTGTTATTTAGTTTATAAAATAATAATTATTCTTAACTTTGCTACTGTATAAAAATAAGAGGAATAATTTCAAATTCTGTTGTACCATGTTCCCATGGACCATATGTTCTTCAGAAGATTGTTTTATAATTACTGTATCTAAGACAGATTTTGTGGATAACCATAGATTTAGATTTCTTTCTTTTCAATATGATTCACTACTCTTGCAATTTTATTTAAAAAAGGATATTTGCATATTAGTGCAGCAGGATCACTTTCACTACCCAGCTATTTTAAAATGTTCCCTGCTTTCTCTAAAATCTTATGTGTGAATGAACTCATAAAGTCATCTGCTGGATGATGAGTTAATTACATGCCAAAATTAACCTTTGTTAGGCACAGAAACAGGACCGCTTTTTTAATCTTTGCTGCCAAGGTCTGTGTTAAAGATTCTTAATTAACTTGGTTGAAAATCAATAATTTTTATGACTTCATATATGAACCAAGAAGTGATGTGTATCATTAAAAGTGTACTATAATTATAACCTTAAGATGAAACTGCAAGGGAATTTCTACCGAGAGTTTAAGGAAAATCTTCAATAGCCAAAGGGCCAAGGTGGAGACCTCAAAACAGACATGGTAGACAGCTCATTAGCCCTGATGCTCAGGGAGAGGTCAAACTAGGAAAACTTACTATAAGGTTTTAGTATGTTTTGCAAAATTCTTCATTGTTATATCACTGTCAGCCTGTAGCAATATTGTTTTCTTTACGCTCAGATTACAAAAGTTATAACATACAGTTGCAAATTATCAATATAGCTCAAATAGACCTAGACTACGGTATCTCCTCTTATGCAGTGGAGTGTTCCTCGCTTTCTTCAACCCCACATAAACATACACCCCAAGTCTGTTCTGAAGGACACACATGCATTCACACAGAGAGAAAGGCACAGACAAAAAAAATCATTGGTTCCAGGTTTTTCTTCATTATTAGTGGACCAACATTAAGTGGCATATAGTAAACTTGAAAGTAAAATTAAGATGCCAGATGTTTAAGATTAGCCATAAATACACTAGATGCAGGAAGCCTTGGCTTTACTTCCTGGCATCTCCACATACAGTTGGAAAATTTGTTAGAAATAGAAAAGAAAAATTGCCAATCAATTATATAAAATAGATCAATATGAGACAAAATAGATTAATGGTTTGAATCAACATAAGATATAAAAGATAGCATGTATCAATTTACTTCCAAAATATTCAGAATCTGGGTATTCTGAATATCAAATATAACAGTCTCAGTTTTTTACTGAGATCATAATCCTATGGTCTATCCAAAATGAAGTAAAACAATTCCCACAATATTTCACCCTTACCCCTGCTAAAGGTCTAATACAATCAAAGACCAAAAATTCTGGTTTGCATTAATGGTTGTTTTATTATTAACTGAGTCATTAAAAAACTGATTTGGGTAAGAAACGTGAAAAGGGTAAAAGATGCCATATGACAGGATCTTTTCTTCCTTCATGTTATATTTTTATTTATTTATTTTTTGTACAAGTGCTCAACTATTAAAAAAAAACCAGCCTCGGTAACTTTCCAAAAGTTGCACAATTATAGCTTACTTCTCTCTGAGTGGTAAATCAGTGCATTAACTATCTTGAGTAACTTTGAGAGAACTAGAGACAGTCAAAGGGCATGAAAAGCTTCCAGATTCAAGTACTGAAACTCTATGACTGTATCTCATCAAAGCAAGCATCTCTCAAATATGCTCACATGTGAAATCTATATTGTCTTTTTCTCTTCAGCAACTGTGTCACATCAGCTTCCACTGATGTAACCCTAGAGCATCTGCCGACACATTTGCCAAAGACAACAGGAGGGAAGAATTTGAAAGGGTTAGCCCTGTAGCTGTACCTACATCATTATACAGATACAAAGAGAGGACAAATGCAGGATAGGTTTGTAAAGAAACTGAAGTGAAAAGGAGATAGATTGTGTACGACCTCAAATCACATGTCATTACTTTCCAAGGTAACATTTACTGAATGCTTCCTTCAGGCGGTTCTTGTTTTTTGTATTATCGAAAAAAGTTGAAGTTTGAATTGAATGTTGCATTTTAAATGGCCATATCTTCAACTGTTGGCAAGACAATCACATCACGATATCCCACAATGACCAGTGAAGTGGTTTTATATATGAAATGAGAGAGGAAGGACATTCCTGACCCCTAATTTTTTTCCTCATGAGCTTAGGGTGGAGGTATTACAGACAGCACCATATAAAATCATGGTGGCTATACTATCCTAAAAATAGCTAGAGGCATGCACAGGATCCAATTTTTTTCTCCTTTGATCCCCTGAACTCTCCTTTGAGGTTGCCTCTAAGACAGGGGTGTCAAACTCACGTCATCATGTGGCATAATATGGCGTATTGGGACTTTTCCCCCTTCACTAAAGAGGGCGTGGGCGTGGCCAGTGCATGACACATCCAGCCCACGGATCAGGAGTCTCTAAGACTAGCACTTCAGGATCTGGGCAAGGCTCTTCTTGGTACAGATTCTGACAGAATCAAACCAGATGGGATCCTCATGAGCTATCAACTGCAAACAGCCAGAGCCACTCATGGATAAACCCAAGTAAATATTTTATTATTGATCACCAATACTATAAGAATCTCATCAGATTGTCTGTGTTCCCTTGGGGAGCAGCAGATATAGACCTAAGTTTTTGATCTTAGATATTTATTTCCCTGAATGGATTCTAAGCCGGAATACCTCTTTATTTTCTGTAGTTGGGGTCTTTTCTCTTCAGCCAGTACTTCCATCACATGAGCAGTTGATAGAGACAGATTATTTTCTGCCATTGTTCCCTTGCAGTTGATCTTTGGGGACATGCTTCTCCAACCCAGGAATGGGACCCCCAATGACTGCACACCTGCTATGCTAGTTACAGGACCTCATGTTCCTGCAGTTCATGGAAGGTTAATTTATAATTTATTTATTGATCAAATTTACATAGCCATCTATCTCATGGAAAATGACTCTGGGTGATGCACAATGATACAATAATAAAACAATGTGTATGTATATAAAATTATCATTGACAAATCCTTTATATAATTATTATTTTAAAAGCATTTAAAACTATAAAAGCAGAATTAAAACAGGAAAAGAGAATAATAGACAGAAAAATATGAATATTATCAGAACAACTTCATGAATTCACTTGTCCACTGGGATCCTCAGGCCTGTTGGCATAACCAGATCTTGAGAGGCTTTCAAAAGTTCAGGAGTAATGAGGTTGACCTCATCTCTGTGGGGAGAAGATTCTTCAATGCGGGTGCCACAGCAGAAAAGACCCACCGCCTAGCACTCACCAAATGTAGCTCCCTAGACAACAAAACCCATAAAAAATCTATTATGTTGGATCTGGTGGGATGGGCAAATGAAATTGGGAAGAGGTAGTCCTGTGGATCCTCCCTATGTACATTTTTTATAACAATGCGTAACTCTCGGATGCTAGACACTTTGAGCCCCCAAAGTCCTGGAACCTCCAAGATCACAGCCCTGAAATTCAATGGTATCATTTTCAGCTGATCTTCTGCAAAATACCAAACATGAGGAGGGAAAAGAACCAAAGATTCCAGATCTGTCTCTTCTGATGACTCTGTTAACAGCCATAGTCCCAAAGCTAACCACGAAAAAAAAGCTTGTTGATTTCTGCATTATTACAGTCTAATGGCCAACAGCATTTTTAGAACAGAATTTTTATTACAGTCACAGATCAGAATTACAGAGAGAAGCATACTAAAAAAAAAATAAAGCATTTCATCTTGCAAGCTAGTTCAATAGCTGCCAATGGGTACAGAATGCCTATAAAATTATTCTTCTGTCTATTGTATATGTACATTACTTTTAGTTTCTTCTTTTTTGCTTCATCAACATTAACAATGGGGGAGTAGCAAAAAAGAGAAGAAAATACTCTATCAGTCACCTTTTATTCTTTTTTTTAAATTAAAACGACAAGTGTTATTGTTTAAAATAGATGGCACATAGAAGTTTTTAATTGTCCTAGAAGACTGATTTTTTTAAAAAAAATCAATAGTTTCTCCAGCCTGCTGTCTCCCAACTATGTTGGAAAGTCACTCCCAAAATTCCCAGTCAATATGGTCTGCCTGGGAATTTTAGTTCTACAAAAGAAATTAGAATTATATTACTACAGGGGTCCCCAATCTTTGTGGTTTAGTAGCCCTGCTGGGGGGAGAAGGGAACTGGGCCATGTGAGTGGCAGGCCAGCAGGCACACATGCAGCTCAATTTGCATGAGTGGCAAGCTAGTGCACACACACATAATTCTCCCCCCCAGCCTGCCACTCACATGTATGGCCCAATTCTGAATAGGCCACAGCCTGGTAGTAGGGCACGGCCCAGAGGTTGGATTGCACCCATTATCTATTCAGAATTGGCCACATGAATGGCTGGCTGGAGCACATGAGTACAGCTCAACTAGAGGTTGGGGTCCCCTTGTTTACTCTATGGAAACTAATGACCCTGAGCAAAAAAAGTCAACAGAGATACTACTATTGGGTGGTGCATAGTAAATCAGTCTGTCTGTCTGTCTGCCTATTCTCTCTCTCTCTCCATCCATCCATCCATCCATCCATCCATCCATCCATCTATCTAATTGTGTTTCACACATTGGTACAAGTTTCTAAATCTCCTAAAATGTTTCCAAAGCTACTCTTGAGCATTATGATCCTAATAATACTTTGGGTTATCAGATCCATAATTTTTGCAAATTTTTTTATTTTTCTCTGTCTTTTTTGTAATCTGAATTCACAATTTTGCTACAGCCACTGATTTAACAGTCAACCATCTTGCTTTTCTCTTTGCATAATCTATATCAGGAGTGTCGAACTGGTGGCCCATGGGCCAGATACATCATGCGCAGGCCATGCCCACCCCAGTTCTGTGAAGGGAAAAAATGTCACGAAACATCACATAATGGCAATGTGATGCCACAAGTTTGACATCCATGGTCTCTCTCTCTCTCTCTCTCTCTCTCTTTTTCTCTCTCTACTTACCTACCTAAAAGGAAGAAAAATATTGCCTATAGAATGGATTCCCCAGAAACTGAGGAGCAGAGAGCCCAGAAATGCATGTGTCTTGCTACCTTACTAATAGAACCAAGTGATATATACAGATCTTAGAGAAGTTAAGAATTAAGTAAGGCAAAAGTGGTGAGTATAGAAATGCCAAGGGCAAGAAACACAGATTTGTGATAGTGCCAGATTTGAAAAAGCAGGCAATCCTATAATTGAAAGAGACAGGCAATCAATCAATCAATCTGAACCTTCCAAATTCAAACATGGGGATTGTCAATAATGCAGAGAAAGTCAACTTTTTGAAATCCTACAAACTTGTTTGTCAGCCAAACAGATGGACCAAATATATCATTCTATATATGAATTTCCTCTGCTTTAAAGTTTGTGATATACAGTACATGAAATCAATTATTCTGATTTCATGGGATAAAGGATCTGAAATCTTACTTACTAGCTAGTATAAAGCTCATATAACATTCCACAGTTTTCTAAATGACTAGCGTTAAGTGTGATTGTGTTTTATTATGCTAAAATGAGGACAACTACCAAATGAAATTCGGGGGTAATTATTTTTACTCTTTGTATATTGATTTTGTTTATTTTTTGTTAGCTGCCTAGTCGTTGATAGTGAATGGGTGGCCATATAGATATTCTAAATAAATAAATGGACTTACATCACAATAGAAGTGCAATGAAGATCCTCTCCATCCATAAAAATAGCTGTTTGCTTCAGGTGAAGTTGTCAGAGCTCCAACATACACCCCCATCCAAATCATCTCTCAGAGTAAAAAAGATTGATTTATTGGGGGTTGACATGTCGGTGTTTCCTGGTTGCAGCCAACTCTGAAACATCATTCATTTCATCCTTGACCCTGGTCTTCCCCACCATTCCCTGGATGTATATTCTCCAATGAGACACATCCATAGCCAAGAGTCATCAAATATGCTCTCCAGTAATTACCTTGCGCGCCAACAGTGCCAACAGCTTCGGCTGCCAAGGTGATTATCTGAGACATTTAAGGAATGCATTGCTTTCCCCTACTCCCTTTCTGCTTGCAACTAAAAAGACCAAAGGAGTATTTTTTAGTTGACACAAGTGATGGTAAAATATCAAGAAATGATAAAAAGTTATTATTGTCTACCAATCACATCTTGCTATCTCCATGTGACTAGTTTCTGCAACTCACTTGAGATCTCCTTGGATCACATTAAATCAGACTTGGCTAAGCACCAAAGGATTTCAGGTTCTAGGTGATTTTGAAGTAACTAGTTAGAACCGTTAGAATGAATATGGCAATTAATGCTAAGCATGCAAGGATACATGAAGAATAACCTAGTGAACCTGGGCTCTTGGTCAACTGATGATAATAAGTACTCCTCGACTTACAATCATTCAAATAGCAACTGTTTGAAGTTATGACTGAACTGAAAAAAGTGACTTACGACCAATCCTCACATACATGATCGTTGCAGCACCCTCATGATTACGTGATCAAAATTTGGTTGCCAGGCAATTGGCATACATTTACAATGGCTGCAACATCCAGCAGCTACATGATTGACACTTATAAGGGCCAATCAAGGGGGATTGCTATTTATGAGGGCCCAAGGGGGATCCCAACCAGCAAAGTCAATTGTGGAGACTGGATTTGCTTAATATCTCTGGTTATTTGCTTTAATGACCAAAGCAAAAAGGTTATAAAATTGAGATCAACTCACATTGCTTAGTCATGGAAGTCTAGTCCCAATTCTGGTCATAAATAAAGGACTATCTATATGAACTTTGTTTATTATTTTGCTAACATGTCTGGAAAACTTTGAGAAAGTTGAGAAAGGTGAAAAGAAGAAAGTAAGGTAGATGTGAGACTCATTGAAATGGCCAATGGGTCTGAACCAAATAATTGCAAAATAATAACATGTTCAACTTTAGAGAAGATTCATTGCTCTACCCTGAAACAGATGGTGCTTATGGGTAAAGAAGAAATGGAATGGTGGTAGTATTGAATATATGTTCTTTAGATTACAGCAGAACCCCCTTGCTTTGATGTTAAAAAAGAAGCATCTGCTTCTCCAGTTGGAAATATTCATAAAAATATCTCATCTCCTGTCAGGCCACTGACTCTTCCACCATTCAGTGGATGGAGGGCAGTGGGGTATTCCCCTAAATGATCCTTAAATGCAGGGCAGAGCTGGCTAAGAAAAGAAGTCAAGGAGGGATTCACCCACGCATTTCAGCTACAGTTAGATCCCTTTTTATTTCCACATATCCATTTGACAAGCATTTCACCTACTGTTCCTTATTGTGGAGTGGGACAACTTGCCATGGCCGAGTCAGAGTGGGACAACACACCATGGCCAACTTGCCATGGGACAATTCAATAATTCAATTTAATTTTTTAAAATAATTACAAAATATTTAATTTTTGCCATTCACATTTCATTCTGACCCTCCTATTGCATCCTTTCTTTAATGATTCTATTCCACCATTTCTTTGATATTAGTGTAATTCTTCAAGTTGGCCATGGCAAGTTGTTCTTTATTGTGTTGATTCCTATACATAACATAAAATACATAAAAAGTGTTAACATGTTAGCAATGCAGGATCTTGAATTATCTGTAGGCTTTAATTGTCCTCCACCTCAGTTCTGAACCTAAAAAGCAAAACTATAAATAGATAGAGATAAGGTCATTGATGTGACATTTAGATTCTGGTATTAGTCATATTAAAATGACCTAAATATTCTTCTCTTTTTTAAATCACCCAACATAAAATAATCAGTTATTACCAAAACTTTAAAAAGCCTTGGAAATGCTACAAGTTTTGTGAGTTTTGATTTTATGGTTCCCTGGGCTTTTATTTCACTGGAAGGTTGCTTGAAGGAAAACAAGTCAAGACATCACAAAACCAAACTTCTACATTTCAAAGACATGGTTAATATTCTATTACATATATCATGGTTTTCTCAGCAATAAGCCATGGTACCATCTTCTTTCAAAGAAAAAAAATCCTTTGTACATGAGGAAAGGTGGCAGCCAAGTAGTGTAAGATCCAACATCATCATTATTTAATAATGATGTGGTTGCTATAAATATTCAGAGGCTTTTCTAACATTCAGTACGTATTGGACATTTGACATTATATTGGAAATGCACGGCAGATTTGGAATTGGTCCCAGATTAGGTGACGCCCACTAAAAACACAAATCCACAAATTAAAACATACAAAAACACAAGTGGGGCTATTAGAGATCCTTTTAAATGGATAAACGAGCAGTAAATCGAGAAGCGCTCTAGTAAAAAAACTTTTAATTTTATTAATTGGAGAAAGATCATGCAAGGCCAATTTTATCCAGTGTTAAAGATGTCTTCAAATTTCAGAGGTAGGCCAAGCTCTAGCTAGAATTGCTTTGACAGATTTTTGAAGAAATGTCCAGTATCTCTTAAAAACCATTTGGATTCATTAGGGACCAGAACCAGACCAAACTGATAAAAGAGAGATCTAAGGAGTCCATAGTACACATAAAGTGATCCAATCACAGCAAAGGTCAAATTCATGTTTACCCATATGCAGTTCTATTCTGTTCCAAAGTAAAGATCAGATCAAGTAGATCTGACAGATCCATTGTTGCCACAGTGGCCATGAAATCACAATCAAGATGGCTTCTCTGAGGAACTTCATGTAAACATTAATTAGAATGATGGAGACAACAAAGCTTGCAACAAGCCATGGTGGGCTTGAACATATCTTCCAGCAACTACCAATTAGATTTGTCCACTAAGGAACAAGTAGAAACATTATAAATATGTGTTTCAGTCTATGGTTGCCAAAGCAAAACCTGATAAAAGATCCAGTAAGACAAGAATGGTTGTGTTCTCTCTATTCAAATCCTACCACAAATAATCTCTGAGAGAACCAGTGAGAACTGGCCTAGGCAACCAAGGCTCAAGACAATTTGTATCCTCCAAAGCAGCAGACATTAGGTTATTATAGATTTAATTTTGTTGGAGATGTAATAAGAGAAATGCTTCTTTAAAATACATGTTTTTACAATATCCTATAATTACTATTATACTATTACTTATAATTACTACATTTAAGGAGAAAAGTGGTGGGCCAAATAAATATGATCGGGTGACAAAGGCTAACATTTTCGGAGAATAATATTCTTTTGAATTGCATATTCAGAATGTGAAATTTAAAAACTGAATAACATAAATGGCTTCTATATGCACTTTCTATGACTAAAAAATTGATACTGCAGCATTGGCAAGATAAACCTATGGCCTTGTTTATTCAGTGGACTGAATACTTCTTATACTTGTCACCTATGAGCAGATTGCCTATCAACGTAGACTTTGTATAGATAAATATAATCAAATATGAATTTCATTTATACAAAATACAGTAGGTTAAAACAATGCACAATAATGATATAAATGTATTTTATTAAAAATATTATGCAAATAAATATACAGGTATGTGTATTTATATGTATGTATGTATGAATAGGTATATACATACATACATACATACATATGAAAATATGCTTAGCTATGAAACTGTGTGGTCAGGCTTAGTTTTGGGGGAGGAAAATAAGGAGAAAAATTGTGCCTCTGCCTACCAGCAACCATTGGTATTCATCTGGCTAGCGCTAGTGTGTGAGAGAGTTGAGGGCTGCTTGGAAATTGAAAAAGTATTTGCTGTGTGAGCAAGAAGGAGACAGCAAGGAGCCTGGGTGAGGATTAGCTCAACTATTCTGTACTAAAACTGCTTGGTGCTGTGAAACTAAAACTGAAACTGAAACTCCTCTCCTCTGCTTGTGTTTTGCATTTGGAACAGATTTCTTTTCAGGTGGGAAGGGGAACTCCTTAGCATCAGAGGTAGAACAGATTCCTTTTCAGGTGGGGAGGGAGAATAGAACTCCTTAGCATCAGAGCGTGTTAATAATAATGTACGAAATACGAATGCTCTGATGGTCATTTTGAAAAATCCTTTCTTAGTGAGCACCTAGAAGCGAAGAGGAACATACGTGCCTACATATATATATATATATATATATATATATATATATATATATATATATGCTTTCGGAGATTTTCGCGGGTATTTGTATGTGGATCTTTGGTTCTTCGGGTTTTCTCCTGCGTAGAGTTGGAAATATTTTATTTCCATTTGGAAACCCGCCCTCATTAACAAAAGAGTACCTAACATAAAGGACACCAGACCCACACCCACGAGGGCCACACAAGAAACTACCACCACACTTCCACGCAGAAAGCAGACTCACACCCACACGGAAGATGAAACACGACCACGGACCAGAAGCCGTACCACAGCTGCATCACTACCTGCTTCAAACCCCCCCAACCCATACATGAAGGGAACTGATGCCCACCATGAAGATGTGGCACGACCACGAACGCGAAGCCAAACAATAGTATCACAGCTCACCAGCTCAAATCCCCCAGCAACTGAGACCAACCGGAGTACAACCAAACCCCCACAAGAACAGAACACACCCCCAGCCAATCAGAACACAGCCAACCCCCCAACCAATCAGAACACAGCCAAACCCCCAACCAATGAGAACACACCCCCACCCAATCAGAACACAGCCAAGCCCCCACCCAATCAAGTCACATCCCCACTAGTAGTTAAAAAGAAGAAGCAGCTGCAATCTCACATCACTCTGAGAAGCACAAGGCCGAAGACACAAGCCTGAAGATGATGAATGAGACTTCATCGAAACGTCACCTAGATATTTCCAACTCTACACGGGAGAAAACCCGAAGAACCAAAGATCCATATATATATATATATATATATATATATATATATATATATATATATATATATATATGGTAATTCACACACACACACACACACACACACACACAATTGTTTACTGCTGTAATAACAAAGTATAGTTTAAAAATACAACAGAAAAATACGTCTTTTAAGGCAGTGGAGCCCCAACTTTTTGGCAGCAGGAACCAGTTCTGTGGAGAGTACTTTTTTCCATAGACTGGCAAGGTGTAGACATGGATGTGTGTGCATGGATGGGCCTTCACTCACTTGTGTGGCCTGGTTCCTATCACGCTGTGGATCAATGCGAGTGTGGGCCCGAGGGTTGGGCACCTCTGTTTTAAGGATTTTTTTTTACCAATGTATGTATCTTTTTGTTTTGCTCCTTTTTTTGTTTTCTTTTATTATTTCTAAAAAGTTACCAAAGTAAATTGAGGGTGAACCTTGATCATTGCTAATAATAATGACAAGAAGCCCATAAATGCTGAAAAGCAATCGTTTATGGACTCCTTTTCGTATGTAAAGTATGAGTTCTCCTACTTTGTGATATGTTTTCTTTGAACAAAGTACTAGTTCACTGATGTAGATGTAAATGGGAAGAAAATCAGGCAGTTCCTCTAATCCAGTCTTTCTCAAACATAGCAACTTAAACTGTGTGGATTTCAGCTCTCAAAATTCTCCAGTCAGCATACTGAATATGTATGGCAGGAATAGGGAATCCATAATCCTCCACATATGACTGAACCGCATTAGCCCCAGGCAACATAGTATCTTGCTACTAACTTCTGAAGTTGCAGGTTAGGATGCATGAATTAGTCTAAACAGGGTGTGTGTTAGCCAAACATATGCTGAAGTATAAGCCTATAAATGTTTTCTATGGATTATTTTTCCTGATATGAAAAATTCAACAGTTATTACGTGTGATTTTCTCTAAAATTCAAATTTTATACATAGCTTTCTCTAATATATACTTATTCCTAACTGGTCTGGCTTTCTGGGTATTTAAAACCATGAGTCCTACCAGACAGCCAATTATAAAATTGTTAGTTTGATATATTTTATTAATTATTTATGGTTGTATGGTGTTAGAATTTCAGATGTTTTGGTGCTTCTGGTTGTTTTATTTTAAATGCTTGGTTTTGCTCCTGCATTGTCACATTTCAAGGATCTGATGATTGCAGTGATGCAAATTTGATAAATAAGTAAATAAATGAATGGCATTTCTTGATATGCACATATTTTTAATTCAGTACTCCATAAGTAATTTGCTTCTTGTGTACACAACTTTCCCAAATATATATCGTTTTCCCAACATGTTTTCCAAATTTCACTTTAGTGGCTCACACTCATTGAAAAACATTCCCAGAAGGATTTGCATTTTATTTTTATTTTTTTTATCCCTATTTGCAGGACAGCAGCATCTGGAATCTACAGGTCTCCCAAGTCTGCTTTATAATCAAACCATTGTGTTGCAATAATAGGGGAAAAGTTGCCTTCAAGTCACTTGTGTTCCTTTTATACAGTTCTCAAGAGAAACATCTTCACCAAGCAATTTAAAAAAGAAGAAAATTCTGTCAAATGTTAGCTCCTTTTATAACTATTTGACTAGCAGCTTCACTTTAGAACAAAAAGGGCTGATTAATAGATATAAGGCTGATGCTTCACTTGGCTTCCAGGCTTCTCTACAAATTAATACAATCTTTCATAGCCAACAATTAATTTTAACAACCATTTAAAAATCAATAGTAGAAAGCATTCATGTTTTATTCTTTGTCAAGGAAAGTTGTATATTCATATAGAACAATTAACTGTGCTAATTGATTTGTTTTTACTCTAACACCTCACCAGCAATTACTGCATTCCAATTTAATGTTCTATTAGCAGAATTAACAGCAAACAGAAACCAAAACTAAAACCAGCTTTTGAAAATGCGGCTGAAGTGTTCATTTTTATTAACAAGGGGTAATTGTGTCTGTTTAGTGATTTGCTCTGAGGTTTTTTTTTAAATAAGATTTTTTTTTTAAATACTGTACCATTTAAAAAGAGACTGTGAAAAGCCTAGGGAAGGATTTGAATTAAACAGTCTTTCACCCTTTTAATATCTCACAAGAGATTTTTCTGCACTGATTCATTTAATTTAGTGGGCGCAGCAGTGTGGCCCATTGATTGTGGACAAAACTTCTGAAGGGCCTGGTGTGCACCCCTGTTAAAACGTGGGAAGAGAGTAAAGTTGGCTGTGAATTAATTTGATTCTGTACATAATTCTTTTTTCAATGGGATTCTGTGTCCCATTGCAGAGGCATGAAAAAAGGAGACCCCGAGTTTGATTGCTTAATATTCATCTACATTTTCCTCTCTATGGGCACAATATGCTTGGCTTAATTAACTTTTCTCAAAGGTGAAGCAGTGCGCACCATCTGCTGTGAGACAATCACATTTGTATGCCTCTCAGAATAATCCCTTTACTTCTGAAACCGCTATCATACAGGAGCCAAATCTGAAAAACTTTCAAATGGCATTGCTTGCCATTGAAACCAATGCTGTTTCAGTCCCAGTTGGTAGCATGCTGGCATGATTTGGTCAAAGAGAGTTGGGCTCAATTTTTATTTGCTTGATTTGGTTACTTGTTTTAAAGGAGTTTGGAGGAACAGATTCTATTTTGTAACCCTCTTCCCAGTAACTATGCTGAGCACAATTCTTCAACCTCACCAGTTTAAGCATTCAACCTGCTTCCTTTAAAAACCCAGTTCAAAAGAACAGGGGGCTTAACAGGCACAATCTACCAATCACCTATCTCTTCTGCTTTGCTGTTGTGGGATATTCTTTTTTAATCAATAAATAAATAAACTGAGCTGGAAAAGGAGATTTTTTTTAAAAAAAAAAAAGTCAGACCCTTCTGCCTGTAAAGAATAATTGAGTCACTTAAAATTCCAATGTGAAATATTGAGACAAAGTATAGCCATTTAATTTTTTAATCAAGTTTCAAGGACCACACAGTGCTATCAAGGGCCTACTGAACTTGCTCTAAAGCTGGGTCATTATTTGATCTTTGTGGCTAGTAATCTGATTATCTCATTGTGGAGGTAAACTTCAGACCCAATCTTGTTAGCAGCTGGCTAGGCTGGATTACCCCAGCTACTGAGGTGGAAAATGAACTGAGCAGTCCGTCTTTGGCCTTGCTCCCTTTGAGCCTAAGGTTGGCTACTTCAGGGTGTCTACTTTTGTGTCTGAATCAGCACTTTATATTTCAATCTCTCTTTTGCAGTGCAAACATATTCTCAGGGTAATGTCATGACAGGGTTTATAATGCCCTTGAAAATCCAGCATTTTGAAACAGGTAGGAGAATGGCCTTGCGAAAACCGGACAGGGGCAGAGTTATTTAATTAAAGCCATCTGATCAAGGATGTGGGGGTCCTCTTTTAATTTTAGACGCACACTGGCTTGAGTTGCTAAAATATGCAAATGCTCTCTGGAGTTGTGTGGTCTGTCCTGAAGACACTCACAGTTTTGCTTGTGGCCGCATTACGGCTTTGACTGCTTTTACAGTGAATGCACAGCACCGTCAAAGCACAGAAATCTTGAGAAATCGCCTGAAAGAGTTCAAAGGATCCAAAAGACAAAAAAGGACTAAGCTGGGATTTTTATGTACACTGAAAAGAAGAATAAAATATAAGTTCTCTAATGCCGGCTGTTATGGCAGTGTTACCCATATCAAAGCCTGATGGGGTTACCGAGGAGTGTTGAAAGTTTTCTGGCCTGCCATATGCAAAAGAGAAATAGGAACAATTTAGGCTGGCGGTGATTTTGCTACATGAGCCATTGAATGCTCTTTTTGGACACACTATTGAGGGAACAAGGAATTCAAAGAGTTTGAACTCGAACAAGTTTTCTGCCTCAATAGGCCATAATCAGTCCCAAAGAACTGAGTACTACTGAGTGTAGTGCTCTGCTCTCTAGGATAACCAAGGTCTCTGTGTTGTTTTGTTTTGTTTTGTTTTGCCTGCTGTTATAATACACATCAAAGAAAAAGCTCTTATGTTGGCCCTTATCAATCTTGCTTACCCTAAATCTCTTTAGGACGGATTTTTTTTTGGAAAAAGTGAAGGGAACAAATTACAATGATGTGCCCTTCTCAGCTATCACTGTGGCATATTGATTAGAGTTGCTTGATATAAATGAATACATACATACATACATACATACCTACATACATACATACATACTGTACTAAGCAGGCTACTATTAAAGACACCAGAGAATCCAGCTGCAGGTTTACCCATGTATACAACAATACAAATCCAGAATCTGAACTTCTGGAAAAACATTGCAATTTTTTGACCTACAAATCACAGGGCATTTTTTTTTCCTTAGGAAACAGCTCCCTCTCGTCTCCAAAGCATTTGATACAAAGTAAGACGCAGAATTCTTTTAATAAAAAATGAGAGATAATTAAAATAACACAAGCAGTTAAATATATCAAATGCTTTCAGCTTTTACAGTTCATACAAAATAATTATTCAGCCCTCAGTTTGTGTGTTTGCAGTATCTATAGAAATCATGTAGCCACGCACAGCAACAATGAATTTTAGCAAGTATGATGCAACTTTATTAATCTTAGAAAAGTAGTAACCCATGGCAGGATGACATGTAAGGTTTTATTACAAACTCTTTCAATGGTACAAAACACCAGTTCATAGACAGATTGAATTTTTCTTTCGGAGTTAAGGAAGACTGGACATTATTACTTTCATAAAACTATAATATTGATAATTATAAATTCCTCTACTTGATCTGCCTGACATGTTTCTTATGTAAATTTAATGATCTCCATGGGCTTTATGTAATTTCACCATTTACAAAATTTGGAATTTCTAAAAAAAATAAATAATGATGATTTATCTCTTTCTCTGAACTTTTCCAATTTCTGAATTTCTTCTTAAGTGTGTTGCTCAGAACTAGACAGAGTTCTTAAAGTGGTATCTAATGATTATTTCCTGTAACTTGGATACTCTTTATCTTGATTTAACCTAAAATTGAATTTGCATTATTTGCAGCCGTATCACTTTGCTTTTCATATTCAGTTAATAATCAGCTGCTGGTTCAATATATTTTTGCAATGTGCTGCATTCCGTATTCCATGTACGTTTGGTTTCACTTTGCTAAGTAAAAAAAGATGTATTTTTTTTCTATTAAATTTAAAAATATTTTCTTCTAACCCCGTAATTTTTTATTGTTTCTCTCTTCTAGAGCTCAATTTTCTGGCACCTGCAAATTGGATAAGCATTCTTTCAATGTTCATCCAAGTCATTAATAAAAATGCTGAATAATAGGAGGCAGAGGATTGAACTTTGTAGGACCCCATTTTATATGTAACCCCAGTTTAATGAAAATTATTTACAAGTATAATTGAAGTATGCTTTTTTAGCCAGTTACATATTCACTTAATTCTCATTCATTTCAGCCCATACTTATTGTAGCAATTTTACTAATTAGAATGTCATGAGATACTTTGTCAAATGTATCACTGGACTCATTGAATGTTGAATCTATTATATTCCCCCAGTCTATTAAAGAAATTATTTATTTTAAAAAATGAAATAAACTTTATAAAGTAATATTCTATATCCGGAAGATATAGAATACTTACTTCTTCCGTCTCCAACAAATTGCCTTCACAAAGCTTTTGGATCATCCTTGAAACAGTCAGGATACATGAGAAAAAATGGAATTTGCTTGAATATCCCAGAACTTTTTCTCAAGAATTGAGCTTTTTATACTATTTGTCTTCCAATAAATGTCATAACTGTTTGGGGAAAAAATACAGTTTGCTGTTGAGAAGCATCATCCATATTTTCTAGAACTGGTGAGCGATAATAAACATCAAAAACAATATTGCTCTTATTTGTTCTACTACATTGTAATCCAGGTGTTCTCTGCAGTATCAAGTTCATTCATTTGGATTTATGAATAGGTATGGCAACTTTGACATGCATAATTTACAATATTTATATTCCTTTTGAGCAGATTGCATTTTTTATTTTTATTTCCTATATTTTAAGCATGAGAGAGCTCACTGTGTTCAGTACAGTAATCATGCTTTAACCATGTGAAAAAGGATAATATTTAAAATAAAAGGGAGATGTTTTCTTCACTCTTGCATATACTGGTCAAAATGTTATCATCATATTGTTATATGCTTCCAAAACAGCTATAATTATACCATGTTAAAAGCTCTATTGGGATCCATATACCTATCCCGGTCCAGTAAGACTTCCAACTGACGAGATCCAGCCTTTTTTGCTATGGAATCTGCCCTCTGGAACATTAGTTCCCCTAAAGGTAAAATTAACCCTGATCCCACTGGCCTTCCAGAAATCTCTTAAAACCAGAGATGGCTGCTGCCAGTTCACATCAGTTCAGGAAAACCGGTAGTTAAGATTCTGTTCAGTTCAGTGAACTGGCAAATCCCACCACTGGCTGGCTCCTCCCCAACTCATTTTTGACCTGTTTTTTGGCCATTTTTTGGCCTGTTTTCAGGCTGTTTTTTGACCTGTTTTTTCCCTGTTTTCAGGCTGGTTTTTGGCCCATTTTCAGGCCATTTTGGGGCCAAAAGCAGCCTAAAAAACAGTCTAAAAATGGCTCCAAAACATCCTGAAAACAGCCAAAAACAGGCCGAAAACAGGCAGGGATGGGGCCAGGCAGTGTGGGATTAGCTGCAACTGGCTGAATCCTACTTCTGCCTTTGAGGCGAGTGGCCGGGTGGCGGGGCTGGGTGTGATGAATGATGTCACCAACCCAGTCACATGACCAACCGGCCACACCTACCCAGCCAGAGAACCGGTTGTTAAGTTATTCCAATCCCACCACTGCTTAAACATTATTTTCAAGAAGGCTTAGGGATCCCATAAAAACAGAGAGCCTGTGAGATGGTTATATAGTGTGTAGGATATTGGTCCATTCTCCTGTGGTCTTATTTATATTAATTGTTTTTAATAATTGTTTTAGACTTACTTTTAAATGTTTTTTGTACGCTGCCCAGAATCACGTTTGTGTGATGTGCAATTATATAACTTTGAAACATAAATAAAGTTCAACATTTCAAGATACTGTAGATTTCAGAAAGAAAAAGGGTGAAAGTATTTTGAGATGCTTCTGGACTTCCAAGAAAGGTATGGTGAAAACAGTTCTGCAAAAGAGTTGCTGATAATTTGTAGCAAAGATCAAGTGAGTAGATCAGTCCCTTGGAATCTCTCCAGATAAGGAGAGGGTGAGAGACCACCCGCCAATGAAAACAAATATACGTGACCCAGAGAAATGTTGCAGGATCCAATCTGAGTTGGTCACTGAGACCAGAGGTTTATTCTTCCAAGCTTTCCAAGGGCTCATACTAAAACCCATCACTAGGGAACTTCTTTTTCTCCATAATATGTGTTCTACACATTGTATTTATATGGTGCCTGGTTGTGTGGCTTTTAGATCTTAATTAGGGTGTTGATTACTAGCTATTAAATCATTACACCGATATATGCTCCAATGGCTGTTCCTTATGAGGAGACTGCATGATAATGGTTTTCTACCGGTTTGGGTGCTGGGAGATGATATGATCAAACATCTTGTTTGCAACCATAGCAGAGACCTTTAAAAATGACACTATGTTCTATGACTGTTTCCTAGTATGATTTGATTTCGTACTGTACCCTATGACCAGGGGTGGGATGCTACTGGTTCAGCCCGGTTCTATAGAACCGGTAGCTGTGAAGAGCAGCTGACACCGAACCTGTTTGGTGTTTGGCCCACCCGCCTGCCTGGGGTCTAGGCTGTCCTTTATTCCCTGCTTTTCCCTCCTCAGCTGCTTTGCACAGCACAGCTGAGGTTGAAAAAGGAGGAAACAAGAGGATTTTCAAACACTGCACACCCACACATAGTGCTTGTCAGCTGTCCAGGTGGCACAGCTGATGATTTCTTGCAAATACTGCACACATGTATGTTATGATTGTCCTCAGTTTGGAGAACCTGCAAATCGCTCCACTGGCTGGCCCCTCCCCTCCCCGCCCACTCACTCCTTACCTGGCATGTGAGCCATCCAACTTGCCTGGTTTGGTAAGTTACTATTTTTCCTTTTTTTCCCCTGACCATCAGCTGTTCTGTTCTGCTGGGAGATTTAAATTAGCTTAGAAGGCAGGAAATCCTTGGATTTCTTGCTTTCTAGCTAATCTAAAAGCAGAGTTGAACCTTCCTTAGGATTGAAGCTTCTACTTTTCAGTGCAGACTCAGGTAGCTGATTGCAGATAGATAGATCTCTAAGGGAATCTGTGATTCTGTGAGCAACTCAATCTGCCTGCCTGCTTTGCCTGATTTTGGGTAAAAGTTGGCCTTTTTTTTATAAAAAAATCAATATTTACATACATGGTGTGTTGTGAGTTAATTTTGTGAGTTTGCTTGTTAGCAAATTTTATGAGTTTGCTTGCAAGAAGATTTTATATGACAGACTCAGGTAGCCGATTGCAGAAAGATGGGTCTCTAAGCGAATCTGTAATTCTGTGAGCAACTCAATCTGCCTGCCTGCTTTGCCTGCTTTTGGGTAAAAGTTGCTCTTTTTTATTAAAAAAAATTAATATTTACATAAATATTTATAATATTTACATACAAGCCATGCCCACCCAGTCATATGACCACCAAGCCACACCCACAAATTAGGCCACACCCACAGAACTGGTTGTTAAGAAATTTGAATCCCATCCCTGTTTATAATTATTATTAAGTGTTGTACTTTATGATTCTTATGATTCTAAGAACGAATGTATCTTTTCTTTTATATACACTGAAAACATTTGCACCAAGAAAAATTCCTTGTGTGTCCAATCACACTTGTTCAATAAAGAATTCTACTCTGTTCTATTCTATTCTGTTCTATTCTATTCTATGTTTGCAAAACTCAATATGTAATCACTTTTGGAAATTGCCTGTTAGTATTCTAAAGTTTTTAGTGATTTTTAGAATGACAGGTTTGAAAAGTCTTTTTCTGATAAATTTATCTTCAACTCTGAACAAAAGAAAAATTAATTGCAAAAATTAAGTTAAAAACTTTAAAAAATTGAAACAAATAGCAAACAGCTAAAGTTTTCATCTAAGAAAGTTATAAACTGACTAATGTTCCAGTTATATTTTGAATATCTTTTACTATAAGATAAATATTATAAAACATAAATAACTTCTAAAATAATTTCTAAGACTTAGTTTGGTTACCTTGGCAATTGCAATCATAAAATATAAATGATTATTTTAAAAACTGGACACTAGAGGGGACTAAAGCTTTTAAGCAGAAGGAAAAAAATACAAAATCTGATGTCTATTAATACTAGGAATGATACAAAATATTATAAAATATAATACATCTTTCAAGAATGGAGTCAGAAGTTAATAACTACAATATCTGCACTGTCAGTAATGATGTCTGTTTCTATGTGTAGACTATGTCTAAAAAATGTTAATGAAGGAATGACAGATTTGGAACAAATTTTATCCAAAAAGACAGAGAAAGTAGCAAAGGTAGAACAACAAATGACAGGCCAAGAGAAAATTTGGAAAAGAATTCTTTACTGGATCTACAAAAGAAACTGCTCTAAGTTTTAAAAATTAAAAGGAAATTACAAATGATAAACCAATAAAATGACCTGGAAAATGTTTTCTTATTGGATTTATAAGAGGCTTGTTGAAGTTTTGAAGAAATCTGTGTGATGGGATAAAGAAGAATTGAAGATTGAAATCAAATTCTATGACAATATTTCACTGCATTACAAATTAAGACTCTTAGCAATAAAAGGAAAGTTTATAGAGTTGGTTTATTTGATCAAGGTTAAAATAATACTTTTTTTCAATGTTCTGGCAATAGTCCAAAATAGTCCATTATGGACTATTTGCTGATACAGGTTTGAAAAGTTGATGTTTAATGAATTTGTTTATAGATAAAATATGGGGTGTGGGATGAAGATATGTGTGTGTGACAGAGGTGCTATTCAACCTGTTCTCACCTATTCGGGAGAACCAGTAGCGGTGATTTGCCATGGGTCGCAGAACTGGTAGGCAACCCCTAGCTGCCACGCCCCCGAACCGGTCGCCTGGTCGCCCACTTGTCCTGTTCGCTCTCCTGGCTTTCCCAACCATGTGGTGCCCTGGCGCAGCTCAGGCAGATGTCCCAGGGCTGCAGTACACATGTGCAACAGCCTCGGGACATCCGCCTGCCTGCCTGCCCTCCCGGAGCACATTTTCTGACATGCCTCTTTGAGCCCAGCCTAGCCCAGCCAGCCAGCAGGTGGGTGACGGATGTCCCGGGACTTCTCCTTTGTCCCAATATGTCTGCAGCAGCTGGTCCTCCTGCCCCTCACCCTCCCCTCCCTCGCCTGGCCTGAGAAGGTAAGGGTGACGGCAGGGGATAGCGAAGTGGCCAGGTCCCTATCTTCCCCTCTCTCTCCCCCACTCTGTATGTGTGTGTGTGTGTGTGTGTGCGTGTGTGTCCCTCAAAGCCGCGGCTGGGCTTTCCTTGGTGCTCCTTGCTATTTTCATTTCTTCTTTTTGGAATCCAGACTGGCTGAACAAGGATTGCCAGTTGCGCTGGAAGCGTCTCTTCGGTCGACCCATCTCCCCCTCCTCTCGCAACTGGCAGCCGTGGCAGGGCTGGGAGGATGGGTGCACACCCAAGGAGAAGAAGGAGGAAGAGATGCGCCACCCGAAGGGATGCTTCCAGCGCAGTTGGTGATCCTTGTTCAGCCAGTCTTGATTCCAAAAAGAAAAAAGGAAAAGGAAAGCTCAGCCGCGGCTTTGAGGGAGAGGGAGAGAGAGAGACACACACACACACGCGCGCACACACCCCACACACACACCACACACATACACACACAGAGTGGGGGAGAGAAGGGGAAGATAGGGAAGAGCACTTGGCCAGCCATGGCTTTGAGAAAGAGAGGGAAAAAGAGGGAAAGAGAAAAAGAGGGAATGAGAGAGGAAGGGAGAAGGGTCTTCTAGTCCAAACCTTCTGCTCAGGCAGGAAAACTGAGGATGCCAAGTCTGAGTGGAGGGCCAGGCAAAGGTGTCAGAATAATCTTTGGAGGGACCCTATACCAGGGGTCTCCAACCGTAGCATCTTTAAGACTTCAACTCCCAGAATTCCTCCCAGAATTTTGGGAGTTGAAGTCTACAAGTCTTAAAGTTGCCAAGGTTGCCTGCCCTGTACCATTTCAGAGAAATGCTTGTCCTGTCTCTTCTTGAAAACCTCCAGTGTTGGAGCATCCAGAACTTCTGGAGACAAGCAGTTCCATTGGTTAATTGTTCTCACTGTCAGGAAATTTCTCCTTAGTTTTAGGTTGCTTCTTCTTTGTTCAGTTTCGATCCATTGCTTCTTGTTTTGCCTTCTGCTGCTTTGGAAAATACATTGCCCCCCTTTCTTTGTGGCAACCCCTCAAAACCCTGTTTTGTGATCTGCCTATCACACTCTTGGACAAAGCACATGAGGCATTTCCTCCTTTCAGTGGTCCATAAAAGAACATCTATAGAATGTGGATGCAGATAATAAAGTCGAAAAAAGATGATTTTTTTTTACAGAACAATAAATACATTGAGGCTGGGGGTAACAAGGAGTGGCTGGGAAGGAAGGAACTGGGCGAAACGCCCCTTGACATGAGTGTTGGCGGGTTAGCCATGCCCATCCAGTCACATGACCACCAAGCCACACCCACCAAATAAGCCACACTCACAGAACCAGTAGTAAAAAATTTTGAATTCCACCACTGGTGTGCGAGTGTGTATGTTTCTGTGTGGGTGGGTGTATGTTAGACGGGTGAAGTGTTATTAAATTTATTTGTACTTGTTAGGATGAAGGTTAGAACTCACTTCTTTATATATTTTATATATTTTCATTTTCTTCCTTTTTATCCTTTTCTCTTTCTTTGGACTATTTATTCCCCCCCTCCACCATTTTCTTCTTTGTTTTAATATATCTTGTATTTGTTTGAACTTAACATTCTTAATAAAAATTACATTAAAAATAGAAACATTTCATTTCCATTGCTCTTCTCGTTCTGCCTTTTTCCATACTCGTTTCTTCTCAGTCCTATTTCAAATTGAGAGTTTTATAAAGATATATGTCATTTTTTCATAACAACTTTCCTTTCAGAGATTATCTATTCCTAAAGCCATATATTGAAAGCAATCAACTGATCTCCTTAGGAAAAGAAAAAAACGAGACAGTTTTTCCAAAACCATTATATCACATGCCTTGGCTTGGATAGAAAGATCTACAAGTCAGAAATCACTGGCTGCAGACATACTACCCTCTATACACTAGTGCTGGATTAACTACAGTACATATGTTCAAATATTAGGCTCCAAAAATTAATCATCTGAATTGCACAGCATGTTAAGGCAATGTTTCATCTGCCTTAAACATGCTGAACCACAACTACCTACCCCCATTTTAGTTTGAATCGGAATTTTGCACATCCTAGTAATTGGGTTGAAAGGCTCACCCTGTTGATTTCTACTCCATTTTATGTTACTTATAGCTACATGTAAACTAGAATTGCCTTTGAGTCAAATATATATCATGATCACCTTATGGATGTGCCCATGTAATTGTCTTTGCCATCTATGGCAGTGGTTTATTATTCCCTTCAATGGGGATGTTTTAACTTCCCACTTTAGCTTGTAGCCATGGTGATTCCTGGTGCCTCCCATCCAAGTTCTCTGCTCTTGCTCGGGTCTACTCTTGCTCAGCTTTCTGAAATTAGCCAAGGTTGAACACTACTATATATAGAAGTATCTGAAATCTAAAACAAATTAAAAACGAGGTGGTAAAACCATTCCCAAATGCTGTTTAATCCTAGGCTTGGTCCACTTTGTGCAGTGAAATTGCTTCTCAAATGCCACATGAAGTACGGGAATCATACCTGGTATGCCTGGATTTATCTTTGCATTATTGTTTACAGATGGTAGATTACTTTTGGATTAAAGCCCCCTTTGGGTCTCCTTTATTAGAAAAACTGTACCATCTAATCTTGCAAATGGATGTTTCTTTTCTTGCTTGCAATAGCATGGATCATCTGCAACATCGCCTGAATAAGTGTACCATTTGTCACAGGATAAAAAACTGTCATCATTAACTTGATTAATCAAATGGTGCTGTTAAAGATGGATTGGAAACATAAAGTAGGCAGTCCACTGCCAGGTAACAAATAAATATGAACAAGTCAACTAATACTGGATAACAATCTTCACATTTTTTTTTTTTTTGGTTTGGAAAGCAAACAAAACTGTTAGCTATTCCACCGCCTACATTTTTTCTAGGAACAAAAGTATGGTTTGCTCAGAAGTCATGCTGCTTGTTCACTTTAGATATTTGTCTGGAGATACTTTGTTAAGAACTTCCACTTTTCTTGTATAATGTGAAACTTTTTACTTTGTTGGCCCGTAGGACATAATGATAGAACTGAAAACCTGTAATAAAATTATTCTATGTTCAAGATATCACTAAATTTCTGTACTGTGATTATAATTCTAATAGCAGGAGTCAAAGTAAGCAAGGCCAAGGAAGAGTTTCATTTTTTTCATTAACACAGATGGAGACAGGGGTGGGATTCTATCGGTTCGGACTGGTTCGGGGGAACCCCTTCGTCCAAAGATCAGCTGTCTCTGAACCGGTTCGCTGCGATGAGCATGTGGATCCACCAGCCTGCCTTTGCTCTTTCCTGTCCTTTACTTCCTTTGCTGTAGAAGGTAAGTATTGCAGCTGTTTGAACTGCGGACCGTGCGATCGCCGAACCAGTTGTTATACTGGTAGAATCCCATCCCTGGATCAAGATGAATGTGGCTTGTATTTAGAAGCTACCTATAGATATTTGGGGAAGGCAGGGAGAGGGTGAAGAAGTAGCTCAGGTTTTGTTGTTTAAGACAAAAAAACAGGGCAAAATATAGGAGAAATTGAAAAGGTATTTTTGAGAACTGGTGACCAGATACTACTGGGGTCTTGAAAAAGTAGGCAAAGGTGACATATAAAACAAAGCTATGGGGAGTTATTAAAGGACAGGGAATAGATTTGGTCAGAAGTGATCAAAATCTTGATGGTCAGGGCATGTTTTTAACATTGAGGGGAAGCCAGGCTTCTTCAAGGGAAAGGGGATGCAAAGACAGCAGGATTTTCTCCTGCATCCCTCTTTTCTGGATTTTTTTTTTTTAGGTTTGTTAAGCTTTCTCTAAGGTTGACATTAAAGTGGCGGTGTGATTTCTGTTTAAAAGAGTAAAACCATTCTCCCCAATTTCCAGCAATTGTGTGGTGTTGATTTAACAGATAATCAGAGTTGGAAGGGATCTTGTAGGTCATCTAGTCCAACCCCCGCCCAAGCGGGAGACCCTACACCATTTCTGACAAATGGCAGTCCAATCTCTTCTTGAAAGTGTCAAGTGATGGTGCTCCCACAACTTCTGAGGGCAAGCTGTGCCATTGGTTGATTGTTCTCACTGTCAGAAAGTTTCTCCTTATTTCCAGGTTAAATCTCTCCTTTTCAGTTTCCATCCATTATTCCTTGTCTGGCCTACAGGCGCTTTAGAAAATAGATTGACCCCTTCCTCTCTGTAGCAGCCCCTCAAATATTGGAAGACTGCTATCATATCTCCCCTGGTCCTTCTCTTTACTAGACTAGCCAAGCCCAGTTCCTGCAACTGTTCATTGTATGTTTTAGCCTCCAGTCCCCTAATCATCCTGGTTGCTCTTCTCTGTACTTTTTCTAGTTTCTCAACATCTTTTTTATAATGTGGTGACCAAAACTGGATGCAGTACTCTAGCTGTGGTCTGACTAAGGCTTTATAGAGTGGT
Source organism: Bungarus multicinctus (assembly GCA_023653725.1). NCBI lineage: Eukaryota > Metazoa > Chordata > Lepidosauria > Squamata > Elapidae > Bungarus > Bungarus multicinctus. The sequence goes on along the minus strand of CM042842.1, from coordinate 51,045,377 downwards.
GTTAGTACTTCCCTTGATCTTGATTGTATCCCTCTGTTAATACAATTTAGGATTGCATTAGCTTTTTTGGCTTCTGCTGCACACTGCTGGCTCATATTTAGCTGGTTGTCCACTAAGATTGTGCTTGAAGTCAATGCTGGTGGCAAAAGGAGCTTGGGACTTCATATAGTCTAGAGCCACTAGCTGCCCATTCTTGTTCACTATCCATTCTGCTGCCCTGACCCCCATTTACTATGTTCTCTGAATAAACCCAAAGATAATGAAATATTTTAATGTTAGCAACTGCATAATATCAAGTGGGTGTGCCAATTTCTTTAAAGCGTTTCCTAGATTTCCTTACAGCAGCTACCATAGATGATGGACATTATAGTCCAGAGATCTAGAAGACACCAAATTGTGAAAGGTTAGAAAATTATATCTATGGGACACATGTGACACGTAGACACCTCTTTGTTTCAGTATTGAAAGCAGGCAGCAAATAATCCAGATCTTAGTTTAGAAGTGATTGATGAAAATAAATGGCTGATAAATATCCAGGTTCTAGTTCACCCTCAGCTATGGAAGATCTGCAAGACATTCTTTCAGCATGAACTACTTCATGAGGAACTTGTGTGGGAGAATAGAAAAGAGCATTATAAACTATGAGAATCAATTTGTTGTGGTGAGTTAGAGATTGGGAAGATTGTGACTTCTAGTTCTGCTTAGACATGGAGCCATCTGGGTTACTGTGGGTGCACACTCACAGACTGTGTACCACTTTTGAATGGGCGAACTAAGAGTATTAGTGGAAAATTCCTGGGTTAGACACCTCCGTATCCACAGCCACTCAGTCTTGAAAGGATTGAGTTAGAATCACTTCCTCCCCATTCAGGCCTGCATAGCTTCCAAGCACTGGGCTAGGACTCCATCGGCCTCACTTGGCAAGCCTAAGGTCAAAATGCATAGTTTGGTGTCATCAGATTATTGACGATACTGAATCCAAAACCAGGAGATGTCCTCACTTAGAGGTTTCATAATAGATGTTAAGCAGGAGAGAATGTTGACAGCATTCCCAGCTCTCCCAACCTGTTCAAAAGGATACAGTGGCCAATGGTATTAAATGTCTCAGAAAGATCAAAGTTCATAAGATGCATGCACCACTTACATCCTAGCTCCCCTATAGATATCAATATGTATGAAAAGTTATCTCAGTACTGAATCCCTGCCAGAAATCTAACTGAAACAGTTCTGAATAGGAAAAAAGGAAGTGTGAAGTTAGGACTATAATGGTCTAAAATTGTTGATCCAAGGACAGCTTCTTGAGGAAGGAGTGTACTACTGCCTCCTTCAAAGCTAAAGGCACTGCTCCCTTTTTCAATTAAGCCAACATCATTAACATAGAACCAACTGCAGATCACCTCCCACAATCAGGTAACCAAACTAACAGTCCAGCAAGCCTTGTCCATTTACTTGGGTGTTCCCAACTCAAACTCATCCCAAATCATTCCACAGACTGAGCCCCAAGTATCTCAACCAGACTTGTGTGTTGAAAGTCCAACTTTGAGTAGATCTGAGTAATTTTATCTGGCATATCTCCAAAAGCTAATTGTTCTGTAGTAACAAGTATCCAAATGAGAAAACATTATTGCACTCCAGATGTTGCCCATCACCAATTAAGTTAATATAAGTGAATTGTCCACTTTGTGAAAAGCTGAGAAGAGGGTTGGTCTGTTACAGTAGGCTAATAAAACTTATTTCATTGAATGACTACAAAAATCCTGCAATATTAGAAAGAAACTAATTTTATAATTGTACATCCCCCCTCGATCCCTTAATTAAAATAGTAATTAACATATACACACATACACCACCCAAAGTCTGAGCTTTTAAGGAATCTCACAGCAACCAGCACAGAGAAAGCATAATTTATGCTTGCTGAAAGGTTACCATCAGATTACTACAGTTCAGCAGGGACCTTGACTTGACTGGTAACTTATACTATGGCATACTCAACTCAGTGGCTAATTCAGCCCTGATGTTATGAATTATCAGGAGAACCACCATGCTATAAATCTAAATACTGTGACATTTCCAAATTGTCTGCTACCCTGGCAAGAACATACTAGATTGGATAGTTACATGGTGACTCTTGAAAATGACCTTATAGAAGCATTTATTTCACAACACTTTACCCTCATTTTGATTAATTAGATTTAGAAATGTTCCTCATTGGGGAATGGCAAAAAATGCCAATCAGCTGAGATCACACATTGAATCCATATAATTTGCCATCTGTCCAAGGTTTGAATGTGTAACAGGCTCTCCAAAGACACACAGGTAAATTATCTTGCTAAATAAACTTTTTCCTTTAAAATTAAATGTTTGCTTATTTTTTTAAAAAGTCTCTAGTGGGAAAAAAAAAGACACAGGATGAATGTAACCTCCATTCAATGAGACAGAAGCACTAATGTATAATTATTCTAACACACACAATTCTCTCCATAGAGGCATATTTATAAACACAAGAATCCTCTAGTTTGTGCCAATGTTGTTCTTCTTGTGGTTTTAGTTAATTGCAGAAAAGCTAATGAATTTCATTAAGTATGAACTCTGTCACATGAAAATACTGGGAAAAATTGCCTTTTTAGTCCTGATTATAGCCTGCAGAGAATATACAAATTCTGAATAATATCAAAGCAGAAATTCAAGGATCTAGTTCACTATTTATTTATGGTTTGTTGTATAGTCAGCTATTATTGTTATTGTTGTTGTTGATGATGATGTTTAGATATCTGGAATAGGAGAGGTTGGTTTTATCTCGGCTTAATAAACTGGAACATTGGTGAATCTTGGAGACTTTTTTTCACATATGCTACAAGTTTTCTATTTTTTGTTTCGCTATACAGAGAAATAATGATTAATGCTTTAGAATAAGCCAGTGTAGTCTGTCAATTTCAGACAAGCCTTAATTGTTTGACTTGTTTCGATATGGTTAACCATGGTTTCTCTGTTCATGATAAAAGATGGAAAATGTGAATTATAATGGAAAATATCCAAATTTGTTTCTTTATTCACAGTAAGGGAAGAATAAAGAGGTATATGCACAATCCACATTCTGATTCAATTCTTCAATTCTTGCCATAATAAGACAAAAGCCAATATGTGAACATTGTACAATATAGAACAAAAATTCAAGAGTAGTAAAATGATTTTTGTCATATCTTAAATGAGCAACAGAAAAACTGTAGCAGTTGTAAAGATTCTTACAAGAAAATATTTTATTTAGTTTTTGTTGTTTGAACTGATTGGTGAAATTCATCATTTCAAAACTGCAAGTGACCAAAACATGGCCTTGGTAAAATGAATATATAATCTAATTAATCAGTCAGCCATTTAATCTACTGAATGGTAGCTCCAATTAATTATTTGCTTATAAAATTTTTGTATAGGTCATAATAGTTATAAAACAATTACCCTTTAAATGTGCAAAAAAATATTCTTGGCCTACAATAAAGACATTCTTTTTTTTTTTGGTCCACCAGTGACATGATATTTACTATTATTATTATTTATTTATTTGTCAATTGCTTACAAGATAATAGGTATAGGTAAAACATAGTTATGAATACATGGATACTTATAAGAAAAATAAAATATAAAAGAAACAATAGCACAACAATAGGACAAGGACGGTAGGTACGTTGGTGCGCTTATGCACGCCCCCTTACAGACCTCTTAGGAAAGGGGTGAGGTCAATAGTAAACAGTCTAAGGTTAAAGTTTTGGGGGTTTGGGGAGGAAACCACAGAGTCAGGTAGAGTATTCCAGACATTGACCACTCTGTTGCTGAAGTCGTATTTCCTGCAATCAAGTTAATTCTTCCTTTAGTTACGCATAGGAGGAATATCTCTCTCTGTGGTAGATGCAACTTTACTCTTGAAGTCTTCTGAAAAGTTTCTACTAATAAGTGTGGATCTACTAAACAAAGAGTACTGCCAAACTCAAAGCCCATGGGCTGGATTCAGCCCGCAGGGCTGATCTGGACACAGTGAAGGACTGGCCCACATTGCCAATCGCAGTGCCAATTTTCACTAGCAGAGGGTTGCAGGAAGCTGTCGCAGCTGAAAACAGAGTTTGGGAGCCCATTTTTGCTGGTAGAGTGTTCGGGCCACCACAGGCACCTCTGACATGAGTGATATCGAGCTGGCCATGCCCACCCTGGCCATGCCCACCCTGCCCCCCTAAGATCAAACACAACCCTGATGCAGCCCTCAATGCTAATCAATTTCCTATATTCATAATTTCCATTTCAGAAAACCCAGAGCAGAGTTAGACATTGGCAGCCAAGACTGCAGTTTGGACCATGCTGTTTAGAATTCATAGGCAGAACGGCTTGTGATTTGAATCTCATCAAAAGTGGAGGGCATGTTACAGAAAAGTGTGGCTACCGAAAGGTTACACACTTCCTATATCATTTAACCTATAGCTAACACTACAGGTAGTCTTTGAGTTACAACCTTTCATTTACTGATCATTCAAAGGTACAAATAGCCCTGTAAAAAAACGACATACAACCTGTCCTCACACTTATAACCATTGTAGCATCCCCTAATATTTGCCAAGACCCCTGATACTCAGACTGCAGTCCCTGGCACCTGAGTTGATTTATTTTCTCTTTATATGTGCTCGCACCAAAATTCTGGAATTCCTTCCCCCACATGAACTTTCACCAACACCTGCTGTTGTATGGAAGAAGCTTCCCAACAAGTTGGAGAGAGGCTTGCTGCTTCTGTGAAACTAGGAACCCAGAAGCAATCTTTTTTGGGAGGGGGAGAAAGCCCAGCAATTTGACTTCCTGTATTAAGAATTTGTGTCACCAAATGTTAATGGCAAATTCCGTTTTAAAAGTGAACTTTGGAGATGGAATAAATCTGAAGGTCGTTTCTATGAGTTAAGATAGCAATAGAAAGGAAGTGGTGGTTGCGTGCACATTAAATATAGATGTGCAAAGGCATATTAGGTAAAAAGAGGGAAAGTTACTTTGCAATAAGCATGCTGTTAGCATCTTAACACAGCAATCAAGTTTATTTACTGCAATAGAAATCCCACTCATTTTACCAAGGCCAGATTATGAACAGCAGTAAACCACATTTGCTGTGTTGGGGATGGGAGGCAGGATAATATAAGCAGTGAAGTGAAATTAGGGAAATAAAAAGCCTTTGTTGATGGAAAGGACAATGTTAAACCTCTCCACATTCCTCTTTGTCTCTGAAGAACGATTCTCCATCACTTTGACAGCAATGTTTTATTTCTGTGCTGTGAAGTTTATTTACGTAAATTATTAATGTTGCTTTTGTTTCTTGCAATATCCCTTTTTCTCCTCTTTTCGTTCACCTGCCATAGTTATTTCTGATTCGCATTTCAGGATGATGCAAACATCTCAGGGAAACTCTTCAGTGTCATCCTTATTTTGCTCTGTTATCAGATTACTCTGCCTTTATGGTAAAACTATGCTATTTTACTCCCACCCTCTCTGCCACTGAAGACTGTCGATCACACCAGTTCTTCAACTGAATGGATACATGATAGAATGTAAACTACAGCTCATGTATCAACAGATAGTATAACTTGTACAAGCAGGAAAGCAAATGCAGAACTCACTTTTCACTGTCTTTCCTCTTCCTTCCCACAGAAGCTTTTTCAGTAGTTATACTATGTCCCTAAACTATTGGCTTGTCAGGATTAAAATTAGAATAAATGATTTTTAAAAGCAGAAATATATGGAAGAGCTCTTCCAACTGCTGACAAAGTATTCTCCACCTATTCTTGAATTGGTAGGAAATTGTATTAGCATAAAATATGCTGCCGATCCAAGTCATTTCCAAATGGTTTTGTCGTCATTATGTGTCTACAACCTACAATAAGTAAAGCAATTGGTTGATTACTCCTGTTTTGCTGCTCTCCCTCTTCATCCCATCACTGCTGAGTAGAAAAGGATCTGTCATGGTCCTTTAAGCTTACCATAGACCACCATTGGTTAATTCTAGATTCCTTCCTATAGCTATTCTTCTATATCACTTTGTCTCAAGTTGAATAAAGTTTTTTGGGGCGAAAGGGCACTTTTTAGGATTTCACTCTCCTTCTTTATATATGCAAGAAATGCTGACTTCCCAATTCCTTTGTTTTTGCTCTTCTAGAGACATCACAAAGGAGTTGGTTCTACCAGTCCAGTGTTGTACTCCAGCATTGTACTAAACAGTTTAACCCAGAGTTAAAATCCAATACTTTTGACCAAACAGACCAACATGACTCTATAAATTTAAATAAAGTGCAAGTCTGGAAAAAAAAACAGTATTTAACCACTAGCCATTGATTGCTTTCACCACTCTGTAACTTTTTCCTGTCATCTTTTGCTATTTGGGTAGATATGTCAGACATGAAGAATAAGGAACACACATTAAGTTCAAATTAAGCTGATTTGTTGCTCATGCCTATACACAAGAATCTAGTCAACTGATGCTCAGCACTAAATTGGTGTAGAAAAGAGTTAACAGAATTCAAAAGAGGTTGGACTTACAAACTTGTGGAGAACATAACAACTCCAGGCTGGTTCCTTCCTTGACTCCAACTAGCTGTACCTGTCCTATAAATAGAGACCAGGTAGAAAACCATTTGTTAACAGAGCAAACTTAGTAACATATAGTAGTAATACGTGTTCTATAGTTTTATTCTCATAACACATTAAGCCAAAAACCTCTCATTAATTAGTATGATAGGCATTCTATTCATCGTATTGTTTAGTTCTTTCATCATCTTATATTTACCATGTAATCTAAGTTTACAGAAGCTGTCATTTTGAATTTACAAAAAGAAAGTGGAATATTCACCCTATGAGAAGCCTTAGCTCTGTATTCCAATTTCTCATGAACTGGACTTTTTAGGAGACAAATTGTTTCAGATTGTGGAAATAGCTATCATTCACATTTTCACATTCAAGGTGAGCCCAGGGACTCATAAAATGAGTTTTGCCTCCCGAATCAGTTGAACAAAAGTAAAAAGGTAAATGTGCCCTTTGGTCAAGATCTGTTCTGACCAAGGCTTCCTGAGACTGTAATTAAGCACACGCTTACTTAAAACAACTCTTGTTTTATTTCAATGCTGGGAATTATGTTCATTCCCAGCTGGTAATGAGTCCCAAACAGTCCCTTCGAGATAAACAGCCAAATGAATTATAAAAAACCAACCGAAGTACAAAGTCCACACAGAGCTTCAAGGATTAATCCAAACAGAACGAAAGACTTGGCTTCCTGCAAAGGCTTCTCTACCTTTGCCTGTCCTTTATACCTTATGGGAGGGGCAATGACCTCCAAGCCTTACTCCCGAGTCGCCCCTTTTGTCTTAGCTGCTCTTGTCTTCTAGCAGCTCTGCACACATGTGCACTAGGAACAGGCTCCCCTTATTCCTCGGCCTTGCTGATGCTAGACACAATTCCCAGGTGGCCCTGGCCCCATCTCCGCATCGGATGCAGGACCCTTGTTCAAGTCCTCTCCAGACTTCCGGATTGGTCCCCATTCTTCCCCACTGTCCAATTCTGCTGCCGTCTGCACAGGCAGCCAGTGAACCACAACAAGATCAATACTATGTAAATTTCTTGTGCTGGTGTGGTTTTGTTAATGCCTTGTTCTGGAGTGTTTTTCAACTTCCCAGTCTACCAAACTGCCCTGCTATTTCCCCTTGATCTCCCATCTAAATCCTAACCACATTCATCCTACCAATATTCCAAGCCCAGAGAAGGTCAGCCAAATGCTACCGCTCACTTCAACTGTGTTTGACCAATGGCTTGGCTGATGATAACGCAGCTTGCTAGATCCCTAATTGCAATAGGGATCTGAGTTTTAAAAGATAATTCTCTAGCAAGATGGTGGTTTCATTATTTGGGAGTTATTAAACTTTAATTAGCTCACTAGTTTCAGGCAGCAAAACCATATTTTAGAAGATCTCCGCTCATTTAAGACTGATCTGTCTGCCCTACTCACACAATTGCTTGTCTTGTATGCCCAAACCTTTAAAAAATATAAATTTTAGGGAAAAGGAAGGCAGATTTTGCAATATGTGCAAGCTGGTATCCTGCTTCTTCTCGGGTGACTTAAACTGAATTGGCTACTATCAGAGGTGGTGTTCAGCAGTTTGACCAGTTCTGGAGAACCGGTAGTGGAAATTTTGAGTAGATTGGAGAACCACCAAATACCACCTGTGACTGGCGCCACCCCCATCTATTCTCTGCCTCCCAAGTCCCAGCTGATCAGCTGGGTCTTCTTTTGTTGCCCTGCACAGGAGAACGGAGCTGGAAAGCAGGTTAGTGGGGTGGGGAGGCAATGGGGATTTTGCAGTATCCTTCCCCTGGAGTGGGGAGGGAATGGAGATTTTACAGTATTCTTCCCCCAGGAGTGGGGAGGGAATTGGGATTTTGCAGTATCCTTCCCCTGCCATACCCACCAAGCCACGCCCACCAAGCCTCATCATGCCCACCAAGCCACATCCACAGAACTGGTAGTAAAAAAGTTTGAATCCCACCACAGGCTACTAAGTATTTAGGGAACCCTGTACACTATGCAGCCTTGCAACCAAAGATAATATAAGATCTGTGGAAATTCCTCTATGAAGTTCTCTCAGGATACAATTCTATGCGGACTTATACCAATACTTACTGTTTGTGTACTTGTATGTTGGATTGTAATCAGCGAAACCAATAAACCAGTGAAGTTTACTTGACGCATGCCCTCATTAATCTATTTATCTAGTTCTAGCAATTATCTTCAAATAATGTGTATATTTCCAAAAATGCCTATCTATCTATCTATCTATCTATCTATCTATCTATCTATCTATCTATCTATACTATATATTCAGTATTCAGCTTTGTTTGGGTATATTCCCATGTGCTTTTAAAGTTGTAGCGACGTTTCAGCAGAATCTCATCTGCCATCATCAGGCTTGTGTATTGTGTTCCTCTGTGATACACAAGCCTGATGATGGCAGATGAGATTCTGCCAAAACGTCGCTACAACTTTAAAAGCACAACTATAAATAACATGGGAATATACCCAAACAAAGCTGAATACCATACATATAAATACCGGCGAAAACTTAAGAAAACATATATATATAAGAAAACATATATATATAAGAAAACACACACACATATATATATATATATATATATATATACCAGAATAATTCTTAGAAAATTCAAATGAGACAAAGTCACAGTCCAATTCATTGTTTGGAAGTATATTCTTCTAGCCTAAATAATCAAAGGGTGAAGGATAAGTAATATCCTGGGAGCTAGAGGGATGACTTTTGTGGCAACAACTTTCTGTGCCACAATTCTATGCAAATTCTGAAGATGCCCTAAAATGGTTGACAATCTCTGTTCAAAAATAACGTTTGATCAATTGATATTTTTAGGAATCATGTCTTTTAGTTTATAAAGCATTTGAAAAAAGAACTCGGAAATATGTTTCTGGTAGAAGGCAATGGAAAAAAATAAATAAACTGTATTCCTTTGTATGCTATGTGAGCTTTTAAAACTCTTGTATGTGTGTACACAACATAGATTTATCTCTGTGCCTGTTTGTCTACATATCTCTGTCTATCTGTCTGTCTGTCTATCTATCTATCTGTCTGTCTGTCTGTCCTTTTCAAAAGCAACATTGGGAAACCATACCCACAAACAAAATGCTATTTCAAGCAAGCAGATTCATTGGAAAAGTAAAGTAAAAACGCACCTATTTTTTCTCTTCTCCCATGCCTTTGATTTTTCAAAAGGATGACATGAAAGGGACAGTGATACATATTTTAAGCTCTGTGTCTCCACAATCTTTAGAATAAAGAGAGATTTTTTTAATTTTTTTAAAAAATCCTCTTTGAACTCAAAAAAGGTCCATCCAAGTATCCTTTTTGCACAACCACCTGATAAAGGAAAATTAAGCGCAATGAAGAGACCAGCTGGCTTTTGCCATTGAACGTCTCCTGACCCAACATCGCAGCATCATTTCCAGGCACTCTCGATGCACCGTGTGCTCTGTCACAAGCTCCTCCTGGACCTGATCTCTTCTCTCGTAGATATTTCTTTTCTAGTCAAAAGTCCTGAGAATGCAACCATCCCAAGCCTCGCACTGGAGTGTCTCTTTGTACTCTGAGAAAGCCTATAGCCTAGCGGGCTACATCAAGTTGATTAAAGTGGTACTAGAGACAGTTACTAAGGTTCTTATTCTGCCCTTAGATTAAAGACAAGACAGCATTCCCTCTTTCAAGAAGGGCATCCCTCCTCCCCTCTCTCATACAAAACTTCAACTTTCAAAAGGGGTCAGTAAAAGACAACAGCTCTTATGAAACAAAGAAGAGGGGAGGGAGAGAGGCTTTTATGGCAAATGATTTCTAATTTCTCCTTTCTTCCCAAAAGGCAGCAGTTATGGTGCCAGAAACATAACAAGCCATCAGGAGGCCTTGATGGATAGCTTCTAAGGAAGACTTTGTAGAGAGAGCTCCTGACAAAAACAGTCATTTTCCCTTAGAAAGAAAGAAAAATGATGCTCCAAAGAGAAATGCTTATTCTATCAGCCTTGAAATGATTTTTTTTATGGGGGGAGGGCATGGCCCTAGGAGAAAGGGCCATAATTCTAGCTGTGTAAATATAATGACTTGGAAACTTATTTTTGTTTCCTCTATGGTGGACAATTAGCAAGGAATGGGTTTGCTGGAATGGGAGAGGTTGATTACATGATGTAATCTTTATGAGATCTGTACATCTTTGAATAACTGCAATATATAGATTTTTCATTCACAAAAATGAGTGGTCTTCAATCAGGCAAGATATCGTCACTTGTTCCTTTGCCCTGAAGTCACTTCTCAGTCAAGAACACCACTTTACCCATATATACAGAATGTTACAATCAATATTAATGAGTTGATGCCCTCCTCAATATTAATGAGTTAATTTATTGACAGTTCCCATGAGTTCAAATGTATCTTTTCTTGATGAAGGGCATGAGTGGCATATAAGGCAATTTATTTGCCATTTTTTATTTTACCCGGACAGCACTTTGGAAGGCAGATTACTTCAAGAACAACCAACCCATCCTTTTCATCTAATGGGTTTCATCACTAAATGGAGACTTACAGCTTGGCACTATACAGTTGCAGCCCAGGACTCCATGGCTATCTCCCACCACATTCTGACTCTTTGCTGTGATATACCTCATACAAAACTATATGACAAACCAAACATTTGGCTACATGGCTAAAATATTGCCACATGTTTTGCAAACAATGTGAAACACACCCACATCCACAAACCCTCCAGAGAAACAATACTCCCTTTAACAAATTACAGGCCATTTCAAACTAACATCATGCAGGAAAAAAAACCCTGTTCCATTTTTTTAAATGAATTTGAAGAAAGTAATTTCCCAATCAAAAAGTCATTCAACGGTAAAAAGGATTTTGATGGAATTCAGTGGGCAGAGTGTGAGAGTGGAGTCAAAAGAGGAATCAACTAGAATTGATACATCCCCACAAGCAGGCTAAGTCCAACCCCTTCTTGAATTCTGAATTCAATTAACTCTTACTAGCACCAATTTAATGCTGACAGTAGACCAGATTCTTGTGGGTAGGCATGAGCAATAAATCTGCCTAACTAGAACTTAATGTATGGTACTGATTCTTTGCAACTGAGAATGTGGTACATTTGCATTTTGCTACAAAGTGTGTGGATGGTCTGCTTTCCCCTATAAAATCCACCTCCTCAATAGCCTCCGTCTTTCTTGGTTTCCATGTTTCAAAAACAAATATTATGGGGGACTCCTCTTCACAGATTTTTTTCTCTCACTCATACACATATTCTGTAGGCCTTTCATCTCAGAGCTACTATAATCAGTGTTTTCTTTTTTAAAAAATATGAATTTGTTTGTTTTAGATTTAAGTACATTGTACAATTAACTAATTGTGTTACAGTACATCAGAACTTGCAAGATGGTAAATGTAGTAATAGATAATTTTTCTGGGTAGTACTATTTAATAACTCTTTTTCAAATAATAAATGTCTGACCATTGATTACTATCTGAATTAGGGGTGCACAAATTAATGCTACATTGTGCACTTTGTATATTCCAAACTATTAGAAAATCAACTTTGACTAATCAAGGGATTTTTTGTGTTTCTTATGTTTGGAACGCTATTAAAACAAATGCAGCTGTATAGCCCTCAATGGCCAATGGCATAATATGCCTTCAAAGACAAATTGATATGTGTAAATCATGCAACCTGGAATGATGCCATTAAGAGTCCAACTCAGAGACTCTAATATATGATTATTATGCTGGGGGGGGGAAGAGTAAGAGAAGAAGCGAAAGCAAAGAGCCTGCAATTTCTACCAGTGAAATGGCTGCCATTAACTTTTGCAACTTGAGTAGGTGCCTGCAAAGGGCCAGGTGGTGTTTATGCAGACGACTGAGCATGTTACAATGTGTTTTTCCTTTTGGATAAAACATTAGTGTATCAGATGTGACAAATCAGATGTTCATCTTCCACACCCCTGCATTATTTTACATTGAGAATTAGATAATGTGCTGGCTTAGCTTTTCACTAAGGCCTTCCCTCCTCCTCTGTTATTTCTTGAGATTAAGTTTATATATAAAGTTCTCCTGACACTCTGCATAATCATGGCTGCACAAATCAAGCACAAGCTGGCAAGATACCTGAGTGAACCTAACACCTACCAGAATCATGTCTTTTGTACTAGATGGCATTTACCATTTTAAGAGCCCAAACACAAGCACAGTGAGCAAAGACAATTAGAAACGGGCTATTTCTCCCACCCGTGCCAAGATACGGACACAAACACGTACACAGGAACGCATCCACAAGATATCAGGCATTGATAGGGTTTGTTCTTTCAGCATAGGATGGCATTATCAACACCCACAGGCATCAGATTTGCTTTGCAAAAATTCCAGCAAGGATAGCAATGATATCCTAGTTTCTTCCTGAGCCAATTGCATGTGATTCCTAAGGGCATGGGAATGCTGGTACAAGTCCTTACCCTGAGCTTCCCCAAATGTCCTCTAGGGGGAATGAAATCCCCTTTCCACTCACCCAAATCCACAAGAGTTGCAATTGAATGCATTCATCTGCCAGCCATTGTCAACCTTGTGAGGTAGACCAGACAGGAAGCACTGCCAAATGAGCTAATTCTTATTTTATTGTAAAGTTACATTAACATTAACTATTGAGAATCTGAAAGCACATCTCTTCTCCCCCACCCCCTTTACAGCTGAAGAAACTAGTGAGGGTCCCATCTGAGCCAGTTACCACATCCATATTCATGTTGCTGGATAAGTTGTCTACTATCTGATCCGTGGTTGTGTCTCTGCTCTGTCTCCCAAGGTCATTCTCACATATCATTTCAGCCCTTTATTTGGAAACATGAATTACAGGTAGGTCTCAATTAGAGGAGTCAATGAATCCCATGGAATGGTGCCATTATTCAGATTCACATTATTCTAAGTTATAGTTCTATTAAAAATTGTAATTTCATCCAACTTGATGGAAATAGACAATGATTTTTTTTTAACTTGCGTATGTATATTATTGAAATATTGCAATATAGTATAAAATATACATTAAATGTATGGATAATAAAGCCACATCATATTCATGATAAACAACTGTAAGAAAAATAATGCTGATGTTTGTGACATGCTTTTAATTTAAAAAATTATCCAATTGTACTAATCTACAGCAGTGCCTTATTTTGTCAGCAAAACACATACAAAGGTTTCAGTAAAGTAATTCATGAAGTCTCCCTTCTTTCCATCCTTCCAATGTGTGTGCTTGTTTATTGTGGTGTTTATCAATACATTCAACAATAAAGAGGCAAGGAAAGACATTTATCTATGAGATGGAAAAACTGGATTCCCCAGAATTCAGAATTAATTTTTGTCATTTTCATAGTTAGATTGGTGCCTGGGAGAAATAACATCCATAGCGGAGGAGTAGATTTCTAACTGGACCAATTTCTAACCTAATTGAACAGAAACTTTGGACATGATTTTACAGTATATGTTTCTGCTGCCTGTTGCTCAAACCTTCTTCAGTTGTGTTTGTGTGTATGATCAGCTTATTAAGCTGTCCTGAAAGCCACAGAATATACAGTGAGACATAACTACATCTGGGACATTAAGTGGAATAGAGAGCTCCTATAAGTACTGGAGAACTGTTGAATCTGGAAAACATTACCCTTAATGCAAGAAGATAGCTCCATCTTCAAATACGGCTATGCTGATGGTTTGAGAAATCCAAAACAAATGTAGATAATCAGCCCAGAAAAATGGGTTTCCTCTTATCTTCTTCTCTCTTCCCTTTGTAACTCAATAATCCATGCACATTAACTAAAAGTGTAGGCTAATTACATGTATCTCAAACTCATGTCAGTCTTTTTCTTCTAAATTGGAATGGAGAAAATCTTTAGCCTTCTGTTTCAGTAAGGGCTAATGTATTTTTATGAATAAGTAGCATGCTTCTTTTTGCCAGGCCAAAAATAAATTCTCACATAGTCCAAAAAGATACTTATTCGCTAGCAAAAATGAAGCTATGGAGAAAGATTATCGTGTCTATTTAATCACTGGGATCGATATAGCAGCAGGTCTAAACATTTAATTAGGCAGCAGAAGTGTAAAACAGGACAGGAACATTAAGGAGATTATTAGGATAAACTTTGTGCCAGAAAAGCATTGTAATAATGGAACCAACAAACTAGAGATTTTCCTTCTAATAGAGACTGAGCATCCATTTATTGGGAGTGGTGTAGTTCCTCATTTTGTGCATCAAGCAAGATGATGTGCTCTACTGTGCCGTTTCTTATTTTTTTAAAGCCATAATTCTGTAGAAATTCAAGTGACTATGTCACATATAAGTCTAAACCTAGACTAGTGTCTAAACTTCTGGACCTTGGCCTTTCTTATTCAATCTGCCTTTGGATTATGGATTTCCTTTCTGGCCGCTCACAGAAGGTCAGATTAGGTAATCATACCTCTTCAGCCCTTATTCTTAACACCATAGGGTTGCGTGTTGAGTCCCTTACTCTATGCTCTTTATCTGCATGACTGCATTCCCACTCACGTTAATAATACTATTACTAAATTTGCAGATGATACAACAGTGGTGGGACTCATCTCCACTGGAGTGGAGATGAGTCACGCTACCTGGAGTCTGCCTACCGAGATGAGGTTTACTTTTGTGGTGTGGAGACAATAACTTGGTCCTCAACACCAATAAGGACAAGGAGCTTATAGTAGACTATAGAAGGAACAGATCAGACATCCAGCCCTTGCTTATCAATGGAGACCGAGTGGAGCAAGCGGCCAGTTTTAAGTTTCTGGGTGTTACCATAAAAGAGGACCTGACCTGGGGTGCTCACATTGCAGCCCTGGACAAAAGGGCCCAGCAGAGATTATACTACCTGAGACTTCTCAGGAAACAACAAGTGGATGGAAAACTGCTGGTGACCTTCTACTGCTGCACCATAGAGAGTATTTTAACTTACTGCACTTCTGTATGGTTTGTCAATTGCACAGTGGCAGATAGGAAAGTGCTCCAGAGGGTTAACATCATTGCCCAGAAGATCATTGGTTGCCCTCTCCCCTCTTTGGAAGAGCTTTGTAGCTCCCACTGCCTTAAGAAAGTTCAAACATTCTTGAAATCAAAATGCATCAAAGATCCATCTCATCCTGGGAACCCTTTTTTTTAAACTATTACCATCTGGCAGACAGTACAGAATAATAAAAACAAGGACAAATAGCTTCTATCCCAAGGCAATAGTTCTTTTGAATTCTACTACTGTGTTTCTCCAATAATACACTCCCCCCATAGAAAGGCCCAGCACTTTTTACGCATGTGGTGAAATTAAGCCCTTCCCCCAAAATTTGAGCCTATTTAAAGCATGCATTCCCCACCATTTCTCACATCGCTTGAACAAGACGAGGTGAAGAGAAATGGGGGGAAATGGCGGAGGTGGTGGAAGCTTGCCATGGGCAGCCTTGGCTAGAGCACTCCACGGGCAGCCACACTTCGCCACCAGCCACTCCTAATGGCTGTTAGGATCATCCTGCGGGAAGATACGCCTTGCCACTAGCCGGTTCTATCGGCTGTTAGGAGTGGTCCGGTGGCAAGGTGAGTCTGTGCGTGAGGTGTTCTAGGTGAGGGTGCACTTGGGGGAGGGGAATTTTAAGTTACCCCTCGAAAAGACGGCCTAGCCATTTTTTCAGGGGTCAAAAAAAAATAAGGCCCAGCCTTATTTTATGAGAAACACGGTATATAGTGCAGTGTTGGTGCAGTGTTGGGGTTTTTTGGTTCAATGTGTGGAGGGTGAAGGTTGTGTGTTTGCATTTATTTTCACGGTCATGATGTGTACTGAAGATGGTATTTGATTTTGTTGTACGAGAGGCAATGACAATAAAGTAAACTAAACTGAAATCCCAAAACAGTATATGAGATTTCAGGTTACATGCTGAGGTTGGATTATTATTATATTCTTCTTTCCCAAATTATTCAAGAACAAGGTGTCATAGGTGAACATGTATCAGTATGAATATGTGTATGTTTTTGTGCGTAATATGTACACTTCCAGCTGAAGTCATGATGATGAGATCAATTTACCCTTTTTCTAGACATAGTTTCATGCTTAGATGTTATCCCCCTGGTGACTTACACCTTACAGAATACAGAATAACAGAGTTGGAAGGAACCTAGTCCAACCCCCCTGCTTAAGCAGGAAAAATTATACCATTTCAGACTAATAGTTGTCCAATCTCTTCTTAAAACCTTCCAGTGTTAGAGCATTCACAACTAGAGGCAAGTTGTTCCACTGATTAATTGTTCTGTCAGGAAATTTCTCCTTAGTTCTAGGTTGGTTCTCTCCTTTATTAGTTTCCATCCATTGCTTTTTGTTCTGCTCTCAGGTGCTTTGGAGTTTGGAGAATAGCTTGACTCCTTCTTCTTTGTGGCAGCCCTTAAGATATTGGAATGCTGCTATCATGTCACCCTGAGTCCTTCTTTTCACTAGATGAGACATACTCAATTCCAGCAACCCTTCTGTTATTGCTTTAGCCTTCAGCGCTCTAATCTTCTCAACATCCATCATTGTGCTGATATAAAAAAAAGAGCAGAGATTTTTTAATCACTTCAACAGTGTCCGGATAATATAGAAAATACTGTAAGTCACAATAGGGAAATAGAATCATAATAGATGTGATGACCCAGGGTGGGATACAAAACGAACACAATCACAGAAAACAGGTGAAGCCCCTTTTATTCCTTCACTTTGCTTCCAAGTTCTGAATATCTTTGATGGAAGACACAAAACTCCCACACAAACTGTTACAAGGAGGAGGAAAAAAACAACACAAACCAGGCAAGATAAGGGCTGGAGGATGTCCACAGATAACAGAACACACAACTGGGAAGGACACCAAACTCAGAGAGGAACCATAAACTAGAGATATTTCCACACTTTGTTTCCAGCGTTCACTCGTACGCAGGTCCGTCCTTTTATTCAGTTGTTACAGCTGCAGTCCATGAAGAGGATCAAGGCCCTCTCATCCCGAGTAGACCACATCTCTCCCTTATCCTCTCCTCCCTGCGTGCCTTAGGATGGAGAAGGGATGGGCCTGCGTCCTCCTCTGGCTGCTCAGCCAGCCTCTGCCCTTCCCCAGCCTCCTCCACAACCTCCGGAGCCACACTTCCACTCCCTGTCGACTGTTCCTCCTCTCCCTCAGAGTCAATCTCCACCAGGGGCATGACAATAGAAGAGGATTTTGCTGCTGTCAATTACAAGCCTAGTCATGCTTACTAAACTCCATTGGATTGGTGAAGTATTTGAACCAAGATTCACGGAAATTCTAGGTTGTCTTACCTAAACCAACTTTAGATATATTTGAAGAGTTAATTTTTAGATGCACTTAGCATATTTAAACCATATAAAAGTAGACCAAAACTTAGTTGGAGCCAAATTTATTTCTTTGAAGGAAGGAAGAACAAATACTTATGCTGTTGAAAAACAGAAAAAAAATGAAATTTCTAGCCTGAAAAACTTAACCATAACCCTTGCTATAGCAGTGAGTACACAAGAGATGAACTGTTCATCTTCATATGAAACGTAATTAAATATTTTCATGAAGTGCTGTATTCTCTGTAACTGGATTATTGCCATTAAATTGATTTGTGTCAACTTGTACTATCATCACAACTACATTGCTGAATATATTAGCAATCTGAGCATTATTATTTTTAGGTTAAGAGTATGCATTGTATGTGTAAATTTCCAAGAGGCACTTTGCCTTAAGAAGAGCAATTCATTTTCAAAGTGGTCTCTGTATGCCCAATCCATGCCTGAATACTAGAAAGCAGTACACAATTAGATTTTTTTTTTTAAATTAGGAATTTAAAATGGACACAGCACTAAATTAGAACAAGGGATAATGGAATCACTTCCTATTAGAGTGGTCTTTGAAGAAGAGGGAAAAGGGGAGAAAACGGTAAGTGTCACTGTAACATGAATTTAGTCTAGGATCACCTATGACACTGTAAAATCAACATTTCTGTAAATTGAGCTATTAGGGTGGCTGCTCTGTAGCAATACTTTCAAAGAGTTGAACTGTGTACCTGCTAGCCTGCTGGTTTTTGGATCTCATTTTGGATCGTAAGATGGCTAACACGTTGCATAAATGAATTGCTTCTGCTGGTGAGGAAAGACATGGCCACCTAATTCACCCCCAAACACATATCTAGAGTCAGGCATAATAGTGCTCTTAACCTTACTTCCAATCCAGCGAATGGCTTGAACTAATTGTAAGATTTCTACATTGCATTCAACAAAGGCCATCATTCTGCATTTACATCAGTACCATTATTGCAGCCTCTGTGGCGCAGTGGTTCGAGTGTAGTACTACAAGCTATTTCTGCCACAGCCAGCTGCCTATAATTTGGCAGTTTAAATCCCACCAGGCTCAAGGTTGACTCAGCCGGGTAAAATGAGGACCCGGGCAATAGGCTGACTCTGTAAACTGCTTAGAGAGGGCTGTAAAGCACTATAAAGCAGTATATAAGTCTAAGTGCTATTGCTATTATATGTATGGACACATGCACATTTTGGATAAGTATGAATATGCATTCTTATCAAATAGTATATAACAATCTAACAATGATATAATAGTTTGCACTGTAAACACAGCCACTTGTCAGGACATTTTTATGAAATACCCATGAAAGTATTTATGTGCAAGATGGTAAGAAAATGTTTCTTTCCCCCCCCCCCACTCTAAGTTATTGTATTTTTCTAGATCCAAATACAAAATGTGTCGTGTTACAGAGGTCTGAGAAGGTGGGGAGAGTAATGAAACAGCCATCCCATTATCTCCTTGCGACTTCAGAAAAAGAAACTTAGCCAGGGTATCAGCCGTTCAATATGAGATAGCCAATTTGGCACAGCCTGGCAGGTCTCAGCATGTCTAACTATGATTTCTGCTAACTGGTCACAGCCTCCTATTTTCACACCTTTTTTGCACTAAATGATTAGAACTGATCACTGTCCCTAGGACGTCATTGTTTAAAATACTAATAAGCCAGGCGCCAAGAGAAGGAAATATCAAAATACCTTCCTGCTTTTCCCCGCTTTCTCTCACTGTTTGTGTTATGGCAAGTGCCTGCAAATGCATCCCATTAGCTTTACTTCAAACGATATAATCAGAGATGCAGCCTGCATTTTTAACTGCTGAGGGAGCAGATCCGCCAACTGCCCAAGCTTTCCGCCTGCATCATTGCAAGCGCCCACTCAATAATTCCCTGTAAGGATCCCCTCTTCTGCCTCTCTGATTCTTGCCCTACATAAAGTGGCAGAGGCTGCTCATCCAAACTGGTAAAAAGCTGTTTGCCAAGGAGGATGGCGAGGAGCAAGCCAGACCCCAAAGCTTTGCTAATAAATAGTTCTCAGAAATATCAGCTCTCAATTTACTACTTGTACACAATGGGCCAGTCGAAACTTGCAGGATGATCCAATTTGCCACAGCTCTTGTTTTCAGTCTTTGTGAAGCCACGTGGTGAGCACCGCAGGAGCGGTGTGTTTCTCTCCCCTGAGTCAACCAGCGGGGTTTTTGTTTCCTGCTGGTCAAAAAAAAAATATCAGGTGGCTTGGAGAGCCTAATTATCAACGTAAAATTAAATTCAGGACAAGAACATGACCAGGAGTCACCCTTGCAACCTCTCTCCTTCATGTGGGTGGTTGTTAGTCCCAGGTTATTTTGTTACCAAAATGTATTTGAGGAGCTGTGCATTAGGGAGGATGAAAGGCTTATAAACCCAATGATCCAAATGGATAATTGATTTTGACACCTTGCAAATTTCCTCTTCTGCTTTATTGGCAGAGTGAGGCGCACTGTTCTAATTACCAAAGACTATCTCAAAAATTAGCAAATGATCAGGGAGTTTCTAATTAGGAATTGTTAAGCCAAGCTTAGCTCAACATTGTTCTATAATTCACAGGCCTTGGGGAGTCTTATTTCCCAACATACATTTTTTAAAAAAAGATTCCTAGCTTTGGTGCCAATATGATAAAGAAGGAGGGAGCTAAAAAACAAACAAACCTTGAGCATCTGATCTAAATGAGGAAAGTGGGATTAAATAAACACTGGATTATTCAAATGTAAAAAGTCAGGGCTGTAAAAGAAGTGTGGGCAGAAATAGTTTATTGGAACGCAAGAAGTTTGAGAAATACAACATACTATTTTTGTTTTAACTGAAGAATCATTCAGTAAATGTTTTCTTTATGTTTTATGTTGACTCTAGAATATTGAACAAGCTTCAATTAGCTGGAATAATATCAAATAAACCCTGGATTAAGAGCAGAATTGCAGGGTTCAATTAATCTACTGAAACAAAGCTTTAAAAAAAAGCTACTTTATGACTCTACACAATGTGTAAATCCACCAAGGGATATCTTCTCCAAAATTTAGTAGATAATCATTGCTGATTATTAATTGAATCTTTTTACTGGTGCCCTGGTGGCACAGTGGTTAGAATGCAATATTACAATACTGCATTCTAACTACTGCTTACAGTCAGTGTCTACAGTCAGTGTCTAACCACTGTTTACAGTAACTCTGCCTATAGTCAGGATTTTGATCCTGGCCACACTCAAGGTTGACTCAGTTTTCTATCCTTCCAAAGTCAGTAAATTAGGACCCAGATGGTTGGGGGCAATATGCTGACTTTGTAAATTGCTCAGAGAATGCTCCGGAGCACTGTGGAGCAATGTATAAGTCTAAATGCTTATTGCTACTATTTATCGACTTCTTATGTCTTCCAGAAAACTTAGAATACAACATGATAGACTTTAAATCTTGAAGACAACAATGATTGCATCTTAATGGGGACTCCAAGTTGCACTTTCAGCATCAGGAATACAGATAAATATTTGTTACCTCCCTATTTATCCACATACTGATAAACCCATGTGAGATTTCCAACTGCTGTTAAATGTTGAGGCCAGCTTAGCTTCAGCTGTAGGGCAATTTGACATGTAGATAGTTCTTGATTTACAACCATTTATCTAATGACTGTTCAAAGTTCCAATGGCATTGAAAGAAATGACTTCTGATTGATCCTCACATTTACGACTGCCATAACATCCCGTGGTCACATGATCAACATTTGAATGCTTGGCAACCAGTATATAGGGCCTTGGTGGTGCAGGCTGTTAATTTATTATTTATTTATTTTTCAAACTTTTATACCGCTCCCTCTCCCAAAAAGGGACTCGGGGCGGTGTACAGCCTACTAAAAAAACATACAATAAATATATAATAAATACGATTAAAAATAGATTAAATAATTAGATCCGGCTGTCTATTCAAGATTCAATTAAAAATTAAAAGCTAATAAAACCCCAATTAAAATTAATTAAAACCAAAAACACAGTTACTGGGCCAGGCCAGCCTGTTTAAAAAATAGGGATTTCACTGCGTGCCGGAAGGTCAGAATATCCGTCATAGCCCGTATCTCCGGGGGGAGATCATTCCATAGGGAGGGAACTCCCACAGAGAAAGCCCGAACTCTCGGGGCCGTCAGCCGACAGCGGCCAGGCGGCGGTACCCCAAGTAGGGCAACCCTGTGGGAGCGTACTGGGCGGCGGGAGGTTGACGATGGCAGTAGGCGGTCCCGTAAGTACCCAGGTCCCAAGCCATGGAGCACTTTAAATACCATCAGTACCACCTTGAATCGTCTAGTACTTAGTGCAAGCTGCCTGCAATTAGTGCAGGCTCGAATCCCACCAGGCTCAAGGTTGACTCAGCCTTCCATCCTCTCAGGGTAGGTAAATTGAGGACCCAAGATTGTTGGGGGCAATAAGCTGAACTTTGTAAAAAATGCCGCTTGGGAGGGCCAAAAAAAGCCCTAGTAATAAGCAGGCATATACAATGGAATGAAGGCTATTGCTGACCACTTAGCATGGTGCTCCATAGACTGTAAGCCGCCCTGAGTCTCCGGAGAAGGGCGGCATATAAATGCAAATAAAATAAAATAAATAAATAATAAATATTTACAATGGTTGCAGCATTCTGGAGCACGTGATTGCCATTTGCAGCCTTCCAGCCAGCTTTCAACAAGCAAAGTCAGAAATGTAACATTATTTATTTCTCACCTTTATCATTGTTATTTTTGAATAAATAACAATAGGCAGCAAACGTATCTACTCCTCCTCCTTCCTATTTTCCCCACAACAACAACCCTGTGAGGTAAGTTGGGCTGACAAAGTGTGACTGGCCCAAAGTCATCCAGCTGGCTTTGATTCCTAAGTTGGGAGTAGAACTCATAGGTTCATGGTTTCTAGGCCAGCACCTTAACCACTACACCGAACTGGCTCTGAATACCTTTTACATAATGGGGAAAATGTTGAGGACAAGAGGAATAGCTGCAACTAAAATAATGATCAGATATTAAAAAATCTGAATTTGAGGCAAAAATGTAGTTTGAGCAAGTGTCTCACACAGGATCCTTCCAAGTTTTTGTGAACATAAAGGAAGGAAGGAAGGAAGGAAGGAAGGAAGGAAGGAAGGAAGGAAGGAAGGAAGGAAGGAAGGAAGGAAGGGAGGAAGGAAGGAAGGAAGGAAGGGGGAAAACATATTCTGACTTCCAAAATTTTGTTAAATTTTGTTTTGTAACGTTATAATAAAAGTAGCATTAGCATTCATAACTTTGCCTTCCTAATCTGCTCTATTTTGAAGGATAGATACTTTGCATCCTAAAATGTATCCAATGTAGGATTTTCTTTCACAGATTTAAAGTTACCTAGATAGGCAGAACAGTATGGAAGGACCCAATAAAGATAAGAAGTACTTGAGGAACTATCTTAACCAGAGGTGGTATTCAGCAGGTTGTGACCAGTTCTGGAGAACCGGTAGTGGACATTTTGTGTAGTTCGGAGAAGTGGCAAATATCACTTCTGACTGGAGATTTTACAGTATCCTTCGTTTGCCACGCCCACCAAGCTATGCCCACAGAACCGGTAGTAAAAAAATTTGAACCTCTCCACTGATTGTAACTGACCTTGAAAAACTCAAAAGAAGGCAAGGCCATGATTTTGTAGGTTAAGACAGAAGCATACTAGCATATACAGGAACAGAGATATAGGACAGGTGATATGAAGAAAGCTACCATGGTAAAGATCTCATTACAATTACCAGCAAGTTGTATTACAAATTTTAATTTGTTAGGATTTAAATGAATGGGTAACCTGTAGACAATCTGTAGCTTCAGCCCCATTTTGTGATTTTTCAAAACCCTTCAAGATCATGCCACCAAAGTATTAATGATTTGGAAAAAAATCTTGCATTTATGAAAAAGTGAAGCACATTAAGTGTCTTCTCAGCCTAATGCTACTTTTTAAAAAAATCAGAAACCCTCCAAAACTCGAAAAATGAAACAGCTCAGCAATTTTATCTGTGCCATTTTCTTAAATGACATATCATATTCCCTATCACCTTTGCATGTAATTCTATGGTTATCCATCCCTGAGTTAGAAGATGAGGTGCTTCTTGTCTACTAGGACTGAGAAAGTCCTTAACCTATGAATTCTTGTAACTTGTAATTCCTCTCTTGAGACAGGTACATTGCAAGAGCTACAGGGAAGGGAGATAAACGAAGGCTAGACTGCAATGGCAGAGGCCTCGATTACATTGAAAAGAAAATCAGTCTTGGCAAATTCAATTCAAAATAAATTGCAGAACAACGGCAATAATTACATAATGGTAAACTCTGCTTTTAAAGAGGGAAAAAAATCTATAAATGAGCACACATTATTTCACTTAGTGTAATTCTTCTGTTCATCCTATTGAGTGGGGCCTCGGACATGTGCCCCAAATTCTTCCCTAACAGGGCCCTTGCCGTTAAATATTAAACTTAATAAGTACCCATTCCTGTCTCAACCAATCCCACTGGCCAAAAGAAAAAAGAAAAACCAAGTTGAAAAGATCCTAGCTTGGTATGAAAGTATTTTGATGCTATTGTTGATTCTAGACATAACAACCAGAGCAGTCTCCATATGCTATTTAAGGTTGTGTGGTGAGATTTAGAACATACATTATTAAATGACTTAATGGACAATGCATTAGAAAGAAAACAGGCAAATTACAGAATTATTTAACTGTTGTAAAAAAAAAAAAAGAGGAGCAACACGCAGGACATAAAACACTCCATTTTGATACAGAATGCCTGAAGCCAAAGCAATTAAGTCTGCAAAATCTTGCTAGCTGACATGACGTGTATGTAGATTTGTCATTCATTGGCAAGACTTGGTAACCATCACAGATTATGTGCACAAGAAAACAATCCATGTGGTAGGAAATGCTTTTGCTGGAAGGGCTCAGAAGATGGGAGGCTATGTATCATTTAAGCTCACCGTCATTTCGCAGATACTGTTTGTTGATGACAAGAGTCTTCGTGAAGGCAGGAATCTGAAGGCTGCTATATTTGGACGCTGTTTACTGTCATTTTGTTTTCTCGTGATCATGAATTAACTATTCCTCTATTCCTATTGTAAGTAAGCACACTGAATCCTGGACACTGTCCAGGCAGCTGTATAAATCCTGGAGGCAGTAAGCAATTTCTCCCCGCTACAAGAGTGTGTTTATTTATTTTTATTCCACTTTCATTATTTTTATAAATAATTCAAGGTGATGAACACACATAATCCTCTTTTCTCCTCATATTCCTCAGGACAACAATCCTGTGAGGTGGGCTGGGCTTAGACTAACCTAAAATTGCCCAACTAGTTTTCATGCTGAAAGCAGGACTAAAACCGTTCCCCTTTATTAAGCCCTGAGCCTGATTGATTGATTGATTGATTGATTGATTTGTCAATCGCTTACAAGATAATAGGTATAAGTATTGTATAGTATAGGTATAAGTATACATAGTTATGAATACATGAAATGGGTACATATAAGAAAAATAAAAGAAACAATAGGACAGGGATGGTAGGCACATTGGTGTGCTTATACACGCCCCCTACAGACCTCTTAGGAAAGGGGTGAGGTCAATAGTAGACAGTCTAAGGTTAAAGTTTTTGGGGTTTGGGGAAGAAACCACAGAGTCAGGTAGAGTATTCCAGACATTGACCACTCTGTTGCTGAAGTCGTATTTCCTGCAATCAAGTTTGGTGTGGTTAACCTTGAGTTTGTATCTATTGTGTGCTCCTATGTTGTTATGGTTGAAGCTGAAGTATTCATTGACAGGTAAGTCATTGCAATGTATGATTTTATATACCATACTTAGATCAGACCGAAGACGGTGTAATTCAAGGTTTTCTAGGTCTAGAATTTCAAGTCTGGTGGCATAAGATATTCTGCTACGAGTAGAGGAGTGAAGAACTCTTCTTCTGAAATATTTCTGAACTTTCTCGACTATATTAATATCCGTTATGTAATGTGGATTCCAGACTGATGAGCTGTATTCAAGTATTGGTCTAGCAAATGTTGTGTATGCTCTAGTTAGTAGAGTGATATTACCGAAAAAATGTACGCAGGATTAGGTTAACAATTCTTAGTGCCTTTTTGGCTATGTAGTTACAGTGGGATCTAGCACTTAGATCATCAGAGATGAGTATTCGAAGATCCTTTACAGAGCTTGGATCATCAACAAGCTCTCTTGACTATTCAGCTTATATTTTATTTTCTGATTTTTTTTGCCAATATGTTAGACAGCATTTATTTGTTGAGATTTGAAGTTGCCATTTGTTTGACCATTCTGATACATAGTCAAGATCTTTTTTAAGGGTAGCAGTATTGTCTGTGGTATTGAACAGCTTTACATCATCAGCGAAGAGAACACAGTTGCTCTTAATATGATCACAGAGGTCATTTATGCAGAGTATGAAGAGAGTTGGTCCTAGAACACTGCCTTGGGGGACACCACTGTTGACAGAATTTGATAGGACATTCCCAATTTTGACCATTTGTTGTCTCTTTGACAGGAATGCTTCTATCCAGTTATGCAGAGGTCCAGAGATACCATAAGATTTTAATTTTAGGAGTAGTTTGTCGTGTACCACTGAATCAAAGGCTTTACAGAAGTCTATGTAGATTGTGTCTATTATTTTGTCCTGATCGAGTTGTGTAATCCATATGTTTTTGCAGTGTAAGAGTTGCAGATTACGGGATAGTTTTTTTCTGAAACCAAATTGTTTATTAGAGAGTAGGTTGTTTGTCTCTAAGTAGAGGATAATGGATTGGTTAATAATTGATTTCATGACTTTACAGGTGACGCAGCATAAGGAGATTGGTCTGTAATTTTCAACTAGGCTGTGGTTTCCCTTTTTGAAGATGGGGATGACCGTGGCTTGTGACCATAGGTTAGGCAAGGAGCTGGTCCTGAAAGATTTATAAAGATTATGCTTAGAGGTTCTGCTATGGCAGTGGATAGCTTTTTTAAGAAGTAGGCACATATTCCATCCGGTCCAATAGATAGAGATGGTTTTAGATTGCGTAGTACTTTTTCAACATTGTCTTCTGTAAAATCGATATGTAATAGATCATTGTAGTTTTCTGTGGTTCGGCTAGGAAATACTGGGCATGATCCATTGCTGTTTACAAATACTGAGCCAAAGAATATGTTAAAGAGGTTGGCTTTAATAGTGTCGTCATTGCAGTCTTTACTATTAGGTCCTATCAGGAGTGGGATGGACCTTGAGTCTTTTAATTTGTTGTTTACAAAATTGTAAAAAGCACGGGTGGAATTGATGCATAGAAGGTTTTCCTCTTGTTTAATGTGATAATTGGTGCATTCAGTCTTTATCTGGTGGCATAAATTTTTGTATTGGTTTTTGATGTTTGCAACATGACTAGATTTATTTTATCACCAGAGTGATCTCTTTTTGGATTGAAGTTTCCTTATTGTTATGGGTAATCTGATGTTGTTTTTTTTGTTTGTTTTGGGAGTTGTTATTGGTACATATAGTTTGATGACTCTTTTGACTTCAAGTAAAAATATGTTGTAATGGTCTTCAACAGTATTGCATCCAGTGAATAGAGACTGCCAATCAAGGGATGAGAGATTGTTGTCTATAAGATCATAGTTGCCTTTTTTGAAGTTATAATTGGGGATTACATCATTATGATTTATTTATTTATTTATTTATCATATTTTTATACCGCTCCCTCTCCCAAAAGGGACTCGGGGCGGTGTACAGTCTAAACATATAAAGATACAGTCAACAGCAATTAATTCAGAATTGAAATAAATAGATGAAAATAGGATAAATGAGTAAAATAAGTAAGTAAATGACTGAGTCCCGTCAAATAGAATTAAAAGTCTTATTAGAATTTAAAATTTAAAAATCTCAGAAAACCCTTAATTGGCTAGGCCGGCCTGCTTAAAAAGTAAGGTCTTGACTGCACGCCGGAAGGTTAGGATGTCCGATGTGTCTCGTATCTCCGGGGGGAGATAGTTCCAAAGGGAGGGGGCTCCCACAGAGAAAGCACGTAATCTCGGGGTCGCCAGCCGACAACGATCAGGTGGCGGTACCCCAAGCAGGGCGACCCTGTGGGAGCGTACTGGGCAGCGGGAGGTTGTTTGTGGCAGAAGGCGGTCCCGTAAGTAGCCAGGTCCCAAGCCATGGAGCACTTTAAATACTAACAGTACCACCTTGAATCGAATCCGGAAGGCCACAGGAAGCCAGTGCAGTCTGCGGAGAAGTGGTGTTATGTGGGCGTCCCTGGGGGCGCCCATAATCATCCGTGCGGCTGCATTCTGGACTAACTGTAACCTCCGGAGACTCTTCAAGGGGAGCCCCATGTAGAGAGCGTTGCAGTAGTCCAAGCGGGAGATAACGAGGGCGAAAGTGACTCTGCGAAGTGCGTCCAGATCCAGAAAGGACCACAACTGGTAGATCAAACGAATCTTATAAAAAGCCCCCCTGGTGACGGCTGCAATATGTTCTTCCAAAGACAGCCGTACATCCAGGAGGACACCCAAATTGCGCGCCCTTTCCACAGGGGTCAGTACCTCTCCCCCTATGGTCAGCGAAGGAACAAGTTGATTGTATCTGGGAGCAGGAAACCACAGCCACTCGGTTTTGGTCGGGTTGAGACGAAGCCTGTTATGACCCATCCAATCCCGCACGGCCTCCAGACATCGGGTCATCACTTCGACGGCTTCGTTGGGGTGGTCTGGGGTGGAGATGTATAGCTGAGTATCATCAGCGTATTGATGGAATTCCACCCCAAAGCCACGGATGATCTCACCCAGCGGCTTCACATAAATGTTGAACAATAGGGGCGAGAGTACCGACCCCTGAGGCACCCCACAAAGCAGGGGCCTTGGGGTCGATCTCTGTCCCCCTGTCAACACAAATTGCAAACGGTCGGAGAGGAAGGAGGAGAACCATCGTAGGACGGTGCCTCCAATCCCCAACCCCTCCAATCGCTGCAATAAGATACTGTGGTCGACAGTATCAAAAGCCGCTGACAGATCTAACAGCACCAGGACAGAGGAACAACCTCTGTCTCGTGCCCTCCAGAGATCATCCATCAACGCGACCAACGCCGTCTCTGTGCTGTGCCCGGGCCTGAAGCCCGATTGGAGGGGGTCGAGATAACTCGTTTCATCCAGGTACTGCGGGAACTGACGTGCCACCACAGTCTCTACAACCTTTGCAACAAAGCGAAGGTTGGAGACAGGACGGTAATTTGATAACAGTGCTGGGTCCAGGGACGGTTTCTTGAGGAGAGGTCGTACCACTGCCTCCTTCAAGGAGGCGGGCAGAAACCCCTCTCTCAAGGAAGCGTTTATAATGCCCTGGAGCCAGCCTCGAATCACCTCTCGGGTGGCCAAGACCAGCCAGGAGGGACACGGGTCCAACAAACAGGTGGTAGCATTTAGTCCCCTCAGTATTCTGTCCACGTCCTCTATGGTAACAGGATCGAACTCAACCCAGTTGACCTCGCCGATATCCACCCCCGCCTTCCTGCCCGGAGATGCCCAGTCAGAGTCCAGTTCATTTCGAATCTGAGTGATTTTGTCCTGCAGAAACTTAGAAAACTCCTCAGCTCGTCCCTGTAAGGGATCTTCCCGTGTCTCTACCTCCAAGAGGGAGCGGGTCACCCTGAACAGTGCGGCTGGGCGGTTTTCTGCAGACGCAATAAGGGTGGAGAGGTAGGTCTTCCTCGCCATCCTTATCGCCACTAAATACGTCTTAATATAAGAACGTAATAGTGTTCGGTCAGATTCAGAGCGGCTGGCCTTCCAACTGCTCTCTAGGCATCTTTTCCGGCGCTTCATCTCCCTTAGCTCCTCGGAGAACCAAGGAGCCACTTGGGATCGGTGCCGGGTCAGAGGCCGCAAGGGCACGATTCGGTCCAGGGCCCCAGCAGCCACCTTTTCCCAGGTGGTAGCCAAGTCCTCGACCGAGTCGTGTGTGTGAGCTTCGGGAAGTGGCCCAAGCTCCATCAGGAACCTATCTGGGTCCATTAGGCGCCTGGGGCAGTACCATTTTAATGGTCCCGCCTCCCTGCGGTCGGGGTGTGCGGAACGGAAATCGAGCCTTAGGAGTAAGTGATCTGACCATGACAGTGGTTCTAAAGCTGTATCCTCTATACCCAGATCACTCTGCCACTGGTCAGAGACAAAAACTAAATCCAGGGTGTGACCTCCCACGTGAGTAGGGTCCCGAATTAACTGGGTCAGGCCCATGGCTGTCATGGAAGCTATGAACTCTTGAGCAGTCCCCGAGGTACCGCCGGCAGAGGGTAGGTTGAAGTCCCCCATGACCATAAGCCTGGGGGTCTCAACCGCTACGCCGGCTATAACCTCGAGGAGCTCAAGCAGGGCAGATGACGCATACCAGGGAGCCAGGTATGCGATCAACAAGCCCATCTGTACCTTGGAACCGAACTTCATGAAAAGAGATTCACATCCGGTCGTCTGAGAGACAGTGGACTCCCTCGGACATAGATCTTCCTTAATAATCATCGCAACACCCCCACCCCTCCCCTGGGCCCTCGGCTGATGAAAGACCCGAAACCCGGCTGGGCACATATCTACAAGAGGGACTCCTCCCTCTGGGCCCAGCCAGGTCTCAGTGATGCCCATCAGGTCCGTCCCCCCCTCACAGATCAAATCATGAATGAGGGGGGCCTTATTCATGACGGACCTGGCGTTACATAACATCAGCCGAAGGCCCAGGGCCCTATTGCTCAGACCTCCTGGGGAACGGTATGTGACAAGGGGGTCGGAGCGCGTCACAGCAGAAAGATAGCGGAGGCGCGCTCCCGGAACAGAATGTGGCCCCCTATAAACGCCAAATCTGCCTCTCCCGCTCACCGTACTAATAGATTTAATGTCACCCTCCCCGGGATAACCCCCCATCCTCAATAGAGCCCTGTCAGAGCCTGAACCCTCCCGGCAGCATTCCATCCGTGGTCTGGTCCTAGCCCTATGCGGGTTGTCCCCTAACTCCCGCCTGGTCAACCCTAATCTATTTAAAAATTTAAATAAAAATTTTAAATAACCCTCCCTCCCACGCTTCCGGCGGCCCCACCATCTCTCCGGATCCCAAGATCCGTCCTTGAGATAGGCTTTGGATAGGTAAGAGGGCCAACTTTGGGATAGGGGGACATATCTTAGGGCCCTTAGTTCTTCAAGGGAGTAGGTCATTGTCTTTGGCTGTAACCTCCCAGACTGCTTGGTAGATGGTATCCAGTCTTGTTGGGGGCCTGTCCCTTGGGGGTGCAGGTCATAGTCCTTGGCCTTGGTATAGGGTCTTTCACTGTCCGTGGTGATAGTCTGGGGCCCGCATAAAGATCTGGACCCAACCCTGGCTCTGGACCTCGGCGATCTCGCCTCTTCTAGCGAGAGCCCTGGCCATGGCTCAGATCTACACCATGGCGGGCCATACGTTAGAGGCCTCGGCTCCGTCCTTGGCCACACACGCCGCCCGTGAAGTATTTGCGGAGGCGGCGGAGGCGGCGGAGGTCCTGATGGCCATGGTCGTGGTCCCGGTCTACCCACAAGCGGTCTCCAAGCCGACGATCTCGGCTCCGTCCCTGGGCTCCGCCCCTGTTCTGCCCTTGGCCACCATCGCCGCCCGGAAACCATCTGTGGTGGCGGCGGGAGAAACGAAGGGCCCGATGGTGGCCACGGCCAAGGATCTAGTCTCCACATAGGTGGCCTGCGAGTGGGTGATCTCGTTTCTGCCTCCTGATTTTTGTGTGGGCGTATGTTGAGACAAAAGTCAATCATATTATGGTCACTGTTAGAAAAGGGTTCTTTACTTTGTATTCTGTAAATTAAATTCAAACTATTGCAGAAGATGAGATTGAGGCAGTTGTTAAGTCTAGTATTGTTGATTACTAGTTGTTCCAGTCCCAGATTTGTAACAGCATTGTAGATGAACCCATGTATGGGTTCAGTTGTACATTCATTTAGGGCCCAGTTAATATGAGGTAGAGTGAAGTCACCAAGAAAGATAAAAGCGTGTGAGCAGGATGTTGCCCATGTTAGTAGTGAATTTAGCTTGTTTACATGTTCAATGTCATAATGTCATAATACATGAACCCATGTATGGGTTCAGTTGTACATTCATTTAGGGCCCAGTTAATATGAGGTAGAGTGAAGTCACCAAGAAAGATAAAAGCGTGTGAGCAGGATGTTGCCCATGTTAGTAGTGAATTTAGTAGTTAGTAGTGAATTTAGCTTGTTTACATGTTCAATGTCATAATCAGGTGCTCTGTAACATAGTAAGAATCAAAATGTGATATTTAATGATAGTTCACAGATAATGGTCTCAGGAAGAGCAAGCTCTTGGGTAACTTGGATGTTTTTTAGATGTAAGGACTTTTTATAGAAGATAGCAACACCACTTCCTCTATGAATTTCACGATCTGATCGGTAAATATGATAGTCTCTTACTGTGGTAATGAAGTCAGGGAGAGATGCGTTGAGCCATGTTTCACAACAAATATGATGTCAAATTTATCCATATTTAGTAAGAGGAGAAATTCAGGTATTTTATTTATAAGGCTTCTTGCACTGAGTAGCTTGCATTTAAGGCCAGCTATAGTTGGAATTGAGGTAGTAAGGGGCGTGCATGCCTAGTCTTGGATGATGGTGGATTGGTTGAAGTAGGATTGTGGTTGAAGGTTAAAGCTGAGTTGCGGGTTGTATGACTTACTTTTGATACAGTCAGCATGGTAGTCAATGTACAGATCCTTCTCTCTATTGTCTAGATGTTTTTTGAGTTTGGATCACCTTTTGTCAATTTATTTACTGAAAAACATCAGCACAACAAGAGCTAACATTATTAACAGCATGGAATTCAATAACTCACTTTTTTAGTTTCGAATGTACAAATGAATTTAACTAAATTTACAGCACGGGCATGAATTTACCTCATTTACAACACAACCTTATGCACATTTATTCAGAAGCAATGAGACTTCATTTCTAATTGGTAAAGGGTTGTAATATTATTCCTCTCATCAATAAGTCTAGCATTTATGACACATTTGGGATTAAAATAATGCAAACCAGGTAAAGCCTGTTAAGTAATACTAATATCCAAAATTAAAATTTAAGTATAGACCTATAAGTCTACACCACTACAGTACACAGCTTTCAAAAACAGTTAATCACCTAGTCAATTGTTTAATAATCCAGGTGAGAGGCTATATGCTATCTGAGTTATAAAACTGTTTTGGTTTTGAAATGGAAAGAGCAATAAATTAAGGTCTATGCTAGAGTTCATTTTTGAAAACCTTCTCCCATAGAATAACTATGCTTCCAAGTAGTGCTATAACACCTGCCACACTGGCTATAATTTTTCGCACTCTAGAAACTGCATTAATCAATCATAAATGCTGCATATGGGGCTACCTTTAGAAATGTATGCAGCAATCAAAATTAGCTCAAATGACAGCTTCCAGGTCATGTTTTATTGGGGTTGGTCACTGGGTCCATATCTCGCCAGCACTGAAATAGATGTATGAACCCAGTTCATATTTTTATATCCTTTAACATTCTGGGATTATCTTTTGAAGGCTTCCTTGCTTGTAGAAATAAATAATCATATTAACTAAAAGGAAGGAGATGCATTTGCTACTGGCATCCATGAGTTTTGTCCTTTTGCAAAAAATTAAACTCCAACTTTTTGTTCAGTTGATTTTTAAAATCGTTATGTTGCCTTGACTTTCCCTCAGTCAGCTGTTCAATATTTGTTATTGGTACAATCTACTCAAGACTACTCACTGCAAGAAATAAGGCATATGGAAAAAATGGTCATCTATCATGTATTGACTTTTACAGTTTTATTTGGGGATGTGGGTAGGGAGAGCAAAAGGACATTTCCTTGCAGTTTTCAAAAGCATTTGCTCTGGAGATCAGGTGTCTCTCATCCTTGCCATGGAGGTGCATTTGAAATTGGACATTTCAATGAACCACACCAAGATTTCCTGTGAGGCATGATAAAGCATGATACCACAAGGAGTTAGTTAGCTGACTCAACCTACAGAAATGTGAGAAAAGTTGTAAGCATACGACTGAGTGCCAGGTCAGAGCCTCTTCATTCCTTTAACAGGTTTATGAATTTAGTTGTGTTTCTTTTCTGAGTGTGGTCTCACATGATATCTTCTCCCATAAGCATAAATAAGATATAAGGGGGTCATTTGTCAGATCTTTTGTGTGGTATTTGAATGTCATCCCTGAGTAGAAAGAGATTTCTTGAATGCCTTTTAAGATTTACTCCTGTAGTAGTTCTCCAATTATCTGGATTTTAGAATACAGACTGGATTTATATTTATGCAGGAAAAAAGTATTCTCATTATATTTTTATTCTCATGTTAGATTTATTACTTCTCTCCATTATAATTTATTTTAATGGTTTGGTCTTATTCTTTATTTATGTCTCTCCCCCAATGGAAAATAATACATAAGATCAACACAGTTTTTTGCCCCTTTTCTCTGTTTGTGTGTTTTAATTCTCCAAACATCTTGAAGTAAAAGATAGCAAATTATTCCCCCCAAAAATTGCCATGTGATTTTGGCAACCTGAAAAATGATTGTTTCACGTCCCTTCCTTTTGCTATCCTCATTTTCAGGTTCATGGCATAGTTAAAAATGCAAAGGAATAGCCTTCAAGCCACAGATGAATTTTTTTTTGCTGGCTGAAAAGTGTCATTTCAATAATTACGATTGCAAAGCTGAACTGGTAGAGTATTTTGCTCTAAAACCTTAACTCATTTTGCCATCCTGGCATTTTCTAAACAGCAGAGCTGTCTCTGGATTTTGTCCCCTGCTCCTTAGCTGATCAAAGGAGGAGCAAAAAAGAGTCACCATGCTTTAAGTTTTTGGCTTTGAATCCACAGAATTATAGAAAGGGATAGATGCTATTGATAAACTGTCTTGGATGAAAGAAAACCTTTCTATAACTTGCTGTTTGTCTCAACATGTGTTGCGTCTTTGTTGGGATTTTCTTGTATTGCCTTAGAGTTGCAACATGGAAGTAGCAGTGAATAATGTTTCAAACAAATGAAGGGGCAAACAGATTTTCATCTGCCTAGTCTGGAAGAAGAGGAATGCAAGGCAGAAGAGGTGCTCCTCAATCTTAACATGACAACCAACTATCGTGTGAAAGGTTATGAGGTAGAGGAAAAAGAAAAACTTCTAGATCTAACCATCTACTTTCTGTCAAATTGTTGGAGAGATGCAAGGAGAGCAGAGAGACCCCATTCTAATTAAAAACAAAAGGCCTTCCGTTTTGAAAACCCTGCCACTACCTTTGCTCTTAGGAAAATGAATAGAAAAAATACATTATTTTTCCTCTGGCTGATTTGTCACTGGATGTGGGAATAGAGAATAGTGGAGATATGAAAAGGCTCTGCAAAGTAGTTTTCTTAATACCAAAACAAAACAGAGAAAAAAAGTATATTCAGGTTTTGGCTTGCTTAGAATAACCAAAATGCTAAATGGGGTTTGGAAGAGAGAGAAGGGAAGTCCAAATGTCGATTGGTTAGAAATGTGCTAACACTTCCATATAGCAAAATCCAATTATCTTCCTTGACTTTCTATGGAATTGCATCAACTTCCACTTGTACAATTAAATTGCTTTTCCTGGCTCCTATTTTCCCTTTTGGCTGATAGTCACAGACACTAATTGAAGCCTGGCTTCACCTAGTTCTTTTGATAGGCCAGATTTCTTAAGAGATTTTGGCAAAACCTTTTCTCCTAATAGTTATATGAGAAAGTCTTCTAACCCATAGTTTTAAGATTCTAACCCAGATTACTGTCAAGAGAGCTTGTTTATCCCCTCACTCTCCTGGTTTTGACAGTGACTTCCAGACCTTTCCCTAAAGGATCTGCTTTTTCCCCTCCACTTGGTACTTCTCTATCTTTCAAGACTTTTTGGAAGCTTTTCTTCCTGTGATCTATTAACTCCCTCAGTTGCTACCCACTTTTGTACAACTTTTTCAATTTTGTTGTCATCTGATTGGTAGTAGAATTTCATTGTTTTAATGGGTGCAGCAGCCATTTCATTAGACCCTAAGCTCATTAAAGGAACAGTGCCAAGGCAATCCTTCCCTTGGATCATTTTCCATTTGCTAAAATGGGGAGGGGGATAGTAAAATCTGAACTCCATTGCAACTACCTCCTGAAATCGCTCTTCCCAATTTTTCCTTGTCTTCTTTATTGTTTGAGAAAACATAAGAGCTTGGATGAAATACTGTATATATTTAAGTCAAGTCAAAACAAAGTCACCACCCAATGATTTCATTGTAATTTTCTTGGCAACAGTATGGAAGTCATTTAACATTGCCTTCTTCTAAGAGATTCCTTTATTTCACGATGTAGCTAATACTATCATATTTCTTGATATTTTTCCATTCAGTTACTAAATAGGATCATACGGTACTATTCTTAGCTTTTTGAACTTAGACAAGGTTCACTAGGTATTCCCATTTAATAGAATGAAAGGTATTTTACCAAAATGAACAAGCTTCTATTACATCTAAAGATTTTGGAATAACATATACATGCTTATACAGAAACTTATTTTTCATTTCTGAAGGATCCCAAAATTATTTATTATAATTATATTATAATAATATTACTGGGCTGTGGACCAAGCCTTCATTCTTCCCATTCAATTTGTCTTCTATCACCCACACTTTTGTTGGCCACTTTCTAAAAATGGCATGTAATTTTCATTCAGAGATATTCTCAGGATATGGTCTAAAAAGTCAAGAAGGCAGCCATGACAATGTGATCAAAACTTCAGAGGTTTTGAATCTGCATTAAAAAAAAAACTACATAGTGCTTCAACTGTGTCATGATGGCTATGGTTGATCATACCTTGCAGACACCCTTACTTTTCATTCTTTTGTTCTTTCTCCTCTCCTATCAACAGCTTAGTGGTAAAATTCTTTGAACAAAAACACTCTTTTGCTTTTGCTTTCTATCTCAGCTTCCAGTTTAACATATACAACAGGAACTAAGTTAACCTTACACCTAGATTTTTCTTTAGCCTCACAGTATCTTCGTACTCTACATAAGACTTCCCAAAACTGGTTATCCAGAGAACTACAGTATGAGACAACTTTACTGAAAAAAATATTACATCCAAAAATATATTGGATAAAACCAAAGGAATGAAAATTACAATCCAAATGCTAATATTGTGTGAGACAATTAGCTATGCCTTCAAGCAGATAGACAGCCTTTCCAAATGTAATAGAAGCAGATAAGAGATTTCAGTGAAGAATAAGTCTTCTAAGTGAATCCTCCACTCCAAAATATAGGAGTTTTATTCTTCATATACTGGCAAAAAAGCTACAGAATTTTGGTGATGATTACAAAATAAAATGAAAAAAAAGCTTTTACAAAGCACTAGAGATCTTTTCTCATCTGAGATGAATTATTAATTCGATCTGATTCAATATGGTAGGTAAACTTATTTAGAAAATTAAACAAATATGATTTGATGCTTTGATTGGAAGAATCATACTGATTTAATTCTAATGTAGATCAATTCAGTAACTTTCCTGCTATATATATACACATAAGTTGATTCCTTCCAGTTAATTCAGTTAAATCAATCAATTTTATACAAGATAACTTACAGTATTAGGACACTGATTTTTTAAGAGGCAAACAAAATTTATGAGTTTTCATAATTCAATTTCTTTTCACATTATTGGAAACTGAACACAATCAACCCAGATCATCCTATTGATTTTTTGTTACATAGCATTATTTCATCTGTTGTCTTCCCAATATTTTGGGATTAAATTCCAGCAGGGCACCAGATTAAAGATGGGTGTCCCTATATATTACCTTGTGCAAACTATTACAGGGGATGCTGAACTGTTGCTTTGCCTTGCTAAAAATAAAGAGATTTTGAAATGGTTCTTCTCTTTATAATAATTAGCAGAAATAGCAGAATAATTAGCAGAAATACCTGAAACGCCCTCCAAAGCCAAAGAGTTGTGGGCTTTAAAGAAACCTCTAAGAAATTATGCCTAACCTAGTCCTCAGATTTAACTCAATTATATCCTTTCCATTATCTCCACTCCTCTACTCATTATAGAATACTTATGCCACCAGACTTGAAATTCTAGACCTAGAAAACCTTGAATTACACCGTCTTCGGTCTGATCTAAGTATGGTATATAAAATCATACATTGCAATGACTTACCTGTCAATGAATATTTCAGCTTCAACCATAACAACACAAGAGCAAACAATAGATACAAACTTGATTGCAGGAAATACGACTTCAGCAACAGAGTGATCAATGTCTGGAATACTCTACCTGATTCGGTGGTTTCTTCCCCAAACCTCAAAAACTTTAACCTTAGACTGTCTACTATTGACCTGACCCCTTTCCTAAGAGGTCTGTAGGGGGCGTGCAAAAGCGCACCAATGTGCCTACCATCCCTGTCCTATTGTTTCTTTTATTTTTCTTATATGTACCCATTTCATGTATTCATAACTATGTATATACTTATACCTATTATCTTGTAAGTGATTGACAAATCAAATAAATAAATAAAAATAAATAAATTGTTTACATACAGTAAGATAAATTTAGAGTTGATAGGTCTCGCAGTTCACCAATAATATTATGCCTCAACGGAGCACACAATAAGAACAGAATAAGGTTCCACATTAGCAGGTGCAAGACTAAGCTAGGCTTTCACCCAAGCATTCCTGCTGCTTTTTTTGTTTTGTTTTGTTATTTTTTTTTTCTTAAAAAAATGATTCTATGTTATATATCAGAACTAATTATTCCTGTTGGGCCAACCTCAAGAAATGTCAACAGTACATTGGAAGTGCTAATTGGGGTGTCCATGCTCTTCAGCACTTTTGAGAGCCAGCGCTTGGATTGGTGGGGTTAGGCATGTTTTAGAAGACTGCAGCATAATGAGCTTAGTCTCCATGGAAGAAGCAGAGATTTGCTGCTCACACTTTGCATTGCATTCGCACCAGCGCTTTTTTGCCAGATACAAAGGAAGCATCTCAAATAGCCAGCAGCCGAAGGCAGGCAGGCTGCAAGGAAATGCAAAGGCAGAGTCCTGGACTGCTGTGAATCAAGGCAAAGCATCGCACAACTTCCAGAGTGATCATTTCTTTGTCTTGACTCATCTACTTTGTGCCAATGTTACCATTTTAAAAAAAAAAGAAAAGGACAATTGCTGAATCTTCTTACAATTCCTGAGGATTTATTTATTATGTTATTTTATTCATATTCCACCCTCGTTAGTTTTATGAACAACTGAAGGTGGCAAACATATCTAATAATTCTTCCTCCTCCTCTTTACCCACAACAATAAGCTTGTGAGGTGAGTTGGGCTGAGATAGAGTGACTTGCCCAGTCACCCAGTTAATTTTCATGCCTATGACAGAACTGGAATTCACAGCCTCCTGGTTTCTTAGCCTAGTGCCTTCACTGCTAGACCAAACTGGCTCTCATATACTGGTTATTTTTACAGTAAGAATACTTATTGACCAAAATAAACACATATTCTTTATTTTGACTTTATTTAAAAGTCATAACCACTTTCATGAGGAAAACCTGGAGGAGATGTAATCAGATTTTTTGCTATTTTATTGATCTTATTTATAATGTGCCCTTCCTCCAAAGAAATCTTACATGGACATACATACAATATTACTTCCTTAGACTATTTAGAAACTAAAGTCATCCCATAGAAATGTTAATTCTTGCTGCTCCAAAATAATGGTAATGTGATCCTTATAGAAAAAATGTTGAACCAAATTTGTTATTGCTGGTTATTCATCATCACATTATAAAATATTATAATGAATCTGTAGGGAATATTTTAAGAGATTAGTTATCCACAAACTGCAATGGGACCCCCCAATGTGTACCAAAGATTGTATGACAGAAGTTAACATAGATAATACTTTATTTCCACTACCTTGCAATGCAAGGAGGAGGATTGACCTCTAAGC
Source organism: Bungarus multicinctus (assembly GCA_023653725.1). Classification (NCBI taxonomy): domain Eukaryota; kingdom Metazoa; phylum Chordata; class Lepidosauria; order Squamata; family Elapidae; genus Bungarus; species Bungarus multicinctus. The sequence continues at coordinate 51,005,329 of CM042842.1, read as the reverse complement.
TTATATTTGGGTATGTGAATTAATCTTGACTTTGATGGGTTACCTTATTGCCTCAATCGCAAAGGTTATGTGGATAAAGGAGGGTCAGAATGTTTTTTTTTAAATTATGCATTATACAAGATGCAAAAAGGCTTTCAGAGTTTGATCAAAATAGTGTTTTCTGATGAGTCACTTTAGTGTCAGTTCCCATATTGTTCCTGTGGCAGCCTCAAATGTTGGAACAGGCTGTTGAGTAAGTAGTACAAGATGAAAAATAGGCGATAAGGAATCCTGTGCCTGCCAGCAGAACATCTTATGAACAGAACGCCCCCATATAGGCAAACATTATTTTGACGTGGATCTTTTTCTTGCCAGTATAGTGCCCTTGAATCTGAACTGAGTTTTGACAGGGGGTCATAATTTAATTTGTGTATTGTCTGCACTAAATAAAGAACATCGTCAACAAAGGGCAAGAAACTATATCACAGGCAGAAGCATCCTCAGATTGGTTGGCTAAAATTCCTTTTGTTCATGATGGGATCCAGAGAGATTTGTCCTGCCTTACTGTGCATATTCATAAAAACAATGTATCTTATTGAATCATAAATGGTGATTAGTGCTTCAATATGCCCATGTGCAAAGCAAGTGATAAATGTATGCTAAGCAGCCAGACTCGCACTTTTTCCTGGGTGGGGTGTGTGTGTGTGTGTGTGTGTGTGTGTGTGTGTGTGTGTGTTTGACAATGAAAGAAATACATAATGGCCTGCAGTTACTCTACAGATCAATGAACTTCTGAGATTCAGTGGGATTATGCTGCCAGCTAAAACTCTACACACAAATTAAGTTCAGTAAATTAAAAGATCCCTATTATGTGGTGAGGCATATGGCATCATTTTATGCAAATCTCTTTGAATCACAAAGCCTATCTGAAATGGTGTAACAATGGAAATAACGTGCTGATGTATTACAAGAAATAATCAATTTCAAAACTATCTACCTGTCTTTCTATCTATTTATATTCCTGCCTTTATCATTTTTTATCAATAACTCAAGGTGATAAACATATCTATTACTCCTTCCTCCTCTATTTTCCCCACAACAACCTTGTGAGGTAGATTGGGCTGAGAAAGAGGATGACTGGCTCAACTTTCATGCCTAAGGCAGGAGTGGAACTCACACTGTCCTGGTTTCTAGCTTGGGGCCTTAACCACTAGGCCAGACCAGAGTAAGTAGAGCGAATATTGTGAGCTCCAATAAAGTGAATAGGGCTATGTCTGAGTACATAAGTATAGTTTGTGTTGTTAATCATTAAATGTTATTGCAAGTCCATTGACAGAGGAGACAGCCTCTGTGTCATTGCCTGATTTTTGGCTCTTATCCTGCTCCCTTCCAACAAAAAGCATCTGTCCCTTAACCAGAATGCTAAAATGAAGCAATGTGCATCCTGGGGTCACAATTCAAGCTTTGCCCTTTCATACATGCACTACAATGTTGAACACAAGGATAGAAGGATAGAAGTTTGCTTTGTGATATCATGATGCACTTTTCATGATTTGCGCCCTAACCGAGATGCCTGGACTTCCAATCACTGTTATATGACAGGTCGTCCTTGCATTTGTATTCTCTAAAATTAGATCATTAAAGGCAAAAATAAAAAAAAATGTTTCTCATATTAATACCTAAGGGAGAAGACTTAATGTGAAGTTAATAGGAGGTAGATAGGTCAACAGACAACTGAATTTTGCTTTAAAGTTAATACATTGGAAGGGAGAAAATGATACCAAATTATTTAATCAGTGGCTGCTTACCATTTAGCTTCTGAGCGTTCACTCTAGCATCTTACCTGCCGTTCCTCCACAACAGCAGCCAACTTCATTAAAGAACAAAAGTAAAGTAATAAGTCATTTCACACCCTGTCTGACCACTCTACAATAATAGCAAGATTTCATGCAAGGGTACAACATTATGCCTGTCTGCAATCACAGTCGCTTTGCAAAAATCTTAATTCACACTTCACATGCAGCTAACCTTGTTACCATCCCTTCATAAATCCATCAGTGTTGCAGCTGCACGTCTTCACAGCCCAACATCTTAAAATTCATCACTTTGGCACCTTTGCATCACTACAGGTCAAAGTAAGGGAGCCAACCACGAATAATTAAGGGTGCCCAGATGTTTAGGCTTACTCTTTTTCAAACATTTCTTTGATATGAGAGGATGTCTGTCCCCTCCCCTTAAATTGGAAATATACATCCATTAAATTGCAGGATGAGACTAAAAAAACAAGTTTCAAACTCCTCCTCCTCCTATCTTTCTTTCTTTCTTCCTTTTTTTTGTCTTTACCCTTACATGTATAGTTTTTTGTAGCTGGAATTTGAACAAGGAGCGTGATAATGAGTAGGTTGAGGGAAAGGAAGGTGTTATCTCATTAAGGTAATTACTAAGACATCCCTACCATTAGATTGGTTTGAAAATGTGGCAATTAAAGAGCCCTACATGGGCTCCCAGAGACAAGGGAACAAGACAATTCTCTTGGAACTCCTGTGTTGCGGTTAATGTGTGTCATAGAAATGAAAAAGCAGGCAATCCCTTGCAAAACGCCTCATTCTCTCTCAATTTCTTGCTTCTCTTACAACACATACACACCCTAACAGAAAAATCCCATCTTTTAAGTCCTCCTTTCGACATTAAGCACATTGCAAATAACAAATACCTATATGTATTAGTTGAAAAGTTCCAAAACACTCAGTCTGGTTCATAAGTACAACTTTTAGAAGCTAGAACCTGATGGGAAATAGTCCTGTTGTTTATTTAATCAAACATTGCTCGTAGACCTTAGAATTCAAAATATGAGTTCTTCTCATCTATAGCTCTCTATGTGACATAAGAGCATCTAAGCCAATAGAAGATGTATGAGCCATAACTCCCTGTGGAAAATCCTATATCGCCATCAGATCATTGTCTATTCAAGTCCTCTTTTAGGTTTAAAATGGACAGGCAGAGTGATCTTGGTGATACCTCCTCTTTTAGTGACATCTTGGCTTTGCTACATGACATACTTAATGTAAACAGCCAATAACCACAGCAATACACTTATGTCATGTGTGTGTAATACACGCATGTTAATGGCACAACGTAATGTAAATTCATTACATGTGCCTAACTCCTCCATGCTACTGCTATTGCAGCATGTACAGCAGTACCAGGAAATGACATCAGCCAGAAAATAATTGGCCCAGCTAAGTTGCCATTTCTCTCCTCCTGCTGGAAGGAGGATGATTTTCTAGCCACTTCAATCTGGTTCATCTGAACTATGGTTTGTTTGTTTGTTTTCTACATCACAGCCTTTCTTTTGTCACTTCCAATAAATTGAATAAAACATATCATTTTTACAATTGTTGTGCATATAACTAAAGAAATAAATGGAAGCGCCGGCAAGAAGATTAACAGCAGTTGTGGGAAGATGCCAAGAAGACCAGGGGTTGAGTTGGCATGAAGGAGGACCCTGAGAAGATCAGGGATAGGCCAGTAGAAATATCAGCAACAATGATGGGAAAACACTAGGAAGACTGAGCCAGGCTACATCTGAACTAGTGGTTGCCTAATTTAGATAATTCTTTACATTCTGGGTGGCAGGCCTGATACAGGAGAAATTTGCAAAAATCAGTGGGATTTGATAATACTATTCATATCCGATTATCTGAATGCATGCCTTCTCCAAACCCTTTGCAGGCCAGTCAAACCGGCAGCCCGTGGGCTGGATGTATCGCATGCAGGCCATGCCCATCCCAGCTCTGCAAAGGCAAAAAATGTCAAAATATGTTATGATATGTCACGTGACACGATCGAGTTTGACACCTGTGCTTTAGAGCATTAGTTGCCAACCAGTGGGCCAGGGACCGCCCCGGGATGGCTTGCTGACATTGGTGGGAAAATTGCCAGAGCTGCAGTAGTCACAAGACTGGATGCTTGGTCATCCCAGAGCAGCTCCTCCAGTCCATGGCAGGACAGTGCACCCGGGTGGAGGAGCAGTTGCTCCGGGATGACCAAAGGGCCAGTCCTGTGACTACTGCAACTGTGGAATATGGGACTGACTTTCCCACCAACATCAGCAAGCCACTTTCAGTCAAAATTCATATTAGTGGTCCGCGGGATTTAAAATTATGAGTTTGGTGGTCCCTGAGGTCCAAAAGGTTGGCGACCCTTCCTTTAGAGGAAACAAAACGATCTTGTTAAGGTGCAACAAACATATAACTAAGTCCGTAAGTGGAACAATTGAATATATGATATGTGGCTGCTTTAAGAGTCACATTAATTGAATCACATTCTTAAAGCAGCCACATCTTTTTTTCCGGCTTGTTAAGAAAATAGGGGCTCCCTTAATGAATAGCAGAAAGGAACTGTGTTCACAGAAAGTCTAATGCATATGTATAGAATCAGTTTTAAGGCATGTCCATTTTAAGATGGTGGGTGTGGCCTACTGGAACTTCTGGGAGGGCCGTTTTTCACCTTCCCAAGGGTCCAGAGGCTTCCTTCGGACTTCTGGGAGGGCGAAAATGACCTCCCCCAAGCTCTGGAGGCCTTCCGGAAGCTGGAAACAGGCCCATTTCTAGACTTCCAGAAGGCCCATTCCAGAAGGCTCTTCCAGAAGGCTCTGCCCCCCCAGAGCCTCCATGTAGACTCTGCACTTACCTGAATAAAAAATGGGCCGCGTGGAGACTCCTGGGAGGAGAGGGGAGGGGTGGGCGGGGCCAGCCAATCAGTTCAAATACTGGTTCAGCGAACAAGATGCAAATTTAACATCCAGTTCACCCAAACCGATCCAAACCGGTAGAGTAGCACTCCTGGAAGTATGTTAGAGCAGAATAGCTGGCTAATCCTAAAGAATAGACTAAAATCATTGAAACATAATCAAATTATGTTTTTAATTTAAGTAGCTTTATTATCAATATATTTATACCTGAATTAAAACCATTGAACTTCAATTAATTGTATTTCAGAACTGAAAGTTTTTCAAACAGATTTGACTTACAAACAGATTTTTTTCTATGCTCCCTAGAAACTATAGCTAACTATATAAAGATCCTGGGCTTCTCTTCAGTTGGGTTTTATTTAGATAACCCCAATTCTCTCAAAATACTACTCTGTGCGTGTGTCTGCTCTCAAAGTGGCAGTACTTTCAAATGGACTTGTTCCCAGATACGTATCTTAGAATTGTTCCCTTTATTAGAAAGCAATATTCAGGAAATAAACTTAAAGTCAGCAAACATTACTGCCGCAAGGCACAATTAAAGAATTTTACAAATAAAAATAAACATTGCATAAATCAGGCAAGATCTTGGATGAGATCATTGTTTTATTAAGATTTCTTGGTTCTCAAGTGAATTTTCATTGTTCTCATGTGAGTAAAAAAGATGATGATGTTCTCACTGATTCTTTTGAGATATTAGAGTTATCTTTTAAGCTATTGTTTTGGAATGCTTTTTGTGAATTAGATGTATATCATGTTGCTAACTTAACATAATATACATTTATGACTCTATTCATATCAGTTTATCTAATCTTTGATAATAATAATAATAATAAATAATAATAATTTTTTGTTTCTTTCATGCCTTACCAAAATCAAACCTATTTTATGCCAAATTAATACCTACAAATGTTTACTTTGGTAATTATTCTAAGTTACTGAATATTTCAAATGACTAATAAACATTGCCAAATTTGTTTTATATTTTGTATACTTACAACAAAAATTTGAACCAACAAAAGTGTCTTATAATGTGCCAATTCTGATATAAGATTGTATTTCCCAAGAAAGAGCCTCTGATACTATCCTGGGAACACATTAAAAACTTTCAAAATCTTAATGGAATGGCCCTTTTTAAAAAGCATATCATTATGCTTGGGAGGCATCTTTTCTACAATCCACCCAAACCAGCTGTAATAACACAGATAGATCATTGATCTATATTCATTCTAATGTTGCTTTTTGAGCTCATCTGACTAAATAAATCAAAACATTCCTTGTGATTGTCCTGTGTGCGTAAAACACTGGGCATTGGGAAGGGAAGAAGGAAATGCACAGAAGCAAGTGGTGTGTGACAAAGACATCTCACAAATGCCATGTTTTAGATCAGATGCTGGGATACAGACATGTAATGGCAGCACTTACATGATGGTCTCATTGTATGCATGTTGTTATTTTGGCATCAACACAGAGATTGTTATAGATATCTCTGGTTAAAAGCAATAATCTGCTCTTCTACTGATGTGATCTAATTAGTTCTACGTCCATTAAACTTGAGATTTTATCCATCTTTGCATAATGTAGGAATTGCTAAACAATAATCAAAATCTGAAGGGACACGGTGGCTCAGTGGCTAAGACGCTGAGCTTGTTGATCAGAAAGATTGGCAGTTTGGCAGTTCGAATCCCTAGTGCTGCGTAATGGAGTGAACTCCCGCTACTTGTCCCAGCCTCTGCCAATCTAGCAGTTTGAAAGCATGTAAAAATGCAAGTAAAAAAATAGGGACCACTTGGGTTCCACTTGGGTTCCATGCTCCTTTGGCATTTAGTCATGCGGCCACATGATCATGGAGACATCTTCAGACAGCGCTGGCTCTTCAGCTTTGTAATGGAGATGAGCACCGCCAGGGGTGGGATTCAAATTTTTTAACAACTGGTTCTGTGGGCATGGCTTAGGTGGTGGGTGTGGCTTGGTGGTCATGTGACTGGGGGAACATAGCTTGGTGGTCATGTTATTGGCTCGGTGTGGCCAACTCAATATCACTCACATTGAGGCACGCATCACCTCGCCTGGCCTCTCATGACTGTGGGGATGCTGCAACAGTCGTAAGTGTGAAAAATGGTCATAAGTCACTTTTTTCAGTGCCATTGTAACTTTGAATGGTCATGCTACACAAGCAAAATACCAGCAAAGGAGGGAAAAAAAACTCCAGAGAAGTTCCTGAGACAGGAAGTCTAGTCCTGCCAAGAATGTAATAAGGGTTAACGGAGAAGCAGTTTCTGTAAGCAACACCAGAATGTTTCCTTCCTGCCTTCCTTACAGGATTAGGCCAGTAATTTCTTTTAACAACCGGTTCTCCGAACTGCTTAGAATGTTAACAACCGGTTCTAGCGAATAGGTGCGAACTGGTAGAATCCCACCCCTGAGCACCGCCCCCTAGAGCCGGAAACGACTAGAACATATGTGCAAGAGGAACCTTTACCTTTACCTTAATCAAAATCTAGCTGAGCCAGCAAAATTATTTATTCCATCATACAAGCTGAATAATTCAGCTACAATGTGCTTACTTCTCAGTTCATATTAAAAAAAATCACATGTCAGATTCATGTTCAATAACTAGGTTAAGCTAATATGATGAGAAATGGCGCGGCACTGCTTAGAATGCAGTATTGCAGGGATTCAATCCTCACAGGCTGCAAGTTGGCTCCAGGCTTTCCATCCTTCTGAGGTTGATAAAATGAGTACCCAGATTGTTGGGGTAAATATGCTCTGTAAACCGCTTAGAGAGGGCTATGAAGTGGTATATAAGTCTAAGCACTATTGCTATCACATTTCATTCTAAAATTGTTTCTTTGAAGTTTGTATTATTATTATTTTTCTCATTAACCTGCTAAACTTTGTCTAAACTGGCTTTAGCCTAGAGTTCTCCATTTAAATTTTGTATACTTGGCTTTTTAAAATGTACAGTGATAAATGAAATAATAGTGAAATCAGGGAAGTGGGAATTGATGTCTGGAAATGCTTACAGTTTTTCTAGAGACATCCCCATATGTACTTTATATTCTTCCCTATGTTTCTTCAACCAAAAAAAATGTACAGTTATTGGCCTGCAGTGAAGCAGACGGAGATAGCTCTTCAGTTCAGATTGATTTTAGTTTAAACTCAGTAGCTGGGGATTTATAGGGTTGCTCATAAGCCCACCATAATGTTAGGGAATGTAATTAATACCTAAGCCATGTCTTTCTATCTCTTTGAAATTACTCCTAATTTGGGAGAGAACAAGTTGGAAAGTTTTCATTAACAGGCAAGCTTGTGGGAAAAATAGGACATATTAATATAAAAATCAGTGACACTTGGAAGTGATAAAAGTTACCAGCTAGTAATTGGAAGCTAGATAATACCCAAGTCCTAATTTTAACACTCCAATCAAATCTCAGGCTCTCTAGTCAAGGAATACAATACTTTGAGAGAAAACAATTGAAAGTTCAATAGATCTGAATATTAAAAGGGAAGGCAATGAGAAACCCAAGGATTATTTCCAAATATATAATCTTCCCTACTTTATGTTAATTCCTATCCTAAAGAGCTCAATTTATTATTGGAATATAAATTCAGAAACAGTTTACTCACTTTCTTATCTACTTAGTTGTCAAGCTCCTTGGCAAAATCTCAGCAGAATTTCATGGACGTTCAGCTTTGCATGGTTTGGCTATATTTTACGTTCAATTTCTCACTTAATGCCCTTCGACATACATCCTGGTATACTTAGATAAAAAAAAACTCTAGTTGCACGTTAGGAAGAAATGACTAAAACAATGCATTCTCTCTTTTTACTCATTGCAGATAAAATTTTAGCATTCCTTTTTCTAATCTTTCTAAGGTTTAGCCGTTTCTGTCTTCTGCTTTTCAGGTCTGAAACCCAGGAACTACTGGTTATTGACAAATCTAATCTAAGAAACTCTAATTCTCAATCGCACTCCCATATTAATAGATTAACAATGGCACTTTGAGGAAACCATTGGGAGTAACAGGTTCTATTGTCAGGAGCATCCCCTGAGTAGTGTTCTACCCACAGGATGCCTGTATCAGCAGAGAAGGGAACATGAATATGTTTCTCCCTGAATATTTTTCCCCGAAGGCTGGAGGGGGGCTTTGAAATCACATAGAGCAGTTGCAGAGGGAGAAGAAACTCCTTATAAATCATCTTTCCCTTCCTTTCATCAGCAAGATTCTCAACTGGAATTGGTCTAGATGGTAAATAAATGATTGCCTTAGTATCCAGGCACTTAGAAATCGCAATAGCACTTAGAAACCGTTGCACAGTCCTTGACAGCATGCTCTCAGTGATTTACAATGTCAGCATTATTGACATATTGCCCCCAACAATCTGGGTCCTCATTTTACCAACCTTGGAAGGACGGAAGGCTAAGTCAACCTTGAATCCCATCAGGATCGAACTCCAGCTGTGGGCAGAATTAGCCTGCAATGCTGCATTCTATCCACTGCCCCACCAGAGTTCTGCTTAATAAGATGATTCCTCAAACTCAATCAATTCAGCAAGTCAAGATATGTGTTCCTGGATGATGCAGAGCTTCAGATAGTTATAAAATTCACAGGTAAATATTCAGAAAACACTTGACACAACTGTGACCTGAAGATGTGAGGTTCTGACATTATCCTTATAGTGTTGCCCTAATCCTGTCCCCATCACTGAGTGAGAAAGCAACAGTACTGGTATAACACAGTCACCTCTTCTCATTCTGATGCTATTCAATAATAACCTCAGTATGTATAAAACCTGTTATGTTCACCACCAACTACCTTAGAGATAAAGTCAACTAACTTGCTGTGGATATAATCAGAAGTGGATTTTGGGAGTGTTGGGAGGTGCTTTCTTCCTTGCTTCAGGGCCATTTATAGTTTTCATGGAAGCCATTTTTTTACCCTATTCACCCTCTTCATTGGTAATTTGCTTCCTGAATTCTTTTGATACCCATCACCTCTCTAATCCTTGTTTGTGACATCAACTTCCCAGAAAGTAAGAAGAGAAGACAGCAAAATTCCACTATTTTATTTAAGAAAGGAAAGGTTGTTTTTAATTATTTCACTTTAACAGTATTATGAAATCTTTCTTTACCTTAAAATGCAGCAGCTCTGTTTGTCCTCATTGTGCTGCCCTGAGAGACACTAGAATGTGGTGAGAATAAGTGCCTCACAGAGAGAGATAAGCAAGAGGATAAGCAAAGAAGTTGAAATGGATTTTGTTTCTTATTTGTCACTTTCCCTGCATTTGTTAAAACTCAATGATTTTTCTTTCCTTCTCCTAACAAAGATTGGGGTTGCCTAGTAGCTACTGTGTTTCCCTGGAAAATAAGCCCTAGCATGATTTTTCCACATGCTTATAATATAAGCCCTACCACAAAAATAAGCCCCAGATAAGATCGTCAGCCACTTGGATGTACTTTACTACTATATTTCCCCCAAAATAATGGTGGGAAGTAACAGTGTTCCGTGTGCCTTCAGCATTTAGTCATGCCGGCCACATGACCATGGACACGTCTTTGGACAGCGCTGGCTCTTCAGCTTTGAAATAGGTGAGCACCACCCCCTAGAGTTGGGAACAACTAGCACGTATGTGAAGGGGAATCTTTACCTTTACCTATATCTATATATCTGTCTGTATTAATTACTAATTAAGCAAGTGGTAAAACTAACTACTTTAAAAATCAAGTCCTACATCTTAACTTTGGCAATGCTCATTCAGACATGCTCTAATAAGCTTCTATATGCATTCATGCCATTTTGTGCGAACAGGCACCTCTGTCTTGTTTTGAAAACTGGTCAGTCAGTTTCAGTGGATGTAATTGAAGTCTAGAAATTAGATGATGGCGACTTACTCATGTGTGAAAAGTAGACACAAATTATTAAGATTACGACATTAAATCCAGATTAGCCTTTCTACAAATGAAAAGTTTTATTCCATTCATATGAGCTATCTAAACTATCAAAGTGTACCCACTGTAGAAAGGAAAATTAAGTAATTGTTATCAGTTTTTCTTTCTCCTACATTGTCTTATCATCATTTCATGGATTTCCCAGAATCTAATTTCTAACCCTTAAGAGCAGCTTTTCAATACCTCAACAGATACAGACAGGGTATAGGTAGTCCTCAACTTACGACCACAATTGAGCCCAAAATTTATGTTGTTAAGTGAGATGTTTGTTAAGTGAGCTTTGCCTCATTTTATGACTTTTCATGCCACTTTTGTTAAGTGAATCACTGCTGTTGATAGGTTAATAACCCAGTTGTTAAATGAACCTGGTTTCCCAATTAACTTTACTTGTCAGAAGGTCGCAAAAGGTGATCACATGGCCCCAGGCAGAGGTGGGATTCTATCACTTTGGACCAGTTTGGGTGAACCGGTATTTCCGGTGATCATTTGCCCCGCCCATCTGCCCCTGTCTTTTTCCTGTGCTTTATTTCCTTGTTTTTGAGCACAGCTGATTCACGCGGCAGAGCGGTTTGCTGCACATCAGCTGTTTTACTCACTAGGGCTGCAGCAGAAGGTAAATATTATAGCTAAAAATGGTCTTTTCTAAATGCTGTGTGCACGCACAAAGCGCGTGCTCACCAAACCAGTTGTTATATCAGTTGAATCGCACCCCTGACCCCAGAACACTGCAACCATCACAAATACGAACCAGTTGCCAAGCATCTGAATTTTGGTCACATGATTATGGGGATGCTGCAAAGGTAGTAACTCTAAAAAATGGTCACAAAGTCACTTTTTTTTCAGTGCTGTTTTAACTTTGAACAGTCGCTAAATGAACATTGTAAGTCAAGGACTACATCTACAAGTAAAAAGGAGCTTTCAGGATTCCAACACTTAACCCCATTTAAATCATGAGTCTCTAGCCAAACTCCAAAAGGATTTATTGGGAGTTAAAAGATGCAGCATTGCCTGGGTGTAGCCGATCCTGAGAACATATAATTCATTGTCACCCTTGATCCTGGTTTTCTTTCACCCCCTGGGTGTATCATAATTCATATTCTCCAATGGGGCACATCCATAGCCAAGAGTCATCAATCATACTCTCCAATTAGAATTTTGCGTGTCAGAAACCTCGGTCACCTAGAAACTATCTTTGAAAACATTTATGGAATGCAAGCTGCCTACTGCTTCCCCCTCCCTTTCTGTTGGCAACTCTAAAAGACCACCGAGATATTTTATGAGTTGACAGGAGAAATTTCAGACAACACTTTCTCTTCCTCTTTCGTTCTTCAGCACAAATAGTAGTTACCAATCTATTATAAAGATGTCATTGAGTTGTGTGCTCAATGGGACTTTTCCCCATTGCCAGCCTAATGGATAACCCCGGTAATTCCCTGGAGGTCTCCCATCCATGTACTAACCAAGTCTAACCCTATTTAGCTTCCTATCTTCCAAGCCTAGGCAAAGTCAGCCGGGTGCTGCCATTTGCTGAGACCTGCTAATCACTACTGCAAAACCAACCCATAGGGAGCTTCACCACTGAGGATGAGACTCTTTATTTTTTTATAGAAGTTATAGCAATAATGATTCTGAAGACCGATGGCTAAAATGAAACACGTTCAAAATCTAATCCTAAAACCTCTCTCTAATGCAAGAGAAAAATAATAATGAATTTTGAAAAAAAAAAGGTCTGCAATGAAAATATGATTAGATAAATCTGGCTATTGGTAGAAGGTGCCTAGCCTTCCTTACTGTATACTGTTACTATTATTACTAGATTCCTGTGTTAATGTCTAACGAGCAATTTATTTTAGAGGCATGGAAGCTAAACTCTTGGCCTCTGTTTACAAGGGCACTGAAAAGCAAATTGCTCTTGAGATCCTCATTCAAATCCTCATTCAAATAGGGATGATAAACTTATCTCTGGGTTACATCACTTCAGGTGGCAGAATGTCGTAGAGTTCAGAGGGGTGTCATATCACTGAATTTTTAAAAATCTGCCTGCATGAAAAAATTAGCACATTGCATTCTAACCGTATATACATATATCAGTATGATAGACACAGACGTGGGGTTACCATCACATCAAAATTGGGCTGAAGCAGAAGAGATTAATCCTTTCCAGGAATTTAGTTGTAGGTGAAATGTCTTTCTTTCCAGATTCTTTATAACCTGCGAAGTCACAAAAAGGAGAGCTTTTCGTCTATTAGTCCTTGAATGCTGCAAGGGAGCCGGTTTTCTCTCTTTTTAATGACACATTCTTACAAAGCTTACATTCTCTTATGGATGAAAAATATTTAAAAAAAATCAGACTGCTTTTTATTTTATTTTTGTTTGGACATAGGAAAGGGAAAGTGGGCAGGCAGGCAGATTGGCTAGGCAATTAAAACAGAGAGTGCCAAAAATCTTGTGGTATCTTAGGAGCTAACAATTTATTAGAGCATGAAATCCATCAAAGATTATGGTATAATAAGACAGGATTCATACAACCAGATTATTTAAAGAGTTATTTGGTTAATTTTCTGTAACTGAGAAAGAGGAGGAGTGAATCTGTCACTTTGGGCTAGTTTTTAATTCCATATAGTGCACAAATCCATAAAATGATTAATTCAGTCAATATTGTAAGTTAAGCAAGTTGAATGAATGTGGACTCTTTAAGTTTCTTGGCTGATTTTATATATATATAAATAAAGTTTAATATATATTATATATACATAATAATGTATATATGTTTTCGTGGGTATTTATATATATGGTATTTAGGTTTCTTCAGGTATTTTCCCACGTCTTAATATCTGTGCTTTTATTATAGCGACGTTTCGGCAGAATCTCATCTGTCTTCCTCAGGATTGTGTATTGGGTTCTTTTTAATCTTAAACTGTCAAGCCTGACACACAAGATTAAAAAGAACCCAATACACAAGCCTGAGGATGGCAGATGAGATTCTGCTGAAACGTCGCTATAATAAAAGCACAAATATTAAGATGTGGGAAAATAACCGAAGAAACCTAAATACTATATATATCTTTGGTAATTCGGGTTTTTTCCCACGTAAAATTGGAAATATCTAGGCAACGTTTCGATGAAGTCTCATTCATCATCTTCAGGCTTGTGTCTTCGGCTCACATTACTCCGAGAAGCACAAAGCCGAAGACACAAGCCTGAAGATGATGAATGAGACTTCATTGAAACGTCGCCTAGATACTTCCAATTTTATACGAGAGAAAACCTGAATTACCAAAGATCCACATACAAATACCCGCAAAAACCTCAGAAAACATATATGTGTGTGTGTGTGTGTGTGTGTGTGTGTGTAAGGTTTTTAAGCTGATAATTAAATAATAAATAAGGGAGACTAGGATAGATCTATTTCGAGCTAGTTAGCTCTCTTCAGCTAGCCATACCCTTACTGGGATTCGAACCAGGGATTCGAATCCCAGTAAGGGTATGGCTAGCTGAAGAGAGCTAACTAGCTCGAAATAGATCTATCCTAGTCTCCCTTATTTATTATTTAATTATCAGCTTAAAAACCTTACACACATGTAAAACAAAAAGACAACGAAACAAATAGCTTTCTGTCGGTATGGTCTCTGGTGATGAGCCGAAAGACAGAAAAGAAAGCAGTATGCTACCTCCCTTAATTGGGGCTTAACAGGGTGTTGTAACACAAAGTATATATATATATATATATATTGCAACAGGCTATACTATACTCTTAGCTACTATGCTAATACTATGCTAAACATAAATAATATCCAAACACAACATAATTCCATAAAACAATTCAATTGCAACCCAACTAGGAAGACAGAATAACAATTTCTCACTGTACAAAGACTCCCCAGTTTTAGCCTTCAGTATTTTAGAACACCACTAAGAGATACTAATCGCTGATCCTGCCATTTTCAACATGTTCTGCCTTTAACCTAAATTAAATCAAAGCTGCCTTCTCTTATTGGGAAAGGAAGGGACTACAGCTTTCTGACATCCCCAGAAGATTGACTGAAATTAGTGATGCATCTCTCTCCCTTCTCATATAATAACAAGAGTTTGAATTTACTCTTTACCATTGGTGGCACCTATATAATTGCATTTCAATTAACTCCTCACCAAAACTTTTGCTTGGAATATAAAAATACCAAGGGCATGCTTGTAAGGGGGGAAAAGTGGCATGGCTGTGATTTGAAATTCTAACCAAGGTTAGAGGCTGCACTCAAAGAAGACCTGCCTGCTAAAACCCATATTTTTTTTTCAGCCTCACTGATATTAATCCAGAATAACTCTATAGTTTCAGCTGTGGCTTTTCCTCAAATAATAAAAGGATACATTTTATTTAGTAATAACCTATAATTGGCTCCTTCTTTCATATTGGTTATGACTGCACCCTTGTCCTAACTTACCTAACAATAATTCTCACTTAAACTTAAATTGGCCTTATTTTTAAGATTGGGGTAGTGGTTTAAATATCTCTTTGGCCTGATATTCACCTGTCAGTGTGCTGTGGTTTAGATAACCAGTTCATTTAATGTAATAAAAATCCTGCTTCTAAGCAAGAGCCAACCAGGTTAGATGCACAACATATGATATCCAGAAAAACACTGCTTCTAGAGGAGGAAATTTCCATTTCTGAATAGTTTCGAGAATAATCCATAAGGCTGATGAAATACAGAACCGGAAAGGGAATTTTTCTCTCTACTAGTTTACTAAATGTTTTAAGAGAAAGAACTTTC
This sequence comes from Bungarus multicinctus, assembly GCA_023653725.1. Lineage (NCBI taxonomy): Eukaryota > Metazoa > Chordata > Lepidosauria > Squamata > Elapidae > Bungarus > Bungarus multicinctus. The sequence goes on along the minus strand of CM042842.1, from coordinate 50,989,877 downwards.
CTTGTTATGAAATGGGAAGTTTACCATTTCTAGCTATCTCGTACAACAATGCCAATAGGGATGACATATTCACAAGCCGGTTTAATGAATACAATTTAGTTTTAATCAAATGGGAAAGAGAATTAGAGTACTCACTGGAAATCTTTCCCCCCACTACTTTAAATCAAGCATCTGCCTCCTGATTCTCATTGTTTTAATGGAATAAGAAAATGCAGTCAGTTTAAGCTCAAATTGTAGTCAAAAATTCTCCACTCTCTCTACCTTCACTGACAGATCCCACCTGGGATTCAAAGAGTTATTAGCAAATGTAGTGAGTTCCAGAGCCTCTTCTGAAACACTTTCCCAACCTCATTTCCTCTTCTCAACCTCAAAGGAAGACCAAAACAAAAAACAGAAAGAACAGAACCAGGAGGCTGTGCAGCAAAGTTTCAAGTGCCCAGAAATTACTTAGCTGTAGTTTTCCTTTTGGAGCTGTCCTTGGTGCTAAAGAAGGCATTCTACCTTCTCACAGTCCAGAGCTTTTCCCCCAAAGCAGAGAAGTTTGGCCAAAAAAGCCAAATGACTCATATTCTATATTAGCAGATCAGGGAGAAGCTTACTAAGGCAGATTGAACCAGCAAGCTCATCTGTCTGGCTAGTGATGCCTATCTTTTTTCTTTAAAGACTTATGCCTACATTGACTTTTTAATTCTATTTAATACCCGATGCCTTACTGTGAATAATACACATCCATTTCATTATTACTCTTATAACATGATGCTATGCAGAGTTTTTGAAAGTATCATCTGGTCTAATGTGATTTGTTTCTAGATTAGGATAATTGGAGATAAAATGTTCACGTAGGAATTCATTTGTTTTGACTCCAAAGCAAGGATTCAACGGTAGAATAGGTGCTGCAACTTTTACCACTGCTTTTCCCAAAATGATGCCCTTCTGTCTGTGATTTCCAGGATATACAACAACAGAAGGTAGGAATTGCCCTTCACCCTTGGAGTACTCTTATAGCTATTGGGTGACTTCATATCTGAATATAAAAATTCCTCTGGAAAACTTGGTGCCATATCATGATATAGATAGTTGTTCCCCTTTTCTTCTGTAGATCCTAGGAAAATGGAAACTTCCTCCTTGCAGATTGTATCTGAAAATACAGTTCATCTTCCTTTAAACTCCCAAAGTAGATAGGTACATTGTTACCTTCCGTAATTCTTCACCCCTCACCCAGATTTACATTACCCCAATACCTTCTCCTCCAAGAACATGTCCCAATGTCCCAGAGAGGATGAAAGTAGTCATGTAATGCCTGCTTCCTGGTGATCCTTGAGGGTTGGTAAGAGTTTTTCTACTTTACCACAACGTGTGGGCCTCATCTTCTGAACCTACATTGCTCAGGCAATGAGACAATGAAGGTAAATAAGAAGGAAAAGATCAGCACTAGGGAAGGAAGGAGGACCTAGGGTTTAAGAAAAAGCTAAGTCCAAGCACACCTGTGAATGAACAGCTAGCCTAGAGGGCCCTGCAGCTTCCCTTCATCAAGCTTTTACTAGTCAACCATAGCCTTTCCAGGTTTCTAGATGGAGGTGAGAACAACAATGGAGCAAGAGTAACAGAAGAGTAAAAGAAAGTGTTGGTGGTTGAGCCCAGAAAACAAGTTACCTTGGTTTTTCTCCATTGAAGGAAACCCTGAAAGATCATCAATCTCCAAGATAAAGGGAAAATGGGAATTTTCTCCCTTTGTGATAGGGGAACAATATTTAACTAGGAGATGGGGAGTTGAAGGAAAGTTGCAATGAGCAGAATCCTGGGGAGATGGGTGGTGAAAGAGCCATCCTCTTGTAATCCTGTTGGAAATAGAAATAGACAAATGCTAGAGAAAAGAGGAAGATTGACTTAAATGTTGCTCTTGAGAAAGTAAAATCTAAAAATGGTTTGCTTCTCGAATGTGCTAAAGGTAGATTTGGGGATGCCTTTTAAGACAAAGCCATTTCTATTATTTCACTCCATATTTGGGTGACCATTCCATTCATGAGGGGGAGACGGAGGGAGAGGGGGGAGGGAGAGAGAGGAGAGAGAGATTGGAAGGGAGGGGGAGGGGAGAGGAGAGGAGAAAAAGAGAAAGAACAACTTGAAGGATTTTTTTTTTGCTTGCTTGCTTGAGTGCATTTAAATGAGCGTGCATCTGTAGCTTTTTAAACATCGAACCAAGCCCTTTCTTCAAGGAAAGCCTCTTTTAATTAGCTTTAGAAGCCAGCAAAGGCGTCTAATGAAGTGGGTTTATTTAGCTTGCTCATAATTTAAGTGAGGAGCAATCCAAATTGTTTATCACCAAAGTGAAGAGTTCACATTGCACCGCAGGCATGGAAAAAACTAAAGGGAGGAAGGAAATAGTGTTGGTTTCCCAGGAAAATGCCTGCACCATCGGAACAACCTCATTCTTTTCAGGTGGGCTCCCCAACACTCAGGAAAACCGTTTGATACGATCTCCTGTTCCTTTCACTTCTTTTCTTGCCCCACTCAGGAGAAGACAATTTTGCTGCAGGAAAAGCACCCATGGGTTGCAATTCTGTTGACCCCCTGAAGTAAATGACTCACTTCAGAGCACCGATGCATAGCACTGGGTCTAGTTATTATAAAATGTCTCTTCCTCTATGCACATTTATCCACTTAAGGAAATAAATGATAAAGGATTTTAATGTTTTGATGTTAGAGGGAAAACAATTGTGGGAGAAAGTGTTTTAAGCCTATTTCAAACCATATTTTAAACATATTTCAAAATGTGTTCAACCACTGAATTGTGTCACCATGATCAATACAATAGTTGTTTTTGCAGTGAAAGTATTTTAAGCTTTTCTTTCCTTCTTTCTGATTATGGAAATGAATAACTAAGATACGGATTCAACACCAGCCTTTAATTTTCCGGTCATCCAATTTAGTTCAAAAATTAACTTACTTAAACTCCTTGTGTGTACACATCCACATGCATCCCACAGAACTGTCTAATAAATTGCATTCAGAGCATCTAGACTCTAGATTCTACAGCATCTTATTTTTCCCCTTTTGAATTTTCATGTTGCCTTACTTCCAAAGGAAACTATTTCTTTTGTGTTTTAAGTCACGTTGGCCACCGCCCTTAAGAGAGAGAGAGAGAGAAGAAAAAACCCTGAATATTTTAAATCCTAATCATTCCAAGGGAAGCAATGCCTAAAACCCTTTCCCAATGAAACCATTAGGGCTTTAAAGCCACCCTTCTTGTGCTCGGTTGCCTGGGAGCAAACTAGTCACTCGTGTGAGCCGTTGCATAGCGTTGTGATTTTCAAACGCGAGCTGGATTAGGTGCTAGTCAGTTTCCCGATCTTGTCCATTTCCTTGACCACTGGTGGGTGCATCTTAGCGGAAGCCTCCAAACCTCGGGAGACTCCTACAAGGGCAACGGCAACTTGATCTTGGAGAAGAGGTTTCGCAGGAGGTGGGGGATGGGGAACCGAGCCAACATTATTATTTATTCCTGAAGTCCCAATTAACACCGGAAAAAAAAAGAAGAGGAGGAGAAACAGCGAGGGGAGAGGACGGATCGCAGGGAGGCCAGGCTACCCCTGGCTGCAATGTCAGCGCGCCCACCGCTCCGTCGCTGAGTCATTGTCGCGCGGTGACGAGAGTTGAAAATGAGATGGGCGTTTCCAGACCCCTTTTGTGAAAACGCGGCCAAGGTCAAGATGATTTTTAACGCGAATTTATTAGCGGACTTGTTTTGGGGAGGGGAGAAAAGGAGAGAGAGAGAGAGAGAGGAGGGAGGGAGGGAGAGGGGGAGAGAGAGAAGGAGGAAGAGAGAGAGAGAGCCCGCGAAGCAGCATCAGCCCGTTCCTTAATTAGCAAAGCCTAAATAATACGTACCCGCAGGCTGTTCCTTGCTTTTTCCCTCTTTCCTTCCTCTCCCACCCCCTCACCTCATCTCGCCCTCGCCTCCTTCTTCCTCCTTTAGAGAACAAAAACCCACTCTAGAAAACGAAAAAGAAAAGAGGAGGGGAAGGGAGGAAGCCATCCACAAACCTCAGAGGAGGTGTTAATGCTGGACGGGAGTTATGAATGTTTTATAGATAATTGCAGTATATCTTTCCAACGTCCAAGGCGTGGTGGAAAAGCAAAGGCCCGTTCTTTCAAGCGCTTTGCTTCGGGGTTTGTTTTTTGGCGGGGGGACGGGGTGTTGGTTCCCAGGGCTTGGGGCAGCCCCAGCTGGAGGGCCTGGCCCGGGAAAAGCGGAAAACTGCCCCGTTTCCATCGTTCACTCTTTTTCACCCCAGGCCTAGCTCCAGCCTCCCTTTTGCATTGATTTCTGGCTTTTCTCCTTTCCCTCCCCAGCGTTTTGCACCTAGAGCCAGACGCTACGGAGAGCTTCCCCCCATCCCAGCAAAGGATTAAAAACGGCCTCCACCTCCCTTCGAAAGAGCGGACTTCTAAAAAAAAAACACACACACACACACAGCTCGACCCGACGCCAAGCCAAACCCGTGTCCTCGAGCAGGGAGGGGACGGTTCCCCTGGGTGGGAGTCAAAAAGAGATCAAAGCAAAGCCCCCACCCAGCTGCACACGCACGCACGCACACACACATACACACACACATACACACACACGAGGCCCCCGCGGCTGTGGGTCGCGGCGGATTTTCTTCTCTCCCGCGGCTCTGGGTTTTTCTTCCTAATTGCCACCCCCGAGCGTCTCTCGCTCCCAGGCTGTCCTCCGCGCTTTCTATCAGCGCCTCGGAACAGCTGCCAGGCTGGGTTGCACCTTTTGGCTTCCCAGACATCCGTCCGCCTTTAAGGGCCCTCCTCTGCCTCTTCCATATTCAGCAAGGAGGACGTAGAAAAAGAAGGGAGCAAAAAAAAAACAAAAACCTAGCCGCGACAGCAAGAAAGCAACACCGAGAAAGAGGGCCAAGGAAAGAGGGGACATTCTTGACCAACGCACCCACTTAACCCAACCCGCTTTCGCTGCCGAGATTTGAAAGACAACCCAAGTCCGTCGCAGTGATTTCGCTTCTTCTCTTGCCTTTTTTTAAAAAAACTTCTTTACAACCCATTCCTTACCCCTCCAAACAAACTCTTTAGCAACCAACCAGACTGGGGGAGGGGGAGAGGGGGAGGGGGAGGGGGGATTAAAAGTCTCCTAACCCGCCGCATAGAAAGGAGCAGACATGCGCACGCATCCAAGACACACTCGGCCCATTTTACGGAATGAAACAATAACAGCGCGGGAATCAAAGGGGAAATAGCTTCGTCTGGGTCTGCAGGTTTGTTTAAAAAAAGATAAAAGTTTATTTCTTGTTTTTTTCCTGTCGGGTTTTTTTTTTTTTTTGCCATTTTCAGTCATCAAAATCTCTCAGTCGCTCGCTCTCGATATATATATATATTGTTAACTGTTGTAGCCGTCTAAGCATTTATTTTACCGAAACCAAAACGAAACAAAAGCAAAAGCCAAAAGGAAAAAAAAAAATGGAAAAGGAGAGGCCTCTTGGGGGGAGGGGAGAGAATATTTTTGTGGGGTTCGTTTGTTTCTTAGATTTTTTTTCTTAAAAACGAATGAATAGAAGTCCTTTTTTTTTCTTTTCTATCTTTTTGGACAACATATAATAAATAATATATATATATCTCACTTCTCACACGCCAGCCTGTTCAAAATGCGTATGTAGCATATATATATATATATATATATACCAATGGACGAGAGAGGTCCGGAAAAATGCCAGTTCGGAGTCAGAAAAGGGTTCGTGAGAGAATTCGGTGCAAAACTTCTCCCTCGCCTCGGTCTTCTGCATTCTGGGCCCGTTTGGGGGGAAGCGTCCTTTCTCTCTCTGTGTCCCTCAAAGAGTCCTGTCTGGCACTCCGGCTTTTCCCGGCCACCACCACTCCCCTCAGCCTCCTTGAACCCCCGGCAAAGCGGCTGGGGGCTGCTGCGGGACTTGGCGCTTCACGTGTCACTTACGGGTTCCAGAGTCTCTCTTTCTCTCTCTCTCTGCGCTCTGAGCAGAGGTCGCTCCTCCGGCTCGCTTAGGAGGAACCGCTTGCATTTCCCGCCCCCTCGCTCGCCTCGGCTCCTTTTCTTGCTCGGTTGACTGCTGGGGATGGGGGCGAGTAGTGAAGGGGAAATCTGTCAGCGGGGGGAGTGGGGTGTTGAGGAGGAGGGAGACGCCCAGTGCTTTCTCTTCACCGAGGGTGAGGGGTCCCTGGAAGGGGGTTGGACAAGGGGTTGAGGGCCGGCTGCCCCCCCGGCCCGAGGCCGTGGATCAGAACCCGGGGCACGAGAGGCCGCTGGAGTTGAGGATAAGCCGCGGGCGGAGTCCGGTACATGCTACTGTACATGGCCGCGGCCGCCGCGGCCGCCGTGGTGCTGTCCATGCTCCCCAACAGGCTCGGGTGGTAGAAATAAGGCGACGGGAACATCCGCTGCAGAGCCGAGTAGTTCCCAGCTTCGGCCAGCAACTCCAGCCCCACCGCCGTCTGCCGCTTCCACTTGGTTCTGCAAGAGACGGAGAACGGAGACACCGTCGGCTGGGCCCGAAGGGGTGGGGGGGGGAGGTTAGGGGGGGAGGAAGGGAGAGAGCGAGAATCGGACTGACCAGCCCTCCCTTCCCTTCCCTCCCCTCCCGACACAAGTCCCCCGCGCGGGAACAGACTCGGGCAGAAGACAAGTTTGGCTCGCCTGCATCTCTAGCGTTCAAGGCCTTGTCCTTTCAAGGAAGAGCAGCTGCAGCAGAATTACTGCACGGCTGGTAGGTCTTAAAGCGGAACGCTACTATGGCCGGGGGAGAGATCGGCGGGCGCAAGAGGGACACGCGCTGGAGGAATCGGAGGGAACTCTCATTTGAAGAATCCTGGGAAACATTTGCTAGCCAAAGACACACGCGCAGGCAAACACAAAAGGAGAGCCAAACTCTTTTAAGTCTTGCCTGTAAGTGATAGTGACAGCTGATAAACTATCCACGATTCATTCTCCTTTCAAACATATAATTACATGTCCCATTCTCCTTTCACACACATAATTACATACAATTCTATGGCCTCATTAAATATATTTTTCATATTCACGTTACTTTCTAATATTAATAACAGGAAAAAAAACATTTCCCCCATTATAACATTTTCTGCTAAAAGATTAATTTAATACATACAATCCAGCCAGCTATTTAAAAGCCAATTGCTTGGATGGGGACAATGAAGGAAAGAAACTCTCTGGAAAACTCCAGAGCATATTCCCAATGTTTGCTGACTCTTCCGATCAGGCCAGCCTCCACTACCCAAACAAACAAACACTTAAGCAAACCTTGGGGGGCGTGGGTGGAGGCGGGAAAAGCCAGCCTTGTGAGAGTTTCCTTTTACTCTCTTTCCTTAGAGATGGCCTGCGGGCCTGCAGGAAAAAGTGAAACCCCTGGAAGATTTTGGACGCTAGGAACTACAATCCTGAACATTTTAGAATTGTAGGCTCCGATTGCTTTGAGCCATGGGGCGAAGTGGGTGGTGGTGGGAATGGAAGAAGACTAATTTTCCTTCTGTGGGCAAGACACAGGCCTCCAGATGCAAGAAACGGCTACGCGCAAATGGATACAGATCATCTCTTTCCCTGCCTCACGCCGCCTACATTGCAAAACACACTTGAGAAAGTCCGTTTTCCTTCGTTCCTAAAGCAGAACCTGCATGCTTAGCTCCGCTAACTGGCAGTGAGCATTGGTGGGTTTGTTTTTTTCAAGCAGGCGCTCGACTACACCGAGGTAGATCACGGCCGTTACGAAACGCAGCCAAATTAACAAGCGTGGAGCTCCCTGTTTAGCTGGGCTGCAAATGACGCTAATGTTTTCCGACAGAATTAGGGTGGCTGCAACCGTATGAAATGAGACAGAAAATTATAGCGAAGATGACAAACCGGGACAGAGGTTTCCAGCCCGCGTTTCCTCTGCCAAGAATTAGAAAAACCACGTTTTGCTCTCTTAGAGGGCCTTCCTCGCTCTCCTGCCTCGTTTCGGACTCTCTCTTTAAAATAATAATAATAACAAATTAAAAAATAACACCAGACATTGGCGACTAGACTTCCTTCGCCAGTCTTCGTTTTCCAACCATTGAGATCAGGATTCAAATGCACGGGCGAAATGAGAGAATGAAACCCAGGATTGAATTACAAATCTGGGCGTCCGAAAGTGCCAAATCAGACGTGAGGTAGAGGCCTCCAGAAGAAAAACCCACCGAGGCGGAAACGTATTTAGCTTTTCTCAGAGGCCTGTCCCGGTTTAACGTTGTTCCCTTGCTCCCACACTACGGCTTTTGCTTTGCTAGCAGCGACGGAGAAATACACTCGGCGTGTAGGCTGTTCACCTCTGTTTTTTTTTTTTTCCTCCTGTGGCTATTCAAGACTTCCTCCACCTCCACGCGACAGGAAAATGAAAGAGCAGCCCTGTGTAGGCACAACCCGCCTTCTTGGAATGTTAACTCGTGTCCCGAACTCGCAACCATTCAATGAACGATAGCTAACTAGGAGTTTCGGCTGAGGTTTGCGGGTCAGCCTAGCTACGAAAGCAAAGCAAAACTAAAACAAACGAACAAACACTACGGCTGCTTAACCAAGCCTGCTTTGAGAATGCACCTGCTTAAGGTTTTTTTCCCTGGACACAGCCGCTGAAATCTTGGCCCGCGGGAAGTTGTGAACGCGGGCGTGGAAGTGCGGGGGGGGGGAGGAAGGGACGGAGATGCAAAGTGAGACGAACAAACACTGCCCTCAACTACTATCCCTAGAAAGGCCACGCGTGGGTAACTAAGGAGACAGATTTCCTTGGCCTTTCCAAAGGAAATGGCAGAGCTGCTCCCCGAAATAAGTCCCTCGAAGCTCTGCTTTGGAAATCGCGCTCCTATCTCTTTCTTTCTTGGAGGCCTGTTTCGAGCACCTTGGGATTCCCTTTTGCGTGGATGAGGCAGAGGACGGCAAGGGGAAAACCACGACCGAGCGTTGGACCCACACCGACCCGGGAGATAACGGGACAGGATATAACGAAACTTATTTCTGGGTCAAAGTGGGCAGGACCAGACTGTTTCAAAGCATTCCTCCCCCCGCCATTTCTTTTGAGTCAAAGTGTTGCCATTTCCCCCACCTGCTCCCGCCAGCCCCAGCCCCAATTTTCGTCCCTACCGGCCTGCCCTACCTCCGGTTTTGATACCAGGTTTTGACCTGGGTGTCGGTCAGATTGAGGGCGGCTGCCAAGTCCATGCGGTCTTGGACGCTGAGGTACTTCTGCCTCTCGAAGCTTCTCTCCAGTTGGTTGAGCTGATGGTCGGAGAAGGCAGTCCGCGCCTTGCGAGGCTTCTTGGCCCTCACCGGGGGGCTGTCCCTGCTGCTGGAAATCTCGCGGTCCCCTTCTTCTTTTGCCCCTGAGGAGACACAAGACAGGGAAGGTTTAGGGGCCCGAGGAGAAAAGCGGCGGGATGGAAGCGAGGACTAAAACCCGCACGCACACGCACACACACACAAAAAAACCCTTACTTAAGCCTGAACAGGACCGTTCCCCTGTGCGGGAATCTTCGGGATCCAAACGGATCGTTCGAAAAGACGGCTTAGGAATCAACCGATTTGTTCCCCTGCGTTGTACAAGGCGGCATATAGACACAGCACTACATTAGGAAGCTGGCAATTCAGCTTGCAATTTAAGCATCGAACAAACCAGCGGAGGGAAGATTTCGAGCTAAAAAGTAAGCATCCTTTTTCTGGAATGAGAACTTCTCTTGCCGCACAGCTTCCTAATAATATCTTTTTTTTTTTTTCCTTCCACCGGAGGGGATTTTTCTTTTTCCTCCGCCGCCGCCGCCGCCTCCTTTCCTCACTTTCTCCCTCGGCCAAATTCAGATTTCCAAGTGCACATCGGAACCGGTTACGACCAAGCCATCGCAACAGCCTGGGTGCTTTTCCTGGAGTGCTTGTCATGCAGGTACATAAAAGAGAGGCCGGATTTCGCAATCTTAGGTGACAGCGGAAATATTACCGGATTTGATCTGGAATCTTTGAGTCTTATTTGGGGGAGATTTTTTTTTAAGCTGTAATGTTAGGAAATCGATAGTCAGCCCATCTGTGTTTGCACGAGATTTTTCTCTACCACCACCATCCTCTCCCCCCTTTTCCCCCCTTCTCTCTCTCCCCCTCTCTTTCTTTTTTTCTGGGCTCTCCTTGATCTTCCCTGCAGGGAGAACAATAATCTCTCTAATTGACCCACTGGGGAGGTTGGTGCACCAACTAACCAACAACAACCACCACCACCACAAAAAAAAAAAAAAAAAAAACCTTAGACAAAACTCCGCATCTGGTTCTAGACGCTCATATGTTAGTGCTAAAATGGCAAATTGAATAGCAGTCCTATTAGTTACTGCAAAATAGCCGAAGGTTGTAAAATGAGCGAAATATGTCCTCTCTCATCACAACGTTTAAAAAAAAACGCCTTTCCAGTTAAGTGAGATTCCCTTGGTAATGGAACGGGGCGTCTTTTATTTCCCCCCCAAGAAGTGGCAGAATCGAGCACACCATGTATATTTGAATTTTAGAACGTAACTCTTGCACTATTTACTCTCTAAAGTATCACACAAAAACCAACGCTGTAAAAATTTTGCACAGTGCTAACTCCAAAGGAAGAAACATTTCAAGGAAGGAAGGAAGAAACCAGAAGAGAGAGAGAAAAAGACCCCATTGGATCTACCCGTTTGGTTTGTTTCCCTGCTTTAAAAAAAAAACCACACATTTTATTATTAATTCTTTAGGAGCTCTGTCTTGCTAATTAAGTGTTGCTTAAATCTGTGAGAACTATGTTTAGAAATTATGCATGCAGATCGCATGATATAATGTGCATTTGCATTTTAAAATCTCTAGTAATCCCAGCTGGCATTTTTGGTATTGTTGAAGTGCACACTTGCAGACTCTTTTTGTTCTCGTATCAACTTTTCTTTTAAGGGGGTGGGATAGGTAGCTTCAGTTTGAAAGATAGATTGATAGATAGATAGATAGATAGATAGATAGATAGATAGATAGATAGATAGATAGATAGATAGATAGATAGATAGATAGATAGATAGATAGATGGTTAGATGGAGAGAGAGGGATGGATACACAATTATACTTATATGAATTGTCCATTTATATGGATTGTCTAATAAAAATTAGAGGGGAAACATTTATGATTCCTGAGGTTTTGCAAATAACCTGGTTGTGTTTATCGTTTTCTTACGGGGCCTTAAATTTTATTTTTAAATATTTTCCAGGTTGCTGGAGCCTCTTAGCGAATTCGCAGCCCAGCCTTCCAAGTTGGCTCGAAGTTTTCAAAACAAGCGATTGCTTGAAAGCGCGTGGGGGGGGGAGGAGGAGAGGGGGGGAGATGAGAAAGCATAGAGGAACAACCGCGAAGGTTCGAAACGTAAACAATAGAACGCTCGCGACCGTTTCGAACCCGGAACGCTCGCAAACGTTTCGAAGCCCCCCTCCACCCCCCGGGCCGTCCCCAACTCACCGTGGCATTTCAGCTCATTCTGGGCATCATCGCGTTTGTCCAGTTTGGTTCTGCTGTTGTCGTCCTGCTCCAGCTTCGGCCTGAAACTTTCGTTGGCCGAGTTGCTCTCTTGTTTGGGCGTTGGGTGGGGAGAGGAGACGCTGGTGCTGTAAGGGGCGCAGGCGGCCAGCGGTTTGCTATCTCCCAAAATGTCTTTAATTAAAAAAGAAGACGTGGCAGTCCTGGGGGCAGAGCTACACGAACCCAATTGCTGCTGCTGTTGCTGCTGTTGCTGGGGCGACGGCTGCAAACTTTTTGGCTGTTGCTGCTCTGCATGTTGGCCGTGGTGAAGGTGGTGATGCTGAGGCGAGAGGCCACCTTGCGCTAAATGCTGCTGCTGCTGCTCGGGGTGCTCGGCGGTGACCGAGATCGGCGAGGAGGGAGCCGTGCCCACCGTGTCGATTTCCGAACAAGGGGACGGAGTGGCCCGGGTGAGGAAATCAGCCGCCCTGGCCTCGCCGTGGGCCGTCCGAAAGTCCCCGTTCATCATCGCCGGGCTGCCGGACCTGGGATTAGACAAAATCGTGTCGATTCCAAAGCTGGAAGTGCTAGATCCTTCCATGGTGTGGCCGTTCAAAGAAGCGCCTTCATCCCCCCCACTTTTTTCCCCCCTCCCGACGCCGTTCTCTTTGCGCGGACTGAGGGGGGATGTTTTTTGCGGGGTTGGCGGTGGAGGGGGGGAAGGAAGGTGAGGGCCGTCTCTAAGGCGATCGATCGACGATTAAAAGGCGAACCACCAACCCAATCGGATTAATTATGGACGAAGCGAATCTCTTCGATCAAAATTTAAATGGGGAGGGAGGGAGGGGAAGGGAGGAAGGAAGGAGGGAGGGAGGGAGGGAGAAACGAGGCGAAGGACGACGAGACGCGCACATGCACCAGGCGCACGCACGGGAGGAGAGGGTGAAGGGGGGGGGGGAGAGAAGAAGCCAGCAGGAGAAAGCCGCCGAAGCCAGCCAAGAAAGGAGGAAGGCAAGCCGGGAAACTGATGCGAGAGGAAGACTCCAGATCCGCCGCTCCAACCCTGTTGGCCTCAGGCCCCGAAGAGGCTCGCTCGTTTTTCGCTCTCCGCCGCCCACACGTGCTCCGCTTATTGTTCAGGACGCCCGCGCCGCTCGGCCAAGAGCAGTCGGCATCGCCTGGATCGTCGCCGGCCGGGGAAGCGGTTGCTGGGGCTCTCCCCCACCACCACAAGGCGGAGGCTTCGCTCTCGTCCCGGCCAAGGACTACCCGGCACCGCTTGCTTGACGACGACGACGCGCCCGATCGCCGGGCTCCCGGGCCGCTGCTCTCCCTGCTCTCGCCGGCGCCCAGGAGTTCTTGAACTTTCTTGGAAAGTTGAGGCGTGGCGGAGCAAGGCGAGGAAGAGGAGGAGGAGGAGAAGAAGATGAAGAGGAAGAAGAAGGCTCGGCCGCTGTCCGGCTCTCTCTAGCTCCTCTCGGGTTCCTGCGATTCCACTCGTGACGTCATGGCCATCGCCGCTCGCCTGCTCGCCGCTCTTTATCCAACCTCTTTTAAGGCTCGGGATTTTCCCCCCATTTAAAAAAAAAAAACATTCCTTATTTATTTATTTGTTTGTTTTATTTAAGGCCGCCGTCGAGGAACGGCCTCTGATTGGTGGAGGCGGCGGCCGAACTTGACGCCTCGGCGGTCGGCAGCCAATGAGAAGGAAGAAAGAGGAGGGGAGGGGAGGGGAAGAGGGAGAAGGGGGGGCGGAGGGGCTTGTGAGATTCGGGACTGGGACTGTTCTTTTTTAGAACCTTTAGGATTCCTCCCTCTCTTCCGTTCCCCGTTCCTCCTATCCGAATGTTAAATGGGTGGTTATTACCATCTCTGGCATGGCAATAGTCATCAGTTTTGTAGCAGAAATCAAGGTAGGGGGAGAAAGGAAGAAAAGGAAAGAAAGAGAGAGAGAAAGAAAGAAAGAAAGAAAGAAAGAAAGAAAGAAAGAAAGAAAGAAAGAAAGAAAGAAAGAAAGAAAGAAAGAAAGAAAGAAAGAAAGGGAAAAGAAAAGAAAGAAAGGAAAGAAAGGAAGGAAAGAAAGGAAAAAAAGAAAAAGGAAAGAGAGAGAAAGGAAAGAAAGAAAGAGAAAGAGAGAGGAAGGGAGGAAGGAAGAAAGAAAAAGAGGAAGGGAAGGAAGGAAGGAAGGAAGGAAGGAAGGAAGGAAGGAAGGAAGATTTAAGAGAATATTTGCGTGTAAGAAAGGGAGTGTGCGATATTTCGAGATGTGAAGTTTTGTGTATACGAGGTCGTTACAAAAGTAAATATAGCTAACCTATCTCTTTCCACAAAATGGGATGCAAGTTAAAATGCGGGGTTTATTAAGGGCTTCTTCCCGCCGTGTCCTTTGGAAGATCAGAAACGTTTCTCACTCGCAGTCTTTAGGCAGGAGAAGCGATCCAACTTCACTGAAGAACTAGGAAAATAAGTACGAGGCCGGGCAAAACTGGGGAGAAACGCCTGGCTTCCTTTCCTAAGGGACGGGGAGTAGAAAGGGAAGCGGCTCCTGAGGGGGTGGGAATAAACCTCGGTCTAGAACCGGCCCGCCTGTTTATTTGGGGAAGACTTTAAGAGAGGTGGCAGGTCGGCAGTGGGCAAGCTGGGTGGTTCTTCTTCCTGCACGAGAGACTTTGGTCTCTGGCTTAGTTTGCAACCGCCGGCTCTGGGTCTCCAACCAGAGAGCGGTTTTATCCACCCATTCATCCGCAACACACGCACACATCTCCTCCCGCCTCTCGCTCTTGGTTTTTGCCTTTGCCCGGCTGCTGTTTCCAGCGCCTCTTTTATTTGCAACTGACCCAGTGAGGGCCGATGCGCCGCGCTTACTTCGGGAAGAAAAGGGTCGCAGCTTGTGGTTCCGCTGTCTCTAGGAAGCCGCGGCGGTTCGAACCTGTCCCTTGTCGAATGTCAGGGTAATGGGAAGTGCCAGGGACAAGACGCCGTATTGCTCCTCCTGATTAAGTACCGTCAACCTAATTAGCAGAGCAATTATAAGGTGCTAATGAATGATTCAAAGTTCGGCGTGTTGTCTTTTATTCCGAATTACGCCTTTCTTTCTTTCTTTCTTTCTTTTTTAAAAAGGAACCGAGGAATCGAAGAGAGAGAGAAAGCGAACGATCCTGCAAGGAAAGCTCTTGCATCCCTTCTCAGCTTCCCACCGCCCGCCTTCTTTTCCTCCAGGCTTTGGTTCTTTCCTTTCCTCCCACAGCAACGTTTAAACCTTTCGGTTCCAGAAAAGAACCGAACGAAATCTATTCGTGGAAAATTAGATTCGCAAGGAAGCCGTGGGGGAGGGAATTCATTAAAAAAAAAAGATAATATAATTTAAAAGTTGGAGAGAGAGAGAGAGAGAGAGAGGCAGAGTTTCGCACCTGCGTCTTTGCGAGTTAAAAGAATGAACTCGGAAGTTTCTCAAGGCCGGGAGGTAGGTCAAGATTTAGGAGAAGGTGGAATCGATGAAGGTTCAAAAGACACCGGTCGGTTTTGAAAGATTGTTCTGACATCCCTTGGGTTGGGGGAGCGTATCTGGGTTTGTTGGAAGAAGGGAAGACCAGAGAAAAGGAAAAGGAAAAGACGAGTCATCCTGTGGAAAGAAAGCAACATGCCTGAATTGAGGTTTCGAAACAAGGAGGCCTTGGGTGTCAAGGCAAAGCGGCTTCGGACGACTTCTAGCTGCTCGTTGAGCCCCAATGCGCCTTTTGGGGTCCATAACTTGCGCCCCTCGTTCTCCCCCAGTTACCACTCTCCTCTCGCGGGCTAAGCTGAGAGGGGCTTGGCGTTACAGTGGGCGAATTGCTGGCTGCGGCGGTGGGAGCAGCCGGGAAGTTCGGCATTGCTGCCTCTTTGGTGGTATTTGGCCGAGAACAAGCAAGTTGGTAACATTCAGAACTTTACCCTTTAAAATGATTTTTTTTAAAAAAAAAATGAAGGGTGGAAGTTATTGGGAGAGGGAAGAGACGCAAAGAATTGCAATTTGGCTAGAGCAGCGTGAATCTTTTTCCCCTTTTCAACCCTGAAAGATATATAGCCAACGCACTTGCTCTTGTGAATCGATTTCCCTCCGAAAATATCTATCTATCTATCTATCTATCTATCTATCTATCTATCTATCTATCTATCTATCTATCTATCTATCTATCTATCTATCTATTTATCTATCTATCTATCTATCTATCTAAGGGATAGATAACTGTGTTCTGTATTTCCAACGTAGGCTAAACGGTGACTTTCTTTCCCCCCGCTGGTCCAAACTGAAAACCGTATTTAAAACCGTTCGGTGTTATCCTTTAGAACTAAATTCTTTGAAGTATTCATTGCCTGGATATAAACATGTTCTTTTGGGGAAATAACGAAAGAAACAGGCAAGGCAAGAGACCGTAATTCAATTGAGAAAAGCAAACGGTTGATCTGCCACCCATTGCTCTGCGCGTTTGTTTTAAAAGTCTGCTTCTAAAAAGCATCACAGGCGATTTGCCTTTCAGACTCCGAAGATATTAGCAATGTGGACATATAGAATACCTCCTTCAGGATGGGAACGTCCGCAAAATGAACAGAGGGAATGGGAGAAATAAGCATCTTTAAAAGCTGCCCACTTTATCCCTTGCTGAAATATTGGTGGAGATAGACATTTTATTGGGGAGGACTTTTTAAATGCTTCAAAGGGAAAGTTTGAAAGAGAAAAAGTTCAAAACAAGAGCCCTCAGAAGGGAGCGCGTTCCTCCCGAAGAGATGCAACAACATTTGGGATCCCTGGTTTTCTGAGGAGCTTGTAGTCAGGCTAAATTTACCGTCCCTTGATGGGAGCGCGGGGGCAGATTTGAAACACAGGTTTTGCCTCGCGTTTGTCTCCGAGCGCAACGCGCGGGCGGTATAATTCGGAGCTCAGTGAGTGGATAGGGCTTATTTAGGGGAAGACGCGGACATTGTTTCAACCGGATATGGGGTTTGGTGGACATTTTGGGAACTGCTATCCAAAATCTTTATTTATCACAAAACCTTACTGTGGCATTTGTCTGCTTTTCACATTCATTTACCTCCCGATAGGAGAAAGTAGAGGGGGAGAGTTGAAAAAAAATATTAGGATTGAATAAGCCCAGTAATTTAGGTACATTTTTGGATGCAGGTAGTTATAGAACTCATCGTTTTGCTTGTGCCTGGGGTTTTTGTGAATATAATCTTGTGGATCGCCTCCGTGGGTTGTTTGTTTATTGGTTTCTTTGTTTCCCCTTTTTAGGATAGTTACTGGACACCAGAGGCAGCCAAGGAAGTTTTGCTATTTATATTCAAATCTGAACCCCCATCTCCAATGCCTGTAGCTAAAGGTGAACTCCCCCTATTCACTCTTCCCTCCCAAATTTGGATTAACCTAGTTCTCCAGTTTATCTACTGTAGAAAAAAAAATATGATCAATGATCTAAATTTCATCCCTGGTCATTTGTGCCAACTACACAATCCCAGGTATGCTGATTCAGAACTAACATTCATTAAATTCTCTCTCAGGCAACTGTGCACAAGATTGCAACCTAAACATGCCCAGGAAGAGAGAATTATGTAGGAGCAAATAAAGTTGCTTCCTCTATTTAAACACGGGTGTTGTGACCATCTGATGCATTCACTCGCTAACAGGAAATCCTTTCTTTGAGCTTTTACTTTCAAATTTGCACAATGCATACCTTTACATCATGAAACTTACTATGCTCCCTATGTCAAACCGAGTCCTATACTCCCTCCACCCAAAATAGCGACCAGTCTGTATCCAATTCTAAATCCTCTTAACGGATGCTATTTTTTTCTAAAGTAATTACTTCAAAAAATTGTTTAAATCTTACAATAACAAGAAAAAAAAGGTGCTGGAAAAGAAAAGCGATTTTAACGAGAGCTCCAGGCACGTAAGGTAATACTATGTGGCTGCATCTCCTCTTTTTAAAATAAAAAGTTTTGGGAACCCCAGTCCAAATTGCTTCTGGAGAGCCGCAATTACATATTTTGCCACAAGGCGGCGACAATAGAGGCCTCTATTGTCTTCAGAAAGCTCTTGGTCTGACTACGGAGTATACTTTTCAGTCCGTCCGTCCCCCGCCGCCCAGTAGTTAAATATGCCTAGCACAGAAACAAAACTATGTGCTTTTAAATCGCCATTTCACAATCTTTGTGAGTTTCAAAAAAATGTAAATAGGAGGCAAATTTCTCAAAGCATATTTTAAAATCCTGATCAGAGGTATATCTCTGTTAAACCGGCTCCCCCAAAAAAATCACAAAATATCATCATGTTCCAAGAACTTCTGGACATCCAAGACAATAAACAGAATCAAAATTATTTATTCTTTTGGCTATTGTTCCTTTTTTGGACAACAAAAGGTGTTTGCCTGGCACTGAGTCCCATAACCGTTGTTAGAGTGCTTTTGAATATATTCCATAGGAACAAATTGTCCAATGTTCATGTTTAACTAAGTTGTTGATTAATAAGAATTCACAAAGCCTGCCTCTGTGAACTTATTTGCTATTAGGAAAAAACTTTTTGAACTAATGGCTTTTTATCACTAATGATGGGGGAGGGGGGAGACCAAGAACTTATTTTGGTTAGGATGCAACATGAATATAAATTCCTTTAAAAGATTTGGGTGAAAGATTCTGATTTCAGTGTAGATTTTATTCCATGTGTGACACTTAAATGAATGTTGTCATACAAACAGTCCCCACCATTGATTTAATGTAAGATACCCATTCAATCAGTTTTAATTCACCTTTTCCTAAGGTGTGTGTGTGTGTGTGTGTGTGTGTGTGTGTTTCAAATCAAGTGAGCTCCAGGATTTCTTGGCAGCATTTTTGGAAGTGGTTTGTGATTGCTCCTTCTTCTGAGGACTCAGAGTTAAAAAAAACAACAACACTTGAGTGTCTTGATGGAGATCCACCACATGCAGGGCCAGGAATGAGTCAGTTGATTAACTCCTATTAATTTATTGGAAATAAATTCTTAATTATATTAATTAATAATTGATTAATCGATTAATTAATTATTAATTTATTTGCAATATGTTAATTAGTGAGATGAGGTTGGAGGGATGGCCTTTGGATTTCAGCCACATAGAGCAATCCCTGCTCACTGTGACACAATATATTCCAGAGTGTGTAACCCAGTGTCTTCCATATAACTCAAATATATTATGGAAATTATAGCCTAGAAAATTTAGAGGATACAAAGTAGGGGAAAACAATGCGGATGTTAGTTAAATGAGCTCTTAAGAACGTTCTAGTTCT
This sequence comes from Bungarus multicinctus, assembly GCA_023653725.1. Taxonomy (NCBI): domain Eukaryota; kingdom Metazoa; phylum Chordata; class Lepidosauria; order Squamata; family Elapidae; genus Bungarus; species Bungarus multicinctus. The sequence goes on along the minus strand of CM042842.1, from coordinate 50,971,062 downwards.
CTGATTTTACAATCAAAGGTTTCTAACCCAAGCATTTCTACAAGCTGTGGATTGGAAGGGGGAGGCATGCTTTCTTTTCCTTCAGGAGCTGTTCAAACGTTTATAAACCTTCCCAAGTTTTTGCTCTCTGAAGGTTGCTTGTGGATAGATCACCACCAGCATCCATGCATTTAATAGCTGTTCTTAGCTATGGCTCCTTTCTTGGGATGGTTTGCTAATTAGTGCATTTAAATGAGAAGCCAATTTCGAACCCTTTGTCCGACACGACACGTTTTTACGAGGAAAACTCGAATTGTATGTTAAATCCAGTACTTCAATGCCAGCAAAACCTAGCAGTCAGAATTTTTCTTTGTTTCTATCTAGTAGATTTAAGAATGGAAGGAAAATCTTCTCTCCTCGCTTAGGGGCCTCTGACGGGGGTTCCTCACCAGCCTTGGGTACATGACTGACAGTATCCTAATTTAGTACCGTGCAGGATTTCCCCGGGAATCAGGGACATTTTTGTGGTCCGATCTGCCCATAGTTTCCTTCATATTAGACCAGCAACCGTTGGGGTTGCCCCTTTCCAGGCTCCCTGCTTTATTTGTCCTTTCCTCAACTTTTCTCCAGGATGTCTTCTCCCTCGGACCCACAAGGGCTGATCCTACGATGCTGAAGGGACCCTGCCAAAAGTCCATTCATCCAAGGAAAGCTGAGACGGCCCGGTCCCATCGCCCATTAGGACGTTTGCAAGATTTTACACAGGCCGCTAAGGACAGAAAGAAACCAGCCCTTCCCGATCTTCAAGGGAGAATTAATGTCCCTGGATATTCATACACGCCTTGATTTTGGGGAATACACGGAGCTACCCAGAGCGTCCGCTTATTTTGCCTAGTGGGAGCTCCTCTTCCAGTCAAGTGTGCCTAAATTTGCCTGCCTGCCTGCCTGCCCGGAAGACGAGAGGGATGCTCTCCTAGGGGACGCTCCCCTCATCCCGGAACACCAGTCTAACCGATTTGCTGGTCATAAAGTCTTCTCTCACTTATCACTCCTTCTCCTGTTAGATGTCTGCCTTGGTAAACAGAGGAGGCGGCAGAAAGCAGGGGGAAGAGGGAAAAGCAAAGAGAGAGCTATCTTAGCCCAACGTTAATTAACAAAAAGCTAATTAAAACTGCACTTTGAGCGCTAATCAATCACTTTATTAAGCCGGGAATAGTAACTGGAACAAATTGAATGCTACCAGTTGGAGCATCGTGCTATCGAACTGTCAGGGTCGATGAAGGGATGAGGGACTGAGGTTGAGCCAATCGATTCTTGTCCGATTGGTGTTGACCGAGGTCAACGAGACACTGAGGTGGAGGGAATGGCTGGTCTTCCTCTCCCCCCCCCCCGCCCTCAGTCGAAGGGGGGGGGAAACAGGCCTGCAGAACGTGGGAACTGAGCCAACATGGAGGGTCCTTGCCAAGCCTTTACTGCCAACTCAAAGGCCAACAAAGAGAACGGGGAGACAATGAATGGCGATTGATCCCCGGTAAAGGACAAAGCATCCCCATGGGAAACTAGGACTCCAGCAGAGTTTTGCCATCAATGGTGAAGAGTAGCCACCCAGGACAGATCCTTAGGACTCTTCAAGCAGAAAGGCAGCAGGATCAGGGAATCTAGACACCAAGAACCATTATTAATTGCACCATGGACATCCATGGGGAGTCCCTTCATCCTGGCAACAGTCCGGTTGGAGTCTTCTTTCCATCACCCAATTAGGGCCGGGTTATGGACATTTTTCAGAGCTGTCCAGTCCTTGGAAGAAGGTCTTTCCTAAATTCCAGAAAGGCGAAACCAACACTCACATCGTCTCCATCAAATAGTGACAATGTGAGTTGAAGTTTGATGCATTAAAGAGGGATTGGTGGGTTGGGGAGGAGGCAGAGTGTTATTGTCTATAGTTGCATTTCCTATCCATGCTTCCTCCCTACCTTCACTTAAAAGTAGGGCCCTTGAGTTCAAAAGGACCACATCCCAACGAATGGTGGCTTAGATATATACATGGGCTCCATCGTTCTTCCCATTTATTGTATGTTGACATCTTCTGGCTTAGGCTGTTTTTCCAGTTCAGATTATGAGAAGGGTCTTAACAAAATCATAGAGTTGGAAGGGAGCTTGGCGTCTTCTAATTCAACCCTCTGCTCAAAAGCAGGAAACCTTATATGATTTCACACAAATGGTTGTCCAATCTCTTCTTAAAAATATCCAGTGCTGGAGCAACTTTCTGGAGGCAAGTTGTTCCACTGATTAAGTGTTCTAACTGTCAGGAAATTTATTCTTAGTTCTAGGTTGCTTCTCTGAGAGCAACAATTAATTGGCTTTCCTGCTTCAGGCTTGGAGGCAGGAGGCATTGCAAAGATGTTTTGTTATGACGTCACTTTGTGGCAAAGGGACAAGGGAGAAACTCACTGCCTTTGAAGGGGAGCTTGCTCAAGTTAGAATCTCCTAGCGAGATGTGGATTATGAGTGGAGGTTGGTTGGAAAATGATGCCCTCCACTAACCTTGTTTGGGGGACCCAGTGAACCCCTCCATTGTGAAGGCACCAAATTTGGGGGTGAAAGCTCAAGGAAGCCAAAAGGTTTGGGAGAGATTCAAGTCTCTGAGAGATGAAAGCAGAGGACAAGCAAGATGCGAGCACACTAGTCTAGATCCTGCTAAGAAAGCGGTGACTTCTTCCAGTTTCCTACCCCCGACAAAAAAAATGCTGGTGACAGCAACAATATTGCACCACTAAGAGAAGGGTCTTGGCAATAACTAGGAGTGACATTTTCCTTTAAGGAAGCAGCACTTTTAAATCCCAAAATCCAGGCTGACTTCCCTGCCCCGTGGATGGATGGCGGTATATCTCTGGGATCTTACATCTGGCTCCCTTGCGGTCAGCGCAAGTGGCATTTGTCAACTGGCGCTCACAACACAGCAGGATCAGAGGGTACGGGTGTTGAGCATGTCATCAAAAGGACTTACCAAGCCCGAGCATACAAGACATTTGCTAGACCAATACTCGAATACAGCTCATCAGTCTGGAACCCACATTACGTATCTGATATTAACACAGTTGAGAAAATCCAGAAATATTTCACAAGAAGAGTTCTCCACTCCTCTACTTGTTGCAGAATACCTTATGCCACCAGACTCGAAATTCTAGACTTAGAAAACCTAGAACTATGCCGCCTTCAGTCCGATCTAAGTATCGTATATGAAATCATACATTGCAATGTCCTACCTGTCAATGAATACTTCAGCTTCAACCATAACAACACAAGAGCAAACAATAGGTACAAACTCAAGGTTAATCGCACCAAACTTGATTGCAGGAAATACGACTTCAGCAACAGAGTGGTCAATGTCTGGAATACTCTACCTGACTCTGTGGTTTCTTCCCCAAACCCCAAAAACTTTAACCTTAGACTGTCTACTATTGACCTTACCCCCTTCCTAAGAGCTCTGTAGGGGGAGTGCATAAGCGCACCAATCATGCGTATTGTCCCTGTCCTATTGTTTCTTTTATTTTTTTATTTTTCTTATATGTATCCATGTATTCATTAACTATGTTTTTATTTATACCTATTATCTTTTAAGCAATTGACAAAAATAAACAAACAAACAAATAAATAATAAATCAGTTCCGCCGCGGCTACAGAGGAGCCAGCGATCAAGGAGAGCCGCGCGCCCCAACGGAGACCAACCATTGGTTTTTAAGCAGTTGTGATCATGTTGAATAGAGGCGACGTCCTTTAAAGCAGGGGTCTCCAACCTTGGCCACTTTAAGCCTGGTGGACTTCAACTCAGGCTTAAAGTGGCCAAGGTTGAAGACCGCTGCTTTAAGGTATCCTGGCGTTCAGTGCGCCAACAAGAAAGCGATTTAACAGAGAACTGAGGATGTGGAGGTGAGTCTCTAGACTAGAGGAGGCCTAAGCGGTGCTTGCCACTTTTTAAGAGCGGCAGTAAGGAACAGAGCAACCCACATAATATTTCTAATATTAGATAATATAAAATAAACCGCCAGGGATTCCCCCCCAAAGGTCCCACGTTCGGATCAAGTTGGTCGCACAGGGCGCTTTTACAATCCCGGTCAGGCTATGCCACTTCCCGGCCTGTCTTCAATTCCGGACTGATGCCAACCCGGGACCATTTGAAAGGACGCCGAAATCTGCCCGTTCCTCCGTGTTGCAGGCCGCCACCTGGCCCGGGGGGGTGAGGGGAGAAAGCCGGAGGGGAAGAAGGGGATTCGTTTGCCCCAAGCGACAGGCAGGTGGTGAGCGCGCCTTCTTAAGTCTCCTTTCTTTCCGTCTCCCCCCCACACCCCCCCGGGGCGAAATTCGGGTGGGATTTGTGGGCGGAAAGAGGACCCAGAAGCTGCAGCCCAGGGAAAAGGAGGTCAGGTGGCGCTGGCGGAGCGGGCGAGAGGGGGAGGGGAGAGCGCGGGAGAAGGCGCTTTGGCTGCCCTGAAATGTAACTCTGAACGCGCGTCCCTTTTATTAAAAGCGGCTGCTTGACATTTACACTCTGCCAACAGCTTCTTTCCGATAATCCGGCCGGCGAAAAGAGACGGCTCCGCCGAGGCACTGCCGCCTTTTCGAGAAGAGATACAGAAATGTTGCGATGAGTGGAAACAAACGAGGGAAGGGGGGAAGGCGGCGGCGGCGAGAGAGGAGGAGGAGGCTGAATGCCCTCTGGGGTTCCGCAGGACGGGGGTGGGAGGTGAGACGGAGTTTACAAGCCAGGCTCTGTCCGGCCACGGATCCCATCCTGAGACGGATGGGTGGCTTTTTACTCCTTTACCCATCTATTTATCTTTAACCCTCCCTCAAAATAAAGTTTGCTCCGGGTCTAACGCCCAGTCCCGGGCACATTTCCAGAGGAAAAGGCCAGTGGAACAGATTGGGGCTTCCCGAATAAGCCTGGACAGATGCTTAGCTTTTTTTTTAAAAAAAGAAGGGATGGATTCTCAGCGTCGAAAATCGCTTTTACCTTTCTTGGCCCTTTCTTTTTCTACGAACCCCACCCGCCCACCCACCCGCTGCAAAAGTTAACTTTTCCTCCTACTTTTCTTCATCCAATTAAACCGAAGTCTTTGTACTCCTTCCGTGGGGCGTAGGGGGATTTTTTTTTAAAATGAAAAATCAGATTTTTGTATTTAATCTTGCTCCTCTCTGTTCCCCATTGCAAGTCCAGAGTACATGATCAGAAATGCTCAGGGAGCAGAAAGCACATTGATTTCAGCTTGTTCCGTCCGCAGACAGGCCCTGACAAGGTTGTTAGAACAGTTGGAGAGGTCTGTACAATCACTTAATTACCAAAACTGTCAGTCAGGCGGGCCGCTGCTGGCCGCCTTCGTGGCTGGGAGGAAGATTCCACTACTGCCTTCTCCGGCTTGATTGATTTGTGCTGATGGCATTGCAAAATAATTAGAGTGAATTTTCTGATGTGTGATTTTATCCCAAGTTCATGCTTCAGAAAGGTAATCGGAAGGATGAGAAGGGTCAATGCCATTTCAGATTACCTGAAGTCCAAGCGAAAAGATAACCAGAGAAAAGGAATGTATATGTATATATTTATATCGAAGGAAAGAAGGATGCGTAGGGGCGGGTGCGGGAGGAGGATGAGAGGAGGAAGAAAAAGAACGGGGGTGGGGGGAGAACGGGAAATGGGCAAAGAAAAACTGGAGACGCGATTAAGGATTGCTGAAGGGTATTGTCAAATTCTGCAAGTGATTTCCTCCCGAGCCAGCACATGGCAGATTGATTTTGTCCACCGTAGCTTTAACCACATTTCAAGTGATCCCGCGGTTATTACAACGATTGCCTTCGAAACTGACAGGCGGAAGAAGAGATCCGGTCCTACAGCGGACGGGAGCCGCCTTCTTAAGCGCTGTCAGCTATAGTTAAGTAAATATCATTGGAGGGAGGGAGGGAGGAAGGAAGGAAGGAAGATGGCGGCAGGGAGCGTTGCACAGTCTTAGGAAGGAGGTTTCCCCCCTCACTTTTTCCAGCTTCCTCTTTTCTTGGCAAGGGTGGAGGGTAGGGAAGGGAGTGTGGAACGCCCAAACACTTTCACTCATGGAGAGGGATCTTCTTTTCTAGAATGTTGAGAAATGGGAGCCGTTTGTTCCCCAGCTCCTGCTTTTGCTCAGGGGAAGGCTCGGCCCTCAGCTTTCACTCTGGGCTCAGGAGAACCCCTTAAGAACTTCTGCCTTTAGACTAAGAGAAAAGCTTCTTCCGTTCTTGCAGGAATCTTGGGCTGGATGTGACTTGGATGGAGTCTGGCTTAAGTATGAGGCAGAGATGGAAGTTGGGGAGTTCAGGAAAACCAAGAAGGCTGGTGGGTTGATGTAGTACAGGGGTGTAAAATAGATTCTGGATCGATTAGATCACTGTGCGCTCAACGACAGCCTTTTAATGGATTCAGGCCTAGTCATTCTTTTCTAAAACTACTTGGTGTCCGGAACAAAGCCTCATTTCTGAAGAGCCAGCTTCTCAGGGTGAGGGCTCTCAGGAACACTGTGCACCACAGTCCTATTGTGCATTACAAATCTATGCAAAAGCAAGCTTCAAAGAGAGCATATTTCAAGAGCAGTTTGGGCTCAATCTCTAACATCTTCAGTAGATGGTTGGATGAAAAGTTGGATTCAGTGGCAGCAGCTTCCATTTTCCTCTCTCCACATCACCCTTTTCTCGTTTTACTTTCAAAAAACTTGACAGTTCAGTAAAGTATCACTGATTCCATCAAGCATTTACAGGAAAAATAGTTTCCTTCCAGACTCACTTGACTTTTGACAACTTCTTGGACAGGCCCAGTTAGATATCTGGATGACAGCACCAAAGTCATTTGCTTTCTTCCAGGAAAGCTCTAGTTCTTCCACTCTAGCCAACAACCCTGGAATAGTCATTATCTTCCAGGATTTGAGATACAGAAATTCTAAACTAAGATGGATGAGATGGACTTGCACAGGTTGCTATTAGGAGGAAACAGTGTGACCTTGTCTTTGGGACCAGAGTTCCCTCTCTGACCTGAAGCATCCATTATTGAAGGAAAGGAATAGTAGCTTCATTCTAACCCATCTCTTTCATCCTAAATGTGGCATCCTTCTTTTGGCCTCTAGAGAAGAAAATAAGTTAGGTGAGCCTTCAAAAAACCAGAGCTAGTAAGAAACAGCATTTGATGGTAATGGAGATGACTTTAGCTAGTTTGGGTGTTTAATAGTTAATTCGGACACCAGGGTTGTATGTTTCTGGGATTTTTTAATTGAGTCACTTGTATGAGAAGGCAGCTATAAAATTATATAAGTACAATATAAACGAGCAAGCTATGTCTCTTCTAAGCAAGGGAGGATGATTAACTCAGCCTTCTCCAAGTTGGGCTTTTCCACGACTGGAGAAATGGAATTTAAGTCCAACACATCTGGACTGAAAAAGGGTTACAAGAAGACAACTATTGAAACACCCTATCAACCAGCACAGGTGGGCTTGAAACAAGTTATATGTGATAAGCTCTATTAAAACAAAGAAAGAAATGCTGACATTGGCTTACAATAACTCCTAAGGAGACCTTTAATTCTCAGGCAGGTATTTCTGACATTATTCTCAGTGGGATTTCTTTTAACAAGGAATTAATTTTGGAATTACATTTTTGGCATCCTGATCCTCTGAATGACAGTCCATTTGGAAAATAATCAGATAATACTCAAAAGTGGCTTATACCTGCTTATTACTCCTGCCATTGATAAAAGAGAAACATTTCTAGCACTTCTTTTAAGCCAGAAATTGGCAATCTGTGACTCTTGGAGATTCTTCTGACAATGAATGCTGAAAAGCTATGGCAGACTTTCCTGTCATAAGGATGTAAGATGTGGAAATGGACAAAAACTGTAAACCCTAAAATAGGCATATCCCATTTAAAAATCTAATACTGCACCCCACAGTCCCCTAAACATTACCTTTTCCTACATATGCTTTACCTACCTTATTGCCTTGGCCCCTTCAAAATATTAAATGTGTGCTTTAGTTAACAGGTCTGTGCCTATTTTAAAGGGTTCAACACAACTCAAGCAAATCTTCAGCGTAAAACCCTGCTATCATGAACAGGTTAAGTTAAAAGTTCAATATTCTCCAAAAAAGAGGTATCTTGGAAGGAGAAGCTTCCTGGTACCACTTTTTTGAATCTGTTGGACTGGGATAGTGAGGAGCTACTTTTAAAAAGCATCAAGGCTAGTGTTTTCACCAGAGAAGCACACCAACCAATGGTTGAGAAACTCATCTTGGGGTTTGTAGCTTCCACAGGTAAGGGCTTTGAAATAAAAAGATACTAACTTTGTTTGAAGAACGTTGACTTCTCCTATGCAACTGTCTGGTTTTCACTTTGGTACATTTGGAATGGTCCATCTGGCCACAAGTGGCTAAAACATTTCAGCTTTTTTGTCTTTCAGTTTGCATGGACAGCATTAAAGAAAGTGCCCATATCCAATTTTAGGGACTGGAATCCCACCCATCCCCAGCTCCCTCAAGTACCAATGTCTTTTCTCCAATATGCACTGATGATTGCTTGGGAAATGTTTCTCCCATGCCATGTTTCTTCCACCATCAATGATTGATATTTTATTCCTTTCAGATGAAGAATCCAGGTTCTAGATTTAACTTATGAATGAAATGTTTCCTTTGCTTTTCCAGCTATTTTACTGGCCAAAAATTAATCTTTAGTCATCCCATCCATTCAGTCCTTCTCATTGTTCATAGCTGAGTTTGAATGGGAAGATTCTGACTCTCTTTGGGAAAACTGCCATTCCTTTTCTCCTATAGGATCAAATGGAGGAACATAATTTTGACACTAATGATGTGAGTGAAATCCAACCCCTAGCTATGGTCCCAATCCAGGGAAGGAGTGAGACCCTGGTTCATTCATCCTAATTACCAACCCAGGACTTCAGGACAATCATGCTCCCCAAATTTGCAACTTCCAGTTTATCCAAATTAGTATTAAAGTAAGAATTATTGTTAGCCTCCTTTGGTATTCATATGAGTAGAAAACTGGAATATAAATCTAATGAATGAATAAATACAAATAAATCCCTAAGTCTTGATCAAACTCATACCCTTTGATTAAGCAGAGGTCTGGACTTTTCTTGATGAAAATAAGATTCATTTCTATGGCATTTTTTCAGCCAGTTGTCTTCAATTGGATCACCATTCCTGGTTATGCAATTCAGTTAAATTCAGCTATAACCTTATTAACCCAATCCAGGGGAAAGGGCCCCTTTTCAGTTAGATTGAAACTGGTTTTCAGACAGGATTATAAAGCGTCAAAACATGAAAGTACTTCTATTTAGTCAGGGATCAATCTTCCTTGTGAAAAGGATCTTGCTATTTCTATGCCTGAAGCAAATTCCGGGCTCCTAATTTTGGATAGATACCCAATGTGCCCAAGATTCTCTGAGATAAATGGGATGGTGGTGATCCTAATCAATTAGTGGGTATAAGGAGATGGTTCTGGATTGGATAGGCACTTCCTTTAGCTGACAGGGCCAAGCCTCTGAGCCAAGATAACGTCCCCAGTTGGAGCCAATCCTCTGGATTTCTGCTACCACCTCCGAGCTTTTAATCTGAGGATGAACCTGGATTTCTCTACCTCCCATATTCTAGAATAGGGATGGAGAGCGGTGTCTGAACATGCCAAGTGCATGCTAACTAGCACAGTTGGGAAACCATGTAATAGATAGAGGGAGAAGGAGGAGGAGGAAGAGATCACGGGCAGCACCCAATAACAACAGCTCAGCTATATTTGGATATAAACACCGCCAAGAAAACCTTTAGGACCCAACAGGGCATCCCAGACAGACACACACTGGGCAAGACAAAAGCTACAAAGTTGTGTTTTGTTGTCTTCTTTTACGTCTACATCTCCTGTCCTCCTGCAAAAAAAGAAAAAAGAAAAGGTGAGCAAGAGCACACACATTGCTGCGCAAAGCCTGGCTGTATTTTTAAAGTCAAATAAGTACAATGGTATGTGGCAAATGGAGTAGGTAAACAACTTCCATCTGGTTGCTGCTCTTGAAGGAACCATCCGTTCCCATGCACAGCAAATTGAAGAAACAATGGCACTAATGAGCCTTGCAAAATGCAACTGTGAATCATGAAAGACAACACTGCATTTTGCAAGCGCCAGAATAAAAGGTGAAATAATAAGCTAGCAAAGAGGAAAAGAAAGCGAGCAATGATTAAATGATCAAAAGCTGGCAGAGTGAATTCAATGTCACTGCCAGACGCAGCCATCTCTCCCCCACAAGTGAAAGTTAGGTTTCAAGCGCGGTGTAATTATAGCCGAGGTTGTCAGTTTGACATTAATGCAGCCAGCAGAAATTTCCTAATTGGCCTCAGAGGAGAAAGTGAACCAGAAAATATATTAACATTTTAAAAAAGCATATTTTGCCTAATCCTTTCACTTTCCAACAATATTTGAAGACCAAAATGCCCCAGGCAGGAGAATTTAAATGAGCAATTTTGTTTTTGAAGGAAACGGCCAATGAGACAGAAAATAGACTAAAGGGAAATCATTAGTGGATGAGAGATACTGACAGCCCTGCCTTGCTGACTGGCCGGCCTGTCACTTGCAGTCTGTGTTCTTTAGTTCCACGCTATGAGCTAAGTTGATAACATGAAAAGACCCATAAACGTGCAGCCAGAAGTCAAAGCCTGTTATCTGGAAATTCAAATGGAGGGAGGGAGGGAGGAAGCTGGGGGCGGGAGGAAAAGAGGAGGAAAAGAGGAAGAGACTTCCTTCCTTCCTTTCCTCTAAAACTGGCCATATCAAGGAGAACAATAATAGCCCATTATCTGACATCAGTGGGCGAAGGCCCGCCAGTGTGCGTGCATGTATATCTATATCTATATATATCTATATATGGTCTTCCGCCTCCTTCTTTCTCTCCCCACCCTTCCTCCCCACTTGCCTATCTCCTCCCCAGTCGGCCATGAAGCTTCCAAGCGGCAGATAGCAACAAAATGCTTAAAGTTATGGCTGTAATATCACATGTGCCCCACTTGATGTGATATGACCATCGCAGGGAAAGGAAGCTAAGCGCAGTCAGGTGCTGTTAGTCCCTTGGCTTTGATGGAACAGCTGAGGCTAGCATTGCCCCTGGCAGCCACTCCAGGGCAAACCAAGACTTTTGTCCTTTTGAAATGAAAGAGGGAAGGAAGGATTGCATCAGGCAGCCAAGCAGGCAAGGAAGAAGGGGGAAGGAAGGTGAAAAGCACACCCTGGGATGTAGCCCAGGTCAGGGTGGGCAAGGGGTAGCTTAGATCCCAGAGCTAAAAGGAGGCGCTCCCTTACCAAGGCAAAGGCAGGTGATTTCAGCATCCCTTAAGGCTCCAAGAGGGGAAGAGAGAAGAAAGAACCATGTCTGAGAAATACTTTTCCTACTTTTTTTTGCCTGCTTCTCCTTGCAAAGAGCTCAAAGCATTTTACTCGTCTTCCTTTTCCATTCACAACAACCCTATGTGGCAGCTTTGGCTGAGACAAGGCTAGGGCCCCTAAGAATGTTTTGTTTGTCAGGCTGGTCCATGGTTAACTGGGCTTATGCTTACTCAGCTCCATTTTCAGAGCTCACAGACTAAGTTGAACCATCAACTGATTTCACTGGCTGAATCTGCACAACAAGTTTATGATTTGGCTTAGAGTATATGAACTTGTCTTTTGTCTTTTAGGATTTGTGGCTAGTTTTCTCCATCCCACCCTTAACCCCATGCTTCCCTTTCAATGGAGGGCTTCCATCACCCATTGACAAATTCTGGATTACCCTAAAGAGACTTCAGAAATATTGAGATGCTGATGAGGTGCAGTACATTCAAAAACAGATATGTTCCTCAATGTAAGGTTAAGGTCCAAACTCTTATCTAACCATCACCTTTCAACTAATGTAATAATTAAAAACCAACTACTCTTGTTAATACTAAGTCACAGAAGGCTGCAAATAGATTCAGAAATCAAGAGATGAAAGGTGGGACAGACAATCTGATTCACTCCAGCCAAAATTAATGTCCCTTGACATTAATGTCCCTTGTCTTAATTTGGTTCCATAAAATAAATAAAGATGAATTTGCAATTTTAAAGCCAGAGATTTAGGAGTAGATTTCTCTAGACATAATCTGATTATTCTATATAGTAATTTTATGAGAGTGTTCGGAATACTCCCAGATTATTTAATATCCCTATTTTGATTGGCCTTCTTCTCCTTTCCTGCCATCCCTCTCCCAAAACTAAGAATGGATGGAAGTTCTAGCTCTCTAATCTCCATGGGTTTATTAAAAACTAGACATTAACCTGGAAAAAAAATATGGCAGTCTGGCAAACGGAAAAATGATTGCAAATGTTTTTCTGCCGTCTTGGCTGTCATTACTTCTTTAAAGTTATGTTAAGGAGTATTGATTTTGATAAATAAACAAATGCTTCCAACTCCATGCAATTTGATATACTGGCACACTCTCCACAACCAAGCTGAATTTCAGGCCTTTCAGAAAAAGACATTGTATAGCATCCCACCATTGTTTCTTTGACTGTTTGCCACAGGTTAAGCCTGGGTTCATAACATGCTAAACTTAAAATGAGGGGGAGGGGGAATCACTCTTTAACTTAGAGGAAATGAAACTCTGGGGAAAGTGGACCACTCCTATTCTCCACCAGTGTCAACAACTATCATTTCGGATTAATTAACTGCAAAAAACAGGCAAGCAGAGAGAGCCTAGCCAAAAAAAGGGACTTACTCCTTTCACCCACAAATCCCAGTGAGAAGAAACATAAAGCCAAACATGGGGGGGAAACGCCAAGCTAACTTTCCTAGGCACATTTACAGGGTAAAAGTTCAATAATTCTCGGGAAGGAGGGGAGCCTACAGCCATAACCCTGAAGCCAAAACTCATCAGCCTGCCGTGCTCTTCCTCCTCTTCCTCCCAAGTCCGGCCGCGAAGGCCTCAACCCTTCCCCACACTGCGGAGTTTTAAACACTGCGGAGTTCATTCGGGGTAATGCTGCAATCCACCGCAGCAGGCAGGCGGAGCGGCCTTCGTTTCCCTGGCCTGTACAGTATCAGGTAAACGGCTTAAACGCCCTTCTTTCTTCCCGCCTCTTGGCCTTTTTTCGCCAGGAAAAAAAAAAAAAGAAGAGAGAAGGAGCCAGAGGGGCGGGAGGTCGGGGTCCGGGTGGAAGGGAGGGAGGGCCGCGGGGGCGCGTGCCCGAGAGCGAACGAGCGGGAGCGCGCCTGCCGCCCAACTAAAGCCTCCCCTCGCCGCTAATATTGATGAGACCCGCGCGGGAGTTTGACATCAAATTAGTGGTCCTTCATGTATCAGATTGGCGAAGAAAATGTCTTTAACACGCTTCAAGCCGGTGGGAGGCGAGAGGACTGCGGGAGAAAGGGAGGCAGGGAGGGAGGCAGCGCTCCAGGCAGGGAGAGAAAGAAAGGTGGGGAGAAGGAGGAGAAGAAAGAGGAGAAGGAAGAAGAAGAAGAGAAGTCGAAGAGAGGAGGAGGAGAAGAAAAAGGGGAGAAGGTGGCGGCGACATCAGCCAGCGAGCGAGCGGCCTCATTACGAGCTTTTCCTGGCGGGCCCCCGGAAAGCCGCCCGTTCTTCCCCTCATCCAATACAGTGGGGCTCTTTGTCAGTAATTTGCAACCAGTGTATATGTGTATATGCGAGTTGGGGGGGGAGAGGAGAGCACCTTCCAGCGCGCCCTCCCCCTCCCCAGGAATCATTATTGGCTGAAGCTCCGCTGGCCCTCTTAATTGGAAGCGTTGGGCCTTATCAGCGGAGGATTTCCTCGCGCCTTTGACAGATACCGATACGGAAATCATTGTTCGCTTGTCAATTTAAAATACCATTAAAGCAGCCCCCTTTCGCCCCCCCCCCCCAACCCCACCCCTCCCCAACCGCCACCACCGGCCCACAGTTCCGAGCTCGGCTCGGGTTTGCTTTGGGGGCGCGCGCGGCGCGGTTTTAATTAGCACCGCCCCCTCGGTTGAGGGAGGCTAGGCGGAGCGGGTGAGTGGGCGGCCCGGGAAGAGATTTTTCCCTTCCCACTCCCACCCCCGTGGGGTCAAACACAACACTTAAAAACCTTTCCTCTGTGCACCCCCCCCCCAAGGGGGGGGGTGTCTACCTTTCCTACAACGAGGATTGGCAACTTCACCGGACGCTAAACTTAACAAAAAAGGAGTAGATAGAATAACTTTATTGTCACTTTGAATGTCCACTAATAGATGGAGCAAGTGGCCAGTTTTAAGTTTCTGGGTGTTACCCTAAAAGAGGACCTGATCTGGGGTGCCCACATTGCAGCCCTGGTCAAAAGGGCCCAGCAGCGATTATACTGCCTGAGATTTTTCAGAAAACAACAACTGAATGAAAAACTGATGGTGACCTTCTACCGCTGCACCATAGAGAGTATCTTAAGTTACTGCACCTCTGTATGGTTTGCCAATTGCACAGTGGCAGATAGGAAAGCACTCCATAGGGTTAATGTCATTGCCCAGAAGATCATTGGTTGCCCTCTCCCCTCTTTGGAAGAGATTTATAGCTCCGCTGCCTTAAGAAAGTTCAAAACATTCTCAAAGATCCGTCTCATCCTGGGAACCCTTTTTTTGAACTATTACCATCTGTCAAACTGTATAGAATAATAAAGACAAGGACAAATAGGCTGAAAAACAGCTTCTATCCCAGGGCAGTAGCTCTGTTGAATTCTGCTATATAGTGCAGTGTTGGTGCGGTGTCGGATTTTTAGATTCAGTATGTGGAAGGTGAAAGGTGTGTGTTTGTGTTTATATTCATGGTCATGATGTGCACTGAAGATGTTGTTTAATTTCATTGTACGAGATGCAATGACAATAAAGTAAAGTAAAATGAAATTTGGTTGTGTACCGCTCTCAAAGGGTCACCACCCCCAATGTGCACAACATTAAACATGACAAAGTAAATAAATACAAAATGATGCATATGTCCACATGTAGTCTATGGCACGGAGAGTTAACACAATCTAGTTCAGATGTATACATGTATATGGTGAGAAAAAAAATGAATCTTGCAAGTTTACCAGGCGGGTGGCATATGCCATAGGATAGGGAATGAAGCTGTTAACAGAATCTTGCTAGAAAAGGAAGTCTACTTAATTGCAGGGTCTGTCCCTTGGAAATCAACCCTCTGAGGTGGGAAGTAATTGTCTTCTTTGGAATTGCAGCTTGTGAATAAAAGAAGACAAATAGGTGTTATAAGCGGGTGGATGAGGAGTGCAGATCTGCGGGGTGTGGCACTCCAGATCCCAATGGTGAGGTTTATTGATGCCTCATCTCCCCTTCCCTCTGGCTAAATGGGCCTTTAACCCTGCCATTTGCCTTGGCCTTGTCTGTGCCCACTTTGTTGTATGTACACTGAGAGCTTAGGCACCAGAAACAAATTCCTTGTTTGTCTAATCACACTTGGCCAATAGAGAATTCTAATTCTTTCATCTGCTGTGCTGCTTTGGCATTTCTGTTCTGGGTAAAGCCCTTTAATAGCAACAGCAGTAGCACTTAGACTTATATACTGCTTCATAGGTTTTTATAGTCCTCTCTAAGCTGTTTACAGAGTCAGCATATTGGCTCCAAGAAATCTGAGTCCTCATTTTACTGACCTGGGAAGGATAGAAGGCTGAGTCTACCTTGAGCCCCATTGAGATTGATCTCCAGGCAGTGGGCAGAGTTAGCCTGCAATATTGCATTCTAACCACTGCGCCGCCACGGTTCCTGATACCAAAGAGTTTTATTTATTTGTATCCCACCTTTATTATTTTCACAAATAACTAAAGGCCACAAACACACCTGAACACGCTTTCTTCCTCCAGTTTTCCCCACAAAAACAACTCGATGAGGTGGGTTGGACTGAGAGAGTGTGACCGGCCCAAAGTTGGCTTTCATGGCTGAGAAAGAACTAGAACTCACTGGTCCCAGTCTATAGCCCGGGGCCTTAATCATTAGACCAAACTAATTGTCATTGAGTAATCTTTGAAGGGGATGATAGGGCTTAAAGCCAGACCTCGCCTAAATTGTATGGAGGAAATGGCCTCCTATGGGCAGGGTGAAAACGACTGAAGGGAGAAAAGTAGACGAACAGAGAATAGGGGAGCTGGATTGAACAAGATTATAGGTTGTCCTTAACTTACAACTATAATGGACCCCGGCATTTCCATTGCTAACCAAGACACTTGTTTAGTGAGTAGTGCTCAATTTTACAACTTTTTTTTTGCCACAGTTGTTAAACAAATCACTGCAGTTATTAAGTGAATTATATTCATTGTTAAGTGAATCTGGCTTCCACCATTGACCTTGATTGTCGGAAGCCAGCTGGGAAGATTGCCATTTCGCCATCAGAGGAAAGGCCTCTGATGGTGAAACAAAGACCAGTGGGGTGCCACGTACATCAATCTGGAGCTCATTTCTTGGCTGCAGAAGCCTTTCCTGAAGGCCTCTGACAGTGAAATGGAGGCCAGGAGGCGACACAAGCAAGTGGCGGCAAGCGGCCAAAGAAGAAGTGGGCTGGCAAGATGAGGCAGGTGTTGGGGTGTGGGAAGCCTGGCTGCAACTATCCTAAGATAAGTGGGTTTTTGGATATGTGGGGCAGCTCCCGCATTTGCACCTTAGCTTGATTTTTACCCATATGCCACACCCTATCTTGTGCAACCAGGTGCACTGGAGTGGGTGGGATCTTAACTAGGGCTTATCTTGGGGAGTAGGGCTTATATTGGGCATGTGAAAAAAATCAAGCTAGGACTTATTTTTGGGATAGGTCTTATTTTTAGGGAAACTGTGTTTTCCTAATGGGTGGGATGAATGGGCCAGGATCTGTCCAGCTCTTATTGGCAAGTTTCAGATGGTACAAACAACTCCTCTTCCAGTTTCCTGTTATAATTAGTGATTGAGAAGTTGTGTGGTTGTGAAATTGCTGTATCTTAACTTGCCACACAGTGAAACAAACGTTAGGCTGAACCATTCACTGGCCTCCTGAATGAGGCAGGGTAAAATTTGGTTATATCAATGCTGATAGTGTTCAAATGATGCTCCAGATGTTTTGGAACTGCCCCCAAGGCACCTATTGGTACTATCTTCACTTTTGTTGCCACAGTTGTTCTATTTTTGTTTGTAGGTCTTTATATTTTGTGGTTTCTTTCAATTCTTTGTCTTCTATTCTGCTGTCTCCAGGCATTGCAATGTCAAGTATCTAGACTTTTTGTTATCAACAGTTGTTACAGCAGGGGTTTGTGTGGCAGATGCTTGTCTGTTTGTATCATTATGTTGCTTGATTGCACAATCAGCCAAATGTTTAGGTTGGATTTGGCATTTTTATTCACCTGCCAAGTCCTTCACAAGGACCTGGAATAGGCAGATGTTGTTTGATAGTGTTAAAAGTATTGTCAGAGGAGGTGACTTTGTCCATGCCGATGGTATTCAAGTAGTGCTCCAGATGTTTTTGAATTGCACCCAAGGCACCTATTACTGTTGGTACTATCTTTGCTTTCTTTTCCCACAGTCATACTACTTCTACTTGCAGGTCTTTGTATTTTGTGATTTTTCTCTACTTATTTCTCTTCTTTTCTGCTATCTCCAGGTCCTGCAACATTCACTATCCTGACATTGTCTATCAGACAAGCGTTTGAATTCTAAAGTCCCAGAGCACTTTTGCTTTATTTTATATTACTTTTGTCTATTTATGATCCCACCAGTTCTTGCTTGCAGGCAAATGGTATTTCTTGCAGATATTCCAATGCACCATTGTTACCACTTTATCATGCCATTGTTTCTGCAATCTTGCAACAGCTAGCTAGGTAATCCACTGTTTTGTCAGCTTCTTCATAGAGGCAGCCTTTGCTGCCTGTTGCTGTCCTCTCAATTCTGGCTTTCTATGCATTTGTTCTTGGTATTGTGCAACCAAGTATTGTATCTCTTTCTTCAACTTTCCTGCTCTTAGTCATTACCAGGTCTTGTTGTTATCTGCTTTGCTTGCTAGTGTTTTTGCATACTGGCCATGCAATACTTTAGCTTCATGCCTCTTTTCTATTTTTCATTCTGTCCTTCTTGTTAGACCCGTTTGGTCTCGCCAGTACTCAGTAAACCTTCCCAATATGCTACTTCAGTGCAACCAAGTTCCAGTGCATCATTTTCACTATCCTAAGAGCCATGGTGGTGCAGTGGTTAGAATAATACTGTATTGTGGGCTAATTCTGCCAATTGCCAGCACTTTGATTCTTACCGACTCAAGGTTGACTCAGCCTTCCATCTTTCCAAGGTCGATAAAATGAGGACCCAGATTGTTGGGGTCAATATGCTGATTCTGTAAATCACTTAGAGAGGGCTGTAAAGCACTGAGAAGCAGCATATAAGTCTAAGTGCTATTGCTATTCATAGAACTGTTGAGACGAAACAAAATGGAGGAGGCTTCTGAATTTCTGGAGGAAAGGTAGGATATAAAGCAAATCAGGATGTTCACACAAAACTCTTACGTACTGGCAAAATTAATTTGGACAGATGATTATCCTTCCCAATCTAGCCATGTGTCAAATACATCTCTTCCTCCTCTTCCCACCATATGAAGGAGGAGATTAGTGGATATTTTTCCACTGGATGGGGATGTTTAATGGAAGAGAAGGGAAACAAAACAGTGAATCCATCAATCTCTGCCCTTAATATGATCTGTATAACATAATTAAGAACAGCCTGTGGCAGGATGGAGATAATCAGTGGGAGCAACACATTTTATGCTTGCATAGTTTTCTGTTGGCTCAAGGACTGGTGGATAGAAGTTGGACGTGAGGGAAAGCCTTTGGTGTCTTTCAGAGTCATCCAACTCTACTTGTGCTGAAATAACCTAATGAGGATATAATGAGAACAAACTTTATATCAGTTCAGCGATGACTGGGAGATACTAGAAGATGCTCCAAGGCATTAGTGACAATTTAAGTCTGCTTCACTCAAGAGATGGGGATAAGAAGAGAGCATCATGTGATCAAGGGAGGGAGCTAAGATTCTGAAGCCTTGTTAGGCCATGGTAACTACACCTCAGAACAGTTCTTGTGATCACCCCAGTTCTGAGTAATTATTTTAAAAAAAATCCTTATATTGCTTCTTGGTTTGAACCCCACAGGATTAGGCTGCTAGTCTGTAGTCATGAACAGAAGGCCCATAAGTACCATTGACATCAATGAGGTGCTTATTTCTGAAGTAAAAGGGGCGATTTATGTGGGATTGTTGTTTCTTCCTGGCTTCACTTGATCGTTGTGATGTTGGCAAAGTACCTATATTTTATGCTAGGAAGAAATAAGAGACTTTAATCTGACCTGATAGACTATAAAACAGAAGGCAAGTTGGATGCATTTTATTGAAGTCAGAATTAAGCTTATGTTTACAGTGGTGATAGGACTACAGTCCTACATGACAGTATAAATACAAGGTCTTAGAAATTCTACCAAATTCTGTTTTCTCTAAGATTTACACAATATTTCTTAAAAAGTAAAATCAAATTATTAGTATTATGGCAACTTACAAATCTGCTACAATGTTAGTGACTCTCTTATATTTTGTTAATCTGGTGTAAGCAGCAAAATGAATATATGTAAACAGTGTAAGGTCCCAGAAGTTTCCCTGAGCCACGGAGATGCCAAAGAGTGAGACTCGAGACGAGGCTTGCAAAAACAACAGCTTTTTTTATTCTTTAGCCAAAGCTAAAAGTCTGGGTGAATACTATGTCCAAAACATACAGACAAAATGCATGTGAGGAATAGTCACACCCTGCGAGAGGGGCTCAGAGTATTATATATATTTTACGCTGATAGAAACAAAGTTTATCCAATCAGAGACAAAGATCCGTTATTAATGTGGGCAATGTCTTGCCCATGTCCTCCTCTTTCTTATCCATGGAGCTGTTCTTTGTCCGTGCTCTGTCCATACTTTGTTATTTTACACAGTATCCCTTGGCCTTGTGTGTTCGTGCTCCGGGGCAGCCTCCCCCCACCCTTATCTATGGAGCAGGATGTTCCTGGGAATTATCTCCAAGGATGTGTCTAGCTCTGAAGCAAATTGCAGAGGCGAGAAACCAGATAGAAAAGGATACAATTCTCTTGCAGAATGAATTCCTAACAAATGATTTCCATCCTTTAGCAAAATAGTACAACTTCTTTAACAAGCAAAGAGCAAAGGTTAGGTTGATTCATGTCAATATGTCCTTTCAATAGCAAATAACAATTAGACTTATATACCACCTCACAGTGCTTTACAGCCCTCTCTAAGTGGTTTTACAGAATCAACAATCTGGTCCTCATTTTACCGACTTCAGAAGGATGGAAGGCTTGAGATGGTGAGAATCACTTTCTATAGCATTAGCAAAAGTGAAAATTTGAAGGAGAATAGAAAGTGAAAAGAAAGATAAAAGAAGTGCTAGAAAACGGAATAATTTTGGTGTTGTCATTGACAAAACAAATGAATTTGCTAAACTGTTGAGATAATTGTGTAGCAGGCTGTTTAAATAACTGAATGTGATACCAATAGAAGAGAATATTAGTAGCTCAGGGTTGAACTGTAGGGTCCCTTGATGCTCTCTAAGCTTGGTTGTTTTCTTGCAGATTTTTCATTACCTAATGAGGTAACATCTTCAGTGCACTATTGAACATTACTTCAGAGTAATGAAACATCTGCAAGAAAACAACTAAGCTCAGAGAGCACCAAGGACCCTGCAGCTAAATGTAAATTGTTCATGCATGTATGCACACATGCACAAACCCATAATGTTTTAAAAAAGTCAGCTCCTTACCTTAAAACATGGCTGGTCTCTTGAATTATTTTTCAAACTATGATTGAAGTGGGTTTATCCAAACTTTCTGCAACCTGATTTCACAGGACTTGAACTATGCACTTGTACGCTTTCTGCTTCCTTCATGAACATGTGAACTTGATTTATTATTTAAGGTCATTTAAGGTGATGAGAGATATAGTAATCAAAACTGGAAATTAATTCATATATGCAACTTTTTGTTGGGCCCATCCAATGGTGCACATTTCTATGGGAGAGACCCAGTCCTTGAGCAGCCCATTTCACTGGCTTTTGTTTTGTATAACCCCCTTTACAGACATAGAAGAGCCAAATCTGATTGGCAAAGAAGAAGCAAGCAAGGTTACATACCTTATTAATGGGACATAAATATATACATACATAAATGGCAGCTTGCCTCTTCTTGGTCCATGAGGATCCCTCATTAATTGCTCTTATTTCGAACGAAAATGGCCATACAAAGCTATTTGCTTAGTTATTCTGCCAGCCGGAATATATATAGGCTTTCTTTTCATATACTGTTTTGTTTTTTAATAATTCTGGCCATTTGTAAGTAGCTGATGTTTTGTTTGGCTGCTGTTTTATTTGCTGTCAGAAAGGATTTGATGCAGAAACCATTTAAGCATGTGTACAATCCAGGGAGGGATTCATTTGACCTCATTATACTGCAATAAAGAAGGAATCCAGTTTGTTAAGTATCACCCAACTGCTTGTATTTTGCATCAGATCATAGAGTTGGGTTTCCAAAGACTTTCCCAGGTTAGTGTGTCTGTTTATTTATTAATTTATTTTATATAAAGGAAGATAGAATGGGTTAATTTGACTTGCCAGAAGGTATCCTGACAAACACAAGAAAAGGGAGAGAAATGCAGCCCGCTCTAAGAGTAGAGCCGCTGCAGAAAAAAAAAAAAAGATTTATGCTTTTTAATTAATGGCAATTAAACCATGCCTGTTGGCTTGGCCTATGGCAATTGTTCCCTGCAAAAAAGGAGGCCGAGCTGGTGACACGCATTTGAATCCGCTAAGTTCTGTCAAGGGAGCTGACTCTGCAGGCATCAAAACCAAACTAAATCAATAAAAGAATTAAACTTTTATAAATTGCATTTTGACAAGTATCAGATACCGTTAAGCTTTGATATTATGAATTCCTTGGAGGTGATGCAAACAAGAAGGGCCGCAGTTAGAGATCCAAACAATCAAAGAGGCTTGTTAACATGCACTGTCAAATGCATCAGTGCTATTAATTACTACAAATTAATGTGACTCTCTCACTTCCTCTGGTGATTGGAATAATAATCAGATGGATTCATGGAACGAGCACAGAGAACATATGCAACCCTGCCAAAAATAATAAGACAAGAAACCAGCAGACAGTTTGCAATCTTTCAGCTCACCAAATTGATAATTTGCTGAATAACATTGCGGCCCGCTTTAGCCAGTTGCACTGATGACTGAAGGTTTTTTTTTCCCCTACCACAAAAATGGATTGCCTCTCCAGAAAGAGGTTGCTGTGTTAGTTTACCAGTCCAGCGGCAGTCCAGACACTGGGGACAAATGGTATGAAAATCCTGAAAGGCAGATCTATAAGCAGGCTAATGGCTGCTCTTAAAAATTGAATACTGGGTAAAGGGACCCTTGTTTAAAGTGGTTAGGGCATTGCATCTACCACTCAAATTATTCATACAGAGGAATGATTCTTGTTATTCTCCAGTGGTATAAATGGGCAGGAGTCAGAGAACAAAACTATGTGTGCAAATTTACCATAGTTCCATGCTCACTGGACAAACAAGAATGTCATCGGCAAAAGTCTATCCTTCCTTGTCAGATGAGAAGATCAGGGAAAATTAATTGGTTTGTTGCATTTAAATATCCCACTTCATTCTCCATAAAACTCGAGGTGATTGACCTCTGCTTCCTATTTAGGCCCCGGTCACCAATATAGATCTGACCAGCTAAATGGCAAACTTAGCTCATCTTGGCTAAGTTCAAAAAACTAAGCTAACAATCTTGGTTAGACCATCAGACAATACTTAGCTTGGGAAGAATGCAGTACAAACAGATCTCTGTACTTGCCAATACTATGAAGAGGTCCATCCAAAGAAGACTATACTTTATAGACCCGTTTTGCTTCAACATGCTTTTTGTAAGTCAGACCAGACTGTATTTTGTATTATGCCAGACCAGCAAGCTACCATGAAAGAAAGAATTTCGCATACCAAGTTAACGATATTTATTTTTGTTTGGAAGATCGATATGGTAAATTGGCTAAACTTAATGGGATCGTTGCTAAATGCATCAAATGGACAATCTTTCTGGCTTCAGGAACCACAACTATTTGGAAGCTGCCCATATATGTTCACAGTGTCACGACCTCTTGCTCCCTAAACAATCTCAAAGAGACTACTAGAGAAGGAAATATAAAGCCCACAAGTCCCACCTATCGCTAAATCTATTCAAATTAAAACTGTTGTTGATTTTCTGGAAGGTTATCTCTGTTGGGGTTCAATCCTCAGCACAGAGTAGAATTTGATGCTCAAGATTCTGATTGGTTTGGATAGTCATTGATAGATCATAATAATGTCATGGTCATGTTTTTCTGGACCACAATCCTAGATCAGCCTCTTTAGTGTATTAATGATATTCACAAGTTTTGATATTCCTAGGGAATCTAATAAACACTACTGCTTCAAGCACAGTTGAGTTACCAAGCTGTAAGCATTTCCCGCTATTAAAGGAAATCGAGCACTACTTACTGAAAACTCACCTATTTTCATAATACTTTGTGAGTTTGTCTAAGATTTCATACTATTTCAGGAAATAATGCTAGACAGTGATAGGCATTAAAGTTAAGTATGTCATCTTTCCAATATGTCAACATTGGCCAACCTTTTCATTTCACAATGGGATGCTTTGATTATCTGACCAAAGTATTTACTCTTCTGAATATTTGAGTTTATTTCTTTTAAATGAGATTTGAATAATGTCCCCTCGTGCTCATAGGGTATTTCTTTTTTTAATTTCATTTATTTTCTCTCCTCCCTCACTTCATCCCAGTCTCATATAGGTAGGTAGGTAGGTAGGTAGGTAGAGATAGAGATAGAGATAGAGATAGAGATAGAGATAGAGTGTGTATATACATACATACATACATACATACATACATACATACATACATACATACATACATACATACATACATACATATATAGAGAGAGGGGGAATATTCTGTTGCATTTGAGGACAGACAAGATTGTCACCTCCTTTTATGTCCTTAAGTGAAATTCAAAGAAGGATTTTTGTTTAGAAGCTGTGCTATTTTTTGGAAATCAGTAACTTGAAATGCCAGGCCCAGCTGCTACTCCCTTGCCTTATGGAAAAATGACTTTATTGCAAGCAGATGTCCATCCTTTTCCGTATCATCATGGATTTGGAGGGCCTGCCTGGGATTTGTCACTTATTTTTAACAATAATATTCTCTTTGGAAGGCATGAGCTTCCTAAGCATGACATATGATATTTAATCACATATTGACCACTCAGTCTTATTTTAATGGTTCCTGTCAGTTCAAGTGCAGCTAGCAGAGTTCAAACAACACTTTTGCCTGGAGTTCAGTATCCATTTAAATCAAATTTGTCAGTTTCCAATTTTTTAAAAAATGCACCATTTTATTTTTATTAACATGTAAGTGAATAATGCCTTGTCAGGCCAAGGGCATGTTTTAATGTGAACAAGTTGGATGTTAAACGAAACTGGAATCCAGATGCCTCTTTTAATATATTCCTTGTTTGATTTGGTGTCAGAATCTTAATATAAACATTCACTTGGTGTTACATTATTTTTAACTGGTAAAACCTATCACAAAAGCAATGTGGAAATCAAAATAATAATCCATCCATGTTGCACACCATCTCAGCAGCAGTTTTCATAGAATTGGCTTATATATTTTGCAGCCAAGTCCATGATTTATTTATTATTATTTTTTGTCTACTTGCCTATCCACCCGCCTCTCTCTCTCTCTCTCTCTCTCTCTATCCCTAACCATAACCCTAACCCTATCCTATCCTATAGATATATGCATGTGAAAACAGATACAGGTACCATAGTCCTCAACTTATGACCATACCCATTACATTGTAAGTTGTGACATTGATAAAGCAGGTCACTCATATGACTGACCCAATTTTACAAGCTTTTTTGTGGCAGTCATTAAATGAATTCTGTGTTTGTTAAGAAAATCAATTGTTCACTATGGGCCAGATTTTGCCAAAAACTGGAGGTCAACTGCGGTTGACCTCCAGTTTTTGAGGTTTTGGCAAAAATGTTGTAAAATGTGGTCGTATGACTACAGGATATCTATGGAGATTCTCAGTTATCCAGGTCATAGTTGTCCCAAAGGTGCTTTTACAAGAGGCAACTGGACTTTCTGGTTTTTCTTTGAAGACGTTTTGCTTCTCATCCATGAAGCTTCTTCAGCACTTCAGCTCTTCAGAAACTTCTTGGATGAGAAGTGAAACGTCTTAAAAAAAACCAAGAAAGTTCAGTTGCCTCTTGAAAAAAGCACCTTTGGGATGACTACAGGATGCTTCAAACAGCCATAAAGGTAGGCTGATAGCCGAGTCCCCAAAATGTCATGTGACTGTGGGGAGCACTGAGAACTTCAGAATCAGGACATAAGTACCTCTGGCATGGTTAATTGTAACTTCTAAGTAGCTGATTGTTAAGTCAAGGACTACCTGTACACAATTTTTTTCAGTTTTTTTCTTCCCATCCTTTTTGGAGAACAGTAACAATCATGTGTGGTGAAGTCATTCACCACCCAAACTCGTACTACTTTTCCTTGTGAAGTGTTTCAGATAGACATAAGACATAAACCTAATTATATGTGTATTTCCTTTTACTTTTTTGATACAAATTGCTGCTATTTTTTTTACATAAAAATATGACAATCTACTTTTGTGAAGATTTGCGAAAGCATCTAACTGAATATATGCTATACAATATGTAGGAAATAATAAGTATAGACTCTATTCTTGGTAACACAAGGAAAAGAGTTTTTGCAATTGCTCTATCTTTTTCATTGCAATGAATGAAGTAGCTATTATATGTCATAAATGGCACCCATTGGATTAGAATAGTCCTTCCTCTCCTCTCCTATCTCCTATAATTGGCATATTTATTAACTTCACCATATTTATGACTCCACCATTAGACAGAGAGAGGAAGTTCCTTCAAAACATAGATGATCAATAAGAAGAAATTGAGAAAACTAAATTGCTGGATAGGAGGAAAGGAAGTTGAGAGGTCAGGTTTCAAAACAGCTGGAGTTTAATATGATGATTTGGATTAAGTGGGTTAGTAAATATAAGTACCCTTCCCATGAAGTTCCTTGTTCTTACAAGAACAGTGAGTGGTCACTCACCTTTTTCTATAGACCAACATGATTATGACTATGGCTGCATTTTTATTTATTTATTTATTTTTGCATGCTTACATGAAATCAGTCCTTCAAAGCTCCATGGTCAATTGCAGGCCTGTTCTTGGGTTGCCAAATGCTTTTACTGACTAAAATCCAAAGAAAAGCCAATAATCATATAAAATAAAATATTTCAGGCATAACTCTCACATGAAGCACTTCAGATATGCCAGCGATATCAGAGTAAACAAAATTAACACACATTTTGAGGTACTTAAAAAAGCAAAATAATTGGGACATGGAGAAAAAGAATGCAAAAATTGCAAAAATAAATATTCTGAAAGGAGTCTGGTCTCTTGAGACCAGTATCGCCATACTATCATAGCTATGAAAGGCTCAAAATGGATTTCTAGCAATATTGTTTATTTATTTAACTATTTATTACATTTATATGCTGTCCATCCTTCTGTCACATAATATTGTTGTTACAAAAATACACTACTTAGAAAAGATGTGTGACTTCAGCTTTCACTGACAGTATGTTATGAAACATGTTTCTGTTTGTATATATTTATGGGCATGTCTGCACATGTATTGTGGGATACCCATTAAACCTACAATATTTGTTTGCTTTGTATGGTTGCCCTCTAATCTCTCGAAGTGACTCTGAGTGTCAAACAAATTTTAAAAATTAAAAATAATTAAAACAATACAAAAAATAAAATACATAACAGCTGAAAATAAATTGCTCATCGTTATGTATTATTATTAGTATCACAAAACAGGTCCTTCAACACACTCAAGGCCCTGGGCCCGGCACAAACTTAAGAACTTATGTTATTTCCAAGAGAGAATGTTCCATAAGATGAGTGCTACAGCAGAAAATGTATGTCTTCTAAGCCTCATCCATTGACATTCCTTAGCTAATGGACCCATTGTCGATCCTTCCTGACCAGATTGGATCAGTAGAAACAATTGGGGAAGACAGTCCCTCAAGTAATACAATCCCAAGCTTTAAAGGTGACAACCAGCACTTTGAATTGCACAGAAAGCACATTGGCAACCAATGCATTTTCCAGAGTAGAGATGTTTTACACGCAGAATAATTGGTATGATTTACTACCAGTGCTGTGTCTTCTGCAGCAGTTGAAGCTTCCAAACGTTCTTCAAGAGTAGCCCCATATAGAGTGCATTGCTGTGGTCCAGACATGAGGTCATGAGCAGGGGTAGGATTCAAATTTTTTAACAACCAGTTCTGTGGGCTTGGCTTAGTTGCTGGGGATGGCTTGCTGGTCATGTGACTGGCTGAGTGTGGCCAACTCAACATCACTCACATCGAGGCATGCATCTCCTCGCCTGGCCTCTCATGACTGTGGGGATGCTGCAACAGTCGTAAGTGTGAAAAATGGTCATAAGTCACTTTTTTCAGTGCCATTGTAACTTTGAATGGTTACTCCACACAAGCAAAGTACCAGCAAAAAAGGAAAAAAAACTCCAGAGAAGTTCCAGAGACAGGAAGTCTAGACCTGCCAAGAATGTAATAAGGAATAACGGAGAGGCAGTTTCTGTAAGCAACACCAGAATGTTTCCTTCCTGCCTTCCTTACAGGATTAGGCCAGTAATTTCTTCTAACAATCGGTTCTCCGAACTGCTTAGAATGTTAACAACCGGTTCTAGCGAATATGTGCAAACCTGTAGAATCCCAACCCTGGTCATGAGGACATGAATGTCAGCGAGCAGGGCCTTCTGGTCAAGGAATGGGTGCAACTGGCACCCAACCTGAAGGTGTGCAAGGTTCCTCCTAACCATGGCTGCCAGTTGTTCTTTGAGCAGAAGTCTGTGAATCCAGGAGGACCACAGGATTGTGTATTGAGTCTATCTGAGACTGTGCCATCTCATCCAAAACCAATGATGAAAAGTCCCCAGCCCCAATATTTGCATACAATGCATCCTTATGCTTTACCTAGCACAGAACATAAACTATTATTATGTCTTTGTTTTTATGCAAATAAATGGCATAGAAGGAATTTGTCCCTATGCTTTCCTGAAAAAAATTGATAGAGGCTATGCATCCCTTGTATTTTTAATAGCATTGGTTTATAGTATTATAAACTACAGGTGATGAAGCACTGTGTCTTTTTACACAGATAATAATTAAGAAAAATTTTCAGGTCCAAGTTGCAGTAACTAATGCATTAGACAATTTTACGTGAGGGAAAGCTTCTGGGGCAAATTATCTTTTACTTCCAAAGGAGTCATAGCAAATAAGAGAGGAATAATGCAAAATCCCAAAATAAAACACATACCAGTGCTGTTGTACCTTAGGTACTTGTTGATATTTTTTTTCCCGCTTTCTGCACTGGAGTTTTATTAAGATGTTCTTGTATGAATTAGGGCCATGGTTATGTGTTATTTATGTGGGTGATTCTATTTTAATATATGTTCCTATTTTTCATTTTGGTATACCACCTGCTATATATGTTGTCTATGACAGGAGGTGTGTAACTATTCTGCATATCCAAAATAAATAAATAATGTTAATATTAAGAGATAACAGAAGTTTTGGACCTTGAAATTCTAATTGTCCCACCTCATTTAAGCCTGGCATTGATGGGCAATCCTTAATGATTTTCCTTCATCACACTTTTTTCACACACTTACCCAACAGTGGTAACAAATGGCTTCATTTGAAATAGATAACTGCATAACTGGCAGAAAAATAACTGAAAATATGAATTTACTAGACTCCAGACTTGCATACTTCAGTGGTGTTTGAAGACTTTAATGAACACATAATTTTAATGAACCTAGTTGCTTTTGGGAACATTATCAAATTTTGAAAAAAATGCAAATAATATCAAAAATTACAGTTAGGTTTTAATGGGAAAGGTCACCTTATACATTCTTCATAATCTATTCACTAATAGAAATTGGAACAAGAGGCTGATGTTTCACCGTGTACAATTTCTTACAGCTGATAACATAAACAAATGTTTTGAAATTGATAACATAAAAAAATAAAAATGTCTTTTACTTAGACAAAAAATGGATCTAAAAATAGGTTTTTTCCAGGTGTACTGATTCCAGGTATAAGCTGATAAACTGACTATTAATTCTTTCATGTTGTAACATATGTTGACCGGCTCACATGGCAGAATCAAAACCCATATCCCAAGAGTAGAGGGAATTGCTGTATCTTATATTATGTTGATCTCTGCAGATTCAATAACTAACCATTGTTATTGTAAATAGGAGAATTGTGGGGTGAAGTGGATGATAAAACAATGATGTAGATTTTGGAAGCCTAAGATGTCCACCATGACAACTACTGCTAAGATTGGGAAGGAAACAACATCCAACCCAACATCAACGATAACATCACCAGCAGGACAACGTTCGATAGAGGGCATGCTGAATCCTGAGAAGGCAAGTCAGGTATCAAATATGCAAACAATTCAATTTTTGCATTAACAACAATACAAAAAACGATGGTGAGGAATCACGCAGACTTTAAAACTGAAATGTGGGAACTAGACGAGAAGATAAGTACAATCCAACAAACAGTAGTGAAGACAGAACATAAAATGAAAGCAGTGGAGGCAAAGGTCGAACAAACAGATAAGAAAGTAGAATCAACAGAACAGAAATTAATGAGAGAGAACAGAAAATTAGAAGAGGCAATTGCATATTTGGAGGTGGAAAAGGCTGATTTCTTCCTCAGATTTCAGTATGTAACAGAAGAAAGAGGGGAGGACTTGCCCAAATTAATGGCAGATCTCATAGCAGAAGCATTACAAAAAGAGGGCCAAGAGGTTTGAAGGGAAATCAACAAGGTATATAAAATATATACCAACTATACAAGACATTTTAGACTTTCAAGAGAGGTTCATATTTGATTCTCAAAGAAACAACTGAGAGATGAGATATACAAAGAGACAAGAGACGAACCGCTGATATTTAAGGGAACAGAAATTGTAACATTGAAACAAATTCCAAGAAGAATAAGGGAACATAGAAAGAAATACAGATTCCAGGCTGCCCAACTGAATAAGAATAACATCCTGTTCAAATGGCTCATCCCAATGTTAATATCATGGCAGGATAAAATTTTTAAAACAGACAGTATAGAAAAAGCGAGGGAATTCTTTGAACTGTATGTGGTATCAGGAGAAAACCAGAACAGCAAAGAGGAAGTGGAAAGTAGGAGCCAAGAAGATCAGGTGGAGGAAAGAGAAACAGAACAAGAGGAAAGAGAGCAGAAAGAAATGGAAAGAGAAGGCGTAAGAACGAGACATCAGATGAGAGCAAATAAGCTTCAACAAGAAACAACTACAGAGTAAGATGGCGGAAGAAATCATTTTGATTTCCATTAACATCAATGGTTTAAATTCACAAATTAAGAGGAAAAAAACAATAACTAAACTAAAGAAATTGAACTTAGATATTATATGCCTTCAAGAAACACATATCCAGAAACATCAAAGTAAACTGTTAGAAGCACCAAAGTTAGGAGATTTATACGTATCTCTAGCCCAACAAAAAAAGAGGGGGATAGCAATATATATTAGGAAACATTTATAAGCGAAACAGGTATATGCAGATGAGGAGGGTAGGATTTTGATGTTAGAAGTTTATATAAATTATAAGAAAATGTTATTGATAGTGATATAGAACGAGAAACAAGAAAAATTTATACCAAACTATACAGAAAATTAATAGAACAGGAATATGAGAACATATGCCTGCTAGGTGATTTCAATGCAATAGCAAATTTAGGAAAAGATTACAATAATGAAAATCCAGGGGAAAAAAGAAAAAGGAAAACATTACCAAAAGTATTCTATCAAATGGTGGAAGAATTAAGATTAAAAGATATATGGAGAGAAAGAAATCCAGACAAAAAACAGTATACTTATCATTCAGCACCACACATATCATGGTCAAGATTGGATATGTTATGGACAAATAGGGAAATGGAACGTAATATAAAAGAAATAGAAATTGAATCTAACACATGGGTGGACCATAATCCCATTAAAATAATTTGGAAAGGATTGAAAAAAACCAGAAGATGGATGCTAAACAAGGAGATCCTAAAAGAAAAAGAATGTGTTAAGATGATGGAAAAAGAATTGGAGTTCTTTCTGAAGGAAAATAAAAAACAACAAACATCAATTCCAAACCTATGGGACACGACTAAAGCATATATCAGAGGACTAGCAATTTCATATAATACACATAGATATAAGGAAAAAAAAGGAGAACACTCTAAACTACTAGATACTCTTAAGGAGTTAAAAAAACACTAGAAAAAACACCACATAATAAGACAGCAAATACGGAGAGATTAATGATTAGACATAAATTGAATATGTTAGCACAAGATGAATGGTTACAGGACATGAAAAAGATAAAACAGAATTATTTTGAACATGCGAATAAGCCAAGAAGGTGGCTAGCTTATAGACTTAAAAAAGAAAAAGAAAAAAGAGCAATCCAACAATTGAAGGACGCTGATGGTATGCTATAACATCAAACTGAAAAGAAAAAACATATTGTTAAAAGTTTTTTTGAGGAATTATATAGTAGGGAAGACATACCAGAGGGAAATATCCAACATTACTTAGAAGGAAAAGGGCTACCTGTGATCCAGGAAGAGGATAAAGAAGAGATAAACAGGGAAATAACATTAAGAGAACTGCAAGAGGCAATTCTGAAACAGAAAAACAATAAGACACCGGGACCGGATGGTCTCCCAGGAGAACTATATAAAATGCTCCAAGAAAAATTAGAAATGCAATTATTAGACCTCTATAATGAGGTACTGACAACAGCAAAATTACTTAAATCTTGGGGGGAGCCATACATAACATTGATCCCAAAAGAAGATTCGGACCATCAATTAATTCAAAATTATAGGCCCATATCCCTTTTAAATGTTGATTATAAAATATTTATGTCCATAATGACAGAAAGATTGAAAAAACCCTTAATCAGATCATTCATAGCGACCAAAACAGATTCTTACCAAATAGACAAATTAAAAATAATACCAGAATGGTATTGAATATAATAGAATATTATGAAGCAAACCCAGGAAAACAATTGGCAATGGTCTCCCTCGATGCGCAAAAGGCATTTGACAATGTTAATTGGCAGTTCATAATATAACAATTAAAAAGCATGCAATTTGGCATTAAATGTATTAAACTGATTTCGACAATTTATATGACACAGACGGCCAGTGTAATAATGAACGGTGACAGAACGGAAACATTCAAGATCAACAAGGGAGTAAGGCAGAGATGTCACCCCTTCTCTTTATTCTTACCTTAGAAAACTTATTGGAAAACGTTAGGAAAAATGTAGAAATCAAAGGGGCTTTAATTAAAAAGTAAAATTAATAAAGGAAATAGAGGAATTTGGCAAGGTTGCAGGCCTTAAAATTAATAAAAACAAAACAAAATTATTGACTAAAAATTTAAAAGATAAGCAAAAAAAAGAATTAGTAGGAAAATTGGGAATGCAAAGTGTGAAAAAAATAAAATATTTAGGCATTTGGTTAACAGCAAGATGCTCTTCAATCAAAAAAGATAACTATGACAAATTAATAATACAAATAAAAAAAGAATTGGAAATGTGGGAGAAATTACAGCTACCACTACTGGGGAAAATTGCGGCAATTAAAATGTCTACCCTACCAAAAATACTATATCTTTTTCAAACTGTACCAATAAGATTGGATAAAACCTTTTTTAGAGAATTAGATCGAATAATAAGTAAATTTGTTTGGGATGGGAAAAAAGCTAGGATAAAAATGAAATTGTTACAGGACAAAAGAGAAAGGGGTGGCTTTGGATTCCCTGACTGGGAAATGTATTATCAGGCTGCAGCTATGGTATGGATTAGATTGGATCAACCTGGAAAATAGAAGAGTATTATCGATAGAGGGTCATGACTTGCAGAGAGGGTGGCATAATTTCCTATGGGATGGGAAATGTAAACAGCATGCATGTTTTCAGAGATACATGATTAGAGATTCATTAATTCAGACATGGAACAAGATTAAAAAGAATCATTATACTAAAATACCGAACTGGTTGGCAACTATGGAAGCACAAATCTACCCAAATGCAATGTATCTGGGGAAAAAGAAGAATTACAAAGACCTATTAGGCACACAAGGAAGATTAAAAACGAGACAAGAATTACAGCAACAAAATATAAAGATAGATTGGTGGCTATACATGAAAATTCAGGCGAGATATCAGAAGGACAAAGAACAATTTGGTTTCTGCATGGAAAAGCATCAATTAGATAAAATTCTACAAGAAATGGAAAAGAAAATTATTTCAAGAATATATAACTTTCTACTAGATTTTAAAATGGAAGAGGAGGTGGTCAAAGAGATGATGGTGGTATGGGTGAAAAATGTTGGCCATAATATAGACCTGGAAAATTGGGAGAGAATGTGGGGATCAAATTACAAACTAATTACATCCACAGCATACAAAGGAAAATCAACACAAAATATTCTACAAATGGCACCTTCCTCCCGTTAGATTGGCAAAAATGTTTAACTCAGATCCAAATTGTTGGAAATGTGGAAAAGAAAAAGGCACTTATTTTCATACCTGGTGGACATGCCAGGAAGTGAAAAAATATTGGAATACAATTAGACAATGGATAGAAGAAATCACGAATCAAAAAATTGAATTTAATCCAGAAACTTTTTTATTAGTATTAGTATTAATAACACAAAAATGCAATAAAACAGATAGATATATTATGTTACATATATTAACATCTGCAAGGATTTTGTATGCACAACTCTGGAAGGAAAAATGGGTTCCACTGGAAGGATTGTTTATTAAAAAAAATAGATTGTATAGAGATGGACAGGCTAATGATGAAAATAAAAGACAGAGAAGATTCAATTTATTATAGGGCCTGGGATGCCTGGGATGAGTGGTTTAGAAATAAAAAGAAAATAAAATGGCAAAGGAAAAGAATGAGGGAATATGTAAATATGTAATTATACCATGGAGAAGATTGAGATGTAAGAATAAAAGATATTGATTTATAGTAAGAGTAAGATGTAATGGTAAAGGGATAAGTAAATACATATACTGAAAAATGTAAGGAGATGCAAAAGATGTCTTGATGTTGATAATAATGTATAAAGTTTTATTTTATGTTTTTAAAATTTGGAAACTTAATAAAATTTATTAAAAAATAAATAAAACAAAACAATGATGTTGCAAAACCAAATTTCTTCCTTATATATCATGGAACCTGAGATTTTGATTTGACATAATTAGAATTCTATCAAAATATTTTCATAGAGCTCTCAAGTCAAACAAACCATCTTTCCCCAAGATATTTTGAGTGTTTAGATGTGCCAACGAGTTGGTTCTTAGGCAGTTTTTCCCCCCTCCCCTGTTATGTAGTTTATTCAATATAGGGAATTAGAATCAATTATTTCCATATCAAGTGGCCAAAAAAGATGTTAATAAGATGACTATAGTTGTCTCTTGAGGCTGTTTTCCCAATAATATTGTATGGATATTACTGGATGGGCGGGACATGTTGCATGTAATATGACTCCGATTGCCCTCTGTGTTTTGGTAATATATATCTATGTTGACTCTGACTTCAGTGAATGAAAATGCTTGGCAATCTTTTACTAGCTGCTGCTTCTCAGTCACATCAAGAGCTGGTTTTAATTTACCCTCCTTGGATTTTGTTCACTCAGAATACTGAGCCAAGAGCTTTGTGATAATTTTTTTATACATGCTGAACGTGGATGATTTTCTAATAATGTTATTGCAGAACTTTTGCTCGTAACTTGCAATGCTAAGAAGTAGGTTCAAATTTTTTACTTCAGCCATGAACTCGCTCAGGTGGTAGGTGCTGGAGAGGATCAACAAATTGTTGAAGGATCGAAAGAGCCACGTGCCATCTGTGACTAAATTAGTTTCCTGCATTCATATGTGGTAGAAAGCAATCGGTCCACTACTACTATCATAATTTACATAGGAGGATTTTGTATATAAACTGGCACATCACTTTTTCTTTCTCGGACTCAAGCATCATGGATGAGCTCTGGAGATTACAACGTTAACCCACCTTAGAAGATTGTCCAAGGATAAATGACAGTGCAATCCTATGCATGACTTCTCAGATATAACAGCAGTAATCACTTTAAGCTTGGCTAGATTAAAGGGAGGATTAGGCAGATTCATGGCGAAGTCATCAGTGGTTGTAAGTCACAATGACTGTTAATTACCAGAAGAACCAAATGCAGGATGTCTCTGAGGAAAAGTTCCCGGGGAGCAGAAAAGAGAAAGTGCTGTTACGCTCATGTCTTGTTAGCTGTTTTCCTAATATCATCTAGTTGGCCCCAGTGGGATGCTGGACTATACAGATCTCTAGTCTGATCCAGCAAGCACATATTTTAAAATTATTTCTCAGACCAGATCATCAATTCCCAAAATTCACAGCCAATGAGATGAGTGTCAAATCTCCCTCGACAGACAGACAGACATGTAACTTTAAAGCTGCTCTTTGCTGCATTAAAATGACTCTAGTGAAAGAATGCATTAATTAAACCAGAATAAATTCTGCTTTGGAAAATGAGGTGAGGGATGCAGAGATTTGCCACTGCTATGCTCCTCTCAGCTGTCAAGGTAGAATTAAAATCCTGATTCTGTTTATAAAGAAGCTTAAAAGCAGGCGACAAAGTCCATTTATATGAGTTATAATTGCACAGTTCAAATACTGGCTGGTTTACGTAAGGGTAATTAGAATCACAATTGACCTTTGCATAAATGTAGGGTTATACTTAATTTTAGCCAGAAGCTTTTAAAACATGAATTTAAATATTGCTCATGGTTTATGGCTTCTAATGAATTTTTCTCTCTACCTTTTTAAAGAAAAAAATTACACTATCCTCAAAAGGATATGCACTTTGCTGCATTCATAACAATAATGCTACATAAGAGATTAGGAAAACTATTACCTAAAAATAATGCTGGAACAGAATACTGTACCAGATGTGGAAGAACAGGTAAAAATTACTGGTCAGTCCATACAAGTTTATCCTTGTCTAGTGACCCAATATAGCCATCTTTTTTTTTTGCATTTCCAATAAAATGAAAATCTTAGTTCAGATTTTTGTTGTGACTCAGTAGATAACTGTTAAAATGCTAAACCCGTCATCTCCAACTTGGTGTCTTTCAGAACTATGGGGCTTCATAGTTTAGGAATGATGACATATGCATTTTGCAAATTTGCAACAGTTTGCAAGGCTGGAGAAGGCTCCATTAAACAAAGCATTTCCAACTGGAGTGTAGATGCATATCTGTAAAAATTCAAGAAACAATCAAACACAGCAAAGAGATTATAGAAAACTCTAATCATTTGATGCCATCCAGAGGTCATCTGGATATTTACAGCCAAAATATTGCATACCTACTTACAATGGAAATAAATTGTGATTTTGCTAAACCGTAATCACAGTGTTCTAATGGGTGAAAATCAGAGGAGGTATTCAGCAGGTTCTGACCAGTTCTGGTGAACCGGTAGCAGAAATTTTGAGTAGTTTGGACAATCTGCAAATACCACATGACTAGAAATTTTACAGTATCCTTCCCCTGCCACGCCCACCAAGCCATGCCCACAGAACCGGTAGTAAAAAAATTTGAATCCCACTGAATCCCTCGGTGCCGGATTTTAATAGAAAAGTTAAAATGTGAATATTTAAACCAGAAAAAATTATTCAAGGTCAAAATTAAGAAGATACTAGACAACCTGTGACTCATTGGATCATAGTTTCAGAGATATTTCTTTAGCTAAATGTCTGTGGAGATTCTCAATCATTTCAAAGATGCTTTTCAAAATGCAACTGGACTTTCTTAGTTTTTTTTCTTTGAAAATGTTTCTATTCTCATGCAAAACTGAAGAAGACCTTGGATAAGAAAAAACATTTTCAGAGAAAAAAACAAGGAAAATCCAGTTGCATTTTGAAAAGCACATTTGGGATTCCTTATCTAAATCTAAAATTGAATTTCCTTGTGGGAAGCTTGCAGGGAGCATCAGAAATCTTCCTTCCTTCCTTCTTTCCTTCCTCCCTCCCTGTCTTCCTCCCTCCCTGTTCTTGCCCTTCCCTCTCTGTGATTTTCCAGCCAGTCTATGGGAATTGGTTAGTTACTGAGGAATTGTGAGCTGTCCCCTTAAGGGAATGCATCATGGGAAATGTAGTTAAAGGTATCCTGGGAAATGTAGTTCATGTCACGTGGCTACATCTGTAATCCTGATTGGATTAAATTGACCCTCGAGGGGTTGAAGGACGTTGCCCTCCATTCTTCCCTGCACTCATGGACTGATAACATCTTTTCCTTCTATCGGTACGAGATGGGTTAGGAGGTAACCATCTTTTACGTACAAGGCAGATATACAAAGGATTAGTCATTGAAAGAGGAACTTCATCACAAGTGTGAGTTATGAGGATACCTGATGTACCAATAAATGAACTTTGTTATGAAAGCTTTGTTGAGTTATCTATCTGCATCTGCACAGCTATAAATCTACCTCTGTGCAAGAAACAGAACACTCTCCTTCCTCCCCTCCCCTCTCTGTTCTGTCCTGCCAGCAGGTAAGAGGCAGCTGCTACGTGAGGAAGGAGAGATTGATTGCAAGGCTGGCTGGGACACTGTCTGGGAACATTGAAAATGAATATCATGTGATCACAGCAGCAGCCCGTAGCAATGAAACAGCCATAACTTCCCCAAATCCCATTCTTTTGTGAGTCATGGATCCTGGAAGTTAGCCTATTTGAGTACCTTGTTTCATAAATTGTTGCCCTATACTGTACCATTTCCTCTAGTTAAAAGACATGACGTCGAAAGTTTTAGTGGTATGTTGAGATACGGCCACTTAAACTGGCAATATTCTATGTATTCTACTCTAGAAATCTTTTGAGTATGCCTACAAATTTCCTTCTGCTTTCTGCCTCAGTCCTCTAGGTAAGAAGTTATAAACTGAAGGAGGATTAAACTGGAAATGGCCTTGAAATATCCAGACCCAATTTATATTTTAGTATTGCATATAACTTATAATTTCAGATCAGGTTGGGCTACAAATGTCTGCCTCATCTGAAGTTTATCTATCCAAAACTAATATATTTCTAGAGACTATTTTCAGGCTACTTTATCTTGCCTATTGCCTATTTGTCAAAGTCGATGTTATTAATTCTGCTTAAATGTGATTTTTTAAATTATTATTTTCAGAGTTATTCGCGTATTTAGCTAGGTTTTTTTTTTCCTGTGAGTATTTAAAAGTTCTACAATTAATAACCCAGAGGACATGGTTAATTGGGCAGTGTTACAGATGATGCAACTATTTATTAATTCAAAAGGAAGTCAACACTGAATGGAAAATGATCCGCCCTCTTAAAAGGAAGATTAGATATATAATTGGAATTAAGGACAAATTAATTGCCTGCATAATAAGCCAACCATTTATAAAATTAATCCCTCATGCATTTTTAGATACAAACCCTTATGTACATATTCCATAGATAACTGTATGTAGTTATTCACATGATAAATATACTGGAAATCTGAGTTTAGCAAGCATAAATCTAAGCATACTTCCTTTTGTAACTCATTTCACTGATTTTGGTAGTTCCTTCTTCCAAGTAGGTATACATAGGCTGCATCTCTTCTGGGATAGACAGGTGGATCTGCTTAGGCCAACTTAATCCATATCAACTGGGGTAAAAATTAAGAGATCTCTGTAAACATTTAGTTTTTTTTCCCCTTCTCCTTGCAATGAGCAGGTAAAATGATTTTATGGTGGTCTGCAAAGACAAGGAAACCTATGTACCTTGAGTTCAAAAGCTCTAAGTGCCAAAAAAGCATGCTTAGGATTTCTGGTCTTATTCAGTTGGCTTGCTACATCCCTTGATCCTCTCCTTATACATCAGGTGAATGTCTATGCTGAATAGTTTCTTTATCCATTCAGACTTTCCACAGATTGGAGATCTTTCTCCAGAACCATATTTTTCACAAATATGAGGCAGCTTTCCTCAGTCATGGTAGAGAAGGCCCACATCCCCAATAAAAAGTCCAATTAAAGTTCAGGCTGTAGGTCAAGGCAAAAGAAAAAAAATCACAGAAAATGAAGAAGCTAAATTGCTCAAGAATTTTTGAATTCAAACAGACAAGCACTTCTCACATAACACCCCAGACTTAACAATTAATGCTAAGAAAGACCAAAAAAAAAGTCTGGATATTGGACGGGGCAATATCTGGAGAGCAAAGTAGAAGAGAAAGAACTGGAGAAAATTTTAAAATACAAGTATCTGCAAACAAAGAAGTAAGACGACTTCGATCAAAGAAAGCGAAGATAGTACTATTAGTAAACAGCTAGTCCTCAACTTACAACCAGTTGCTTAGCAACCATTCAGAGTTAAAATGGATCCCCCAGAAGCTATTTACGACCCTGTTTTGAAATTGCAGCCACTGCAACATCATGCTCATTTGCTCTTACGACCAACTGCAGGGACACTGCAACATCCTTCAGGTTATCTCTTCTCCATCCCATGCTGCTGGTCTCTGTAGGCCTAGGACTGCTTTTCTCTCCTCATCCTGTGTCCCTGAAAGGCTTGGGGTCTGTTTTCCATCCTGTCAGATCCCACTCTTCTCACCCCCAGTCAGTTAGTTTTAGAAGAACTCTGGAGCTCATGTTAGAACCAGTCTGTCCCTAGGCCACATGGTTTCATCCCAGAAGTGGATGCCATTTTCAGAATAGCCAAGGACCACTGAGGAGTGGAGCAGCCTGCCCTCCTCCTCTAACATGGGCTCCAAAATTCTTGAGATGCTCCAAAAGTAAGTTCGCAATTGGTGACCAGAGTGTAGGAACCAACAGAGTAGGAAGCAATCCCAAGGCCTTCAGGGAATCTGGTGTGTGTGTGTGGGTCTGTGGGGAAGCAGGCCTAAGGGTTTATGGGGACCCGAAGAATGGGAAGTGGAGCTGGGCTGTCTCAGAGGAGTGAGGGAGGCCTACCCCTTAGGCAGGCAGGCTAAATCTTTCAGGGCATCCCTCAATCCTGAGGCATCCAGTTCTCTGCTTAACAACTTATGGTCACTTAACAACACTTAACAGCTCTATTATGGTCATAATTTGTGGACTACCTATTAGTGTCTTGGATGCAATTCCAAAACTACTGGACCATTTGAACACCATTGGCATTGACGAAATGACCATCGGTCAATTCAGGTCTGCAGATAGAAGGAGGGAACTATACTTCTAACAACTAATAGAATCAGTAGGTGGTTCCTTTGCTGATTTCCCAGTGTAACAGAGAAATGTCTGAATATATCCTAGAATATATTATGGTACAGATGTCTTCACAGAAAATGCTCAGTTTTTAATCACTGCATAAAAAATTTTGGGTTATCCATTTTCTCTCTGATTCTTTAGTTACCTGCAATTGTCCCCAATTAAGCCCTGAGAAAGGAGGGCAGGAACATGTGATGAAAACAATCAAACATTAAGCTTTGGGGCAAGATCTTAGTTTTTCTTTTATTTGCCTAGGCATTTAAAATTTTTACAGAAATCTGGTCTAGAGAAGCTTCCTTCTGCATTCCTTTTACTCATTGTTGCATAACCTTCACTTTAGAAAAAGAAAAATCCAAATGCCTGATTAACAATCTTTTGTATCCTTCCACTTTTCTAAAACATACCAAAGACCTTAGTAGAAAATGTCAGGAAGTTGGCTAGCTTAATTGTATTGCTCCCAAGACCAAATGCATACATAATTTGTAGAAATTCCAAAGTGATGTCCAGAAGGACAAAATATGGAAACAGTTGGATCAGGGAAGGAAAAAATGACAGATTTCTATACAATAATTTGCCCGATCACTTCTAATGAGTTTCAGCAAGAAGTGTGAGCAAATTTTATTATTGCAATCTGGGCCCTGCTGTGGGCTTGGTTGTTGTTCTTTGGGGAGCTCTTGTTTTCTTTTGAAATTTTTAATCATCGTCTTTATTTTAATGTTGGACTAATTTATTCATTCAGATGTGTTGCTTCCAGCCTCCTTGGACTAAGATGTATATAAAAGGTAATAAATGCAATTAAAAATAATCATAGTTTTTGCCCGTTTTGGTATCCTTCCTTCCTTCTTTCCTTCCTTTCCATCTATTAGTGAGCATTCTGTCAACAAACTTTTATGCATAATCAATGAAGATTTGTTAACCATAAAAATCCCAATGCTACTGTGAATATAAATGTAATTCTGGTATAGAAAAGAGAAAAGAACAAGCTGAAACTCAATAAATACTTTCTCAGTGGTTCTGTTTTATTTTTGTCTTTATTTCACACTAGGTAGTATGAAATATAGATTTAGTTTTAAAGATTAATATCTAGGCCAAGTTGAGAAGTTTGAGTCTCCTTTAAAAGATTAACCCTGACTTCATCTTCATTTTCTCTTTCTTAGAGTATATGCTGCCTCTGAGAAAAGAAAATAATGGCATTTCTAAGGCAGAAAATCTGGATGTGAATTTCAGAAATTTCAATTAGGATCTTTTTTAGGGAACCCTGAAATCTGCAAGTGGGATACTTTGTCATTTCCAGGTAGCATAACCTGATAGTGGATTTTGTTACCACCCCTGGAACGCTTCAGATCAATGGAGAAAACCTAAAGAAGGTGGACATTTTTTGTATCTGGGATTCCATCTCCAAGGCAATAGCAATATCAATGGTGAGATGTGAGCAAGGGTAAATGCAGCCTGGATGCGTTGACGAGAACTCACCAGTATGTTATGTGACAGATGAATGCCAACTCGTCTTAAATCTAAGATCTATTACACAACCATCCGCCCTGTTGCACTGTATGGCACTGAGTGCTGGGCAGCAACAACAGGGACTGAAAGCTATCTTCATGCCATGCAATTGCGAATGCTCTGTTGGATATCGGGCATCTCCCTTCTTGACCACACCACAAATTACACCAGAGAGCAGCATTTTCCACCATGGCCAAGACTGCCTACCAACTTGAAGTCAATGGCCGGCGACCTCACAGGCGTACAGAATAGAGATGGCAAGATACCATCAACAAAGATATGCAAGCCATGGACCTGCGCCCTGAAGACGCAGTTGACCGTGCAAAGTGGCGTTCAACGATCCAAAAGCGGATCCTGCACCTGTGAGAATACGCTAGGAAGAAGAAGACGATAACCGATGGTGAATTTGATCATTGCTGAGAACATTATGTGCATGTTTCTTTGCTAGGCAGAACAATTTACCCATCTACCACCACCACCACCAAAAAAGAATTGGGTAGAAAAGGGGGTACAATGGAGTACACTTGCCCCTCTCTAGTTGAAGGTAACCCTTCCTACGCATCCATGGCAAGTTCTGCGGATGTAATTACATCATTTGTGGCATCACCTGGACCTGGATGAAGCTGTCTATTTAGATCCACGCCAATCAGGTTTCAGGCCCGGGTACAGCACGGAAACGGCGTTGGTCGCATTGGTGGATGATCTCTGGAGGGCCTGTGACAGGGGTTATTCCTCTGTCCTGGTCCTGTTAGATCTCTCGGTGGCTTTTGATACTGTCGACCACAGTTATCTTATTGCGGCAGCTGGAGGGGTTGGGAGTGGGAGGCACGGTGTTACGGTGGTTCGCCTCCTTCCTCTCCGACCATTTGCAATTTGTGTTGGCAGGGGGGCAGAGGTCAGCCCCGAGGCCCCTGACTTGTGGGGTACCTCAGGGGTCGGTGCTCTCACCCCTCCTGTTCAACATTTATGTGAAGCCACTGGGGGAGGTCTTCCGTGGCTTTGGGGTAAAATTTCATCAGTACTCTGATGATACTCAGCTGTACATCTCTACCCCAGGCCACCCTGACGAAGCTGTGGAAGTGATGACCCAGTGCCTGGAGGCTGTGCGGGGTTGGATGGGGCAGAACAGGCTTCAGCTCAACCCGGCCAAGACTGAGTGGCTGTGCTTTCCGGCACCCCGATACCGTCAGCTAACTCCATCGCTGGCCATGGGGGGGGGGAATTCTTGCCCCCATGGACAGGGCGCACAATCTGGGTGTCCTCCTGGATGTACGGCTGTTGTTAGAAGACCATATAGCAGCCATCGCCAGGGTTTTTTTTTTGTCAGGTCCGTAGGATTTACCAGTTGCGACCCTTTCTGGATTGGGATGTGCTTCGCAAGGTCACATCTGCCCTCATCATCTCCCGCCTAGACTATGCCAATGCTCTCTACATGGGACTCCCCTTGAAGAGCACCCGGAGGCTCCAGTTGCTTCAGAATGCAGCTGTGCGGGTGGTATTGGGGGCTCCTCATAGCTCCCATGTTACACCACTTTTGCACGAGCTGTATTTGCTCCCAGTGGTCTTCCGGGTGCGATTCAAGGTTTTAGTGACCATCTTTAAAGCGCTCCATGGCTTGGGACCTGGGTACTTACGGGACCGCTTACTGCCACCATCGGTCTCCCGTTGGCCAGTGCGCTCCCATAGGATGGGCCTCCTCGGGGTGCCACCGGCTGGATGCCTGGCAACCCCGAGGGTGCGGGCCTTCTCTCTGGGAGCACCTTCCCTCTGGAACGAATTACCCCTGGAGATGAGGACCATCTCTGACCTTTTGACCTTCCGGCGCTCTTTGAAAACCCACTTATTTCACCAAGCCGGTCTGGCCTAGAGTTCTGTGCAGGGTTTTTAATTGGTTTTAATCGGTTTTTAATTCTATAACTTTTAGTCCTTGATTGTTTTTATCTATCATTTATCAGCCACCTAATTTAATCTTTTTAAATTGCTTTTTAAATATTGTATTGTATTTTCTATTCCATTTTATTTGGCTGTACAC
Organism: Bungarus multicinctus; assembly: GCA_023653725.1. NCBI lineage: Eukaryota > Metazoa > Chordata > Lepidosauria > Squamata > Elapidae > Bungarus > Bungarus multicinctus. The sequence goes on along the minus strand of CM042842.1, from coordinate 50,926,915 downwards.
CACCCCGAGTCCCATCGGGAGAGGGGGCGGTATAAAAGACTAAATAAATAAATAAATAAATCACTGTTCCTTACAGATAACATCTCAAAGTTGGCTTGAATCCACCATCCCAGGATAGTCATCTATATTGGGTCCCTTTAAAAAATATTAGCTCAAAATCGGAAGATGGAGATCCCCCTACTGTCTTCAATGGAAGAAGGAGTTGGAACAGAGGGAAACAACCATCAAGGAGAATATCAAGGATCAGGACTATTAGCAAGTATTACCCATTAATTTTGATGCCATAAGCCAACAAGATCACGAGAGATCCTCCACTGTTTAAATTCTAGTATCATTTACAATTATTCTGCTCCATATCAACCTTTATGAACTGAATTCTACTAAATGATGTTGGATAAGAAGAGTCTTTGATTATGATTTCAGGAATTAAATCGATGTGGGCTTGTCACCAGCAACTTGACATGGCCCAGTGCTTCTGAAAATGAGCCAGTTTTTCAAAAGCAGCATATGCTGTTCAATGAAGGAGAGGTATTTACCTCGTTTTTCTGTTTTTTCTTTAAGGTTAAAACCGGGTGCATCTAATCCTAAATCAGCATTTTTTTTTGATCAGGCCTTTATGTAGGATGTCCGTGGGGTTATTTCATGCAACTCTACTCTTTTGATTTGGGATTGTTGTTACAGAGTGTGCGTTTCCTCCGCGTGGGCTTGTCACAGTGAATTTCGGGAAGCGCACTGCACAAGCTTACCTTCTCTTGGCAATGCTACATGAATGTCAAACCTCTCATTTCACAAGGCAGTCAGACCTACTGTACAGCAGCACAGGAGGTGGTGTCGTGCTCTTCCAATACTCCACAGCATACAAACATGAATTTGCAGACAACAGCTGCTGCAAATTCCCTTGACTGTGAAGAATAACTAGCATTATCACCTAGATCATTAAATTGGGTTCAGAAATTGTTGAGGGTCTTCCATCAATTCATCTAAGAGAACTTGACGCCAGCTGGACCCCTTCAGTGAGGACTTGACTTAATTGGCCAATAAGTGGCTGGAAAGGGGGCATGCCATTTGATACAATTACAAGCTGAACAAGCGATTACAGCAGGGAAAACCACAGAAAGTCCCCTCCAGGTCAGCGCATTCAGAAAGGGCTAAGTTAATGTCCACTGTTAAGTGGCGAAGTGAAAAATGTTGGCTTCCTTGGTGCTCAGATGCAAGGAGAAGCTGGGTCATCCTTCAGTCGACAGCGAGCACACCAGAAGTGCTCATTTATCATTGTGTTGGCCTGATTTCTGCCTGGGTAATAGTCATACTCTACCAACTGCTGGCTGTTTCAGAGTTTCCTGTGAACCTTTCATTTTATTGGCATAACTAAAAGATTACCTTACCAAAGCAATCCATCTGCTATAGAAAAACAAAACACTTTCCTTCAAGTATGTCCCCAGAGTCTTTTCTCTAGAAAGGTTAACACACTAGAATCCACACTATCTGAGTTTTATTCTCTAATTTGGAATCCCATTCTAGATGAGGAAATTGTGGTCTAATATTGTAAGTACAAAGAGTTACATTGCTTCTCTCTTCCAGGTTTTGAAGACTTTACCCGTTGGTTGAACAGTAGATCCGTGTATACATATTTTCCCAGGAAGGAAGGACCAGGACATGAACTAAACCAAGCAGATGCTTTTAATTTCTTCAGAATGTAAGTGAGATACAAGAGAATATCAGGATGCTTCAGTAAACTTCAGAACCAGAGGGAGAAAGAGGATGATGCTTGCTAATGTGAAATATACTCTTATTGTGGCAACTAGAATAGAATAGAGACCAAATTTGTTTACGGCTTATTAAAATCTGTTAAAAATACTGGGCAAGAAACAATGATTCCAGTATGTATATTCTACATGTATCAGTGAAATATAAATGCATCAAAATTTCACCACATTGCACTCGTAATTTTGTAATGCAGTCACTTAAAGTGTATTATGATTATAATATCCTATGAGACCAGCTAGCAAGCAAATAATAATTTGAGGAGCCATCAAGATTAATCTGATACTAATTAAGAAATATCAATCATTATGGAAGGTCCAATTCTTTTTGAAGTCCTCTCAATTCTAAATACTCAATTGGGCTCCATTTCTCCAGTTTTGGGCTAAATCACCATTTCCTCCTTACACTGGATTCCTGCTTCATTTTATGGAGAGCTACTTTCAACTATCCAACCCACATCTGTTTCTTTACTGACAGAAATGTCTTCTCATTTCCTCTATGTTGGTAGTTAGCAACCTAGGTGAGATGCCTTCTCCAAGTTGATAGAAAGAGTTCACTATTAGTGGGTGGGTGGAAGTTACAGCTTAAAATAAAGTAATGATGCATTCTCTGCTCTTGAAGAGAACTCCTTATTTAAATGTCCATCAAGGCAAGTAATAGAAGAATAGCTATTTTGAAATATGTCCATTCTTCTCCAGAATATCCTAGGAAGACCATGATTTCCTTTATTATCAGAGGAGCCCTGCAGTTTGTGTCTTACTATGACTAATTGGATGGCTCTGTTAGATCTACAAAGCCTACGCATGTTCTATAGTAACTTGTAATGAGAGACTTACTGGTTCTAAAACTGAGTGAAATGCATCATCATCATCATCGTGATAAAAAAAAAACCTGCCAACATTTTTCATCTCCATGTACTCCTTGGCCAACATTATGTCTCATAGTAGCAAATGTCATAAATGGAAAATATCTCCTGCATAAATATTTCCTTTTATGCATCATGAATGAACCATCCCATGTCTGGGCAAAAAAAATTTTTTTCCAATCCAACTTCTCCATACTGTGTGTTAATTTAATTCAGCTGTCCATGGCTCTTTGGCTCTTTTTCTAAGTTGAAAATCTGCAATATGTTCAGAATTCAAAATTCCTGTTCTTCTTTTCCAGCTCCAAGCATCTTTTTCTGAGGTTCAGCAACCAGGACTATAGATAGTTTTCTAAGCGCAGCCATGCCACAGCTTTTTATTGCAATATTGACATTTTTATTTTAGACTCCTTGTTAATGATTCCCAACATCGAATTTGACAGTTTCACAGCAGCTTACATTGGATCAATATTTTCAGTGAGCTGTTTTCTACAGCAACTTTCCTGCCAGTTCAGACACTCTTATATGAATTCTTCGCATCAGTATGTATCATGTTTATGTGCTTATGTCGGGCAGCATTTGCCTTTTTGAAACTCATTTCCTCAGGTTCAGAGAGAGATTTCTGTCTCGATGCTTGGTGATTATAGGGAAATACCCATGTTGTTTTCTTAATAGTTTTCTCCTTGGCTTGTTAGGCCACGTGGTTATATGAAAATGGCTTGCAACTATCTTATGGACTTCTTTTAAAAACAAATTCTGAGTCAGGTCTATAAACAAAGGGGGAAAAACTACTCTTTCAGACTTTAGTCTTTGCTGCTTTTAAAGATTTTAGCAATGAATGTATCTACATGTGATACAGGTAGTCCTACGACCACAGCTGAGCCCAAAATTTCTGTTGCTAAGTGTTATTAAATGGGTGTTGCCTTATTTTATGAACTTTCTTGCCATGGGTGCTAAGTCACCTGCCAGTTCAGTTAGTAACATGGTTGTTAGCTGAATATGGCTTCCCCATTGACCTTGCTTGCCAGAAGGTTGCAAAAAGTAATTACATAACCGTGATTAGTGCAACTATCTGCAACTATCATAAATATGAGCCAGTTGCCAAGCACCTGAATTTTGTTCAGTCATGAGCCAGTCAGGATCAAACTCCTGGCAGTTGGTAAAATTAACCTGCAATAGTGCATTCTAACCACTGAGCCACCACTATAAATAAATACATTAAATAAGTAAATAATGCAACTAAGAAATTCATAACAGCCAGTTATGATGGTCATTCAGAGTAACAAGGCTAAAGTGATGATCAAGATTCCTTCCTCTTCTTTCCTATATTAACATTTTATGGATAATTTATTTTTTTTATTTCTGCAAATATTTATTTATTGTTCTATATATTTTTTCTGATTTTTATTAGGATTGCTAAATTTTTATTGTACCTTATCATATATTCTGGTTGTCATATTTAGGTAGGGTACACACATACACACATACACACACACACAAATATTACTTCCCTTGGATCAGCTTTAGACTGGTATTTTAGGTGTTGCAGTTCAACACAAATGAAAGATATCAAGTAATGAAAGCTGCCCCAGGTCACACACCTAAATACAATAGGAATAACCACATGATTCTCATTACTTGGGCTAGATAGAATAAACCAAACAGGAGAAAGCAAATATATTATTGTTGTTGTTGTTGTTGTTGTTATTTAATCTTTAGTGAGATTCACAGCCTTTGGGGCTGGTTGGTAGCTCAACAGCTCGAGTCCTAACCAAGGACCTAGGAACTGTTAAGGTAGCGTCGGAGGATATAAGCTGTTCCAAGTATGGTGGTTTTTTGTAGAATCAGGGTATTCAAGTCTGATAAATTCAGAATTTCCAAATAGTGAAGTAGCCCTTTAGATATTGCTCCAAGGACTCCAATTACAATTGCGATAACTCACGATTTCTTTTTCCAAAGTCAACTTTAATTTGTAAGTCTCGGTACTTTGTGATTTTTTTCTTGCTGCGTGTCTTAACTCGTGCATCACCAGGTATTGCAATGTCACTTATTATTATTATTATACACAAAAATGACAGTATACACAGCAAACAAGATAACCATGCTGGGTTTCATATCACAAATCACTAGTCGAACACTTCCCAAGTGTTTAAGACTGCATGATGTATCGGCGGATTATGCGAGCAGATCCCTGCAAGGTGGCCTTCTGCAGCTGACCAATGGTGATCTTGTCAGTGCCAACTGTTTTTAAGTGCTTGCCTAGGTCTTTAGGCACAGCACCCAGGTGGAACCACCTGCACTGGTTTATACCAGAGTCTCTGCAGTTCGATTCTCAAGTCCTGATATCTGGTGACTTTTTTAAGTTGTTTCTCATTGATTCTGCTGTCACCAGGTATGGCAATGTCGATGATCCACACTTTTTTCTTCTCCATAGTCGTGATATCCGGGGTATTGTGTTCCAGAACTTTGTCAGTCTGTATTTATTGTGATTGTTGTTGTTGTTGTTATTAAATGTTTAGTCAGCCAGATGTTCAGATCAATAATAACAATAAATTTATTATTATTATACTTGTATTCATTAAACACAAAACTTATTATCATCATCATGATCTAGCTAATTTGGTCTAAAAGTTTATTTAATCTAGCAGTACGTTCCCTGATCTGGGACTTCTTAACCTATGACCCTTATCAATCTCAGAAACAAAAATGGCCAATTATCATGGAAGCTAGGAATTGTAGTCTATATCTTGAAAGATTTAAGCTGAAGGAAGCTATCTAAGATGCTGTTTCCAGTCACAATCTGCCCAGTCCATGAGGGTAAACTGCTCATTCCTGTTCACTTCTATGTCAATCAGCACCATTTCCAAAATATACCTGATAAAAATATCAATTCTCTAATTGTAGAGAGAACGTTATGATTAGGGTTAGCTGGGAAATGAATCAAATAGCACTTAGACTTATATACCACTTCACAGAACTTTACACCCCACTCTAAATGATTTACAATGTCAGCATATTGCCCCCAACAATCTGGGCCCTCAAATGAATCAATGTTCAGTTATATTGTAATCAATGTTTTTGTGCGCTTTGAAGAGTAAAAGACAAATAGAAAAACAGAAAATCGCCTTCTATATATTTTGCAAAAAAAACTCTGTTGGACTGAATTGAGTTGTCATCTATTCTTTAACAAGAGTATTGAAACGATGCGTACATTACAATATCGTCTCCTGTATACAAAAGAGCTGGGAAAACAACATGAAAGTGTCTACAGAGATTTTCAATCATGGTTGTCCCAAAGGTGCTTTTTTCTTTTTCAAGAGGCAACTGGACTTCCTGGGTTTTTTTTCTTTGAAGATGTTTCACTTCTCATCCAAGAAGCTTCAGTTCAGAGATGAAGAAGCTTCTTGGATGAGAAGCAAAATGTCTTCAAAGAAAAGAAATCAGAAAGTCCAGTTGCCTCTTGAAAAAAAAAAACCATCTTTGGGACAACATGAAAATGTATTATTATCCAAGTGTTTATCTTGTATTGTAACTGTTTTTAATGTTTTAGGAGTGTATGATATGGCAGGTGTATATATGTATGTGTAAAGTATCTCTATCTCTATCTCTATCTCTATCTCTATCTATCTATCTATCTATCTATCTATCTATCTATCTATCTATCTATCTATCTATCTATCTATCTATCTATCTATCTATATATCTATCTATCTATCTATCTCCAATAGAATTAAAGCATATCTCAGTAAATTCAGCAAATTATATATATATAATTTTCCCGCAGGTGCTTTTGAGTCAATTATTCAGAGGCTTCTTATACAGTTCCTTGCAAAATGTGTTGTGCATTAATTTTGATTATGTACAAAAACCTACCTCTAAGAAGGTGGGTGGAGAGAAGAAAACCTCTGAATCAGTAATGCTGATAAAATGAGCAACTCTCTTGGGGTTTTGCCAAGAAGCAAGGTACTGGACAAAATTAGAATCTTATAGCTAAGGCTATTCATAATGTCATTAACATAAAGGCAATTAAATGAGTTTTTAACCTACCACCTTTTATTATTATTAATGAACATTGGGAGAACGCAGGAGATGAAATTGGTAATTATCTCCGCACCAGGCTATGCAATAATGTGTTTAAATATAAAAACAAAACAAATGATTATTGTTAGTATTTTCAGTCGGTGGAACCCCCAAGGAGCAGCTCCATCACATTTAATCACATGGTACTACAACAAGAGGGTTAATTAAATGAGGGCTCCACTTTCACTTGGATGGGTTATTTCACTTAATGTGGAATCAACAAGCTCCACATATATTTGCAAGTATTTTCAGCATCTGTTTGTCTTCCCTCTTTCCCTCCCTCCCTCTGCTATATCATTTTCGTTGCTTTTGCAAAACCAGAGCCTTTGAAATCAATGGTCTTATCCAATGGAAGGCCACTGACTATCAAGCAAAAGTCAATTGATATGGCCTAACAATGTTAGATAACAACTGTAGGAGAGAGCCTGGCCAATCCAGGGGAAGGAATCAAATGGAGACTTAGTCTGGAATCACAATATGAGCACAAGGGGGCAAGTCCAAACCCCTTGAATGCTATTAAACCTTATCTAGTCTCATTCAAATGCAAATTGTCAGTCTGATAAGATTCCAGTGCATAGGCTTGAGCAATAAAATAGCTTTATTTAATTAGGGCAATCGTTGGAACCCTGACAGCAAGCATTGTTGAGGGTGGGTGGGGGGGGGGGGGGGGGGGGGAAACCAGACCTGTTTTTGACTCTTCAGTACCAAAATGGTGTTTCCAATAAAGTTTTGGTTTTGGAATTACAAAGTTCCTGAGAATGCCTACTTTTGGGGGGTTTGCTAGTCAGCCTAATGACATCTAACAGCTCAGGCAAGAATACTGCTGCAAACCTTGGTGCTACCTAGAATCAACTTCAACCAAGAGCACAAACTGATAATAATCAGTCCATCAATCTGCTTCTTCTCCAACACCCCAGCTATCTCCAGCTATACCTCAAGATCCTTGGTTTTGACTCAATGGACCATAGTATCTCCCAATACTAATAATTACAATTTTAAAAAAAGAAGCATCAGCAATCATGATATATTGCATCATCAGATGGAAAGCAAACCAAGAAACACAGTAAAATATACTGGGAAGTTTAAAAAAACTTAGAAAGTTGTAATGGCAAACTACCCCTGTCTTGTTGCCACAAAATTATATTATCAGGAGACACATTGACTCAAAGGAGATTTTTTTTTATTGATGGATATTTTTCTGGGCAATATTGATCAGATTTAGCAGAAGTAGAGGAATAAAAACACAGTGCCATCAAAAACTTGATAGAATTGAATCTAATATGACGCTCAGAATCAGTAAGTGAGAAATCTGCTGTCACTCTGGATTATTCAAGTATCAGTTCTGGCATTTTGTCTGACTACAATAGAAACTTTACAAGAATCCATGTAAACACTGACAATGGGGTTGTCTTATTCTAGATGTCAATGTTTTGGGATAGAAAACAGAAGCTCGGGCAGTGCAGTTAGCTATCCAATGTTTGAGTAAAATATATTGGAAAGGAAAGCCAGTCATTATTCCAAACTGGTTCTTGACTTATGTGATCCTTGGCAAACCAATCTATTTGCCCACAAGACCAATGGGAATGTAAACACTGAATTCAACAGGCAGAAGATAAAATCCCAATTGCCTTTAATCGAATAAGATTAAAATAAGATGGAACCTCTTGTCTTGTGAAGATGTATTGGAGTCCAGCAGGGTGGAAAATAGCTGAGGATTTTTAAAAGACAAGTATAATTAAAGCACAGCAGATAACAAACATTTGGAAGGAAAAGGGGAGACAGAAAGCAGAAAGAACACAATGATGTTAATATAGTTTCACGGGGCACCTTTCAAAGATCTAAGGGTGGTTTTTTTTTCTAATCTTGTACAGAAATTAATGAAGATTGGAGGTCAAACTCAATTACAGAATCCATTATGATTCATGCAACTTCCAGAAAAGAACAAATCACTTCTATGCAAACACATTAAAAGCAAACACAAAAAAAGGATGCTGCCCTCTATACTTATATAGTAAGAAGAAAGACATATAAAGACATTTTCATCTGTTGCAGTTGACTCCCAAATGGGCCAGAAATTATAAAAAGCCTTTGAAGTGAGTTTTTGCTGACAACTTGGAGGTAATTAACTTTGGAAGATCAGCAAGGAGAACACATAAGGCAAATGAGCCAGAGTTAAATAACAAATGCATTTGATAAAACAAACAGGTAAAATGCACAGAGTAAGTAAAGAGTAGCGAGACTAAATAAAGAGATGCCTCTTTAATTCATTAAGCAAATTAGCCAGTTGGCTCAGTAACAAGAATGTTCCAAAAGGTTTTGACAGCATCATATAAAAATTCATTACAATAAACAAAACAAAAGAACACATAGCAAATACATTTTTAAAAATCAGTAACTATATTGTACAGAGCCTTTTTTGCCATTTATTCAAGGAGAAATTGTGCGATAGAAATATCTCACCCACCAGTTTGTCATCTTCAAAGAGAAAGTGATTTAACTTTTTAATTATGGCCAGCCTAGGAGACTTGGCATTGAAGAAATATGTTTCGAAAAATATTGGGAACTCTTCTTTCTAGAAATAATACATATAATTTCCAAATAAAAGCAATGCATGAAACCTTCTGCTGAAAGGGATTTCAAAAGCAACTCCTTACATGACTTTCCTGAATGCAATCAAATCAAAAGATCTAGAGGTTGGGGCACAGGATTGGAAACCAGGAAACTGTTCCAAAGGTGTTTTTTTCTGGAGGCAACTGGACTTTCTTGTTTTTTCTCTGAAGACGTTTCACTTCTCATCCAAGAAGCTTCTCCACATCTAACAGGATAGTGGGGAATGGAAGGATTTATATTCCTTGCAGACAGCTGGTCATTTGCATCTTTTTAGAGAGTCGTTGAGGCAGCTTGGAGGTTTATCTCTGTCCTCAGGGTCATCTGAGTAGTGCTCCTGGTTCCTTTAGTCTGCATTTTTTTCCTCTGGAAATCCATTTCTACTCCCACACCATTCCAAGGGTATTCATCCAAAAAAGAACCTTTGGAATAACTATGACCTGGATGACTGAGAATTTCTACAGACTTTTAGCTATGCAATTTGGGATGAATACTCTTGGAATGCTGTGGAAGTGGTAATGGATTTTCAGGGGAGGAAATTGCAGACTACAGGAATCAGGAGTACTGCTCAGGTGACCCTGAGGGCAGAGAGAAACCTCCAAGCTGCCTCAATGACCCTATAAAAGGATGCAAATGGCCAGCTGTCTGCAAGGAATATAAATCCTTCCATTCCCAACTATCCTGTCAGAGCTGAAGAAGTTTCTTGGATAAGAAGTGAAACATCTTCAAAGAAAAAACAAAGTCCAATTGTCTCCTGAAAAAGCACCTTTGGGACAGCCATGACCTGGATGACTGAGAATCTCTACAAACCAGGAAACTGTGAGTTCTAGTCCTGCCTTAGGCATGAAAACCAAATGGGTGGCTTTGGGCCAGTCACTGTCTCAGCCCAACTCACCTCACAGGGTTGTTAATTGTGGAGAAAACAGAAGAAGGGTATTATATGTGTTTGCTAACAACTTGGAGTTGTTATAAAAAACTCCAAGTTTTTGAGAAAGGTAGGAGGCAGTTAGTGGTATGAGGCGGGATCAAGATAAATCAGACTTATGCCCTTTGTCTACTGACTTTGTGATGTCATATGAATGCTCCATGGTGTCGTATGGAGTTTGTGGTACAATACCACACAATTGCCTTCATCATTCTGACTACATTAAAAAATATATACATCAGCAGCCTTAATACCTACTCTAAAAAAATCCCAGATCAAAAGTTATCACATGCTCCAACCCAATCCATTTGGCCTCTTATCCAGCAATTTATTCTCTGTCCAACTTATTTCAGAGATGTATGTATTGGTGTTCTTATTTCAATGCAATTCTCATGAAAATAATACACATATAATGAATTCTGTATGGAAGGCGCATCGGACAACTGGAGAAATTTCACACACAGGCTCTTCATGCCATCCTTGGCATTTGTTGACCAAGACACATGTCTCCAATCTGGAGGTCTTGGATCATGCAGCGCCCACCATGCAGAGTCCAGCATTAAATCCAGAGGTGGTATTCAGCAGGTTCTGACCAGTTCTGGAGAACCGGTACCAGAAATTTTGAGTAGTTCGGAGAACCAGCAAATACCACCTCTCACTGGCCCCACCCCCATCTATTCTCTGCCTCCTGAGTCCCAGCTGATCGTCTGGGTCTTCTTTTGTTGCCCTGCACAGGAGAACGGAGCTAGAAAGCAGGTTAGTGGGGTGGGGAGGGAATAGGATTTTGCAGTAACCTTCCCCCAGGAGTGGAGAGGGAATGGGGATTTTACAGTATCTTTCCCCTGCCATGCCCACTAAGCCACGCCCACCAAGCCAAGCCACGCCCACCAAGCCAGGCCCACAGAATCAGTAGTAAAAAATTTTGAATCCCACCACTGATTGAATCCCTGATTATCTCAGCCCAGATGAGAAGGTGGGACTCATCATCAGAATAGATGATCTCTGTGTGCCTCAACAGTTGCTCTATAGTGTATTGAGGTCTGGGATGAGATTAGTGCTACAAAGCTAGTGCTTCGAGGTTACAGCGCTACAAAGTGCTACAAAGACATGGTGAAAGAAACCCTACCCTACTATGACATACATCCAAAGAAATTAGAAGCCGCAGTTGCCGGCACAATCTGTGGGGCAAGGCCTGCGCTATGCAGCCATCACCAGCTTTGAAGACAAGCCCTGCCAAAAACTAATAGAAAACCATGAGTGGCATCACAGAATAACACCTACAGTTATTACAACAATGGACTTCCAGGGCCTCCATTGTGCTAGACTCTGCCTTCTGGATTGAGACTGCAGAGCCACTCTCTGTCCACCAATGAGCTGCTCAACAGAGTGTCCTCTTCTTCGAACCTGAAGGACTACCATGTCTATCAGAACAAGATAATTTAACAGACTTTGGCATAGCTATCAAGGGAAATGATGCTTTTAACCTCCTGGGAAAGATCATTCCAAAATGTCAGTTTCTCCTAGCAACTGAATATATCCATTCAGGGTAAGTTAAAATGAGCTGATCATATTGCTACTAATAGTGCTATAATTCCTACAGGGAGAATGGAAGCAAAATCGTTCATAAGCCTTTGTTCTGTGGTCCTGGATTGAGTCTAAGACGATGCCAAAGAAACCTGGTTTCTTTTCCAATGTTCATCAGCCGGCAAGCTACAGCCTTTCTCTTCCTAGGTATCCCATTGGTAGAGTGCATTACAGCAATCATTCCTCAGAATTTCAAAAACACAGATAATCGTATTTGACAACTGTTAACACACCAGTTAACATGGGGTTGCCCTTGAAAAGTATTTATAAGCTGAAGCTAGGTCAAATGTGGCAGCCTGAGCAGTGATGGGTGTTTGCAGTTACACTCCAATAACCTCTCTGCTCTGGCGTTCCATTGACTACTCGTTGGCTTCTGGGTACAGTTCAAGGTACCGGTTGTCACCTTTTGAGGCCCAATGTGGCTCCAGATCTGCTTATCGCTAGGATTGTCTTCTCATCCAATCATTTTGAGCAGGGTCAACCTCCTCCAGGTCCCATCTATTCACAAATCCAAGGTAGGAATTGACAAACCTTCTGGGTTTCAGGAGAGCAATTAAGACCTAGGGGTTTCATCTAGCCCATAAGGAATGTTGGGGTACATTGGTGGACACAGGCCTGTATATATTGTTCTCTGGCATTGAGATGATGATTTCAGTGGATTTATTCAGTTTTTTATGGAGCGCTTCCTGCTCTGTTTATGAGCCAGTCAGGATCTTGCATGAACAGCATACAAATACAGTAAATAAGTCAATGAACCAAGTGCCGGCTGGAAACCGTATTCATTCAGTAAGATATTGTGATGTGTGTGTGTGAGAGAGAGAGACAGAGACAGAGAGAGAGAAACAGAGACAGACAGAGAAGGAATGGAGGTAGATAGAAAGATTGAAAGACTGAGAGAGAAAAGAGTATCTATGTACAAAAAGGATCTATCTAAGTTTTACACATATACATATAATCATCATTCTAGCCATTGTCTATCCACTGCAGGATGAAGTGGATAGACAATCTTCTGCATGTTTGCAACCCATACAGTGTTGAGCTGTCCTTTGCCAGTTGGGTCTGCAATACTTGCTGATATCATCACTCCATCTTCTTTTAGATCTCTTTTATGGACATATACGTAATCATTTCCTATGAAATAAAAAAATCATTTGCTTATGATGCTTTGCTTAACGATTACGAGAGTTGTCCCCATTTCAATACTGCCTTCAAAGGCACACCTCTTTATTTCTCTTTACATGAAAAATGACAACCTTTTATATTTATTTAGTTATTGTTACTGGTAGTTCTACAGTGGCTATTTTTGGTGGTGGGGGTGGTGGTGAAAGGGATGTGTCACCCCACAGGTGATCCACATATGTCTCTTCCTTGGGAAAAGCTCTGGTCTGCCATTCAATATTATACCACCATCTTGTAAACATAAAGTTCTTCCCATAAATCTGCTTAGATACATTAATACACTCTCCCAAAAAGATACCAGATGATCACAGGACCACATCACGAGGATCAGTTATATGTATGTATGTATGTGTATGTGTGTGTGTGTGTGTGTGTGTGTATGTGTATATATCTCAGGAGGTTACACCACAAAACCTCAGGAAGTTGCAACACAGCCAATAACCCAGGAGATTACAGCACAAGACCCAGGATGTCACAACAATAGAACTCAGAAAGTCATCACACAGCCCATTACCAAGGTCATTACAACACAGGAGGCTGATAGACATATAGCCAATATCTCAGCCACACATGTTCTTATGAAAAAGCCAGCCAATCTGCAAACATCAACTCCATCAACCAATCAAGAAATAACAACACAGCCAACCAGTCCGCTTACAATAGAGCCAGCACACCACATCGCTGCTGTCTCCCTATATATACTGGTGGGGAGGTTGGTTGTGTTGTCCTTTCTTAATTGGTTGATGGAGTTAATGTTTGCAGATTGGCAAGTGAGATCTCATCGAAATGTTGCCAAGATACTCTCAATCTTACACGGGAAAAGACCCAAATTTGCCAAGACTTGTATACCTGTACCCATGAAAATCTACGAAAACATACATACACAAACACACACACATACATATGTATGATATTTAGATTTCTTTGGGTATTTTCCCACGTTTTAATATTTGTGCTTTTATTATGGCGACTTTTCAGCAGAATCTCATCTGCCATCCTCAGGCTTGTGTATTGGGTTCTTTTTAATCTTGTGTGTCAGGCTTGACAGCCGTTTTTTGTTTGAATTTGGTGCTGGCTTTCTGCTTTATTTGAATGTTTTTTTCATATATATTCATATACATATACATATACACACACATACATACATACATACATATATATATATATATATATATATATATATATATATATATATATACATATACACACATACATACACACACACACACACATATATACCCACACACACACACACATATACATTACAAAGTATTCTAAAAATACGAGTTCCAGTTATATTTGTAAGAGAAGAAACAGATATCTTGCGATCTCCAGAACTAAAATTATATTTATTATACTTACTAAGCTTTCGTCGGCCTCTCATGATTGAAGCAAAAACAACAGAGAAAATTACAGGTGGGAGGAGGTTGGAAGGGCCTATTACACGTGCAAGGGCTAAATTGATTAATGATACATAAAGGCATAGATCTCTGTAATGGTAGCTTAATACTCTGACAATGTCAGCAGATGACAAAAGCTTAGTAAGTATAATAAATATACTGTAATTTTAGTTCCGGAGATCGCAAGATGTCTGTTTCTTCGTGTGTGTCTGTATGTTTGTGTGTGTGTGTGTGTGTGTGTGAGAGTTAGGCCAATTGCCCTGCCAATGTGTCAGAGAAACCTGCTTCTGCAGAACCTGAATCTGAATGTGAAGAGCCCTCTTTCCCAGTTGGGTCAGTGTTGGCTTCTAGCCAGGTTGAACGCAGAGCTAACTCGCACAGAGTCTGGTGTTCAGAGGAGTCCACTGATACAAGCTCAATTTGCTTTTGTAAAACCTGGCAGGGTAGCAGTACATCCAAGGCCAATCAACTCATCCAACTGAGCTGCCAGGCGAGCATGCTGTCAATCTCATAAGGCCAAAAAAAAAAAAAAATCTATGGTCCTCTGACCAACCACTGAGTCCCATATCCCAACCTGTAATGAGGTGACCAGATCAGGGCGAACTGACTCCAGTCGAAGCCTCTCCTCTCGGAGCCATATAATCTGCAGTTTGGTAACAAGGTTGTTCCTTTCCAGGAGTGCAGTGAAGAAAGCAAAGCTGGGGAACTAAATTCAGATAAGCTTTCCGAAATGCAGCCTGTTATCCTATGTCTCCCTCCCTTAGTTCCTGCCTCTTGGCTCCCTAGCCTTGCTTGCTTAGACTTCTGGACTTTTGCCATCTCAAGTTCATGTTTCTCTTCTAAGTGGCATTTCAACATAAGTCTCCCTAGGTGTCCACCCTTCTTCCCCGGATTAACTCTTGGGCACCATATGGTGCAAAAGGCCTGTCACACATTCTCTGGATCAGAATTATTATTTTTTTCAAAAGAGAAAAAAAAAAAAACCTGCCAGACTGTTAACTCCTTTGGCATCATGCCTTGTGGCTCTGTTAGCCAATAAGGGAGGGTGATGCACTTGGAAAATAATTGAGAATGAATTTTGCACCAGTCTTCCGTGGGAAAGGTTTTCTTAGTGCCAATTCTTTTAACTCCATTTTTCTTCCTTCCATTCAATAACTGGCTCTATATTCCTTAAATATTTCCAAATATTAGTAATTTTTATTATACTTCCTGATGCTATATTTGGGCTGCAAACAAAGCTTGCAAATTCTAAGAAAAAACTAATATCATTAAAACCACTTCTTTCCATTTACCGTCTCTAAACTATTGAGTATGATATAAAGATATGGTCCATAAGTAAAATTAATGGTAAAAATGAACAATATTGGTGACGCAGTCAAATTATCTGCTTCCTTCAGATCATTCTGTAACAAAAGAAGCGAAAAGGTTGAAACATGCAGTAATGTAAAAAAAGATTTCAGTTGGTCCCAACAAATTCTTCCTTTCTAATGTTAGTTTCTTTACATTTTTCTGTAAATCTGTTAGACTTGAAATGAATTTAATTTCAATAACGTATCCCTAGTTCAGGGGTGAGATTCAAAAATCCCAGCAACCAGTTTTCTGTCCAGTTGCTGGGTGGGCGTGGCAATTGTGGGCAGGGCCTACCGGAACTTCCTGTTCCCGGCTTCCAGTGCGCCTCCAGAGTCCAACGGAGGCCGTTTTTGGCCTCCCAAGGGTCTAATGGCATCCCATGGACCTCTGGGAGGATGAAAACAGCCTCCCCCGGCCTCTGGAGGCCCTCCGGAAGCTGGAAAATAGGCTCATTTCTGGACTTCCAGAAGGCCCAGTTTTCCCCCTCCCAGAGACTCCCTGCGGATCCTGCACTTAGCTTCATCAAAAATGGGCCACGTGGAGACTCCTGGGAAGGGAGGGGCCAGCTGATCAGTTGAAATACCGGTTGGGTGAACCAACTGTAACTTCAACATCCGGTTTGCCCGAACCAGTTCAAACTGGTAGAATCCCACCCCAGCCCTAGTTATACTTTAGGAGACTTTTCATTCATGTTTGTCTTCACAGCACAACAGCTAAGCATCTAATTAAAGCCTGACTGACATATTAGTAGTCACCAGCACGCAAGAGCTGGACAGCCTGCAGTAGATGCCACAGACTAGATGGAATTTCTAAGGTAGCTTGATGACATTGGTAGGTGGGTCTAGAAATCAGGCTATGGAATCCTGCATCTTCCTATTAGGGTTGGTCCTTCACAGAAATGAAATTAATACTACTCTCTCTCCCAGCTTTTTGGAGAATGATCGTTGTGAAGCACAAGACAACATCTTTCAGAGGAGAATGGTTGTGACCTAGAAATATGTTGTCCATTTTGCAAGCCAAGGTTTCAGCTTCAAGCCTCAGCATTTCAAAGCAGATTGGGAAAAAAACCTGCCTCTACTTCTTGAAAGCCAATCTCAGATACCTTCCTTTATTGAGATTCAAGATTCCCATAAGAAGATAAAAATACATTGGCCACCAAAGCGAAATCATGCTCCTTGCTACCAGCAAGCATTTCTTCATTTGAATGGAAACCCAAAAGGCACAGCACCGAGAACAGACTGTCCTTTAAAAACAGTGGAGATTAAAGGGAGAAAAAATCTATTTGAATGAATCAATGTTTATCTTACACAGAATCACAGAGTTGAAAGGCATTTGGGCAGCAATTTTCTTTTGTTCCACATATAGTTGGATTCTGCTCCTGCATTTTCAACAGATGACTCTCTAACTTCAGCTTGACAACTTCAGTGAAAAGGGCCTTCAGACAAATTCAGTGAGAGATGTCAAGCAGTTTTATGAGCATTAGACTAATCCTCCAATAGACTGACAAGGAGTGATTTCCCATAGCTAATATCCTGAATGATTTCAAATCTAGCACAAGAATGCCCAAATCTTATCGAAATCTTGCACCATTCTGCTTCAAACATGTGATATTTCAGCAATTAATGGGATTCTGGGAGAATACCTGGGTATAGGAATTCTAGAATGGCTCCAGATGTCTTGCATGCTACAAGGGACTAGATGGCACCTGCGGTCAAATATTCTATATGAAATTGGCTTTTCAAACTTCTCTTTAAAATCTAAACACAGCTTTTTTCATGTTTGCTGACTCACCAAAATTTTAATATGTTTATTGTTGTTGATTACCAAAACAAAGTTAGTAACAATCCCTGGCAGGCCTTCACATGTTGTTGTTGATGGGCAACACTCTACATTGTGGGTCAGAAATAGCACAACCTTTGACTATTGTAGAGAACATCACTGCATTGTAATGCCTTTTTCTGATGCTTTATTTAAGGAAAGAAGCTTACTCAGCGCCTGGAATCCATCTCAGTAGGGAGGGGTGGAATATATTTCTTTTTATGAAAGGGAACATATATGTAAGGAAAAAGAATGACAGCCAGTGTTGGTTGTTGTACAATCAGGCAGACAGTAGAGGTGTTTTGTTCTCTTATGATGTGCTGAGATGAAATATTTGTAACTGTAGCTACACAAAAACTTTAAAAATATCAGGTGCTTTTTTCATGTTAGGGAAAGATGGAACTTGGCTATTAATTCTGTTTGTGAAATAAAAGCAATACGGAGGCCCATTATATTCAGATACAACTTCTGAACTGCAACTTTGACAGCAAAAATGCTTTGTATTTGTTATTCGCTACACACTAAGGGTATGAAATGTCTTTGCTGTGTTACTTGTGAGGAAGGAAGGAAGGAAGGAAGGAAGGAAGGAAGGAAGGAAGGAAGGAAGGAAGGAAGGAAGGAAGGAAGGAAGGAAGGAAGGAAGGAAGGAAGGGCCAGTATCATAGAATTTTCAAACAAACATTTATTATATAAATGTATAATATATATTGTATGCATTTTTAGTTCTGCTGTCACCTTGTTTGTTGAATTCTAACAGAAATGAAAGGATATTTGTGACGAAGGTGCCACCCATATGCCTTAACAACACATCTATTGACTGAGTTGCAATATGATCCAGCAACTATCAATCAATCAAATTGGTACAGTAGCTTTCTTGATAAAATATTGCAAGTTCGCTATTAAGAAAGAGGGTGTATATAGATTTGTCCCATTTAATTACGCATGGCATTTCAAATATTGGATTAAAACAATAATGGCAACACTAAGAACAAAGAGGAACGAAGTCCAGTTGTTTTTCTTTGTCTATACAGTTACAGAAAAATCTGACTATTTTTTGGCCAAGCCTGTTACCAAAAATCTCAAGTTTTAAAAGAAGTATGGGAATGCAAATTCCATGTAAATCTGCACTGGCAAAACTATGTTGTTTTCACTGCGTTTGGCTAAAAAAGAAGCAATTACCTGGGTCCAATTCCCATTGCCCACTCAATTTGAATAAATAAGGCATCTTAGCCTATGGTTGCTATAAGCCTGATTGCACACAGGGTGGCAGCCCTTTTAACAAGCAATAAGAGTGCAGTTGAATTTTTGAAAAATTGAACACTTGAAAAGTCTAACCAGAGAGTCGGACAAAGCTTGTCCTTCCATCATATGATCCACAAAAAGCAGCATTCAGAAAATACACAAAGGGATTAAACGTACTAGATGTTTATCGTGTGTTTCTGTGGATCCGAAGGATTGTTATATGAAATCCAATCAGCTGCATGCAATCAGTTTGCATTACATAGACTGCTGTTGTTCTTGCCCAAAATAATTTGCACTGTCAACACGGCTGTGGGTGCAATGTAGCACATTACAATGATATTCTGAGTTACAGGTTTTTTCCCTATGATTATTTTTCAGGCTAGAGGAAGAGGTTTGGTTGGCAATCCTATAAATCCAACACAGAAACAGTAACCTTTCTGAATATTCCTCAGCTGCAAATTTAAACTTTGCAGGTTTACTGGATTCTTCTTGTCCTATTTCTTGATTAATATCCCAATAAGTGTCCTGAAACATGAGGAATAGTAATTGGATAGCAACCGAAGAATTTGTTTGACTTTTATTGGCGTATAGAAATTATGCACAGTCAAAAACTAACCTACCCATTGAGAAAATAAGGATCCTATAAAAATGATAGAAATTAGACAGCATACATAATATGTATGCTGGTTATTGCCATGCATTTCTCCCATTTGATCTTGGAACATATTCATTGTTGTTCATCCCAATAGGTGCAATAAAATGGGGACAAGATATCTAATTCCTATGTAATGATCCTACCCTTTCTTTCAGATTTTTTTAAAAATGTAGTATATTTTTATATATACTCTTTGTTTTTATACATGTAATGTACACATCTTTTACATCTTCTGGCTTTTCATATTTTTAATCTGATTTGATTGACAAAACAAGGCAGATATGCAAGGGGTGGGATTCTACCAGTTTGCACCTATTCTCTAGAACCAGTTGTTAACATTCTAAGCAGTTCAGAGAACCGGTTGTTAGAAGAAATTACTGGCCTAATCCTGTAAGGAAGGCAGGAAGGAAACATTCTGGTGTTGCTTACAGAAACTGCCTGTCCGTTAATCCTTATTACATTCTTGGCAGAACTAGACTTCCTGTCTCAGGAACTTCTCTGGAGTTATTTTTCCCTCCTTTGCTGTACTTTGCTTGTGTGGAAATTTAAAGTTACAATGGCACTGAAAAAAGTGACTTATGACCATTTTTCACACTTACGACTGTTGCAGCATCCCCACAGTCGTGAGAGGCCAGGTGAGAAGATGCGTGCCTCGATGTGAGTGATATTGAGTTGGCCATGCCCAGCCAATAACATGACCACCAAGCCACACCCACCAACTAAGCCACACCCACAGAACCGGTTGTTAAAAAATTTGAATCCCACCTCTGCAGATATGGTTCAAACAAGACAGGAAAAGATTCCAATCTTAAGTTTAATTGAAGTGCAAAATGTAGAAAATATACATTAGAAATAAACTGCCTTGCTGCTAAGCAAGTTACAATTCTGGCATCTAGCCCAAAAGATGAAATCCAAGGGGGGAAAACAGCAAAAGAAAGAATTTCCAAAACATTTCTAAGATACTCCCTAATATCCTATTTTGGGGTGTCAAACTCAAGGCCTAGGGGCCAGATCTGGCCCATGGGGTGCTTAGATCTGGCCCATGGGGCTACCCTGGAAACAGTGAAGGACTGGCCCACAGTGCCTTTGTCAGCGAAAACAGAACTTGGGAGAGCTTTGTGTGTGTCCTTCCTGAGCTTCGTTTTTGCTGACAGAGGGTCGCAGGAGTTCACAAAGGCTGCAGAGGGCATTCCCAAGCTCCATTTTCGTTGGCAGACGGTTGCAGGAGGCCATCACAGGGAAAACGGAGCTCAGGAGCCTGTTTTTGCTGGCAGATCACTTGGGCCACACAGGCATTGACATAAATGACATCAAGCTGGCCACACTTACCTGGCCACGCCCATCCTTTCCCCCCAAGGTCAAACACAACCCTGATGCAGCCCTCAATAAAATCGAGTTTGACACCCCTGTCCTATTTCCTAAGATCTGTAGCTATCACTGACCTTGCTTAACTGCTTTAGAGAGCCACCTTTTTAGATGAATGAACCCCACTCAAAACATCATCCCAGTGTAATGAAATACAATCCAGATTTTCTCCAGGGTCAGCCTTTGTTGAATGTTTCCTCACCTCTTAGTTGTTTCTAATTTGAATAATGTTTGTTCCGCAGCTATTGTGAAAGAATCATAACAATGATAAAAAATAATAACAATTATGTTCTGCCCTTTGTATCTGTATTTTTTTTTCTTGTGCTGGATTGACATTTCCAAAAATTAGTGGTTAGCCTGAAAAGTTAGTAGATATACAAACTTAGATCATAAAAGATCAGAGCTAGCTTTATTAATGGGGGAACAAAATACTAGACATGGGTAAAATTAGCAAATAAGCATTGCAATGGAAAGAGCACCTTCAAAGGATCAGAAAATGTCATACAATCATAAAACTGAAGGGGGCCATAAATATTATTATTCTATTCAAATGATATGACAGCATGATAGGTGACTGAGGATTCCCAGGAATCCACATCAAGTATAGCATCATTTTTTCCCATCCTCTCTACCAACTTTCAATAAGGCCCTTTTAGACTTAACTTACATTGGAAGGGTGAGCTTCAGTTTGGATGGCAGAACTTCAAATTTCAAGTGTTGACCAATATAGAATTGAAAATTATTTGTGTAATTAGAGGGGAAAACTCTTTATATTAAAACAAACACAAAGCACTAACATAACAGAATTGTCAACAATTGAGCATTACATATTATAGCAGGGCTGTCAAACTTGCAGCCCACGGGCCAGATGCATCACGTGCTGGCCACACCTCTGCCCGGTTTAGCGAAGGAGGAAAAAGTCACGATATATCACGTGACACCACTATGATGATGCGAATTTGATATCCCTGTATTATAGGTTTTCTTGATTAGAACTGCAGTGAGGAGGGGCATTGAGGATGAAACTCACCATTACACTAATTAGTGGAACTTTAGCTAATTGATAAAAGTGATTCTCCTAAAGTATATACTGATCTGTGGTATCTTCATCAGCAATCCTACATCTGCTCAGAGGTGGTATTCAGCAGGTTCCGACCAGTTCTAGAGAACTGGTAGCAGAAATTTTGAGTAGTTCGGAGAACCAGCAAATTCCACCTCTGACTGGAGATTTTATAGTATTCTTCCCCTGCCACACCCACCAAGCCACGCCCACAGAACCGGTAGTTAAAAAAATTGAATTCCACCATTGCATCTGCTCACCCTAAGTTCTTGGGACTGATTTTTAATTAAACATTATAGGGCTGGACCAGGGGTGGGATTCTACCAGTTCTGTCCAGTTCTATAGAACCCCTTGTTAACTTTCTAAGTAGTTCAAAGAACGAGTAGTTAGAAGCAATCTCCTTTCCACTGTTATTACATTCTTGCCAGTACATCTAGACTTCCTGTCTCCAGAGCTTCTGGGGCTTGATTTTCTTAAAGGGGAAGGGTTGTTTTAAGATTTTTACACTTCTGTTGGGAGGAAATACTTCCCTGGACAATCAGCACTTTGAAGAAATAATTGAATAATGAAGCAAAGCTTTTAGTGAGTGGAAACCAAGATGAGTGACATTCAGCAAGGCTTCTTGACTAGCTAGAAAGATTGACATTCAAACGTGAGTTTACATACCCTTTCTGAGTTTTGGTCTAAAACTGGTTTTTGGTGAAGGTTAATTCTGTGCTTGGTGATGTTTAATCCTGTGTTTATTGATGGGATAATTTTCCCTATTCAGCTTCAACATCAACATCTACTGTTGTGATTTAATTATTTGTATTGTGTTTGAATTTTTTCCTGCCTCATGGTTTCTTTTTCTATCTGGGGTGAGGATCTTCCTTCACTGCTTTAGTACCATCTGGCACTGTCCTTTTGGGGTACGCTTCCAAGAGGCAGGATGCAAGCTTGGCACTTATTTTTTTTTTACTGCCTTTCTGGGGGGGATGTAACCTTTCCTTAAATCTGGATGATTTCCTTAGGATATCTTGTGAGGTGAGTGAGACCAGCTGGTATCTTTAAGTGGTGCAAATGGATCTAAGGATTGCTTTTCCTGGGTGTGCTTTTTCTGGAGAGCTTAAATGACCTCTCTGCTAAAGGGTTTCACTTTATGAGCAAGAGTTGGCTGCTTGATAGTTATTACTGCATTTAAACTATTTTCATTCCTCAAGGTGCTCTGGCACCCTGCCTGATTTACAACTCCGGCTTGCTGGTATTTTTAATCTAATGATTGGTATTTATGGCAGCTTTTTACAAGCAAAAAAGTTTTTTAATTACTTGTCATGTTATTTATTTGTATTTATCCTATATCTCTTAGCACTTTCATTATCTAGATTGTCATATTAAGGCAAAGAAAAACTTTCTCACCATTTTCTCCTTAGAAATTTTATGTATCTTCTGTCTGTCCTTGCTTATTCTTTTTAAAGAAAAACTAAACCAAAACATCTCAAGTCCTGTTGCTTTCCCTTTAGTGGATTTGCTATCATAATCATTTTGATATTTCATTTCAATTTTAACATATTTTTAATTGCTGGGGACAGCTGTGGGTAGTATAGATATGAATACAGAGAAGCATTGTATGCAGATGTTCCAATCCCAAGAGTAACATTTTCAACTCCTTTCTTGATGATCCACTTCAGTTGTCTACCACAACCTGAAGATCTTTTCTCAGACCTCAGGAGCATATACAGTTTGTAAAGTTAGGACTAGTCTTCATATGTATCACTTGATATTCCCTTATTTTGAACCATGTTGTCATTTTACAGTTCAGGAGCCTTTTGGGGTCATTTTGACCATCTCAATAATTTCAGCACTGTTCACGCCAAACAGATAACAGATAATAGATAAAGATAATCAGAGTTGGAAGGGACCTTGTAGGTCATCTAGTCCAACCCCCCTACCCCCACCCAAGCGGGAGACCCTACACCATTTCTGACAAATGGCAGTCCAATCTCTTCTTGAAAGTCTCAAGTGATGGTGCTCACACAACTTCTGAGGGCAAGCTGTTCCATTGATGGATTGTTCTCATTGTCAGAAAGTTTCTCCTTATTTCCTTGTTCAGTTTCCATCCATTATTCCTTGTCTGGCCTACAAGTGCTTTAAAAAATAGCTTGACCCCATCCTCTCTGTAGCAGCCCCTCAAATATTAGAAGACTGTTATCATGTCTCCCCTGGTCCTTCTCTTCACTAGACTAGCCAAGTCCAGTTCCTGCAACCGTTCTTCATGTTTTAGTCTCCTGTCCCCTGATCATCCTGGTTGCTCTTCTCTGTACTTTTTCTAGAGTCACAACATCTTTTTTTATAGTGTGGTGACCAATCATCTGACAGCAAGTTACAAAACCAAGGTAATTTAGAGATGAGATGAGTAATAACTCAAGTCTTGAAAGGACCTACCGCACAGACTGAGCTTGACACTCTCCTTTGTTCTCATCGCACCCAATCCTACAGGAGTATTGTTTTTTCCTCTAAGTTTTAATCCATTGATGGTGCATTAAGTGGGATGCAACTGGGAAAAGCAAAATACCCCTTGGAATTATATTGTATTTTTTTTCCTTTTTAAAAAACAAAAAAATGGGTGGGAGGGAGATATTATTATATTTTAAGTGATGAGTGTGACTGCCCATTTTGAAAGGGAACCATCTAATTGGTTATTTGAAACTCTTTGTCATGCCCTTGTTAGAGTCAGACTCTGAGGGAGAGGAAGAACAGCCGGCAGGGAGTGGAGGTGTGGCTGTGGAGGTTGTGGAAGAGGCTGGGGAGGGGCAGAGGCCGGCTGGGCAGTCAGAGAAAGAACCAGGCCCATCCCCTCTTCATCCTAGGACACTCAGGGAGGAACGGAGAAGGCAACAACTTGGCTTACGAGAGAGGAAGTGGCCATGATCCCCCTCATTGGTTGTAGCTGGGGAGAATAGTATATAAGAGAGACGGTTAAAACACAGCATTGCCAGAAGTAAAGCGTGTTTTATTTTGGTTTGAAGTTATCTTGGATGGCATCCTTCCAACAGACTGTGCCTTGTTATCTCCTTGAAGTTGGTAATTACTTATCCTGGTCCATTGTGGAAATTTCTTCATTGTAGTTTGTTTGGTTTTTTATTTCACCTGCATCTTCTCATTAAGTTCGGACTGTATTGCTTTCTTTTGAAGACTATTTTTGAGTAAGTTTTATCACCAACTGAGAATTATTGAACAGTGGGGCCAGGTTGGAGGCATTAAAGGATATTTATTTACATTTTGGATTTTGTTACGTTTGTGTTACACTCCGGGTCATCACAATCTGTCTGATTCCTATTTTGCCCTGGATCCTTTCTATCTTGTGGGGCCAGGGCAGTTCTCTCTTCCTCTGTCCCAAAGGCTCAGGTAGTTTCTCACCATTCAAGTACTGCTTCCTCCACATTCCTTGGGAGATGAGCTGATGCTTCCAGATGGGCTGGGCTATTTCTTCCTAAGAAGGAGAAGCAGCAAGGCAAATGGAAGCTAAACATGTAACAATAAAAGCAGTACTTGCTGGAAAAAAAAAAAAAGAAAATACACTTTACATCCCCGCGTACTCAAGGGGGTGAGCTTAATGAGCACAAAATATTCATCCCTAATAAGAACATACTGTCATAATCAACCTCTACACGTGATAAATAGATTACCAGGGAGCTGCGGGCTTTTCTTCCCTCCCCCCCCCCTTTCCCATTTCCCACTTTATATTAAGCTAATGCTTTAGCCACAATGATAATTTAGTCAATTCTCTAAAAGCAAATCGCAAGTTTTCAAGATCCAAAGGAGGGGTTGTTTTGAATCTTGGTTTAGAACCAATTTTATCTAAATAAACTCTCCCCATCTTTTATTTTATTTTATTATTATTATTTGGTAAAGCTGCCACCAGCAATTTTGTTGTTCATTATAATCAGCCTCCCAGTTGGCCAACTTCTTGTGGAAACTGTCTTCCTCTTTCATAGGAAGAAGAATTTATCATCCCCGAGCTAAGGCAGAAAACGTGTGAATGTCTAAAGCTTATGCAAATTAAGAGGCTATGCACACTGGGCCTAAAAATAGTAAATAATTACAGCATTTCTTCACCATCTTATAATTACAGGCCCCCTGTCAACTTTTCCTTCTTCTCTGTAAGGTCACACTAGTACTATACAAAATTTACAGTACATTTACATTTTAAAAATTCATACAATAATTAGCAGTTGCATCTTCAGCACCATGTACACACACACATACACACACCTAATGATCTCCTTGCATTATGTGGACACTGCATACTTTAAATTTAATCATTAATTCAGGCTTCCAGTAAGCAATATTCTCTGACTATTATAATGCTATTTGCCAAGCCACACTGCACCCTTGGGCTGAATTTATTCTTAATGAAAAGACAAGGAAACACCTCCTTTGCAGTCAAACCAATGATACATCTCTTAAAAAACCTCCTCTTTTAAACTCAATAATTCCATCTGAGAAATTGGAAGGAAGGCCATTGGGCTTTTCTTTTTAAAGCCATTATAATGGGTGTCTGTGCTTTCTATTTAAAAGATTTAAATTCTCAAAAACGGGTAAAGCTGGGAGATTATCAATTATAGTATCTCTATTTTTTCAGCTGAAGTTGGACCGAGCCAACTTCCCGATATCCATCCAGTATGTCTACTGAAACTTATCCCAAAGTCCTAAGAGCCTAGAAAGTAAGAATAAGAAACAGAATGGCATTCCATCAATGTGGATTTATTGAAACCTGTGTATAATGGTTCTTCAAATAATAATTTTATCTTTGTGATGAAATGTATTCTTTACATTTGTGTCGTTTAAATGCTGCCCATGGGAGAGACTAATCCCCCTGAAAATATTTTTATCTGACCCAGTGGCACACTTAAGCCATGGTAATGATTTTTTAAATTAATGATCATATGCCCTCCCCTCCTTGAAATAGTAATATGTATGATTTTACTTCCTTTAAAATGTGATCAACCAACCCAACGTGAGGATTGTTCAGTCGCTTTAGATAGCAATATGGGCAACAGATAAATTTTAATACAGAAATATTAATAAATTCCATGGTTTGGGAACTCTGGATCTTTACATCAAAGTTAACTGATACCTGTGATCAGGATTAGATGCTCTTAAAAATATTAAGCCAGTGGTTTTTCTTTTTTATGGCTTTTTATGGCTACACTTCATTTTTACAGAAAATAATAACAAAGGTGAATTATTTTCCCAATCTTGCACTTTCTAAATATGGATTTGATATTATGAGTGAAAATGATACTTACTGAACTTACTGAACTTCTTGAAATGTTTCTGAACTTTAAAATGCAAGTTAGCCATCATGTTTTTGTTAAGTGTGTGTTGCATGGAAACACATTCACAAATGCCATTACAAAGACTGCTGAATGACTCATAACACACACATACACACACACTACAAACAGCCCTTTATAATTTAATATACCAAACAGCAGCAAGAAAGCTTAGCACGCATTTGATTTCATTTTTGAGAGATGATTAATGACCATAACAAAAACAAACAAAAGTAGTTACTAAAGTCTTAACTAATAAGGCCACCACGTCAACTGGAATAAAATACCAAAAACCAGGTCAATCTGCCCTGGCCTAGATTCTATTCAAATATATTAACTTCATTTCCCAGAATTCCCAGTCCTGGTGTAGGAAGTTAGTACCCACCCCTCTCCTAGAAAAATGAAATATCCTGGGAAATATTAAAAAAGCAGAATATTTCCTCTAAAAAGAATAGAAACTCACCTCAGAAGCACACACCCCATCTTTGTTAATGGGTGGGCCATTAAGGCCTGGGCCAGAATACTTTACATGACAAAGATCTCCAGGTAAAGCTATAGCAATTGCTCAAAAGCCCTTTCAGTGCATCATCATCCAG
Source organism: Bungarus multicinctus (assembly GCA_023653725.1). Taxonomy (NCBI): domain Eukaryota; kingdom Metazoa; phylum Chordata; class Lepidosauria; order Squamata; family Elapidae; genus Bungarus; species Bungarus multicinctus. The sequence continues at coordinate 50,899,113 of CM042842.1, read as the reverse complement.
CAAGGCTCAACCAAGCCTGGAACTCAGGACAGCCTACAGAGTTGCCCCTGCATAGCCTCATGGGAATCTGACAACCAATTAGAAACAAGCTTCAATTCAAATCCCAACAAAGGTTATAATACCCAGGCACTCTCAGCATATCAGCTCTTCTTGATCTCTTCCTTCATCTTGAGGCATGTGATCATCCTTCCTTTTCACTCTGGAGCTCCAGGCCATGTGGTCCTGTCCACCACTAAACTTTCCAAACAGCCTCCATGTTTCCAGTATCTTTTTTCCCACTGGGAACTGAACCCAGAAGGATATTTCTTCCAACACTGGTCATTGAGGAATTCTGGGAGTTAAAAACAACACATTTTAACAAAGTCTTGTTTATGTGGAAACAACAAAAATGTGCCATACACTTTATGCATCCTATTGGGAGAGAGAGAGACCTTGAAGATCCAGGGCCCGGTTATTCCATTGAAAAACCAGGCTTTCCTGTCTACCTGTGTCATTTTTGCAGTTTGATCGCAGTGCCCCATTATACAAGCCTAATTTTTTCTTACTTTACATCCTCCTTGCCCTCCCGGAGCAATATAAATTGGCTTCATAGTGAAGGAGAGCGAGCAGCCCAAACTGTGCCATCAGCAATATTTCCTTAAAGTGAACCCTTTCTGACAGGGCATTGTTTGAGAATGTTTTCAGATGAGTGTGCCTCTGTGTCAGCTGCTCGCCGGTGATCTTTCCTTCAACACCCTTCCCCAAGTGTATTGCATAAATAAACAGAGTCTATTTGAACAAGACCAATGACAGCAAAATTATTTGCTTGTCTCTAAAAAGACTCTAATAATGTGCACCAAGGGAGAAGGCCTCGGGTTTGACAGACCTTCTCCTATTCCCTTCCTCATTCTGAAACATTAAAGAAATATATCCGTTTTGATAGCCAAGAGAAAGCACAGTCCATAGTTAAGCGCATCCAAAAGACAAATAGTAAAATAAACTATGGAACAATTAGACCAGCAATCCAAAATCCCAGATCTTTCAGGTACAACTGATTATTGGACCGATCGCTTCTATCTGCCATTGTGACAATGGGGAAGGACACCAGGTAGTTTTACTAAAGTATCAGAAAGCGAAGTTTTTTTGGAAACAACATATATTCAATCACTTCTTGATATTGTATTTTGCCAGTTGAAATCATTGTCTGCTGAGTGAATTACAGTGGGCTGCATTTACAAACCACAATAGTTAAGTTCAGACAACACATACCCTAAAAACAAGCAAAGCACATTAGAATTCCGGGCAACGTGTGAATGTAGAAGTCTTTTTTTTTTTTAGTTTTTGGTAGAAGCACCTAGTTCAGACTTATCTTTCCCAATTGACCTGTATACTAAAGCAGTGTTTTTCATCCTAAGGCAAGCTTGAAGATCTGTGGACTTCAACCATATGCTGCCTGGAGAATTCTGGGAGTTGAAGTTCACACATATTCAAGTTGCCTAGGTGGGATTTCAATCTTTCTTTATCCTGGAAACATCATTGTACTAAAGGAACCATTGTCCTAAAGAATATTCCATGTCTCTGACAGCAATACTTCAATTAGAATATCTCCATCCAAGTACAATGCTGCCTGATTACCCAATTAGAATTAAAGATTCTGGTTTTCCTTGATAAACTGTCTTTTTAGTGAAATGGAACTTAGCTAAAAAATTGTTCCAGGTAAAACCTTCTCAACAAGATCTAGTTGCCCAACCACTCTTCCATATTTATTTAAAAGATGGTCTTAAAGTAATCTTCAAACGCTTTTTGTGTTCAAGATTAGCAAATCTTAATCTTCCAGAGCATTGCAAAGATTACCATTTAGGCTCAAAGACTTAAAGATCTGTTCTCTGTTTCCCTATATTTTTAAAATTCAAGGCCTGATCAGTACTTTTTATGTGACTTACCCCTACAAGTTATAGTTTAGTTATATGAGATATTTGAAATGGGGCATTACAACTCATTAGTTAATCATGGCTCTGAAGTTGACAAACTATGGCGCCTATTAAGATTTTGAAAAAATATCAATCAATTATATTTGAATGGTTCTTTTTTCCTGCTGTGATGTTTCCAGGATCAAAAGAAAAGTGAAATCCATTCTATCTTTTTTCACCTGGAGAGCTGAGGAACTTGGAACCAAAAAACAATGGATTGAAATATGACACTGATGCAATAGTACCTCAGGTAAATAATAATAAAAAAATAAAAATAAAAGATACACACACACACACATATATTTCTTCCTCTGCCATGCATTACTCAGTCAAACATTTCAGCAGATTGAAAGGCCCCTGTTTTTCTAACATTTACCATGCAAAGAATATGGGTTGCCCAATGATGAAAACTATGCAATCAAATTCTATTACTGAATTTCTAGCAACCTGAAGGGGAAAAAAACATATTTTCATAATCTGTTTCATTATTAAGTGAATGAATTAAGTGAATGAACAACTAGGATCAGTTTCCCCTCCTTCCTTCTGTCAGAAGCCATTGCAACCAACATCTATGTGAGGAAGAACAGCAGGACCACCATTTCAACAAATGATGATAAAACCCGGGAACTTTAAGTTTCCCTTTTCCATCAGAACTGACTATTTTAAGTTTTATTTTATTTGACTTTAAGTCCTATCCCAAAAATAAGCCCTACCATGTTTTTCCCATGCGTACCTAATATAAGCCCTACCCCCAAAAGAAGCCCCATTTAAAAGCCTGCCCAGCTGCCCATTCTGTCTAGTTGCTTGCGGTGCCGTGGCTATGAGGCCAGGGTGGAGGCGCCCCGCACCTCAGGGTCCTTGCAGGCAGGCCATCCATACCCCAATACCTGCCTCACTGCAGCCGCACCGGCAGCCATGTGCAGCAGGAACCCGTATGGCCACTGGCCCACTTCTTCTGCTTGCTCATAGCTGCAGCACATCAGGAGGCCAAATGGCACTCTGGAGCCACTGCCATGAGGTGAGGCAGGTGTTGGGGCATGGGTAACAGAGGTGATATTCAGCGAGTTCTGACCAGTTCTGGAGAACCGGTAGTGGAAATTTTGAGTAGTTTGGAGAACCGGCAAATCCCACCTCTGACTGGAGATTTTATAGTATCCTTCCCATGCCAGGCCCACAGAACCAGTAGTAAAAAAAATTTGAATCCCACCATTGGTAGGTAACCTGGCTGTGGGGGTCCTCAGATAAGCTGCTGTGGGACACATGGGGCAGCTCCATCCCCTTGTCTCATGGCATCAGCAGTAGAGCCATGCCACCTCCTGCCCCGCTGCAAGCCAGCAGAAGAGGTGGGCCTTCCATACATGGAAAAAAAGCAAGACCTCCCCCAAAATAATCACTAATGCTTATTTTAGGGCCCAAAAGAAAATAAGATCTAGTCTTATTTTCAGGGAAACACTATTAAATTGGTGCCCAAATATTTTTGTTACCCTTTCCCCCATCTTTTGTTCCTTCTGTATCATGTCAAAATGAAATATATTAAACTAACACAGCCAATTAAACTAGTAAGCTCAAATGTCTTTGTTACTTTCAAAGCTTTCTCCTTCTTTTTTTTTACCAATAACAATGTGAAGACTACAACTGATCGTTATTAGATAAGGCACTGTTTTACTTTGGATTCTTCCTATTGTTCTTTATTGCTAGACATGACCATTAACCCTTTATTATGGTTTTATATATCTCCCTTGTGATTGTGCTGAAAATGTCATTACCGCTAGTTCATTTTATAAACTTTCTGAATGTTAGTTGGCCAACCACAAAGATAATTGTTTTTCTCATGAGGATATTTACTTATGAAATGGGTTACCTATTCTATATTTCAACCTTAGGAATCCTAAACGTATACCTCTCCTATCCTGAGTGATTCATTTTAACAGCATTCATTTTTTCCTTATGGGAGTGATTTCAATATTTGATGTGAAAAACACAATTTGTGCACCATGGTCCACCTTACTTCTGATTCTTGAAAGAGACCATGGAAGAGAGGGATGATTTTCAGAGAAAAGAGACTGGACTTGGGAGAATACCATTCAGAGACAATCCAGAATGTGTGTGTGTGTTTCTCTCTCTATATCTATCCCTATCCCTATCCCTATCCATTATCCATTATCCATCTATCCATCTATCCATCTATCTATCTATCTATCTATCTATCTATCTATCTATCTATCTATCTATCTATCTATCTATCTATCTATCTATCTATCTATAGAGAGAGAGATGATTCCAAAACACCATAAACTAAAAGGAAATAAGGTGAACTTGGTAAAACTTCCAAAATATTAAAACAATGGGTTTCAAATAATGCTCTCATTCTAGAGATCATCCCATCTGATTTTTAATTACAAAAACTAAGACTCTTGATCCCTACTCCTCATTTTGTTTAATTTAATCTATTTATTTAATATTACCACTAGACAACTCCAAATTGATTCTGGGTATTGTACAATAAAATCAATAGCATATAAATCATAGTACAATAATCCTAAATGAAATAAATAAGAAATGTTTATTTTAATATTTATGACTAACCACACCCATGACCTCAAACAATCCAACAAGGACTCCAACCACCCTAATTCAAGATGAAAGATTACTATGGATTGGGATAAAAATAACCCAGATTCCAGAATTCCACCGCTTTTCCAAGAGATTGGCAGTAGAATTAATAACTTCTTGCGTTGCCCCACTGACTCTAGTCAGGCTACACAGTATTAATGAAATATTTACCAAATTGTTGCTGTCCATTGTAATGACATCAGATAAATGCTTCCTTGTTCCTTTGCATCTCCTTGTTTATTGGGAAAATATCAAAGGCAGCAAAATAGTAGGTGTCCCAAAATGTCTTAATTCAGAGAATTAGTGTTAACTGAGTCTGATTAGCTCCATTTATCTCTAATTAATTACCTTTACCTAATTAGACACCCTGTTTCCAGTAGACATGGAGTCAAGTAGACTAGATTATTAGTGCAGTCATTGTGCCTTTACAAAATCCTGAAATTAATGAAACGTGCAAAAGAATCTGCAGTTTTAATTGCACAGGTGTTGCCTTATGGCAAAGCTTTATCATCTGATTACACCAAGGGATTATTAGTGACTTTTTATATAGAGGATGAGCCTGTGAAATGTACCTTAGCAACAGCTCATTAGTTTAGGGATGTTACTGTATTATTTATTATATTCAGCCTTTCACGTTATCCAGATTGATTCATGAACCTATGTATTTCTTTGCCTCTGCGTGATGCAGAGTCGAAGGAAAGAGAATCACCCTTAACTGTCGCCAGTCCAGCTACAAAGGCAAAGTATCAGACTCAAAATTAACTATTTCCCCCTTCTGTTGCAAAGTAATTAATTGGAGCAGTTGCAATAAACTAGAGAGAGGTAAAACTAAAGGGAGTGATGGAGAGACAGACTGGGTAGGAGATCCCTCTTATATATGAAATATTGTTCAAATGTTTATCCTCCAAAACTCTTCCGTTTCTCTTACAAGTGCACTCAAAGGAAATGATTGCATTATTTTAATGGGTGGGGTTCTTATTTTAGTATTCTTGGGCCAAGTATAAACTCCTATAAGGAGCCACTGATATTTTCTATATTTAGAAGTATTCAACATTTCCATCGTCATGCCACCTCTAACAAAAGTTAGTGGATATTATAGGTTAGAAAGGGATGACCCTACATTAACCAGAAAGCACTTTTTTGATCTCATACTTTCCAGGCAAAGCAGCTGTGGCCACTATGAATTGAGTAGGGCTGTAGCCTTGCAGTAAATAGAAAGGGCATTTATTGATAAATCAATAAACCCTTTAACTAGACTGTAAACAAAAGGAGGGTAGTCATCTAAATTCTACAACGCATTTTCCTCTTGGGTTCTCAGGGCTTCCTAGCACGCGATCCAAAAGACTGTTGTTGTTTTTTAAAAATCTGTTAATGATGTTAACCGCAAGATGCAAAATGTCTCTGTCCTGTTCAGCTGAATTTAAAACAGCGGAAAAGGGCAGGTGCCTCTTGCGTTCTGACAACCAGTCTGAAGGCTAATTGTGATTTTTTAATGATGCTCTTTTTCAATCATGATGGCATCACTACGCAAGTATGTGCGTGTATCACGAAGCCTATACACTTTATTCTGTAAACTGCAGTTGTAATTAAGTAGATTGATAACTCAGCATGGATAATTAGAAAGTACATGCATAAATATGGGATTCTTGGTGGATGCAATCTGTACTTGAGCAATTTGTCAAACTGGAAGGATCTCTTCTTAGGAGAAAGGAAGAAGACGTGAGTTCAACGGACTGCTGATTTTAAACTACCGTGTGGGAAGAGCATGTACATGTATATGAAATCATGCTGAAGGTTTAGTATTTGCTACAAGGTGAAGTTGGTCTTTCAGAAACTCTGAGCTGGAAATTGTAATTTGCAAAACATCATTTAAGCAGTTTTTACATGCCCATGTGAAATATGGGTGCCAGATCGGGGCTGCAAAGCTTCAGAGTGCCCCTAGATGGCAATAGAGAGTTTTTTGTCTCTTTGCTGCCATCTAGAGTCATTCTAGTTTTGCCAGGTCAGATCTAGTGGCCCTACATGGGAACCAAACTAAGCCTGAATTTAGACTGACGTTCTGCTGTTTGATGCATTCCTACTAACAAGGCAAGCACCAGCTTAAAGTGGAACCCATACTTTATAGAATTTCTTCCAAGCATATTGAGAAGGAGTAGGGTGGTCTTCAAAGCTTACTCTTTCTCTCTCGACCTTTATGTGTCACATTCAGACTTTTAAAAGATTCTTAATAGAGAGGTTCCATATAAGCAATACTTCTTGTACTGTTTCTGTAATTTCGTTGATGGAATCCTATTGCCTATTTCTTCACAAGCGGCTTCTACTGATGAAAGAGGAGGGACAGAGTCTGCCTCCTCCGTCTCATAATCTGTTTCTCGCCCCTCTGTAGCAGCTTTTGATAAGACAACCCCTTTCCTCTTTGCCCTCCCCTCCCTACAGCAGAATAGAAATTCTATAGCAACTGGGTGTTAATGACTCCAGGAAATTGTATGGCACTTCTAGACTGAAAAGAATATCAGTGCTGTTGCATCTTTACCTGACAGCGTGCACACACCTTGCACTCTTGCCTGTGTAATATCACACATGACTAGACAAAACATGCCAACAGAAAAAAAGTCAGACGTGTGAACTAGGCAAAACTCCGTAAATGTATACATGCACTTCATTTGAATACAGATTGTGGAATTCAATTTTCTTTGACCAAGAAATTTAATTTTCTTTTTCAGTGCAGAGAATACCAGAGAGTTTAATAATAACAAGTCTTGAACCAGCCTTCCCAAACTGGGGTTCCTGGGATTTTTGTACTTCAGTGCCCAACATTTCTTTGGCCATGTTAGCTAAGAAATGTGAAAGAATCGTTCAAGACATCTTAAGGCCTTCAATTTGCAATCAAAAGGCTGCCTTAGAGGTGTCCCAATCTCAACCTTTTAAAACACTTTTCTAATGAAAAAAAATCACTTATTTTTAAGAAATACTCATGCATATTGTTTCCAATAGCATCGAGGCTTAAGATCCTTGGGGGAAATCCTGTGATCACACTGAAAGGCTGATTTTTTTTAAAAAAAAAAAAAGATAGCAGCTATCTATTTTCAACAACAGTCCTAAATAGGATCAAGCTTATTTGATACCTGGATAAAAGACTAATAGAAAAGTTTAAGCTAGATTGAAAAAAAACAATCAAAAAGTATCTCAGAAGAAGGCAGTGGTCAACTTGTTCTGTGTGGCTGCCAGGATGTATTTAGGAAATAACCAGGAACTGAGTTCAACTCAAAGGGAGCTTCACCATTTTGTATCTTTTTGTATACCTCAAATGCCTTGCCCTTACAATTCCAGTTTGGTTTAGTAGTTAAAGAGTTGAACCGGGAATGGAGAAAGTGGAGTTCTTGTCCTTAGATACCGAAGGCAACAAGGCAACCATGGTCTGGTAATTTCCTTTCAGCCTTAGGAAAAAGGCAATGGCAAACCACTTCTGAAAATGTTGCCAGGAAAACCAGATGGACTGACTTAATGGCATGCACACCTGCATATTTGCATGCAGACTTGTGCAGGTGCACGCATACATGCATACACACAAAGTTACAAGTTCATTGCCTAAGCCCCAGGATTACATGTAGCTCCTCAAAGTTTTGGATACAGCTCCCAAATAGCTCCAAAACTGGCTGCTCAATCTTATGTTTTAATGTGATCGAACAAGAAAGGTATTGCCAAAAAATAGCAGTAATCATATTAAATGTATTGATTTAACTGAAGTTGGTTTTGTCTTGGCTCCATCCATTTCTATATCCCAGTTGCATTTGGAGTCCTTCACACCCCACTCTAGGGCCATAGTTTGGAAAAAATCAAGCACTCCTAAAATATATATGTGTCAACTTCGAACTGAACTTGGCCGTAGCCATCTTTCTGTTCCTCAGAAGGAGAAGGGAGAAGGGGGATAAGGAGGTTGGAATTCATTACTAGATGCAACAAAGAACTTTCTCCTGAGAACCAAAGTCATCTCTACTGGCAACAGATAAGGTTGGGGAAGGAGTGCCTGAAGAGCCCGCCAATTAACCCAATTGGCCAACGTGACCTGTGACACTTGGGGATGGTGTTATTTCTTAGTTTAATTATACTGAAATCGCAGGAAAGATTTAGATTTGGGTTTCCATTGAAGCTGTACCAATATGATTTACTCATTAAAGAAGGCCTTTGAGAAACAGCCAAGTCTCAGAGTTCTGATTTGGTTGGGTTTGTTAGTTGGAGCCTAGACAATATGTATCATTCTGTTCAGTGACTGTTTTTCCAATCTCCTCACTTGATTTACAGAATTGCCAAATATTTTCTCTTTAATGGGAGTGGGCAGGAGAAAAGAGATGGCTTTGATGTGGTGCTCCTTCCTAAGGGCAATAATAGAGCTAAGAAGGAAAAGACTGTTCACACGCTCAAAATGTAATGTTTCTCGTTAAAATGTCTTCAAAGGCAGGCTTTCCAACATTGCTGAATTCTGCCCCTCCCTGGGCACAAATATTCTCACTTCAAAGATCAAATTCAATTTCTTTACTGAGGTCAATGCTTCAACCCAATCACCCACCTTTAAACTGATTGCACTAGTTTTGAACAGGTGGAGGAAGTCCCATTTTCTGTAAGATCTTATTCATCATGTTCCACTATGAGACTGGCTGGATCAGACCTTTTGGAATTTAAAAGAATCTTCCTTTTAGAAGGTGATATTTTTCTTATGTAAGGGAGAGAAAAATAAGGGCATGGTGGGTTATCCTACAAAATAAATTCTTTGAACGTGGAAATCCTTTGATCTCCAGAAGTATTTTTTACAGGTTGGGCTCACAAACTTACAGGTCTGGAAGAAGACTGGCCAAGGAATTATATCCTAGAACAAACCAAAAGTGTGACCTGGATAATTTTCCCATATTGGATTCACAAGATATTAAAATTTTGAAGGATTTAGTGAGAAAGAGGCAGGAAAATATGACAGGAAATCAAATTTTATGACATTATTTGAAAAGACTTAATATCTAGATTGTTAAAAATAAAAGGAATGAATATAAAGTTGGTTTATTTGATTATTGCTAAAATAGTTACGTATCTCTGGTAACCCTTAATAGGTTGAAATTATGAGAATTTATGGATTTGTTTATAGATAAGAGATGGGATACAGGAAGAAGAGATCATTTGTTGTATTTTAAAAGATGCTGGTAAGTTATTAAAAATGTTTTATGTTTGTTGTGATGAAAAGGGAAATAATTTCTTTATATTTTTTCTTTTTCTTTATACTTTATATTATTTTTATTTATTTCTTTTCTTCTTTTTCTTTTTTTTAGCGTGTATAATTTTTATTGTTGTAATTTAAAAAAAAGAAAAGCCATTCACCTGACTTAAACCTGTTAAATCTATCCTTGTCTTCTAGCATTACACTATTTGCTGTCTTTAGTGAACCACCATCCAAAATAAGCGTGCCCATTTCCTTCAATCCATTCAGGCTTTTCTTCTGAACTCCTTCCTCATTAGCATCCTGTTCCAACTTACCTAGGTATCCTTCTTAAACAGAGGTCAGCAGCCTATGGCTTGAGCCCCAAATCATCCAGCCCAAAGTTCCCAAAAGAAATATTATATCATCTGTGCCAATCATCGCCTTAAACAATAATTCATTCAAGTTTGTAAATCTATTTCAGGCTTGATGCAGACCTTCACTATTTTAATGCATTGTGATAATCTAAACCATGTTACATATATAAATATACATGTGTTTATAAGTAAATAAATAACTAACATAGAAATTTTTTTAAAAGCACATTGAATTTTTATCTTAGAAGATTTGTGCTTCTATACACTTTTTAATGATTGTTTTTAGATATAGCATGTCCAACCCACAGCCCATGGACTGTCAATGGCTCTGAACAGCTGGTAAAGCAGACCTACAAGCTCATACTAAAAAACAAAGGAAGTTTGTTATTTTTATACCTTAATTATGTTATATGTTTTATATGCAGCCCAAGACAATTCCTCTTCACCCAATGAGGCCCAGGCAAGCCAAAATAGAGCGAAGGTTTCAAGCAATAAATAGCATCAAATCTCACATCTTGTGTCCTTAGGATATAATACTACTTAAATAAAATAGACATAATTCATCGTGTATTGTTTTATGTTTTATTATTACTTTCATTTATTAGCTATAAAAATATATGTAACCCCAAGGACAATGAAGACCAATTCAGACAGAGTTCAGGTCTTTATTTACTTACATGTAACAGACAGAATTTTATTTATTTATTTATTTATTTATTTATTTATTTATTTATTTATTTATTTATTTATTTGTTTGTTTGTTTGTTTGTTTATTTATTTGTTTGTTTATTAATTAAATAGTTTTGTATGCCGCCCTTCTCCCGAAGGACTCAGAGCGGTGAACAGCCAACTAAAATATATAAATAACAAATTACAAGATTAAAAGAGATTAAATTATGAGGCTGCCGTTAAAAAAGTTAAAACCCCCAATTAAAATAAGCTAAAATTACCATACCCCAACTAAAATCAAATTCCAAAACCCCTCATTTAAAATCCCATTTGAAGTCAGCCCAGGCCAGCCTGCTCAAAGAGCCAGGTTTTCAGATCACGTCTGAACGCCCTCAGGTCAGTGGTTGTCCGTAGCCCTGGGGGGAACCCATTCCAAAGGGTGGGTGCCCCCACAGAGAAGGCCCTATTCCTTGGGGTCACCAGGCGGCCATAGATGCTGTCAGGACCCGAAGGAGACCCTCTCTATGGGAGTGCACCGGTCGGTGGGAGACTACTGGCAGAATGCGGTCTTGTAAATATCGTGGTCCGATGCCATGGAGCGCTTTAAAGACCAAAACCAATACTTTAAAGCGAACCCGGAAGGCTACCGGCAACCAATGCAGCTCGCGCAGGAGAGGCGTCACATAGGAGTATCTCGACGCCCCCATAACCACCCGCGCGGCCGCATTTTGCACCAGTTGGAGCCTCCGGGTGCTCCCCGCAAGGAGCCCCATATAGAGGGCGTTACAGTAGTCCAGGTGGGAGGTGACCAGGGCGTGGGTGACCATGCATAAGGCTTCCCGATCAAGAAAGGGCCGCATCTGGAGTATCAGGCGAACCTGATAAAAAGCCCCCTGGGAGATGGCCGTGATATGATCTTCCAAAGACAGCCGTACATCCAGGAGGACACCAAGATTGTGAGCCCTTTCTGTGGGGGTCAAGATCTCATCCCCAATAGCCAGCGACGGAGTCAGCTGAATATGTCGGGCCGCCGGAAACCACAGCCACTCAGTCTTGGAAGGGTTGAGTTGAAGCCTGTTCTTGCCCATCCAGTTCCGCACAGCCTCCAGGCAACGGGACATAACCTCCACAGCATCGTTGGGGTGGTTTGGGGTGGAGATGTAAAGCTGAGTGTCATCAGCATAAAGATGACACTTCACCCCAAAACCATGGATGATCTCTCCCAGCAGCTTCACATAAATGTTGAACAGAAGAGGGGAGAGGACCGACCCCTGAGGCACCCCACAAACGAGGGGCCTAGGGGTGGACCTCTCCCCCCCGTCAACACAAATTGCGAACGGTCCGAGAGGAAGGAGGAGAACCACCGCAAAACAGTGCCTCCAATTCCCAACCCCTCCAACTGCCGCAATAGGATACTATGATCGATAGTATCAAAAGCCGCTGATAGATCTAATAGGACCAGGACAGAGGAATAACCTCTGTCACGGGCCCTCCAGAGATCATCAATCAACACGACCAGTGCTGTTTCGGTGCTGTACCCGGGCCTGAAGCCTGATTGGAATGGATTTAAGTAGATTGCTTCCTCCAGGTACTGAGGGAGCTGATGCGCCACCACACTCTCATCAACCTTCGCCATAAAGGGAAGGTTGGAGACAGGACGATAGTTATTTAAAAGAGCCGGGTCCAGGGAAGGCTTCTTGAGGAGGGGTCGCACCACTGCCGTTTTCAGGGAAGTAGGAAGCGCTCCCTCCGCCAACGAAGCATTGACAATCCCCTGGAGCCAGCCTCGTGTCACCTCCCTGGAGGTAAAAACCAGCCCGGAAGGGCACAGGTCCAATAAACATGTGGTGGCATTCAGCCTCCCCAGCAATCTGTCCATACCCTCGGCAGTCACAGGATCGAACTCCTCCCAGATAACCGTCTCAAGACTTGCCCCGGACACCTCCCCTGGGACCACCCAACTGGAATCCAGCCCACCCCAAATCTGAGCGATTTTATCGTGCAGGAATCGGAAAAACTCTTCTGCCCTATCCTGCAAGAGATCCTCCCGCACTCTCGGCTCAAGCAGAGAGCGGGTTACTCTAAACAGAGTGGCAGGCTGATTTTCTGCCAATGCAATAAGGGCGGAGAAATGCGAGCATTTTGCCACCTCTATTGCCACTAGGTAGGTCCTAATATAGGACCTCACCTGTGTCCGATCAGACTCAGCGTGACTGGTCCTCCAGACACCCTCCAGATGTCTTTTCCGGCACTTCATCTCCCTCAGCTCCTCCGTAAACCACAAAACTAAACGGGATCTGTGCCGAGTCAGAGGTTGCAAAGGCACAACTCGGTCCAGAGCCTCAGTGGCTAACCTATCCCTGGTGGCCACCAAGTCTTCGGCCGAGTTATGAGCCAGAGTTTCAGGAAATGGCCCAAGCTCCTTCTGGAATCATTCAGGATCCATCAGGCGCCTGGGGCGGAACTATCTCCTCGGTTCCACCTCCCTGCGATGGGAGGTGGTGGCACAGAAGTCAAGTCTAAGAAGAGAATGATCGGACCATGACAAGGGCTTTATGACTAGATCCCCGGAACGATCATTCAACCACTGGCCAGAGGCAAAAATCAAGTCCAGTGTGTGTCCCCCTGTGTGAGTGGGGCCAGAAACTAATTGGGTCAGGTCCATACCCATCATGGAAGCCAGGAACTCCCGAGCCACCCCAGAGGTTTCCCCGAGCGAAGGCAGGTTGAAATAACCCATGACTAAGAGCTTAGGGGTCTCAACCGCCAGCCCGGCTATCACCTCGAGGAGCCCGGGCAGGGCCAATGATACGTGGCAGGGAGCCAGATACATTATCAAAAGGCCTATCTGAACCCCCTGGCCCCACTTCACAAAGAGGGACTCACAACCAGCTGTCTGACGTACAGTGGCCTCCCTAGGACAAAGAATTTCTCTAATAATCGCCACCACTCTACCACCCCTTCCCTGAGACCTTGGTCGATGAAATGCTTGGAAACCTGGTGGGCACATCTCTACCAGAGGAACACCACTCTCTGGGCCCAACCAGGTTTCGGTGACACCAGCCAGGTCCATGCCCTCCTCCTGGATAAGGTCGTGAATCGGGGGGGCCTTATTAACGACGGACCTGGCATTACATAACATCAACCGGGTACTCAGGGCCTGAGACTCTGCACAACCAGGCCTGCAGGACGGGTCAGGAGGGTCGGAGCACGCTACCGCTTGGAGACAGCGAGTACATGATCCCCTAACTTGATATGGCCCTCTACCCCCATCATATCTGCCCCTCCCACTTATGGTGCCGATGGAACCCACCCCTGGCTGTCCAAACACAAGCCGCCCCCATGACTCACGACCCTCTGGGCCCTCCCAGACGTGCACGCCAGCCTGGCTGACTCCAAACCCCCCCGGGTTATCCCCCAAACCCGGTTCGAGTCTCCTCCCTAACCCCAATAACTCCCCATCCCCCAACCCCCTCCTAGTCACCCTCCCCATGTGATAACCGTGATAAAACTCTGAATAAAAATTGAAAAAGTTTAAAAAAAACCCTACAACTTCTTTTCTGATAGCCATGCCACCTCTCCGGATCTCAGGAACCGTCCTTGAGGTAGGCTGTTGATAGATCAGAGGGCCACTTCAGGGAGTGGGGGACTCTCCCGAGAGCCCGTAAGTCTGCCAAAGAGTAGCTAATTGGTCTTTTAGCCACCGTCACCGCTGGGTCAAGGACCACCGTCTTCATGCCACGAGCCAACCCTGGACCAGATCCCCACCGACTCCGCTGTCATCGGGGCTGCACAGCCACCATTGCCGATGACGTCATCGGGGCCATCGTCTCCGTCCCTGGGGCCATCTTTGTCAAAACCACTGGCGTCGTTCGGTCAGGCCAGCACTGCTGTTGCCACTGCCATTGGCGCCCTCGGTGCCGTCATCCGCTCCACCGTCCATGTCGCCTCCGAGGCCGCAAGGGTCTCCCAGTTAGTGCAGATGCTGTCTCCATGGTTGCTGATGGGGTCACCATGCCAGGGGGGCTGCCCCCATATATTACGGGGGCGACATCCTCCACGGCTAGGCGATCACCATCTATGACAGCTGCGGAGACCAGAACAAGATTGTCCAAATCCTTGGAGCAGCAAATGGAAGCAGGGCAGTTGGAAGCAAAGCATGAGGCTACAGCAGAACTACCAGCCACAGGGTGACCCACTGCGGGACGCCCGCGGCAGCCACGGTGGCAGTAACGCCGCCACCACCCGTGGCCACCGCGGCACCGCCCGCCACCCGCGGCCGTCACAGCACCTCCTGCTGCGGCTGTGATGGTTAAAAACTAGCTGTCCATACCCAGATCGTCAGGGCCACGGTCATCCATGGAGCAGTCCCAGAGGGAGCGATGGGCCATAACCAGGCCCTTGTCCACAAGGTGGCCATGGCAATCACGGAGGCCACAACAAACTCGCTGGCGCTGGTGCCACCTCCACCTTCCACAGCCACTGCAGCGCCGCCTGCCACTACTGGCCGCCACGGCGCCGTCCCTGGCCACGGCAGAACCAGATGAAATGGGGTCCAGGGTCGTGGCGGGGCCTCCAGCTGCAAAATGACCGCGGCGAGGCCTCCGTCCCCCCGCGGCCACCGCGACACCATTCGCCACTGCCATCTGCGACAGCCGCGGCGGCCGCAATAGGACCCCTGCCGGATCCATCGATGGAGCAGCCGGCACCAAGGCAGGGGACCTCCAAAAAGCCCCCGACCCTGGGGCAGTCTGGTAGTCTCGACAGCCGTGGCCGCCAGCACTGCCTAAGGGAACCACCCGGGCAGCCCAGGCGGCCGCTTGGAGGCTTGTCCGTTGCCCCAACATCCCGGCATCGACCCCAGTCCCACTGAATCACCTCCCCCCACCCCTCGGTATTCCTACCATACATGGGGACCGAGGGGGGAGGCAGGCTCAGCTAAAGATAGCCGACGCCCGGCGGAGCTCCTCACAAGCGAATTTTCTGGCCGCCATCTTGCAATCTTTATCCTTAACAACAGTGGTCTTGCAGGATTAAACTCTTACTGCTCTCATCCTAATGGATATACCCTGGGAAATTAGCCCTGGATGGTTACTTACTCTCTTTCCCTGTCTACTAGCAATTCTGGACTGTTGTCTCTTGTCTGTCCCCTTCCCTTCTTTCTGGAATGTGCTCCCTCCTTCCTGGAAAACTGCCAGTTCACCCATAGTCCATCACATCAGCTTCCTCTCTATGGGCATCATCTCTCACATCTGTGGCCTGTCATCCACTCAGAGAGAAGCCTATCGCCCCATGAGAAAGAAGATTGCCAACCCCTGCTGTAGAATAAAGTGGAAGCATTACTTTTCAACACATAAAGGCTAGAGCTGTTACAGTGCGTCAAGACAAAAAGGTGCTTTGGAATTGGCAGGAATGGTCATGTAACATTGATCTGCAACCCCATAAATCAAATGAATCTTTTACTAGAATCACACACACACTAGTTTTGTTAAGATGATGACAACAACCAACATGATGATATCATATTGATAATACATAAGCCTTCAGATCCTTTTCACACAGGATCTGAGTTAGACATCATCCCTAACTTGCCTTAGCATTTGATTTCTCCCTTTGCAGTACATCCAGATCTTCCATTTTTCTGTTGAAATTCCTTTGTTTTGAGCAGTACACTTTGTCTTTTATCAGACTGATTCTGAATTTGACCAATCTTCTGGCTTACCAGCTATGCTCCCTTCTATAAGTCATTTCTAAATTTAATAAGGTTTCTCCTCTCCACCATTTAAGTCACTAATTGAAAAAAAATCAAGACCACAGAAAGAGACCCCTGTCATCTTCCTCACCCATTTAAAACTCCAGTTTGATGACAGATCATCAATGAACATATCTCAAATTCACTTTTCCCTGCAGCTGCAAAGTCACTTGACAGTATTATTATCTAGCTTTCATTCAACCAATTTAGTGATCATGGAGAGTTTTGTCAAAACTGAAATCAAAGCAAGTTATACCCAAAGCATTTTTGTAAATCTTTATGGTAGGAAACAAACCAACAACAACAGAAAGACCAAAATTAGTTTAAATATTCATTCTTAACAAGTTCATGTGGGCTTCCACATTGTTCTGAAGATGATCGCAGCTCATTCCTGAGTATTAATGGGAAATTCTGCTTCAGTTACAGAATTATAGTCCCTTAGTTGCCTGATCTCCTCAAATGTCAGTATAGGCAACCATTCACAGTTATGATGCCAATGTAGGAGTAATATTGCAATCAGTCCTCATATTTACGACCTTCACAGATCTGTTTTTTAAAAAAGGAAATACGATGTAAAATTGTAAAATGTGATGTTTCAGTTAGCAACCCCTTTTTTTACAACAGAGTTGCCAGTCCCAATTTTAGTCACCAAACAATCATTACCAGCTATTTTTAACATGGGAAAAATATGTTCTCAAGAGACATATGAGATGCTGTCATAATCATCTACCTTGTCTTCATTCCTAAATTACCAACAAGTTGCCTTTTTTTTTTTTTTTGCTAGTCTCTTTATCAATAAAACCGCGGTCATATTTTTATTATCTTGTTTCTGACACTGCTGACAACAGCTTTTTGATGAGTTGGCTTGCCTAGCTACTATACCTACTTATGAGGTCAAATGCTTGCTATCTGGGTGTGCCAGGCACCATGTTGGATAGTTGGCTGATGGATGTGTCCTCTGTAAGCTAACAATGTTGTCTAACTTCCTTTACCTATCCCACTAGTAATCATTAGATAGAAAAACCATGCCTTCTCCTTTGTTGGAAAGATTTGGTATCAGGCTAGTTCAGAGGTCCCCAAACTTGGCAACTTTAAGACTTGTGGACTTAACTCCCAGAATTCTCCAGCCAGCTATGTCCACAAGTCTTATAGTTGCCAAGTTTGGAGACTTCTGGGCTAGTTCAATAAGATGTAAAGATGACATGGGACAGTATCTACCACACCACTGTTAACCTCCAGATCAGAAACTTTGTGAGCCCCCTCTAATATTTTAGCATTTTGTTTTGTGTTATCATACGTATTGCAAACCCTAGCATTTGCTCTGAAACAGCCAGATTCTTTGTGGATACCAGCACCATTTTTGGTGAGTGGTCAACTAAGATAAGTATTAGGTCTCTAAAGAGCTTTCTCGTTTAAAGAAACGCCTTAAGCTATGTTTTGACACAGGTGCTAATTCTGTAATTAGTAACTTTACTCATTCCATAATGATGTGGCTTCAATGGCTTATTTTAGTTGAAGAAAACATATAAAGCACAATATGAGCCGTGGTTTTTCTGCAGGCATGGCATGCATTTTTAAAAAATTTTTTCCTCCAAGTCATTCTTGTAAACTAATGTTTCTTGTTCAAATGTCATAATTCTCACACAAAACAGAAGAACTTGATTCATACAAGCACTGTGCCTTAACCAGATTCTGCTGAAGGGAAAATCACTGTAAGGCAATACATTCACCATTGGATCATGTGTGACATTTATAAATGTTCAAATGATGGCTGCAAGCCACATCACTGAGTGTGGTGTGGAACTGAAGTGAACGAACTTCATTGCTCCTTCACCTTCATGGAGCACTTGGGAAATGCATATACAAATACAGAAATGGCTTTCTTTGTATAATTCCACAATTATTTTCATATTTTATTAACAAGGAGAAGGTGTAAAAATCAAGACTTGAAAACTGAGAAGTACTGAGTTACTAACGTGGCAAGCCATATATAAAAGTTAGTGACAAAACTGCCATTCATATTTCACGGTTAATGTACAGATCTGGCTAAACAATACCTATATATTTCAAAACTTCTACATAAAGGAAGCCAAACCTGTGAAATGAATTCATCAGCCTAGGCTTTGGGACTGTAGCAAAGTTTCCAAGATAATCCCATATATAACTTTTCAAATAGAATCATTTACAAAACCATTTTTTTTTACACATTCAATATACAGGGTGAACTCTAGCTAGATTTTATACTGTGGCCTAAAGTGCTTGTGAGCATTTTGGTGGATATTCATAGTTGTCCAACCATACCAACCTGGCTTTTTAATCAGTCCTTTTTCTTTCCAATGTATTTGCTCTACATTTTCTGGTGGAATTGGTCTCTTAATCAAAAGTTACTTTCAAACCTCTCCTCTTGGAGAATATTTTTCATTTAACCTTTATTTTATGCTCTCTTTAATCATCTCCTGCACCTGCAAACTACATTGGTTTTAATGATAAACAGATCTGCAGATTCCTCATATCTGAGAAGGAAGCCCAGGGGGACATGTAGGTGCAGAAACACATGGCAACGAAGACAGTGTTGCTGCGGTCCAAAAAGATACAAAATGGCATGGAAATAAATAAACAGTGCAAACTATTTTGAAAAGGTGATCCTTGCTAGAGTGAAGTAAACAGCAAAGGACTCAATGCTCTAATGGCAAAAGGTCATTATAATAAATTACAGGACATATGCAAAAATATTCAACATGTAAAAAGTATTTTCGTGCTAACTTTATGAGTCAAGTTTATACTGTCCTTTGCCATATGTGTGTGTAGATAGATAGATAGATAGATAGATAGATAGATAGATAGATAGATAGATAGATAGATAGATAGATAGATAGATAGATAGCTATTCATCCACTCACTAAATATTCTCCACTCACTAACCAGAGTTCCTTTCAAATTCTTAGTTAATCTCAGTTTTATTGTCCTTCTAATATATTTACGCTCTTAGTAAACTTTAGAAAGAATTCTTTTAAAGAGCACTTTTTAGTGAATAGGCCAAAAATCAAGAAAACAGTTTAAACAGTCAATAAACTATAGCTTACTATTACATCAACTGTGCTGCCATCTTTTCAATATTTGAGATTTAGGTCCTTGGTCTCTCCCAGAGGCACCTGTGCTTCCATTTCCAATCCATGTAAAAATACATGCTATTATATCAGAGACCAACAGTACGCAGAACATTTAGAAAAGTTTTTCCAACAAGTCATATTGTTTAAGAAAGGAACTTCCAACTTTAAGGTAGAACCTTTCAATTAACACAGGAAGATCATCAGCTAGGATAAATGACTATCACCTAGAATCATCAACTAGGACAAATTAACTATTTATTTATTTGTTTTTCACCAGTGATAAAAACAGGCCAGCAAGGGTGTCTTTGCTATGCATGCCACTTAATCTATTCCAATTCTTTGCATAGCAAATGAAATAACACTTGGGATCTAGACAGACACTACAGTGGGTGTCTCAACCTTTGCTTCTGCCTTCAAGGACAGAAAAGCAGGAAGAAAAGCTTATGCGTTAGTTAGAGATGCAGTCCTGCAACCGTCACACTCCTTGCTTTCCAAGTTGTTGGGAAAAGTACCACCAAGCCCTCCTCTCCCTTCCTGACACTTCCACAGGCAGCAGTGCTGTCCTCAGCAGCTCTGTGGGGTGGTGGTTAATTGCCCCCGTAAATCACTGTGCAGCAGCACGCAACTCCGTTTATTTTTCTGACAGTAATTTAGTGCCTGCTCTTTTCCACACTTGTCATTGCGTATTTTTCCTCACATTAGAAGCCTATAGAAAAAGGACAGTAATTAACAGTGTGGTACACCCTCACAGAAACTCTTTCATCATATTGTGATAATTGTACTTCTTGTCTGTCAAGGTAACCCTTTTCCTCTGCCTTCCCAAGCATTCTTCACAATACTATTTGTCAACTAAAAAATGGAGACAGGCCTTTTTGTTTTCCTTTCCTTAAAAAAAAAAACAACACACACCACAGCTGACAACTGTGCAGAAGCTTTCCCTACTTTATCCTCTCCAAACAGTTTTTTTTTTTAATTTGTCCGAACAGGAGGTCATTTGTATTTTAGGGGATGTGTCAACAATTTTTTTTTGCCCAATCTGCACTGTTCAATTCATAGTGAAATGTACACCTGGGTTTTTGTTTCGTGGTAGAGGCATGATTCCCCAGTCTTGGCCTTTTATTAAAAAAAGCAAAAGTCATCCATATTTTGCAGGTTTTTCAAGATGAAATGTAGCCCTTGTCATTTGGTAGCAGTGTCATATTGCAAAAGCCTTTTGTTTTTGTACAGCAAAATCATACTTATACCAACTGATAGTACATGAATTGAAAATAAAAGAAGGCAATACAAACTGGTGTAATAAGAAGCTTGACGGATGGATTTAGTTGTGGATCTGCTGCTAAGTTTAGATCATCCATCGAAGAATAAAGTGGCTTTCAGCAAGGAAGCTTAAAAGGATTTTCTAGGGGAGATATAAATCCTCCTCCTTGTATTTTACTTACTTTCATCTCTGTGTTATGCATACCTCAGGATATGGTGTGCCAACTTACTTTTGCCCAATTCAACTTCATGTACAACATCTTATTTTCATGGTTTCTTTAGCCTGCCAAGGAGGTAACATGAAGCTATCTTAAAAAGCTTAAAAGCTTTAGAAGAAAGCAGATGGACCTGTGAAGGAAACAAAATTCTACATATCATTTATTTTAATAATTTTGCTATTCTACTTGAGCGTTTTAACTGAAATGAGAGGGGAAACAACCAAAAAGTTGGTTGTTCATCAGAAATTTGGTAGGAATATTTTCCAGTGTTTGATATAATAATGGTTTTGTATTATTGTATAGTAAATAAGGTATAGTTAGTATAAGTAATATTGCAGGAAATCATGTTTAAAAGATAGAAAATAATTTAGTGTTGTCACTAAAACTCAACCTTCTGCTTAAAACATTACTGCACATTTGGCTATTAAAAAGTGTTAATACCCAGAAACATATCTTACTAAGCAAATAGACACTGAGATTATCCAAAATGAATATTTAAAAAAAATCAAGAAGATGACTTTACAAGTCAGGTATCCACAACTGAAGTAAACATTGATCTGAATCTTTTGTGACTGAAATCAAACTGTCAGAAAAAACAACCTGATGAAAAAAAAACTGGTTTTCCAATAAGAATAAAATATTCTTGCAAGTCAAAAACATACCAATGTCAGAAACAAAAGCTTCCACTGGACAAGCTTGCCCAAATTACCTCAAATGAATGAAGGCACACCTCCATTGCCCCCCAAGTTATTATGCATACACATTTCTAGGATTCCAGCAGTAGTTAGACAAAAGTCCTTTACTAATTAGCACTGGGGTTCATCATTTGCCTTAGAAAAGGACAATTAAGCTACTTTTCCTGAGTAATAAATGCCCACTCTGTTTTTCCAGGAGACTCAGTTAGTTTCATATGTAAAAGGGGAAGGGAAGAGGTGATCAATTGGAAACACACATTTGTCTAATTTTCAAATGCTCCATCCAAAAACCTCACCAACAATTCTTTTGTCAGGAAGTTAATTTAAGAGTAGCAGATGGGGTGGGGGGGGAGTGACACTTTTGAAGAGGCTCTTTTCTGTGTGGCTCTTTTGACTGATTTCCACCATTCATTCTTCCCCCCCTTCCTCTTCTTCCTTCTCCCCGTTTTAGTCTCTTTCTTCCACTGTCACCGACAGAGGCTAATGGGATGTATGGTCAAGATTTTGGGGGATCCATCACTGCCTTTCTCCCGGCAAGAAATTAGCATGGCCCCGATGCAGCAGCTGCCAAAACTGTCAGGCCCTCTTCTTCTCATCTTCATTAGAGCTTCCTGGTGCGCTGCTACCTGTCTTCCTCCGCTGCTCCTGGAGGCCTGGCAGACCTGACAAAAGGGGCCACCACGCCCTTCAGATGTCAACGGTGGCGGTGGCGGAAGCAAGGAGGAGGAGGAGGAGGAGAAAAAAGGGGCAGAGGAGAGGAAGAGAAGGGGGGAAATGGCCAGGGATGCCCCATCCTGCCCAAGCAATAATCTGGGCTATTCTGTGAGCTATTCTGTGGCCCTTTCTCACCAAGAAGGGTGCAGCTGAGTCTGCCTCCCAAAGCTTGAGATTGGGAATTAGGTCCATTACAACCTATTACAGTAATTAAGGAGTGGCTGCCCCTTGTGACAGCAAGCCGGGTTTGGCTTCTTTCCCACCATTTCAGCCAGG
Organism: Bungarus multicinctus; assembly: GCA_023653725.1. Classification (NCBI taxonomy): domain Eukaryota; kingdom Metazoa; phylum Chordata; class Lepidosauria; order Squamata; family Elapidae; genus Bungarus; species Bungarus multicinctus. Next base: position 50,876,301 of record CM042842.1, on the reverse strand, counting down.
GCCCCTTTATTTACTCTGCTCAGGCCTGCCTGGCTCTCGGAGGGCTTTTCTGTGGCATTCGATGGCTGGTGGTTCCCTTTCATCCTTGCTTGTGGTAGGGGCAGGGTTTTTTTTTTGGGGGGGGGGTTCTTTCTTCATCATTCATTTTTTCTTCTTCCTTCCTTCCTTCCTTCCCCAGATTGTATCAGGGCCTGCTAAAGAAGGTCAGGCTAAAATGAAAAGAGTAAACCGGAGAGGTACAGCTGGGGACTTCCCTGTTCTCTGCCTTTCCCTGATTAGCAAATCAAAGCTGCCTGAATGATTCACACTTTTCACCTGATTTTGTCCTTTTCACTAATCATGTAGCAATTTTCTCTTGACTGACAGTTTTCTTTATAATTGGCCCTGATCTAGTCGGGTTCTAATAACCAGAAAATCCCCTCTGAGGTCCCCGAGCCCTCCGACGAGCCGTCCCTCCCTTTCCCCAGGCCATCTGTGGGCTGTGGCGAGAGCCGCGGCGGAAAGCTGCCTCATCTAAATGCTCCATAATGGGGCGGGAGGGGCGGCGCGGAGACCGGATAAAGGATTGGAGGGAGCAGATTCTAATTACTGTTCATTTGCCAGAGTATCAAAGCCTAATTACTGTTCAGTTGATGCTCCTGAGGAAAGCAGGAGTCAAAGCAGGGTTCGCGAAGCTCCCCCAGAGATCGGCAGGAAGCCCTCTTCTCTGCCTCTCTGTTTAAATAGGTTGAGTGGGACTCGCTTCAATTACATCCTAGAAGCAAACACGTTCTGCAAACAAACACCCGGCCGATCCCGGGTGCTCGGGAAGAGAACGAAAGGAAAGAAAAGGAAAGGAGGGAGGGAGGGAAGGGAAAGGAAGAGAAGGGAAGGAAGGAAGGAATGGAAGAGAAGGAAAGGAGGGAGGGAAGGGAAGGGAAGGAAGAGAAAGAAGGAAGGAAGGAAAGGAGAAGTAAGGAAGTAAAGGATTGAAGGAAAAGGAAGGAAGGGGAAAAAAGGAGGGGGGAAGGAAAATCTTTCTCACATTTTCCTTCGTGCCCCTGAGCCTGATTTGTCTTTTTAATGGAGGCAATAAATATCTGGGAGAAATTTAGCCAAACTCCTTCGCAGCCTCTTCTACAGTTGGCGCTTTCGCTCTCTCTCCCTCTCCTTTCCCTCCCTCCTCCTCTTCTTTCCTCCTCCTCCTCTTCTTTTTTTTTTTCTAAGGCAGCGGTTCATCTTTGAAAGGATTTTCGCACCTTCGGCGAGGGCGGGGGGAGCTCCCGGAGTCGCTATCTGCCGCTTATTTGACAATTTCTGTCACCAATTAGCAGCTAAATCAACATCAGCACAAACAAAAAAAATAAAAAAAGCCAGCCTCGGCGCCCGGCCGCGCGCGGCGCCTCTTTCCCGCCTCTGCCTGTCTCTATATATTACACGGCGTGTGTATGTTTTCCCATTGCCCCATTAGGGAAGCATCATATTGCTATCAATTCACTGCAGCCCTCAGCAATAGATCAATGTGGTTCTTCCCTTCTGCAAGCAGAGGATTGATGGGCCGGATTGAATTGTCTAGGTTGCCTTCCTCCAGCCCTCTTCTCTCTCCCCCCCCTCCCCCAGCCAAAGCCCCTGCTTCCTTTCCCTCCCTCCTCTCGGAAACTTTGTCAGGTAATCTGCTAGCTGCAGCCTGGAATTTACAAGCCGCCGACAACAACCTAATGAGGCAGGCAAGCTGTTAGGCGAGCTGCTCGCTCCATGATGAGATGCTAAATGAAAAGCTGGTGCGACACACGCAGTTTGTTATCATTCAATCTGCTTGAAACCGCAAACTGGTCATTATCCAGCCATTATTTTCGTTGATTTACAATCGCGGTGGATGAAGCAATTGCTGTGGCTTGTTCCCAGTCCCCTGGCGGGGAGATGGGAACCAGCTTGTAATTTGCATTTACACGATCTGACTGAGCAGCTTATTAGATCTGGATATTTATTTTCCACTTAACCGATGTTTGATTACACTTTAATAAAGTACAAGAAAACTGTCTGGCTGCCTGCGACTGATTGATCCTGCCGGGTGGCTTCAACTGGGATTTTGGATAATGAAACGAGAGCAAGAGACCAGCCAAGGATTGCCGCTTCTTAAGACAAAGTGACAATAAAAGAAAATGAAGGGCCGCGCGTGGAAAAAAATAATAATAACTCCCGAGAAGGAGCGCCAGAGAGGTGAGAAAGGCCAAGTGTCAATCAGAACAACAACTTGCTCCTCCGTTCGGCACCGAGGCTGCCGCCGAAACGAGAGAAAGGCAGCTCGGTAATTAAAATAAATTGTTGACTGAGCCTTTCATTGCCCGTCATTGATTTGGGAAGGGCACCAGCAGGGGGCGCTCTGCAAATGCGACGCCAACGGCCTGAGAGGAGAGTTGCCAATTTTTCTAGGTCTAATCCTCGCCAGCCTTAATCTGCACAAGCGTATTATTTTCAGGCCCTCTTTCCTCTTGGGGGTTTTGTTGTTAATGGAACTGTATAAAACAGAAGGTGGAGGAGAGCTCAGTAGTCCAGCGAAGTTTTGCCTCCCCCAATTCTCTCATCTCGCAAAATGTAATTTTAAGTATCCTGAATTTCTGTCCTCTTTTATGGGAAGGTAGAAATATTTGTTAGTTCCAGCAGCCTTGAGGAGAGTCTGGGAGCAACATGAAACTATTAGCTTTTGAGAGCCTAATTTGAAGGTTTAAAGGTTTTCCCCTCCCACAGTTAATCTTCAAACTGTCACTAAATACAAACTCTTAGACCTCGTATGTTTTTCCCCTCTTCCCATCAGCTGGTTTGCCTGAGAAAGAATTCGGGAGAATTTGAATGCTTGCATATTTTTTTATGATCCTGAACTATATATGTATACACACATACATGCACACACACATATATATTTCAAATATATATATATGGCATGTCCTTATTTGCATGTGTTCCTATATATCCCTCAAGAAGTCCACTGCAGTATGAACACTGCTTGCATATTTTTTTATGATATAGATTTCTATATTTCTTAATCTGTAGTTGCATCGGGTTCAATCAAGATGCTTGGTTACAACCTATAAACCTTTGCGACTGACTGCAAAGAAGGCCCAACAGCGCCTGCACTTTCTGAGGCTGCTGAAAAAGAGTGGTCTGGGTAAGAAGTTGCTGGTTACTTTTTACCGTTCTACCATCGAGAGCATTTTGGCATACTGTGTAACGGTGTGGTATGCTGGGTGCTCTGTAGTGGATAAGAAGATGCTCCAGAGAGTTATAAACACAGCACAAAAAATCATCGGTTGCTCTCTTTCTTCTTTGGAAGAGATTGCAAAGACCAGACTCCTCTCTAGACCACTAAAAATCTCCACAGACCGTTCTCATCCTGGACATTCATATTTCGAACTGTTACCATCAGGGAGACGCTATACGGTGTCTTAAAATGAAGACTAATAGACTGAGAAACAGTTTCTTTTCCAAGGCAATAATTGTCTTGAATCAAACAATGCATATGTGACTTAGTCCTATATATATAGTGGCATTTTTAAACTATCTAACTTACTATATGTTTTAGATAGGTTTTAGACTAGATTTATTATTATTAAATACTCTAGTGTGATTGTGATGTGATGTTTGGGACACTGTGCTGGAGTAGCTTTCAAATTTCATTGTATTTGTAGAATGCAATGACAATAAAGCTATTCTATAAAACCCTTCGAAGCATATGGTTTAGTTCTCTGCCTCTTTGCCATTATTTATGCTCACTTGGTAAGATCAACAGGATGGATGGATGTAACACCCTATCAATTAAATGGTGGCATCTGATGGGTCCTTGGAAGTGTGCCTTCTTTGTCACCACCTGCCCTTTGGAATAAAATCTTCCCTCAAAACTTTCAGATCACCCCAACCCTGTAAACCTTTGAATTTCCTTAAAATTTTGGTTTCTGGGATAAGTTGTTATGCCGTGTTTGTTCTAACTGTGGTGGATATTTCTCCCTGTTGAATTAAGATTGATGTTTTGAGTTGGGATAACCTTATACATTGAAACAATAAATAAATAAAACTGACAATCATCTTCAAAGATTCTGGGTTGGCTCTTGAGCCTTTTAGAGGTACCTGGTTGTCCTATTTATATGGCATAAATGATATGATAGGAAAAGCTTTGTACAGCTGTTGAATTTAGGTTATATGTTTGTTAATGATATGAGATCTCAGAACAACTCTAACATTTTCAAGACCTACTAAGGGTAGGCCAATCATATCTGGACTGCAAAACTCCAGGCAACCACTAGAGGGCAGTAAGAGATAAAACTGCAGGCCACATCTAGTTGGTCTAGCTAAGAAACTTAGAAATGAGTGTTGTCTGTAGATCAGAGGTGGTATTCAGCAGGTTCTGATCAGTTCTGGAGAACCAGTAGCGGAAATTTTGAGTAGTTCGGAGAACCGGCAAATACCACCTCTGACTGGAGATTTTACAGTATCCTTCCCCTGCCACGCCCACCAAGCCATACCAGAACCGGTAGTAAAAAAATATTGAATCCCACCACTACTGTAGATCATTCAAAATCCATGTATTGCTCATGAGAATGAATTGCCTGGAAGAAACCGGGGTTTAGGTTGGCCATGTGTGAGTATTGTCTCTGATCATAAGTGCTATGCAGCATTGTCATACTCACAGTTGCTTGTTATGGACTTCTATGGGTGATAAAACTCTTTCCATTGCCATCTTTTGTCTTTTTAATTAGTTGGTCTATTTTTAGATTCTTACCATTGCTAGAATTATGCAGATCCTTTATTTTATCACTCAAATGGAAGTACCACCCACTTTCCTTCCTTAGCGATATCTTAGCCTATTATGGACTTTTACTCCTACTTTTCCTATTATTTCCTAAAATAAAATTTAACTGGTTTCATGTTTCTAATCCACCCAATGACCGTGGTTCTCTTGGTGGATTATAACATTACTTAAAACAAAGCCAGGTCAAGTATTTTCTCCTTTCTATGTTGTGGTCCAATATTTTTTCCTTTAAAAGAATAAGTTAATTAGTCTCATTCCTTTCATCCTTTGTTAAATATGTAGATGGCAATGCTCCATTAGCAAATATGAAGAAAATAGAGAACCACGTAACTATTAAATTATCTTGCTTGTATCATAAGATGACTCTCCTTTCTGTGTATTGTAAATCTTGTTCAAGTGGAAAAGAGAAATCACAATCCAGGGACTGTGGGAGAGCTGCACTAAGTAAAAGACAATGGACTTTGGGCAATCAAGTTACAGTCGTCTGAAAAGGTTTCACAAGTAATAATTCATTATACTATTAATTTGTGATGCTCCTCCCAATTTTACTTCGTACTCTTATAACAAAGGGAAGAGCAAAAGGAATCAGGACAGTTCATTATTATGATTCGTTAACAAGAACCCTAGTAAGAAAAGACCCATAAGTTTAGTAATTTTTTCCTTCCACAAGATATGTCTTTTTTAAGAACTGGTAGAAAGCCAGCATAAATTTCCCACATATGCACCTCTTTGTTCCAAATGCCCTTTCTTGTTGCATCTCCATGCCAGAAAAAAAATTCAAAAATAGATGCCCCAAAGTACAGAACTGAATTTTATTTTAAGTTGTAGTTGTCAACTTTATCAACCAGTTGGGGTTGATAAATAAAGCTCATTTTTTAATGGTAATACTGAGTAACCACACTTATAATTTACTTGGGAGTAAGCCCTAAGCATTTCAAGAGAATTGATTTTAATATACATGTATTTAAAATTACATTCTTCAGGCAGGGGAGAGAACTGTGCCATGTAACCAATTAGGACATGATTTCTGAAAAATGACAAAACAGCAATAATTAAATGCAAAACTTAAGATGTCTATATTCTGATATTATGTAAATGAACTGCAAGCCGTCATAAGGAAGTGAAGGAACTTGGTAACAAGATGGGACCAAGATTAAATACAAGGAAGGCCAAACTAATGAGAACAGCTGCAACAACCAGCCTTCAACTGACAATGAAGATGTTGAAGTGGTGGGTAACAGCTCCTTTTTAGGATTGAATATCAATAGTAAAGGAATAAGCAATTAGGAAATAAATTGCAGGTAATACTTGGTAAACTAGGAATGAAGGCATTGGGAAAAATATTCAGATACCATAATGTGCCAATCGCAACCATTCAGGCAATAGTTTTCCTTATGGAAGCAAAAGTTAGATTTAAAAAAAAATCAAGATAAAAAACAGTTGTTGTCACGTGATGCATTGCGACTTTTTCCCCTTCGCTAAAACAGGTGGGCATGGCCAGTGCGTGATTCATCCGGGCCTTGAGCCATGGGTTTGACACGCCTGGCCTAGAAGAATAGACTGGAGACAGATCATCCCAGATAGGCTGTATTTATGTTGTCGCTAAGAGTCAACATTGTCTTGACGGTACTCAATTTAAACAATCAAGGTACTTGAGCTGCATTCTCAAAGAAAAGCAAACTAGTGGGAGATATTTATCATGTGTGGAAATTCAGCTCTAAGATACCTTGAAAAGTAAAAACAACAATGGAAGAAAAATTTCTTTGAGTTTTGTGCAGTGTCTAACTCAAAAGGCCTAAAGTGCTCCCAATTCCTAATGAAGTCCAGGCTAAACAAAGCCTTGTATTGCTACTTAAGGGATTATAATCATTGTTATTTATGATATCGCCCCAAAGAGACTCATCTAGCTCAAGCTTAGTGTTGCCGAAACATGGGGAAGAAACATAATAAACCCCAGATTCACTGAACTGAGAGACATACAATTTAGTGAAATAGGATGTTTTCCTACCTGAACATCAAAATAATAAAATAGACCCAAATAGTACAAAACAAATGCAAGGTAATGAGGACAGCTCAGAAATGGCAGAGAAGAGAGAATTTATATATATCTTCATTTTGAACTATAGATAGATAGATAGATAGATAGATAGATAGATAGATAGGTAGGTAGGGATAGAGATATATATTTGTTTTCTTAAGTTTTCACGGGCTTCCAGATAATTGACAGTCTGGTGGAGTTCCACACCAGTCCAACACATGAAAACCATAGGTCATAGCATCAACTTCAGTGGCACCAAAACCCAAGCCACTATAGAAAACCCCAGCTACAGAATTATCAGAGAAGCCATAGAGATTGAAAAAAGACCTGAAAGCATGAATAGAAGAGATGACTCCACCAGACTGTCAATTATCTGCACTCACAAACAAAAAAAATCTCCACACCACAAGTCAAGCAAACACCTGGGCACAAACAGACCTCCCCCCAGATACCTCCAGCCCAAACAGACCCCAGCCAGCCAGCCAGATGAAACCTATCTTCCTAATAAATGACAGCCATCCGTTTACCTGAAGCCAAGACGCACTAAAAGCTTCTAATACAGGAAACACAATGTTGCTAGCCAATCAAGACAAAAAAATGCTACAAAACAGACAGAAGATATTAGAAACACCAATCAAGCAGAACACAGCAAACTCCAAGACCAATAAACACAGACCAAGACTTCCAACCAATCAGGATGAAGAAAAAACCATTCTAACACAGTAATAAGCCAGCACCAAATTTAAAACAGAAACGGCTGTGAAAGCCTGACTCACAGACGAACACAATACACAAACCTGATGATGGCAGATGAGATTCTGCCAAAATATCGCTACAATTTTAAAAGCACAACTATAATGACATGGGAAAATACCCGAACAAAGCTGAATACCATACATATAAATACTCGCGAAAACTTAAGAATATATATGTGTATGTGTGTGTGTGTGTGTACACACACACACATATATATATATACACATATGTATATATATTTCAAATATATATATGGCATGTCCTTATTTGCATCTGTTCTTATATATCTATTCCTCAAGAAGTCCACTGCAGTATGAATACTACTGAAAAGTAGTAAACAATATGATTAGGCTATTGAGTCATTTTGGATGTATAGAGCAAAGGATGCTAACTCTTTTGAAAAATTGATTTGATTTGAATTGAATTGAATTCTTTATTGTCATTGTAGGTTTATGCTACAGTATACATAAAATGAAATTCACATAATACCCAGAAGGCAACAGTTCATAAAGATTGTAAGCAGGATGGGAAGAGTCTCAAACTAGCTGCAGTTAGTCCAAGTCCAAAGAAAAAGGCAACATTATTTCTATGCGTTATGTGATTTCTCAGCCTTCTGGCTTCCTGAGTAAGGGAGAAAGCAGTAAAAATGCTAGAGAAGCAGACAAAAGATGGCCTCAGCATGACTTAGTCAAGTCAATGAACATTTATACTGCTATCATATCCAGCCACAGGCCCAGCTGTCTATGAAACCTCTTTCAGAGGTACAGGTTAGCCATCAAACTTGAAGTTTTCAATGGATTACAAAACACTAGAGTAGGGGTGTCAAACTCATGTGATGTATCAAATGATACAGTCGTGATGTATCACGACTTTTCCCCCTTTCGCTAAACCGGGCATGGGCGTGGCCAGCATGTGTGTTCTGACCCAGCTCCCCAATCATGATAAACCGTCTGACGTGAACTCAAAAGATTCCTTTTATCAATAGAATATGCACTTCCCCTTACAAATATAGCACTTAGCTGTAATTCCTTGAAAATGCTGGCTTAAATAATTTTCAGCTTAAAATATAAGTATGCACAATAGCAATTTTCTAAACCAAGTACAATATGTTCCATAGCGTGTATATAGATAGATAGATAGATAGATAGATAGATAGATAGATAGATAGATGGATGTTTGGTTATTCGGGTTTTCTCCCGTGTAGAATTGGAAGTATCTAGGTGATGTTTCAATGAAGTCTCATTCATCATCTTCAGGCTTGTGTCTTCAGCTCTGTGCTTCTCGGAGTAAGAAGTACAGAGCTGAAGACACAAGCCTGAAGATGATGAATGAGACTTCATCGAAACGTCGCCTAGATTCTTCCAATTCTACATGGGAGAAAACCCGAATAACCAAACATCCACATACAAATACCCGCGAAAACCTCAGAAAACATATTATACTTTGTGTTACAACACCCTGTTAAGCCCCAATTAAGGGAGGAAGCATACTGCTTTCTTTTCTGTCTTTCGGCTCATCACCAGAGACCATACCGACAGAAAGCTATTTGTTTCATTGTCTTTTGTTTACATGTGTGTTAGGTTTTGAGCTGATAAATAATTAAATAAGAGAGACTAGGATAGATCTATTTCGAGCTAGCTCGAAATAGATCTATCCTAGTCTCCCTTATTTAATTATTTATCAGCTCAAAACCTTACACACACACACACACACACACATATATATACACATACATACATACATACATACATACATACATACATACATACATACATACATATTTGGCCTGTGATGTGTGGACTTAGAGTTTTTTCTGAGTTCAATGTAAGATACAGTTGTTAGGTTGCTGACAAGCCCATGGTTTAGCGATGTAATTATATTACCAATATATGCTTATATGATAGGAGATCTACTTGAATTAAACATTGTGAGAATTTCTTCAGCAATTGTCCCAGAGATGTCAGATGTGAGGACTGAGTCTTTGATGCAGGAAGATATATCCTGTATAAAATTTTTATTTATTCTGTGCTTGCTTCTACTTAGCATTAAAGATTATTGCAGTCAACATTAAAGATGATTGCCTTTGATTCATTGTTGGCTGAGCTCAGTTGCATACCAATAACCTCAGAAGAAGCTGTACAACTCTAGATGTATCAGTCACATTCACTAGATATGATTTGGATAGTGCCTTTTGACCAGGAAGTATGGCTTTTAAAAACTGAAATACAATTCTGCAGGCATGATTAAATTAATCATATAGGGTACTTTTTGCTTTCTTACAGGGCAACGCACTTTACTCAAAGCTGACCTTGTAATTCATACATTACAGTCAATACAAGATATGACTGCAAGGATGTAGCCAAGCTTAATCAATATAATTTTGATCCTGGGAAAAAAAGGGTCTGTGTTCATTTCCAAGATCAATCCAGTACTGATGGTGACTTATAAAACACTAAACAGGTTTGGACTAGTTTATATCCCTATATCTAAGCCTGTCCTTGTTTTTATGATCTGAGGCACAAGGGAGTATATTAGGTGTCGTATTGTGAGTCTGTGTAGATATATAGATATATATGGCAAGATGTGATGCAACCATAGCTGTAGGCATCTTTCAAATGTAGAATGCCATCGTCCAAGTAAAATTACAGGTGTCAATTCTGCTCACATCTGGCAAAGGGAATAAAAACAAGTCATCCCGCTAGTAATTTTTGGTGCCCGTTGTAAAAAGTGGAGAGGTGGTTTAATAGTAGTTTTAAAGGTTGTATATATTTGTTCACTTAACAAGTAATTGCTGCTTTCACAAAAACGTGTACTGCATAATAATTGTAAATAAAAATGTTGATTGCTCTATTTCAGAGTTCCGCAACATTTCCAGCTTTGCAGACTGGCAGTGGGGGGAGAGAGGGGATGGTTTTGCATGAACGGCTGGCAAGATTGTACAACTGCATTTGCACAAGCAGCGTACATGCGCACCTGCCGCTTATACAAATGGAGCATACATGCATGCACTTGCCTGCTGCTCGCACAAATGATGCACACATTGCATGCTTGCCTCTACCACCACCACCACCCCCATTTCCACAGTCCAGTTGCAAACCCTCATGGCCCACTAGTGGGCCTCGACCCATAAGTTGGGGACCCCTGCTCTATGTTGTGTTTATTTACACCAGGGGTCCCCAAACTTGGCAAGTTTAAGACTTGTGGGCTTCAACTCCCAGAATATTATTTTGAAAGGATGGGGTACAAATAATAGAAAACAAGTTCATGAATGTTTACATTATGATCAAGCTATATTTAATCAATATAGATTGATCATACACCTGCAGTGTATGTATATTCAATTTACAAACAAAGCATGTGTGTGTATGTGTGTGTGTTTGTGTGCATGCATACACACACACACACATATATAATTTATCACCCTGTTTACCCCTTTTACTCCATTTAACACCCAGAAATTTAAGACTTGCCTACAATTAGCAATTCCTCGCCTCTTCTCCCTCTAGATTTCTGCAAACCAAACTCTTAATAAAGCCAATATTGTGTGTTGATTGTGGACAAGGTTTTAAGTTCTGGGTGATAAATAGGCGACAAGCTTTCATTAGGAAAGCTTAATTACAGCAGCTTCTTAGAAGGGGGAAAAAGCTCTGTGGGCTAATATTTCTCAGGCAACTTCTCAGCCGAAAGGTGTTCTTTTATAGTTGCCGGCATGGACAAAAATAAATATCCTCTCCCCCCCCCCCCCATCCTTTTTAAAAGGAGAAGTAGGTTTCTTTGTTGAAGCCTCTTAATATAGATTTAGTAATGAAGTGAGTGGAAGTTAAGCAGTGATTGGATTGGGCCAGGAAAGTGAGGAAAAAAACAATTTTCACACTTTCACACATTTGCTGATTATTTCTTTGCATCCAGAGAGCCAGAATAGTTTTATTTATATCATGTCATTCCTGGCATAGATTTAAGGCCTGATCCAGCACTAGGGGGGAAAAAAAACAATAGATCAACGACATTGTTTCAGAAATTTTTCTTTTAGCAGGAAGAATTGCTCTCATTTAATGTTGAATCCAACTGTTTGAATCCATTCAGAAGTAGAGAAATCTCTGTTCGCTCTTGTTTACACATAGGCCTACATTACGTGCTGTTTTATATATTCCTCTGTTGCCTGGCGGGTATGGGATCTGAGTCCACATTAAAAAAATGTTTCATATAATCTGATTCAACACTCTTATTCATGACACATGCAAATCAACCCTTGACCTTGCATTGTTAAGCGATTAATATCTAAGAATCAGCTAGGGTTGTCTGTGAACAAGTTGAATTTCCTAGTTAGTACCCAAGCTTCCACTTGTTTATTTTATGCTGAGTCTTACTACTTATATAGGGCCTGGATTTCTGAAAGTTTAACGCCTGCTTTATTTGTTTATTTGTTAAATTTATTTGCTGCTTATCTTGCCTTGGGGCTGTTCTTGGTGACTTGGCAAGATTACTAATCAGGAGAAATTCACACCAATTCACTGCAACATATTCCCAAGCATTAAGATTGCAATTAATTGTTCACATAAAAGGTGACACTTCCATTTGACTATTAATTAAACTATTGTCACGGTATATGGATACTGTAATAGGGTATTTTATTTAATCTCTGTTATTTTCTATATCAGACACTGAAATTGTTGCTTTAGTTGTCTTGTATATGCTGGGATAACCTACAAACTCCATCAAGAGGAGGGAAAAATACAGTATCTGAAAACATGTTCATTTATATACAGGTATCCCAGGTAATACCTGTATATAATGCCGTATTTGTATGTTATTACTGCATTATGGTATTATTGAACATTATTATAGATGCAGTGGATTCTGCATAGATTTCAACTTACCTGAAGGAGCTACGTTTTTTCAATACTTCTCATTAAATCTGATCGCCCAAGGTATTACAATAATGGGTCTGTGTCATTCTCTTCCCCCTTGGTCTCAAAAGGCATCACCAACAGTTTCTGGCCAAGGTAGTCCCTAGCTAATTTGTTTTCTTGCCTACCATCTTGAACTGTCTCCCATCTAAACATACAGCTATTCACTCTATGGAGAAAATGGTTGCTTTTGAAGATCATTCTAGTGGAGGTAAGATACACAAGGTTGACTTCTACCAAATCTTCTGTTGGAGTTGGAGGAATTGTTTATATGGTACTCTATTCCAGAAACTTCAAACTGTGTACTGCTATCCATAAGCGAGTAGACATTTCAACCTAGACTTCTTGAAACTTTCTTATTCTCCCTCAGAAATCTGTCCCTAAGCTTGGAGTGAGAACATTAACTTGTTTTAGAAAAAGGCCCAAAGTTCAGTAGTGGAACACTTATTTCATACAGGTGACTTATGATAAACCTCCCCAAATGCTACTTAAAATCCAGATTTGAAATTCCAATGGCCAATCATGGTCAGGGGATTGCATTTTGGACACTCCAGCAAGTAGCCCACATTTAATAGACATTTGCAGTGTCCCGCTGTCACATGACCACAATTTATGATTTTTAAAAAATTGGACGCTGATATTTACTTCCCGTTTCTGGCAACAAAAAAAAAAAGCCCATTGTAGACAATGTGGATTTGCTTAACAACCGTGGCTTTCACTTAACAACTGTAGTGATTCACTTAATATCTGCTGCAAAGATGGTTGCAACATCTGGCATGGTCAATAATGAACCATTTAACAACCGGCACGATTTAAGACTATTTCCAGGCTCAATTACGGTTGTATATTGGGGTCTATCTGTAGGCACTAAAAGCCAGATTTGATCCTTGAGGTATTCCATTTGAGAATGGAACTCTCATCTGGTTGAGATTCTAGAGAGCTTCTGCCTCTAAAATAGACAATAATAGACTAAAGGTTGTAAAGCAGCTTCCTATATTTCTGACTGATACGAAAATGCAGAGCCTACTGTTATGGCCTTTGCAGCAACATGATGAAAGCCTACTATTATACCCTCTCCAGCAACACGATCCATAGAATAGAAGTTAAGTAAGGCTAGACACTTAATAACATAATCAGCACCCCACACTTTTGGTGGATCTCAAAAAAACTAAACAGAAACTGGCCTCTTTTAATTGGAGGTTAACAGAAAAGCTAAAGAGAGAGGTTACCCTGGGAAGGTTTCTTGTTTTAAATCCCAGGAAAAAGTAGTGGTCTATTTCTGTCAAGAAAACTACATAGCCATATCATAACCAGGAACTGAGTTCAACTCAAGGGAGTCTTTACATTTTATACACCTCCGGTTAGATGTAAAGTCCACTGGTTTCATTTGGACTTACTCTTACCGTCTCAAAAAGGATCTCATAAAACGTTGCCCCGGAATATCATAGGTTTAAGGCTGTCTTCCTGCAGTCTTGTCACATTTTGGTGGAAAAATAAACCTATCCTGTTCTTCACCTTTATATCATACACACAGATCTGGGAGGAGTGAGATTAAAATCTTAATATATGTGTTGTTATTATTGTCTTTTGCAATTCTTGAGGCTGGTTATCATAGCTGTGGCAATTAATTAGAAGTATTTCACAATTAGCTTGAATTATTCAAAAGCCAATTATCTGACATGGCTATTAGGAATAGGAAAAAGGAGTAAGTCTTCCACTTTTGTGAGAACCCTGATCTTTGATAGTTTATCTGAAATATTGAAAGTCTAAGTTCACATGAGGGAGCAACTCTTTCATTCAAATTATGGGCAAGAAGCATCATAAAGCAGCATCTTGAGAGGAACTGAGTGGTCATCATTTTTGTTTTTAATCAGTGCACATTTGGTAAAAATCCGATGCCTGTAATAAACGTTGGACTGTAAATCTGTGCAATATATTCGGCTAGTAACTAGACAACCGTGAGTTCTAGTTTAGCTTTAGACATGAAAGCCAGCTGGGTAACATTGGGGAAGTCATTTTCCCTGACCCAAGTTTGAGTGATATGCTGGTCCAGTCAATTCCTGTTGCAACCAATGGATCAACACTCAATTGAATGAGAAACAGATCCTGCACTTGCAGGAAAAACCACCATGAAGAAAAAAAAAAAAGATCCATAATAATAAATTAATAGCAAACATTATTAATCAATTAACAGTACTAATACACTATTAATTTTGATGTTATTTTTAATATCAATTGATGTAATATTTGTTAATATTAATAATAAATTAATAACAAAAATACAAATCCTCAAAGTCAAGTTGTACAAAGAAGCAGAAGCAACAGTAGATCATATACTTAGTTCACCCAAGAAGATCGCACAAACTGATTAAAATAAATACAATAAACAACTACATAACGCCATCACCAAAATAACTCACTGAAACTTCAGCAGCCATCAGCTACTTACTGTATTCATTAAACACTTTGCAGTCTTTTCATCCTACCCCTATCAATAATAAGTGCTTTTTGATAAGCTATGATTTTCAGTTAAATCTCCCACTTTAATTTTCAGTGCACTATCAGAAAGCAACACCGATGTTGTCTTAAATGGGAAATGTAATTTATTTAGGCTTGTTTCCATATTTTGTTTTGGTCCCAAGCCCATGTTTGCAAATCATGGCTTATATCTAAGGATGACGGGTGAACCCAGTCCTAAGAGGTCTGTAGGGGGCGTGCATAAGCGCACCAACGTGCCTTCCATCCTTGTCCTATTGTTTCTTTTATTTTTCTTATATGTATCCATGTATTCATAATTATGTTTTTACTTATACCTATTAGCTTGAAAGCAATTGACAAACCAAATAAAATTAAATAAAAATAAATAAATTACTGTTGAGTTATTGCATTGCAGTTGAACAAACTCTGCTTTAGCATGTGCAAACATAGTAATTAAGAAATCAGGACCGAAAAAATATCACATGAGTGTGAACTACAACTTAAGAGCTGCAGAGCAAAGACTCACGGTAGGATCAAGGTTAAGGACTATAACAACTACCGTAAACATATTTTAATATGATGATGCTGTCTTTAAAATTATGCTTTCGTCAGAAAGTACCAAACAATGTCGGCATTTTGGAGTTATTCTTTACAGAGGTCTTTCTTCAGATGCCTTTTTTCCTTTGCTGCTGAGATCTCCCCTGCTAATGCCTCTTGATCTGGTTGTGTAGTTGTAGCTGTTTACGGAGTCTTTGGAATGAACCGTCCCTTTTGTTTATGATCTGGCAAACAAGCCTTGCTAATCCTTATATTTTATTTCCCTAACATATGGAAAAGCTATTTATTCCAGCCAATCACAATAAAGTGAAAGAAAAAAAAAACCCATTTTATGGAAAGGTATATATCACAAGTTTGTTCATCATTAAAGATATGATTACCAGGGAAAAGCCTCCAAAAGTGGCACATTTATGATGCCACGAACAGATGGGGACATCCATTTTCCTTGCAAATACTTTGGAAATTGCTCTACTGGTAGCCATATAAAAATGATATACAGATGCAGCAGCCACGGGACGGGACAAGAGATCCAGATTTACACAGTAAAACCTTCCCAGGCACCCTGTCAGCTTTGATTGATCTGTCCTCTACAACAGAGAAACTTGTTGAGGTGGGGGAGAAAGCTGGCAAATAATTCAAGGCAAGAAGCTTTGCATGCCTCACCAGATTGGGCTCCTGGCTACAAATCTTTCCTTGCAAAAGGGAATGGCTAATTTTTCTCTGACAAGAAGGTCAGGGTTCACATTTTAAGAAAAAAAGGATGATGTGGGATGTGGTGCTCTCTGAAATAGTAGGGTGGGTGTCAAGCCCCTGGTGGAGACTGACACTGAGGAAGAGGAGGAACAGCCAACAAGGAGTGGAAGTGTGGCTCCAGAGGTGGTGGAGGAGGCTGGGGAAGGGCAGAGGCCGGCTGAGCAATCAAAGGAGGACGCAGGCCCATCCCCTATCCATCCTAGGGCACGCAGGGAGGAGAGGATCAGGGGAAAGCATGTTCTACTCAGGAGGAGAGGGCCATGATCCTCCTCATGGGTTGCAGCTGTGAGCTCTGTATAAGAGTTTGGAACTGCGTGTTCACAGACGCTGGAGTCAAAGTAGTGCTTTCCTTGGATGAGATTTATCTTTGTTGGCGTTCTTCCCATGGACTCTTCCCGGTTATCTTCCTGGAATGTGTGATTAATTATCTTGGTTTGCCTTGGAACTCTCGTCAATACGGTTTGTTTCTGGTTTCCTTTTGCTTCATTATCTACTTTTTGAATTTAAACTGTGACTAATAAAACAGCGAAGTTACGTTGAAGGCATTACAAGACCTTGATTCATGTTTTAGTTTTTGTGTTATTTTTGAGACACTATGGGTCATCACAGTGGGGTTGTTAGTGATGAAAATTGAAACTCGAGTCAGGTGCTCTGAGCAGCTTCAGTCCAAGATATTTGGCTACCTAGTGAAGACACAACTATCAGACACAAGAGACTTCTGGACTTCAGGTAGAAATGTATTTCAATAGAAGCCAGCATAATCTATTACTTTCTGTGAGCTTGTTGGATGGGGAACAGATTTAAGGGTACTTCCAGCTCTTTCTCTCCAGAGGTGGTATTCAGCAGGTTCTGACCCGTTCTGGAGAACCAGTAGCGGAAGTTTTAAGTAGTTCAGAGAATCAGCAAATACCACCTCTGACTGGCCCCGCCCCCATCTATTCTCTGCCTCCCGAGTCCCAGCTGATCAACTGGGTCTTCTTTTGTTGCCCTGCACAGGAGAACGGAGCTGGAAAGCAGGTTAGTGGGGTGGGGAGGGAATGGGGATTATGCAGTATCCTTCCCCTCCCATGCCCACCAAGCCACGCCCATCAAACCACACCACACCCACCAAGTCACGCCATGCCCAACAAGCCACATCCACAGAACCATAATAAAAAAAAATTGAATACCACCACTGTTTCTCACCCATAAGAAGCTCTCATGATCTGCCGTAATCACTCTCAGAACCTCCTTTCCCCTTTCGTGAGGGAGTTAGTCTGCTTAAAAACAAGCAAATCAAATCATAGGGCAAGGTCAGCCTAGAAAATCCGGTGGCCTTGCCGTTCCTAGAATTCTTGGGCAGGTTTGACTTTAGCTGGCCTGTAGACCTGAGTCTTGAGGGAAAGATTTCTGGGAGTCAAGAAAAACATAGTCAATTTAGTATTGCTAAAACAAAAAATTGGGCAACTTTTAGATTGCCATTCAGGAACTAGAGGTTTGGGAACTTAGTCATCTAGATATTGGCAGTCGAAATCAGTGCTCTAGTTTAGGGACATGCACAAAATGTAGTTTAGTGCATAGAGAAAACCATGGATGGCTTGGACACTTGGATGGATTGTTCTGATAGTGTTCAGTAATATCTGGATCGTTCAGGTTGATCTGAGCTTCAGTCTTAATGGCAATAATGGTTTTTCTTCCTCCTTTCTCCCTTCTTCTCCAAAGTGATCTATATGCCAACCAGACAGCTAATCTGTTTTCCTTTTTTCCATGCTACTCTTGGGCACCTACTCCACACCATCTTGACTGCAACTTTCTTTGCCTTTACCACTGTTGTCTATCAATCTATGCACCCACTCACTTACCCACCAACCTATTACACTTTTTTGCCACATTAACAGATAACAGATAATCAGAGTTGGAAGAGACCTTGTAGGTCATCTAGTCCAACTCCCCACCCAAGCGGGAGACCCTACACCATTTCTGACAAATGGCGGTCCAATCTCTTCTTGAAACTCTCAAGAGATGGCGCTCCCACAACTTCTGAGGGCAAGGTGTTCCATTGGTTGATTGTTCTCACTGTCAGAAAGTTTCCCCTTATTTCCAGGTTAAATCTCTCCTTGTTCAGTTTCCATCCATTGTTCCTTGTCTGGCCTACAGGTGCTTTAGAAAATAGCTTGATCCCTTCCTCCCTGTGGCAGCCCCTCAAATATTGGAAAACCGTTATCATGTTTCCCCTGGTCCTTCTCTTTACTAGACTAGCCAAGCCCAGTTCCTGTAACCATTCTTCATATGTTTTAGTCTCCAGTTCCCTAATCATCCTGGTTGCTCTTCTCTGTACTTTTTCTAGAGTCTCAACATCTTTTTTATAATGTGGTGAACAAAACTGGATGCAGTACTCTAGGTGTGGTCTTACTAAGGCTTTACAGAGTGGTATTAATACCTCCCTTGATCTTGATTGTATCCCTTGTTAATACAACTTAGGATTGCATTAGCTTTTTTGGCTGCTGCTGCACACTGCTGGCTCATATTTAACTGATTGTCCACTAAGATTCCAAGATCCCTGTCACATTGTCCCTTCCTTCCTTGCTTGCAACCCACATCCAATCGATGCATCCATTTGACCTCCTGGTCCTGCCGTTCCACCACTCACGACTTCGAGCACCTCTCATCCAGTCCTGTTTTAGTGCTGCTACACATTACTGGCTTTCTGACTTCCCCTCTGCTTTCCATCCCAGAACATGCTGGCTCCAAATACCATGCATAGATTAGTCATATATACCCTGGATCTCAGTCCAAAAGATCTCCACATGCTTTGGTTTGGGTGAAGATTATTTGATACTTCCTGAATTGAGGCTTAGGATCCTGTAAGCACAGAACATTTTGTGCATTTGTAACATAAATCAAATTTTGGTGCTAGTCTTCAGCCCTTGGTTCCTCCCTCCATGCAGACATATATTTTCCATAGGTGTTATTTGATTGAAAATGAAATGCTGATGATTGATTGATTTGATTTGATTTATTATATTTTCCAAGCCTCAACTAGACCTACCAAAAAGACCCTCACTGCATTGAGAAAGATCTATAATGGCTGAGGAAGGCTGGGCACTGGGACAGAATCTTTCTCTCTTTTTGGATAAAATAAAAACCAAGGGGTTCTTAGTAGGAACAATAAATACTAGCCTTTGTACCTGTTTCACTTCAGCTCTCCTTTTCTCCTCCCTGCCGCCTTTCTAGGTAAACACAGATACAGATAGCTCTAACCCTCCAATTGCCATTATCATATTGATGAAGTTCATCCGAGTGCAGTTTTGAGTTTAACGCAGACAGATTGGGGAACGGGAGCAGGGAATGATCTAAGAAGAGCACTGCATTCTTACCAGAGGGATGTTTCCCTGTTCCAGTTCATTGATGGAGTTGATTAAGTTTAAATGAAGCAGACACTGGATAAAAGTAAGGGTATTGACCAGCGGTGCAATGCCGGGCTGTGCTTGAAAAGGCCTGATACATGCAGAAAAGCAAGATTTGCTAAATGCTCTAATCTTCAATCAAATCTTACATCAATACAGACAAAGTTTGGTAATGAGAGATTCAATGAAGCATGCGGGAGAAAGAATTAATCCTCTTGGTCTAAACTGGGTTCAACTTTGAAGCCTGCTCCAAAAGGCAAGGCAGTTATCTAAATGCTAAATAAGAAACTTATTGTACTTTTCAGGGCAGCCTAATCTTTTGTCTATTTCATCTCCATGATTTGTATGCTCATAGATGGCAAGTTGTCATGGTGATTATATCAAGGTACTCTGCAGCTCAGGGGCCTTTAAAAAAAGACAACTGAAGCACAGGAGGGAACAAGAGCATCTCATCTGGCTAGTCTCTCAAGATCAGCTGTGGTGTGTATACTGTGAGGATAGCATTGGGGAGATTGGAGAGGGGTGGGTGGAGAAGCACTGTGTTTACTACTATATAAGTCCCTCTTGTTCTCCATGCTGCCTCAAGGAGGGCAATGTGCTAGAAGGAACCATCCTACCAAGATCCTACTTCTCAACAGCTTTTCATCTTCCCTACATGACAGAGTATATAGTAAATCTTTACTCAGGATGCAGCCGGTTTCTAAGGATTCCAAGGGATGGTCTCGTTCTTTGACTTAAAGGTGTTGGGAAGCCAACAACCTAGCCAAGCAAAGGGAAAGGATCAAGTGGGAAGCTAGCCTTGAATCTTTGCAAAACCGCGAGAGACTTTGACCTCTCCACTTCCATAGAATCTTATCTGTTTATTCCCAAGAGAAGTCAAGCAGTCTTGGGAGATTCTTGTACTATAGGCAGAAAAACACTAAAGTAGTCAGCTTGAACCCTTTACACGTGGATCTGGTTGTTTGTGGCTGACAAAAGGTCTGAGTAGCTATCCTAAGATTGAGGGACATTGGAAAGTATGTAATGTGTGAACATGTAGATGGTAACTGTTGTTTGGTAAGCGATGTCCATGCTGCCTGCTTCTTCTTGAACCCCTATGGCTAACAATGGGCAGGTCAGGAGACAAAGAGTGCTGCTCTTTGAGAACAAGTGTAACTCTGTTCAAAGGTTCACATCCAGCTTTCCCATTAGGCATCGCAAGGCAGCTGATTCAAAGCCTGCAATTTCTTTGTTCCTTAATGATCATTGTATTCTTTTTTTTTACTGTCACCGAGGGAAAAATGTCCTTATGATATCTGATACTTCAGGTGCTAAAATAATTCAGCTGGTTTTAGGTACAGTGTACCTTGACTGGGGCAAGGGAAATAGGTTGGTTCTCCATATTTGGGCAACAAGAAATCCTGGGCGACGTTTTAATAGTGAAAGTGTTAAATCAATAGCTCATCCTACACTCAAGAATCAGTTATGAAAACACAAGTTATTTTCATGTATTTTCTTTCATTTGGACCTGAATAACAAAGGAAAGGATTCTCCACAGAGTAAATGCTTTTAGATTTTTTTTTTAATCTTGATTTTATTTTAATGAATAACTCAAGGCAGCGATCATATGTAATACTCCTTCTTCCTCCTACTTTTTTCTCACAACAACCCTGTGAGGTGGGTTGGGCTGAGAGCTGATTGGTCCAGCTTGTTCATCTACTCAACGTATCACCAATTAGAGATTCGAATGCAGCGTAAGAACTTGTTAGCGAAGGTATTCCTAAACATGTGAAGCGTGTTAAAAGAACACCGAATAACTAAGCAAGTCCCATCTAAAAAGAATAAAATACTCGTGATGTTTTTGGGTACAGAATGTGCACTTAGCCATTAATTAATTCTAGCAGATATTCATTATATTTGAAGTTAGATTTGTTAGGAAATATGTCAGATAGGAAACCCTCAATTTTACCTACATCTTGAAGAGAGGGAAGTCCAAGAAAGATGAGGGGTAGATTCTCACTGCTCACTCCAGGAGTTCAAGGTCAAGGCTGACTTAGGCCTTCCATCCTTCCAAGGTCAGTTAAATGAGGACCCAGATTGTTGGGAGCAATAGGCCAACTCTGTAAATCGCTTAGAGAGGGTTGTAATGCATTGTGAAGTGGAATATAAGTCTATGTGCTATTGTTATTGTCTAAACCAACAATAGATCAGATACAGAGACTCTTTAAACTCTTTGCCTTTTGCCCTCATGGTCAAAGCAGGTCCTAGGTACAAAAATATCATGCAATCCCCCAGGGGTGGGATTCTACTGGTTCGGACCAGTTTGGGTGAACCGGGTGTTAAGTTTTCATCTGGTTCACCAGACCGGCTGACCCCACTCACCCTGCCCCTCCCCTCCCAGGAGTCTCCACGCGATGCAGGTAAGTGCAGATAAGGAAGCTCTGGGAGGGGGAAAAATGGGCTTTCTAGAAGTCTGGAAACAGGCCTGTTTCCGGCTTCCGGTGGGCCTCCAGATCCCAGGGGAGGTTGTTTTCACCCTTCCAGAGGCCTGGGGGAAGCTTCCGGGTCCTTGGGAGGGCAAAAAATGTCCCTACCAGAAGTTCTGGTAGGCCATGCCCACCATGGCCATGCCCATCCAGCAACCGGGCAGTGAATCGGTTGCTGGGATTTTTGAATCTCACCCCTGCAATCCCCCAATCACAGGCATTTCTGACAAGCGGTTTTCCTCAAGATTGGCATCTCTGGGACCGCTCCATCTGAGGACAGAGATGTGTCTAAATATCACTGGAGGAAATGGCCGCCGCAAATAGAAGTATAGCTCAAGGGCAAGGATGCAAGTAGGAGTGAGAAAGCTCCTGAAATTAACTTCTACACCAACTTAAGACTGTTTATAAACCACTTCCAGAAAAGCCATGTAGCAAGGATTCTAAGAATGTAAATAAGACTCCTAAACTCTACTTACTTTAATATGAACCATGTTTTCAGCTGTATTTTTGATCTGCCAACGATCATGTTGGTATCTAATCCACCATCAACTTTAATCAAACCTGTCTGCCTTACAACATCTCAAACGGAAAGTGTGGTTTTTGCATGCTTTATAACCAGATTTAAGGGAAGGGGACCAGAAAACCAGCTATGCTGAATACACAGTCTTCAACTATTTCCTTGAGAGAAACGGAAGGAAAGATGGTGCAAGAAGACTGCAGAAGGGATATGAGCATCACCAAAGAAAGGCTGTCCTTTTAGTGATGTCACATTTGATCAAATTTCAGATGCAACATCTTCCCTAACTTTGTACCCTGAAACTAGAATTGTAATCCAGAGTTGTCTTAGACCAGGGGTCTCCAGGGGTCTCAGTTGTCTTAGACCAGGGGTCTCCTTAGCAACTTGATGACTTGTGGACTTCAATTCCCAGAATTTGCTGGCAGAATTCAACTTCCAGAATTCAACTCCCAGAATTTGCTCCCAGCTTTTCTGGCTGAGGAATTCTGGGAGTTGAAGTCCACAAGTCTTAAAGTTGCTAAGATTGGAGACCCCTATCTTAGACTAAAACTCTGAGAGGGGCTGGTTACTCTAGAATTGATACTCCAATCTGTTCTTGTGATGTGGACAGACTAAAAAGAAGTCACAATCAGGGCAGTGCATTGGGAGGGACATTTTCCCTCTATTTTGCTGCAGTCAGCTTAGGATTCCTTTGGGGTTCACTCTGCTCATAGAAATTCTACCAGAGGTGATATTCAGCAGGTTCTGACCAGTTCTGGAGAAATTTCTGGAGACCAGTTCTGGAAATTTTGAATAGTTTGGAGAACTGGCAAATACAACCTCTGACTGGAGATTTTACAGTATCCTTCCCCTGCCACACCCACCAAGCCACACCCACAGAATCGGTAGTGAAATAATTTGAATCCCACCACACCAATACCTCTGCTGCTCATGGAAATCTCTAGAAAGTAAATGAAATTCCCCACATCCAAAGAAAAAGAGTTGGCCAGAGAGCAGCAAGGACTTGTGGGAGGTGGAGTTCCATCTCGTGAGTCTTCTGGACTCAGATGGAGTCGTCTGAGCGCACAAAAGTTGTGCCAAAGCTTTTATGTGTTTTACAAAAGTTGTTAAATTAAGGTGGGATTAAGGCTCCCTTCATCCAGGCTTTGGGAAAGGCATTGCTTTTAGACAGAGGCATGGATCTGAAAGCCTTGAGAGAAGTTAATCAAAGGGGTGGGGGACAGAAAGAAAGTAACATGTATAACTCTTTATTAAAAGAGCAGCTTGCAAGGAGGCCCATAGCTGTGAACTTGAATAACAGGTTGAACTTTAATTTGTTCATTAACAGGATTTGCCCCTCACTGAGAATGTTATTAGTTCCTTTAAAAGTCCCAGGGACAAAATGCAAAGCCACGGTGAAAGCGTCTGGCAAAAAGTTAAACGCCTCCTAATTCTGCTCATGGTCTGTGAACAAGTAAAGAGACTGATGTGGGGGGGGGAGGGCAGAGGGGACAGGATCCGGGGTAAAAGCTCACCTCAACTGAAAGGGCCTCCCTGTTGACATCTCATCCGCATTCAAACGTTGCCCAAAGAGACTCATGCCGAATGAACCAAGCTCCTCCCAAAACAGGTGAGCTCCTTCCAGCTTCTGACAGATATCCCACTATTAAACTTAGAATAACTTTATTGTCACTTTGAACGTACACTAATAGGCATACATTCACATGAAATTTTGTTGCGTACAGCTCTCAAAGGGTCACCACCTCCACTATACACTATAAAAACATGACTAACTAACTAACTAACTAACTAAACAAATAAATAAATAAATATGCATATACCCACATACCCACATATATTATATAACACAGAGAAACAACACAGTCTAATCTGGATGTGTACATGTACATGGCGAGAAAAACGAATCTAGCAATTTTACCAGACGGATGGCATAGGGCAGGGCTGTCAAATTCCCGGCCCTCAGGTCACGGACTGACCACGCCCACACCTGGTTTAGAGAAGGGGAAAGAAGTCCTGATACATCATGTGACACCACCGTGACAACATGAGTTTGACACCCCCGGCATAGGGAACAAAGCTGTTACAGAATCTGGTCGTCCTGCTAGAGATACTTTGAAACCTCCTCCCAGAGGGGAGCAACAGAAAAAGACTGTGAAGTGAGTATGCGGGGTTTCTAACAATGCTTTGAGCTCTAAGCCCATAGCGCTTATAAACTGTATCCTGAATAAATTTACTGAGCTTCCTATTACCTTCTCCACTGTCCTCACCACCCTCTGTATGGACTTTTTATTAGAGGTACTGCTGCCACCACACCAAACAGTGATGCAGTTTGTCAAAACGCTCTCAATCATGCCTCTGTAAAATGTGCCAGGACAGAAGGAAATGCATCGCTAAGGATGACGTGTGGAGAGACGAGTTCAAATTGTTAGTTATCTGCACCCCCAGATACTTAATACTGTTGACCATCTCTACAGCTGCATCCTTGATGCTGAGTATATGTAAGTAAATGGACAAGTTCTGATGCCGGAGTGTAGCTCCTTTTGATAGTGGTAGGTAGACTCTACAGAGAAATATGGAATGTTCCTGCTCTAAACATTCCTTTCAGATCCCCCATCTTATAGATATTTCATAGAAACAAAATGTTTCAGGGTTCGCCCTTTAATTTACCCCATACCCTGTTCAGTAAACATTTCAATCCTCTTCAAAAGTTGAGGTTCCCTCAAGGCAACAAGACTTTCCATCTTTAACATGAGTTATGTCATTTTCATTAAAATAGCATTTCAAATCCTTGAATTTTAGAAGGGAAATGATATAGCTTATTCTTACAGATTGTGTATTTTGTCACACATATACCCCATACAATTGTATCTCTTTGTGATACACAAGAATGGCGAATAGTAGATTTTTTTACAATTGAGGTATGCATATTTCTCACTATAAAGAGAAGATACAGAGATCAAATATAGCTGTTGTTAGGGAATATATTTTGGGAATGAAGATATTTTGGAAGCATTGGGATATTTTCCTTTCTGGAGTAGCTTTTAGGGGTCATTAATTAAGGCTGTAATTGGGAGTAGAATATTGTATTAATTTTTTTTTTGCTTGGGGAAAGGGTTTACTGTATTTTAATGCTATATTTTACACTTTTAATTACTCTTAACTGCCTCATGCCTTCAAGATGGAGTGCACAATAAAATCAGTGCAATGCCATAACTCTACTAACTTTAGCTATTATTTATTATTTATTACAGAAATACCTATACTGCTCTTCCGCAGGAATTCCCAAGGCAGCTTGTATTTACCACCAAAAAAAAAAAAAAATGCAAACACAAACTACAAATCAAACAACCAATATATATATATGAGCCATCAGAAATTTTAAAAGCTAAAAAATAAAATAAAAATAAAGAATCCCGAAAGCTAAAAGGCATGGAGAAATTAAAATAAAATAATGTGCTTTATCCTATACTGGGAAAGCCACAAAGAAGGGGGCCCATGCGGGCCTTCCCAAGGATAGAATTGTACTTAGTGGGAGAAGGACGTAGAGTGAGCCAAGGGTCCCTTTTCACTAATCCCCAGCCTCATATCACTTGGCCGAGTTTTCTGGCAATGATCTTCCACTGTCGATTTTGTTAGCAGCCAAAGAACAGAGCCAGGGTTCCTAACTATGTATGTGCGCGTTGTGTGACCAATGAGGTGGTGCAGGATTTGCATCTAATATTTTTTAAATGACACATGGGTAGGTAGATCATCAAATCTGCAAAAGATGCTCAAGAATCCATCCTTCTTATTTGGAGGGGGGGGGGCAACAGGAAGCTGCATGGTGCGGTGTTGATCCTACTAGCAAACGCTTGAGTGATTGAAAAGATCACGCTGCATTCTCTCTCTCTTTCTCTCTCCTTTAAAAAAAAGAAAAAGTAAATGACATCATCTTTTCTCCTTTTTGTTTTCTTTTTTCTTTCTTTTTCCACAGCAGGAGAGGCCCTGTCTTATTCTTCCCTTTAAAGTCCTGAGCGAAACACGGATGTCAGATCTCTGATCTCATCTGCATGTTTGCATCGTAAACTGGGCCACTTTAAGCTCTGTTTTCCTTTTCCCTCTCCTGTGCCACATCACACAAACAGTCAATAAAACATGGGAGTTGCAAAAAAAAAAAGAAACTTCACAGAAAGCCGGTGATTTTGTACTGATAAGTTTGCCTGTGAACTCAGAACTGGCTGTATTCAGTTATTATTCCCTTCTTGACGTGTGTAGAGGTGTGTATGTGTGTGTATATATATATCTGTCTTGTCATCTGCACCCTCCCTCAACGGAGGCACACAACGCAAGCAGGTCACAATTAAATATACACATTTGGGTGTTGTTAGCAAGACCTCATCCCTTGCATTCCATTCAGAGGGCAGCGGAAGGGGTGGATGATCAAGTCCTTCGTACTTCATTGAGCTTAAAGGAGAATTCAAACACTTTCTTTTCTTTTCAAAAGCAGCACAACAGAGAAAGGAGGGGCACCTAGAAGTGCACACAGACGGGAGGAAAGACAGCAGGATTCAGCGGTAGTCCTGGGGATCACTATTTTTTAATCAGAGTATACAACTTTGAAAGCAACTGGCAAATATAAAGAGATATAAACTCAGTTAATATCTAGAACTGGGTAAAAGAGAGCAACTTTTTTTTTAAATGGGCTTGCTACCAAATTCTTACCTAAGTGGAACTAAGGCAGAGGTGGTATTCAGCAGGTTCTGATCAGTTCTGGAGAAACCAGTAGCAGAAATTTTGAGTAGTTCAGAGAACCGGCAAATCCCACCTCTGACTGTCCCCGCCCCCATCTATTCTCTGCCTCCTGAGTCCCAGCTGATTGGCTGGGTCTTCTTTTGTTGCCCTGCATAGGAGAACAGAGCTGGAAAGTAGATTAGTGGGGAGGGAATGGGATTTTGCAGTATCCTTCCCCTGCCATGCCTACCAAGCCATGCCCACAGAACCAGTAGTAAAAAAAATTTGAATCCCACCACTGAACTAAAATGCAACATATAATTTTTGGTAAAAGAGTACCATCCATTGCTTCAAAAGATGGTGGGCGAGATTTGCCCCTTGCGTTAATTTTCCATATTCCATTAGTTCTTAAGTTTGCAAAGCCCATGGCGCTTCTGCTGGCATTTCCATGATTTATTTTAGCACAGGCACATTTCAGGTTCAATGTTGGTTTTTTTGCATTCCACTGGTAGGATGAATCCTGATTCTCCTTCACCCTGGTGAGCCAGAACCACTTCCTGACCTGGGAAAAATCCCTATTGATCTGGGTTGAATGCAACAACCTTTTACAGAGGAGGAACGCCCAGAGTTAAGGCAACCATGCTGTCAGAGATATCCAACCTCAGAACTTTTAAGACTTGTGGACTTCAACTCCAGAATTCCTCAGCCAGCCATGAGAAATTCTGGGAATTGAAGTCCACAAGTCTTAAAGTTCCCAAGGTTGGACACTCCTGCTGTTGAGCATAATCAAGACATTAAAGAGAAAAGGGAAAACTGGAAG
The DNA here is from genome assembly GCA_023653725.1 of Bungarus multicinctus. Taxonomy (NCBI): domain Eukaryota; kingdom Metazoa; phylum Chordata; class Lepidosauria; order Squamata; family Elapidae; genus Bungarus; species Bungarus multicinctus. Next base: position 50,848,130 of record CM042842.1, on the reverse strand, counting down.
CGCAGGAGGAATATTGGGCCAGACCAAGATGTCTTCCCATCCAGAGACTGACTCGGTGGTGTGTCAGCATGGGAATCTTATCTTGTCATCGGCAGCCAAACTCCTCCTTTTCTGGAGACCATGCTCTGCAGGGTGGGGGTGGGAGATGGGAGGGAGGGAGAATGGAAAAGAAGAATCCGGATGATCCTTGAATATGGAAGCCGGAGGGGAATTTACATATGCAAGAGATCAGAGAGTGGAGTGAAGAGAAAGGCTGAATTATTTATTTAGAAGAGCCTGAATCATCTCTCCATCTTTGCTCCAAAGGGAGGAGAAATGAAATTGCTCACTCACAATGTAAAAAGCACTTTAAAAAAAAGAAAAAAGAAGAGTAATTACAGAAAGGAATTTTAATACAGCAGCTTCCAATTAAATCAATTAACTCCCATCAATGGGCGGCGTTTTCTTACATTTGAGCTTCCCAAGCAACTTTCAGAAAGAAGTTGCCACAAACAACCTTCCATGGACCTTGGGTAACACCAGCCATCCCTGTGGATGAGATGGAAAGGAAGACAAAATGGCAGGGAGAACCTATTTTTCCTTTCTATGTACAGCTGATACTGCAAGGCAGAGAGGCATACTTTTTATCCTACGCTTTGCTTCCTGAGTACCGGAACAATAAGCCAAATTCTAAAAACTGTACATTAGTAAACATTTTTGAATAGAATATTTTATTTCTGCTGCTGATAAAGAGGAACCAGAGGCTATAATCAGCACTAAAACTCTAAACTAGCAAAACATGCTGTAATATTAACAGGTATTGCCTTTGGATTTTCATTGTTAGATCTTTAGGAATCTATTTTAAAAAGCCCGGATAATTTGGGTGCTAAATGTAATTACAGTTCCAACTGTACAGAGAGAAGAAAAAAAACCCACCATACATTTTTTATACATTTTGAAATATATTTTAAAATGTTAATAATGCACTGCCAGCTACTAAATAGAAGAACGGGGTATTGTTTTTTTAATGATCTTTAAAAAAAAAAAAAGTTTGGTTCTAGCAAATCCTTGGAGGAATGTAATGTTAAGTGCATCTGCACTAGCAATTTAAATGATAGTTTTCATTGTCATGGGTTTCCTTGGAGGAAACAAGGAGTTGCAGTTTTTCAAGAAGGCTGAGAATTATTTGTTAAAACCCTTAGCAGATGTACAGACCTTGTTTCCCAGGACTATATAATAGCATCTCCTTTACATATCATGTCAGTGTGACATCTTATAATTATGGCATATCCAAATTATCTGAATTTCAGATGGTTAATTTTTTTCCAGATATACTCAAAACTCTCTACAGAGTTCTCTGCAATATTTTTTTTAACAAGAGCAAGACAGAAGAGAGGTAGGGAACTTTATAGCCTCCCAAATTAAATAAAATTCTATTTAATTCCATTTCTTTTCTTGAGAAACAGAAAAACGTAAGACCCAAAGCTATGCTTTTAAATTCCAATGGATTTGTTTTTGTATTAAACGTGGGGAAGATCTTTTTAACCACATCTATATTCAGTCATGCAACAAAAGTGTAGAAAGAAGAAGGGAGATGATTTAGAAAAAGGGGAGAAATAATATTCATTTTTAAGGGGCAAATTTGGGCATATGGCTGCCTTCCCTTATTTAACCCGCTCCAAATACAGTAAGATTGCAAATCCCATCAGTCCCAGACAACATTGTCTTTGGTACAAGGTTGGTAAAGGCAGCTACAGATATGCCTAGGGTTGTCATAACTGGATGCACAGAATCCTATAAGTGTTGATAAGTACAAGGCCATATGAATTTGAGCATTAGGTATTTTCTCAAGAGATTTTTCTGAGGAAAATTAAAAAGCATTATCTCCCTTTTGCTCCTTTCCTGGAAAACAGGTCTTTCTTGTGCCGGCTAGCTAATTGTAAAAGTAGGGTTACATTTGATTTTTGTGGGGGGTATACAGAATGTTAGCTTAGCTCTTAATATTAAGGAAGGAGGGAGGGAGGAAGGAAGGAAGGAACCAATGTTGACAAATTTCTCTTCCTATATCCCTAACAGTATTTAAGAAATATCCAGAGTTTTGTTAATTTTACTCACTAAATGTATATTTCCACCAATTAATTAATGTAATAAGAGAAAATAAGCGTACCTTCCTCTCCTTCATTTATTCACATATGCATATATGTTAAGTTTGCAAATACTTTCCCTGTATTATTACCTAGATGCAAGCAGGTAATATAAAACTATGCCGATACAAAATGTCAGTGAATTAGTTTGAAGATGAAATTGAGACAAGATATATTTCATGTGATGTGCGTGTCGTGCAATGAACCTTTAAAGCATACATCTGTGTTTACTACGACAGTGATGTTTTTTTCCCCTCTTCTTCTGGCAGAGGGTACTTTAGAAACTTCACTCAGATGTCCTGGTTTTCCTTTCTTCAAATACATTTCATTATGCCTGTACAAAAATTGTGCAACAAGGTTTGCATTTCACTGTGGCAGTTTTTATGAGTGCAGAATTCTAGGTAGACTGTATATATAGTTTCTTTAACCTTAAGGGCATTTTCCTAAGAAGGAGGAGGAGGAGAGAAAAAAATCCTGAAATCAATGCCCTGGAGTTCTTGCATTTTAGAGAAGGATAATTTCTCATTAGCACAGCATGAATAATCAGAAGTGGAATTATATGTTTTGGCAATTCATACTCATAACAGCAGTCTTTTGACTGAAGTAAATGTTAACACTAACTCAACAAGAGTTTGCCTGAATAAAAAATGAAGATAAGTGCCGATTTTATGCTATGAATTTTCTTCACCAGTTCAGGCATTCTTATATTTAGGTACTACAGTATTTTAATGGGGTAAATTCTGATTTAGTCATGTTTAGATGCCTATGGAGATTCTCAGTGATCCGGGTCATGGTGGCCCCAAAGTGTTTTTTCAAATGCCAATTAGATTCTATTTTTCCTTGAAGAAACTTGAAGCTTCTTGGATGAGAAGCAAAACATCTTCAAGGAAAAACAAAGTCCATTTTCCCTTTGAAAAAGCATCTTTGGGACAGTCATGTTTAGAATAGCTCCACTGAAAACAGTGTGGATTTAGGTTAATTAGGAATATCTTGCTATTCCAATTTTATTCAGACCAGTCTGTTCCATGTATGAAGTCTTTCTTTGGTAATAACAGATAACCCAGGGCTAGATTGATAAAATACTATAATGGCAAACTATGATTTGTTGAATAAGCCAGAACTGATTGAATCTATCCATAAACCAGGTTTATAATCCACAATGGTTTGACTCATGCTTTCTGAACCATAATCCAGTTTGTTTGATTTTGGATTAGTAAACTGTGTAAGCCTACCATTCTCTCGTAAGTGACCTTCACAACAGATTTGATTAGGTGTGTTGTGAAAGAAAGAGGTACAAGCTCGAATAAAAAGCAAGGAATACTAATTAAGAAAAACTGTTATATGTTTCAACAATGATAATTTATATCTGATTTCTACAGAAAGTTCCTGCATGCATATTCTTTTTTTCCATAATACAAGACTATTATCCTTTCAACTCTTTGCAAGACTGCCCAAACAAATACCTGAAAAATTTATTTAATTCACTTCGAACTTTCAAACACTTCAAGTCATTCTACATCAGACAAAACTTTCTAAAGCCAAACACATCTGGCATATTCCTCTACTATAAGCATGGTGAACTAAGTTTACCTGAAAATTTGTGTATAACTTATACACATGTATATAGTTACATATAGATATTATGCACAGGTATAATTCCCCGTGAATTTGTGTATAACTTGATATACTATGTGTTGTATCTTTTTATTTAAGAAAATCATTGATTTCTCATCAAGTCTTTGGAGATTAAAAAAATTGTGCATTCCGTATTAATAGCATACCCCTAAATATATTAGTTTACATAGTCAAAATATTGTTTACTTTATATGATGGAAGAATTAATTTCAGATGAAGTACATCTCTTGACTTTTCATTTTACTATCAGATTACATGCATGGGTTTTATTAAATTGTTTGTCTTTGATACGAACTAGCATCCTTAGGTATACTTTTAAAAATATTACTTATAAAGAAATAAGATCTGGAAAGAAACCAAAACAATTCCTTTCTAAGTGTTTAAAGGGGCTTACCAACCCACAATTACAGTAACTGCCCATTTGTTTCCTTTTTCATCATTCAGAAAAGGACAACTTAAAAATGAAGAGTGGTGATAGCGGAAAAAATCTCATTAGAATTTTTCTCTTGCTAATTTGCGATAGTCACTATCTCATACAATCCTGGCAGTTTATAAACAATCCAGAATATTTCTAAATCAGAGTTTCAGCCTTACCCATGCAATTAACTGGCAAAGCTCAATCCTGTGCTTGCAAAAGGATGCAAATAGAGCGCCCTCCTGTGGCCTTCATCGGTAGCTGATGGTTGCTTAACGGTTGCCCATCCAGTTACAGCCACGTGGTTGATTTTAACAAAAGACTAGCAAGAAAAGACACAGCCGGCATTCTACAAGAATGAACTGTGATATCCTTTTGATGGCTGTAATTTATTCTGCATAGTCCCCGGACTGAAACGATCAATTAGCAGCCTGAAATGCACTGTGAAGTAAATTGTCACACTCCCTATTACAGGATGGTTATCATATATTTATAAGGTGCATTTTCTGCAATCAGAGCCAACAAGGTGTTGAGTAGCAATTCTTGGGGAAAAGAGGGGGGGGGGGCGGATGGGAGAATCCTGGCATTGTAGAGGAAGATGAAATGTTTATGACAGTCTGATGTTGCACCTTCTTTCTATGGTTGTTACATTTTATATTTAGGATTCAAAAGGAAAGTTAAAATGGCAGCCTAACTTCTTGCCGGGTAGAAATTTTAAGATATTTCAGCAGGTGAAATTCTTGGTGAAGAAATCTGATTTTGTTTGAGAAACCACGTACCTTTAGGAAAAAAAAAAAGATCAATCTAATCTTTTCAAACTTGCGTTGGCTACACATGATGGGCTTTGTAGTCCAACGTATCTGAAATGTATCAGTATGGAGAGCTTGGAAGTTACTGCATTTTTTTTAATGTTGGCTTTTTTCCATGAACATCTACAAGTCAGTTAAACCAGTCAAGTGTTGGTCAAATTGTAAAGCAATCCTTTATTTGAACAAAGCCAAGCAGTACTAATGCTGATTAGAATAGCAGCAATTTTCTGAAAGATTCTGTAGCTCAGTTCTTTCTAAAAGAATCCCAGAGCAGCAGGCAAAAATTATACAAGCCCCTCCCTCTCCATAAAAACAGCAACACATTTAAATCCTTATCCCCCTTCCTCTCATGTTGCCCATGTTTTTTCCTTCCAGAATTGTTGATTCCACAATTGTTATTTTAAGTTTGATTCTTGCTTCAAGTTGGGTTTAATGCATATATATGGCCTCGAATTCAGAGACTCATTATTGCAGAGGGCCTCATTTGTGGCCTGGAAACCAATGTTTGAAATAGAAGCGTCTGTCAAACCAATTGAATTTAAATATAGGCACGTGGGCTGGAATTCAACGAAAACATTTACAAATTTCACTACATCCAAACTGGGGGAACCTGTCCCCTTACAGATGTTGGTACATTGTACTTCTACAACTTTCACAAATAGCGAAAGATGCTTGGTTATTGTTCAGCTGGTTGTCAAGAGACACAAGTTCCCCACCTCTGTGCTAATTAGTCTATTTAAATTCATGGTGGGTGCATAAATGTATGTGCTGTTTGTAAGGAAACCAAACATGGCCATTTGTTTGTCCAAATGGTCAAATCCAATCATGGCCAGAGAAAGTGACCAAACTGAAAACTGAAACATCTCCCTTAAAACAAGGTACACTTTTGCTTCAGGTGGAGAGCAAACGAAAAGTGATTCTAGAGTCTCTCAAAGAGAAACATATTATAAGTGGCAGTTTGTTTATCTATCAATCAACTATCCATATCTATGCATGAGTGTTCCCTGAGCTTGGTTGTATTCTTGCAGACATTTCATTACCCAAATAATACTAGTCAATACTAGTCCTGTCTGTCTGTCTGTCTGTCTGTCTGTCTGTCTATCTATCTATCTATCTATCTATCTATCTATCTATCTATCTATCTATCTATCTATCTATCTATCTATCATCTACCTACCTACCTACCTACCTATCATATATCTGTCTCTCTCTCTCTCTATCCAGTGATGGGATTTAAATTTTTTACTACCGGTTCTGTGGGCGTGGCTTGGTGGGCGGGCAGGGGAAGGATACTGTAAAATCTCCAATCAGAGGTAGAATTTGCTGGTTCTCTGAACTATTCAAAATTTCCACCACTGGTTCTCCAGAACTGGTCAGAACCTGCTGAATACCACCACCATCTCTGTCTGTCTGTCTGTCTATCTATCTATCCATCCATCTATCCAGGGGTGTAATTCAACCAGTGGATTCGGTGAGGGTTTGCTACTGACCTTCTCCTGCAATCCTGCACTTTCCCTGTGTGTTAAACAGCTGACATGTGGCAATCCGCTGTGCTGCGTGAAGCCCGAGCTTGAAAACCAGGAAATAAAGGTTAGAATAGAGCCCAGGCGGGCGGGCCCAGCAGCTGATCGTTGGAACGAACCTGTTCACTTATAGATGATCCTTGGAGCTACCGGTTCGGCTAAACCAGGCCGAACTTGTAGAATACCACCTTCTATCTATATCTATCTATCTATCTATCTATCTATCTATCTATCAATCATCTATCAATCTATTATCTACCTATCTCTCTCCCCCTCCCTCCCCCCATCTATCTACCCATCTATCAACCCATCATCTAACTCCTCCCCCCCCCTCTCATCTACTTACCTACCTGCCTTAGGGAACAAGATCTAGTAGTAATTATTCAGTTAAGTAGCTTTGTTGTTCTTTCTACCATGCTCCAGCTACCATAGGGGCAATCCTAAATTTTCTGTGACCATAAAAGCAATCAAATCTTCTGTATTTGGGGAGAAAGTATTTGTTCTGAGCTTGATATTTTATACTGCTGCCAGTGATTAAGGTGGCATTTTCTACATTGGTGCCAGCGTCAGTCACCAATATGTTTTGCCATGGTTTTCTTCAGAGGCTTTCTCCTAACCACTCAAAGTGCTTTGCTTGTGTGTCATGGCGCCCTATTTGTATGCCTTTGGTAACAACTTGCAGAAGAAAATTAGTTTCTGTCTATTTGCAGTTCCCTCAAGCTTCCATCCCTTTGTACGTAATGGGTATTTCTTTTAAAATAATTATACTATACTTTATTAACAGATTTTTATTTGCATGGGGAGAAGAGACATCTCCCACTTTTGAAGCCTTTATGTTTCTACAGTTATTTTTTTTAAATAAAAACCTAGAGAGCTAGGTCCCTCTGCTTGGAAGTATTAAATGCTTTTGTGGAATCACATACTGCAACAGTTATTGATCATGTTGGCTGGATATTTTGATAGTGTAGCTCTAACATAGCTAGAAGTCACCAAGCCAAGGAAAAATGCATTAAAGGATGTCTCAAATATATGTGCCTTAACTTGTAGAGCTATCATACAATAAACTAAGTTTCTGGAGGATTAACTTGTATATACTTCTTAATCAGTTGACAACTATATTGTACCATTTACACATGTGGATGAAATATTGAAAATTGTAGATTGCAAATGGAATTTCTGTGCAACCAAGACAACTAATATTTACCTACAGACGTAATAACATGCATATCAAAACTGCCTTAGGAAAGATGAAGAAGAAATCCATTGAATAGATATATGAGAACTTCTGTAAAGATTCACAGTCATCTAGGTCATAGTTGTCTCAACGGTGTTTTTTGTCAAAAGGGAACTGAATTGGGTTCCTCTGCTCTGATGAAACTTCTTGGATGAGAAATGAAACAAGTTCTTCTTCAAGAAAAAGAGAGAAAAAACTCCAGTACAGCCTTTTGAAAAAAAAAAAATCTTTTGAGACAACATATGAAAACATTTTCAAACTGGTACCTTGTTGAACAACACTGTGGGAGTGGAATTAGATCTACAACCGCAATAAAATAAAAATAAAATAAAAAATCTGATCTACTCTAACATAACCTGTGGACACTTTTATTCTTCTTTTTCATCAACATCATCTCCTCCTCCTTATTCTTACATCACTAATATTTAGGGTCAACTGCCTCAAAATAGGTAAGTTCCATATAGCTATTTAATTGTAGAACTATCCTTGATGAACTAAATTAATGGTCATCACCATATCTTTTGATAGTTAACTCCAAACTGTATTTTATACCTGTCTACTATATATTGCAAACTAATTTCTCAGAGGATCCCAAATTATATGTAGGATAAATATATGCATTTATATTTATTCTGTTCTTATCAAAAACTATCTAGCCACTCTTTTCATAAAGTAAAGAAGTCTTCAACATCTTTGCTTCACCTCAAGTTTCTGATTGTTTTGGTTGTCTTTTTCTCTAACTTTTTTACCTGTGTGATAACTATTTTTGGAGCTGGGGGCGGGAACCTAAGCTAATTTCCAAATCAGTTAGATTGCATACAATTGTCAGAAGATTGGTTTTATTTTCTTTCTTTATTGAAGTAATCCCAACCAAATAGCTCCTACTGCTACTATTTTCCAGTGAGCTCACCATTTTGAATTTGTGTTTCCTGAATTAGCATCAATTCCAGTTCATATGGTTTTTGGTTTTCTTGTCACAATAAGCAAAGCTTTAGTTGTGCTCCCTGATCAACCTGATAGAAAACTGAGGTAAAGAGTAGTTCTTTCACTCCCCATTGCTTAATACGTCCCTATGGCAGGTAGACATGCCCACATTTACATAAAATGTAGATCTCATATGCCACCAAGCTGTTATTAAATTATTGGGTTTTTATATTATACCTTGAGTATATAATCACTGTCATTTGTTGAATGGGCAGAAGATGTGCTCTTCGGTTGACAGGAACTCTGGTTATTTTTAATTAATTACTTGTATCCAGTCTATCGATCAGCAGCTCAGGGAAGCATCGAAGATGGCATTTCCCCATTTCTCCCCAGAACCACCAGCTGATAAGTAAGGGCTGAGAATGATTGGCCCAAAGTCATGCAGAGGGCTTCAGTGACTATAGATAGGCTAGAAGTTGAATCTCCCTCGTCTTGTTGTTGGTATCAATCTTCTTGAATCAAGTGTATTTTAATAACAATAACATCTGAAGAGAAGAGGAAGTCAAAACCAATTCAGTGCAAATAGAGCATGTTCACGGACCATATAAGGGCCAAGGAGTAGACTGGCAAATAGTACCACATTTGCTTGCACTTGTGCAATATCCACTTGCTCACATTTCCATTTCTTGGTCCCCTCAAGTATCTTATTCTTTCATTTTTTGAATCATGTATCCTTCACCTGCTGTCTAAATGTTTTGAGGCCTACCAGTCATAGAAAGCTTAGTGTGAAAATGAGTAAGTGGCCAGAGGGTGGGGAAGAGTAAAGTAGGGCAAACATCACTTTCCTAATAATGTCTCAAAGCATGTAGTGATATCATCAAGAGTTCTGGGAAAGGACCTCTTAAAGGAATATCAATTAACATATTCATGGATGCTGAAGGAAGATGGAGGCTGTAAAACGATAGCATTGTTTGTAGTAGGTATGGGTGTTCTTCAGGCAGTTGACCTGGGCATTCGAAAGGCATTCCTGCAAAGCGAGCTCAACCTCCAGCCTCTTTGAATGCTCACACCAAATTGCCCACTTTCCTAAATATTCCTCTAATGGACTCATCAAGAGACACTGCCTTGCTCCTCCTGCCAACCACCTTCCCAGAGCGATCCTGCCCCCCAACTCATTTTTCTCAACTCTGTAATCAAGAGCCCAATTTTGTCATTTGGAAGTACTAATTATCTAATCACGCCATGCTGCTGAAACGCACTTGTCTGCCCAATTAGCTAGGACAATTATTAAAATTCAGAGGCCTAATTATGTCTCTATTTAATGCTGGCAAACCCTGCGCTGAGCAGTAATTAAAATCCCTCTCTTTTGCCTCTGCCTTAAGGGCAGTGGCTGATTAGGAACCTGTCAGAGGCGGTGCTCAAGCAAAGCAGCCGAGCATACGGTGCAACCTGACCCCACGTTGTTACGCGTGTCAACATATTAACCTGAATTCCCTTCAGCCCAAAGACTCACACGGGAGAGGAGGGGGAGGGAGACAAAGGGGGGATAAACTATGTATCGCTTTATTTTTAAAAGTTCCTTTTGATTAATGCTATAAGAAACCTGAGATGAGGTTTGAACCACGGAAGGAAGTCACAGGACTACTTCTCATTATAACTTTATGAGCAAAGTGCTTTACAGTTCTAGATTTCCATTTTTATTTCCTTCTCCCTCCCCCAATTTTTTTTCTTTCCTTTCTCTTTTCTTTCTCTTTGACTAGAAATTTCATTATTTCCTTTTCCCTCCATTTTTTCCTTTTTCTACCTTCCTTCCTTTCTTCCCTCTCTCCCTCTTCTACTGTTAATTGCTGAGAGAAAGGCAATGGCACCTCAATGTTGAAAGACCCAGAACTGAAGTCATAAAATGTGAACATATGGGTGTAACATTTTAAGAAGTTTATTAAAAGTTTAAATCTCATATTAGGATAATTACCTTCCTTTTATAGCAGCTGATTAACGTGAAAGAATTAGATGGCAAACCTGTCAGCTCTTCAACCAGTGTTTGATTTTGAAGGAAGTTCCCTCAGGGTCTATTTTAAGTCAGGATTTTCGAAAGCATCACATCTCTGGGATATCACAATGTACCTAATCAGAAGAGAAAATACCCAGAGAACAGCCTTCAGGTGTGTGAGGCGTGTATCAGATTCAGGTAATTCCAGAGTCGCCCTGGTACATGCCCCTACATCTTGTCAATGGCCTTACTCTCCGGCTCTTTTGATGAAATACAAATCTGCCTTCTGACTTGCTCTGTTGGTGTTGGCCTGTCAACATGTTTTCTTCTTGTCAGCAGCAATTGACTGGTTAGGTTCACCCTTGGACGGTAATTGTAACAGCTCATTGACAGGCTAGTGACCCAGCCAGACCCGATAATGGAAAAGTATTGATTTTTATGGGGCTCAGCAGATCCGGAATGTGTGGCCCATGTAATGCCATCAATTGCCTTGGAGTCTGACAGACAAGAGGATCAAAAATCTTCTTTTTGGCCTGACAGTTTGCTGGCGAAAAACACAAACTGGACTTTGTAAGCTTGCCTTGGAAATTAACTAGCAACAATAAGTTCTCAGTTAAACAATAAAGATAAAGAAACACATTACTTTTTGCAAAGAGTAATCAATGAAATGGAAGGTTTCTCCTGGGCAAAACATGAATATTTGTCAGAACATGCGTAAAACAACCTTTTGGAGCAATCAATCTATCAGAGACATGGTATTGAAATTGACTAGAAGTGGCACACTGGATTAATTTGAACAGGAACACTTGGTAAGACAAAATTTACAGCCTATGAAGTTCCTTTTAACCATAACAAATGGGCCAGTGCTGAAGCTTGCCTTATATTCATTGGAAATAACAATGGCAATTCATTGGACATAACAATGGGCTTGATCCTACCCCAGATAGGGTTGTTGTTATGGAGAAAATAGGAGGAGGATGGAATCTTATGTACGTTTGCTGTCTTGCATTACTTAGAGAATAATAAAGGTGGGATAAACCTCAAATAAATAAATGACCTTGTTCACAAATCATTTTAAACAGAAACAAAACATTCATATGAAGGTTATTGTAATTATTGTTGTTATTTTAAAGTAACTATTTGAGTGAACAGCTATATATACTATACTAAAAGAATATGGAAATTGTTAGGGTCAACTCCATTGCCTCTTAATAATGTGCATTGTCTACAGACAACACTACCATCTTTCTCCTGATTTTTTTCAGAACATTAGCAGTTTATTGCAGTAGGGAATATCAGATGTTCTTATCTAGAGTACATTCTGTAGACTAGAATAATCATGTTTTTGACCTTTGTGACCCTTAGATCTCCATTAAGAACAAAAATAACTGTGGCAGTGAATTTCCATTAGATGGACTTGGGTGACGTTTATCCTCCAAATAACCACAGAGGAATTACAATGGCAGGTTGTAAGTTGATAATTTGTTTAGAAAATAACAATAGCAATAACACTTAAGACATATAAAATGCCCTACAGTGCTTTACAGCATTCTCTGGGTAGATTACAAGACCAGCATATTTGCCCCCAACAATCAGGGTCCTCATTTTACCGATCTTGGACGGATGGAAGGCTGAGTCAACCTTGAGTCTATCAGGATCGAATTCCAGCCTGTGGGTAGAGTTAGCCTGCAATATGATCTATCATCTACACCTCTATAACTGTCTGGTTTGGTTCTGCAACCCAACAGGACAGACACAGACTTCAGAGGATAATTAGGACTGCAGAAAAAACAATTACTACCCACCTGCCTTCAATCAAGGACACCTGTATACTGCATGAGTCAAAAAGAGGGCTGTGAAAATATTTACAGACCCCTCATACCCGGACATAAACTGTTTCAACTCCTACCCTCAAAACGACGCTATAGAACACTACACACCAGAACAACTAGACACAAGTTTTATTCCCGAAAGCCATCACTCTGCTAAACAAATAATTCCCTCAACACTGTTCAACTATTACAAAGTCTGCACTACTATTATTGTTAACCTTCTCATCATTCCTTATCACTCATCCACTCCCACTTGTGATTGTAGGACTGTAAATTTGTCGCTTGTATCCTTACAATTTATGTTGACTGTTTCCTAGTATGATCTGATTGCTGATTGTACCCTATGACTATCATTAAGAGTTATGTTATGATTCTTAACAAATGTATTTTTTCTTTATGTACACTGAGAGTATTTACACCAGGACAAATTCCTTGTGTGTCCAATCACACTTGGCCAATAAAGTATTCTATTCTATCTACTTGCATTTTTACATGCTTTCAAACTGCTAGGTTGGCAGAAGCTGGGATAAGTAACGGGAGGTCACTCCGTTACGCGGTGCTAGAGATTCGAACCACCAAACAGCCGACCTTTCTGATCGACAAGCTTAGTGTCTTAGCCACTGAGCCACCGTGTCCCTCCCAATAGTAGTGCTAGTATACTATTATTAACTCCGTAATGAAGAAAATGATGAATGGGCTGCTCCTACATATGACTTTTCATAAATACATCATGGTGAAAAGTGGAAATGCAAAAGAGTTGATCCCCAAAAGTGCAATGCTTTAGAATTCAAAAATAATGTCGGGGTGAAAATTTGTGATAACAGCTATTTGTGAAGCTTGAGGCAATGCACATGTAGTAGCAGAAGGGTTATTCAGAGGACAGATAGACCAGGCTTAAATTTAACCCATCTTTCGGGATTTGTTTTCTTGTTTCTTTTTTCTTTTTAATATGGCTGTAGTTTTATTTTAGTAACTGCCAAGATTTCGAAGTATATTAGATTGACATCACAGTGTTCATACTCTATTTTATCAAACAACACCTTGAGCAAGTGGAATTGTAAAGCCAGCATTTTTTTTTCACCCCTAATTAAATCATTTGCCATCTGCTCCATATTGCAAAGAAATTATGTTAGCCTGTAGGTATCTTAATTTGTTTGCTTCTGGTGGTGATAGTATGAGCTTATCTGGCATATTTCCAGGGAAAAAAAAAATCAGAAATTGCCTTTAATTTTTAATGAATATTTTGGTGACGTCTAAAACATTCATTAAGCTGGTTTTTTAATTTAAGGTTTCCCAGTAAGGATGGGATTAGAGGACAATGTCTAGCCTAGTAGGAATCAAAACTTGTCCATGGCAAGAGCAGTGGGAAGTAATATTTTACTTCCTTGGTTCTTCCTTGTTTAACTATGTCAACTATTAATTTGGCTGTGCCAGCAAAGAACAAGAGAGTCTTGCATGCAAACACATATAAATAAATATCAATATGTAAGAAAAGCTGGCCATGCAATATTAAAGTTGCAGTGCAACTTTTTTTTATTGCTAATAGTGTTTCCAGCCCATGTTTTCTAATAACTTTCACTGTCTTAAATTTCAAGAATATATGAAATTTATGATCTATATAGCTGCTTAACTGAGGGATGAACAGCAATTAAATACAGTAGCAAGGCTACCTGGTTTTTTTTGGTTGTTGTTCCCGTTTTTGCTACTCAAGATTTAATTGTGTTTCTTACAGCTTCTGCAACCAAGTAGTTAGCTCTACATTTTATATACTACTGGCTTCTTCATGCAAAAAGGCATAAGAAAGGGAGTTAGAGTCAGTGGTGTTACACTACTGGCACAATCAGTTTAATTATGTTGGCACAATCAGTTTAATCTTATCAGTTCATACCTTTTATCAGTCTTTCCTTTTCACATTCCAGTCAGAATGAGCAGAAATGAAAATTGTAGGGTTTTTTTCTTGAATAAATAGAAGGCTAAACAAGCTGTATTGGGTTGAATGTCAGAGAACATAATTTGTTTTTGTTAATTAAGAGATACAGCAACAATATAGTAATAGATAATTAAGAGGTACAGTTACAAGGGCAGTTACTTTAAATGTCTCAAAATTGTGCTTGTAACGAAACTCTACAAAAACAATTCTCTCAAAATGTATTTTTTACATCATTTTTCCAATAAAATATCTTGCATCAGCAATAAAAACTATAGTTAGATATCTATTAGCTTTCTTTTATTTTAAAGCTTTTGAGTGTCAGATATTAATGATCCAGATCCTGTGAATGGCATCTCAGTAGCAATAGTATTCTTTCTTTCTTTTTTCTTTTTTTTCTTTCTTTCTCTTTCTCTCACACATGGAAAGATTCCATAATAGCAATAGCACTTAGACATATATACTGCTTCATAGTGCTCTACTGCCCTCTCTAAGCGGTTTACAGAGTCAGCATATTGACCCCAACAATCTAGGTCCTCATTTTACTGACCTCGGAAGGATAGAAGGCTGAGTCAACCTTGAGCCAGTCAGGATGCTGGCAATCAGCAGAATTAGCCTGCAATACTACATTCTAATTACCGTGCCTTTAATAGAATGTTTTGTATCCTATGTTAGAAATATTTATAATACAAATCTTTTTCTAATTTTATATGATTCAGAAAAATAGTTCATTACTCTTAACTGTAAGATGGATCAGCTACTAGAAATTATACATTGCTATAAGCACTTGGTAACCTCTTTCAGATCCGGTTCTCTCATGTTTAATCATATCCCTGGAAGAAGAGAAGGATAGTTAGTATATCATTGCAAAGGGGTATTCATTGATCCAGTCAACTTTCCACTCTTCCTCCAGAGCAGGACTGAGCCCAAAATACAACCAGTCTTGCATAGAGCTCAACTATCTCAACCTTATCAGCCAATAATGGAAACCCCAAAACCCAGTTAATTGTTCCATTTTGTCAACTTAGCTCACCAAGGAAAAAAGCTGTAGAAATTGGAATGTGGATGCTGCAAAATGGGCATTAGCTCAAGCAAGCCACATATCACACAATTTAACTCAACTGTGCCACATATAAATAATAATTATTAATACTGGGTTATATTGTACAAACAGGTTCAGTAACTGGAGTCACTTGCTACATTTCATAAACTAAATTCTTTTTCTAGTGAATAAGCAAATGCCAAATCTTGCTTTTCCCTCCCAAAGCAGGCTGGAAGTACAGTAATGACAATTAGATGAAAGAGAGCAAGGTTTCAGGCAAGAAATCCAAGGGAAAAGTACAGAACATATAAGAAAATATGAACAATAGGGAGAAATAAGGCTGGTAAGAAAGATCTAGCTTTTGGAATGAGTTAGAATTGAAATCCTTTCAGGTGATATCATCATTATATGATGTCAGCTCCAATTCCTATTGGTAATCTAATAATATACTTCTAGATGCATATGTATGCAAAGAACTAGCCATTGCATTCATTACCATTTCGTTAAAAAAAAAACATTAATTCCGTCCTTTTCCCATCTGAACAGCTAATCAGTACTATGTCGTTACTTCCCTTGGCTGCTACACAAGTCTCTCCATCTGAATGTGAGTTTCCTGACACCAAATCCATAAAAGGTGACAATAACTGCAAATGTGTGATTGCTTAAATTAACTGACATTCTGCACTGGCAATTGGATTTCAACCAGATCTAAGAACTATGTTTAGTTTATATCCTACAGCACTATATCAGAAGATTCCCCCCCCTACAATAAAACTGATAAACATGATATATTTATATGGCTAGTTATGTTTTAAAAGAGCCAGTTTGTATAATGATTAAGGCATCAGGATAGAAACCAAGAGATGGTGAGCTCTAGTCCTTGGGCCAGCCATTCTCTCTCAGCCCTGACAAGCAGACAATGAAAAGCCATTTCTGAAATCTTGCCAGAAAACTGCAAGGACATATTCAATCAGTCACCAGGAATCAACTTGAAGGCACATTCACATATGCACACTCACCAACATACACACATTTTAACATCAATTACACATTTTTAATGTCTAATTTCCTAATGCCTTAACTTCAATTACAACATTTCTCTTAAGCAAAATGAGCTTTGTGTAAGTTAAGAATAAACTGGCATTTAATTATAAAAGGGCACTAGACTTACCTTAAGAAGCTGTTCTATTCTCTAAAACAATGGATCCAACAGGAAAGAGCAATTCTAGTCAGAAGGCAGGACTTAAATATCCTGTGAAAATAGCCCTGCTCAATTCAGTGGCCTATTAACTTCATCTACAAGAATAACCATTTTAACAATTATATTCTAGCCAGTAACATTGAAGTGCAATGAAGAAAATGAGTTATAAGAACCGCACAATTATACCGCGTACAGAAGACAATTCTGCATGCTCTAACACAGTGGTCACCAACCGGTGGTCCGTGAGAAAATTTTGGTGATCCACAGAGAAATGCCCCCCCCCCAACAATTAATCCAGGCTGCGCGGGAACACAAGGCTGCGCCACCCACATGGCCAGCCCACCCGCTGGCCCCCACTCTTCGGCCGAGCGCAAATCTGCAAAAAGCAGCACAGCCCTCGCCGTCCAGGACGAGGTAACAGTGCTGTTGCAGCAAAAAGGGGCTGGCAGCACAGGCGGGCTGAAGCGGTGATGGAGATGGCTGGAAGGTGCAGGAATGCAGCACTACTTGCATTTGCACGGCGCTTCTGCACCTTCCAGTCTGTCTCTTCTGGCCTGGGCCTTGATGGTGGCAGGCTGTAGGAACAGCCTGGGGCAGGAAAAGTACTGACTGGTGGTGGTGGGTGGTCGGCAAGTCTGTGCTCACCATCCAGAGGTCCGGAATGAGACGTCTTGTCTTTTCTTGTCCCTCTCAGCGCTCTGCTAAGGCTGGGGCGCAGCGCAATGGCCAGGTGCTCGGAGCCCCTTTCTCTTCCTCTGACCTGGGCTCGCTGCTAGTGGGTGGGGGCCTCCTCGGGAAATGCCCTCACCCATGGGGAAAGCCCAGCACATGCATGCTCCGGGAGAGTCCACAAGTCTTAAGTTGCCAAGTTTGGAGACCTCTGCTTTATAACAACTACGGTACACCATGTATCCAAAGGAATCTTTCATGGAGGCAAATGCTTCATAAAGGTTTATGTCTCATGCCAAATTATTGCTCAGTTGCCAACACCATGGAAGTTGCAACTCATTTTGAGACCATTCTCAGGGTGGCCCCCAAAAGACAAATGTGTCTTCTCTCTCATGATTTCTGGCATCATTTTTTTGTTCTGTTAAGGCTTGGGTATCATCTATTCTTACTGACCTTAGACCACTTTCTAAAATGAAAACAAAAAATGAGATTGGAAGTTCTGATTGTCATAAACCAGGTCACCCATATGCCTGTCCCAATTTTATAACCTGTTTTGTGGTGGTCATTAAGCAAACCCTGTGATTGTTAAGCAAATCAATTATTAGTCATGAGCTGGTTTTGCTATAAATTGCAAGGAAATGGCTATAATGTTATCATAAGCCCCTGAAATGTGGTCATCTGGCCACAGGGTGGTTGAACATCAGAAAAGGTGCATATGTACCCACTTGAAGTTTTGTCATAACTTTATAAAGTTGCTAAGTGAATGGTCATAAGCCAAGGACTACCTGTACAGCATTGATGGAAAATTCACCGGAACCATTCAAAATCTAACCTCCCCTTTACACTGTGTCTACTTGTAGGTAAGCTGAGAATTTTAGGTGCCAAAATATACCCCCAAAATTGGGTTCAAATCATCTGCAAATGGGCTTATCCAAAAGTATATACAACCAGTTTTCCCCTTGGTTTTGTTAAAATCCCACTTATCCCTTACATATTGGCACATAGGCCCATCTGTAGATAAGCAGGCCCTCAAATTTTTAACCACAATACCATGAAATGGGCCACCCTTAGATATGCCAGTTGTGAAAATTAAAACATAAAAATGTTGCACACACACACACAATGCATTTTACTGCTGATAACAGAACCTTTGTAATCTGTTAAAGACAGTTTCAGAATGTCCAAGTACAATGTAAATTAGAGTTAGGCTTTAGCAATGCTATTACAATAAACTGATTTTTTTTTTAAAAAAAACATAAATTCCTTTCCTTTTATGAAATTGAACCAGAAAGGAAATAGGTGTTTTTAATGATCCTGGAATAAGGCACGCATGCCTGCACTGGATGAGGGCATTTATAATTGAGCATCTATTCATTTATGGATATTATCAGTTCATTAAAGACTTAGTCACATGGGAACATTCTACACAGCGCAATCCTTTGGCACTAGAAGAATGAAAGTCTATTTCTCGAGATGATGCAGAATTATATTTCCTAGCATCTCTCATCAATGACCATACCCGTTGAGGCTGTTGACAATTATATTTCTATAATATCTGGAGGATAAGATTCCTCATTCCTACCACACATCACCAAAGCCATTTAATGAATTGTACACTTAACATTAATCAAGAGCACAGGTCAGGAATTAAAATGTGGCCAGAATTCTACATTTTATAAACTCAGCAATACCGGTCATTTGACTAAAATAAATAGATTTTCTATTAATTAACCTGTTAGATATTGCCACCTACAGAATGCAGATAGAATATATATTTACTCAAAATCTACCAGTTACAAAGAGTTTTTTAGAGAACAAGTAAATATTTAGCCATATAGCTAATTATTTTGTATTACCAAGTATGTCGACAGGAATGCATACTCCACCTTTCAATATGCTGAGAGTACTTCAGAGACGCAGATGAAGGAGGTTAGAATTTTGGAAGTACCAATTTGTCGTTATTTTGAATGGCCTAATAGACTGGAAAGAATGAATCCCTACAGATAAAATGGGATTGTGATTATGTTGCGAAGATAAAACTGGATACTACCTATGCTCCTTTGGGAGAGTTAAAATACAATTGTAAAAATCAAGTCATTTGAAAAATATTACTAAATCCCCCTGAAATGCTAGTGTATTCACACACAAACACCCAGCCACATTAGGACAAGAAAAGCTCTAATATCCATAGTAGATAAAATGTTGAATGGGAAATCTATAAATTTGCATGCATTGAATCATTATGAAATCTAATCACCATCATCAATTAAACTTGTACGCTGCCAAACTCTAAACAAGTTTCTCATAAGAAACAAAGAAATTAGAATAAAATATTTAAAAAGGAGGAAAAAAATGACAAACAAAATGAAGTATATGCCACCAGTTTGGACTACAGGTAGTCCTCGACTTACAACCATAACTGAGTCAAAAAATTATGTTGCTAAGTGATACATTTGTTAAGTAAGTTTTGTCCCATTTTACGATCTTCCTTGCCACAGCTGTTAAGTAAATCACTGCAGGTGATAAGTTAGTAACTCGAATAACAGTCTTGGGTTTCCCCATTGACTTTGCTTATCAGAAGGCTGCAAAAGGTGACATAATCCTGAGACACAGCAATGGTCATAAGAATGAACTAGTTGCCAAGCATCTGAATTTTAATCTCATGATCATGGGGATGCTGCATAGTTGTAACTGCGAAAAATGATCATGAGTCACTTTTTTCAGTGCCATTAACATTGAACGGTCACTAAATGAACTGTTGCAACTTGAGGACTACCTGTAGTTCAGGGCTGTCAAACTCCTGGCCCACAGGCCAGATGCGTCATGCGCTGGCCACACCCATGCTTTGACGTTGCAGTGACAATGTGAATCTGATGCTCCTGCTATGATTGAAGCTTATAGGTAATCTTCAAGAGCAGTCCCATGCAGAGCATTGTAGTTGTCAAGCCACAAGTTGATTAGTTTATGAGCCAAAGAGCCCTGTGATCTAGGAAAGGGTATAACCACTGCATCAGATGGGAGTTGTGCAAAGGCCTTCCTAGCCACAGGTAACATCTGCTCTTCAAGCAGAAGCTGCAAGTTCAGGAAGACCCCCAAGTTTCATACCAACCTTGATGGGAGAAATGCAACCCCATCCAAGGTAAAAGATGGTTTATCTCCATCAGTTCAGACACTTACAGCCACTCAGTCTGGTAGGATTACATTAGAGATGGTTCTTCCCCATCCAACTTCCATGCACACGGGCAGACTGACAGCCTCACTTATTGGGCCCGTGGTAAAAGACAGGATAGGGTATCATCAGCACACTGATGATACCAAATCCCCGAACGATGCATAATGTCACTCGTGATTTTACATAGATGTTGGAAAGGAGAATGTGTAGAACCATTTGTCACCATCTCACACAGGTGAGACTTAGGGAGTGATCTCTCCCCTACAACCACCACTGATTGGAACTGGAGAAAGGAAGTGACCCATCATAAAATGGAGACTCCAATCTCCAATGCACGGAGCTGGCTCAGAATAATGTTAGAGAGAAATAAAGGCACAACTGGACCAAAGCAAAAGTTACCTAGGTCCAGCCAAAGCAAAAAACCCATGCCAATATCCATACTGAAATTTTTAGAAACTGATATAGTGATACAAAGGAACCAGTTGATTAGTTGTTAGTTCTAGGTTTTGATCAGAATTGGAAAGCTGCCTGAACTTACCGGTTCAAAGCTGTAGTAACGTAACAAAATATATGAATTTTTGCTCTGAATATAGTAGACCATGCAGCATATAGTGATTGATAATACAGAGAAGCACATATGTTGCCATTAAATATATTTGGTATTTCTGTAATGTAAGGGAGAAAAATAAAATTTTCTTTCATTTAAAATTTAATTTGCTAAAGCACTGGGTCACCCATAACTCTAGCAATTTTCTGCCTTGTAGTTTATACAATGGACAATGAAGTACTTTGTAGTTGTACCACCCATTTCTCTCTTGTCCATATATATGATTTGTCTGCATTGTGATTTTTCATGCCTCAGTCATGTGAAGCACTTTCCCTCTTATCTTCATTGCCTGGTCTTAAAACCATTAACAAATAAAAAAACCGATTTGATTAAAATACATGATATTCATTTTGATAAATCTATTACAGTTATTCCCCAACCTGGATTCCTTCTAGATGTGAACTTCGGCATGGCTGTTGCTGAGGATTCTGGGAGCTGATGTCTACCCGGCTGAAAACTGTCCAGGGTGGAAGGGTTGATTTATTCTAATCATTGCAAGAAATCAAAATCAAATCGAGCAGTATCTATTCTTCATGCCATCTTAACGGCACTGCATTGCTGGAGTTTTATTCCTGTGGTTTCAAAACTCCTCTGGAAAAGTGGAATTTTTGGTGACATACAATTCTGTAGAAGAATATGGGGAAAAGCAATTTATACAACACTGGATTCTGTACAGATATTATTTCCCATATGAATATTTTGAACATATTTCACGTTAAAACTTTCTATAGTATGTATTTAGAAGAGATTAATCAACTTTAGATCATGTATGTAATGCAGAACAAGAATTACTTCACATTACAAATATCACATTTTCTTTTAACCTTTTATTTAGAGAGATATAGTCTTGGTATGGAGATATACCATGAGGAACGCAATTTCACTGGCTGTGAGGTATGTATATTCTCCACCAAAATACTCCTCACATCTCAACTGTTTTATAATTTTATTTACACGCAAAACAATATCAATGCATTTCCTTGGCTTAACTACAGTATTAATCACCCTACATGAATAAAAGGAAACATTACTTGCATTACAGAACCAGTTTTCAAAGAGGAATTTGCTTATCTGCTGAAAAGTGACATTTTTGTCAACAGCCAATATTAATTGTGATCAAGACACTTGCACCATATTTTTCTATCCTCACAGCACATTTATTTTAATAATTCTGTAAATAGGTCCTTAGCATGAGCATAGTGTTACAGTTTTCATACATATAATTACACCCAAAACAAATTCTAAAATTCAAATTGTAAACATTCTCTTCATATGTGGAAACTTTTCTATTTGTGTCCAATGATATTATGATTTATTTAAAAACAACTGCAAAAAGGCTAGTTTAACCTAAGCCATGTAGTGAGCAATGCTTTTAATACATTTCTATATTATTAAATAAAAGGCAACAAAATGACTTGTATAAGCAACATACTTTTAAGCAAAGCATAAAGAAACAATGTCATTAGCATGTTCTACAATAAAGAAAACCATGAGTAAGTATGTGATGCTACAAATGGAAAGGGTAAATACCATTACTGCTGACAAAGTTGGAGGTAGCATGGATGCACCATTTTATTGTCAGTGAGAAATGCAAGTGAAGTAAAGAATTTTTCCTTACCACAAATAATTTCCAGTATTATGTACATAGGTTTTAGAAATTTGTTTTAACAAGTTTCCCTCCACTTTTAGTAAAAAAGTCTTGTGTGATTAAAAAACACATACACAGCTAAATAGTACTAATTGCCCTATTTGAATGGAACAGTCTCCTGATCTATGAAGTACATGATTTTTAATGCCCTAAATTTAATAAATTGCATTAGCATTTCTTGGTATTGTACAAAACACTACATACATACAAACAAAATAAAATATTTTACTAAGCAAGTTTTTTTAAACAAAGCATTGATTCTGGTAACACTGTAAAGAATGCTTTCATTTCATAAAATGTATCTTAAGATCCCATGTGCAACAATTTAAAAACATCTTCTTATGTGTGATGGGTTTGTATCAATAGTGAACACAGTAATTGACCCAAAAACATAGTAAACTTTAAAAATACATCTTCCACCCTATATAAAATATAAAGACTACTTACGGTAACTGTATTAAGTACTCAATTGTTTGGATGTTAACTGTCATTCTCCTCCCACTCCCATTTTCTTGCTTCAAATTTTATAAACAGATAATTTAACTTTAAAAAAACTAACAAAAGGATTTCAAATGTACATCCAATGCTATATGAAGTGTTTCCATATTCTATGAAGCTGCTTCAGCCATCAGGAAAGAAAATGAAGTTTCAGTGATTGAGGCAGGTTTTTTAAGCAGTGATGTCACTTCCACCATGCCAGCCCCAGTCCGAGGAAGATTTGCGTTGACAATGTGGCGTTGAAGGTGCTTTATCCAATCTTCTTGAACAGATAAGGGTCCTCGAAATACTAGACCACAAAACCTATAAAGTTTTTAAATGATCCAAACACAGTACATTAACATTTTTAAGCAATTCTATATTTAGTATAGTGATTGCACAAAGTAACATAGGAAGATTTGCTTTAGCACACAGATGGTCCAAATATGGATTGCATGTATATTAATACAGAGAATTTTTATTCTGAATTTAAAGTGTACTTGATGTACAAATTTCTATAATTTTATATCCAAATTTTATCTCATTAAATATGGTTAATGGCTCATTAGCAGTGGTAAACTTTCTTCCCTAAGAATTTCATTTTTGGATACATCAAAAACATGATAGATCTAGGTAAACTGTGAAACTAGACAAAATATTCGTAAGTGAAGATTCTGGCATACTGGAGTATGGGTACTGTACAGTAAAATGCCCAAAGTGCAGCTGTACCCATGAATCAATTCTTTTCCTTAAGATCAACAAAAATATCATACTTAGCAGAATATTGGATATTTCTACTAACTAGCTAGAAAATAACCAGTGTACAAAGTTAAACCACATTTAGTGCAATATAGTACCTTCTTCACCATCTATTCTTTGTCTCTAGTGACTAATCACTTAGTATTACCTTTCCCAAGATAATACACTTCATTCATTTGTTCGTTTGATTTATATGGCTGCCCATCTTAATAAAAGCAATTCTGAGTGGCCATAACATAAACATAAAAATTCCAAATACAGAATAAAGAATATAAAAAAGTTGAATAGCAACTAAGAACAAAAACAAGTGATGTGTTCAAATAATCTCCTTAACCTCTTGTGTGAGAAAACATCCAGGTGATAAAGCTTTCCCAAAAGGCATCAGGGTCAATGCCAATCTAAACTTGAGGTTTTCAAAGGACAGACATTGTGGCACAAAAAGTTCCTGTCAGAAATTTCTGTTTTCCCAATGACAAAATCCAACATACATTACCTATTATCACTGACAATGTAACGAATAAAAGGCTTTTAAAAGTAAATATTTTAAGAGAAACTAAAGGGTTTATCCTATGTTGGATAAACACTCACGGTTGATGGAAGAGAAAATGAGCAATAGAATGCAATAACCTGAGGTATTATAAAGTGGTAATGTTTCCTGAAGTATGCTAAATTCAGAAGTAGGACTTTATATAATTAATAACTAATATTTGAATTGGAATTTAAAAATAATGATTTTAGTTGATTTGTTGGAAAGTTTTGTTTTGACACGAACCAGATACATTGTATCTCTCTGCAATAGCAGAATTCAAAGCATACTGTTTTCACCCAATACAAGAATAGTACTGCTCCATCCAATAAAGTTAAATAATGGTGCAGAAAACTTATACAAAATTACTAAAATTTTGGAAGATTCTGGCAGTTATGATGGCGTTTAACTACTATACTTGCTCATAGCATTATTAATTCTTTATATCCTCTTTGGTTCTCATCAATGTATTAACTGAAAATGGCAAAACTTCAGGTTTGCTGATTTTACATAAACGTGAGGTTTTTTTCAATGACAGGTCTATACCATGTCAATATGCAACAGACCAAAAAACATTCCTATCTTCTTTTGTTAAGGTTATATGTGTATTATTAAAATAGTGAAAGTCATTTAGTTAATATTCTTATTCATCTCAGGTACATACTCAGAATATAGAGCTACTTAAATAAAAACTCTAATAAACTATTATTTCAATTAACTTATTATATGTCTATATATACCTGCACCGGAGTATGTAAACTTCATCAGCACCATGAGGTAATGGTAGAATTTTTTTCTTGCTTCCAGATCTTGATCTTGATTTTTTTTGCTTACAATCTATGGCTATTGAGAGAGAAAAAGTCCATATATAGATATAAGTATATATATTGTTCTTGACAAACCTATTTCCCCTGAAAATACATTTAAGATTTTTTTTGGACATTCTATTATTTTTACAAAGCTGTAGAAAATATGCATGTTACAGTTCTTCATAATGCTGCAGTATGTTTTCTAGCTTCATGCACAACTAAATATATATGTTTGAACTTGCTATTAAACTTTCATTTCTCAACATACATAATTCTAAAAAGCACTTATACTTTTAAGCTATTGTAACTGGTCACACAAACATCATGCTTTGCTTGTGAATAGGGCAACTTTGAAACGTTATTTACTGTATTGGAAATGTTATAATTTGTTCTCAGCATGCAATCATAATGCAAAAGGATCAATGATTAAATGCAAAGTATGTTCTGAGAAAATTCATAACTAGAATTTTTGTATATATTAGTTTGAAGTGTTTTCTGTTCTTCATGCTAAAAGGAGTCTCATATATTGGCTATAGCTTAAAAGCTTGGAAGTTGTCGAAGACTTCAGCCAACAACTATAGTCATTGCTCAATATTTCTTAAATTAGGTGACCCAGAATAATGCAGATTATTGCCTCACATGGAGGAGAGAAGAAAAAGAGAAGGAGGAAGAAGAACCCACAGGAAATTCTGGTTTGGCAAAAATAAACTGTTAGCTATATACTGTATTTAAATATCAAATGCATAATATACCTCCTAAGTTCCTTTCTCTCCAAATGACTTGCCTATTCTCTTCTCTTTCCCCACCCCATCTCCAACTCCCCCCCAGATGTCAACATGTGAAATGCTGTAAACAAAGCAAGAATACTACTTGCTAATTTCTACATATATGTGCAAACCTTCAGGAAAAATGTCAACAGGTACAAAAACTGGTCTTAACATAAGACAGTATAATTCTTCTGCCAAAGCACTTACAAGAATCTATGAGTAATTTGTAATTTCAAACTAAAATCTGTACTTACTACTATAGACTAACTTTCAGACACTTTGTCAGATTAGTAGATTTGATAAAATCAAGTGTGTCAAAAATACTGTATCTGAAAATCTTAAGGACAAGCATCTTCCATGACTTAAGAAAAGTTAAGAAAAGAGAAAAAAGAATGTGAATGCTGACTGATAGTATCATAAGAAGTCTTTTCTACTACTTCTAGGTTATTGAAAAAAATAAAATATAAAAAATCAGAAATGTATTTATTGGCCTGTACAGATAGATATATGAACATGCAGATTTTCTTACCAAACTGAAATATGAATTATATTGATTTGTAGGGACAATATATGCAAATTATATTTTTGGACATTACTAAAAAGACAGATATTGACAAAAAAAAGTAAAAAAATATGTGTATTTTTTCTCAGGGATGACAATGGTAAAACATTAAAACTAGGCTAAAGTATCATTTAAAATGCTATTTGAAAAACACAGAGGAAAGTCCCACTACTGTGCACTGATTTATTCCTTACCTTTTCTTAAACTTGATTTCCCAAGATACCCAGCTTCCAAAGCAAATTTTCCACCCTGCTTCCCAACTCTCACCAAATGATTAGATTTCTGCCAAAGCAAATACTCTAGGGATTTAAGATTACACTAGTTATCTGTTCTAATGCTAGCTTCTTTTACACAGATTACTGAGAGCTAAAATAGTTCTGGGACTCTGATGTGAAACATTCTCCTGAAGGCAAAAACATAGGTTTCCATAGGCCTTTCAAGAAAGCGAACCATGAATTGGAATAATTCTCAATACTTGGTCTATGCAGGGCTTAAGCACAAAACACTAGAATTTGATTTCAAATTCATATTATCAAGTGGTATTGCCATCTGATCAGGTATTATAATAACAGCATCTGATCAGCAAAGCTTATAAATATGAATCTAATACACTGTATTTACAAAACAAAAATGGTAAGTGCCATTTATCTACCTTTCATATCACAGGCCACTCAGCTGTCTTATATTTTCTGTAGCAATGCCTGCCCTCTGGAATGAGGTCCCCCCACAAAATCCAGATGGACTCCACTCTGTTGATATTTAGAAGTCCCACAAAAGTCTTCACCCAGACCTTCAGTGAGGGAGAGGCTGTCACTTCATTGTGCTTGCAGAGTTGTTGAGATATTATTTTCACTTGGTAAGTCGTTAATAATTGGTGATATTCTGCTCAAACTTTACTAACATAAATTATGCAAGATAAGCTAGAATAAAACAATATATTAGATATTCCTTGAAGAATAAATATAAATATTTGACAAATGGGCTGAAACATCATTACACAATTTAGAAATTTAATTTAGAAAAGCCAGCATAATGGGAACTGAATAGAGCCATGTTGCAGTAACCAAAAGTTCACATGATCTTTGCCAGGACTCTGCCATTGGAGGTGGATTCTTTTCCACCATAAGCATATTCTATAGAGTTTTGATTTTATCGTTAATTCCTGAAATATCTTAAACTATTTCCAGGTCTGTTACTATAAAAACTGCTATATTGATTTCTATTCTGTTTCTTGCTTGCCAAAGAATCGATGTATTTGTCATTGGACAGAAAGAGCAAGCTATGGGAAATTCAGTATCTGAAGGCTGCCTCTCAATGCATTTAATGAAGATACTCTGTATAGATTCAAAGATTCCTCATATTTAAATTTGAGTTTAAATGTTTCTATCTGATGACAAAATTTAAGAAATTTGAAAACATGAAGCTCTGATAATACTTCAGTTGACTCAATCAAGTATTTCCTTTGTGGATTTGGGGGTTTTCTTAAAGCCCACATAACCTCTGTCAACTTATAAAACATTTCTATGCCTGTTTTAGAGTTGTCATGAAGGGGGGGGGGGATTTGCAGTAGCAGCACAGCAGTTTAAAACCAAAACCATTCTTACCTTGCAAAGATTGTAACTAAGCTATCAGAATTTCTGCCGTGAAAATTCCTAATTGGAGAATATGATTGATGACTCTCAGATATGAATATGTTTCATTGGAGAATATGAATTATGATACACCCAGAGGGGTGGAAGTAAAACAGGGTCATAGGTGATAGTGAATTACGTATCTCAGAATCGGCTTCACGCAGGTCATGCCGACATATTCGTTCCTAATAAATCCTTTTGAAGCTTGGCTCGAGGCTCATGATTTAATTAGGGCAAATGCTGGAATCCTGACAGCCTCTTTGCTTATGACTGTAATTAAGCCCAAAATTATGGGCATTTAAGTCATGCCAGTCATTGATCAATTTCAAAACTTGATTTTATTTTTATTTTTTTGCAGCACTCACTGAGAAATCACCATGGTTGTTAAGTGATTCTGCAGTCATTAAGTGAATCCATTATGCACAATGGACATTTTTTTAACTGGAAACTTAAATGCTGGTAAATGCTGATTTCCAGCAAAAAAAAACTGGGACAGGAGGACAATGGCTAGAAGATCTTCAAATCTGGGTCATAAGTATCTTTTTCAGGGTCTGAATGATCAGTAAGCAACTGGTTGTAAGTCAAGGACTACCTGTATGTGAAAATATTAATACATTTTTTTTTCAGTAAAAAAAGTGCAAGAGATCTCTGCCGCAGAAGATATTTCCATCTGTAGACTTCCCCAAGGTAATTCTAGTTGAAAAGTTATATTAACTTCCTTTAAACATAAATGAAGACAAACACTTTTTTAAACATCATTATCAAATCTGCAAGACTATTCAACCCCATGACTCTGAACAGTGTACAGTATCAAAACCAGATGGAAACAAGCACACAACAAATAAAAAATGGTGAACATCCATAGAAGAACAAAACAAGTACTTTTTCAAACATAATAGCATTTTCACAAGCCCAATGAAATGACCCAAGGAAAAACTGATTTTAAATGAATCAATTAGGGGTAATATGAATTTCTGGTGAGACACTGTTCCACAGAATAGGCACTACAACCAAGGAGGCCCATTTCCTGGGTCCCAGCAATTTAATTGACTGACCCCAAAGCATGCTAATTATGTCATATCTAACGGAACAGGCTGTTCTGACCCACGCCCTTTTCCAAGAAATCAAACACAATCCAAAAGGAACAGAAATCTTGTAATGCTTTTACAAAATAATTAGCTGTGATAAGCACAAGCCTTGCCAAACTGTGCGAGACTTGCCAAAAGATAACAGACAAGAAATAATTTGCAATACAAGAATCTTCAAATACAAACTCAGGATACTGGAATGTCCACGAGGCTAGAGTTTCAAAATGTCTTTGCCTTCTGCAAAGTACGTTCCTTTCACAGCAGGCTTTTATCTTCTTGAAAGAGGGGCCAATCCTGCGCGCATGCGCACTTAGCACAGGC
Organism: Bungarus multicinctus; assembly: GCA_023653725.1. Lineage (NCBI taxonomy): Eukaryota > Metazoa > Chordata > Lepidosauria > Squamata > Elapidae > Bungarus > Bungarus multicinctus. The sequence continues at coordinate 50,818,439 of CM042842.1, read as the reverse complement.
TCCTTGGGAACCTCGTCATCATTGCTGCCAGTCCCCACAATCTCTGAAGGCAGCAGCCCACTCCCTAATGGTCCTGGCCCCTCATCTGAGTCCTCGCTCTCCTCAGCCGTCTGCACCTGCTGCCGGCTAACCAAAACAAAGGCAGACACTACAGCAGAGACAGGAAATCCCTCATATACTCAAGTCCTGTGCCACCAAAGGTCTTGTAGGTGATAATGAGCAACCTGAGTTGTATCTGAAACCCTACTAGTGTAACTCCTGGAACAGAGGTACTACATGGACAAACCATGGCATGCCTGTAACTGGTTATTCTGCCGGATTCTGCACTAACTACAATTAAAAATGTTTTCCCTTCATATAATTACTTGCTAGAGATATGACTTTTTCAGTCAAGTTCAACCCTTACTGATCACACAGATATCTTTACACGAGAATTTTCGGCATTTGTACTATAAGGGTTTCTCAATGGTTTATTGTGGGATGTTATTTTTGACTTTCCAATTTAGTAGCCCCAATCCAAATCTGATCCTCCTTAGCTTTTTAAATCAACTAAGGACAGATAGGTGCTGCCATCTGCTATGGACAATTAGTAGCTACAATGAATTCTTAACATATTAATTTTTATTTGGGAAAAATAATTATTGCAAATTATTTTTTCTTCTATACCAGAATAGATATATTTTGTTAGGCAGTAAGAATGCATAAATATATTTTAAAATAAGCCATATAACATTATCTTGGGTAACTGAGAATTCTAGCCACAGATTTTAGTGTGCTCCATTTGCACGAGCGGTGGATGCAAATGGAGCTCCGTGCATGTGTGTTTGCCCACCACCACACAGAACCATCCCCTCCCCACCACCCCTTGTACAGTTTGCAAACCTGGAAAAATTGGGGAACACTGCACTAGAATGATTATGAAAAAAACATCTACCAACAAATGCAGGTGTTGGAATTAATATCTACTATTCAGTACAATACCTTACAAAGAGATTGAAGCAGAGTAAGCTTACATCTTACTAACATGTTTTTTTTTTTTAAATTAGAAGTACTAGTTTGATTTGGATCTCTCCTTATTCTGAAATAAAGATTGATTTTAGACATTTGGACTTAATAAAAAAATCTAAGTAAAACCTACTTTGTCACTAGAGCTAATGCCTACCCCTTTTTGTATTCTATGTTCTTGCTGCATAGGACAATATCAGACACGAACAATCCAGACTTGTAGAGGTCAAAGTACTACTTTATTGTTCTAAGCCGATTTAATAGGAGTCTCCCAAACTAGCACTTTTGCTTGGGAAAGACTAGATATGGCTCAGGGTACCAATAAAGGAGAATATTTGCAGCTCAGGGTTCAAATGAGGGGTCCTTGATGGTTTCTGAACTTGGTTTTGTTTTTTGCAGATGTTTCATTATTCAAAATAGGTAACACCAACAATGCTCCAATGACATTACCTAGTTTGGGTAATGAAATGTCTGCAAGAAAATAATCAAGCTCAGAGAGTACCAAGGACCACTCAATGCTGAAGGTGTGTGAGAGAGGAATGGGACAACTCCCTCTAGACGACTTGTCCAGCCATCTCACCACAGCTGTCTTGTCCCAGCCAACCCACCATGGGACAAGGCAGCTCTTTGCAGGACAATTCAATGTAGGATAACTTAGGAGAGGGACAAGTAGAATTGCAGTTCATCCCAATCTCAATGACTTTTAACTTGACAAAGTTCAAGGCTAAAACAAGACAAGGCCTGCTACAATTCACTTGTTTTTCTTGAGTTATCCTGCGTTGATTTGCCTTGTAGTGAATTGGCTGCGGCAATTGTCCCATGGCAAGTTCAAGCTTAATCCTAAAGCTTGAGCCTTTCAAAAGATGCTTCTCAAAAGATGTCTTCAAAAGATGATCTCATAAAATGACAGAAGGGACAAATAATGAAAACCATGCAATCCAATTTATTAACTAGTTAATCAGTTGTAGATGTTTGAACTTCATCTGCTGGCTGGGGAATCTGGGTACTTGAAATCCATACATTTTCTAAGGTTGAGCCATCCTATATTAAATAGGATTTTTTGCTACTATTCTGACTCCTTACATTTTTTGAACATTCCACTTAATGATGGCCAATAGCTCCCAAAATCGTTCTACGTATTATGCGCCACAATGAAACTTTTGACTTTTTCAACACATTCCAATGTAGAGATATTGATATTCATTTCTGTACTATTCACAAATGGAATATAACAAATGTTATCTCCATTTACATTTTGTGATCAATTGTATAATTTAAATAAAAATAAATGCAAATTTTGCATGTAGTAAAAATGAGTGCATCCTTACAGTTTTCACTACTACCAGTACCTAAAAATAGATTAGGTACAAATAATTAGAAGATGGCTACACAGGATCTAGGAAGAACTGTCTTATTTAAACCTCAGACTTTAGTTTTACTCAGATTTACTCTTCGTTGCAGAAGTCTGTGGTATTCCTATGTATAGATCAAAAGAGCTCTTTTGAGGCCTTCATAAAGGAGATTATAGATACCTATGAATCTAGGAATGGATTTAAAGATTCTCAAACAATTGGACATCAATCATTCCACTATCTGGAAGATCATCTACAAGTGAAAAAGATTTCAGATAACTGCCAGGGTAAACCATCTCAGCAAGTTCAGCCCAAGAACAGATGTATTTCTAGAATTTCAGGTAGCTCTTGCCACTATTAATGTCTACTATTAGAAAATGTTTCTCAATTAGTTTTATTTTGGGATGCAAAGAGCAGTGCAGTATTACTACAGCATTTGCTTAGGGCTCAGAGTGTCCTTTTACTATTTACAAGCTCTTACTTTTTCTAACCTCAGCCAAGAACATACATTGCTACCTAGATCCAACTTCATTTTCCCAAACTGTCAACAGGATTCAGTAATCTGTATTTTATTGAAATACTTTTCTCTGCATCGTGCATAGTTTCTGTTGAGAGATATCACCAGTTCAGCAAAGACGTATAGTCTAGCAAAAGCTATTAAACCAGAACAAGAGACCATCTCTAAAATTATTTTATATTTGAAGCTGAAGTCGTTATTAGTATCAGCCATTGGCATAAATTGAGCCTGTAATTTCCTTGGAAACATGCTATCATATCTCACTGATTTTGTAAAATCCACTGATTAGGTTATACAGAATTATCATAAAGTTTTATGATAACCAATGCTATGGTATTATCAAATGTAAGTTTTGAGGCTTCCACCAGAAATGTAGCTATGGCTTTTGGACATATGTTCTATGACTAAGATTGATTAATGCGATGGGGTTTAGGAAACTGCAGCAAGAAAAGGAAATAAAGTATTTTCCTATCACAAGCTCAATTTAAACCTAAACTTTATTATAGACACTTTATTTGGAACGTGCTTGACTAATTTTAATAACAGCTACAAAATTTTTATAAAAATGCAATTTAATCTTTCATCTAATTCAATGTTTTACCTCCAGAAATTAAAATCCTTTTTCTAACTATTCTAACAAAAGGTATTTTCTTGCGACAATAATTATTATAGAGAATATTTTATTAGTCACCTATAAAATACTACATTTTACACTAAATCAATTGTAAAATGCATTTGCTTACATCTTGGACAAAAATTCATTTTAGTGATGATATAATGAAACAGTTGCAAGAAGACATGCAAAGTAAGCTATAGGAATTCTAGAAATATGTAAAGCTTTCTGATTTGCAAATATCTCCTGGATAAATTTTTAACAGGGGTAATAATTATGTCCATCGTGAAACATTTTAGACAAAATATTTCTGGACAGGATTATTCTGGAAGTGTTCTGACATTTCTGGATTCCCCAGAACAGGGGAAATCATCTAGCACTTAGTGCAAGCTGCCTGCAATTAGTGCAGGTTCGAATCCCACCAGGCTCAAGGTTGACTCAGCCTTCCATCCTCTCGGGGTAGGTAAATTGAGGACCCAAAGATTGTTGAGTCTCCGGAGAAGGGCAGCATATAAATGTAATTAAAAAAAAAACAGACTATTTCAGTGTCAGAATAATCAAAAATGACAGAACATTTGGCCCCATTTAATAGGCAAAGCATGTTATTCTCCTACTGAAACACTGACAATCCCTAAATCTCTATGAATTTAGAGGGGCAATCCCTAAATCTCTAGGGATTTAGAGGGCAGAAATCAGAGAGCTAGTCAAAATGCTATAAGTATTTAAGAAATGAGAAGCCTTGGGATCCAACAGATCCTCACTTCTGCCTTGGCCACAGTCCGCCACATCTTTGTTTTGGAGCGGTTTGTGGTCAGTTTTCATTCTTGGAAACTCTGATCACTCTGGAAACTTATGAAATAGCAGAAAGAAAAAAACCAAACCTATTTATCCATCAAAGATCAGAGACCTCCCCAGCAATGATATGTACAATCTATCCCTATGACTCCTAGAATCATAGTGCCAAGAACTAAGTCCCAAAACACAAATGACATTGATATCAATGAAGAATATCTCTCTGTACTTAATATATTTCAATTCTAGTTTAAAATGCTTCAGAATTATCAAACCTTTTCACATATAATCTTCAACATAACATTAGTGATTCTCTAAATAAACAATGAATATTATACCCTTATATAATTTTGGGGATATGTAGTATAGATGTAATCATCCTATACTAATGATAAAATGAACTGGGAAAAGTACAAAGCATCACTAATGTTATCCCACTTTCCAAAGCAGATGAAATTTGGAGACAGATAGTGGCATGTTAGTGTTAGAAATACAACTATGATAAAATAGAAATGATATCTGATACCAAGTGCTCCAAAGTCCACCAAATGAAACTTTTTGTAGAATCATGTTATTTTGGAATTCAATATCCTGCTGAATATACTCAAGTAGAAAATAGAAATAGATATTTTTATTTTATGAACAGTTGTGATGAAAAATAACATGGTATCATTTAGTATTTAGCATTTGTGATTAATTGCCAGCTACTGGTCTGTAGTAGAAAATCATAAGTACAACTGCACTGTATTTTGTTCAAAAATTCCCCACTCATTTTTTAAAAAAGAAATGTAAGCTTGATCAAAATCTTCAATGGGCCTCGAGGTTCACTTTTATCTTTTTTATTTATATTACACTCAGAGTAATATAAAGTAGCTTACTTCACTTGAAATCTATAAGAGCTATTTTTTTTTCTTAAAAAGACAGTTCTAATATTGAGTTTTAGTCAGCACAAATTAAGAAAATCAGGGTACTCGTTCATACGGTGCCAAGCTGAAATGATCAGCAAAAGAGCAAGAACTTTCAGCTTCTGCTAGTTCTCTCAATATCAAGCTAGCAAAAGCGATGTCATTGGGACTGGGGAGGCCAGTTCTCTAAGCAGCCGGTCAGGGACAGTGCAATGTTTGAGGCTGACACTGACAACCCTTATTTTAAAAGCTCATCCAACTATAGCATCTCTATCTGCTACTGGTGTAATACCCATTAAGAAAAAAGGGGTATACTGATATTCTTAACAAGCCACAAAAATAAACAGACAGACAGTTTAAAAAAAAAGTCAGTGTCTTGCCAGAAGCAATTGTAGCCCTGGGAAGACATTCCATTCAGCATCAATGACTTTGATAGCTCTTCTTCTGTTGAAACACAAAATATAAAAAGCTCCTATAGCAATTGTCAAACAAAAAATAAAGGTCATGTATGCATACAAATATTTAACTGGGGCACAAAGTAACAAAATGCTCAAAGGGACTTATGGCCATGGTATTTTCTTTAAAAATGTGCAAGGAAATCAAAAAGTAGTACAAATTGAAGAAATTATAAAAGGCAGAAACCCAGTATGACCTTTGATGCCAAAAGCATTATATTTTCATCACAATCAATTTAATTTTTTCCCCTTAACTTGCAACTGAATTTGCAGATCACATTGAAAGTATAAAATAGTCTCAAAATATATTGATGCCGGAGGAAGGATAGCTCTGCTATCAGCGGAACTGATGACTGCAGCAAAAGAGGAGCTGGCAAACAGATTGGTGCCTCATAATTCTTCTCTAGGGAGGAGTTGGGAGCGCGCACACACACACTCCATATAAGGCTTCCCTTGGGGAGACCATAAAACAGTAGTCTTTGGTAGGTTTTACAGTTCTGGGAGCAGAGGGGAGGATAGCTTTGTCCAAGTTGCAGTTCAGAGCTTTCAAACAGATACCAGGTTCATTTACTTCTTTTCTTAATCACTTTTGGAAATAGCTTGTTAATTACTTTTTGGATATTAAGAACCTTCAGAGTGACAAGGTTCCTTACACCGGGTGATTCTCCTTCAATCCTGAGCAAAGTTTAAGGACTTAAAAAGTTTTCATTCTGAAATAAAACAGCAAATGGTATTCTTGGAATATTGATTTTGGAAAGTTAAAAATGGACTAAGGAGCCAGGTGGATTGGAAATAAGATTCTGAAATTAATTATAAGAATCCTTCCAGGGTTGTTTAAAATCCTATTAAAATATATGAAGGTTTTGAATCTAAGTATAAGAAATTGATTAGAGAAAAACACTACAAAAGGACTTTGAAGGTTGGACTCTAAAGGCAACCAGAAAAAAACTAAAGATTATAATTAAAGAAGAGACTGATAATAGAAAATGAAGAAAAGTAACTTTGAAAGAAGCCAGTTAACAGCTGTTTTACCCTGCAGGGGTTTTTGCCCAAGTATTGCAGTGAAATAAAGTCCCCCCCCAAGATGTGCATTATCATTAGTCTTTAAATCCTACTCCTCAATGCTACTACCATCAATGTTCAAAATCTACCAATTATAAATGTATCAATTAATTTAATATATTTCTGTGTCATCTTACATAAACAAATAATACACTTAAATACTTTACATGAGCTATATTTATTAAAAGATGGGAAAAGAAGAAAAATTTAAAAAGCAATCCTCTTCATCCATATATGGTATTTATCACTGATATGATCCCGAGTTTCTGTTGAGAAAGTTAACTCTACAAGCTCTCTAAAATGACGTACATATTCCTGCTATAGTTATATCCCATTTTAAACGAAGAATCCCTACTAGTTCTCACAATCAAGGTAACACCTGTGTATTTCCACATTGTTACAGTTCTTCTTCAATTGATTAGCTGAGCTTTATTACTTATATAAATTTGCATATATAATATATACATAAATATAAAATCACATATATAATACATATGTAAATATTATGAATATATTAGTTATACACCCCATAATTTATTTTAGACAACAGTTCAGAATACACATAGCTTCTGCCAACTGACATTACAGAGCTGAATGTCACTAATATATTAAAAACATCTTGCCTCCTCTCAAATTGTCATTTGCCTTCAAGAACTTCAATTAAATATTAAACTGCAATAGTAGCAAAATATAAGCATCTACTCCAAAACTTCCAGTATGCTGCAAGCAGGAATTATATTAGTGACTTCATCCTTCAATTTAGACAATAATCTATAATACTGTTATCAACAAAATCAAAAGCATCTAAAGCATTAACAGCATTCTAAGACTTTCCCAGAGAAGATCATCCATTGATGAGGTTAACTATGTTCCAAGTCTGAAAAGGGCTGAGAGAATGACTGTCAAGAACTTCAGCAGTGATAAGACATCTTAGTCCTGAAGTAGTATCTATGACTTCCCAAGTGTCAGCTAATCCTCCAAGGACAGAGACAAGAACTAGTAGCAGTTTTTAAACTATGTTCCTTGCCAAACAATCTAGTTCCTGTTAATAAACCTAATAATTTCTACATGGCTCTGCTGGCACTCTTACTTAAGGAAAAAAGTGTTCATATACTACACATCTGTTTATTCCAATACAGACAGTCCTTCACTTACAACCAATTGTTCAGAAACTGCTTGAAATTATGACAGTACTGAATGAAAGCACTTATGACCTGTACTTGAAGCTATGGCAATGCCCCTATAATCATGTGATCAAAAGGGGCGTTGGTCTTACCTGATATGCTCCTTCTCAGTGTGCTGAGTAGAGAATCCAAAGAATGTGTTAACTCTGCCTTTCTGCCCAGAGACTGAGTTCTTTTAAATTTTGTAATCATGCCTCTCCTGACTATGTCCCAGTTTTGACTCAGTCTTAGCCCACGAGAGACATGTTTAACAGGAGCTCCTCAGAGAAAAAAGGCAGAGCTGAATTCTTTGAATTCTCACACAGGATGGCTGGAAATGGCACGGTTTTTCGGGCGAGTGACACAACTGCCAGCAAATCAGCTGGTTTTCGGTGAACAGCACGGCTTTCGGGCAAGCAATAAAGCTGTTGCAGACAATTCGCTATTTTTCGGCGAATGAGCCGCACAACTCTTCTGGCTTCCTCGGTCTGACCAGCACAGCCGCTGCAATGGTTCGGCTGACTTCCCCTTTTATTGGCACAGCCACTGCAAAGACTAAGGCTGGCTTCCTATGTTATCAGCACAGCTGCCACAATTAAACTCCAAACAGCATAGCCGCTAGAGTAACCTGGCTGGCGTCTTTTGATCCGCCCAGCTTACCATTTGCAAATCCATCTGCACTTACAACCATATGGATGTCACAACTCCCGCCATCTGCTTATATGCCCCATCTATGCTCTTTTGGCCACCTGCTGCCCTGCATTCTCTTGTCCCAGCTCACCTTCGCCATCTTCTTGCTCCTATTGCTAATGAGGCGCATTCAGCCTGGGGCTGGTTTTACATTGTGAAAAAGAGGGGAAGAGATGAAAGCATCCCTTGAGCCATGGCATCTCTTTGCAAAGAGATTGAGGGAAGGCCTGGATCCGGCTTCATTCTGTGAAAAAAAGGGTAAAAGGCTGCATTGGGCTCTCTTCCCTCCATTTAGGGAAAAGCAATTTCCCCACCCAGGAATCTCTGAAAGGGGTGTTTTTTTGCGAACAGCTCCTGGATGGGCTGTGACTCCAAAAGAGGGGAGGGAGCTGAAAGCAACTTTCTCCCCCCCCTTTTTCACAATGGGAGGCCAGTCCCAGTCCATCCAGGAGCTGTTGGCAAAGAAACTGCCTCATGTAAAGGCCACTGGGTGGGGGTGGGGTTTGGCTTTGTGCAAGAAAAAGGAAAGAAAAGCCAAAAGCAACTTCTCCCCCAATCCCCTTTTCATAGTGTGAAGCCAGACCCAGGCAAGTAAACCTCATCATCAGCAGGAGCAAGAAGATGGCGAAAAGTGAGAAGAAGCAGTAAAACGCAAGATGGCGTTTTACTGCTTCTGGTGTCTCAAAATGCAGGGCAGCAAGGATGACAGAAACTGAGCTGGCGTGGCTGCAGTTTCCAGGCTGTGGCAAGCAGCTATGGGGCCATGTGTTTCTGGGGTTGCTTACCATCTTGCAAGATGAAGGACAGGGCAGCCAAAAGAGCAGAGATGGGGTGGAGACAGATGGGTGGGTGTGTTGCGGGGAGGGGAGTTGGAAGCAATCCCTTACCTTACTGAGTCTTGTGGCTGGCATGGACCAAGCTCATAATGGCTTCAGTCTTTGGCTAATGACTGGTAAAATTTGCTTAATGGTGGCTACAAAGATTACTGGGATTGTGGTCAGTAAGTGATGTAGTTGCATGACATCCAGTGTTATGACTTTATAGCTTAGTAACCAAAATTCTGGTCTCACTTGTGGTCGTAAGTTGAGGACTATCTGTACTTGATGAATTTTGTTTGCTTTTATTGTAGCAGTCTAATAGTTGGGTTCACAGGAAATCCCACTACATTTAAAATCCAACACATAGTACAAAGTATTAAAACAAATAAGTACACCAGATATAACTGTGTTGTTACTCTTACCTGCCTGTCCAACAGATTTAAATTTATACATATATAACAAATATGAAAAAGTAATGGAGTTTTGATTGAACATGATGTACTGACAATTGTAGAAACCACATAAATGCCTGTGTTTACTTTGATATTAATTTATTTAAAGAATGAGTTGTAATAATTGGTAAAGATTCTTGATCAAAACTTCGCAAGTTTAATTAAAAATTCAGCTCCTTTTGCATTTAGCCAGAAAACAGAGCATTCACTCCTGAACTGTTCATATACATGAAAATAATGCTTGATAAAAAAATAAAATAAAACAATTCATGAAAAAATGGGATAGCAACATACGTTTATACGTTGCTATAGTTCTAATTCAATTTCTTCAAAGAATTTTAAATGTCAACTGAATTATATGGATTTTTCAAGTCTGATGAGGAAAATGTAGATAGACAGACTTGAATTTACATCTGTAACAAACATACCTGTCCCAGTCAAAAGTCCAGCACTCTTCTTTCGTGCATAAGCGCGTAAGTGGTTGGACAGGCTAACAGCACTTGTAAACGCCGTATTGCAATGCACACACGTTCTAAGCTTCACAGGCATACCTATCATTCAAAAGAAAACTATAATCCAGTTCTCTCTTTAAAAATGAAACTCTCAACTCGTTTTGAAAAATCCTGAATTTAAAGTTGTTTTAAGTATGTCCAGTGCATCAGTGCAATTGTTTCATAAGGAAGGATCTAGGTTATGGTTATTATTTTCTTATCTGGCACAAAACATCCTTTTGGGTAAGAAAAATGAAATGCATGATTTGAATCCCTAAGCTTTGCTGAATTTAACAACTATTATCACTTTGCTGGTGATTTTCACATTACGGATTTCTTTCCTAACCCAAAATACAATTCTGCAATTTGAATAGCACAGTTCTGTTAAGAAATTTGAAAGCTTGCAATGTTCCCAATAAAGAGAATTAGAAAGTCTAGTTGACAAAGTGGTAATTAAAGTGTTTTACCCATAAGACTGTAAAAGGCTCAATACTAAATTAGGTTGCTGATGAGGGCTTGGAGAAAAAGGTGGTAAAACACACCACTGCACAGCTGTTAGACAAAACATTTTGTTCAGTGCATTTTATCTTCATTACTCTGAATGCGCAATCAATAATGAAAGTTAATGATTTGTAGTTTTTGCTAAAATCTTTGTGCTAAATAAATGATCAACAAACATCTTAGTTATCACAAAAAAGAACACATAGTGAAGCAATTCCAAACTACATCAGAAAAAAATACTGCCAATGGTTTCTTAACTGTATTTCATGCACATATAAAAGTTTAGTCTCAGACAATACTATAATAATTTTTTCACATTATTCACATTTCATTATGTCATTGCATTATTCATGTATTAACTCATCTTTTTAGCCCCTTGTAGTTAGTTAATAGAGGTTTTCCTGTAAAGCTAGGTTACCTACCTAGGTGAAAGTAAAACCATAATCAGCAGTCTCATGTACTATACCAGGTGACTTATTATATAATTTCAGACTGCAAGTAGAAAATCAAACACTTAAATGCTTTCCCATTTAAGACAGATCATTTTAATCGCAACAGGTTTTATATGATGCATTTAACCCATATAAACATTAGACATAAGCAGATCCTTCAACAGGAGTCTTCATGTCACTCATCCAACATACTCTATTGGATCCAGAATATGACACTACCCATGCGAGAGTGTCAAGCTGCTGACTTCAGCCTTTGAGCAATGCAGCTTTTTGTAATTTCATGCCACAAATCCAGAAAGGCAGTTTGTTCACTGAAAGATCTGCACAGGCCTAATAAACATTTGATTTCACTACCTGCAATCTGTAGTGGTACAACAAGCAAATCACATGAATCTACTGATCATGTAATGTCTTCCAGTGACAGTCTGACTGTTGCATCATACTGCACTATTGAAAGACCCATAAAACAACACCCTGCATTTTCGCCGCAATTACAAAATAATTACTCAAACGAGAGTGATATTACAGTAGCTGGAATACACATTATGCAGAGATCTTGGCAAAGAACTCCAGCATAATCTCTGACAACTATGATTGAAAGACATATTTAAGAAGAGCATTCTAAAACTATACTAAGGACTTTGAAATAAAGACTGAAATGACTGACTAAATTTCTAGACAATCTTCATTCAAAAAAAGTTTGATATTCTTATCAGAACCCTGATGGGAAACAGAGCTATGGCTACCACAGACATATTCCTAGCACACATATAACCTAACTATAATCACATATAACCACACATCATCCATTTAACCAATCAGGCATATATTAATTTAAGGGAAATGCTGACATTTTTTTTACTACAGATAAAGGAACAACAATGGCTCAGCTATTTTTGATTATTTGACTGTCAATACATTTTATCAAGCATTAATTATCATATATTCTCTTTCTATCAAACATAACAATAAACATAAAACATAAAGAATTAAGGAGATGTTCACATGTATCTATTTCAATTACCTTTCAATAACTATAAAGCAAAATTGTTTTCTATTCAGAACTTGGCGTGCACATTCAAAATATAGGTAATTTTAGGTAAGAATGTTTTTTTTTGATAAGAACTTTGCAAAGAAGTTTCAGTAAGGATTGATTTTAGAATAAAGAAATACATATAGACACAAACAAATGTATCGACAGATTTCAATTATAATCTAATAGAATAGCAGTTATAAAAACTGCTTACCTGACTGTACAGTCAAATCCATTTTTTGTGGTTGATACATCAAAGGGCCATCTTCATCTAATGGAAGAACACATTTTTGAACAAACCTCTTTCTTGCTGTTTGATTATGAATCTTTTGAGGGGAGATATCAAAATTTCTTTCTTCTCCCATCCTTTTATTTTTCAAGAGTTCTATCAGTGTAAGTGACTGGTTTTTTTTTTCATCATGCAATAATGATTTTGCTTCATCACATTCATTGAGGCAATTCAGCCTTTCTTCCTCTGATGCAGACACCGATATATCTTCAGTCTTTAGGCCATTGCGGTATGCTTCAAGAGGTATAACATTTTGAGACAAAAAGTCATCATTTGATGAAAGTTTCTGAGCAACAAATGGTCTGGGAATAACACGACGACTGTTCAATGCCTTAAGGATTTTTTCATATTTTTCTTCATTTTGCATCATTTCATTTAGAACACAGATTGGAGATTTATGCGCATCCCATTTGGTTTTACCAAGCCTTTTTAGGTGTCCTCGCACATGATTAGATAATCCAATTTTAGTGTCAAACCAACCTCCGCAAAGCTGGCATGTGTGTTCTGTAGAACTTTCAGATTTCTCAATTGCTACAAAGAAAAACGAGTGATTTATCCATTTGCCAGATATTAGGATGCAGCTTAACATACATATTAAAACATTCGAACAAGAGAACAAATAAAAAACTGGTTAGGATACTATAAAATAAGTTAATATTCATGTTACACATTTCTTATATGCTGAAAACCTGCTGAAGAAAAAGCTTACCTTTTCTAACTCGTTTCACTGGGGTTCCCGTCACAGTTCTTTTGAAATGCTGCATTTTGTCACTTGTAGCTATCTGCTCAGGTGAGACAACATGGCGTGCCTCGTAACTTAATCCAGCTCTGTGAAGATGCCCACGGACATGATTAGACAATCCAACACCAGTTTCAAAAGTGGCTGGACAGTATGGACAGTTTTTTTTCTCAAGTGATAAATCAGTCCAGTGAAAAACCGAATTATGCTTTGGCAATGTTGTACCTATGTTTTCCAAATGATGATGATCTTGGAAATCATGCAGATAATTGTTACCTTCGCCATCTTCATAATATTCAAAATAAAATCCATCATTTTGTTCATATCTAAGAGACGATTTACCACCACCTTCTTCTTCCATTTTACCTTTAAATAAAGGGAACAGGTTTACATGGTCCTGATTAATATCACTGTAAGAGCCATCCTCCATAGACCGTGTAGTGTAATCACACAGTTCAACATTATCCCATGAACTTTCATCGTCCGTTTCATAGCTGTCTTTTTTCCCAGCAAGTTTCTGCAAAACAACAACAGTCATTTTATGTAGAATGCCTGGAAAATTGTCCAAATCATCTCCTGCTATAGATCCTCCCCTTTTGGGTCTTTTAATCAATTTTTTTTTACAGTTACATGCTTACTTTTTATAGACTCTGGGTCTTTTTTCATCAGTTAAGAGAATCCACAATAAACCTTACTATGAGAATTATTTGAAGACAATAAAAGCAACAACCTGACAGATCTTGTCGCATCCCCTTTTAAGAGTAAAAAAAAATGACTGCTAGATTTCACAATCCTATATATGCTTAAGTGTGTGTGTGTGTATATATATATACACAAACACTTACATGGATCATTTTTAGATTTCCTGCATGATATAAATCTTTAGGATTTGGGTCAGTGCTATTTCTATTCAAAATAAACCTGTTTGCAGAACTTTGACTATACACACTTACAGCTGACTGTGCAACGCTTTTCCGAGCCTTCTGTATCCTGGAGGGTCTCTTGTGGAGTTTTGCAAAGTGACTCGTCTGGAATGCAGAGCCAAATGGTCGTTTCAGATCTTGTTTTAAAACAGAAGTCTTTGGAAAGGCAGATGCTTGCTTGATTAAATGTTTAGTCCTGCTACCAAAATTTAAAGCTTCTTCTATACCGAGCCTTTTTCTTTTATCTAGTCTAAGGCGACTGCCAAAGGGATCTATGCAAGCTGACGGATGCAAATATTCCACATGTTTTTTTAGAATGCTTCGGGCTGATGTAGTAAAAGGACACATTTTACACATATAGTCAACTGTCTTTTTTGAGGATTCCATATAGGGATCTTTCACTAATGTCTTTTTGTGAGTTTTTCTCTGGGTAATGTCTGTAGTAATCATTGCACATTTCACTACTGCCCCATGAGCAAGCCCTCGATGGCATTCAAGTTCATTCTCTGTCACAGCCATAAAGTTACATTCTTCACAGCAGTAGTATCTTTTATCTTTTTCATGGGTTTTAGCATGCTGCACAAAGGTTTTGGGACAATTAGTGCCAAACACACATTGTGGACACTGTAACCGTGCACTCCTACCCTCATCCTGAAGTTCTTTTAATTCACGAATTTCCTCCATCAGTTTCTGTCTTCTTTCCTGATGAATTATCATATGTTTAAGAAGGGAATTGCGATCCCTAAAGGTCCGGCCACATTCCCTACATGCATAAGGCCTCGAAACATTTAAATGACGAAAGTGCCTATTGCCATCCAAGTGATACATCATGTGCCTATGCAGATGCTTTTTTTCCCTAAAATTCACATTGCACTTTGTACAGGGATAAAAAGATGGCTCATCAGAAATGAAATTAGATGGTGATTCCAAGTCATCTTGTTCACATTTGTTCAATAAAGTATTAGAAAGAAAAGTGCTACTGTGAACAGGGGAAATATCATCTGCACACTTATTACTTGGATTATAAATCAGTTGCTGGATGGCATCCACAACTTCGAATTCCTCATCTGTAGATTCAGGCTTTATGCTTGTTAATGAATATTTTTGTGATTCTATTACTTGTACATTCTCACTCTGCTCCAAAAATTCAAGATCTACTGATTCAGAATTGTCAGGAATATAATTGGATTCATTAAAACAGTCCTCAGTGTAGCGAGTTATTTTGCTAACATCCATCTTTCTTTTTCTCCTTTTCTGTATGCCAACTTTAGGTTGAACTGGTGACTCTTCTATGGTTTCTTCATTTGTCATAAGGAATTCTATGTACTCTTTCTGTGGGTCCCAGCTTACATCACTTTCTGATCTGAAGTCACCTGCAGCTGAGGAAATCCCTGTTAGTGATTTGCTACCATCTTCTTTTCCTAATGGATTTTTGCTATCCTCACACATGTCTACTTGGCTTACTAAAGTGCTATCTGATTTTATGCTTTTTCCTATTGATGGCTCTACATCACAAGCAACTGAAGCAGAGGGAGGTAGATTTTTCATGGAATGTGATAGGTTCTTAGCATGTGCTGCTTCAGGTAACAGGAACAAAACTGGACTTGAATTTTGGGTTGATGGTTTTGTGGGAAGTTGAAAATCAGGTATCATTGTGACAGATGAAGGAGAATCTGTTTGATGGCCCACAGCGTGTGCATTAGTTAATGAAATGCTGCCTTGTTTCATAATGGAAATCTTAGTTAAACTGGAGTGTGGAACTGGTCCATTAACAGAAGTTTCTGTAGGCAGAACAAAATTTTCACTAGAAACAGCAGGAGCCTCAGTATGTATAAATATAGGTGTTTGGCCCCCGCTTAAGGCGTTTTCAGATTTGTCTGTTGATAGATCTTCAGGCAAAGTCAATGTATTATTCTGAAATGATGTTTCACTCTCTTCTAATTTGGGAATGCCACTCTTCTCAGAGATGAAATTACTGTCATCTAGCAGTCCTTTAGCACCAATGATATCAGTGTTGATTTCTGCCTCATCCATACTGCTGACATTCTCTGTCCATTAAGCACTTTTACTCTAAAGTAAATAAAAAGATCCATATTAGAATGCACATTAGTATAACAATAGTTTTAAGATTAAACATGATTGTTTAAAAATATTCTTGTGTCATCAAAAATCACATGTACAATAGTATGTTTTTAACATACTATTAATGAAGAGATTAATAATTTCAGAATTGTATCTAGTTCTAAAATTCAAATTCAATATAGCATTATAGAGCAGAGATGCATAAATAAGTCAAGAGATACACTGAGATGTATACAAAGCTTCATGTACTATATATGCACTTTGTATGGAAGTATTTCTTCAGATGGATTTCACTCTATTACAAACATTCCACAAATTAAAATCAAAGAAGATTTTATGTTTATCAAAATAAAACATCACATTATAATATACATAGTAGCAAAGCATCACTCATTTTATATACTGAATGCACCACACATTTTCATCAAAACAATACTTTTA
Organism: Bungarus multicinctus; assembly: GCA_023653725.1. Classification (NCBI taxonomy): domain Eukaryota; kingdom Metazoa; phylum Chordata; class Lepidosauria; order Squamata; family Elapidae; genus Bungarus; species Bungarus multicinctus. Next base: position 50,801,664 of record CM042842.1, on the reverse strand, counting down.
ACAAGCTGTGAAAAAAGATAAAAATAAAGATTACAAATAAAGATGAAGTTTGACAAACACTTCTATATAAGATGATCATTTCTAGTCAATAGTCTACCTTATATTCATCCCAGTACTCACGTATGTAATCACATTTGTAAGTCCATTATATGTCAATATAAGATTATTTTTTAAAAACTGTAAAATTAGCTAAAGTGCTGACCACTTGTCAAAATCCCCCCCAAGCAACAGTATATGAGAAATATCTTGTTGAAATTTCTGTATGTAATAAAAAGAGCTGAGATTTTAAATGCTAAATTGTTCAATCTTAAAATTATAATTGCCACTGCATATGCAGTAAGTTAAGAAATCTTGTCCAGTTTAATACTTGTAGGCACAATGAACACTTTGGAAAAACCAGAAGAAACTTAAAAGGAATGTAAAGGATTTGCACAGTATCTCTATCAAGGCTACATTATGGATTTATACTGCCATTCAGAGCTACTTTACACATGTAAAAAAAAGTTAATTACTAATACAGAGTGAAAAACCTGCAACCTTCCGGATATTGCTGCATTGCTAATGTACCAAGGATAAATGTTCATAAGATTATTGAGAAAAAAATACTCTCGTTCAACAATGTCTAGAAGATTATCAATTTCAATTTAAAATTATATTTGGAAAACACAGAGAGTTGTTGATTTACAATCATTCATTGAAAAACTGTTCAGTTATCGGTCCTGAACAAAATGATTTATGACTGGTTCTCACTCTTACAACCACTGCAACGTCCCAGTGGGCAACTGATCTAAGTTTGGATACTTGGTAACCAGGGTGTATTTATCAGATGCAACATTCTAGGGTCATGTGATTGCCACTTATAAGGTCCTCTTAGACCAGTGGTGTCAAACTCGATCCCTTCACAGGCCACATCAGTTTGTTTGCCCTTGCGGGGGCGTGGCCTAGTCATCGCAGCCAACTGGGTGTGTGGCAGGTCCCAGAGTGATAGGGGCCTGTACCTTACCATTTCCAGGTCAACCCTGCAGGCCAACTTTGCGGCCTATTGCAGGCCAGCCCACTTGTTTAACCTGTCTGTCTTAGATGGACTTTTGTTTCAACAATTAACATGAAAACTGCATAGTCTGGCAGAGAAAGGATGAGTTACTAGATTCTTATGTTATACAGGTAGTCTTCAGTTAGCAATCACTCATTTAGTGTCTTTCTGAAGTCCCTATAGTGCTGAGACTTACAGTTGACTCTGGAGGATGTGGCTGTTGCAGCACCTCTGCATCCAATTCGATCACAATTCATGCACTTGACAACTGTTGCTGTTACAATGCAGTCACATGATCGCCTTTTGCAACTTTCTCTGTGGCTTCTCACAAGTAAAGACAATGGGGAAGCTGGCAAGAAATTGCAAATCAGTCATGTGACATCATACTTAATGACCACACGATTCGCTTAACAATTTCAACTGGAATTGCCATCGCAAGTCAATCAATTTTGCTTGTACCCATTCATACCCTCCTCCTCATGCAACTATCTTAACACCAATAATTTTCTCTTCCAGTATGGTAGGCTCAATCCTGCCTGAAGAAGCTTGCTGTTTCAGCTTATCTGATAATATAATAGTCTGCGATTTAATTTGAAAATATTCTAGATGATTTTTTAAAAAACATATAGGAGAGGTTGTAAATAGATTTTAAATCCAGTGTTAACAGTACATAAGCAATAGCTATGCCAGAACTATGCTTTAAATCTACTAAAAAGCTTGAATTAACCGATCTCCATATAAAATAAAGTAATGCATATGCAAGGATAAAATATCCATTAGATGAATGGATATGGCTCCATTAGGTAAAATTGCTTAATACTTTCACTTTTAAAATTTCCTGCAATTTTATAAGTCTACAAAAGAATAAACATCGATTCCTAAAAAATTATGTATAGTGTATAATCAGTATAAAAATGACAGTGCAGCATCCCAACTAGTAAATCATATGCATAGAAATTCAAAAATGAGAACAAGCTCAAGCAGCAGAAAAAAATTCAAGTAAAATAAAAAAATGAAATCTAAACATCACATTTCTATTCTTCACAATTCAAGTAGAGAAATTATTTTAATTTCTAGAATATTTGTCCTGTAAAAATATTTGTATTTTCTCCAGCTCATGACATTCACAGACCTAGACAAATATATGCTCAGTCAATTTGAGAAACTATATTAGCTTTTCTCAACAGGAAGCAACGTTGTTAACGAAGTGGTAAATTCAGTGTTAATGAGTGGCTTCACTGTTGCCACCTCTGAGGTAAAACCTTACATGTTCCATGTTCCACCCATCTGTTCTGGTGTTAGGGGTTCAAAAAAAGAACAGACGCTTCCCATTTAAAACAATTTTATTGGTGCCCCCTGAACAGCAGGGTGATAAACTAAGAATATTATATTTGCTCAAAAATACAATTATTATTTTCAGAATGAGTTCAATAAAACTTTCTTAACTCTGCATGAAGATACCAAGCTGCACTACTAACTCTGATACAATTGCTTTGAGTGCAAAACTGAAAAATACAATATTTTTTGGATAATTATTCAATTACATTCTGTGAATGATATGTAAAATTTTGTTTACACAAGGCTTATTCATTTGACATTTAACTGGATAGTGTTCTGAAGATCAAACAATTGGATAAAATAGTCAGAAAAAACATCAAGAAAATAGCTATGCATCACTTTTTCAAGGATCAGTTAATTAATGTATCAAATTCGCTGTCTATATATCAAACTATTTTAAGTTGTAATCTTCTTATATAAATTATTTTTAATTTATACAGAGAATGTATTACATCATTCATTTCAAATTGTTGATTTCAACAATTTAATCCCTTTTAAGGACATTTCCAACACTTCTGATTGTGCTCGGAAATGCCTTGGAAAATTGGGGTTCAGATTCTGACAATTAAAAATTCTAATTTTGTTTATTCCATAGTAAATTTAGATTAAAGTTTCTAAGATTAACCATAGAAGAGATTACAATACATTGTGTACTTTTCAGTTCAATGCTAACAGTAACACAAACCAATGAACTCAGTAGACTCGTTTATGTATAAAACCCGCATATTTTCAACATTTAACATTCAGTTTAAATTACAATTTAAAATCTGAATACAAAAAGTGCTATATTTAAGAAATTTAACAAATGCCATAAGATTTTATTATATAGTGAAAGCATTTAAATTAGTTCCATCCTAATTTGAATTATTGCCGATTTAGAAAATTAATCTGATGCTTTGATTAAAATGTGATCGGTTAATACAGGGGACCGGATCTGGCCCGCAGGGTGCTTAGATCTGGCCCGCGGGACCACCCTGTAAACAGCAAAGGACTGGCCCGCACTATTTTTTCCAGTGAAAACAGAGTTCAGGAACGCTGCGTACGGCCTTCCCAAGCTCTGTTTTCGCTGGCAGAGGGATGGAGGAGGCTGTTGCAGCCGAAAATGGAGCTCGGGAGCCCTCAGGCCTCCACAGGTGCACTCAACATGAGTGACGTCGAGCTGGCCATGTCCATGCTGGCCATGCCCTGGTGCTCCAAGGTCAAAAAAAACCCTGATTGAAATGGAGTTTGACACACCTGGGTTAATGGGTAGATTAAATAAATGTAAAAACCTTTGAGTTGAATCTTCAAATTTAATATTTGAATAATCATTTTATACAGGCATAGCATTAAGGAAATCAAGTTTTGCAGATATGATATAAAATAATCTAACTACCTCCTTGAAGTTTTATAAACTGTAAAACTCAAATCCTTCTATGCCTACACTGAAAGTACTTTTCGTTCCTGTATTTAAAAAATTAAATTAGCAAAACTCTGATGACAAATGATAAAGCGCTACATGACAAATAAGTACATTAAAGCAAATTATTTATTTCCCTTTCATTAATGCATTTTGAAATACATTTCTCTTTATATATATCTAAAATAAGATACAAATATTTAAAATTCATTTAAGTATGGTCTCTTTTTTAGTCACTGAATTATAAATTATACATTGAAATCAAGTTATGACATCATATATGCATACTGATATACTTCCTTCACATTCTAAATATGCAATACCACTGACATATAGCTGGCTTATTAAGATTATTATTTTTAATTAGTTTTGTATCTATCTATTTAGAAGTCACATTGTTTTCAATATAGCCTGCTTCAAGGTAAGGGGCCAACAGTTCTTAAAACATTTTGCCATCATATCACCTTTTTATGCAATTTTAATGTACAGCCCTAACCTAAAAATCCAAATACCAAAGTGAACATTAATGAACAATGAAAATAATACCATGAAACTATGGGAAATGTGAATTTATTGCAACAAGATAATTAAAGGGTTATTCATGCCTCCTCTGGACTCTGTACCTACTCTATGAAGGTATATCTCTGCGTTAGGGAAACTCTATTATAGATAAAGTTGCACTGAGTCAAGCTCAATTCCTGGTGACTGTATTGATAATTTTGTTTTCTTGGCAACAATATAGGATAGCAATGGGTTGCCACTGCCTTTTTCTGAACTTTTTTCAGTTCAGCTTACACGTCTGTTAGTCCCTGGTGATCTCCCATTCATACATTAATGTCTAGCTCTTCTTAAGTTCTAAGTCCAGACAAGGCCAGTCAGTGTTATATCTTTACATTAAGCCCTTGATATGTAGCAGACAAATATTTCATTCAAACTTTTTAAATTGAGAGTTTGCCCATTAAGATTTTTCTGCAAATAATCTTATTTTGAAGAACCACTTACTGGAACAAATAACATAAAATCAGATTTAACAGACATTTGGGATAAGGGACATCCTCTTTACCAAATGATATACTAAATCTTCATTTACTGATAGCTATTGAACTGCAGCCCAAATTAGTTCAAATAGACAGCTCTATAGAATCGTCTTAAGATATTCTTTCTTTTTCCCTTCAAAACTGAAAATAAACTTTTTAGGTTTCTTTTAAAAATATTTTATTTTTATAGAAAATCTTAATGAGTTCTGCAGTTAGAGCTGCCTGTAGTCATATCATGTAAGCTTTAAGAAATGAAGCACAAAGGTCAGATCCATCTTCAGGATGACAGATTATCACTTAAATGCCCCAGGCTAGTCTTATTGTCTAGGAAATCACAAACATCACTATTTTTGCAAACTATCAGCACTTGCTATAACACCCTTACTACACTACATCTTGAAGTTACTACAAAAGAAATGAGGTGATAATTGCATATTAACATAATTATTCGGTAATCCCCTCTGAGCAAACTTCCTAGGTCATTTTATAATTCAGGTTAGATTCAACCTTCCTGTCATATCATGCTGCCCACTTTCTTTTGATGAAGAATTTTTGAAAATAAAATGCACATCATTTTTCTTCTATGTACATTATTAATTGTATTTATTATAAGTAGGTTAATATTCACTGAATACTTCCTGCGTAGTGACAACCTTTTCTAAGGTATTATTATTACACAAGCTATAACGGTGTCCTCATTCAAATGCTAGCTCATTTAACCATATAACCATATTAAATGCTATGCTGATGCCCATTAATACAGGTAAAGTTAAAAGATTTGTCAGATTCAATTAGAAATTATCATAAATTGGATTTTAAGAGCCATGAACAGAGGGAAAATAAATACTTGCATTGTTTGGTATGAAATAACTGATTACCAATGAAAGTACATATATACATATTCACATAGTCATGCAAGATACCTACTTCTTGTATTTCCAAACAAAACAAAACAAGAACCCTAAATAGATCATTGCTTTCTCCCCGTTTTCTTACACAATACTTTTTTGGGGGGGTGAGGGGGTCATTTCATGTTGAAAGGGCATGAACAGATTCTACCTTATGCTTTATAACTTTAATATATGTATTATACATAAGAAGATATAGCAGTTGTTCATTAGGGATGATAATGGAGAGAACAAGTCTGTTATGACTAAGTGGATCTCAGTCCACATGGAAGTAGAAGTCATGATATGAGGAACCAATACTAGACAATAAACTTCAATCAACAAGAAATTTCAATATGAATCATATAAAAAGCAAATGTTCACTGGGCAGATGGTATGGAAGGGAACACACCTAACTTTAAATGTAGTCGCATATAGTTAGTGCGAGGGTGTCTAATGGACAAACCAGACTAACCCCCCAAGATTAAGAATGGAAAAGAGAGCTTGGCTAAGGATATCTACTTCTTCTGAAACAATTTTTTCTCATTTCAGACAAGTGGAAGGTTGGCTCAAACAAAATCAAACATTAACAAGAATCATCAGGCTCCTGCTGTAGCCTCAAGAACAAGATTTAGTTCTAAAGGAAGAAAGAAAAAATAGGAAAATGGTACATCTTTTGAAACATGGTGATCAAGGTTGATGGCTTTTGATATCGTTCGCCCAATTTCCTTCTCTTTATCTGAAATCATTCACACGAGTTCCCCAGCAATTCAATCAAAAGAAATAGATATCCTCTCTGATTCTCGTAACTGCAAAAATCTTCTAGACAAAATAGTAAGGCTGACTGCTGAATTCTCCAGGCTCACATATCTCACTGTTCTCTCACAAGCCTCTCTCCCTTATTTCCATTATATTTAGGAGAGCTTTATAAAATTTTGTTCATGGAGAAGAATGTTTATGTAAGGAAGTAGACAGAATGAAATAAGGTTACCAGCAGTTTCATTGTATTTAAAAAATAAACAGCTGTTCCATTTATTAATGTATAGAAGCCTGCACACTTCAACTGAAGAAAAAAGGAATTTAAGGAATAACAGATCCATCATCAAATCATTGTGATCCTTACAACCATTTTTAATTTCTGATTAAAGAACAAGAGCACAGAAGTGCAGAAAATTCAATTTACATTCACTGTCATTGCAATACCATTTCTCTATTACAATAATAAATCTGAATCTTTTGGATGAAGAGGGTTGTCTTCTTCCCTGAATTCTCATCTTTCCCTCCTATAAATCACTAGGCACTTTCTTATTATCAATTTCTACTTTTTCTAAATTGTATGAATAACAATAAACATATAATTGTGTGCCTGCCCTCTCCCTGTCTTTTTCAATTTAAGCGATATCTCCAATTCCAGCCTTGGGTCACAATTCAGCCCTGTTAATAATTGTATGTCTTATTTAGGAACTGTGATGGCACAGTGACTAGAATGCATATTGCAGACTAACTCTGCCCACTGACACGAGTTTGATCCTGACCAGTTCAAAGTTGACTCAGTCTTCTTTCCTTCTGAGGTTGGTAAAATGAGGACCCAGATTGTTGGGGGCAAAATGCTGACTGTAAACCGGTTACTGAGGGCTGAAAAGCATTGTGAAACAGTATATAAGTCTAAGCGCTGTTGCTATTATTTAGGCAGTGTCTTCAAAAGTATTATGGATGGAAAAGAATGGAAAACTGTTAAATTGCACTGAGCAAAGGAGTACTGCTTGATTTTTCATGATCAGTAAAATTGGCTATATGTTGCCATCTTTAAAAAGTTAAAGCCTCTTGAACTGAGTTTAACTTTGGTGCCTTCACTATGACACAACATTGTAGCTTTCTGATGAACAATATAGAAGTTCAGTGGAACCTCGGGTTGTGAACGCTCCTGTTCGCGATCAAATCAGGTGGCAAACAAAAAAATCCACCCAATTTTTGAATCAGGTCATGATTCAAAAACTAGGTGGCGAACAAAATCGGTGTGAAAAGATTCCCTTTCCGTGCCGATTTCTCCTTTGGCGCAATTTTTTTTACTGTGCACATGCGCAGTCGGTTGTGCTTCCGGACACAACCAAATCAGGCTATGACTGGAGTCTGGAAATGGATTACAGTTGCAACCTGAGGCTCCACTGTAATGTGCTACTTCTTTCTTCTTTTCTCCAAATGTTTCTCACAATCCAAATCTGATACATTCTAAAATGTGTCCTATACAAGTACTGTCCTGACACTAACTAAACTAAATTAGACGTTGCCATATCTGCATCCCAATAAATAACCAGAACCATTAATCTATTTAAAGTGGGTTATTCTCTTTGAACATTAATAACACACATTATGTTCTATTAACAAACTTTACCTATCTGAAAAGGGTAAAACAATTACCTGAAATAAATTGATACCATGGATTTCTCAATTTAGAACAGTGAAATGTTACTGTTTTGTGTGCTAAGAATTTGCATAGCTTGTACCTTTGTCACATGACTATCTTTATGAGTATCTTTTCAGTGGTAAATAACTAGCAGTTTCCTCTAGCTGCGATTCAACACTCATTAAAGCTGCTAACAAGTTTTTGCTTATTACATACGCAATTTTTGTTTCACTTGCGATTGCTGAGAGATCCGTTTAGTATAAATTTCAATAATTTAAGACCATACCCATAGAGGTTGCTCTAACAACCATTATTTATGTTAATCAGAAAAACACCTAGAACATAAACTACATTTTTATACCGGTAGTTATGTTAATACAGAAGATTTATACACCGTTCATACAATGTACTCTAAAATTGACTTTCTCCTCTTTAATTGGATTTGATGAAATCCTATGTTGAAAGAAGAAAAACAGATAAAATTTGTTACTTATAAATCACAATCATGTTTTTTCAATGGAGATCCTTCTTTATATAATCCAATATTTTGTTCAAACATCTTGATCAATATTTTGTCTAATAAGATAGGCAGGTAAGTATGTGTGTTATTTTTGAGACAACATTGACTCCCAGAGACTGCCCAGACAAGTCCCTGCAGTTTTGTTGGCAAGGTTTTTCAGAAATGATTTGTCCTTGTTTTTTCCTAAGGCTGAGAAAGAAATTGCAATCCAGCTGGTTTTGAATCTAAGGTAGAACTAGAACTCAGAATCTCCTGTTCCTAAACTGATGCTTTAATCACTACATCATCTGGCTCTAAGCTTAATGTTTTTGGATATAGATCTATTTCTGCTTCAATCATAATCATAACACTGAAGCACTTAGCCAACCTATTTGAACAATTTCCCTTCCAACATAAAGTATTTCAAAAGCCTCTCCATATTTATACACAATTGCTAATTTTGCATTTAATGATTCAAAAATGTATGAATTGGGCCAGTCACTCCCTTTCAGCCCACCTCACAATGTTTCTATTAAAAAGCGTTGCTACCATGTATAAAAACTCTATCTTATGGAGATAAATAATACATTTTCCAATCATCATCTAATATTGTAACTATCAAACAATATCTGAAGTTTATCTTCCATTTTAGACAAACACGAAGGATTTCAAAAGGAAATGTTTTCTATTAAAACATTAAAAAAATACCCAAGCCCTTTAAAATAGTCCTACCATTTCCAAGTCTTGATGTTTCTTCCTAAAAGTCTATTATATGCACAATAATTTATCTTAAAAAACAGGTACAACAAATGTACAGTAAATTTGAAATATAGAATTTCAGTTAAAACAACTTATTCAATATCTAGAGATTTTTTAAAAAAAAGATGAGTACAAGAGTAAAGGTTTAACATTTGGGCAAATTATGTTTTAAATTCCATTTCTCGGGGATACTTAAATGTTCCCTTTATTTCAAGAAACTGGTATAACAAAAACCTGTGTAGGGATACAGATAGTCAAAATGGTGTGGACTCTATTCTCCCCTATTAAAAGCAAGGTAAGAATGTCAAGTCTTCTGGGAGTAGGAACCTACTGATTCCCGTGACAACTTCATCTAAGGAACTGGGACACCTCAATTATTTCAAAAGTTATACTGAGTTGCCTAGAAGAGATAAACGACTAAAGCAGCAGACTCCAAATGTCTGCACATCAAGTTATATGTAAAACTGATGGATGCACATCCAAGAAAGAATGTAAGAAAAAGTGCAACTTCACCTTTTAATTCAGATTAGACATATTTTTATTTTGCATCAGCTCCAGCGATTCTTCTTGTATAAATTAATGTTCAGTTTCCAGAACCAAAACACTCCTTGCTTTACTTGAAACCAGGTAGTGCCACCAAGTGGTAGTCCTAGTCTGTGTTCCACAGACAATCTACCACTTAAAAAAACCTTTCTACAGATTGGAAGTGTTTCACTATTAATCATGAAATAAACTCAATCTAGTATTAGCAAGTGTTATTAGGAATGCAAATACTTTAAAAGTAGGTGGATAAGATTAATAAATTACAAAAATCATATTTAATTCAATATTAATTTTTAATGTCCTTAATTTAAACTACTGTGGGTATTATTTCACCCTACAACTATTTATAATGCTAAAATAAATGATCTAGCAATTTTCATTGAAAATGGATTTGAAACAAAAAAGATGTTGTAGGTTGTACTGAATGGAACAGACTTGCTTCGACGGCTGATAAGAGAGATGCCAGAACTTTTCCTGAGCTTGCACGGTAACTGTGCAATCTCAGAAAAATACAGTTGAATTAAAAAGCTACCACAATGACCTTGTGGTAATGACATGGCACAATTTGCTTGTGGCATTTTGATGGTTTCTTAACACAAACAAGTGTTTTTCTCCCATACAGCAACTGCTGTGCATAAACTGGGTAAAACTGAAGCTTCATTAAAAAGGCTTGACAGATACAATGATCATGTTCACATCCCCTTTGAAGCATCTTTTCATCTCTGGATTCAAATAGTCTTAAAATAGTAGAATCATTCTATAAGCAATAATAATAAAATAACAGCCTCATGAAAGCCTGTTTGTGCGATGGTTAAGATACCAAGTTACAAACTATATTGAGACCCACCTTAAGCACAAAGCCAGCTGGGCCACTCTCTCTAAACCTTAGGAAGGAGGCAGTGGCCAACCACTTCCAAAATCTTGCCAAGAAAATCACAGGGACTTGTTGAGACAATTGCTAGGAATCAACACTGATTGGAAGGCACTGAAAAAAGAATTACCACCCCATAAAATTGTATTATATCACCAGTGAGCAGAGTTGGACAGTGAGGAGGTTGGGGAGGAACATGGGCCAGTCCTGGAGGCTGAGAAGGCTTGGATGAGGGCTCTGACTTGGAGGCAGAGATGGGGCCAGGGCAGTCTGACAGTTGTCAGCTGCCTTCTGAATCAGACAACAGTGAGGCGGGGGAACAGCTGAAGCCGGTTCCCAGCTTGGACATGCGCAGAGCTGCCAAAAGAAAAGAACAATTACGAACTAAGGGTCGACGTGAGAGTAAAGCCATAGGTGGATGGTGAACGGCCCCTCCCATAGGGATTAAAAGAAGAGCAAAAGGGGAGGGGGCTTTTGCAGAAAACAATTTGTTCGTTGCAGCAGTGTGAACATCTGTCTGGGCATCTCAGACTCTGTGCCAAGCCCTTCCTTGTCAGCGCTGCATTTGAAAATATTTATTTGGCAGCTCTCCAAGCTAGATAAGGTCTGTGTTCCTAATTACACTCTTGAAACACTGTTTGCCAGGCATTTGGCTGAATGTGCATGCAAGAAATTCACCTTCGTTTAATAAAAGGGGGTTTGCTGGGACACAGAGTCTGCTTAGTGCTTTTGGGGGAAACCTAAGTCAGAACATATATGGTACCTGGAGCTACTCCTTAGTCACAGCAGTTTTTCAGCATTTTAATCATTCAACAATCTAATCTCACACAGAAACAAGACCATTTTTAGCAACAATGCCCATCTTTACAAAACATTCTCATTCTCAAAATCTGGTTATGCTTGTTTAAATGGGTCCATTACTGAGGTGGATGTATTCATTCTCTACTTGGGATTTGTATATATATTAGTTTTAATTAATCTCTATTTTGAATATTGATTTTTTATTTTTTTTAAACTAAATTTAATTATTGATTATTGTATGTTACTCCGAGTCATTTTCGTGACATGGATAACTATATAAATTTGATTAATAAATAAACTAGCTATGTCCCAGCATTAAAATACTCAAATTCATTCTCGCATAGAGAAATCAACATTTTCTTTGCCATGTGGCTTAAATAAACTATAGTTCAAGTGATAATAACACACAGGGAAAGTGCGGGATAGGAAAATATTTTTCATTTACCCTTCAGTAGGAGGTAAAGTTATGTTTGAAGAAATAAAGCCACACTGTAGAAAGTAGAACACATTTTTTATTTAAATGAAATCAAAGCCAATCATAAACATGCAATAAATAGCACTTCAAAGCCAGATACCATTTCTAAAAAACAGTAATGTGACATCAGTGCATGTATAGGAGACAGGGACTTGCACTGTGTTGCAGATCCTATCTATCTTCATGAATTTTACCTCCTCCCCAAATTACGTGTCCCATGACAACAGTAAGAAGTTTCCTTACTGGAAAATGTTAAGACCTAGACAGGCTGGTATGAGAATAAAACACTTTTATTTTCAATATTCATTTGGAAGGAGAGCAATTAGAATTCCATAAAATCAATAACTGCATAACACTCAAACTAAAATAGATATTTAAATATTAGACATTTAGTGAACTTTTCTTTACTCACCAATGCTTGTTTTGTCCGTTTTTAAGCTTCAAGTCTGGATTCAAAACTCAGACAAGCCTATAATAGTAAATGAATGTTATCCATATTTTTTCAAAGTCATTATACCATATTCATTATTGAGAGACAAACTACACAAGGAGACAATTACCAAATTTTTCTTGTAACAAATATACAGTATGTCATGCTAATACCCATACCTAAATTTTTAATGATTCAATTTACTTCCAAGTTTTCTGATATGTTCCTTAAGTTTTAAAGAGAAATGCTACCGTTATTTATTTACCTTCTGGGATTTTTTGTTGTTATTCTGTCTCTTACCATTAAAATAAACCTACCATTAAAATTACAGACTGAACATTGCCCTGTCAGGGGGCAAATGTTCAAAATCAGCAGGGGATCAAGTACTCCCCTCCTCATTGTACAGAGAATAAAGCTATCACTGATTTAACTACTGTTCTGACTTACAGAAGCTGGGTAAAATCACATAAAATACCCATTCAATTAGGTGCCCCCCCAAGGGCTGTGTGCTCTCTCCATTACAGGTAGTCCTCAACTTACGACAATTGAACCCAAAAATTTTGTTAAGTGAGACATTTAAGTGAGTTTTGCCCCATTCTACAACCTTTCTTGCCACAATTGTTAAGAGAATCACAGCAGTTGATAAGTGAATAACCCAGTTGTTAAGTGAATTTGGCTTTCCCATTGATTTTGCTTATGAGAAGGTTGCAAATATGATCACATGATCTTGGGAAACAGAAACCACTGTAGATATGAACCAGCTGCCAAGCATCTAAATTTTGATCACATGATTATGGGGATGCTGCAAAAGTTGTAACTGTGAAAAACAGTCATAAGTCATTTTTTTCAGTGCCGTTGTAATTCTGAACACTAAACAAACTGTTATTAAGTTGAGGACTACCTGCACTCTTTTCTCTCTATATTAATATCTGCATCTCAAAGAATCGCTTGGTTAAAATACCGAAGATTTTAAATGATAAAATAGTCATTGGTCTCATTCAAGATGGTGATGAGTCTGCATATAGACAGGAGGTTGAACTGGCCCTTTGATGCAGCCAGAACTATCTGGAACTGAACATTCTCCTCGATGCTGCTGCGAGAGCCCAGGATGGATTAGACTCCTCTTGATGATATCATTAAGCTGAGTCTGTCCAGTATAAAAGGATAGCCTGTGGGAGTTACCCCAGCTTTGACTCAGTTTCCTCCATCTGTAAGCTAGTGTCTCTCAAAGTAGCTTGTTAATCGCATTTACTCCTTATTTTAACAACAGTAGGAAGCCGATTGAGCTTCAGGCACTGCTCCCAGGGCTCCAGTGCAGAGGTGCCTTCAGGAGAGCGGGGCTCCGCTCTTCTGCAACACTAAGGATTCAACATTGCCAGCAAGGGAGAGGCAAAAACATTGTCGGGAGGGCTGTAAGTAGCAAAGTGTCATCCAACACCCCCCCCCCATGGCTTCTCCCTGACGGATTCAGCCAGCCGCGATCATAAAGATCGGGTTGGAGATAAAGCGCCAGCCAGCTGATCGCCTGATTCAGGCTGACGCTTTTTTTGCTCGGGGCTCGTGGCAGCCTAAAGAGAGGCTCCATCAATGACTGAGGGCAGCAATCTTTCAGTTACTCAGGGCCTACAGAAGCCTAAGGAGAAGCTTTATATTAACCAGAAACCACAGCAGGTGCGAGCAGCCATCTTGGGACAGCAATTCCCTATCGCATGTGGTGAGTGGCCATTTTAGGTGGCCTTAAGATCTGTCAGCCCTAGAGCAGCCATCCTTCATATTTCAGAAGCAAGGCCCCTCTAATAGGCAGGGTTGCTTCTAGCACCTCTTGTGCTTGACCTATTTTTCACCATGGATCTAGACAGGGCCCAGGCCGAACTTTCTGGCCCAGAAGCCAAGAGCCTCCAACCAGCCAGAAGAAAGAGTCGCAGACAGCGCACTCAATCCATCCAAAGGGAAGTGGCAGTTAAAATTAGAGCAAAGGCACTGGCCCCAAAAAAGACGTCCCAGGCCGAACTCAAGGCTGAAAAATGTAGAGATGCTGTCTTAGAGAGACAGTTCAACAAAACTATAGAACAGATGAGGGGGCAACTTAAACAGACCTCTCAGCCAGGTGATCCCCAGGGCAGCCATGGAGGCCTTCCAGGGGATATCAAAAATCCCAGATTCCCTTGGCCACCTACAATCTTGATCCCCAGAGAGGCTTGAGGAAGAGTCAGGGCCTCAAGATCTAAGCAGGTCAGGGCCTAATTTTCAACAAGCCACTTTTCAACAGGCCACCCCCCTCTTCTCTCCATTACCCAGGGTACCTCATGGCCTAGACCTGAGGCTACCTTCACCCCCTCCGCTGCGGGCCTTCACCCTCTGACCCTTCCTTGACCACCAAGCCCAGTGAGATTCAGGACATGGTCTCCACTGCCATCAGATAGGGCTTGGCAGAAGGATTTCAACAAATCCTGAGGTCTTTAGAAAGGGCTCACTCCTTATTCCCAGTCTACTCCCTGATATCTTTTCCTCAACAAGCAGGCTTTCTTCCTCAGGAACAAAAAGCCTATTCCACCCACTCTGAGTGGGACGACTACGGGTGAGGCGACTGCGCAATTCCATATGAACACAGTCACTTATCAGGGTCAGATCTGGAAGAAGGGAACATCTGGGACCTGAATCTTTTGGAGAAGGAAGATCTGCACCCAGTTCAACCACCCTCGGCCACTGTCTTTAAACCAGCATTATTTAAGGTTCTCCTTAACAAGGCTCTGGTTACAGCTCAGCTGTCCCCTGAGGAGATGGCACCTGAACCTCAAGGAGAACCTTCTAGGCATGGAGATTCCCTCTTCTCCAAACCCATAGTTTCTACAGAGGTTCTTCCCTCGCCTAGTCAAGGAACAGTGTGCCTCCCCTGCAGCTGGCCCTCATCCCTCGACAGGCATTTTTACAATGTGGGTCCTTCCCTGGCTAATGCTCTGGCTGTCCCCTCTGTGGACACTCCTGTCATCGCCTCCTTCTCCTCTGGCACCCCCACCGAGCCAGAGGACATTCTCAAGGCTGGCAATAAGCGCTCCAGACAGACCCTTAAACACAACCATCAAGCAGCTGCGTGGGCTGTCCAGGCTTCAACTGCTGCATCATTTTTCACCAGGTCCTCAATCCGTTTGATGCGCCAGCTACAAGATCGCATACCACCATCTGATTTCAGGTCAGACCAGGACCTAAACAAGGTTATAGCGGCAGCGGAATTTACAGCAGACATCACCCTTAACTCCGCCAAATTTGCTTCCAGGGCCATGGCCTCCTCGGTGGCAGCGAAAAGGCTCCTATGATTCCGGAATTGGCAGGCAGAATCTCACCAGAAATGGAAACTGGCTTCTGCTCCCTATACAGGTGAAAAGCTGTTTGGCGATGCATAGGAGATACCTCATTGAAACCAGGGACAAAAGGAAGGTGCTTTCCTCCACAGGAAAGAAGGCAGACTACCGCGGCACCTTACCGTCCATCTCCTTTCCTAGCCGAGACTAACCTGTGTTTTTCCAGGCCAGAGGTCCTATCCCCAGTGCCAGTAGCAGCGGCCCGGTGCATCTGGCAGACAACATTCTGCTGGTAAATGGCCCTTTCGTGGGGGAGGGGGTTGTTCCTTCCATCGCTCTAAATAACCCCTCATTCTCCTCACCCATAGGGGATCACTTGGCCTTCTTTGCCTCTAGATGGGAGGAGTCAACGACAGACGCCTGGGTACTCAACACAATCAGGTATGGTTTAAAACTGGAATTTCTCTCACCACCCTCTGAAAATTTTGTGTTCTGTCCAGTCTCACGGGACAGTTCAAAGAGGGCTCTTATGAATTCGGCCATACAACACCTAGTGAACATAAGGGCTATTCAACCAGTCCCCAAACATCAATGGGGACATGGTTTTGGATATGGAATAGATCTTGATAAATGGCAAATATTATGGTCTAGAAATTATAAATTAACTATGTCAACGGCCTAAAAAGAGAATTTGTATAAGATGTTTTACAGGTGGCATCTATCCCCAATGAGAATTGCTAAGTTGTTTGAAGATAAGTCGGCGAAGTATTGGAAATGCCAGAAGTTACCAGGATCATATTACCACGTGGTGGACAGGCACAGAGACTAAAAAGTATTGGGCTAAAATACACATGTGGCTGGAGAAGATGATAAAACAACTTATAGACTTAAAACCAGAGACATTTTTATTGGGAATTTTGCCTGAGGGTTACAACAAAGAAATAACGTATTTGATTATTAATATTTTAACAGCAGCTAGGATTGTACTTGCACAAAATTGGAGAAATGAAAACATTCCGACAGAAGAGGAAATAATTAAGAAAATAATGGAATATGCAGAAATGAGATTAACAATGGCGATTAGAGAACAAGAAGAAAAAGACTATTATAAAATTTGAAATTTATTTTATGAATGATTGGATAGGAGAGTAAAGAATTGAATTATATAAGTATAGTATAACATATTGTTACTGATAAATAGATGAGTTAGAGTAAGAAAATGAACTTGAAATATATTATTGAAAGAATGATTTAAAAGTTAAGCATAATAGAATAAGTGACATGTGATATAAAATATTGATAAGAACAATTATAAATATATATATAAGTTAAATATATAGGATATTATTTTGTGCACAAAGAAATATGTACTCAACTGACACACTGTGGAACAGAAAAGTTTTATGTTTGTTTTTGTGATAAAAATAAAAAAACTTTTATTTTAAAAAAATGGGGGCATGGTTTTTATTCTTGTCTTTTCGTGGTCCCTAAGACTTCAGGAGGGTGGCGTGCCATTCTTGATCTAAAATTTTTAAATGAGTTTACCCCAGACATTTTAAGATGCAGACCCTGCATTCTATTCTAGAGAGTGTTCGGGAGGGCGACCTCCTCTCCTCCACTGACCTCACGGAGGCTTAGCTCCATATCCCCATCTAGCCTCATCACTACCAGTTTCTCAGTTTCTGTTACCAGAACTCCCACTTTCAATATTGGGACCTTCCCTTCAGGCTCTTGTTGGCACCAAGAGTCTTCATAAAGGTCCTAGCAGCATTGGTGGCTTCACTCCAGTCGGTTCCAGTGAGAATCCAATGCTACCTGGACAACATCTTGATACAGTCGTCGTCCATCCAATCCGCCCATCGAGACCTACAAGGTACACAGTGCTGTCTCCAGAACCACGGCTTTTCCATCAACACCAAGAAAAGCCATCTATCTCCCACAACCAGATTACTCCACTTGGGAGCGGTCATCGACACAACCCTGTGCAAAGTCTTTCTATCTCCAGAACGGGGGAGAAGCCTTATCGACATCATCCGTCAGGCTCAACATCAACACACGGTTCCCGTCCCAGCTGTCCACACTACTGGGGAAGATGATATCGTACATCGGGATCGTCCTGTGAGCACAGTTTCATTCCTGATCTTTTCAATGGTTCCTGCTCCCTTTTCAAAGGGGAAGGAACCAGCCACAAATCGATCAGAGTACAGCTTTCTCCTCAGATCCGGCTTTCCTACAAGTGGTGGCTTTCCCTGGCTCTCTGGAGGGGTCATCCGTTCAAGGAACCAGAAAGACTTCTACTCACCACGGATGCCAGCCTTCTGGGTTGGGGGCCCCACATGGATGGCCAAATAGTGCAGGGGATTTGGTCCCTGGCAGACAGAGCCCGCCCTATAAACTGGCTGGAGCTCAGAGCCATATTCCTGGCTCTGAAGCACTTCAGGGCCACGGTAACTGGAACCCATGTATTAGTGTTGACGGACAATATGGCCGCAAAGGTGCACATCAACAGGCAAGGGGGGATGAGGTCCAGGGCCCTGATGACGGAGGCCGAACGTTTGGGTCTATGGGCAGAGAGTCATTTGTTGTCATCACATCTCCGGGGTGAACAACTCCCAAGCCGACTGGCTCAACTGCAGCTCGGTCAATCACTCAGAATGGCGCCTTCACCTGTTCCTTTTCAGAGACCTCTCCCTCAGATTCGGGACTCTGGAGGTGGATCTCTTCTACACTCCCCAAAATGCTCAAGTGAACAGGTTTTTCACCAAATTTCCTTGCCAGGGAGCGGAGGGGACCAATGCCCTTCGGAGCAGATGGCCCAGCGGTCTCCTCTGCACCTTTCCCCCCCTCCCATCATTCCGGCAGTCATTTGGAAAATGTTGGAGGAACAGGCAGAGCTAAATCTACTGGCCCCCTATTGGCCAAGGAGACCCTGGTTTGCAGACCTGGTGAACCTGTCTGGAGGTTCCCTGGAGGATCCCTGCCAACAGGATTTCCCTTCATCAAGGAGCCTTGCTCCATCTGGATCCCCAGTGGTTCAAGGTGACCGTGTGGCACTTGAGAGGCAACAGCTGACAGGCTAATCTCCTTGACAGGGTTATCTTCACGATCCAGGCGTCTCATAGACTTTCTATGACACGCATCTATAATGCCTCCTGGAAGGTTAAAATATATATATTTTGTTTAGCCAAATTAGTTAACAAACATGGATGTTTGTTTAAGCAAATAACATATGCTGTAATGTTATTGTTTCAGTTGAATAAATCTATTTAAATTGTTATTATTAAGGTAATGACTATTTTTCTCCTTCCTAAGTACAACAGAAAAGTTGTCCAAATATGAATGATTAACCTATTAAACTGGGGATAAAAAAACTAATATGAAAAGTTGTTATTCTAAAAATCTTCATCTACTTGCATATTAAAGTTATACCAGCAAGAATTAGTCTTTATGTAGAAAACTATGATTTAAATCAAGCCTTACTGACTAGTGATTTCGTGAATTAAATCAGTTTGATTTAAATCAAATCTACCCTGACAGGTACCCTTCATGGGACCTTCCAAGGGTGCCCCAGGCTCTGACAGAACCACCATTCGAGCCCCCCAGGTCAGTATCTCTGCATTTCTTGACCCTGAAGGTGGTTTTTCTGGTAGCCATCACATCGACTAGAAGGATATTAGAGTTCACTGTGCTCTCGGTCAGACAGGATCTATGCACTTTTCATGATAATAGAATTGTGCTACACTTAGATCCCACCTTTATCCCAAAGGTCAATAGCTGGTTCCACAGGTCCCAGGACATTGTGTTGCCAGATTTCTGTCCCTTTCCGCACCACAACTTAGAACGCAAGTGGCACACTTTAGACATTAGGAGAGCGCTTAAAATTTACCTCAAACGCACTTCCACCTTTCGGAAAACTGAGGGTATGTTTGTATCCTTTTCCCCATTGCATTTGGGGAACAAAGCCTCTCCTCCCACCTTAAGCAGGTGGATCAGGGCATGCATTGCACAGGCTTACAAGGAGGAGCTCTTCCGGTACCCCAAGGCCTAACAACGCAGTCTATCAGAAGCGCTGCGATTTTGGCTGCTTGGGCCACTCAGGCATCCCTGCAGATTTGCAGAGCGGCCACATGGGCATCCCCGTCACCCTTTATCAGACATTACCATCTGGATTCCTTTGCCTCTGTGAGTGCGGCCTGACGGGTGATTCAGCGTGTGATTCCACAGTCGGAGTGATCAGCCAGACGAGGATACTCCCGTGGATATGCAGGCTTTGGTATGTCCCATCCTGGCTCTCGCAGCAGCATCGAGGAGAATGGACGTTGGTATAATTACCTGAGAACGCCCTTTCTATTTACGCTGCTAGAGAGCCCAGCCCCTCCCTTGCTTCGTCCGGATTCTGGTAAGAAAGATTAACGTTCTAGATTCTGTTTGGCTTTCAGAGACACTCACTAAAGACTGTCAAGCATCTTCACCAAAGCTGGGGTCACTCCCACAGGCTGTCCTTTTATACTAGATAGACTCACTTAATGACATCATCAAGAGTCTAACCCATCCTGGGCTCTGTAACAGTATAGATAGAAAGAGCGTTCTCAGATAATTATACCAACGCCCATTCTTAGAACTGTAGAGATGAAACTAGATTAAAAGTCCTCATATTGCACTACCTCTTACAATATTAGACAACACAGTATCAACATTAAAGACCTTCAAGTTTCTATAATCTCCCAGGATTTGAAATGGATACATAACATTAGAACTATCTTTAAAAAGGCACAACAAAGAATGTTCTTCATGCATCAGCTCAGAAAGTTCAGACTGCCTCAGGTGCTGCTGATATAGTTCTACTGAGAAATTACTGAATAGCAATAGCAATAGCACGTAAGATTTATATACCACTTTACAGCTCTCTCTAAGCAGTGTACAGTCAGCATATTGCCCCCAACAATTTGGGTCCTCATTTTACCTACCTCGAAAGGATGGAAGGCTGAGTCAACCTTGAGCCTGGTGAGATTTGAACTGTCAAATTGAAGGCAGCCTGCAGTCAGAAGAAGTAGCCTGCAGTACTGCACTTTAACCACAGTGCCACCGTGGCTCAATTGTCATTTGTACTTCTATAACTGTCTGGTTTGGTACAGCAACCAAACAGGAGAGGTTCAGACTTCAACAGATAAGTTAGGACTGCAGAAAAAACAATTGCAACCAGCCTGCTTTCCACTGAGGATGTATATATTGCATAGGTCAGAAAGAGGACTGAGAAAATATCTAAAGATCCCTCACATCCTGGACATAAACTGTTTCAATTCCTCTCCTCAGGACACCACTATAGACTAGAGCATTGCATCATCTAGTTGCCAAAATAACTAGACACAAAGACAATTTTTCCTTCGTGCCATCACTTTGCTGAACACCTGATTACCAGAGTAGTCCTATGTCTAAGCATATTTACCCATGTAATATGACTGTATTATCTTTCTCATCTTTTATATTACCTTTTCCTATTGATCCCCCGTATATTACCTTGTTTGTATGCTAACTTGTTTGTATCTACATGTTGCTTGTATGCTTGTATGTATATGCACTGGTTATATTACCTTGTTGTTTATATGTACATTAAAAACTTATTCACCAGAGACAAATTCCTGGTGTCCAATCAAATTTGGCCAATAAAATATTCTATTGTATTCTGTAAGGTAACCTGGATTAAAAGGAACTCTCCCTGATAACAGGGAATGGCCTTATAGAGTAAGTGCATACTGTACATGTTTTCTCAGCCACATTTCCACAGGCATTTTGTCAACAGATTGGGATATAAATTTTGCTGATGGGTCATTTTTTGCTATATAGTTTTAATCAGTAGTTATTAATTCAATTAATATTAATTTATTTTTCCAGCCTTGGTCTGGAATAGTTTATGGCCAGTATATATGCAGATGTATCTGTACAGAAATATGTAAATAATTCATATGCACACATTCTGTGTGTCTGTGCATGCACATGTATGTGTGCACAAGTCTAATAAGTAAGAAAGCTGGTCAGCATACAGAATTTTTGCATGTCTTATCATATTTTGTGGGGATCATTTCAATTAACTATTCTATTCATGTTAATAAATCCATTTCATATATTCCAAGGGACTACCAGTCTCATATCCTCTAGAGATATTTACAAGTTGATTTATAATTAGACTTCCAACATTTCTTCCTCACATTTACATCTACTACTATAAAGTATAAAATCTAAGCAGCTCTAATATCTTTGCACCAGAATGAAAATTTTCTGATAGCATCTCATAATTCAGAATAATATGTACAACAATATGACATTGAAACTACGCAACAGACTGAAATTATAAATCATCTTCCGCAAATAGGAATCTCTGTGTGTGTCATATTACAGTTTACGGCATACACAACAATCATGACCATGATGATCATACTGGGTGAGGAGACTTGCAATTGTATCTAACACATCTGAAAGGTGTCTGTTTAGGGAAACTTCTACAGACAAAACAGGAACACAGTGTTATATGTGTATCACGTCATTATGTCATATGTATATCATGTTGTTATGTTGTTATTATAGAGTTCCTTCTTGAATACCTGGGAGATTTACAAAGAGGCATTGTTATGGTCCTATTTCTTAAGGTGACATCAGATCACATCACCAGGAGACATTTCCTTCTTGAAACAGAATTCATTACTAAGAAAGATTATCAGATTTAAGGTTGGAAATTATTAGTGTGTTATTTTTAACATATCCAGGTAACAAAGTGGCTCCCCAAAATGCATGTTGCTATCAGGAATGAGCTATATGGAAGGTAATAAATTGATTTTTGCTGAGGGCAAGATCTAAACGTCAACTGTGGAATGAATTGAAGTTGCAATTTTAAATCTAATTATTGTAATGTAAGGGATTATTGACTGCTTAGAATATAAATAGAAGCAGTATATAAATCCAATCAAGGTGAACCGTTACCTGCTAGGAGTTTTGGGATTGAAATCTCATTTAAACCTAAGCAAGCATATGAACAAACCAACTGGTTGTGCCTGAGCAGATACACAGTAGTTGGGACTATCTTCTCCCAATTTATCCTAGCTGTAGCTTTGCATTCTCTTTGGGAGCTGAATAAAAGCTGCTTCCTGCATATTGCTCGTTCTACTGAGTTCCTCCTGCCTCCAAAATAATCAAACAGCAGGAACAGGAAAACAGAAAAGCCCACGCATGCACCTCTGTAAGGTATAGTATCTATTAGTATAAATTTAATCCAGTTGCTTTGCAATTGCCATGGCCTCATCTCACAGCAATTCAAGATCAAGACTTCTCCGTAGCCGAAGCAGGTCACTGGGATGTGTTCCCAACTGATATGGTAAGACTAACTTTTGCTGACTTTTAAATATGTGTGTGTGTGTGTATTTTAATTAATCTAATTTTAATTATTTTATGCTCTTTAACGTTTTGAACAGAACTGATAATCAAATACATACATATTGAAATGGATAGAAATTTATATTATTTATTTAAATCTTGCTTTTCTTGTGTGTCTAATCACACTTGGCCAATAAAGAATTCATTCACTCATTTTACAAATAACACAGCATGCCTTCCTCCTATTTTTCACAACTATCCTAAGAGGTAAGTTGGGCTGTGTGAGTGAATTGGCTCAAGGTCACTTGGCTGGCTATCATGTCTAAGGCAAGACTAGAACTCATGGTCTCCTGGTTTCTAGCCTGGTGCCTTAACCACTATTCAAAGCTGGCTCACGTTAGCTTTATTTTTGCCACTGTCATTTAACAATAATTTGAAAACAATGATAAACGTATTAAGGTTCCAAGTAGTTTTTGAACAATGTTAGGAACAATAAAAGAAGATTCATCTCTTATTTTTCACAACAAATTACTTTTCCATCCAACTTCTTGTAGAGAACTTGTAGATTGCAGAGCTTCTTGCAGATTAAGTCCCTGCATTTAACACATCATCATAAATATTCTAAAAATATTTTATATAATTATATTTTTTGAAATAATAAAATAGAATTAGAATATTTCCATATTTCTATCAGAAATAAAATTACAAGCATTACTACCAGTTTAGTAATTACGCTGCACGGTCATTTCCATTTTTCATCAAACGTTGACCAGGCTATATTTCTTACTGCACTCTCCCTTTAAACCTGAAGGTGGCAATGATAAATTTCTGCTCCTTTCCATTTTCCTATACTGTATCATATTTTGAAAATGAATTTTGTCTAATAAAGTTCCATCTATATTCATAATTGGACTACAAAAGGGCTGGATCAATTCTAAAATATGAATACCATTGGGTTTTTTTGCAATTATATCGTATCAATTATTCAGTAAGTATACAGTATGTACACAGAATGTATGTATCTCATACTGTATAATTGAAAAAAAAACCCAATATATTCCTATTTAAAACTGATTCAGCGGTTTTGACGTCTTGACATACTTCATTTTGCTTCACCTTAATTATTCTACAATTTCAAATATTGGTAAGATACAGTAATCTCACTTCAAATGCATTTCATTTTTTAAAAAAATATTTCATTACAATTCATTGTAAAATAAAAATACAAAAAGAAATAAACACTAAAAAACAAACAGAAAGAAAAATTTCAGTTTTTGCTCAAAATTGAAAACAATGGAACTTTGTTTTTAGGTTTTGGTGATTAGAATCATTATGTGGTTAGAGAAATAGCCTGAAACTTTTAGAAATGTAAGGCAAAAAGTTGAGGTTTTTTCTTTGCATTCTATTCATTGAAAACAATTGGAAACCACTGTTTTTCTGGTTTTCTCTTTGTACCCTCCCCAATACGTTTCAAATGAAAAACTTACCAAATCCTTGCACATGTAGACTTTCCTGTTTCACCAGAAAATGTCCTATCGGGAACAACTAGCCTTGCCAAGTTTTCTTACAAAATCTTCATTTCAGCCACATCTTACTATATAGAATGAATTTCATAGTTATTATTTGCAATACCTTGCTGAACTTTTCCATCTCACTATACTTGGGCCTATTCCGATTTTCACAAGTACTCTGCTAACCTCTTTTTTGTGTCTAATCCAGATTTTCATCCTTCTTTAGACTTCATTCTTTACTGCAGTATCTTGATGATATTGGCCTTAATGTAAAACTGAAGTTCTTGACCACTAAAACATGTTTGGTAAGCTAAAGTCTCATCCAGTCTCTCCAATTTTGTTATAATATTATCGTAGTACCATTTACTCTGAAGAGCTAATAATACTGCAGGTCCAGCATAATCACAAAGATTCTGTATACTCATTTAAATTAGTCTACTGTATATTATACCAATTACTACCAATCTGAGCCATGGGAAATCAGTACAGGGAAGGATACTGATCATTGAAGTCTGCAGGGAGGTTGTGGGGCAAACATTACTAAAAGACATGTGACTTTTCCATTCTGATTTTTTTTTCTTTTGAAAGGATTGGAGGTGATAAACTTGATGCATTAAGCTTCACAGAGTTTATGCAACTATTTTGCACTTTTTTTACCATCAAAAAGTTTTTAAAAACACAGATTTCAATCGCATGATTTAAAGGAGTTCTGGGAATCATAAAACAAGAATCTGGGTAACATATGTAACCCACAACTTCCTAATTCTATTCTAATTCTTACCTACTGTTGTTCTTCCAGAGACAAATTAAATTACTGTGTTAGATCAACTATATGCAGTTTACATTAACAAAACAAGTTTTTCTGTCAATCTGTATCAGATGAAACAAGTCATTTTTAACAAGCAGTGTGCAAAAACTTTGTTCTAAATCACTTCATGTGTGAAACTTTGTAAGAATTTCTCATTTTAAGTACAAAACATTTTCAAAGTGATCCAAATTATGCAATTTACATTCTAGACAAGAGTTTTTACATTTGGAAAGGAATTTCATAAAGTTTCACACTGAAGATAGTTCAAACAAATCCCTAGTTTTAATATATGTAGAAAATTCCAATCATACCAATCCCAACTTCATGCACAATTTTGTGTGCTATTGAAGTCAATATGGAATTCAATGTGCTTAATATCCAAGATAGCATAAACAATACTAGCCAAGTGAAATTATTCAAGCATCAGAGTTTCCATTTCTACAAAACTAATGTTTGTGTTTCATAGTTATAAACCATGAAACCAAAGCAGGTATCAAAAACTGGATTTTTATCCAGCAAACATATACCACTGGTGCCTGTACCAATATTGAGCTAAATCTGAGATATGCGGCTCATTGAAAGTCATAAATTACTGCAGTACTAGATATATAGGAGAGTGTATCATTCTTAGAAAACTATGAAGGCGTGGATATGTAATTTTTCTCTTTTGGAGGAAAAATAAAAAGAAACATATACATAATAAGCATTACAGAATTTAACACACCAATTTTAATGATATCCCACTGACAAATCTTGCCAAAGATGAAAAAAGGAAAATACTTCAGATCTGCCATACATACACAGTTAAAATGAATTCAACAGCTGCTGTTGTCATCTCCAAGTTGATATATCTTGAATACATGTCTTTTGAGAACTAAAGAAACAAAAATGTATTTCTATCTATCAAGGGAGATTCCCAGTCAACCAGGTCATAGTTGTTCCAAAGATGCTTTTTCAAAAGGCTACTGGACTTTCTTTATTTTTCCTCGAAGACATTTCACATCTCATCCAAGATTCTTCAGTTCTAGCTGAATGGTGAAGAATGGAACAGTTTATATTCCTTGCAGTCATCTGCTTGTTAGCACTCTTTCTGAGAGTTGGCTCAGGCCACTTGGAGATTTACCTGTGCCCTCAGGGTCACCTGGATAGTGCAAATGTATGTGGAATCTTCTTGGGACTGCTGAAAGTACTGTGTTGTAGACAGGAGATAGGTGGTATTGTATTCTTCCCCTGTTGAGAAAGAGCTATTCAATCGTAAAGTAGATGGCCTCTTTGATCCTTCTTTCAAACCAGTGGTCCTGTCTGTCCAAAGAGTGGATTTTGATGTACACATTCTGGACAGAGTGGACCGCTGGTTTGAAAGAGGGGTCAAAGAATATAAATCAACAAATATAAATCTGTCCATTCTCTGCCTTTCAGTCAGAATTGAAGAACCTTCTTGGATGAGAAGCAAAATATCTTCAAGGAAAAACAAAGGAAGTCCAGTTGCCTTTTGAAAAAGCACCTTTGGGATATCTTTATCTACTAAAACTGAACCAGGCAACCTAACATCTTCCCTTAACCATTATACCGCTCTCGTTTAAAAATAAGCAATAATAATTCAGGAAAAAAGCTAGGAACAACAGCAGATATCTTTATCTGTGCTGACATGCCTCTTTAAGCAGAATGCAACTCTCATACTAGCCTTTTTTTAAAATGCTATCATATTCAAAAGCTAAAAGAAGATATTTGTAAGTCATTTTGTGGTTTAAAGTGCAGTTTTATTGTTAAAAAAGACAGTTAATTTCAGAAAGCTGTTACAAGTCATTGCTACCGTTGATTACTCCAGTGGTTTATAGCAGGCGAGTCTTATGATTCCCAAATAGGAAAACCATTGGCATCTGGATACCAAGCTTGGATTCCACTTCCTTAGCTTTTATTTCTTCTATAGAAGAATATTAAATTTGGCACTTCTTACCAAGAAATCCTAAGCATTTAAAAGAGTTTGCAATTGGATCTTGAAAAATGTGTGCACTTTTTCATTAAACAACTGAACACCGCAAAATAAAATATTTAAAACTTAAAACTAGTGGTGTGCTCTACTGTTTATTCTTTAATATATTTGTAAATCTTTAGCAACATTTAGCTATAATTAAACAAATTCCATAGGTGCATACACCATTGTTATTTTCTCTTTACATAACGGTCGTAGAACAATGTGAAAAATAGGTTATGATTTGTATACAGACAACTTCAAATGCTGTTATTTTTCCCCATAAATCTGAATGTGCGTGAA
The DNA here is from genome assembly GCA_023653725.1 of Bungarus multicinctus. Taxonomy (NCBI): domain Eukaryota; kingdom Metazoa; phylum Chordata; class Lepidosauria; order Squamata; family Elapidae; genus Bungarus; species Bungarus multicinctus. The sequence goes on along the minus strand of CM042842.1, from coordinate 50,773,930 downwards.
TGCACATTTGGTAGACATACGCTGGCTATCAGCTTACCACAAGTTGCAGACAACAACTTGCCTGTAACAATCAATTGAACTCTCATTCTTCCTTCTAGCCTTGAAGAACTATTGGTACTTCCAGGGCCAGAAATCTGAATTATGTATAAATACTGTATAAATGGTCTTTCACACTTTAGGGAGAAGCAAAGTTCTGAATTCAAATTTCAGAACATATCCTTTTTTTCATGTGTGTTTTGAGTCAACCTTGATTCCTGGCAACTATCAGGACAAGTCGCTGCAGTTTTCTTGGCAAATTTCAGAAATGGTTTGCCATTGTCTTCTTCCTAGAGCTGAAAGGTGATGAGCCCAATTAGTTTGGTGCCCAAGGTAGACTAGAACTCAGTCTCCCAGTTTATAACCAGATGACTTAACTATTACAGCACACTGGCTTTCTATCCCTGTTTTTAAGCAAAGCTACGTTCTGAAGACTTGTACAGGTGTTCATTTTCATTTTTTTCCAGGAAGTGAGATACAAGATAAAGTTATTAGTAAAGGCATAGAAACACAGAATGTAACAACCATTCAGACACTTCCTTTTTTCTGTGTTAGGAAACATTATTGGTATCTGGTTCATAGGTCTTCCTCTCTGTTAGGTAAAGAGGTCTCTCTGGAGATTATATGAAACTGCATTGTTTTATATTCTACATTTATGCCTTTGGTGTTTGAGCCTTAATTCAAACATGTACCTTTTCACATCCAATTTGGTCCCACTTAGACAGATAACATTAATCAGCAGATAGAAAGAAAATGATATTTGCAAAGTGCAAGATATTCTCAAAAGAGGTATCTGATGATCAAGATCAGATCTAATAATCTGAAGGTCTGCACTAAATAATTAACTTAGGACTTAGTTGTTTTAAAGAAACTTTGTATGAATGCAAAATTTATGTTCAGGTTTTGATTCAGATTTCTTAAATGTATTTTTTTTCCTTTTCATTTGGCCTATGTTTTAAAAAAGAACTTTAAAACACACAGGACCACTCACACAATGTGTGTCAGAAACTCTTCAAAGCAGCCACACCTTTTCCCAGGATCATTTCTGTCCTCTACAATTACACAAGGCAAAGATGTAGTTGATTTAAGGAATTGCCAGCAATTGCTGAATATATACCCACTCATGCTCCACAGAACCTTTTATTTACTTCAACACTGCTGAAGTGATTCACACAGGATAATAAAACAGAGACTCATATGTCTATATTTCAAAATATATATATTAGGGATATAAATATATTAAAATCATAAAATATTTTAAATATGCTAAATCTAAAACAATTCTTCCTTTTACTACACAAACCTATTTCATTCTTCAAATTATAATATGGATTACTGCACTATTACACCCAGGAAGATATATACTTAACAATATCTGCTAATTAATGTTTGAACTACTTCAGTTACATTTCAGGGGCAACATCAACACTGCCATTGATAGAAGCTCCCTTCATCATTTGAAGCCAACAGTGGCATATTGTTCTTCTGTATTTCTCCCAGGAAACTTTTCAAGAAGCTGAGGGACTCTCTAAGACAAGACACAGAGTATATGCAAAGAAAATGCAAATGATGGGAAATCTGTTCGTGAATGTTGGACATCATATTTGTATAGCTGTTTCATGAAGGAGCTCAGGGCAAAATAAATGCTTGATCTCATTTTATCCCCACATAACTCTAAGGGAGTCAACTGAGAGAACGATTGTCTTGGAATATCCAGTAAACTATGCAACTGAGTGTGATAGGTCAAATTTCAGATTCCTATTATATTTTGGAGAGCTACATGAAAACAAATGTAACTGGAGACAACTCCAGCTATACAGTTTGGTTTAACTGTTTATAGTAATGACCCTGCAGTCCATCTATGTTTTATCTTAAGTGTCACATACTCTTCCCTTGCTGCTCATGAATACCTCCCATTTAATTCAGTTGACATCAAGACATAAAGACTGCTCAAATCACTTTTACTAGTTAAGTTCAAATGAATTTGTTAAATATATATATATATATATATTAATGTATATTCTGTACTACAATATTAGAAAAAAAATGTATGCTGCATCCGTATCTTACAGGAACTTAAAATTCCAGGCACCAAAAAGTGGTAAAAATAAACAGGAATGGAAACCACTTCATAGCCATTCTAAGGAAATCATTAAACACACTGAGCTTGCATAACAGCTACCTGGATAACATGTGCATATTCCTGGAAATGATATGAAATATTCTGATTAGAAGAAGTTTAATCTCTAGGAATACACATCTATGTCCAAAATACTTATACACGAGAATCCCAAAGGTGCTTTTTCAAGAGGCAACTGGACTTTCTGTTTTTTCTTTGAAGACATTTTGCTTCTTGACAAGAAGCTTCTTCAGCTGAGAGCTTCTTGGATGAGAAGTAAAACTTTTCAAAGAAGAACCAGAAAGTCCAGTTGCCTTTTGAAAAAGCACCTTTGGACAACCATGACCCGAATGACTGAGAATTTCCATAGTCATACATAAGAAGTTTATTAATTTCAATGTAACCTGGAAACTGTTAATGGAGAACAAATCTGTACATTGCTTGCTAAGGTTTCATCCCCTTAAAAATAAGATTCTTGATGTTTTAATTGTGATTTTTATTTATATTGTATGGATTTCTCAGCTAATCTAAATTTTGACTTTAATAAGTTTAATTAACAGTTTTGAAAGTGCTAAAATATTAAACTGCTGTGAAACTATCTTTATCTTGATTTCAATCCAAAGAGATATTTAAGAATTAATGTGTCTTTCCAAATGGAATAGTTTATCTTATACTACTAGGCAGATTTTTCCACATAATATGTATATTCTATGTATTTATTCTCTCTTAAAATATTTTACAAGAAAATCATGATAATATTCCAAAATCACCTATTTGCTAAATGGTATAATCCACAAGTGAGCCACCATTACATCTCTTTGCCCTAGGTTTGGTTGCTCCATTCTAGTTATTCTTATATTTGAAGTTAGCTATCCCAAAATGTTCTCAGCTCCATGAAACATCCAGAATAAACTTAAGTCCTAAATCCAAAACTCTTTAGAGACATTAATACTGCCAATTAGTCTAAAAATTGTTACAATTTCCTAAAAAATCAAATTGTTTTATTTTGGAGTATTTGCTCTGTTGAAAATATTTAGTTTTCATTATCAGGCAATATAGAAAACTATGGTCTGTTGAAATCTTACCTATGCTATAGCAGCTGAATTCTTCTGCCCAATATTTTCACATCTTGAATCATTCATCTATCAAGGAGAAATATGCAGTAAAGAATTCCAAACATTAGTGTACCCATCCAAATTTAAATATGTTTGTGTGAATGCCTATACTGTAAGTTACCTCACCAATGATACCCTAAAGAAAAAAATATGAAATATAAAGCAAAATACCAAAACTTAGAAGGGCATCAAGTATGTATGTGTATCTGCGTGTGTTTATTAGTACTCAGTAAATTGTCTTCTCTGACAATTTGAAAAGTACAGTTCTCCCCTGTATTACTTACTCCTACATCAGATTATGTGCACTATTTATTTTTCCATGCATTAAAATAAACGTATTTTACCCTGCTTTGGAAAGTGCAAAACAAGCCAAAATCACACACCTTGCCTGGGTCTTTAGCGGAGAACACTGGGTGCAATAGAAAGTTTAGAAACTAGGAGAGAAGGGAACAAGAGGAGACAAAGTACATTCCGTCCATACCTTATGTCCAATAAGTTAAGGTAATTTCAGGATCACCTGAACTCCTTAAAATTGGCTAGTGGCCACCATGGGCAGCAAGAATGGCCACTTGTGTACCTAGAAACGTACAGAGGGTGGAAAGGTCTGACACCAATAAGGAGAGTTTTCAAAAAGCATGGCTGTGAAATGTACGTTTCACATTCAGGTACGACGGCGCAGGTTTAATGCTAATAATTATGAAATAATATCAAACAGATCAGGCCATCTCCCGGGGAGGGGGAGGAACTGGAGGCCAAGGATGGCCAGGGACACCTTCCACACTACATTATCCTGCTTTACAGGAACGATATCCCCCCTCCCCGCCTCAAACCAGGCGCTGCCAGGGTGACCTCATTCCCTCCGCGGCCTTCTTCGGGTCGCCCAAGTCATTCCTGCTCCGGGGCTTCCCTCTCGCCTCCAGCCGAGGTTCCTTTTCGGGGGGCCAGCGGCGTCTCCTAACTCCGCGTTCACTGGCTACGCCGTTTCATGTGACCGCCGAACAAAACCCTCCTCAGCGCAGCAGCTCTTTGTGCCCGGCCCAGTCCCGACCCGCAACAGATTTGCGAAGGAAAGCAAACGGGGCCGGGGACTCTCTGTCGCCTTTCCACGCCCCGAAGTCTTCAAAAGACCGGCCTAGCTCCCAAGCCACCCCTCTGCCAAGCCGCCCTTTCTCCCGGGCTCTCGACTACTTACCTCCAACGGCCCAAGCCCGGCCTGGTCGAGCCCCTTTGCCGCACCAGCGGTAGCCGCCATGTTCTCTGATGCGACAGGATGGAGTCAAGACCCCCCCCCCCCTCCTCCTCCTCCTCTTCGCTCTGCCTCCTCCCTTTCGCGCGCGCATTCCATTCCAACCTCTTTTCCGTCCTGGCTACCCGCGCGAGGTCCCCTCTCTTCCGCCTCCCCCCACCCCACTCCCTGTTCCCCCCCCTTCCCCGATACCTCCCCCGCCCCCGTTGAAAATAATAATAATAATAATAATAACCATAACGGAAAACTCACGGGCTCGAACAGGGCGTGCGTCAGACGGAATGGGGGAGTTGCGTGGAGCGTCATGACATCACGCCACCTCGCCTTGGATTCCCCCCTCATCCAGCACATCCTCCGCCCTACTTTGCCCGGTAGGACGCATGTGCAGAGCCTTTCAGATCCCAGAAAAATGTTCCTTCCCTGGGCAGTTGGAGGGGAGCCTTCCCAGTTCACCTCGGCCGCAAAAAGAGGCGCTCGCCTTATTCCTTCCACTGCTGAGCTAGCGCTGAGCAGTTGGATCCATGTCTTGGTTCTTCTCTTCTGTGCTTGGATACTTAAGTTTAGGGTGATTGGCCTAACCGGTGACTCATCTGCTCCCATCTTCCATAAGCTTTTCCTTTAAATGGGTTTAGGAAGGTGGTATATTAATGGTGTTCAAGAGTGGTGGGTGGGTTTTTTTGTACACAAATATTAAGAATAAAAGAATAGAAAATCAGGCCCCCATCCACACCACAAATAAAATGATGTGGTTCCATATGCATTGTTCTCTTTAATTTCAATATGGACGTAGATATATTTTTGAGTTTTTGCTCTTAACAAAAAAAAATTCAACATATTAGGTGCCGAATGCAAGCAATGTGATGCCTGAGAATATCTGCCCGTGGACTAGTTTATTATTTATTTTTGGTGCCTTTGAATCAGTTTTGAGTCCTGGCAACTGCCTGCGGTTTTCTTGGAAAGAGCTGAAGAAGCTTCTTGGATGAGAAGCGAAATGTCTTCAAAGAAAAAACAGAAAATCCAGTTGCCTCTTGAAAAAGCATCTTTGGGACAGCCATGATCTGGATGACTGAGAATTTCCATAGATATTTTCTTGAAAAGGTTTTTCCAAAGTGGCTTGTCATTGTTTCCTTTCTAGGGCTGAGAACAAGTGACTGGTCCTAAGTCACACAAATGGCTTTGTGCCTAGCCAAAGCTAGAACTTATACTCTTCTAGTTTCTTGCCTTATGCTTTAACAACTACAGCAAACCGAAACTGACTCTCTTAAATTTGTTTATACCTGAGAAGCTTTTTCCCTAGATGGTCAAAAGTGCTTCTGCATGAAATAGTGTTATCCATATTCTCCAGAATATATACAGGTAATCCTCAAGTTATGACCTCAGTTGAGCCCAAAATTTATATTGCTAATATTGTACTCCACTCCTGGAGACCCAAGATGGCTTACACAAAGTCAATAAAGCAATTCATTACCTAGCAATGGATGCAGTACAATCTGGAAAATGGAGAAACAGCCAATGATAATTTGTTTAAGTAGCATGAGAACATCATAAAAACAGCAAATCAGCAGGTTAGACACCTCCTAAAATAAAAAGAATTTTACAAGGCAACAAAGAGACAGTGAAGGCCAATTGCTCCTTGGACAGCAATTAGATCCAGCCACTATGAAGATCCCACATGCTAGCTAAACATGGCATAACTAGGGGGAAAAACAAAGCAGCTTAGCCAACCTTTTTCAAAGATCCATCTCATCCTGGGAACCCTTTTTTTGAACTATTGCCATCTGGCCGACGGTACAGAATAATAAAAACAAGGACAAATAGGCTGAAAAACAGCTTCTATCCCAGGGCAGTAGCTCTTTTGAATTCTGCTGTATAGTGCGGTGTTGGTGTGGTGTTGGGGGGTTTCCGGTTCAGTGTGTGGAGGGTGAAGGATGTGTGTTTGTGTTTGTTTTCATGGTCATGATGTGCACTGAAGATGGTGTTCGATTGTTGTATGAGATGCAATGACAATAAAGTAAAACTAAAACTTTTTATATATAGCTTTGTATAGGTAATCCTCAGCATACAACTGTAATGTCATACGTTGTAATGGTGGTAAATCAGGTTAGTCACCTGATCACCCTGAATTTATAACCTGTTTTGTGGTAGTTGTTAACACAGCGGTTGTAAAATCAATGTTGTCCTCATTACATGAATGATATGGTCATTAAGTGAACCCATTATTTGCTATCCTGTGGTTTTGCTGAAAATTCAGAAAAACTTCTGGGGTTTTTTTTCAGCAAAACTATCATAAAATGCAGTCATGTGACCACAGGACACTAAAAGTGACTGTAAAAGCAGTCATGTGGTACCTCGGGGGAGGGGGGAGGCAACTGTCAGAACTTTGGAACTGGCTCATAACTTCCTTTTTCTTGGTAGGTCGTAATACTAAGTGACCGGTTATAAGTTGAGAACAACTTGTATTAGAGAAGGCAATGTTTAGGTTTTAGGATCTAAGGCATTTAGAGATTAAAGGTAATATTTAACATCGTTGGATTCAGACACAAGTCAGAAGCTGTGGCAGTCATATAATCCCAACAATTAGTCCTATGTCTTTTGAATACTCCCTTGCTATAATGTCAACAGAAAACATTCCCACTCCAGTGTGCCAACTGCCAGGATACCTTTCATGGTATTAACCAGGGGTGGGATTCTACCAGTTTGCACCTATTCGCTAGAACCAGTTGTTAACATTCTAAGCAGTTCGGAGAACCGGTTATTAGAAGAAATGACTGGCCTAATCCTGTAAGGAAGGCAGGAAGGAAACATTCTGGTGTTGCTTACAGAAACTGCCTCTCCATTAAACCTTATTACATTCTTGGCAGGACTAGACTTCCTGTCTCAAGAAATTCTCTGGAGTTTTTTTCCCTTCCTTTGCTGGTACTTTTCTTGTATGGAGTGATCACAAAAAGTTACAGTGGCACTGAAAAAAGTGAGTTATGACCATTTTTCACGCTTACGACTGTTGCAGCATCCCCACAGTCATGAGAGGCCAGGCAAGGAGATGCATGCCTCGATGTGAATGTTATTGAGTTGACCACGCCCAGCCAATAACATGACCACCAAGCCATGTCCACCCAGTCACATGACCACCAAGCCACGTCCACCACCTAAGCCACGGCTTAGTTGGTTGTTAAAAAATTTGAATACCACCCTTGGTATTAACATACCCATTCACAGAATCAAAAAAATAGCTTGTAATTGTATTCTCAGATGAGGAAGTAGAACATTACATTTTCCAGCCACTGATATCTAATACTGTTTCATTCTACAATAATTTACAGATATGCAAGATGGCATTTATTTATTGTAAAACTATCCACATCTTATTTAATTTTCAGATAATACAGTATCACATCCCATAATGTACAAAGAGATAATGTACCTCCCAATCAAATGAATTAGACTTCTACTGATCTCTATTTAAAAGTTCGTCATATAAATAAATAGGATATTCAATAAAAGTTTAAGACACAGATATATATGCCATTGTGTACTTGCAACAACTAGCATAAATTTAAGTCTTTCTGATACGGTAAATACGAACATATTTCATTAAAACATTTTGTAATGTCACAATACATTATGTACAATAATTGACGTGTAAAACTAAAATTCTCAATAAAATTTACAAAGAATTAGTTCTGAATTTTCTTTCTTCAAATAAAGTGGACTCCCAAAAAAGATGTATAATCAACTGAACAAATAGAAATGAAAATATGTTTTAAATGGTGGTATAATCCAACTATGTTTCTTACCTGTATGATTTCCTTACAAATTCTGTTCCTACATTTTTATGTAGGTAATACTTTTAAAAATATGTCATGCTTAAAATAGATGATAACATTTAAATACAATAACCATAAGCATGTACAAATTTCAGTCTTTGTATTTATTCCATTTGGAATTATGTTTCATCAATTATTGCATTTTTAGCCCAAACTAAATTTAGAAGTGGTCAGTTTAAATGTTCCATGTTCCCATTTAGTGATTCAATTTCTTTGAAATCACAAACCAACTTTACCACTTCCACATTTTCACCATGTTGATTCAGTGGAAAAGGGTAGAAAATAAGACTTCTGGTGAAATTATAGCATAAAGTAGAACCTTTCCCATAACAGCATCAACACCTTGCAAATGCTGCTGCTTACTATGAATAATAAAGGCTATAGTCCCCATGACTTTATAAAAGTATGGGAACTTTCTTATGGGAGCTTTGGAGCATTCATGGAAATGTGCTGTTCATTTCCATAAATCATCTCAATGCTGTTACATCTCTCTATATATCAAAATGTACTAATATTTGCTTGAATGTAAGAGGTATTATTAGATATGACAATATAGAATTGATTGGTCATTTTTAAGACTTTAATTTTAAAGTTGCCCTATTAACATAGGGAATATTGTAGGATATTCTAATGTTCTATTAATATAAACACACTTTTGCGGAAAGAGGTTAATTTAATTAAATGACGGCCTCCTGCAAAACTCTGCTGACCAAAATGTTTTGCCCCACCCCGCGCCCTGTTTTGGCCAGCAAAGTGCTGCAGGAGGCCATCCAGGATGAAAATGGGGTGTGGAGGGACATGCATGGCCCCCTGTGCTCCATTTTGGCTGGCAGAGTGCTGCAGGAGGTGTCCATCCCATCTTCCCCTACCCAGCCGGCCTGCAGAGGAGAACTCCGATGCTGATCCGTCCCTGGAAGAAATCCAGTTTGAAACCCCTGACCTAAATCAAGGATTTCCAACTCTGGCACTACAACTCCCAGAATTCCACAGCCAACATGCTAAAGTTGGGAAGCCTTAACCTAGATATCTTAGTATTTCAATCTGGATATTTTGGTGTCCAATATATCCTTATTAATATCTCTGTTCCTCAAGTTCTGGACTACATCTCCAGCATTGTGTTTGCTCGCTAATTTTCCTATTAGCCCCTGAACTGCTATCCCGAGTTTGGTTTATTTGATAGTTGTTTGACTAGCCTATGAAGTAACCAATTAGGTTCCTTACAGTCATTTAGAGTGAAATTTTATCAATTAGAGGCAGCTTCATTAATTAAAAAAAGTTTAGATTTGTCCATAACTATATGTCCCAAAGAGGTACATACTCAAATGGCATTATTATTATCTCCATCAGAGACTTCTTTATTAAATTTTTAAATGTTAAATTTATTTTTACTGTATCCCCTCACAAGTTCCTGACACCTATAAACTGAATCTTCCCTTGTTTGCATCAGTCTAAATAATTCCTGACAGGTCTGACTTTAAAAATAAGATAAAACACAAAATCCATATTACCACCCAACTGACATCTTCCACTATTTTAATTTTCTAATCTCAAAGGCTCAAGCACAGGATGTGTGGTGGAGCATATTTCTGTACTGTCCTTCACACTTAAATTCAAATTTTCTATGCTTTAATGAACTGCTTTCAAACAGGAACATTAATTTTCAGAAAGGAAGGGAGAGATGATCCTCATAGACTAATTGTCTCACATCTTCCTGGACGAATCAGTCAGCAGAATAAGATTCAGAAGCTGCTTTACATACACTGCCAAATTGATTAGGTATTAGTCATTCATGAAGTTTCATTTTGACAAATACCTAGAGTTTAGGCCTTTTCCCATTAATCGTTTCAAATGCTGCTCATCCTCTGAGAATACTATATTATTATTATCCTGCCTACTGCTCAAAGTTCTTTGGGAATTGGGGTGGGCTAGAAACATTGGAAATAAACAAATTAGTCTTACACACTACCCTTTCATAAACTTTGTGTGATTCCTAGTCATGAAATAAATTATAATAACCATAACAACTTATGCAAATAGTACAGCGATCAGTCATCCGCACACTACACAATAATATCATGGGGATATTATTTTTGCGGTTTTATTTCTGTAAGCTGCCTGGAATCAATGTGAGTTTGGCAGCCATATAATTTTTCTTAATAAATAAATAAATAAACAAATTATCACTGTCATTTAAAACACTATTAGCCCAAACCTTGGAAAAATATCTTTTTTTTCTGATACAGTGGTTTTTTTTGTTTTTTTGCTTGTCTTTAATCCAAAAAGGATATTAAATTTATAAGTCTCAGGGCAAAATACTAATACTGTGCAAAAAGTCAAGAGATTCTGTTTCTTTGGGAAAATTATGTTGGCTCTAAGTATTAATTGAGTAGTGAATCTCCCTGTGGCAGATGGCGTTCAGTGCTTACAAGTGCATGGCCCTTATCTGTTATTTCCCTGATCTGTTTTATACTACTTACTTTGTACCAAATCTGTTCATTCCCCACTTCTATTTTATATTAATATTTCTAAGAACTGCATTTTGTGAGATCATCCATAATATGCTTCCAAAATTGTGAATGCATTCATCAACCTAGGTGGTTCTTGGTCCTTAAAATGAAGAATTGTTCAAGACAGAGATGAAGAACCACTTACAGCAGCTGTAAAATGCACCTGGTATTTTAAAAGCATGTTGTGGGCGATCTGACAAAATGCAATTCTTAGAAATAGGTGGTGCAGGAGACTGGCAGTTTGGTTTTCAGGTTCCCATTTATTTATGTATCTTTAATTTTAAAATGTGAAAAAGGAAGTTAGAAGCTTGTACAGCATATGTCAATGAAAGCTTTTTTTGAATGCACTCGTTCATTTTCTAACAAGGGAGAGGGGATCTCATTGCTATTCAGCTGAATCTATGGTGATCTTGTGATCACTATCATTCAGAGGCCTCATGGACTTCAGTTTGAAATCAGCAGGAGTTCTATGATCTAAAGATGCTGTAGATCCTTTATTTACAACATCACTCTTGAGACCCTTATTTTCTTCAAGCTGTAAGGACCATCTGTTTTGATTGACAAATTGTCAGGTCTTTCTCCTACTATTCAAGCTTCTTTCAAGTAAGGTAGTCTTAAATCCGAAAGAAGAAAAAACACTAGGGGATGTCAATGAGTGTGTGATGGAATAGAATTTCAGACTTAAAATAAGCCCCATCTTTTCCCGTCTGACCTAACTCCATAATGATCCTCAGTGGCAAGGTAAATATACTTTATTTTATATTATTATTTCAGATGTTCTTGGATTATGCTCTGGTTGACACTGATGAAATATGTTATTGTGGTGTTCTGAATTAGCTAAGCCCTGGACGCTGTTCTCTATTCTGCTGAGCCCTTCCTCTCTGATGTCCTGTTTCAGAGTAAACCAACACTTGAGAATATATCAGACAGATAATAAGAATTTTATAGTCAGTGAAGTAAACAGATATGTTGTTGGAACAAATCTTAATAGCATTTGAAAATCCCTGAGAATCTTATTTCAGTGAAAGGGCTTCAAAATTGTTTAAACTGAGAGAACCTTCCACCTATAACTTGAAAAGCACTGGTACCTATATAAGAACAAAAGAAGACCTATAGTGGATCCAACGAAAGGCGTATTTAACCTAGCTTTCTCATTCTTCAGAGACAAATGGGATGTCTATGGGAAGGAACACCATCTGCCTGAAGTTCCCAAACAGCTAATATTCCTTCAGTACTTTATTAATTGATGACTATCAATAGGCTTCTCCCCCACATTTGCCTGCTTTCTAGGTTCCCCCAATCTTTGTGATTGCAAGAGTCTAAGATAATTTCATCACTTGTGACCTCAAGTGTCATCTACATTCATCTAGCCATCATTACATCACTGAGCCATAGTGGCGCAGTGGTTAGAGTGCAGTACTGCAGGCTACTTCTGCTGACTGCTGGCTGACTGCAATTTGGCAGTTCAAATCTCACCAGGCTCAAGGTTAATTCAGCCCTCCATCCTTCCGAGGTGGGTAAAATGAGGACCCAAATTGTTGGGGGCAATTTGGTGACTCTGTAAACCACTTAGAGAGGGCTATAAAGCACTATATATAAGTCTAAGCGCTATTGCTATTCCATCAATAGAAGCATACTGAAGATTTACATTAATGATGTATGAATGATGCTATGTCACAACTGAGGAAGTTACATACCTATAGCTGTAGACTTTCCTCCAAGTTGGAAGAAATGTCAGAAGTCAGCTGTCATTAACGCATAATTTGCTAAAAGATTTTGGACAGATCACCACCCAACCTTTGTGTACAGATGTCCAGAAAAGAGAACCTCTCTCTCTTCACCTCTTTCTTCTGAAGGCCATCCCTGACACTAGAAAGACTGAGGTAGTCCTTCAACTGGCAGAGAGGCTGGGAGGCTGGCTACATTTCATGCTACCACACTAACAGCCTTCAGATGAATACTGTTCTGTTGCTATGGAATGGGAGAACAAAATGGCAGCCTTTTATGCTTTGCCTCAGGCAATTAAATATCTTGGGCTTCATATCCTTAGGCTAATATTCTAACTGCAAAGTTTCTCGGGCTGGGTTAATATAGCATCGGTTATATATATTCTGGTAACTTTCTGGTTGGATTACTGCAGTGCATTCTATCAGCTTTGAAGGTGACTCGAAAATTTTGTACAAAGCAAAGCTGCTAGGTTATTAACAGAAACCGGCTGCTCTTATCCCTCTGGGGTGCCAGTCCTTTGTCAGTTACATTGGCTGCCAGTTTTGTGCTTTTATTTTTCTCCTCCTGATGCATCAGTTTGGAATGTAAAGCCTTGAATGTTTCAGAGCCAGGTTATCATGAGAAACATCCCATCTCATATTCACCTGTCCAGATATTCCGTTTATTCTTCATAGCCCTTTTCAAGATACTCCATACCATGTAAAGTTAAGGACAGGCTTCTAAATTCTGGAGCCCTGCTGATGGAATGGCCTTCCCAGGAAGGGAGGCAGGTTAGTCCCCATAAAGAGATTTTTTTCAGTGCCAAGCAAAGACTTCATTCTTCCCACATATTGAAAGGTTTTAAAGGTTACAGTGCAACGAGATAGTAGTTTTTACCTTTTACTCTCTTCTTTCTTCTATTCAGATTACTTAATTAATCTATGCAGAGAATTTAGCCTGTCAGTTATTCTGAAAATATAACCTATCAAACAATACATAAGGGCAGCATTCATCTTGGGAATAATGGATGCCTTAATGATTCTTCCAAAGTCAAGAAAGTTGGTTAGTTTTCAAATGACAGCTAATTCTCTGCTTGCAGCCTCTCAAACAATTCAGCTCCCTACTTTTAATGGCATGTGAACAGAGTGTGTTATACTGCTTAAAATGGAATGGAAATCATGTTTTCATTGCTACTAGAACTAATACTGTTGAGGATGAAAGCAACTGCCTCAGAAGAACAAGCATGACATCTGGTAAGTAGCACCAAAAATAAATCTTTAACTTCCTCTCATACCTGCCAACTTTACTCTAAGGAAACAAATCTTAGGAACACTGCAAATACATGTTCATCTACAATTTGAAATCAAGAGCTGACCTATTTTTTACTTGCCACTTTGTTCTGAGTGCTCTGAAATTACTAGAATTGGTTTGAAAAATAAAAGGGTGAGCTTTTTTATTTAAATAAAACACTTAAAGGAAAACCTTAGTCATCTTCCTTACAAGTTGGGTGTGTCAAACCTAAAATTTCTATTAACCACAATAACACATGGATTCCCAATATGTCAAAACCCATAACTAAGAAAAATTAAACAAAAAAAATCTTGCAAAGTTTGAAATGGAGCAATTCTTCCCAGTGATTCCATTGGTAACTGAGTTCTACATTGTAGTTCTGTGAGCTTGGTGCCCATAAATGTGTTAGCAACTCCAAGAATTGCTATCCCATGTAGACACTGAGAATTCTGGAAATCATAATTCCAACTCATTTGAACACCAGGTTGAGAAAAAAACTGCTATGGAATAGAAAGCACTTAGCCAAGCTTGTCTTATCTAGGAAACTAAGCAACTAAGAAAACTGGGTTAGGATATGGATGAGGGCCCGTACGAAACGTCCAGAAGTGTAGGTATGTAACGTCCTCGATTATAACATTGCATCTTATAGCATCATCCAGCCATCATTATAATATGTATATGTGTCCTGCAGAATTGGACGCCTGCAGATGATGCAGTAAGTCATAAAGGGTGAGATGACCTTAGATTCTTGGAAGAAGCAGTGAATAAATCAGTTTAGCATTACTGCCAAGAGAACCATATGAATGTGAATGTGTAAGAATCAAATCATGTGACACTAAGAGTCAAGCTCAACCTGAAACATTTTAGTACTGGGAAGCATAGATGAAATTTTGAGAGTATGTAACAGACATTTACAAAATGGATGCCAAGGACAAGCTTGCCTAATCATTTAACAATAGCAGTCGGGTGATGACTGCTTACAAAATAGCTATTTATTAGAAGGTAAATGAGTAACATTGCTTGTTATTTTCCAATCATATTAATTAATACAATCTGATAAAGATGATGATATGTAAAAGCTATATTGGATACAGTAGTAACAAACTGATGACAAAACACATTCTTATGGACACTGGTGCACATAAATACATTGGTGTCTATGTGTAAACTAGATGCTATATTTAAGTTTCAAAAACAAAAAAAACCCTAAAGTAATTTTAAATAACCCGATTAGTTGTAATTCTCTC
This sequence comes from Bungarus multicinctus, assembly GCA_023653725.1. NCBI lineage: Eukaryota > Metazoa > Chordata > Lepidosauria > Squamata > Elapidae > Bungarus > Bungarus multicinctus. The sequence continues at coordinate 50,758,839 of CM042842.1, read as the reverse complement.
CAATAAAATCTCTTTTGCTGAATTTTACTTGTCATGGTTACATTTCTCCAAATCTATTTCTCCCTCTCTTTACCTCTCCCCCTCCCTCTCGCCCTCTCTCTTTCGTCTCTCATCTCATCCAATCATTTTGGCCGAAGTTATCAGGAAATACTCAGTGTTTTCCATTTTATTTTAGGCTGAAACCCCATGACCTTTAAAAAGACATCACAAGAGGCAGAGGCTTTTATAGATTTCTCTTCATTAGTAAGAGAGAATTGGTCTTGAGAAGAAAGAACTGCCCTCTCAAACTTCCTCTGCAGGGTTATAGAAAAATTCCCAGGGCTTTTCCACACTATAGCTTTAAGATTGCAAGACTCCAGCGCATAACCACTAGAAATGAAACTAGCTTAAGAAACCCTTCTCTGGATTTCAAATCTCACGGTGATGACCTACTGTTCTCTCCAGGCTTCACTTAGTGGATTCTCCTGCTTCTTTATTCCTCCTACCAATGGCAAAGAAACATTCTTTCTTTTCCATGGATGGCTCTTTCCTGCGATAGACCTTTGAATGAGCCTGGTTCTCTTGCCTCTTTTCACACTTGATCCCTTTCCACTTGTTGTCTTCACTAGTGGACAAGGAAGGGAGAGAAGGAGGAGGCAAACAACACATTTTGTCATTATTGCTTGCATTTAGGTTATACGAGAAATCTTGCTTCCCTGGGATTCTAGCAAGATTGGGAAATCAACATGGGTATGAACCCATGGCCACAGCTTTGCTTTGCTTTGCTTTTGCAAGGAAATCAAAGCCAAACAGGGGAGGAATAAAGTCCAAACAAACATGTTAACCTGGTTGGGTTGCTGACAATTTGTTTAAATGATACCATATGAGAGAATTAAGGAAACTACCAGTTCGTGGGATATACTTTGTAACAACTCTGGGAAAACCTCTCTGGCTTTCCAAATGTTGCTAAATTACAATTCAGACCCTTCCGTTTGCATAACTAATGGTTAAGGATGTAGGGTCTTATAGTTCAGCAATATTTAGGTTTTCCGCCATGCAAAGCAAGCTATAACTTCTAGCTTTCACTGTAACATCCTGTATACCTTGTGCAGTGCAATTGTAAGAGCTCAAAAGGCCCCTTGCATAAATATAAAATGTATTCCATTTTATATTTCCACTTTACATTTTCTTGCCAGCAGATGGCGCCTTCTTATTATTATAAGGCAGTTTCTTTGTGACATTGCTCACTGGTACCACTCCTATTGACTTTAATTTGAATTTTAAAATGCATACAGATCTCATACTTGATAAAAACAAACTGTGTGTAGTTAGGCCATCAAGCCTATAATGTTTGCTTCACCATCCCACCTCCCCCCCCCCACAAAAAAAATATCCAATACAATTGAGCCTTCCCTAAGTGTCTTAGCTGGACATGCAAGGAATTACATCTGGAATCTTTAACATGCAAACATGTAGATTTCTGCCCTGTCATATACCGATGCAGTCAACCAAGAATAGGCATATATTCATATTTCTCTAGCAAAAGCTCACAATTCTTCCTTTTTACTGTTCTTTAACACAAATTATACGCCTGCTTGTTTTAATTGGCAGCTGGGAGTGTGTTCACACCTTGGATGACCCTTTTGGACTTAAATAAACTTGGATTCCTGGCATTCCTTGCTCATCCCTCCCAGTAACAAACACACACACACACACACACACACACACACACTGGATTAAGGACCAATTCTAAATCCAGCTTGGTTTTCTCTACTTCCTTTACCCCTTTCAGATAGAAGTCAGCTAGAAGAGAAATATTCTTGACATAATTTTGCATCCAAATTGCAAATCAGTGCCAGCATCTCTCGTTTGCTGGAAGACTGCACTTTTTTGCCAAAGTTATGTATCCCAATACTACACATAACAGTGTTTCTCAAGCTGGCCACCTTTAAGATGTGTGGGTTTCAACTTCCGGAATTCCCCAGCCAGCCATGCAGGTTTGAGAATACTGGAAGTTGAAGTCCACACATCTTAAAGGTGGCCAGCTTGAGAAACACTGACCTAGAATACAATGGAAATATGGGAGTTACAACTACTAATAGGTGAAAGCCATCCCCAGTAATATACACCTTGTTTTATGGGAGATCCAGAGTTACTGATTTCTGTAGATCAGGGATGTCAAACTCCCAGCCGGCGGGCCAGATGCATCATGCACTGGCCACGCCCACACCTGTTTTAATGAAGGGGGGAAAGGGGGGAATGCCATCGTGATGTGAGTTTGACATCCCTGTTATGGATGGACATAAAAATGATTAAAATGCAGTATTAGAATAGAAACAGCCATATCTACTTTCATTCTTTTCCTCTGTATAATCTTGAGGTTCATTCTGCTGCTGGAGAAAAGCATTGTATTCCTCTCAGAAGTATATGATTTTAAAATTTAAAAAAAAAACAGCTGTAATTGTGGTCAAAACAAATCAAATCTTGATTATGGTCACAGACCATCATAAGGAGGATGGGATACACACAATAATTTTTAGAAAGCTAAGAAAATATGAAAACAAAGTTACACAAGGCTAAAAAGGCATAAAAATATGTTTGGAAAGTGCTAAAAGGCATATATAAAAACAAAAAACTACAAGCAAAATCTAAAGGGAGGGATAAAAGCATTAAATGGATAAAGAGAGCATAAAAGTTGGTATACGGCTAACCAAATCTATTACAGTGGGAGGTGTTCTTAAATAATAAACTAGAGATGCTCATTAAAACTAGTTTGAGGCACAGGTCATCATCTGATGGATTTTGAAAACTACTGCATGTAAAAAACATTGTATGTTGTAGCAGGATTAGTATCTGCTAGCAGCAAGGATGTGTAGAATTGTCTGTATACTCTGGGCTCACATGTAAATGGTGAAATGATGCTAATAAGAATGTCTCTGTAATACAGGGACTGGAGGAGGAGTACACGCTGTGTGGTTTTTGTGTGTCCAGAGTCACAGGAGGTTGTGTCTGGTTAGGGAATTTTTCTGTAGCAATAGAACTTAGACTTATATACCACTTCATAGAGCTTTACAGTCCTCTCTAAGCGGTTTACGGTGCCAGCATATTGTCCCCAACAATCTGGGTCCTCAGTACAGGTCCTTATATTGGCCTTCAAGGACAGCTGGGGGAGGACATGACATCATGCACTTTAAAGGCCTTTCAGGGCTAGGTAAAGATAAAGGTAAACATACGTGCTGCTCATTTCAGGCTCTAGGGGGTGGTACTCATCTCGGTTACAAAGCCGAAGAGCCAGCGCTGTCCGAAGACGTCTCCGTGGTCATGTGGCCAGCATGACTAAATGGCAAAGGCACATGGAACGCTGTTACCTTCCCACCAAAGGTGGTCCCTATTCTATTTGCATTTTTTACGTGCTTTTGAACTGATAGGTTGGCAGAAGCTGAGACAAGTAACAGGAGCTCACTCCATTATGCGGTGCTGAACTCCCAACCTTTTGATCAACAAGCTCTTAGCCACTGAGCCACCGCATCCCTTCTTCAGGGCTAGGTAATTCAACATAAATAAACCATAGAAGAGGCAGTATTGTATTTATTGACAGTAAAGGTCGGGACACCACTAGGTCCATTTGGCACTTTGAGTCTGCTACATGCTACATGCTGTTTAATGGCCTGAGCATGCTCAGTAGAAGACCTAGAGAGAAGGATGAAATTCCAAGTTGACACTGTCTTCTTCCATGTAGACTGAAAATCATCCCTCAAATTTAATAGAATGAGGCCAAGGGGGGTTGGGGAGATAGTTTGAGCCAATGGAGTATAGTCATCCATGTGACTATACACACTTTCATGAGACCTGTCTCCAATCTCACGGTGGCATTAGAAACACATTTGGGGACTTGAAGAGCTGACCTGGAATGAGAAATTGAACAAGTTTTTACAAGTTTTTCAACTTATGATCACAATTGAAAATAGAATTTCCATTGCTAAGTAAAGCAGTTTGTTAAGTGAATTGCACCCAATTTTATGACCTTTTTTAGCCATCATGAACCAAATCACTACAGTTTTTAAGTGAATCACATGGTTCTTAATAGAATCCAAGCTTCCCCCATTGACTTTGCATGCCATGGCCGATGACAAAAACACAACCCTGGGACACTGCAACCATCAGAAATACATGCCAGTTTCCAAGTGTCTGAATTTTTATCACACAATGCATAAATGTGAAAAGTCATATTTTAAAACATCATTGTAACTTCGATTGGTTGCTAAATAAATGGTTGTAAGTCAAGCACTACCTGTAGTAATTGTGTCTGGTTGGAGAAGGGGCCCAGCTAGGCATTGTAAAGAAGATGTCCTATTGGCTTGGCTTCAAATAGCTTGAGTGCTCCAGGTATATATTGGCTGGCTCATGACTTGAGCTCCTCTGTACACTTTCAGCAATGTAGGCCCCATGGGGTTTGCTGCTGTTGGCAGAATAATTGTGGTCTAATTCTAACCATTTCCATACCTCCAAATGGAAAATGAAAATGTTTCTATTGTATTCTATTCTGTTCTGTTCTATTCTATTCTATATCATACCAATAACTTGTGAGATGTCATGGTGTGTGGGAACCATCTCGCAAGGCTAAAATGGTCTTTGATGGTTTTAAAAAAAATTGCACTGTCACGATATATATTTGAATACAAATGTTTATTGCTTAAATGTGCAATTGCTTAGACCAAAACAACAGTCCAACAGAAGCTGGGATGGGCCTGCCAATTGTTTCTTTCATCCAGGACGTATTCTAAATAACATTCAAAGCAAGTTTAACTCCTATGATTACTTGCTTTGATTACTGCATTCCTAAGATAATGGTTTTCAAAATTACATTTTCCATTTGAAGATTAAATAGTTACTCCTGAGTTACTTTTTCTTTTCTTTAATAAAGTGGGGTTCAAACTATCCTCAAAAGAGAAAATTAATATAGAAAAGGCTTACCGACATCTTGATTAAGTATTATTAGTAATCATTTAGTATTCTCATTATTTTCCCAAGCTAATCAACCTCTATGTATGCTAGTATGCACGTTTTCTTCTTACGGCTATCATAGTGCAGAAGGCTTTATTTTTTATTGAAAAAAAGAAATGAGAAAACTATGGAAATTTTCCTTTGGATTGTCTAAGTATTTACAGCTCCATCTGGATTAATTCATTCTGCCTCTGAAAGTTTAATATGGAAGCTTTTAATTCAAAGATGAACACATGAATGTACAATGTGCCGTATACAGGGTCATGTTATCATGTTACCAAGAAATTAAACTCAGGATACAGCTACTTAGCTCAAGAGAATGTGACATTTATATAGAAGGATATTTGAGATTCACTGGCTAGCATTACATTGCACAGATAAATTAAACACTCTGCAATCTGAAATATTCAGGTTCTGTTTATTGATGCACTTTCTTTTCTTTATTATTGATCCAGATTTCAGAAGCATGTATTATAACTTGAAAAAAACAGGACCTTGATAATACTTTGCTTACCAGTATGTTCTTCAATATTCTGTCAGTCTTTCGCCCAAGAAACGGATACTTTTTGTTCTGTTTTTTAATTTCATGGCCATAGTCACTGTCCCAGCTAAATTTTGAGCCTAGAAAAATAAAACCAATTATTCTTTCAACTTCTTCCACATCTGTCTATAGAGATTCTCAATTATCCAGGTCATCCATGTCCCCAAGGTGCTTTTCCAAAAGGCAACTGGACTTTCTTGTTTTTTCCTTGAAGACATTTCACTTCTCATCCAAGAAGCGTCTTCAGTTCTGACTTAATGGTGGGAAATGGAAGCATTTACATAAATCCCATCATTCAGTCACACCCTTCCACTTCTGTTTCATGGGGTTGGCATTGCCTGTTCGCAGGGGTGGGATTCTACAGGTTCACACCTATTCGCTAGAACCGGTTGTTAGCATTCTAAGCAGTTTGGAAAACCGGTTGTTAGAAGAAATTACTGGCCTAATCCTGTAAGGAAGGCAGGAGGGAAATATTCTGGTGTTGCTTACCATTAACCCTTATTACATTCTTGGCAGGACTAAACTTCCTGTCTCAGGCACCTCTCTGGAGTTTTTTCCCCCTCCTTTGCTGGTACTTTGCTTGTGTGGAGTGACCATTCAAAGTTAGAATGGCACTGAAAGAAGTGACTTATGACCATTCTTCACACTTACGACTGTTTCAGCATCCCCACAGTCATGAGAGGCCAGGCAAGGAGATGCATGCCTCGATGTGAATGATGTTGAGTTGGCTACACCCAGCCAATAACATGACCATCAAGCCATGCCCACCACCTAAGCCATGCCCACAGAACCGGTTGTTATAAATTTGAATCCCACCCCTGCCTGTTTGACTCTCTCTCCCACCCCTTCCCCCAGAAATTGACTAGTTCATTGTCTTCTTTTACTTTCAGAAGAGATAAAAGAGTGTTCATTTCTACACATCGAAAAGGGTATAATTGACATATCTGAGAATATTGATATTTCTCCCAGAAATTTAAATTCTACTTCTCCTAACCTAGTTTTCCTTATGTATATTCTGCATGCAAGGTAAATAAATAGAGTGATGGGATGCAGCTTCAGCACACTCTTGTCCCAATTTTGATTCATTTACCTGCCCCGTATCCTTTTCTAACTTTTGCTTTCTGTTCATTCATGTAATTTTTTCCACAGGTAGATAAGGTTGCCCACTACACCTATGTTTTTAAGGGCCAATGATAGTTTGTTGTGGTCTACACAACAATTAGCATGTCTGGCAATAAACTCCATTGAATTCAGTGTGGTTGACATACAGAACTGGCCAGCCAATTATTACATTTCTGTAATATTGACCTTACTGAACTCAGTGGAGAATATACTAAGTAGACATGTATGAGAACTGTCTGTACTTTGTGTTGAAAAAAAAATACAGTGGGTAGCTCATTTGCAACACTAAATCTTAAATTGAAATCATTACACAAGGTCAATAAATAAAAGGTAATGCAGTAGTAATAAAATATTTCAATCCAGTGCCTTAATATTTACAAAGTGTTCTAGTACACATACTCCTCACTTAACAATGGCTGTTAGGGCTGGAATTTCCATTGCAAAGTGGCGTCGTAAAGCATGACCTCATGAGACTGCACCACCGTGGGATGCTATGGTGAGCATAGCTTTGAGGACCAGTCATAAGTTCCTCCATTCAGCACTCTGCTAAGTTCTTTTGGTCACTGAAATAAACAAAAAGGATTGGCCGTTGATTGGTTAGTTAATGGATTGTCGTTTGCTGGAATACTTCCTATATTTCATGGATGGACAACCTTTTCTGTGACAAGGGCTACATCTGTTTGTGGGAGTTTGTGTGCCTGAAGAGGGGAAAACAAATAATGGATGCATCACATAAATATTCAAACTCACCTTTATTTTCATAAGTTGATTTCCTTCCCGTCAACTTCTTATTCAGTTTTAAAATCATTACATTGAATTTTAACTTCCTTACTCAAAACCCTGCAACACCTATAGAGAGCCTAGATACCACAAAAGGTCTGGGGGGGGAGTGTTATCCTGGCTAATGGGGTGAGCATCCCAAGGCTTTCTAACAACTATTTGACATTGGATAAGTAAGGATGATTTACAAGGTATGGAAAAGCACAGTAAGTGATGCTGGGGTGAACTATATCTCTGCTTTCTTTTCTCTTTCTTTCTCTTTCTCTTTCTCAGGCCTTTAATTTAGTTGCCTTGCTGTTTCTTACTTTATTCATGCACCATACATAATTTTTACTTACCCTGAAAGGTATCACATGGTAGCTACATGTGTGGATGTATTTGCATGTAGGTGTAACAACCATCAGAAGGTAGAATAAACTTCTGGACAAGAGACAGGCATTTGAATCACCTGGTCATGTTTCACCACAGAGAGTTGGATTACATTTCTTGTTCAATGATTCACAAATAGGTTATCTGTAGAGCTCAGCACAGGAAAACGTTGCGTAGCTCTGCTCCTCCCTTTTAGTTTCAGCTTTGAAAGAGGCACCCTCTTGATTCTTGCAGCCCTGCCTTCCCAACCGGTTCTTGCAAAGACAAGACCAAAGCTCTTTTCATCTGCCTACCTGCTGTGTACAGGAACAGTTGCCTCGCCAAGGTTTTAATCTAGGTTTTCTGCACAGCAGTGGATTTGCAAGCTGTGCAGATGCAGATAGATAAATTCCACAAAACATCCATAACAAAGTACATTTATTGGTTCATCAGGTATCCTCATAACTCACATTTGTAATGAAGTTCTTCTTTAATGACCAATCCTTTGTATATCTGCCTTGCAGGTAAAAGATGGTTATCTCCTAACCCATTTTGTAGCGATAGAAAGAAGGTGCTATGAGTTAGTGAGTTCAGGCAAAAGTGAGGAAAACTCCCCCAACCCATGGAGATTTGATTTAGTGACCAATCAGGATTACAGATGTGGCCACGTGAGGTGAACTACATTTCCCAGGATACCTTTAATTACATTTACCATGATGGATTCTCTTAAGGGGACAGCTCACAATTCCTAAGTAACTATCCAATTCCATAGACTGGCTGGGACAGCACACTAGGCCAGCGTTTCTTGTTTTAGGCACCTTGTCTGCTCGGTCTCAGGTGTGAGCCAAGCTGCAGCGAAGGAGAAAGAACAGCTGAGGTCTGTAACAAGAAAGAACAAGGAAAACAATGGAACCAGAGGTGGTATACATGCAGTGGTGGGATTCAAATATTGTTGCCACTGGTTCGGTGGGCGTGGCTTGGTGGGCATGCTTTATGTGCGGGCACGCACTTTGCGTGCGTGCATGCACCAAATGCACACTTTGCACAGGCGCAGAGGCATTCTAACTCACCTTCTGCAAGCCTGCATGATCTCCTGGTCATTTCAGCAGCTGCCGCACAGCACTCTTCTGTGCTGCGCAAAGTAGCTGCGCTTCAAATTCAGCAGATAAAAGCGAGTATGGGAGCCCAGGCGGGCAGGTGGGTCCAACAGCAGAGCAGCGGAGAGAACCGGTTCGGTCTCTGTTGCTCATCGTTGCTACCGGCTCACCAGAACCGGACCAAACTGGTCAAATGCCACCACTGCATATACGGCTTGTCTGGAAGGCCGCTAGTCCTTCAGCTTTTCATTTTGAAACACATGCACACATGCAATTCTGTGCACCTTTTCTCTGAAGTAAGCCCCCTGTGATCAATGGGACCTCCCCCTTGCCAAGCATGTTTAGAGGTAGCCAGCAGAGGGAATTTTCTCAATATGCTAAGGTATTGTAGAGAGCTAGGAGACTTCACAGGAAGCTACTTTTAAAAAGAGGTAATGTTCCTTTAAGGGCTGATATCAGGAAAAAAAATAATGTTGGATTTCAAAAGAGAGAGAGGTTGCTTGCTTCTCCCCACCCCACCCCACCCCCATCAAACAGATGGAGATTTCTTAAGCATGCCTCAGGCTGGAGGCTGTTAGCATAATTAGGAAGGGAAAATGTCCAACATGAGACCTGTATGAACGCCATATTAAACCACTTAGTGTGTGGTGCATCAGGAGGCTTGTATTCCTCCTTGACCTTTTAAACAAATATGTTTGGAAACCTCTTGTTGAAATCGGTAGGCAAGTGCAGATGCTTACAGATGTTAGCCAGGACATGAAATGATGTTGCTAATGCCATTTCCTAGCAAAGGCGCCTCGCATTTCAATTCTGCAACACATGAGAATATAAATGCAAGGATGAGAGGCTTCCAAGTCTTTCTTCAAAAGAGTAAAAACATTGTGTTGTGAAAAAGGTAAGAGGAAGAGAGAAGGATGTTTCATTTTTTTTTGGTTTTGCTCAAAATATTGTTTGAAGGATGCCCCAGTCACACTGGGCTCATTTCAGATGTGGCTTTGAGTAACTAGACTCAAATTTGCATGCACAGGATTCTGAGAAGTTGATCGCAGTGTTACCAGATGTGATTTTCACATCTGTTGACATCATGACACACATTAGAAGGAATCTTTGGTTTCACTCTGCTTGTGTCCCAAATCATGCAGAGTTATATACACATATATGAATATATACATGCATATGTTCACCCAAATGGACATATTTGTACTGATTTTTTCAAATGCAGACATTTTACAAGTTCCTTTTCCCCAATGAGATAAGTGTTGGTGCACATTTAACATTTGGGGAGACAGATCAGCCTCAAAAGAGAAATAAAATCAATCTTTACTGAGAGAGAGGGAGGGAAGGAGAGAGGGAAAGGTATATATAGAGAGAGAGAATGCAAGAAGCCTTTCTTTGCTATAAGTAATCATATGTAAAAACATTTGGTGGCAAAGGAAATAATAGAGTTTAGGAAGTTAGCATCCACCCTTCTCCCAGAAAAATGGAATATCCTAAGAAATATTTAAAAGGCAGAATATGTCCCCTAAAAAGAGAAGTAGAAACTTAGAAAGAGAAATTCACCTCAGAAGCAGAACCTCGCCCCCACCATTAAGGGCCATTAATGCCTAGGCCAGAATATTCTACATAACAAAGGCCTCCACCCATCTCACCTCCTGGCTTGGGAAGATTGGATCAGCCAGCAGTCAGGTAAAGCCATGTGGTCCAGACAAAGCTTACAAAGTTAGTTAAGACCCCCGCCCTTGGGAGTCTGACAGCCAATGAGATACATTTCTTACACAGGAACAGGAAACACTAAGGTGGGGCCCAACAGAGGGCATAAAACAATTGCACTCTCAGCATCTTCCCCCTTTTTCCTTCTTTTCCTTCACCCAATGTCTTGAAGCATGTGATCGTCCTTTTCACTTTGGAGATTCAAGCCATGTGGTCCTGTCCACCATTAAAACATTTGTCCAAACAGCCTCCATGTTTCCAGTGTCTTTTTCCCCACTTGGAACAGAACCCAAAAGGATAATTCTTCCAACAAGAGATCATGACTAAGAAGGTCATTGCCTTCTTTCTTCCTAACAACGCCTGCCTAATCGTGACTTGTTCTTCTGGATTCTTGGGAAAGGAAAGGATTAGTTCTCCATCTGATCACATGGGACTCATTCAGGAAGGGAAATGCTCTAATCTCTGCAGGAGATCCACATCCAGTCCAACCTTTCTGAGCTAGCTGAATATGTTTTAAGAAACAGATTAATATTCCCATCTAGTTAATTTGTACTTTCCTAAGAGTTATGAATGACTTTGCTTTAAAAAAAACAAAACAAATTTCAAAGCAGCACACCTGAAAAAAAAAAAAGCATGGTTTGCAGCTCAACTGAACAGGGGCATTAAACAATTCAAGATCATATTTCGGAATACAGATTTTAATTCTTTCAACTGCAATTTTGAAAACAATTTGGAAAACAATACAATGAAAGTGACGTTGCTGATCAAAAGCTTTTTGCCTCTTTCCTTCCCACCCCTTACACCAACATTAAAAAAAGATGATTTTTGTTTGTTCTGTATCCTGATGTGATGGATAGAATCCAATAGTTAAATTACAATGATCTGGAATTAATAGTAGTACATAGTAAAAAAAAAAACCATAAACAACCTGCTTAAAAATCTAGTTGGCAAAAACATTTCAAGTTCCAGAAGCAGGGGTGGGATTCAAATTTCTTAACAACCAGTTCTGTGGGCGTGCCCTAATCTGTGGGTGTGGCTTGGTGGTCATGTGACTGGGTGGACATGGCTTGCTGACTGGGCGTGGCTTGGTGGTCATGTGACTGGCTGGGCATGGCTTATACGTAAATATTGTAAATATTTATGTAAATGTTGAATTTTTTATTTAAAAAAAGAGCAACTTTTACCCCAAATGGGGCAAAGCAGGCTTGCAGATTGAGTTGTTTGCAGAATCACAGAGTCACTCGCAGATCTTCCTTTCTGCAACCTGCTGCCTGAGTCTGCACTGAAAAATAGAAGCTTCAGTCCTAAGGATGATTCAGCTCTGCTCTGTGCGATTTGCCGGTTCTCTGAACTGTGAAGAATCGTAACAACCAGTTCTATAGAACTGGTCTGAACCAGTAGAATCCCACCCCTGTCCAGAAGCCTAATATAGTCTACACAGCACATCGAACAATAAGGCTGGAAGGGATCTTGAAGGTCTCCTAGTCCAACCCCTGCTCAAGCAGAAAACTCCATTCTGGACAAATCACTTCTTGAAAACCTCCAGCAATGGTGCATCCAGAACCTCTGGAAGTAAACCGTTCCACTGATTAATTGTTTCACAGTTAGGAAACTTCTCCTTAGTTCTAAGTTGGATCTTTCTTTAATGATTTTCCACCCATTACTACTTGTTCTGTTCTCCTGAATAAGGTTAAGTTTAAGAATAAGATTAGACAAACCTACTTTGAATCACTCAGAACTCCAGCCCGGGGTGTCATCCGAATATTTACTGCCAAATCCAGAATTGCTCTTATTAAGGAGAAAATTACTAGTGTCCAAATGTTACTGATTACCCTTTTTTATTTGCCCCTGCTCATAAGATGCTTTAAAAAACCTCCGATAACCAGCTTTTTATAGATATCCAAATCAGATATTACTTTGAATCTATTATCTTATTGGAACCCTCAGGGTAAACTTATCACCTGGAAAATATTTTACATGGACAATTTGACTTTCAAGCGGAGTGTCATAATATACCCTAGATGAAAATCTAAAATAAATTATATGGCAAGCAGCCTTTTCAGTGTGGGGATTTATTGTTCCCACACTACAGTAATTTTGAAAACCGTTTTCCTTAAGCTACCAAGATGTGAGATATTATTAATTGCCTGAACTTTTAAGAATATCCTGATTGGTTGACATAAATTACAGCAGTTGGGATTCATTTCTATGGAATAACAAGCTTATCACAAACAGTATTGCAACAACTTAAACTGCTGGCTTAATTTCCTTGCAGGACCCAAAAACACTTATATCACCATTATCCCCAATGCATGTTGGCATTTCAGTTTAATTTTTAAAAAAGGGAGAAATTAGCCAAGCCCCTACTAATACAGTGGTTCTGGGCCTCAGGGAAGCTTCCTGGGTGAAGCAGTACATCAGCGAAGGGGTGGGGGGAATTAGCTGTGCCCTGTGATTTAGATTAGCTAGAAAGCAAGAAATCCGACGATTTCCTGCTTTCTAGCTAATCTAAATTGCGCGGCCCAACCGATCTTTGGAAAACAGCTGATCAGTGTGTGTGTGTGGGGGGGAGGAAATACCTTGATCTTCGGAGTGAACTAGTTCGCTCCCAGCTGATCTTCAGAGCTACCAGTTCACCCAAACTGGCCCGAACCAGTAGAATCCCACCCCTAAATGGCCTGGGACAAACTTATCTCAGCAAGAGGGGCAGGTTTTAAATCAGCCTAGTCTTTCTTTACTCTCCCTCAACACTCTGGATCTGAGAATGCATCATTTCAGGGAAATGACTGGAAAGGATGAGAATTGATTGCACTTTTTTTTTTTTGACTGATTGAAGTAGAAAGGCAACATATTAAAATTACATGCTTGTGGTTCCCAGTCATGCATTTTCGGTATCCTTCTTCCTCAACAGAGCTGACTGCACAAGAATAGCAATGCTTTTAGAGGGCAATCACAGAAGCTGCCTTAAACCAGATCTGCCTATTTAAATTGATAGCCCAGCATTCTGCCTGGTGGCCATTATAGGCTCTCTAATATTACATGCTTCTCTTGAAATGGCGTTGCCAGGGATGAGATCTGTCATCAAACCATCTAAACCATTATTTCTGAAGTGTTCCTGAAAGTTTGAAGAGCTACAGTTTTTCTCTCATTGCTCTTGAAAGCCCAAGAGGAATTTATTTTTTGGAAGGAGACATGGAACCTTTAAAAAGCCACTGAAATAATTAGAGTTGATGACAGGTGTTCCATGATACACCCCCCCTCCCCGCCCTGCCTCCCAAATAAAAACATTGAACACTCTGGTGTGGCTCAAGATTTATAGAGATTTAATATTATGGTCAAGCCAAGAGGCCAAAAATGCCGATTGCAGGAATGGTCATCTCCTTCAGTCAAACTGATACCCTTGTGCATAAGGACGAATTTGGCAGGCATGTCCAGTGGGAGAGAACCAGCTTGGTGTAATAGTTAAGGTATTAGGGTAAAAATCTGGAGACTGTGAGTTATTTATTTATTTGTTTAATTTATATACCGCCCCCTCTCCCATTAGGACTCGGGGCGGTGCACAGCCAGATTAAACCATACAAAGAAATTTAAAATTAAAAATAAATTAAATAAGAGGCTGATAATTAAAAATAAGTTATAGTCTCAATTTAGGCAGGAAGCCAGCTGGCTGATCTCAGGCCAGTCACTCTCTCATAGCCTAAGAAAAATGTGGCCAACCGTTCCTGAAAGCACCTTGCCAAGAAAACTGCAGGGGCCTCAAATTGAAATAAAGTAGTTGTCCTTACCATGATCCCTCATGTTCAGCAAATGGGAATGAAAATGATATTAAAAGGACCTAAAGATGATTTTTTTCCAAATCTCCCCCCTAAGTTTTTCCCATTTGCATAACTGATTCATTTTATTTTATTTATTTGATTTGTCAATCGCTTACAAAATAATAGATACAAGTATAAACATGAGTAAGAATGCAGGAAATAGGTGCGAATAAATGGGGACAATAGGACAGGGATGGTAGGCACGATGGTGGACTTGGTTGCTGGTCTTGGGAGAAGGCAGTTATCCTTAAAGAGATTCCATATGGAATATATTCATCCTGGGTCATTCTTTTTGTTAATCTGAGCAATACACATATGCTTATCAAATATTTATTTGTTCTTTGTTCGTTAACCAAAAGAAGATTCTTTTAGGGCCATCAACCTATTGTTCAGATCTATTTTGCTCACCCACTCTCCCTTTTCTCTGTGAAGCATCTTATCAGACTCTCTTTTTTTAGTCTTGATTGCAACTTTTGTCCCATGTTTTCCCAAGGTTCATCTAACCTTTTGCTTTGGGTTGACATTTCTTATAAAATGAGAAGTAAATTCCACCCCTCTGTCTTGCTCTTATGTCCCCTCTCCTCTCTTCTCTTTATCCATAGCTAAAGTCACTCAAGGAAACATTCAAGAAAGAGCCAAGTATGGATAATAATAAGTCATTGTGTAAAAATGCCAACAGAACAAAGGCTGTGGTTCATATACAATAGGAGAAAATGTTAAAGAAGATTAAAATGAAATTTCTCTCTCTTTCTGATTCTTTTTCTCTCCCTCCCTCCTTCCATCCCTCCCTCTCTCTCTTTTTCTCTCTCTGACTCTGTCTGTCTGTCTGTCTCTCTCTTTCAATATTGAAGAACCATGAAGTTGTTCCATAACTCACTGTTAAGCAGCAAGAAGTATATTTAGAGGGGTACTAAAATTATCTCAAAATGTCAATCTCCTAAATCCAAAAAGTTAATAGCCATAGAATGTTTACCTACCAAGACTAGAATTTTAAGGAAAAGAAGAAAAGAGGCATACTAGGGAAAGAAATATTTCCCATTAGTTTTAAAAGTATTTGATAGAATAACTCTGTTAATCTCATGTGATCTACCTTTCCACTGATATATAATTTTATGCTACTACTCTTTAAAAAAGTGGTGTTATTAGCCATCAAACCTCAAAAATACACTTTTCTCATAAGGTTGCCACAATTTTGGCCATTGCTGTATAAGCAATTTGGGGAAAACATTCATCTCACTTTAGATATAAACGCATAAAATTTGTCATCTCTTTGGGAAAGGTCAAATTAAGGAACAAACAATTCACAGATTACTGGATTGTTCTATTGTTATAGATATAATAACAGAATCTTGAAAATTGAAATTCTGTCAGGGCATCTTTAATTCTAAAGAAAAGCAAAGTGAGGTTTTCTTGAGTTTCTTTCTCACCTCTTCTCCTTTCCCAGGATTGTCACTTAACTTTATGGTTCTTGCATTCCTTGGATTATCTACATACACTTTTACAAAATTGTCTTCTTAATTTGGGGGGGTGGGCTTTCTAAATACATGTTTCTTTTAGTATAACTGTTGGTGTAGTTTTGTTAAAAACTTTATTTTTAATTCTGATAAGCTGCTTTTGATTGCCTGGGAAGAACAAGGATGACACCTGTCAATGACCCACTAAATCAGCTACCTTTTTCCAAAACCATGCAGCTGGAGCAGAACCCACTTCATAGCTGGAATAAAATGCTGCTAAAATGTCACTGCACAATTAAGGAGACACAAGTATGTGGTACATTCATGCTCCTGTGCTTCCTCTCTTCCTTTTGGGAATTGAATCTGAAGCTTTGCTCATCATTTTAGAACTGGAAGGAAGCATATCAACATTTAACATTGCTAGAATGCTTTTTAGCGTTTTTCAAATTATTATTTTTTAACATCATTCTTTCCTAATATAGCCTTCTTCAGTTTTATGGGACTAGAATTTTCATCACCCCCATGCTGGCTGGGGAACTAATGGACTTGAATTAATTAATTGAGAATGGTGTTTCATTTTAGTCTTGTTTTTAATATGTGTGTCTCTGCAAGCTTACAAAAAGGTAGTTTAATTAGTATAGATTTAAAAATATACAGAGAGGGTTAAATTAACACAACTTACACACATTTGGAAATGCAATCAATTGCTGCCACTGCCAAGAATAAACTTGGGAGGGGAAGAGTGGGAATAACACAATCTGACCTTAATATGTGTAGTTCTCCAAACTTGCACTGTAGAAATGTATATTTTTCAATATTCCTCTCTGAGCTGAAATCATGTCATTTATATGCAAATGAGACCACATTCTGCAGCTGTATCTTCTCTCCTGAAGCTCTGGGAATTATTTGCACTTAATAATATCTCATAAATAGATTTTGGCTTTAAACAGGTGGGGGAGTAGCAAATTGATCATATCAATTTGCAGTTGCAAGTTTCTTTTCATATTTTGAAGCTAGGCATCTTTAAATAGAAAGTTTCACAGTTACAAGGAAATCACAATTTCATTTACACAAACAAAAGCTTTCCCCCATGTATATACAGTATTACTTTACCATCCAGAATAAGGAGGCTTTAAAAGATAATACAAAACAAAACACAATTCTAAATGTTGTAATGTTTGACATTTTATAAAATGAGCCATCCTCCTAGGAAAGCGTAAAAGACCACCATCTTCTAAGTAGCCAGGATAGTAACCTTTAAGAGTATTTGAATTTTTCTATTGCACGGCTTACTTGCTTGAAGAATTATATGTTACTTGTACTAAAACTCTTTGAGTTGTTCAAGTAGGGACCACTAGGAGCTAGGAATGGTAAATAGATACATTAAGGAAATATTTCTTCAGAAAATGGTATTTTCAGGGAACACAATACAATAGTTTTGCAGATGTTTGTTGTTGTTGTTGTTGTTATTGTCCAGATATATTTTATCTACTTATTTATTAACTTATTAATCTGTTTGTATAGCACCCAGAGTTGCTGTATGAGGGCGATGGACAGTCTCCAAATATGATCATAAATAAATAAATAAATAATATTGTTGGAAGAATTATCCTTCTGGGTTCAGTTCCAAGTGGGGAAAAAGACACTGGAAACATGGAGACTGTTTGGAAAGATGATTTAATGGTGGACAGGACCACATGGCTTGGAGCTCCAAAGTGAAAAGAATGATCACATGCTTCAAGATGTTGGGTGAAGGAAAAGAAGGAAGGGCTGAGATGCTGAGAGACCCTTAGTTATATAACCTCTTTTGGGCCCCACCTTAGTGTTTACTATTCCTGTGTAAGAAATGTATCCCATTGGTTCCCAGACTCCCAGGGGCGGGGGTCTTAACTAATTTTGTAGGCTTTTGTCTGGACCACATGGCTTCACCTGAGTGCTGGCTGATGAATCTTCCCAGGCCAGGTGGTGAGATGGGTAGAGGCCTTTGTTATATCCTCTGGCCCAGGCCTTAATAGCCCACCCATTAACAAAGGTGGAGGGGTGAGCTTCTGCCTCTGAGGTGAGTTTCTGCTTCTGAGTTTCTACTTCCCTTTTAGGGGAAATATTCTGTTTTTTTAATATTCCCTAGGATATTTCATTTTTCTAGGAGAGGGGGTGGTGCTAACTTCCTACAATATTTTACACAAATAATACCTTTCCTACAAAAATTGCAGCCGTTTTCTTTCACAGGCCTTGAATGTATTTGGTAATAATTGCTACTATATCTAAATAAGAGTTCTTTCTCTCCCTGCCTCCTTGCCCCTAACTGAGTAGGTAGTGTTTTTCTGTGTTCAAGGTAGGCCAATATTCTCTACATGGGGCTCCCCTTGAAGAGCATCCAGAGGCTTCAGCTGGTGCAGAATGCGGCCGCGCGGGTGATTTTGGGGGCTCCTCGGAGCTCCCGAGTTATACCGCTCCTGCGTGAGCTGCATTGGCTTCCGGTGGCTTTCCGGGTGCGATTCAAAGTGTTGGTGGTCACTTTTAAAGCGCTCCATGGCTTGGGACCCGAGTACTTACGGGACTGCCTGCTGCCACCATCGGCCTCCCGCCGGCCAGTGCGCTCCCACAGGGTGGGCCTCCTTGGGGTGCCGGCAGCTGGACGATGCTGGCTGGCAGCTCTGAAGGTGCGGGCCTTCTCTGTGGGGGCACCCTTCCCTCTGGAATGAACTACCCCGGAGATATGGGCCATTACTGACCTGCAGACCTTCCAGCGCGCATTAAAGACCCACCTTTTCCAACAGGCTGGTCTGGCCTAGTATCAATTACTAGGGTTTTAATTTTTGGTATTTTTAACTCTTTTTACCTTGTTTTATAGTGTTATTCCAGCCACTTGTTTAATCTCTTTTTAAATCTCTTTTAAATTTTTTATTAATTGTGTCATTTTATCTTGGCTGTTACACCGTTCCGAGTCCCATTTTGGGAGAAGGGGCGGTATAAAAATTTAATAAATAAATAAATAATATTATAAAAACAGGGCAATATTTTTCTAGATCGGTTCCATGCTTCTACTTGTTACGTTTATGCTTATTTTTATCTGAATTATCAGAATATCAACTCATGAGCTCTTATGTATTTCAAATGCTAATATTAAATTGAACTAACATAATTTCTCTTAATTTGCAATCCATATTCTTTTCACTTTTGGTCCTTCCCCTTTTTTTTTTCTTTTCATTGTTTGTACTGCTTGTCTGACCACCCAAATCAGGGGTCTTCAAACTTGACAGCTTTAAGATTTGTGGACTTCAACTCCCAGAATTCCTCCTCCAGTCATGTTAGCTCAGGAATTCTGGGAGTTGAAGTCCAAAAGTCTTAAACTTGCCAAGTTTGAAGACCCTTGACCTAAATACACGAAAATGCTATGATATTGATTCCACTCATAGTCTCCTGGTTTCTAGGCCAGTATCTTAACCATCCATCAAATTCCAAATCAAAGATGCCTAATTATTTGATTATTAACCTTAACTGCAAAGCTGTCTTCACCAAATGATAGTATGCTGGGATTGCACAACATATAAATCATGACTTAAACGGCTAGTTACACTTATTTTAGAACAAATCCAAAGAACCATCATGCATTCCCTTAAAGGGACAGCTCACAATTCCTAAATAACTATCCTAAATCCCATTAACTCTAAACTGTCTGGACAGCACAAAGATTCATCTCCTGATTGTCCATTCAGAGTGATTGCTTCCCAGTGAGCCAGCAGGAGGCATTGAAAAACCCACATTCTACAGGGAAAGTGAACAGGAAGGGTTAATGGGAGTTTGCCAGGGCAATGAGCCCAAAGGTAGTCTTTAACCAATTTTCCCTTTTAAATCAAGAGCTTAATCTCAAAGCCTGGAAATAAAGGGAATAAAGGAAATATAAGACTATCACCAGCAGTGCCTCTAGAGACAAATGAAAAGGAACAGACAGAAAGAAGTCTGCAGATCTTATGGTATGTTTATATCATTGCCTGGCAGTATTTGGGGACTTATTTGCAGCAAGTACAGTCTTGCAGCAGTCCTTGAAGTGAATGGCCCCATTTCAGGTGGCAAAGGATTTATCACATCAGATAAGAGTTTATAAGCAGAAGCAGGCAAAGAACACACTCTCTACAAAGAAGGCAAGGAGCAACATTACTGGTTGAGAATAGCAACTAGAAATAAGAGTCATAGAAGAGGTCTTTGTTTCCCTGCAATCCAGAAAGTGTCCAGGGTCTCGCAGAAGAAATGGATCTGAACCTTCAAGGGAAGTAAATAAGACATTACAGAATTAAGGGAACAACTATGTCCTGCAATAAGACAGAATTGCTTTCTTATCTTCACTTGGAGAAAAAGTTAAAATTAGATCCAAATTGGTCCTTTTGTCACTTTTCTCAGAAATATTGGAGTAGTTAATACCTCACTATTCCAAAGCTTTGAAACAAATGGGTGCCAGCAGGTTTGTGAAATGCATTGTCTGCCAAAAGCAAAATTGTGACAGAACAACTGTCAATGTTTATTTATTTAATCTATTTAGGAGGCTGTCTCACTCCAAGCCACTTTGGGTGGCTTACAAAAATTAGGAACAAGGTTCTTAAGGTAAAATTTATCAAGTTTGTTGAAAGCCATTGTTTCCTGTTAATTCACACAGAGATCAGAAAGCTATAAATATATCATGTAAACTTTAAAGATCTAGGAAGGAAGTATAACATTCTGGAAGTTCAGATGGTGTTTTCATCCATTCTTGAAGTTATGGAAAGAGATGAGAAAGGAAAGCAATAAATTTTACTTGAAGTGAGTAGAATGAGAGGAGAATTTTGGTTATCTAGATCAATGTTTCGCAACCTTGGCAACTTTAAGAGGTGTGAACTTCAACTCCCAGAATTCTCCAACCATGGCAAATTGGATTAGGAGAATTTTAAACTGTGGGGTTGGAAAATTTTAAAAAACCAACAACAATACTGAACAGAGTTTGGCATAAAGACTTGTGTGATGCTAAAAGAATTAAGGAAATGTAATGTAACACAGGTTTTTAGAACTAACTGTAAAATAGTAATGGATATCAGACAACAAATATAATTAATTTTTATTATTTAACATTTACTTTGGGCCAAATCAAATATAATGGAAAGCACTTTGTTGGCTATTTTACATTTCTATTTTGAACTATTTCATTTCAAAATAAACTACAAAATATAAAACTGCATCTTGCTCTTAAAACAATGTGCCTCTATATTACTGAGCTTATCTGATGTGTGATATTGTAAGGTCTGATGTGTTACTGGAAGCATGTCTAAGCACTAAAAGCAAAAGTACTTTTCTGACAGTTCCTTTGAATTCCTGATTTTTTCAGAGAAGGAAAATTAAAAAAAAATGTTTCCCTTTCATGTTCAGGTGCAGATTCTGTCAAACTCACTTTATAATTCAAATCAATATACCTGGTAAGACAAGAAAACATATAATGGTGCTGAAATAAAATTAAAAACAGGTATCAACATGTACAGTAGTTTATTACCAAACTCAAACCAGTATGATGGTAAATGTGATTCTTGTTATATTGAATTTTCTTTTGTTTATATTGTTATAAGAAAAATATAGTTGTGATGCAAATTATATAGACTCCTTTGTTGAATAACAGCTTTAGCATTCTACTACATCATTTGAGAGTTATATATATCACTTCTTTCCTTTCTGAATAAAGAATACCATGTAGTATTACATTTTAGTTCAAGAAATATGTGATACTAATGATTTAAGTAAGCATCTTCGTTTGGAGTAATTTCTGTAGCAGCTAGATCATTGTCTCGTATGAGTTCCATGTAACCCTAGTAAAACTTTGTTTCAGTAATCATCTTTTAGAAAGACTATGAGACCGAGTGGAGCAAGTGGCCAGTTTTAAGTTTCTGGGTGTTACCATAAAAGAGGACCTGACCTGAGGCACTCACATTGTAGCATTGGTCAAAAAGGCCCAGAAGAGATTATACTACCTGAGACTTCTCAGGAAACAACAAGTGGATAGAAAATTGCTGGTGACCTTCTACTGCTGCACCATAGAGAGTATCTTAAGTTACTGCACCTCTGTATGGTTTGCCAATTGCACAGTGGCAGATAGGAAAGCACTCCAGAGGGTTAACGTCATTGCCCAGAAGATCATTGGTTGCCCTCTCCCTTCTTTGGAAGAGCTTTATAGCTCCTGCTGCCTTAAGAAAGTTCAAAACATTCTCAAAGATCCACCTCATCCTGGCCACCCTTTTTTTTGAACTATTACCATCTGGCAGTTGGTACAGAATAATAAAGACAAGGACAAATAGGCTGAAAAACAGCTTCTATCCCAGGGCAGTAGCTCTTTTGAATTCTGCTGTATAGTGCAGTATTGGTGCAGTGTCGGGGGTTTTCGGGTTCAATGTGTGGAGGGTGAAGGTTGTATGTTTGTTTTTATTTTCATAGTTATGATGTGCACTGAAGATGGTGTTTGGTTTCGTTGTATGAGGTGCAATGACAATAAAGTAAACTAAACTATAAAGATATGGGAGTCCTTGGCTTGCAATCATTTGTTTACAGAGCGTTCAAAGTAGCACCAAAAAAAGGCAACTTATGATCATTTTTCACACTTGTGACTGTTCTAATATCCCCATGTGTAGTAAACCTCGAGAGTCCTCTTGACATAAGGCCGTAAGAATGACCTTCTCAAGTTAGGAATTGCATGATAAGCTCAGCTTGGCACGACACGTAGGCAAATAGTTACAGGAACTAGCTGACCACAAATATCTTGTTAATAGATAATCACGCTATCTTAGCACACAACAGTGGTCGCATCCTGCCATGGCGCCATTAGAATTATACTTCCTTGCTACTCTTCACATATGTCTCGCTCCCCCCGCCCTGATAAAACTGCAAAATAAAAGAGGGTGGTGCGTTGCAATCGGGGGACTTCTTCATCTACCCCGGGCACAACGTGCTCTCTCACCTTGAGAAACTATGGTGTCTGTGTCAATTATTGATTCTAGTACTTAAGTACTCACCCTCGCGAGGGTCCCTCTAAATTTCACCCCTGCGGGGGCTCTACAGGCTGATCAGAGAACCTAAGGACAACGAGCAAACCGCGACAACGCGACAACTGGGAGCTCGTCCGGGATCTCTCACTTCTTCAGCTCCACGGCGTGACTTCTGTCTAGAGGTGCGCTGCCTTCACTCCCGTTGCTACGCACCTGGCAAAGGCTCTGTACAATCGTAAGTAATGGGCTCCTCACTCTCCAAAGTTTCGTCAGTTCATAGGGACGAACTTTACCAATTAGTGAAGAAGGCTAATTGTTTGCAGAAAATTAACGGCACCACTGTATATGCCTTGTCTAGAAAATCTATCACCTCCTTCTTGCTTTATGTGGAGCAGCACTGTCCTGCTTATCCGGCTGAGGGCACGCTGCGTCGCACTTCATGGGAACGCTTGGGAAAATATCTGTATGATGTCCCCAGAGCTCCACCGGACATTCTTATGTCCTGGCATGCGATAATGGCTGCGCTCAATACTATCTACCCCTCCACCACTCTCCCCGAGTCTTTATCTCTTGCCTCTAAAACTGCTGAGCCTCTTGCTGCTCACCTTGATTCTTCTCCCCCACCTTACCAATCTGCCGACTCTTCGGATGATATTCCTCAGCTTGCCTATGCCCCTCCTTTTCACTCTGACACTCCGCACAATCGTCTGCAGCCCTCCTCTCCTTCTGTCTCTCCCATTCCTACTGATCCTCCGTCCCCACATCCCTCGGGGGGAAATATTACTGCTATCCTGGCTTCTCCTTCCTTCACCTTAGAATCTTGTGATATACCTTCTGCTTACCCTATGACTCTTGTTCCGGGAGCCCCTGGCGCTCCTGTTCATACCAACATAGAGTTAAGAGTGTTGAAAAATTTAAAAGAGGCTGTAAATATGTATGGACTGCAATCCACTTACACTCGTGGCATGCTTGATTCTCTCATGTCTTCTAACACTGTAATGCTGTTATATGATTGGAAGATGTTGTTTTCTATGCTTATGACTCCTGCCCAGTATGTTGTTTGGCAGTCTGAATATGAAAAATTAGTAGATGCTGAAATAAGACAAGGCCTCCCTAATCTGGTCATTGCTGATCACTTAAAGGGAACCGGATTATTCTCCACCCTGATTCAGCAACAAACTTGCCCTCGCCGTGCCTTTGCAATCATTCATCTTTGTGCGATGAATGCCCTGAAACGTGTGGATGATTCAGACTCTAAATCCACACACACCTTTTTGAAGGTAGTGCAGGAGGTTGACGAGTCTTACTCTTCATTCGTTAACCATTTGCAAACTGCTCTGGAACGCCAAATTGACAATGAGGCAGCCAGACAAGAACTTCTTATTAAACTGGCTTACACCAATGCGAATGAAGATTGTCAAAAAATACTTCAACCTGTTGCTAATAAACCTGGTGTAACCTTGGCTGAGTTCCTGCAGCTTTGTAGGATTGTGGGAACTACTTCTCACAAAATGAGCGCCCTTGCCGCTGCCATCTCTACCTCCATTTCTGCATCCCTCCCCACCTCCCCTCCGTCGTCCGACGCCCTTGCCGTGTCTCGCTCTGGCAATTGTTTTAATTGTGGGAAGCCTGACCATTTTAAAAATCAGTGTAGAATGCCGGGTGGGGGGGGAACGCCTCGTGGCCAGTCTCGGGGTACTGCACCCTATGCTGCCAAACCAAAAACTGTTTGCCCTCGTTGCAGAAAAGGTTTTCATTGGGCTTCCCAATGTCGCTCTAACCCTCCTCCTGCTCAGCAATCGGAAAACTAGGCATGGGGTCTTCAGCTAACCCCGCTACAAAGGCTGAAACTTCTCTTTCCTCTTCTCTTTCCTTTTTACAACCTACTTCTTTCCCTGTACAGCTGACAGAGGACATCGTTTATGATGATCCTGGTTCGGTCTTCACTCTCCCTCTTTCTATCACTGTTCTGAAGCCACTTCCGCCTTCCTTGCCTGTTTTGCTCATACCTAACTCCTCCCTTACCATTGAAGGCGTAGTCGCTGCACCCTTTTTGTACGACTCCTCTTCTCTGAAAAATCTCTCTCTCGCTGCCATTGGCGACCGGTGCTTTTCCCTGAAAGCGGGAACGATTGTGGCTACTCTCATTCTTCTTCCCTCTCCTGAACCCCCTTCTTTGTTTGCTCTACAGCAATCTGTTCAAGCCTCCAAACCTATGTTAACCATATTGCTGAATGGCCAATCTTTTGCTGGCCTGATTGACACCGGAGCTGACGTCTCTGTCATTCGGTCCTCTGAGTGGCCATCCTCTTGGCCCCTTGCTGAAACAACTTCAGTACAAGGCGTCGGTGGAGCGCAGGCAGCAAAGGTTAGCTCACTTTGGCTTACTGCCTCTACGCCTCATTCCTCTGTGACTGCTTATCTTAAACCCTTTGTCCTTCCATTACATTGCAATTTGTGGGGCCGTGACCTGCTATCTCAACTCCACACTTCTCTCTACATACCTTGAATTATGGCTATTTCTCCTCTTTCTCTCACTCTCAAATCAAATATTCCTGTTTGGATTGATCAATGGCCTCTTACAAAAGAAAAATTAAACGCACTTCACACTCTCGTTCAACAGCAATTGCAGAAGGTCACATTGAACCATCTACCAGCCCATATAACACACCAGTGTTTGTAATTAAAAAGAAAAGTGGCAAATGGCGCCTCCTACAGGATCTCCATGTTCTGAACGCTATATTGCAACCTATGGGCCCATTGCAATGCGGCCTTCCAAATCCAAATTTAATTCCTGTAAAATTTGATCTCATAATCATTGACCTCAAAGATTGTTTTTTCTCCATCCCGCTGATACCAGAGGACAGGATACTATTTGCCTTCACCGTTCCTGAGTTTAATAATTCTAAACCTACAGCTAGATATCAATGGAAAGTTCTTCCCCAAGGAATGCTCAATTCTCCTACGATGTGTCAATATTTTGTAAATAAAGCTTTACAACCCTATCGGGACAAATTTCCTGAATTTTTAGTGTATCATTACATGGATGACATCCTGATTGCAGCTGATGGTCCTAAAGGTACAGTATGTAAAACTTTTCCATGTCTTCTCTCTCTCCTTGCTCTTGCAGGACTGCATGTAGCACCAGAAAAGATGCAGTCTCATTATCCGTTACAATATTTAGGACACAAGGTTTTAGCCTCCACAGCTTCACCTCACCTTCCTGTTCTCACACTCCCTCAACCTGCAACCTTGGTACAGTTACAGCAATGCCTGGGCACGCTCAATTGGGCACGCCCATATCTTTCCATTTCAACTCATATTCTCTTGCCATTATTTCAAGCATTGGTCGGCCTTAAGCATCCAGCGGATCTCATTTGGCTGAATGAGCAACAGCTTAATGCTCTTAAAGAAATCAACAGCGCCTTGCATATCCATTGGGTGGACCGCTCATTACATGCACTCTCATTGGCGCTTCTTCCCACACCCACACTCCTTACAGCAATCATCGTTCAAATCTCGACTTCAAAGAGGCTACACATTTTAGAGTGGATTCACCTTCCTCATACCCCAAAAGCATCAATCACCACAAGAGCTGCACAAATGGCCCTTCTTATAGAACGGGGGAGGAAAAGAGCTAGAGCCTTGATGGGTGTGGATATCTGCACGCTTTACACTCCCTGCAGACTAACACAATGGGAACCACTCTTCCAAAATTCTGATGCGTTACAAGATGCGTTGGAAGGGTGGCAAGGGAATGTCTCCTGCCATCTACCACCAGACCCACGCATACAAGTGCTGAAAACAATTCCGCTCACTCTAGAGACTCCTTTAGTACAACAACCAGTGAAAGATTGTCTTACTGTATTCACTGATGGTTCTAAAACCGTCGGGGCTTGTGTGTGGCAAACTGACAATCAATGGCATAAAAAACTTACCACACCACAACCTTCTGCTCAACAGGCTGAACTGTCTGCCTTCAATATGGCACTCACACTTTTTCCCAACCAGCCAATTAATGTAATATCTGATAGTCTGTATGTGGCACAATTGGCCTTGAATATATTTGATGCCTACATTTCTCCTGCAACCCCTTCTCCTTTAATGACGCTTTTTTTACAGTTACAAGACCTATTGAAGGAAAGGAAGGAATCTCTGTTTGTGGCCCACATCAGAAGCCATCAGCATCTGCCCGGATTTCTTTCAGAAGGCAATCACATGGCAGATGAGGCCTGCAAGTTGCATTTGTTACCAATCCTGCAGAATAACACCTTAACAGCAGGAGAAAGTCATGATTATTTTCATCAAAATAGAAAGGCTCTGGTGAGACAATTTGGAATTACTCATCAAGAAGCCGCGGCAATTGTTCAACAATGTCCTACATGTAGTCTGCAGGCACGAAGTGTCCCAGAAGGAGTAAATCCTAGAGGCACCGAGGCCTGTGACACATGGCAAATGGACGTTACTCAGTATCCATCCTTTGCGCCCTGGAAGTATATTTACGTGTCTGTAGACACTTACTCTGGGTTCATCATGGCCACACTGCAAAGGGGGGAGACTACTAAAAACACTATCAATCATTGCATTCGGACCTTTGTAACACTGGGATGTCCAAAAATTTTAAAAACACAATGGTCCTGCATACACGAGCTCCTCCTTCTCGGAGTTCTGTCATCATTGGTCCATTGTACACAAATTTGGAATTCCATTCAATAGCCAAGGCCAAGCTATTGTGGAAAGAGCAAATTTAACACTCAAAACGGCCCTTGATCGATACATGGGGAAAATATGTGCACGCCCCCCGAACCTCCCAGCGTTACAGAATGTGTTAAATGTATGTTTATATACCTTGAACTTTCTGAATCTTACTGGCTCTCCTTCTTCTACGGCTGCTTCTCGTCACTTTACCACACCTCCTGTCCCTACCTCCAGACCTCTTGTTTATTTCAGGCAACTTCCAGATCCGAAGTGGAAGGGACCTGTGCAACTGATCACTTGGGGCAAAGGATACGCTCCTGTTCAACTTCCTGATCGTGTTCTTTGGGTGCCTGCGCGCTGTGTTCGACCTTATCATGGGGAGGCTAAGGACAAGTGTTCCTCTCCTAGCCCTTCTGATTCTGATATCTCCTGTCTTTTCTCAGTTTCGGGCTGATCCTGCTGTTATCTTCGCCCCTCCGTTCACACGCGTTACCTTTGCCTTTGAAGACATCTCTCTTTCCGCCTGTAATTATGCCTTTCAACATCAAGGCCGTGCCTTGCGTCCCTCACCTCACATCTCTCTTCTGTATGGCTACCAACCCTGTCGGGTCTACCTACATGTCTATGTCACCGCGAATACGGTGGGACCTTATTCCTGCTTAGGCTTTCTTGCTTCCCGTCAATCCTTCAATCATACAGTTTATCTCTTTTCCATTTTCTCTGTAACTCGCCCCCCACTACCCTCTATGTTTCTTTCTTGGCTCCTTTTGTCTCAATCTTCTCCTCAATCTTTTTCCCATACCCTGGTGCGCCACTTCTCCTGCTGCCAACCTCCCTGTGATACCACCAGCTGCCTATGGGATGCACCTGGCTCCCATCTCCCTGACCGCTATCCTGGTTCCTGGTCACCGCTCCGCGGACAACGAATTCGTAGACAGCTTCTCGAGTCCTCTCCACATCCTAAATTCAACTCCTTGATTCACGCGCACCGTTACAACAATGAGGGAGCACTGCATCTTCGCTCTCAGGCCCTTTCCTGTTACCAGAGGTCTCCAATCAAGAAAAAGGGAATCATCTGGTGCTGGTTTTTCAACAATACCATATATCTACAAGACTCACCCAAATATACCGTCAATTATCATTTTAGAGCAACTCATCTTTCAGTAATTGATCTGACCCTCTCAGACTTTGGTCTATACCAATGTGAAATTACAAAAATGGTACGAGGCTTTGCCACTTCTTCTCGGCTGACATTATCCCTACGACAGAAGTTTATCCCCCCCCAACGGAGGACACGAAGTGCACTCACCTCCCAAGATGCCAAACATTGCACCCCCTGCTTGCAAAAAACTCAACAGGGGCAGACCATCAGAACTACATTAATATATCACACCCATTTTATTTGCACCAAACCATCCACGCACACCTGTGTGTGGAATAGCACGACGTATAGTATTTGTGAAGATAACAACAAACAAACCTGTTATGACCCCACAGGCCCCACTCATCGCTACAACATCCTCATCACTGTCGGAGCCGGCTCATCGAAAAAGACACTGGTCAATCATGACTTTTATAATCCGAAGGTATCCCAATCGGTCACTTTTGATGCCTGCGAAGCCATGGACTATGGCACAAACGAATGCGGCTCACTTGTCTGGCGATGGACATATTCCAGCAACGAAAAGTACATCTGTGCCAGAACTTCAAATCAACACGACCCCTGTGGCAAAGGCACCTACTGCAATGAATGGAAATGTGTGGACTTTCAATCCAGAGGGCTCACAGTGCGACCCGACACCATACCCAAGAGGGATAACCTTAAAAAACTCTATATCACCCGTCTTAGAGTTCCCGATCCCAACTGTATGCAACATCAGTGCAATCCCATCAATCTCACGTTTCCAGTACCGGAAAATTGGCTTTCCTTCCAAACATGGAAAGGTACTGACAATGACTATGGCTTGGGTATTGATGGGACAGGAACCAACCCTTCAGTAGCCATCAAAATAATAGTAAGCAAAATTTCCATCGACTCAACCAGACACTCCTTATTTCATTCTGTTTATTCGGAATTGGCAAAATTGACTCACCTGACCGTACCACATGAGGTGCGCAACACCTTTGTACACCTTGCAGAGACTATTGCTAAATCATTGCAAGTTAAAAATTGCTTTGTGTGTGGGGGAACTACGATGGGGGAACAATGGCCGTGGCAGGCCCAGGAAATTAACATCACCCATGTCATAACTAATTGGTCCAACTTTGATACCCTGAACACAATTCCTGAAAACTGGACCCTGACCACTAATTTAGTAGGAAGACAATGCTATCAAAGAGTTAATACCTCCGCACGTACGTTTGTAGCAGGCTCTCTTTTATGTTTAGGTACGTTCACCAACGATTTGTGGGACTCTCCCAATAACCTTCCTAGGCCCACCCATAACCTCACTTCTTACCTTTCTTACCTACGGCAACCCGAGAATGATTCTGCCACCTGGCCAGCACCAACAGGGCTTTACTGGATATGTGGCGCCAATGCCTTCTCCATCCTCCCAGCTGCCTGGAAAGGATCTTGTGTACTAGGGACCATACGACCAGGTTTTTTTTCTGCTCCCTTTGTCGCAAAGACAAGTCCTAGGTCACCCGGTATACGAGGAAGCCGGGGAGGCCACACGCGAGAAGAGAGACACCTCCCAAATTCATAAAGTAAATTGGAAAGATGATGAGTGGCCCCCAGAACGCATAATTCATTATTATGACCCGGCAACCTGGGCAGAGGATGGCATGTGGGGATACAGAACACCCATCTACATGCTTAACCGCATCATCCGTCTTCAAGCGGTAGTAGAGCTAATCACTGATGAAACATTGGCCACCATGCGATCCCTTGCGAGAGAATCAGTAAAATCTCGTACTTACATAATGCAAAATCGTCTGGCACTAGATTACCTGTTAGCAAAAGAAGGGGGGGTATGTGGAAAGTTTAATCTTACCGATTGTTGCATTGAAATTGATAACAGCATGAAGGCTGTAGATGAGGCTGCCATAAAAATGATAAAACTGGCGCATGTACCTGTGCAAACATGGAAGGGAGTGAACATAGGGGGAATGTTTGACGAGTTTCTCCCCAAGTTTCCTGGTTTAAAGGCTATTTTTATTTTGGTGGCTATAATTGCTATAGGATGTTTTCTGCTACCCTGTTTATTACCTATCTTTATTTCAATGATCAAACGTAGTTTAAATGCTATTGCCGAAGCTAAAGCTGCTGCGCAACTTAATCTCTTAATGCAAAATCATGTATATATGGCAATCCCAACTGAGGAGTGCAAGGCTCCGCTTTTGCACTTATGTTCCGATGACGACTTTGACACTGATAACCTGCCCTTGAACGAGGTTGTGCAATCGGATCGGGATGTCCCGGAGGGTATGTCCTTATCCAAGCACTATGATACTCCAAAGGAGAAAGGCTTATATTTTGAATCGGATATCGCGGCACCTTAAAAACAAAGAAAAGAGGACTTGTAGTAAACCTCGAGAGTCCTCTTGACATAAGGCCGTAAGAATGACCTTCTCAAGTTAGGAATTGCATGATAAGCTCAGCTTGGCACGACACGTAGGCAAATAGTTACAGGAACTAGCTGACCACAAATATCTTGTTAATAGATAATCACGCTATCTTAGCACACAACAGTGGTCGCATCCTGCCATGGCGCCATTAGAATTATACTTCCTTGCTCCTCTTCACATATGTCTCGCTCCCCCCGCCCTGATAAAACTGCAAAATAAAAGAGGGTGGTGCGTTGCAATCGGGGGACTTCTTCATCTACCCCGGGCACAACGTGCTCTCTCACCTTGAGAAACTATGGTGTCTGTGTCAATTATTGATTCTAGTACTTAAGTACTCACCCTCGCGAGGGTCCCTCTAAATTTCACTCCTGTGGGGGCTCTACGGGCTGATCAGAGAACCTAAGGACAACGAGCAAACCGCGACAACGCGACACCCATGGTTCCAGGATCAAAATTTGGATTCTTGGCAACTGGTTCATATTTACAATGGCTGCAGTGTCCCAGGGTCACTGGTCGGTTCAAATACTGGTTCGATGAACCAGGTGCAAATTTAACATCCAGTTTGCCTGAACAAAACCAAGGTCCTTGTGCCCCTTGATTGTTCAGTGGCTTTCAATACTGTTGATCAAGGAATCCTGAGCCTGCTCCAAGGGCTCAAAATTCAGTAAATTGTAAAATCAATTTACAATGTTTTTCTTTCTTTCAGAGTGGTTTCAGTCAGTCTTGGTCAGGGGAGAGAGGTTGCTCAATAGGCTTTTTTTGTGGGATACCACAGGACTTTACTCTCTCTCCCCTCCTCTTCAACATCAACATGTTGGGCAAGACCATTCACTATCTTACAGTTCAATATTATCAGTACACCGATGATACCCAATTATACAATATCTTTTAACCTTGGGCCTTCCAAATGAAGCTGGCAAGTTTCTGTCTCTATTCAACATATCTGATATTAATACAATTGAGAAAGTCCAGAAATATTTTACGAGAAGAGTCCTCCACTCCTCTACTTGTTGCAGAATACCTTATGCCACCAGACTTGAAATTCTAGACCTAGACAACCTAGAACTACGTTGCCTTCGGTCCGATCTAAGTATAGTATATAAAATTATATATTACAATGTCCTACCTGTCAATGAATACTTCAGCTTCAACCATAACAATACAAGAGCTCAAAATAGATACAAACTAAAGATAAACCGCAAGAAACTTGATTGCAGGAAATATGACTTCAGCAACAGAGTAGTCAATGTCTGGAATATTCTATCTGACTCTGATTTCTTCCCCAACCCCCAAAATCTTCAACATTAGACTGTCTACTATTGACCTCACTCCTTTCCTAAGAGGTCTGTAGGGGGCGTGCATAAGCACACCAAAATATTCCTACCATGCCTGTTCTATTGTTTCTTTTTTTCTTATTCATATCTATTTCATGTATTTATAACCATGTTTATACTTATACCTGTTATCTAATCATTGTTTGACTAAATAAATAAATAAATAAATAAACAAACATACAGGGTTTGACTAACTTTCAACTGAAAAATTTAGGACAACTGAATTCAAGGACGATTATGATTATTTTCAAAGGTAAATATAATATAATCATTTACATTTTATGATTATACTCAATGTTGTTGTTGAATATACCTGGAGGCCATGCCAATGTGGATGGGGAAGAACTGTCTCCAACTTAATCCTGTGAAAACTGGCAGAGTGCAGGGGACCAAAAGAACAGAGATGTGGGGAGGAGATAGGCAAGTGGTGATTGCAGAAGTGCATGCATTATTGGAGTTGGGAAATGTATAAAATTTAATTAATAAGTAAGACCAGAAAAACAAACAATTGAGAAAGTTTTGAAATAGTGTATCTAAAAGATTCCACATAAATTGATTTATGGAGGGAGGTTGGACTCTAAAAGAAACATGAAACCAACTAAAATTAATTAGTGGGGGAAACCAATACAACTTTTTGTTTGGCACAGCACAGATTTAATAGTAGATATCATATTTATTATAATAAATTTTTAACTATAAATGTAGATACCAGAGGATGTACTGTAGTAGAAGTTGTTTATTAAAAGCTTTATTGGACATAGCCTACCAGAAATATATTCTATCATTCATAACTTCAAAAACTTGTTGGTGTATTATACTCTTATCCTGTGGTAGAACATGGAAATTAAAGCCTCTTAAAATAAAAAGAACAGTGTAAAGTATATTGCAAAAAGAACTGAAGCTGTTCCCTAAGGTATGAGAGACAGATTATTGATGAGCAGCATATGAAAAATGAAGGCAATATTACATAAAGAAAAAAGTTGTAAGAAGAAACTTCAAATTTATCTTTTGAACATTAATCACTTTTAAGACTGAAATAAAAACATTAATAACTACTAATCCCACCCTTGGGCAAGATTTTATTTAAGAAGAAAAAGAAAGTAACTTGGAGAGTTATTTTTTTACATGGTGCTATCTGATATAAAATCTACCCAAAATGTAAGGTGGGAGGATAATATTCCATTCATTTCATCTAAGAGTCAGATTGATAATCCTTATATATCTACTAAGAATTAAGCCCCACTTATGCCATTGGATTTTCTCTCAGGTATCTAAGTAAACAGTAGGACTAAATCTGTTTATATTGATCAATTGTTTCCATTATGATGGTGGAAAGCTCTGGTAGACTGCAAATCATTTTAACATTTAATTTTGAAATGATGGCACAGATGACTGAAGAGAATAACAAGTAATAGCTAGGGGTAGGACTCAAATTTCTTAACAACCGGTTCTGTGGGTGTGGCCTAATTTCTGGGTGTGGCTTGATGGTCATGTGACTGGGTGGGTGTGGCTTGCTGACTGGACATGGCTTGGTGGTCATGTGACTGGGTGGGCATGGCTTGTATGCAAATATTATAAATATTTATGTAAATATTGATAAATAAAATTTGCTTGCAAGCAAACTCATAAAATTTGCTAGCAGGCAAACTCACAAAATTAACTCACGACACACCATGTATGTAAATATTGAACTTTTTATAAAAAATGAGCAACTTTTATCCAAAAGAAGGCAAAGCAGGCAGGCAGATTGAGTTGCTCACAGAACCACAGATTCACTTAGAGATCTATCTATCTACAATCGGTTACCTGAGTCTGCACTGAAAAGTAGAAGCTTCAGTCCTAAGGAAGGTTCGGCTCTGCTTTTAGATTAGCTAGAAAGCAAGAAATCCAAGGATTTCCTGCTTTCTAGCTAATCTAAATCTCCCAGCAGAGCTTAACAGCTGATGGTCGGGGAAAAAAAAAAGGAAAAATAGCAACTTACCAAACCAGGCAAGTTGGATGGCTTGCATGCCAGGTAAGGAGTGGGCGGGGAGGGGCAGGGCCAGCTAGTGGAACGATTTCCAGTTCTATGAACTATGGAATATCAAAACAAGTGTGTGCAGCGTTTGCAAGACATCATCAGCTGTACCGCCTGGACAGTTGAGAAGCGCTGCATATGTGTGCGCAGCATTTGAAAATCCTCATTTCCTGCTTTTTCAACCTCAGCTGTGCCACGCAAAGCAGCTGAGGAGGGAAAAGCAGGGAATAAAGGACAGCCTAGAGCCCGGGTAGGTGGGTGGGCCAAACACCGAACCGGTTCGGTGTCAGCTGCTCTTCGCAGCTATCAGTTCTATAGAACCAGGCTGAACCGACAGCATGCCATCCCTGGTAATAGGTCTGACTAAAGAAAGAAGAAAAAACAGAGATTTGAGTCTAACCTATACCAGTTGCCACATTAAAATGAAAAAGACTTGTTTTTTTGGCTATTTTGATCACTGAATTAGTTTCTTAGAACTTGGATCTGTTAACACTCAAGAAATTTAATTTAATTTTCAAATAATCTATTGATTGCACTTAAGTTTCTGCATACAAACTGGAGACATAGTAAGATTCAGTTAATGACAATGAAATATTTGCAAACATTTGAACAGTACTTCTTAGAGCTATACATTTCTGTTTTTATGATTGATACATATATAACCATAAATGTCCAAAGATAATTGTATCTGCTGCCTTTTGTTCTTTAGTACATTCCTCACCCCCTTTAAGTAAAACCCATGAGCTACTCCAAAGTAGCTCTAATATTGGGGAAGGGCTTTTTAGAAGTCAGCAGAATTGCATGCAGAAGGAACAGCTAGAAAGATACATACATATATCTACAGTATGCTCCTGTTTTTTGTAAACACCATTCTATTCTATGTGGTAATATCCTAATGTCCAATTAAAATATACATTTTATATTATTCTGAGTCTATTTCTCCAATTAAGATGCAAATAGTATTAGACTGATTGAATCCAAAGATTTTATTCTGTTCATGAAAGAAGGGTTCTGCTTCTGGGGGTGTTCCTTTTTTCATAGAAAACTTTTTCTATAAAAAAAAAAAGCTCATTCATGAAAATGTTTGGATCCAACCCATTCTTAATATTGTTGAATAATAACCAATTTGAGATAATAGTATTTAAAACTACAATGAGAAGGAAATACACTCACAAACATACACTTAGGTTCTAAAATGCAAAGTTAATACAATTGCCAGATATAAAAATCTGGAAAAAAGTTTTTTTTTCAGTAATAATTTAAGAATAAAGCTATTGTGATTTTTATTACTGGTTAAAGATGCTGAGTTAGAGGTCTTGAGCCCATGAGTTTTAGTCCTGCCTTAGGCAAAAAGCCAATTGGATAGTCTGGGCTAGTCCCACTCTATCTCGGCCCTAACCAAAATGCAAGGACAAGTCACTTCTAAAATCTTGCCAAGAAAACTGCAGGGACTTGTCTAAGCAGCCATCAGTTGTCAACACTGATCAAAGGAAAGATAACAATAAAAAAGTAGCTCAAAAAGATATTTATTTAAATATATTTGGCAAATATAATATTATTTTCCAGAATAAAACTGTAAAATTTAAAATTCAAAAATAGTATATTTTGAGTACAATCTTATCTAATGAAACATTCTGACATTTAAATAATATTACAACTTTAAGTATGCATGTAAATAAATATATAGTATTTTTGTAATTATGGTATTATCTATATAGCAAAATTGACTATCAATGAATTATTATAACCAAAAAAGTAGAAACTTCTCAATTAGCATTTGAAGATCTCTCATCCTCAAAATTGATTTATTCTTCCCCACTGATAAAATATTGTGGTTTATGAGCATTAGAAAAGGCCATCAAATATGCCAAGAAAAGGCTTAATATCACCATTATCATCAAGCTGATGCCTAGGACAAAAAAATACAAAGAAAATATTATTTTTACTATATTAAACCTTACAAAATTACTTTTTAACGTAACATGGAAATACTATTAAACCAAAATATTGTGCTAGAATATAAATATTAGTAGGATGTGCAAATTGAACAGAGAATTTACTCTTGGAAACCAATGTATCATTTCAAAATGAAAATGGTCCTGATATTGATCTAGAAAAAGAAAAATGTGTTCCAGGATTTTCTAGAATATTTCATTCCTGAAACAATGAGTTTTGTACAGCCTTAATTATTTGCATGTCTTGTCTTATGTCAACAATGAGCATTCTCAAGGCTGTAAAGAGAACAATCAAATATCTGTTATCTCAGACAGAAAGAAAAAGTTTAGAAACTAAACTTTGCTAAAGAGACTATTGGGTACAGCAATGGGCAATCTTCTATGTTTATAGTTTTACTGTTGTCTGAAATAAAGAAACTAGTTGAGTTGTGTCTATATGCAGTTATAGAGAATTCAGATTTACAGTTATACTTGGGAGAAGTCTGGAATATATAGTAGGAAAGTAAAAAGAGTTAGTTAGTTTTGAGTTTATGCCTTTTGAAATACATGTTGAGAAAACATTATGAAAATTTCAGTTTGAAGATTCTACTAAAATGTTTCTTAATACCTAAGATCAACCCCCTTTGTCATAGTACTGTTAGTAATAAAAAAGTCTCCCTTTCCAGCAACTTGGTAAGATCTCAAAGTTGTTTCTGAAGTTGTAGTTAATTGTGCCATTTTCAGCTTTTCTGGTGGATTATATTCTTGAAGTCTAAACTGTAACACAAACCCCCCAAAACAAGTAGATACAGTTAGCATCATATGATCAACAGTTTACTTCTATTTTATATAGGTTTACACAACTGAATCTTGGGAATATAAACTTAAGGCCTAATATTATACTAAGATGATTCTCTGCCTCTATGAGAGGGAGAGGGAGAGGGAGAGGGAGGGAGGGAGGGAGAGAGGGAGAGGGAAAAAGAGAGGGACTGTGGCCCCATCTTCCCAAACTTATGGATATGATTTGGGCAGTGCTTAACTGCATCTTAGCCATAAACAATCAACCCTGCTTTCAGAGAGAGCCTCCTTTTATTCCGTCTAACCAAAGACTAGAAACTTCACTCACTGTTTATGCTATAGCCTGAGAGGAGCCTTAATAAAGAATTGCAATAGAATAACTAGATGATTAAGGTATCATCCTTAATCATAGTCAGGCAGTTGACAATGAACTTCCCTAGTGCTGCTGCCACTTCTGAAAGTGGAGCTTTTGCCTAACCATAGAAATGCCCCAGGCCCATAGTCAAGAACCTGCTGAGTTACCCCAATATTTACCAATAAACTAGTTTTTTAAGATTTGCTACCTGTAGCCCTGTAAAAATCTTTGCTTTCCCATTGTTTGCCATTCCTATTTCTTGTAAAACTGGGTCCAACAATCACTGAATAAATGTTTGATTATTTCTGCTCTGTGTGGTACCCCTTTCTTTCTTCTGAATTTTTCACGACAGCAAATATTTTTCAGAAAATATACATGCAACTTCTGACCTGCCTCAGTCATGCATATGCAAACATACAAATGTCAGAAAGGTTTATCAGACATAATTGGTAATAAACCTAATAAAAACCAGGCATCTTTTCAATATGCATTTAGTACAATATTAGACAAGATTATCAAATTGTATATTATCACTTACAATATTTTGATTTCCATATTCTAGAAGTAATTTGTTACTGGATGGAGGAGTCAGTGAAGGAGAGTAAGAATTGTGTAAACAGACATCAGGTTTTGTTTTATTTGGAGAATAACTAAAAAAAACGAAATAGAATCCAAAATGCAAAATAAAAGATAATAAGGTTTTAAAAGACAACAAGGTGCTACCACAATAAATTATGTAACATTTTGGAGCATTTTCATTCTAAACATATACGAAGGGGTGTAGTAACAGTAGGAAATATATACATCTCTGCATTCCACTCTTAATATATGTATATTTAGGATGTTTCTGCAGAAGTTTTGTTTACAAGATTGATCTGATACCAAGATTCCGTCTGCATTAAAGAGTAAAGATTTGCATAAAAAAAAGATTTTGTGCATATATAACTCTTATATTTGTGAACCAGAATGGCCTTTTTAAAGAAATCATAAACATATGCAAAAAGCAGTCTGTTAGAGACGGCCAGAAGACAAGTGGGATAGTGTATCTCTGGGGAATTTATATTTGAAAATCTTTGTATATGCAAGTATAACTGAAGATACATAAGTAGTTGTTTTATTACATTATATATACCTTTTAAAAAGTGCCCCAGGAGGTTTTTTCTGAGCATTTTGGCAAAATGATGTATTTTTTCTCAAATTCTGAATGCACGTGTTTTTGGATTCCAGGGGAGAAGATTCTAAAACATAAAAATAATGCCAAACATCTTGAAAATAGTATCTAAAAATAACTGAAATTGATCTGATATATCTAACATTTTAGTACCTTACTATAATAAAATCCTGGATGATTTGGCCTTTGTTTGATAAAATAATCAAACGGTTGTAGCCTAAATTGGGAAGTAAAAAGTAATCTTGTAAAAAGGTATTGCAAAACCATTTCTGCATTTTTGCCAAATATTCCCACTAATATTTCAATTTAGTTACCAGGAGTTAAGCAAAACAGAATCTTTATCAAAACAAAAGCTAATCAATCATACAGCAAGCTTATTTGTGATTTAAATCTAACTTCTTACTCAGTGATATACGGCAAAGTAAATATTTCTTCTTAAAATCTTGTCTATATTCCTAAAACCAATACACAGAAAGATCAGATATGATAATTAAGTGTATCTGCCTCCAGTGTTCCAAATTATTAAGGAATTATCTGGGCATGCCCCTATGGCTATGCTATATTATGTTTTAGAAACTATATTCTAAGAGAGAGTTAAGATGGCGACCGGAGGTCGGCTGGAAGAGCTCCTCCGCGACGTACGAATGGGGCGGTGAGTTCCCCCCCCCGGGTCCTCCTCACCTGTGGCAGGGGTGGCGAGGGGACCCGTGGGGGGGTGGGCAGCCCCCAAGGTCATGGCGCGATGCTGGAGGACTGTGTTCGGCGGCTGGCGGCTCAGCGTTCGGCGGCTCAGCGTTCAGCGGCTTATGCTCGGCGCCCAGCGGCTTGGCGTTCGGTAGCTCGGGCTCGGCGCCCGACGGCCTGGCGTTCGGCGGCCCGGACAGGGCGTTGAGTTTCCCCCCCCGGGTCCTCCCCACCTGTGGCAGGGGTGGCGAGGGGACCCGTGGGGGGGTGGGCAGCTTCCAGGCCATGGCATGGCAGGTCTGGCGCTACGCTCGGCGGCTGTCGGCTCGTCCCGTGGGGAAGCGGCGTTGGAGGATCGTGCGCCGGAAGATCGTACTCGGCGCCTGGCGGCTTGGTGTTCGGCGATCCAGATGGGGCGTGGAGTTCCCCCCCCCCTTGGGTCCTCCTCACCTGTGGCAGGGGTGGCGAGGGGA
The DNA here is from genome assembly GCA_023653725.1 of Bungarus multicinctus. Lineage (NCBI taxonomy): Eukaryota > Metazoa > Chordata > Lepidosauria > Squamata > Elapidae > Bungarus > Bungarus multicinctus. The sequence continues at coordinate 50,718,957 of CM042842.1, read as the reverse complement.
CCCGTAGGGGGATGGGCAGCCCCCGATGCTATGGCACGGTGGGTTTGCTGCTCTGCCCGGCGGCCGGCAGCCCGTGACGCTAGAAGAGGGCGCTGGGGGATCGCGCCCGGCAGCTTACGACGTTGCAAGATCATTGTTGGGCTGGGGCCTTTGCAAGGGCCCCAGCCGAAATTGGAATTGCCACCGCGCTTCGGGCGGCTGGAGCCGGAGTCGAGGGACAGCCGCCGGGGCGGCTGGAGGACTGTCGCTATGGCGGCTGGAGGACTGCCACTGGAGCTGGGGCTGGGGCCATTGCAAGGGCCCCAGCCGGAGTTAGAGTCATCTCCGCGGTCCGGGCAGCTGGAGCTGAGGTCGGAAAATGGCCGCCGCGGTTGGAGCCGGGGCGGCTGGTGGACTGTTGCCGCTATCGGAGCCAGGGCCGGAGAGCTGCTCCTATGGCTGGAGTTGGGGACGGAGGACTGCCCCCACGATTTTCATCTGTTTGGAGGCGACAGGGGCGGCCTGGACTTGGGGCTGATCAGCGAAAAGAGAAGATCCAGTCCGGGGCGCTGTCTTACTCTATGAGAGATCTATGGGCCCTGAGACGTGTCCCCCCTGTCTCAGGAATGGCCCTCTACTCTCTCGAGGGCCCATCTCAAGGACGGATTGTGGGATCCGGAGAGATGGTGGGGTTTTAAGAAACGCGGGAGGGAGGGGTGTCTTACTAAATTTTTAGTTAGGTTTTTAAGGGGGTTAGGTAGGTCCGGGCGGGAGTTGGGGGACAACTCGCCGGAGGCTGGGACCAGGCCGGGGGTTGGGCGTGGCCGGGAGAGTCAGAATCCGGACAGGACTGTATTGAGGATGGGGGGGGGTCATCGGGGAGGGTGGAATTAAATCTATTGATACGGTGAGCGGGAGGGGCAGATTTGGCGGTTGTAGGGGGCCATATTCTGTGCTGGGAGCGCGCCCTCGCTGTTTGCTTGCTGTGGCGCGCTCCGACCCCCTTGTCATCTCCCGTTCCCCAGGGGGTTTGAGCAATCGGACCCTGGGCCTTCGGCTGATGTTATGTAACGCCAGGTCCGTTGTTAATAAAGCCCTCCTCATCCATGATTTGATTTGTGAGGGGGGTGCGGACCTGGTGGGAGTTACCGAGACCTGGCTGGGCCAGGAGGGGGGAGTCCCTCTGGTGGAGATGTGCCCAGCCGGGTTTCGGGTCTTTCATCGGCCGAGGGCCCAGGGGAGGGGAGGGGGGGTTGCGGTAGTTATTAAGGAGGATCTGTGTCCGAGGGAAGCCACTGTATCTCAGACGACCGGGTGTGAGCTCCTTTTCGTGAAGTTCGGTTCCAAGGTTCAGGTGGGCTTGCTGGTCGCATACCTGGCTCCCTGCTATGCGGCAGCAGCCCTGCTTGAGCTCCTTGAGGTTATAGCTGGCGTGGCGGTTGGGACCCCCAGGCTTATGGTCATGGGGGATTTCAACCTGCCATCTGCCGGCGGTGCCTCGGGGATTGCTCAAGAGTTCATGGCTTCCATGACGGCCATGGGCCTGACCCAGTTAATTCGGGACCCTACTCACGTGGGAGGTCACACCTTGGATCTGGTTTTTGTCTCTGATCAGTGGCAGAGTGATCTGGGTATGGGGGATATAGTTGTGGAACCCCTGTCATGGACGGATCACTCGCTCCTGAAGCTCGACTTCCGTTCCGCACCCCCTGACCTCAGGGAGGCGGGACCATTAAAATGGTACTGCCCCAGGCGCCTGATGGACCCTGATAGGTTCCTGACGGAGCTTGGGCCATTTCCCGAAGCTCACACACACGACTCGGTTGAGGGCTTGGTTGCCACCTGGGATAGGGTGGCTGCTGGGGCCCTTGACCGAGTCGTGCCCTTGCGGCCTCTGACCCGGTGCCGATCCCATGTGGCTCCCTGGTTTTCTGAGGAGCTAAGGGAGATGAAGCACCGGAAAAGACGCCTAGAGAGCAGTTGGAGGGCTAGCCACTCTGGGTCTGACCGAACACTATTACGTTCTTATATTAAGACGTATTTAGTGGTGATAAGGATGGCGAGGAGGTCTTACCTCTCCACCCTTATTGCGTCCGCGGAAAACTGCCCAGCCGCCCTGTTTACGGTGACCCGCTCCCTCCTGGAGGTGGGAGCACGGGAGGACCCCTTGCAGGGATGGGCTGAGGAGTTTTCCAGGTTTCTGCAGGACAAAATCGCTCAGATCCGGAGCGAACTAGACTCCGATTGGGCATCTCCGGGCGGGGGGGTGGGGGTGGATATCGGTGAGGTCAATTGGGTTGAGTTCGACCCTGTTACTTTGGAGGACGTGGACAGGATACTGGGGGGGCTTAATGCCACCACCTGTTTGTTGGACCCGTGTCCCTCCTGGCTGGTTTTGGCCACTCGGGAGGTGACACGAGGCTGGTTCCAGGGCATTATAAATGCTTCCTTGAGAGAGGGGCTGCTGCCTGCTGCCTTGAAAGAGGCGGTGGTGCGGCCCCTCCTCAAGAAACTGTCCCTGGACCCAGCATTGTTATCTAATTATCGTCCTGTCTCCAACATTCGTTTTGTCGCGAAGGTTGTTGAGAGTGTGGTGGCACGTCAGCTCCCGCAGTACCTGGATGAAGCGAGTTATCTTGACCCCCTCCAATCGGGTTTCAGGCCCGGGCACAGCACGGAGACGGCTTTGGTCGCGTTGGTTGATGATCTCTGGAGGGCTCGGGACAGGGGTTGTTCCTCTGTCCTGGTCCTATTAGATCTCTCAGCGGCTTTTGATACTGTCGACCACAGTATCTTATTGCGGCGGTTGGAGGGGTTGGGAGTGGGGGGCACCGTGTTGTGGTGGTTCACCTCCTTCCTCTCCGACTGTTCGCAATTTGTGTTGACAGGGGGGCAGAGGTCGGCCCCGAGGCCCCTACTGTGTGGGGTGCCTCAGGGGTCGGTGCTCTCACCCCTGCTGTTCAACATTTATGTGAAGCCGCTGGGTGAGATCATCCGTGGCTTCGGGGTGGAGTTCCATCAGTACGCTGATGATACTCAGCTGTACATCTCCACCCCGGGCCACCCCAACGAAGCCGTCGAAGTGATGTCCCAGTGCCTGGAGGCCCTGCGGAGTTGGATGGGTCGTAACAGGCTCCGTCTCAACCCGACCAAAACCAAGTGGCTGTGGTTTCCTGCGCCCAGATACAGCCAGCTGGTTCCTTCGCTGGCCGTGGGGGGAGAGGTTTTGACCCCCGTGGAAAGGGCGCGCAATCTGGGCATCCTCCTGGATGCACGGCTGTCTTTAGAAGAGCACATTGCAGCCGTCGCCAGGGGGGCTTTTTATCAGATACGTCTGATTTACCAGTTGCGGCCCTTTCTGGATCTGGGCGCACTTCGCACAGTCACGTCCGCCCTCGTTATTTCCCGCCTGGATTATTGCAATGCTCTCTACATGGGGCTCCCCTTGAAGAGTCTCCGGAGGTTACAGTTGGTCCAGAATGCAGGCGCACGGGTGATTGTGGGTGCCCCTCGGAGCTCCCACGTTACACCGCTTCTCCGCAGGCTGCACTGGCTTCCTGTGGCCTACCGGATTCGATTCAAGGTGGTACTGATGGTATTTAAAGTGCTCCATGGCTCGGGACCTGGGTACTTACGGGACCGCCTACTGCCATTGTCAACCTCCCGCCGCCCAGTACGCTCCCACAGGGTTGCCCTACTTGGGGTACCGCCGCCTGGCCGCTGTCGGCTGACGGCCCCGAGAGTTCGGGCTTTCTCTGTGGGAGCTCCCTCCCTATGGAATGATCTCCCCCCGGAGATACGGGCTATGACGGATATTCTGACCTTCCGGCGCGCAGTGAAAACCCTATTTTTTAAACAGGCTGGCCTGGCCCAGTAACTGTGTTTTTGGTTTTAATTAATTTTAATTGGGGTTTTATTAGCTTTTAATTTTTAATTGAATCTTGAGACAGCCGGATCTAATTATTTAATCTATTTTTAATCGTATTTATTATATATTTATTGTATGTTTTTTTAGTAGGCTGTACACCGCCCCGAGTCCCTTTTTGGGAGAGGGAGCGGTATAAAAGTTTGATTAATAATAATAAATAATAATAATATTCTATTATTTTATTTACCCCTTTTTATATAATAAAATAATATTTTAGTCACATGTTAAAAACATTTTTTTGCACTGTGTTTGCGACTGGAGAGGTTTTCTTTTTTGGCTGAAACTAATAATGCAGATTTTATATACAAAATTTGAACTAAAATTAGCTACTACATTTATTTTTTACCTGGATCTTTTAACTCCTGCATATTAGTGTTGTTGTATACAAAACTCCCATCACTATAATCATTCCAAATTTCATTTCCTAATTCAAAATTTACATTCAAAGTTTCAGAAAACAAAGAGGCGCTTTTATCTGCATCACTCAAGTTGCTCATTGAAGATTCTTCAAGATTTTCATATGAGCTCATTGTCGAGTTACTCTTTTCCTCAGACTGTTTCATAGCAAAGAAACCTAAAATTTGACATAACAATAATATTCCAATGTAATTTTTTACATTATTAAAATAATAAATTTATCCAATTTAAACAAAGACAAGTGAATCCACAACACCATTTTTGGAAGTAAGTGTTATGTTTCTAATATGGAGCAGATATTTATTTATAAAATGTGTATTTGATTGCATTAATTTTTATAAGCTTTTCTAATTATTTTATATTGATCTGAAACATTTACCAGTATATTCAGATACTTATGACACTGACTTTGATAGTAAATGTATTATTTTGTGTCAAAAAAATCTACAAAATAAGAATATTCTTGGATAATAAAGATAACCCAGTTATTCCTTTATGTTACCATATAATGAAGTGAGGAAGCATGATGTTCCAAATACTTAATGCAATTAATTTATATCACTGAAACTACAGGAATTAAAAGAATTGATCTGTGACTAAATTGTGACCAAGTAAAATAAATGTTAAGAATCATTAAAAATGTACCATTCATTTTGCAAACTTCAGGTTCCAGTTGAAATGTTTGACAGACATTAGAACTGTAGATGTCTTCTGGTAAAGGGGATCTTGCATGTTGTACATGTTCTAATCTTTAGAAAAATGAAATAATTAGAATCAATGTTTTAATGAAATAAATTTGAGACTATTATTAAAGAAAACAAACAATTGTCTTTTCCTACACAGTACAACTTGATGCCATTACCATGGACCTTGACAGACTAGAACACTGGGCCGTATCTAACAAAATGAAATTCAATGTAGAGAAAAGTAAAGTCCTACACTTAGGCAAGAAAAACCAAAAGTACCCATATAGACTAGGTGAAACTAGGCTCAATAACAGTAACTGTGAGAGGATCTTGGAGTCTCAGTAGACAACCAGCTAAATAGGAGCCAGCAGTGTGCAGCAGCAGCCAAAAAAGCTAATTCAATCCTAAATTGCATTAACAGAAGGATACAATCAAGATCAAGTGAGGTAGTAATAGCACTCTATAAAGCCTTAGTAAGACCACACCTAGAGTACTGCATCCAATTTTGGTCACCACATTATAAAAAAGATGTTGAAACTCTAGAAAAAGTACAGAGAAGAGCAACCAGGATGATTAGGGGACTGGAGACTAAGGCATATGAAGAACGGTTGCAGGAACTGGGTTTGGCTAGTCTAGTGAAGAGAAGGACCAGGAGAGACATGCTCCAATTCATGAGGGGCTGCCACAGAGAGGAAGGGGTCAAGCTATTTTCTAAAGCACCTGTAGGCCAGGCAAGGAATAATGGATGGAAACTGAACAAGGAGAAATTTAACCTGGAAATGCCGCTTGGGGGGCCAAAAGCCCTAGTAATAAGTGGGCATATACAATGGAATGAAGGCTATTGCCGAGCACTTAGCATGGTGCTCCTTAAACTGTAAGCCGCCCTGAGTCTCCGGAGAAGGGCGGCATATAAATGTAATTTAAAATAAAAAAAAAAATAAGGAGAAACGTTCTGTCAGTGAGAACAATCAACCAATGGAACACCTTGCCCTCGGAAGTTGTGGGAGCGCCATCACTTGAGACTTTCAAGAAGAGATTGGACTCCCATCTATCAGAAATGGTGTAGGGTCTCCCGCTAGGGCGGGGAGTTGGACTAGATGACCTATAAGGTCCCTTTCGACTCTGATTATCTGTTATCTGTTACCTCTAAAGTGATTATGCATTTCCATCATCTTCCTGTAATTGCTATTGCCCAGTTATAGGTGCCTGCTTACTTTAGCTGGGCAACTGGAAGGACCGTTATGTCTTGTGTTTTTAGCCCTTCCTCTGAGAAATATTCCTGTCCTATGTGTATGTTATTGGCTTAAATTCTATCTATCTTCCCCCATGGGGCTTGTGCCTCTCCTAGTTTAGGGATGTTCACTTTAAATTTAGATGATATACAGTACAGTCATAATTAACACTTCATCTTGGCATGCCCCTTAATTTCTTCCAGATATTGAACTTCAGTATACAGTAATTTAGGAACACCCCCAGATTATATTGTCTCCTCAGTAAATCAGCAGAACCATAACCCACAAAATATTTATTCAAGTTATTCTATATTCATTTTCCAAGCATGTTTTAATGCCCTTTCTTCTGCAGTTATGGATAGCAGTTATAAAGGAATCCCTTGTGTTTCACATGAAACTGAAACACTAGAATATGTTTCTCTATGATGTAAATTCGATGCAGAACTGTGTTGTCAATTAATTCACTTTTTGGAAACACTGCCTTGCCCCCCAGATCAATATTGTTTATCTAGAAGTTTTCTTAAATCACAGACACCTTAAAATCATTTGTTTTAACATTCAAATGTTGTGCTACAGTGATCAAGCTATATCATATCTAGATTTCTTATTAAAGGTATGTCATATATTAAACTGTTAATGTTATTATGTTTGGATTGTACCAGAGTTGTTCTAATTTATGTCTTACTAATCTTGAGCTGTAATAAAGAAAGACAATGATGATAGATGACATTTAGTGTTACTACAATACCTTGGCAATCCTGGAAGAAAAGCTTTTGGAATATAACTAAATTGTTTAAGATCCACTTTTTGAGATTTATTTGACATCTGCATCTAAAATGTAGAAAAAATATTATTATTATAATATACAGTTACACATATATTTATTTCTTGTATACAGCTAGAAAATGAGAAACCATCACTAATTAAAAAACCTATATATGAACATTATTCTCTCTCAGACTACGATCCAGAAGCCGAAAACTACCATGCTATCAACATGTCTATTGAGATTCTCAGGGGTGGGATGCTACCAGTTCTGCCTGGTTCTATAAAACTGGTAGCTCTGAAGAGCAGCAGACACCGAACTGGTTCTGTGTTTGCTGCTGTTTGGCCCACCTGTCCGCCGGGCTCTTACCTGTTCTTTATTTCCTGCTTTTTCAACCTCAGCTGCTTTGCAAAGCACAGCTGAGGTTGAAAAAGCAGGAAAAAAGTGGCTTTTCAAATGCTATGCACTTGCATGCAGTGCTTTTCAGCTGTCCGGGCGGCATAGGTTAAGATTTTTTTACACACACGCGCAAAACATAGTCACCAAACCGGTAGTAACACCGGTTGAATCCCACCCCTGGAGATTTTCAGTCATCCAGGTCATGGTTGTCCCAAAGGTGCTTTTTCAAGAGACAACTGGAGTTTCTTAATTTTCTTTGAAGACATTTTGCTTCTCATCCAAGAAGCTTCTTCAGCTCTTGATGGGATGGTTAAGTTTATTTCTGAGAGCATAACCTACTGAATTATCTGTTGCAGGTGGACCCTTTGAATCCTCCTCCACAAGTACAATATATAGAGCTGAAGAAGCTTCCTGGATGAGAAGCGAAACATCTTCAAAAAAAAAAAACGCAGAAAGTCCAGTTGCCTCTTGAAAAAGCACCTTTGGGATTTGCTACCAATATGTATTAAACTAACATAATAGATAACAGGCATAACCTTCAGTGAAAAGAGCTTCATGTGGGAATGGATTGATTTGGAATGATGATTGTGATTTCAGTAAATGGCAACTTTGAATTATGCAAAGATCTCAGCAAACTGAAGGGTGGCTATAAATCTATTTATAGTTTATTATTACAGTGTATTATAGTAATATAATTTATTATATTTCACTCACTATTATAATTGTTATATCATTTTATGATAAACACCTACAAAAGGCAAGAATAGTTTGAAATCTGTAAATTTGTCTACCTTTAGTAAAGGGGAAGACTAGATGGTGATTCCATAGAAATAAAAATGATTGCACTGTAAAATCTTAAGAACAAAGTATAAACTTTATCCCCCAAATCCTGCAAGATGGCAGGCAAGAAGCATTGTCAAACTTTTGTCTGAAAAAAGTAGCATAATGTACAATATCCAATCTTAGTTTATTATTCAATCCAACAATCATATTCAAATTAGCCACTAATGTTTAAAGAAAAATGCACATATTTTTTCATTTCAAAGCTACCTCCTGTGGAATACTGGTGTCAGCTTCTATACTTATTCCAAATAAATAGTCTAGAAGATTATAAAACATTTATTTCCCAATATATTTTTCTGGAATAATTTGTACCATTGCCTTAATCTTTTTGTAGGCATTTTTAATGTTAATATAATATTCCACCTCTTTTCCTATTTCACAGGATATATTCAACATTAGATATTATATTTCACTAACAAAAATGGTCTTAATTTCAAATAGCTATTTTATTTTAAAAGGGCACACATATTCTTCCAAATTCATGTACCTTTAGTCGCTTGACTGGAGGAATGGCAGATTCAGCATTCCTGGTTCTTAAGTCAGTAAGATATGAAGAAAAAGCTGATTCATTCTTCACATTAGACTTCTCTGAAACTCCAATTTTACCTTTAAAATGTAATATATATTTTCATTTTACATTTATATTTTATTTTTGTTACAGAAAATTAGAAACAAAAGAAAAATAACTCATAAAAGTTTCAAGTAAACTCTTGTATGACAACAGCCAACCACTTCCATTTTATTGGCAACATTGCATGTACCAATTATTTCATGTACCAGGCCATGGTCTGTTAGGAATCAGGCTGTGCAGCTGAACATGAGCAGCAGGTGAGCAAGCAAAATTTCATCTGTGCATGTGCTGGATCTAGGTTTCATGTGAAATCATCCATCACCCTCGTCCATGGAAAAATTGTCTTCCATGAAACTAATCCCTGTTGCCAAAAAGGTTGGGGACTGCTGTTGTACATTAAGAATCTTCATGTTCCAAATGTAAAGCTTTCTCCAATATACCCATTTTTAAAAGTATTTACATTTATGAACATGTGCACATTTCTAAACTCAAGAGGCTGAGTGAATCCTTCTCTTTACATGCAAACTGTATCATTCATAAGTTACGATAAGAAAAATAACTCACAACAATCATGTCCACATGTTTCTTTATTTTTGCAGTGGTGATTGCATTTTCTATTTCCATTCTTTCTGCTTAGTGATTCTTGGCTACAAGTGGCTTCTTTTGTTTTATGTCAATTTGATGGCATAAAAGAAAATAAAACTTTAAACATTATATCAGAATCAAATACATGGTAATCACTGAAAAATGGCAGTCTTTGCACATTATTTTACTGTTTTTCCCACAAATTTTATAAGGTAATATGTAAGTGAAGAAGGAACATATAAAAACATTTGAAAATGATCATGTAGGAAACAGGTGATAAGCCTACAAAAATTTACTATAATTTAAGTGAATTTGTCCTTAATTTACAAGTGTATACACAAGTGGTGAGATTAATTTTTTTTTTTTACTATTGGTTCTGTGTGTATGGCTTGGTGGGCATGGCAAGAGAAGGATACTGTAAAATCTCCAGTCAGAGGTGGCATTTGCCAGTTCAGAACCTGCTGAATACCACTTCCGGTATACACTGACACTTTAATGTCAGAACAAAAGGATAAGACATAAAGTATACATTCCGTTTCTAAAAAGTTTGTACCAAATTAAATCCCACTGTATTCAGTAAGGCAATCCCTGGAAAATTTATGAGGATCCTACAATTTAAATAAAAACCAACTAAAATATTCAGATTCAAAAAACAAAATACCTATATATTATGGATCCATTTTATGTATTATTTTTAATGAATTGGCTTAAAATCATTAAAAAAGTTATTTGCTATTTAAAGTATTAAAAACAAACTTTAAAATAACAAAAATCCATCAGAATTCTAGTGTTATTTATCATCACAAAGAGAATATCTTGGGCAAATTTCAAATGCCTACTAAATAAGTGGGATTTGCATTTTGAATATTAAACCCAAAAGCACATTGATTTTTCTTGTTTGCCAATTCTTATCATAATTATTTTAATATTCTGCAATCAAAAACTTCTGAAGTGGGCCGGTACCCTTTATAGTTATACATTATTCATTATCAAACTGGGTTCTGACATCAAACACTTACCTAAAATCTATTCTGCTGCTACCAATAAATATTTACTATGGAATTTTAATTTACCTTTATTTGTTCTTAATTTTGATGACCCTACTGAAGATGTCTGAGAGTTATCAGATTTTCCATGAGTTATCATGATTCCAAACTTCTTTGGTCTCAAGTAAAATGGTTTATATTTCTGCTGAATATCCAATCCAACTATTAGGGGAGAAAATTATATATATATATAGTTTTACAAATATATCTCAAATATATATGTGTTTGTGTGTGTGTATGTGTGTGTGTAAAATATAAATGAATGGAACGAATGAAGAAAAACTAATTTTAATGCAAATCCCACTTTCTTGCCAACAGAATGTTACAATGCATGGTAAATAGTATGTAAGAATACTGGATCAGAAGCTAATTTAAATATTTAAACGTATCTTTTACTGAGCCACTCTCTTTTTCTTTTTCCAATGTTTTCTTTTCTATTGATTGTATCTTCCAACAAGGCAGCAGAGAGTGGAAGAAAATATGGATATGCATTCTATTAGGAAACAATAACACTTCTTTATAGGTCCAAATGATCTAGGAATTATATACTAGGTAAAATGTACATATTATACAAATATAATATTCACTTGCCATTGTAAAAATAATCATAGTGAGTTTTGTTTTTTATTACTTTTTCTAATAAAAATATTATAAAATACTAATTATTCTATTGTTTATTATATTTATTATTTATATAAATAACTCAAGGTGATGAATATCCTTTCTCTTACTTTCTCCATAAAAACCACCATGTGAAGTGGGTTGGGCTAAGTGACTGGTCCAAAGTCACCCAGATGGCTTTCATGGCTAAGGTGTCACTAGAACTCATAATCCCACAGTTTCTAATCTAGAGGCTTAACCACTGGACTAAATTAGTTTAAAAACTTCAACCGCATTCCAAGCTCCATCCTTAAAATACAGTTATACAAATCAGTGGTGGGATTCAAAATTTTTTACTACCAGTTATGTGGGCATGGCTAGAGGGCATGGCTAGGGAGCATAGCCATGGTGGGAGTGGTTTTTGTTTTTTGTTTTGCTTTTTGCAGCACCCCTCCATTTTTTGGGCCTTCTGAGCCTCAGAGAAGCCTTCTGGGGGGGACCTCTGAGGGGGCTCCCAGAAGGTTTCCCTTGGGCTCAGTCAGGCAGAAAAAGGAGGATAGGAGAAGCATGCAGCACTCCCCTGCAGTCCATTTTGACGCGTTCTGAGCTTCAGAGAAGCCTTCTTGGGGGGGGGGGGTTGCTCCCAGAAGGCTTCCCTTAGGCTCAGTCATTTGGGCAGAAAATGGATAGGAGGGGCATGCAGCACTCCCCCATGCTTTGTTTTGGAGCCTCCCTGGGGCCCAGGAAGGCTAAAAATGGAGAGGGTGGACCACCCCCTCCATTTTTAGCCTTCTTGAGCCTCAGGGAAGCCTCCTGGGTGAAGCAGTAAGTAAGCGAGGGGAATCAGCTGATCTTAGGAACAGCTAATTGTTGGGAGAGAAAAAAAGAAATATCTTAAGGAATGACTGAGCAGGTGAGCACCAGGTGGCCGGGCCAGGGTGAGCGAGCATCAGGTGGGCGGGGCAAGCGAGCAAGTGGCAACTAGGCAACCGGATTGGGGGCATGACCATCCACAAGTTACTACTGGTTCGGCGACCCATGCCAAATCCTTGCTATCCGTTCACCCGAACTGGTGCGAACCAGCTGATATAAATGTGTTATTATCTCATATGACAACCTTTGTCAATCTATTGATGGGCTTCTCAGACAGTATGGCTGGGAGCCCAGTGATCATTGTTTAAAATATTTCAGTAAATAACTTTTGTTTCAGATCTCCATTGCTTTTTGTTCAAATTCACTGGATGACTTTTTTCCAGGACACAATATATTGTAAAGCAGAAATGCAGTTTCACTGTAAAATCAGCATATAGTAATTTAAGAAACATGAAACCCAAGAGATTCTCTATTTAAAACTTAGAAGACTTATTTTTAAAATCCAAATCCATAAATTAATTTACCATATTCAGAACTGATTAGATTTATATTAAGCTCATCAGAATTAACAGCTCTTCTTACTTCAATCTTTTTAGTCCAGTTTCCAGTTTTCAGCAAAGCAGAATCCCTGCAAGTATATAATGAATCAATAGCTTAAAATTAAATGTACAAAAATGCACAATTGTTAACGTTTCAAAATAATTTAATTTTACTCACATAATCCTTTGTCTAAAAACCACATTATTATCATTATCTCCTATTACTAGAGTTGCATAATGAAAATCTGGAGCAGTTCTTTTTATCTGCAGCTGTTCAAAGTTGGTTAATGTGATTGTCAATATGATTTCAGCTACTGCTTCATTGTACTTTGCCAGCTTGAAAATAAATGACATACAATTCAAAAATAAAGTTAGTTTTCGCATCTGGTATGGTAAATAAATATGAATAGATTCATATTGGCTGGAGTCAGATACCATGCTAAGCTATTTCAATGTTATGACATGTGCGTAATGATGCCGCTTAATGCTACCATTATATAATTGGACCCCAAAGTCTGATACATACATTACAGAATATAGAATACAGAATAACAGAGTTGGAAGGGACTTCTAGTCCAACCCCCTGCTCAAGCAGGAGAACCAGGGGTGGGATTCTACCAGTTCGGACCTATTCGCTAGAACCGATAGTTAACATTCTAAGTAGTTCAGAGAACCGGTTGTTAGAAGAAATTACTGGCCTAATCCTGTAAGGAAGGCAGGAAGGAAACATTCTGGTGTTGCTTACAGAAACTGCCTCTCTGTTAACCCTTATTACATTCTTGGCAGGATTAGACTTCCTGTCTCAGGAACGTCCCTGGAGTTTTTTTCCCTCCTTTGCTGGTACTTTGCTTGTGTGGAGTGACCATTCAAAGTTATAATGGCACTGAAAAAAGTGACATGACCATTTTTCATACTTACGACTGTTGCAGCATCCCTGCAGTCATGAAAAGCCAAGCAAAGAGATGCGTGTCTCCATGTGAGTGATATTGAGTTGGCCACGCCCAGCCAATAACATGACCACCAAGCCATGTCCACCCAGTCACATGACCACCAAGCCCTGCCCACCAACTAAGCCATGCCCACAGAACCGGTTGTTAAAATTTGAATTCCACCCCTGAGGAGAACCTATACTATTCTGAATAAATCGCTGTCCAATCATTTCTTAAAAACCTCCAGAGATGGAGCACCCACAGCTTCTGAAGGCAAGCTGAAGACAAGAATTTCTCCCTAGTTCTAGGATGGATATCTCTTTGATAAGTTTCCAACCATTACTTCTTGTCTTGCCTTCAAGTGCTTTGGAGAATAGGTTGTCCCCCTCTTTTCTGTGAGGTTGTCTCGAATACTGGAAGACCGCTGTCGTGTTGCAGCGGTCCATTTGTATGACGATGTTGTCACTCATGTATAATTTCCTTTGTGCTTGCCTTATTGTATATACCCATGGTATTAACCAGCATTTAGAAAAGCAAGGCATATTCAAACTCAGGAGAAAACATGGGTGGTGAGGAGATGCCTAAGTAATTGCTATATCTAGTTCCTAGATCATTCTTGCTAATTCTATGGTATGGATTATTAAATAGTCCCATGCAGTTAGACAGTTTAAGAGCAAATGTCACTCATTAGTGATGTGGCAGACAGTATGACCAAATGGAGTTATTTTGCTACATTGTAACAAAGCATCTGTTGTTCTTGCCACAGAGCTCAATTTCTCAATTTTTCCAATCTACAATTATAAATCTTCACTATAGGCTTTTTAGTCTATCACTCTCAATACTGTACATTTGACTCACTACATCATAATGAACTATTGGCTCCACAGTTTGAAGACTTTTTTGGGTAATCAGCACCTAAATCACAAATGTACTTAATGAATATTTGCAAAATTTTGAGAAGGAGAATTTCTTCTAAATTTTATTTTCAATTCAGTTGTTTTGTAGTGGGAACACAAAACAAAATTATACCTGCTCTATGTTAAGTTCATATTTTGGAAGGTGTGCTACTGATTCTTTAATCTGATTTCCAAAAGGAGGATGTCTGTTCAAAATCTGGAAATTTAAATTCAAATAGCATTCATATTAATTGAGAACATAGACCAATATTTGTTAAACATAGAACAAAAGCTATTTACAAAACATAGTCTTCCTAGCATTACATTGTTAGCATTGTTCTTTAAATCAATCAGCATGGCAACAGTACATTTTGGGATAATTTATGTCAGTTTGTCTGCCTTGCTTAGGGCACATACCATTGACTTGAAAATGCCTTGTCAAATGTTCATTAAAATGTATCTTGATGCAGATTTATCAGATATGTGAGCAAATGTAGACACACAACATGAAAATTATAAAATAAATACCAATTCAAGCTCTCTTGCATTTGTATCTTCTATTTTTTTAAAGGACGTCAGTCCTGCATTCATCATTGCATTTGATAAACTCATACCTATTGAAAATTGAAATATGCTAAAGATTAATTTGTCAAGTTGCATTTCCTCATAACTTATATTTTTTACTAATAAGCAAATATAAAATATCATTTAAACTAAGCATCCAGTCTGACATATATTTCAAAATGGTCATCTGTCAGAGTGCTGTGGCTGATGGTTTAAGGATGGTGAGATTCTTCCAGACTGCAGTTTGGGTGCTTTATCCTTGGAGGTGTTTTAGACTGAAGTGCAGGGTAATAGGGAAAAAAAGTCAACAACAGCAGAGATTGTTGGCAAAGTCAACCAGCTGGTGGTTCTTCACCCACTTTATAATTTGAGAGGTAGCTTAATGACCACAACTGAAAGTGCTAGAATTACAATCATTGAGCAAGGCAGTCATGTGGGTATCTTGTTTAATTATTGCTTTGCTCAACAACTAATATTACGATCCTAATTTTGGTTATTAAGCAAATATCACCTGTAATTTTTTTAAAATCTGATATTTAAAAAAACAATAGAAAATGTAGGAATCATCCTCAATATTCTTTTGCAGTTTGTACTTCTAATGTATAACATATTGCTGTGCAAAATTCTCATCACTGTTGCCACTTCCTTTTGTAAAGCTAAGCAGCATATTAATTACTATAAAAAAGGTCTACAAAACATCTATGGATTCTGAACATTTTCACAAGTGATATTTAATGTAACATTAATCACACATCTCCTGCATTTAAATTTTCCTCAATATCTCAAGCCTTGTCCAATCTGACGATGGAAAAAGAAAACAATTCTATCGTAATATTTTTTTATGCTATGAGATTGAAATGATTGGACTTTACTCTAAATAGAAAAAAGTTCAACTTTTGTATTGTATCCCGAGTTGAAAGGTAGAATAAATTTGATTGTACCTACCAATTTTTTCTAGCTGTTTGGATACATTCAGTGAATTTTCCCAAAGTCTACATCTGAAGCACTTAGCTAAAATCAAAGAGTTTAGTAATACAATAAAGTTGTTTTTATGGGTAGCCAGAAATTCAGATAACCCTACACAAGAAAAGAAACAAGTGTAAAAACAGGAAGAGATTAAAAAATACATGCTCATGTATATTATCATTATTATATTATATTTATACATTGCACAGTCAGCCAGATGTTCAGATGAATTTGGCATTTTTGTTTTGAATTATTTTCAAGGATCTGGAATAGGCAGATGTGGAAATTTGATGGTATTACAACTATCATTGTAGGATGTAAGCTTATTATTATTCTTCAAAATACATTGCTTCTCTTTTTCACTCAAACTTATTAGAAAGTGCCCTACAAATTTAAATTAGCGACTGCCTCATTTAGTGACCATCTATAGTTATGATGGTGATTACAAAAATAACTTTGTGTCCAGTCTTTGTAGGTCTGTAAAGCAAAGAAAAACTGAACATTGTAAAATTGCACTGTTTCACTTAGCAGCCACTATACTTAATAATTGAGTTACCAGTTTCATTTGTGGTCACTAAACAAGGATTAGCTGTAAGCAAATATACAACAAAAAGAGTAATTTTAAATTTTACCATACATTTTGTAAGTCTTATGCCATTTCTAAAAATGTTTCCTATATCTTGTGTCAAGGTGAAATCTTGTATGGGAATGCATCCTAACTGTGCCTGAATAAGACTGAAAAAGAAAATATTGAAAATACCAATGTCTAAATATCATAAACAGTAAATCCACTGATTTTTTAAAAACCAATAGCACCTAGACTTATATACAACTTCACACTGCTTTACAGTCCTCTCTAAGCAGTTTACAGAGTCAACATATTGCCCCCAACAATCTGGGTCCTCATTTTACCAACCTCAGAAAGATGGAAGGCTGAATCAACCTTGAGCCAATGACTTGAACTGCCAAACTCCTGGCAGCCATCAGTCAGCCAAAATAGTCTGCATTACTGCATTCTAACCACTGTACTACCACAGCTCTAGATAAAATCTAGAGAGGGTGGAGTATAAAGAAATACCATACAATAATTCACCGATAACCTTTGTTGCTATTTTAAAATAATAACATATTGTATAAAATAATTACCAGTTTACTTTCATTTCTCTTGTTTTTATTTTTCCTTCCATTGGATATCTGTACATAAAATATATATGTTTTTATTTACTTGTGCTAAATATATGACATTAATTTATAACATAAAATGAGAATCATTTCTCATTATCAAGAAGATATGGTGGTATCATACATATAAATAAGAGTTCATTAAGATTTATTTATAATTATATTACTATAGAGTTATAGTTTCAGAGCAGGTTTATGAGACTTGTGACCTTCCAGATGCTCTTGAATTATGCTGTTCAATTTTGGCCATGTGGACTTGAGATGGGGTTTGCCAATCTCTGGGAAAATAAAATTTCTCCATACTTTACAGCTTCAAAAGTGCACATTTTAACATTGAAAGCTCTAATGGGTATGGCTCCTCATCCACTGATCCCAGTGAGCTCATTTTTGAGAGTTCTCAAAAACGGGTAAAGAGATGTTTGGACATTTCCTGGCGTGAGTACAATTGGACATCTGAGCTTATTCTTTCGTGATACAATCAGAACAGGCTTATCTACTTTATTTGTCTATGAAGATTCTCAGTCATCCATGTCATGGTTATCCCAAAGGTGCTTTTTCAAGAGGCAACTGGACATTTTGGTTTTTCTTTGAGGACATTTTGCTTCTCATCCAGGAAGCTTCTTCACTTCTGGCTGGATGGTGGGGAATGGAAGGATTTATAGTCCTTGCAGACAGCTGTTCATTTGTATTCTTTTAGAGAGTCATTGAGGCCACCTGTTGTCAGGGTCACCTGAGTAGTGCAAATGGCTCTGGAGCCTTCTTGGAACAATTGAAAGGACTGTGCTGTAGAATGGAAATAAATGATGTCATATCCCTCTCCCTCTGTTGAGAAGGCTGTTCAATTTTGACAATGACCAGCTGTCTGCATATTTTGTGTTGGTGGCAACAGGTTGGTCCCTCCAGTATAAAGTATCCCAGAGCTCAATCCTTTCCTTAATGTTATTTAATATCCATGCAAAACTGCTGGGAGAAATTATCTTTCAGTTCACAATGGCACAATATCAACATGTGAATGATACAAAGCTGTATCATCTACCAAATAGGAGAGCTGATAGAAGTTATGACCTGGTGTTTGGAAGCTTAGAAGGGGAAAAAAGGTTCAAACTCAATCCAAGTAATTTTGGGTTTAAGCCTACTAATTCCCCAAAAATACTATCATAGATTCTTGATGGGATTGTATTCCCCCAAGAATAGTAGGTTTGCAATCTGGAAGTTCTTCTTAATTTGGGGAATAGCAGGTAAAGGGTATGATGAGGAAAGTCTTTGCCCAGGCACTGAGATCTCTACTGTGAAATAGAATTAATTATAAGTAGAACAGAATTTATAATGATTTAGCAGATAGGCTTTAAGCACATACACTATGCAGAAAACAAAAATGTTGCTGTAGTTAAAATTACTGCTTAGTAGAAAATCATTTTAATCTTGTACCTTATGTTCATCCACTTCTTATCTTTGTTCAAGGAATTTAGTACTTTTTTCTCATTTGTTCTTAACTTGATGTCCGAAAATTCACTGCAACCAGATATCAATACAACCTGCAATAGTTTCTTTTATTAATTTTGTTCTATTTATTTTAATATATTTTAAGCACTTATTTTAAAAATTATCTAATTACTTGGATGTAATTGCAGAGAAATATATTCAGAATTATTTCTGGCAGTTCAGACTTGATGGAGATATTATTTAGTATGTTTTTATTTGTGGTAGTTATTTTTTATATGATTGTTTAGCTTATCCATATTTATGTGAAAACAGAATGCATTGATCTCAGATTTTACTTTTAAACAGACGTGCATTGGATAGTTGTTTTTATTACTAAACCTGTTGTTTTTATTATTTATTTCTTAATTTTATCTAAATTGTAAATATCAAGATACCACGTACTGGATACGTTTAACAGAGTCCCTACACAAGTATGTAACACTCTAAAAAGCAAACAATCTGCTTTTAGAAGCATCCCATGCATTTGAGCCAAGAGGTTAAACAAGTTACTGTTGTTGTATTATGAGTTGGAGTAGCTTTTTATGACCTCAGGCATTTATGATTTAAGTTGTTTAAATTGTTGTTTTTAACTTTGTATACCACCTACACTCATCTGCAATGAGATGGGAGGACATATAAATTGTATAAATAAATAAAATTTGATTGGTTCATATTTATCAGTTGTACTATAAGGTTAAAACCTGGCTTTACATATTAATTTATCTCATTATTTAATTCATTGAATACTTTAATTTTTTTTTATAAACAGACTGGCAAAGTATGACTGACACTTCTGAAAATCCAAATAATACCATACAATGACAGCATCATCATAAACCTATATTTATTATGTAACATCAAATACATTCAAAATGAAATGGGAACTAAATTTCATTGATACATAATCCCATTGCTACCATATAAATACCAAAATTCATGGTTCAGTGAATTGTTGCAAAATAGTATCTCAATGGTCTAATGAAGAAGAAAAAACCACCATAGACAAACAAGGAAAGCAATGAAAAATGTTTGTTTGTTTTGCCAGAAAATGCCTTTCTATGTTATATATCATTAAAAAAAATAAAACTTGCATATATTGCTGTGGTTTTCAAACAATATGCTTCAGCACAAAAATCCTATCAAAAAACAGCTTAAAGGCTTTTTCATATTTCTTTCATTGGGTTTTTAGTCCAAATACAGCCCCTGTCCAAATACAGGGAAATTTATGTGTGACATTTCAAGGCAAAGTGAGATTTAATTGCTCCACAGGATAAATATTTTACAAGCAAATTGCCTAAGCAAAATAGATAACTTCCCCCAATTTTTAAAGGAAATTTTAGGAAATTATTTTTTCATTTAGAAATTAGGGACAGATTGGGTACTTTTTGTCCAGACCGACTTTAAAAAGGACTTAACTTATTTATTTATTCACTCAGTCTGTATGACTCTCCCCCAATTTACCACAGTGACTCTGAGTACCTAATAGCATAAAAAAACATTAAAAAATAAACATAGGCAACAATACATTGATCTTAGATCCATAACATCCACTTTATCTAATCTGTACTATATACTTAAGACAGTGGTGGGATTCAAATAATTTAATAACCAGTTCGCCCAAGGTCAGGTTGGCTGTCGTGGGAGATATGGCCCATCCCCATCCTCCAGCTTCTCCACACATATGGGATGAGCCTCCCATGACAGCCAACCTGACCCTGGGTGAACCAGTTGTTAAATTACCCATCCTCCGCTATCAAAGTGGATCCTGGGTGCTGTGCTACAATGGAGGAATGGGAAACATAGCAGCCAGCACGAGGGATGGAGGAGGAGCAGGGAGAAGAAAAAGGGAAAGTTCCATTGTCTGTTTCTCCATTGCAGCGCAGCATCCGGGATCCCCATGGATAGCGGGGGGTGGGGGTGGGGGTAATTTAACAACTGGTTAGCCCAAACTGGTGAAAATGGGTTGAATACCACCACTGCCTTAAGCTGAACCACAATAAGTGTATAAAAATAATATAAGTAATAAAGGCAAAAAAGGAAGATGAAAAGTATCCATTCAGTATTAGTTATTTATTTACTGTTGAAGTCTAAAATGTAATGAGACTTGACATCTGTAGCAAGAATTTTAGAAAAAAATATTACAATAGTTTAATATGAAAGCCAGGTTGGTTATTAGTTAAGGCACCAGGATAGAATCCAAGAGACCATGAGGTCTAGTCTCGCCTTGAGCACAAAGCCACGATCACTCTCTCTCAGCACTAGGAAGCAAGTAATAACAAGCTTTTGAATTCTTATCAATGAGAAATAATGATTTGGTAATGCAGTGTAATGTAATGTGGTCTTCTTGAAATAGACCATTCGTTTGTGAGCCACAGAGAATTGGTGATCCAATTCCACAAAAGTTATTTTCAAGTTGAACAGATTATTTCCTAATAATTCTGCATTAGAGTTTAATGCCATTCCTGATAATTATATATAATTGCGCAATATGAATTCTTCTAGTGGCTTGCACAATAATTAATGAACTACAAGTCATTTCTCCTCCAGCTCAAACTCTTATCACAGATCTAAGCCAAATGGTATGAATTATGTAAAGTTTCAATCAAAAGCAACTTTCAAAAATCTGAAACCATAAATGAGTTTTCAGCTAATTTGTAAGAGTATTAATTCTTCATATGAATAATAAAATTACCAGTTCAGATAAAGTTGCTGTTCCATTAATCATGAAACACCTTTTTACAGTGTCAAATGCAATATAATACCAAGCCATCTGCCGTCCAGTTTCTGTAGAAAAAAATAAATATATAAAACAATGTAATATTTTTAATAAGTGAAATATAAAAGACATTTTTTTTCTAGTTGAACACTAGCTTTAAATTTTAAGAGCGCTTATGATAAAGAAAACTCTTGTTTAATAGCAAATCCAGTTCTCCTTTAGAACCAATTATCTAAAGAGGTGGGAGGTTCCTTTTCACTGGACTGGCTAGACAGCCATCAGTTTTAGGATGCTTCAGTTTGGATTCTCGCATACGATGTAACTCAATGGTTTAAAGGGATTTTCCAACTCTGTGACTCTGTGACATTGATTTTAATTCCAAGGACTTCAAATTATTTTAGCTACTTGTTTTTATATAATGGGAACATATCAAAAACTAGATCTAACCATAAAATATGGTTAATCTATTAACTGGCCTTCTAATTACCACATGTTCAGCATACATTTCAAAAAGAAAATGTTGCTACTATTTAAAACTATACAACATTCAAAAATATTCATGAATTTTCCACATTCCCAGGTAGGTATGAAAGAACAGACAAAAATCTTCTATGGCACAAAACTCTGACAAATACTACCCCCCCTATTTGCATTGGCCTTATAACAGAGGTGTCAAACTCAATTTCATTGAGGCCTACATCAGGTTTTGTTTGACCTTGGAGGGCCAAGATGGGTGTGGCCACTGTGGGCATGGCCAGCTCAATGTCATTCGTGTAGTGGCCTGAGGGCTTTCATGCCCCTGGTGAAGACTAACTCTGAGGAAGAGGAGGAACAGCCCACAGGGAGTGAAAGTGTGGCTCCAGAGGTGGTGGAGGAGGCTGGGGAAGGGCAGAGGCCAGCTGAGCAAGCAGAGGAGGATCCAGGCCCATCCCCTATCCATCCTAGGGCACACAGGGTAAAGAGGATCAGGGAAAAGCGTGGTCTACTCGGGAGGAGAGGGCCATGATCCTCCTCCCAAGGGTTGCAGCTGTGAGCTCTGTATAAGAGTTTGAAATTGCGTGTTCACAGACGCTGAAGTCAAATTAATGTTTTTTGTTTGGATGAGGTTTCTCTTTGTTGGCGTTCTTCCCATGGTTTCTACTCAGTTATCTCCCTGGAATGTGTGATTGGTTATCTTGGTTTGCCTTGGAACTTTCGCCAATGCGGTTTGTTTTGGTTTCCTTTTTGCTTCCTTATTGACTGTTTGAATTTAAACTGACTAATAAAACAGAGAAGTTAAGTTGAAGGCATTGCAAGCCCTTAATTCATGTTTTATGTTTTTTGTTATTTTTGAGAGACTACGGGTCATCACATTTCCTATCAAGGAACCGCACAGCTCCCAATGACCAGACAATCTGTGGATCATGGGCCTGTAACCATTCCAAACCCAGCACCACGGGAAAATGAGGCACTGCGGCAACGTAGAACACAGCTTCCTCCACATGCTGCTCAATACACATGCAAAGGGGTTTGGTTGCAGCAACCACAGGCCCCGAACGAAGGGGCTGACCATCAATCGTTTCCACCATTACTGGCAGGAACACTGGTTGCTGAGGAATGAACCACTGCTTGACAAAATGACAATCCATGAAATTGGCTGTGGCCCCTGAGTAGACAAAGGCTTGGATTTCCACCGCTCCCACACCAGGCACAAACATACTTGCTATCAGCATAAGATGCTTCAACAGTGACAACTGTGGTTGAGATGTTGAAGATGTCAAAGGTGGCGAGGATAGCACAGTTGATGAAGATGGTGGGCTTAGGGACTTTGAAATCTGACCTACAGACCCCCGTAAGCCGGGCGATACTTGTTTCCTGTCACCACTGATGTCTTAACAGGACACTTGGCTGCAAAATGGCCTCGATTGCCACAATAGAGGCATAACCCATCACGACGACACCTATCCTTTTCTACTTGGGTCAGGCAAGGACAGCCAGCCCTCAACTGCATGGGCTCTTCCAAAGGCACTTCCACCAGGGACACCGTCTTGCTGGAAACAGATACGTTCTCTGTCTGCCATCGCACCCGTTGCTGCTGAAGCCTAGCATCAATACGAAGACACAGATGCATGAGCTCCTGAAGGGTGCGAAGGCATTCAGTGCGCGCCAACTCATCCAGGAGCTCCAATGACAAACCCTCCTGGAACTGTGCTGCCTCATTCCATTGTATATCCTGGGCAACCACCTGAAAACTAGCAATATAATCTGTGAGTGAGCCACGCCCCTGCTTCAACTCTCTCAAACGCCTATTTGCTGTTTGGCTTCGAACAGGGTCCTCAAACATGGCCTGAAACTGACAGCAAAACTCGGCGTAATTGTCCAACACCTGGTTGGGCTGGGTCAACAGAGGCATCGCCCAATGTGCTGCAGAGCCTGACAACAAACTAATCAGAAACCCCACCTTATCCCGGTCAGTGGGAAAGTCCTCAGGCCGAAGGGTCATGTAAAGCTGGCACTGCCCAAAAAATGCTGGAAATTGGGCCAGCAAACCGTCAAATTTATCTGGCACTGCCACTGGGCATTTTCGACATGGCTGGGCAGCTTGCATTTGTGCCACCTGTGCAGTCAAAAGAGCCACTTGCTGGCTTAACTGGCGATCTCTGCTCTGAGCTGAACCATGGTCACCCCACAAAAAGCAAGTTGAACAAGAAATAAGTTGAAGGGGTGGCTGAAGTCAAAATGTGATGACCCGTAGTCTCTCAAAAATAACAAAAAACATAAAACATGAATCAAGGGATTGCAATGCCTTCAAATTAACTTCTCTGTTTTATTAGTCACAGTTTAAATTCAGTCAATAAGGAAGCAAAAAGGAAACCAAAACAAACCGCATTGGCAAGAGTTCCAAGGCAAACCAAGATAATCAATCACACATTCCAGGGAGATAACTGAGTAGAGACCATGGGAAGAATGCCAACAAAGAGAAACCTCATCCAAACAAAAATATTAATTTGACTTCAGCGTCTGTGACACGCATTTGCAGATTCTTATACAGAGCTTACAGCTGCAACCCTTGGGAGGAGGATCATGGCCCTCTCCTCCTGAGTAGACCACGCTTTTCCCTGATCCTCTCCACCCTGCGTGCCCTAGGATGGATAGAGGATGGGCCTGGATCCTCCTCTGCTTGTTCAGCTGGCCTCTGCCCTTCCCCAGCCTCCTCCACCACCTCTGGAGCCACACTTTCACTCCCTGTGAGCTGTTCCTCCTCTTCCTCAGAGTTAGTCTCCACCAGGGGGAGGCATGACAGGGCTCTGCCGGTGAAAAACGGGCTCCCAAGCTCCATTTTCAGTTGTGACAGCCTCTTGCAACCCTCTGCCAGTGAAAACGGAGCTTATGAGGGCCACATGCAGCCCTCCTGAGCTCCGTTTTCACTGGCAGAGGTACCATGGGCCAGTCCTTCACAGTTTCCAGATCAGCCCTGTGGGCCAGATTTAAGCAGCTGCGGACTGGATTTGGCCCATGGGCCTTGAGTTTGACACCCCTGCCTTATAATCATGGCTTTCTACAAATCTGGGGAAAAAAGTTTGTTTTCTTATGGTTGTCTATTTGTTAATTTTCTGGTTGATTTCCATGATCCTCAGAAGAAATGTTAATATCTATGGGAGTTTTCCACAGGAAGATGAGTCTAGATTCTACTTTTTCACACATAGTTTGGCAGTTCAAGTGCCACTAGCTCAAGATTGACTAAGTCTTCCATCCTTCCAAGGTCAGTAAAATGAAGTCCCAGATAGTTAGGGGCAATATGCTGACTCTGCAAACTGTTTAGAGAGGGCTGTAAAGCAATGTGAAGCAGTTTATAAGTCTATGTGCTATTGCTATGTGACAGTGACTTAAAGTCTCAAGTTTCTGCCCTTGTTATCCAATTTTCCTAGTCCATGTTTATAATACAAATATCTTATCAAGAAGCTGCCCTTAATTAATGGAATGCTGTAAGAGAAGGAGGAACATACTTTTGTAACTGGAGTTGGTCACAGTTAACACTTTTCTGAGATCTGAGATTTTCAGTAAATAGTATCATGATAGGCAGAATCATGACACTATAAATGTGACTACACTTGCATTTTTTCTGATTTATATTTTCTATTTGATTTTTTTAAAAATAGTGTTATGTCTATTTTATGGTTGATGTTACAATTTTCAGGTGTTTACTGAAAATGACAAAAACTACACTGTCAATTTTCAGTCATTATGGAAAGAAAGAGCCGGACACATAACAGAGACTTGAGAGCTGTGTGAAATCTTGCAATTGCACATTGCACTAGGGCACAGTTTTTATGAGAACAATGCATGCACCAAAAAACATTTTAAATATTAAAATATTAAAAAAATAAATTATGAACTTTCAGATAATATAAATTATTATTACCTGTGGTCTTGAAATAGAGATTATCATCCATCTTGATCAAATCAAGTGATGACAAATCATTCAAATTCTTCAAACATAGTTCTGTCCAAGTTGAAGTGATCATTTTTGACATGCAGGAAAAAATAATTTTTGCAGATAGAAAAAGAATAATTTATCTATCTTCTGTGAACAGGCAACCCTGATTTAACTCAGGCAAGGCAAGCACTTCCATTCCCCACATTCTCTCACCCTATTTCCCAGATATAAAATAAACTTCTTAAATATCTATGCAATAGCTATGAACATGTGACCAAACAAGGAAAACAAGTTTACACTTGCCCAGATAAAATAAAGGGGATTCTTGGTGAGTTTAAAATCTTAGCCTCACATAAAAGTAGAGAGTTGTGGAGAAGGTTCTTTTCAGATCAACCTTTGTTTGGGAAAAAGCCTTGTTTTGGGACAAAGGGAAACAGCATGGTTGAAAGAGATGAAGGAAAGCTCTTCTGGAAAATGGCCAAAAAGGAACATGCCAGAAGGAGAAGATGTAAGCAAGATAAAGACTGAAAATGACCACATAGTCCTAATGAGCTAGATCCCAAGAAAAGAACTAAGCAGTGCTGAAGTGAGAGGAGCCACAATAGGAGCAGAGCTGAACTTTAGGATTGGAGGTGAAAGTAGATATGGCTTGGAACCTTTTTGGGGACAGAGAAATAGTCTTGCTTTATTCAGAAAGGCAGAGATTCTAGATGAAGGAGAAAGAATTCTGGAGTTGGTGGTAAGAGCAGAGCTATCTCTCTCTGGGCTCAAGGGAAAAAAGGCACTTTATTGTGGTCCAATAATCCCTAAGGATTCCACAGGAGCTAAGAGGAAAAACAAAAGAATTAGCAGAACTAGTACTAGGATGTAAAGCAAAATGAACAAACAAATTTAAGTATCAAGTTAAAACCTATTTAAATGCAGTGTTCTTTGTGTTTTCAAGAAATCTAACCTTGTAATTTTGCTTCAATTCCATTTCTGTCCAGCCCAGCTGAAAACCCTTGGTTAAAAGAATACATTTGATTATTAATGCTTAATTTGTAAAAGAATAATGTGCAGATCTTTTGTTATAGAAACCTATGTGAAGTTTTACGATCAACAGATTTGTATATTAAGCTATACAATTTATTATGGGATACAGAAGGATGCCTAAAGAGATTTATAATTTATTTATTAATGTTAACTTTAAAATTGTCGCATCTTAAACAAAAAACACACACATTATACAATTTGGGTTTTTATTTATTTCATTCTCATCAGCAAACAATAAAAATCATTAATTAATTAATTTATTATAAAATAAGTAATCTAAGAGAAGCAACATTAATAAGTAAATAAATAAATATGGTTCTAATCCTTACAAGCATGTCATATGTTATCTTGCTTTACTTCTGTGCAATCATATACAAGTTTCTCCAGTACAATTCTCCAGCAAATATATATTACATTCAGTCAAAATTTATTTATTTATTTAAATTTATTGGTCACCCAGTACCAATGGACTCTGGGTGGAATACAAAACTAGTGTATACATAAAAATATTGAATTAAATTGATAGTCCAGATTTAATGGACCTCAAAAACAACAAAACAAAACATTGAACAAATAATAAACTTCAACCTCAGGCCTTGATCCAGATCCAGGTTTTCAATGATTTAAGTTCCATTCCTGGAGCTTACCAAAGGATTTTCCCTCCTTGCACAGAGGGGAGCTGATTACAGCTGCAAGAACAATTGAAAGCAAAAGGGCTGCTTGCAGGGAGGATTTCAGTTTTTCATGGAGCTTAAATCCTCTCTCCAGGCAACTCTTATTATTCCACTCAATGACCTAGGAGATCACTTAAAGACTGCAACTGAGAGAGCTCGGATTGCAGTTATTGATTAAAGTAGTCATGTGGGCACCTTGCTTAACAACCACTTTGCTTAACAACTAAGATTCTGATTCCAATTGTGTTCATAAATCAAGTGCTACTTCTACTTAATGAGATTTCCTATCACTCTTCTAGCTCTTTTTTTACACATACACATATACAATCTCTTTTTGTACAATTTCCAACTTCTGGAACAGATTTCCAGTACCAGCTGGTATCTTGCTACACATATTGTTGTCCTTCCAATATAGAAGGAACAATGGATAAAAAGATCTAGACACCATACACTATATTTTAGAATGTATCAACCCACAAATGCATGCTATAGTCCATAGGTAGTCAGCTAATGACCTAGATATACCAGAAATTTCAAATTTCCTTTAAAACTGGCTTGTAGAATTAAAGTAACTGCTGCTTACTGTTCTCACATATAGCAATCTGTCATAGTGCTTCATCTTAGGAATTGACCACCTTCCCCTTAGAGCTGTGAATTTCTCCTTTCCTTCTTTAACATAAGCATCCTAATTGCACATATAAATATTTGTCCATTATTCATGAAAAAACAAAGGAATCTGTTCTAGCACTAAAAATGGCTTAGAAAATAATATTCAGTTTTCATAGTTCAAAATGCTTTCAGCATCTGACATTTTCCCTATTTTCTATTTCTATTTTTTAAAATCTCAGTTTATTACAGAAAAAGCAAGATAGCATTCAAATATTAACATTTGTTCCACTGTATTTCTGCTAACAAATACAGACCTTTAAAAAAAAATACTTATTTTTGTGAATATTTTTCCAATGACTACTACAAAGATTTTATATCTGCTTTCATCTCTCTCTCACTTTCTCTCTTGCTCTTTCTCTCACACATACACACATATATACAAAATCGGTGTGAAAACAGATGTAGTGAAAGGTGCTAAATGTCCTAACTGTTATCATTTAAGGGCATTTCAAGAAAGTAAGTATTTCATTTACCACTTTTTCCCTCCCCCTTTTCTTTCACAGTTCTAAAAAGCAGCTGTTCCACATATAGAGAGATCCTACTGTGCTGAACACTGCAGAATGCCTTATGCTGTGGTGATGACAGCAAGAAGGATCAGTGAAGAAACAGTAACTCTGCCTTTGGGGGAAATAGATCTGCATTCACTTGATATAAAATAGTTTATGAATTTTAATGTTCTCATTTGATCCTCTATAAAAACAAACCTATTTAGCTGAAAACTTTAAAAAATTATACACTATTCAAGAAAGTGAATTCATCTTCTTCAAAAACAGGCAACTTAACACTTACTGTAGGGAACAAAATAATATCTGTATCACATTCCAATATGCAACTGACATTTTAATATTTTGAAATGTTGCACAGAAAGAATTATCAGACTTTTACAAAAGAAATTGCAGTATGAAACTGCAATAAGTCTGTTAAAAGTTTAAGTAACCTCAAGGCCATCAATGGAACAAGAAGTAAAAACTTCAGCTGCAATATCCCAAAGACAGATTGATTTTCTGTTTCCAAGTTTTCTGGAATAATTTTAATTTTGACTGCTCAAATCCAAGCATGCCATTTATGAGCTTAGTAAAAATTCTAATTTGTAATCCTGGGTAATAATTGATCAAGCACTTACAGGCTATGAGATGGTTGGTAAGCAAAGCGTTCACATAAAGATACAAAAGAGGTTCAGTATTCATAAAAGCTCTTGTCAGATCTAACTGTTTTGAAGATATGATAAGGAAACTACATAGCTTGACTGGGTTTCAGCAATTTTTCCTAACACTTTTACTAAGTAACCTCAATCTCAATAGAACTGGAAAGGATCTTGGAGGACTTCTAACCCAATGCCCTGCTCAAACAGGAGACCATATACCATTTCAGACAAGTGACTGTCCAGTCTCTTCTTAAAAACTTCCAGTGATGAAGCACCCACAACTTCTGAAGTCAAGTTGTTTCACTGCTTAATTGTCCTCACTGTTAAGAAATTTCTCCTTAATTCTAGGTTGCTTCTCTCCATTGTTTCTTGTTTTCTCCCATTATTTCTTGCCCTGTGACTCTTTGGAAAATAAATGGATTCCCTCCTCTTTGGGCAATCTCTCAAATGCTGGAATACTACTATCATGTCCCCGCTAGTCCTTCTTTTCTCTAGACTAGCCAAACCCAAATTCTGCAACCATTCTTCATATGTTTTCGTCTCCAGGCCTTTAATCATCTTAGTTGCTCTTCTTTGCTAACTTTTTTCCAAAGTCTCAACATCTTTTATGTAATGAGGTGACCAAAACTGGATGCAGTATTCCAGGTGTGGCCTTACTAAGGCTTTATAAAGGGATACTAATACTTCATGTAATTTTGATTTTCTCCATATTCATTTTGTTGGATAGGGCCCATTGTTCAAATCTGTCAAGATCTTTTTGGATCCTGAGCTTGTCTTCTAAGGTGTTGGCTATTCCTGTGAGCTTAATGTCATCTGCAAATTTGATAAGTTCTACTTCTAGTCCCTCATCTAAGCCATTTATGAAATATTGAAGAGTACTGGGCCTAAGACAGAACCTTGTGGTACTCCCCTACTTACTTCCATGTAGATGAATGTAGTAGCATTAAGGATTACTCGTTGAGTACGGTTTGTCAGCCAGTTACAAATCCATCTGGTGGTGATTTTGTCTAATCCACATTTTTCTAGTTTATCAAGAAGTGGGTTGTGGTTTACTTCATCAAATACTGAAGTCTAAATACTGGTTTACTTCATCAAATACTGATTTATTTCATCAAATAATGAAGTCTAAATATACTATATCCACAGTATTTCACTGGTCTATTAATTTAGTCACTTTGTCAAAGAATGAAATAAGATTGGCTTGACATTATCTCTTTTTAACAAACCCATGCTGGCTACTTGTTAGAATTTTATTTGTTTCTAGATGTTCACAGATCTGTTTTTTTTATTGTTTTTTTCCAGTATTTTCCAGGTATTGGTATTAGATTGATTGTTCTGTAGGTTTCCTGGATCTGTTTCAGTGGTGGGATTCAAAATTTTTTACTACCGGTTCTGTGGGCGTGGCTAGGTGGGTGTGGCTTCATTTTTTTTGCAGCACCACCCCATCCTGTTTTTGGGGGCCTTCCTGGCCTCAGTGGAGCCTCTGGAGAGGCATTTTTGCTCCCAGAAGGCTCCCCTGGAGCTCAGTAAGGAAAAAAATCAGAGCATAGGAGGGGCAAACAGCACCCTCCATGCTCTGTTTTGGGGCCATCCTGGCCTCAGAGGAGCCTCTGGTAGGGGGCATTTTTGCTCCCAGGAAGCTTCTCTGGGGCCCAGGAAGGCAAAAATGGAGGTGGGGCTGTGCCCCCTCCTTCCATTTTTTGCCTTCCTGGACCTCAGGTAAGCCTCCTGGGTGAAGCAGTAAGAAGCAAGGGGAATCCTGGTTGTTGGGAGATAAAAAAAGAAATACCTTAAGTAGTGACTGGGCAGCAAGCATCAGGTGGGTGGGATGAGTGAGCATTGGGCATTGGGTGGGGCAAGCAAGTGAGCGGCGATCGAACTGGGGCATGGCCAGCCAGAAGTTACTACCAATTCAGCGACCCACACCAAATCCTTGCTACCTGTTCGGCTGAACCAGTGTGAACCAACTGAATACCACCCCTGGTCTGCTCCCCCCACCTTTTTTTTTTTTTGAAGATAGGAATTATGTCAGCTCTTTTCCCATCTCCTGGTAATTCCCCAACGCTCCAAGATATTTTAAAGATATGATTCAATGGTTCTGAGATAACATTTGCCAGCTCCTTCAGAACTCTGGGATGTAATCCATCAAGTCCCAGTGATTTATATTCATGAAGGTCAGACAGGTGTTCTCTTACCATTTTCTTGCTTATTTTAATTTTAATTTTTAGTCTGTCTTTTGGTAGATTGGGCTATAGTTTCTTTTTTATGAAGACTGATGCAAAGAATGAGTTAAGCATCTCTGCTTTCTTTCTACTGCTCGTTACTTCCTTGCCATATTCTCTCTTTAGTGGGCCGACTGTTTTCTTGACTTTTTTCTTGTTATTTATATGTTGAAAGAAACTTTTTTATTATCTTTGACTTTTGTTTCAAGTCTGTTCATTGTGAACTTTTGCCTTCCTGCCTTCATTTTTTCAGATTCCTAATCAACTATCTGCTGATATTCTTCCTTGGTTATGTGTCCCTCTTTCCATTTTTTGTACTTATCCTTTTTGTCTTTCAGTTTATCAGAGAGATCTTTGTGCAACCACGCTATTTTTTCTTGGATTTCTTGTTTTTCTGTAGTATTGTGTTGTGTTGGGCTTTTATGATCATATTTTTCAATGTTTCCCATGCTTCTTGAGTTTTTTCCCCTTTAGGGAATCCTTTAGGATTTTTATCCATGAAATTTTGCTTAGGCTTTCTCTTAGTTTGTTAAAATCAGCTCTTTTAAGTTTAAGACACTGGTTGGATTGTATTCTATTACTTGTGTATGCATTATATTGAACTCCAGTATGATGTGGTCACCCTCAGCCAAGGTTTTGGCAACTTCAACTCCCTCTATCATTTCTTCTCTATAAGTAAGAATTAGGTCCAGTATAGTTTTACCTCTAGTTCCCTCCTTTACCTTTTGAATGACAAAGTTGCCAGCTAAGTTGATTAGGATTTTTTTTGATCTCCCACTTGTATATTTTCATCTGTGTAACAAAATAACAGGTAGCATCTATGTTTGTGTGTGTGTGTGTGTGTGTGTGTGTATGTATATGTATATATGTATGTATGGTATTTAGGTTTCTTTGCGTATTTTCCCACGTAATATTTGTGCTTTTATTATAGCGACATTTCAGCAGAATCTCATCTGCCATCCTCAGGCTTGTGTATTAGGTTCTTTTTAATTTTGTGTGCCAGGTGTGTGGCAGTCGTTTTTTGTTTGAATTTGGTGCTGGCTTTCTGTTATATTTGAATGGTTTTTTCCTTATCTTGATTGATTCTGCTGAAATGTTGCTATAATAAAAGCACAAATATTACATGGGAAAATACCTGAAGAAACCTAAATAACATACATATAAATACCCGTGAAAACATAAGAAAACAAATATATATGTATGTATGTACATATATATATATTTGTTTTCTGAGGTTTTCGCGGGTATTTGTATGTGGTTCTTTGGTAATTCGGGTTTTCTCCCATGTAAAATTGGAAGTATCTAGGCGACATTTCAATGAAGTCTCATTCATCATCTTCAGGCTTGTGTCTTCGGCTTTGTGCTTCTCGGAGTAATGTTATATGTAATAAATATATGTAAAGTAATATATATATATGTATGTATATGTATGCATTTGAATGTACGAGGCAAGCTGTATACTCTTTGTTCTGGGTCATATGATTAAGAAGAGTAAGAGAGGAGAGTTTAAAATTGAGGTGCTAAACTATCACCTAACTGAATCTCCCATTGAGATGGACTGGGGGACTTTTTTTCTGGAAAGTTTTTCTTAATTCCCAGTTTGCTCCAGTTCATTTTCAAATTTGCTTTTGTTAATTTGATTGCATTTTGGGTGCTTGGCAACTGGCTCATGGCATTTGCTTAATGACCCCACAAAAATATTATTCTGTATTCCTGTAAGCAGGAAAAGACAGATGAACATAAGCAATAAGAGACTACATATCCTGATTGCCTAGATTTCTATTGAAAAAGGAAATACCATTAATATTTTGAGTAAATTATTTGCCAACAGAAAACTGTTTTATCATAAGAAACAAATTACCACATCACATTTTAATTGTCTACTTCAATTCACAAATTTTAAGTGCCACCTACCATAATAAGCTGGATTCTTCAAAGCTCTGATATAGAGGAAAGTTGATCTCACCCATTCTAAAGCTATGTTCACATCAGTGATGGTGTGAAGCACTATTTCAGCATTTAAGTGCTCAATTAGATGTTTGTGCAAACTAATATAAAAAGAGAGAGAAAAGGAAAAAAATAAGATACAAATTAAATACATAAAATATACTGTATATTATTACCAACACATTTTATTCTTAAATAGAGAACTAGTGATTTGCGATCTAGTGCTGAACTCCTTAAATATAAATATTTAAAAGAATAATACATTTAATTAAGTAACAGTTAAATATTAAGATATAAGCAGTTGGTTTCATTTCTTACTGGGAGAGCTTAAAGATATTTTTATGTCATTCAAACTAAATGCACAGGTACAGGATAGGCAGTTCCTGGCTCAATAATAATATCTATGAAAGTATCCTGGTGGACCACTGTTTATCGGTCAGAAGTTTGGTTGCCGCTGCCAAAAAGGCAGGTGCAGTCCTAAGCTGCATTAACAGAAGGAAAACATCAGGATCATGGGAGCAGCTCAAGGTTGACTCAGCCTTTCATCCTTCTGAGGTCAGTAAAATGAGGGCCCAGATAGTTGTGGGAAATATGCTGACTCTGTAAACTGCTTAAAGAGGACCGTAAAGCACTGTGAAGTGGTATATAAGTCTAAATGCTAAGTTAACCCAATACAAAAAGAGAAGTTGAGGCCCTAGAAAGTGTGCAGAGATGAACAACAAAAATGATAAGGGATATGAAGGTTAAATCACACAATGAATGGCTAAGGGAATGGTATGTTAGGCGTAATGAAGAAAAGGCTTAAAGGTGACATGATAGCAATCATCCAATACTGTCTTTCTATTGAGAATCAGTATAAAGACTATATAAATACGCCGGCTAAGATTGGACTTAAGCATAGTACATAAAATCATGTTACAATGTCTTACCAGTTAATGAATATTTCAGCTTTAACCACAACAACACAAGAGCACACAACAGATATAAATTAAATGTAAACCACTCCAAACTCAATTGCAGGAAGTACGATTTCAGCAACAGAGTGGTCAGTGTCTGGACCTCACTACCTGATTCTGTTGTTACCTGCTCAAACCCCCACCCCTTTACCCTCAAACTAACCTCTATCGACCTCACCCCATTCCTAAGAGGTTTGTAAAGGGCGTACATAAGCACACAATTGTGCCTACTGTCTCTGTCTTATTGTCCCGAATTATTAGTTTCTATTTCATGTATTTAAACTTACGTTAAATTTTTATTTCTATTATATTGTAAGCGTTTGACAAAATAAATAAATAAATTACATTAGCTAACTAGGCCTTGCTGTTCAGCAGTTGCAGAAGTGATATATAGACCCTCTCAGTGTATATATGGTCCACCTACTTTTAAGCTCAAAGCAGAAATATACAGATGTTACATTTTATGATGCCCCCTGTAGGAAGTTAGCATCCACCCCTCTCCTAGAAAATTGAAATAGCCTAGGAAATATTAAAAAGGCAGAATATTTCTCCTAAAAAGAATAGTCACTCAAGAAGCAGAAACTCACCGCAGAAGCAGAATCTCACCCCCACCTTTGTTAATGGGTGGGCCATTAAGGCCTGGGCCAGAATACTTTACATAAGAAGGAACTCCAGGCTGATGGGATTAAGGATGGCCCTCAGGAAATGATAGGATTACCCATCTCACCACATGTTCTGGGAAGATTGCATTAGCCAGCATTCAGGTAAAGCCATGTGGTCCAGACCAAGCCTACAGAGTTAAGACCCCCGCCCCTGGGAGTCTGACAACCAATTAGAATACAAGCTCCAGTTCAAATCCCAACAGAGAGTATAAAACCCAGGTACTCTCAGCACCTCAACACTTTTTTTCCTTTTTCTCTTTTTCCCCTTCTCTTCTAACCTTGAAGCATGTGATTATTCTTCTCTGGACCTCCAGGCCATGTGGCCCTGTAACCATTAAACCTTCCAAGCAGCCTCCATGTTTCCAGTATCTTTTTCCCCACTTGGAACTGAACCCAGAAGGATATTTCTTTCAACACCCCAATGTTCAGAGTGGTCTGACTTCCTTGTTTTTCATGTACCAGGTTTTATATGATTTTGCATGATTATGAAGTGCAGGGCTGCCAAACCCGCGGCCCACAGGCCAGATATGTCATGCACTGACCATGTCCAGTTTAGCAAAGGGGGGGAAAGTTGCAATACATCACATAACATCGCCATGACACTGTGAGTTTGACACCCCTGATGGAGTGGCTTGGATTCAGATTCAAATTCCTTCACATTTCATAAGTAGAACAATAAAGAATTTGAACATCATCATTTTTAGCAGCAGGTGCTGATTTTTCCAACACACGGCAGCAAAATAACCTTAAAATGCAATTTTAGAGATATGCAGAAATACCTGTTTCCATACTTAGCTTGCTTTTGTTGGAATTTGGAGTTTACAGAGCATGTTAAACTATGTCATCTTTATGATACATTCTAAAATGTGGCTAGCTATTATTTTTCTGGGCAGAGCTCCAGAAGTTACTCAAAATACAATAAGATGACAATCTAAGCATATATTAGGCATGGAAGCTGGCTTGGGTCAGTCACTTTTGCTTTCAGTCCAACCCATTTCACAGTTTTTGTAGGGAAAATAGGAGGCAGGAGTATTAATTATGTTCGCCATTTTGATGCATGTATGTATACATATACAATATATACCAATACATGTTCATGTACATATATACTTATAAAAGATGGAATAAAAATGTGATAATAATAATGATCAAATCCAGATTATATACTATGGGAAAATTGTGTAATCTCAAAGTGTTTAAATTTTGAATTGAAAGTAACCGTAAGAGATTCCAAATTGAATCTGAATAACAGGACTAAGGGAAGAAGCCCTTTCCCCAGATAAATCCAGTATTTTCTCAGTCCCAAAGCTCCTTTTAAAATGCTTAAGAGAAAATGAAAATAAATAAAGAATCATATGTATTTTATTATTCTAATTCTCATATTACTACTATTGTACTACAGATGGTTCAAATGTAGGATTTCAACATAAACTTGTTCCTCTTATATTCAGATTATTACAGTAAACATTCAGTGAAAATACTGTGTGGTCTGTTTGCCTTATGGCTTACTATTCTGGTTCATGTTTGAAAGACAAAGATTTTCTAAAGTTTTTTTCCCCTTGTTAGGCCTATCTTCATGATCCTAGAGAAATATTTCTTAGCAATAATCAAATATGACAGCATTTCTAGTTACATACTAAAAACCATTTAAGTTACCTGCTTTCTATTGTATCTGCACCATTTAACATATGAACATACTTGTCTCTTGTACTTAGCCTTGTCATGATAACTGCTGTTGCTGTTGTATCAAACTGTGGAAAAATATATATACAATACACCTTCAAGCATAATAGAAAGTAAGCAAACTGAAGTATTTGGGATTTGTACTTCTGAAGGCTTTAGGAATATTATTATTATGTTAATATTATTATTGTGTTAATTCAAGACATCCTCCTATGTCTTTTATCTGCTATTGAAAATCCCAAAAGGGAATTTCTGAAAAGTACTTTTATTTTAATTCAATTAAAAAATACTTTACAAAGATAATGAGCAGGAATTATGTTTCACCCTCTATTAAAATATTATAAATAAGAATAAAAACAGGGGTCTCATTTTAGAGATGATCAATAAGAAGCATGGGCTGAACACTGTTCTAACATTTTTTCATAAATTCATAGAATGAACATTAAAATATCAAGTTTTTGTTCTGTCTAGGAATAGAATTTATATAAAAGTTGCACAAAATGATAAAATTGCCATCATTACACTTCATATACATTTTTTCTTGCAGCCTTGCTTATCTGTTGCAAAAGTTAAAATATAAAATTAGAACATTCTAGCTAGTAGTAACAACAAGCAATATGAACTGCTGCTACTTTTATGAAAATTCTTTTTTTCCTATTGATGTTCTACAGATTATTCTTAATTCAGAAACATTTAATCTTCAGTTTTAAACCCTGGTAACAACTATACATTTTCTCTTCAACATAGTTATATTAATTATTCAACAATAGCTCTAATGTGCTAATAAAAACTTTGACAATAAAATGGGCAGACATTCATTTACAACAAAATTAATATATCAAATGTGAGAGACAGTTTGGAGTAGTAGTTAAGGCACTAGGTTAGAAACAATGAGACTGTGACTTCTAATTCTGCCTTGGATACAAAGCCTGCTGTGTGACTTTGGTCCATTCATAACCTCTCTGCCCTTTGAAGCAGGCAGTTGCACACCAATTCTGACAGTGAGAAAAATCAACCAATGGAACAGCTTGCCCTCGGAAGTTGTGGGAGCGCCATTACTTGAGACTTTCAAGAAGAGATTGAGCTGCCATTTGTCAGAAATGGTGAAGGGTCTCCTGCTTGGGCGGGGGGTTGGACTAGATGATCTACAAGGTCCTTCCAACTCTGATTATCTGTTATCTGTTATCTGAAAGCTTGCCAAGAAAACTTCAGAGATTGACCCAGGCAGTTGCTAAGAGTTAGCAATCACTCCAAGGGACACATACACAAAATCAAACATATTAACTATGCCAATGCTGTCTACATGAGGCTGCCTTTGAAGAGCATCCAGAGGCTCCAGCTGGTGCAGAATGCGGCTGCACGGGTGGTGTTGGGGGCTCCTTGGGGGTCCCATGTTACACCACTTCTGCGCGAGCTGCATTGGCTCCCGGTGGCCCTCCAGGTGTGCTTCAAGGTCTTAGTTATTATCTTTAAAGTGCTCCATGGCTCAGGACTAGCATATTTGCGAGACCGCCTCCTGCCATTATCGGCCTCCCACCGACCAATACGTTCCCATAGAGTCGGCCTCCTCGGGGTGCCGCCGGCTGGACGGCTGGCGACCCCAAGGATGCGGGCCTTCTCATTGGGGGCACCCTCCCTCTGGAACGAATTACCCCCGGAGATGAGGACCATCCCTGATCTACTGACCTTCTGCCGTGCGTTGAAAACCCATTTATTTCAGCAAGCCGGTCTGGCCTAGGGGTTTTTAGAGCTTTTAATTTGGTTTTTAACTTTCTTAATCCCTTATTTTTAATCTTTTGATATGGCCAACGTATTTAATTCTTTTAACTTTTAAATATTGTATATGTATTTCTATATGTGTATTTTATCTTGGCTATTCACCGCCCTGAGTCCCTTTGGGAGAGGGGGGCGGTATATAAATTTAAATAAATAAATAAATAAATTAGTGCCAACTTTTACTAATTCCATATTTAACTTGCTTTAAGATAAATTCATCTTACTTGAGGTCTTCCTGCTCTCCCAATCATTTGCAAAATATCAGTTTCACTGTACTCTTGAAACATTCCTCCAGCATAATGCATAGTTGATTTTATAACTACCAGGTGTGCTGGTAAATTTACTCCCATGGCAAGTGTACTAGTAGTAACTGTAAAAATCAAATATTGAACTTGTTACAAGAGATTAGTTTTAAAAAATTGTGGATATAACTATATTTTTGTAATATACTAGACTTTCTTCCTTTCGACACAATGAAGTGAGAAAAAAAGTTTGAATGAGTTTTACTCATTCAATTCTCCATCTTATAACATTGTATATTATATTTTGTTGACAAACTCCTATTATTTCAATCAAGTATACTCAAATGTTATATCAAGTTGTAGCAAGATATCTCATTTTGCATATATCATATGCAGCAACTGTGTAAGGAGGGTACACTAGTTCACCCGTGACACATACATCTAAAAGGCTAGAAAGTGGGGATATATGTAGCTCAGGATTAAATTTTGAGATATTGCTGTTTGCTGATCTTGTTTTCTTCTTCCAGTGTTTCATTACGAATTAACTAATATAATCAGAGCTCTGAACAAGGTAGTTTACACATATAAGATTTAACAAACACCATTTGTTTGGGTCAAAACACTGATAATGTTATTAGTTTGATAATGAAATATGATATCTATAAGTAGTTAGTTAGCAAAACTAAAATTCAGAAAATCTGCAACAAAATAGGAATTTGATCCAAGCCCTCTTCTTCATGTCCATAACCATTTACTTTTCCATACTGTGCTGCTTTGCATTTAGATAATTCTGAATAGCAATTTTTTTTAAAAAAATTATTAATTTACCAACTTGGCCCTCTCAGAAATCCAGGGACCCAGAGTTTTCCAACTTTGGACTTTTATAATTATAATAAAAATTAAATCTAACAACACATAAAAATAAAATAAAAGTGCAAAAAACAAAATACCTCATCAAGATATTTAATTTCAATATTATTAAGTGAAAAGGGGGCAAACATTCTGTCCCCATACCACATTTATAAATTATCATGATAAATTCAATTTTTACAAGTTAAGGTTTTTAAAGATTATCTCATGTTTTAAAAAATGAACTCCAATCTCAAATTGGTCTACTTTAGATATACTATGTGAAAATCTAGCTGTTTGGAGAAAACTTTAATGCTGGGGAAAATGGAAGGAAGAAGAAGATGACCAGCAGCAAAATGGTTACAGTAGTGAGGAGTACATTGTTGGGAGAGATGAAAGGAACAGATTGTTATGAAGAAATTCTACTCATGTGGTTGCTGACAGTCAACGCTGATATGACAGCACATAATCAATCACTCAATTAACAAATCAATTAACTTTTTAAAGAAATAAAGTATCAAAATTATTTTTATTCTGAAATGCCTTGTACTCACAAAGAACTGGTATGTCTCCCATATTAAAAGCTGCTTCAATTATTTTTCTATCAGACATTTCTACTCCAGCATGATGATAAGCAACTCCACAAATTAGGAGATCTACAAATAAAATTCAAACTTGAAATATTGATTGTTTTCCCTTTATACATAAATAATTATAGTTTCTCCAATTAGCATAACATACATACCCTTAAGCTTGGCTTCTTTTATTAAATTTGCAGATCTTTGTAATCTTCAAGAAGAGAACAAGAAAATATGGCAGTTTCAATAAGTCATTAAATAAGTACAAAAAGGTAATAGCTTTTTTTAAAAAAAAGATCACCCTGATTGATTTCATCATGGTAAACATCAAATTGGACTGGGATGAAAAATAAGAGAATCCCATTTATTACCTGATAAGACTAAAATAATTTCACTCGTTTCATGACAGCAATAAATGTTTTTAGTTCAGAAAAGGCTACAAATAAAATTTCCATTTTTAACTCATTACAAATTGTTCTCACACCAACTTCTTCATTCTTCAATGAATACATAGTTTCTCGCGAGGCTTGGAGACCTGGCTGTGCAATAGAACCTATACAATGGTTTCATTGAGTGTTGTTGGCTTTTTGTATACCTTGGTTGTAAATTATGTTATATAAATATTATGTGGTTTTATATTATTTTATATTTTATACTGCATTCTTTTTTGTTTTACTTTTAATTGTAAGTCACCCAAAACCATCTAATTGAGATGGGCAACTATAAAATTGAAATTAGAAATAAATGCTTTTTATTGTACTGATACAGAGAAATATTTATATCGAGTATGCAATTAAAGCAGTAAAATTATTGCTTCAAGAAATTGACCGCAAATCAATGAAGTATATTATTAAGGAATTGGGGGAGGGCCTGGAAAAATAATGAAAATATTTAGCATTAATGCTTTAATTGTTGCTATCTGACAATTGTAAAACACAGAGAAAAGACTTATCTTAGATATTCCAAAAGCAATTACTTTACAAAAGGATGAATTCAGTTACTTCATAAGTATGTGGTCTGATGCTATTAATTTGCATTCCCTGAAAAAGTCCTATGAAAAATATTCTTAGCAAAATCACTTCATTATCCAATCACCACATGCTAACAAATAACATAATGATTCTATAGTAGTCCATTATAAATTGATGAGAAGCACAGATTTTGCTACATATAAACTATACATATGTTGTAACCAGGAGAAAGCCTGCATTACAAGGTACCTTTGCTTTTGTTCTATAGTCATAATAAATTTAGCATCTTTTGCTAGTACAGAAGCAGCTTGCTGAACTCCTTTCCTTGTGGCACAGAACTGTAAATAAGAAAATTCATTGTTTATAATAATTCTGAAATATACACTAGAACATGACAATTGTTAAGGCAGAAATTGTCATGCATACCACAAGTGTTGGCTTTTGTTCAGAGTATGTTTGAATAACACTAGCTACTTTATAGTTAAGTGTTAAGTCAAATTTGAATTCAGTTTGATTGCTACTGCAGGGAAATCCAAGCACAACTTTGTGCAGCTTCACTGGACGGTGTCTTTCATCTATTTTCAGGCATACAGCAGGCCTCTTGCCATCTGAAAGCCATTCTGCAATCTTTAAAGGAAAAGAAAACATGTTAGGATTGAAATTGGGAAAAAATGCCTTGGGCTTTAGTCCTGAAAAGACTTGCTCAAGAGGAACTGTACTTTAATCATGAAAGCTCCACTGGCACAAATATTTTTAGATTTACTGTACTGGGTATTCAGTGTGCTTATCTGTGTGATGAATACAAAGTACTGTTCCAGAATTTTTACCAAGATTTACCAGTTAATACAGCTAAATACTGCCTACATGACTACCTTTCTGCTATGATAGAGTGCTTCCTACTTTATATGAAGATGGGTGAATGGAGAATGTTATCTATATGCAAGATGTTAGATGTTCTGTATAATATTCAATCACTACATCCCTGGCATAACAGTAAAAAAAAAAAACTGAGTAGAAACTGCAGTAAATGTAAATACTGAGAAAAGAAAACAATACAATTTCAGGAATCAGAAATAAACATTATGAATGTAGTAAATGAGCGATCCCTTATTCACTCAAGTAGGACATAACAAACCATTCCTTCCTCTACATTCAGCCAAATAGCCAGTACACATATCCTAGTTGCCTGAGCAAATAGGCAGGAGAATCCGTGACTATAAATGCAAACATGTATAAATGCAAACTGGGATAACTATTTTTTTAGCTATAGAGGACAAATACTAGGTTGTTTCTGGTATTCTGGCCACTGGCAGGTAGCAGTAATGATGACAGAACTTTCTTGAGAAAAACCATCAGGAAATTCCCCATTCTGTTTAAAAAAAATGATCTTGAGACAAATAGCAGGTAGGGAGGTAGACATTAAAAGAAGCAGATCACCCAGGAAGGCCAATGGAAAGAAAACAGAAGATTTTTTTTATATTGCAGTAAAATGTAAGCAAAATGAAGAGTGGAAAAATAACAACATGGGTTCAATAGATTAGTTTCCAGGAGAAACACACAACCAAGAGATGCTCGAGCAGGAGTGATTATAGTAAGAGTAAAGATAACCATTTCTGAAACTGGAAGCATGGAAGGGCAACATGTCTGAGCCAAGAAAATATTTTGAGAACATAAAAGCACTGTTTGCAGGAACAATAAAAGCTTCTACATGATCAGAGTGGGACCCATGATAAAAGCAGGCCAAAGTATTTTGGCATTGGAGGTAAGAAGGCATTGAGGCATAAAGAAAATTACAGACCAATCTCTTTATGCTGCATCACCTGTAAAGTCATGGAATCAATTATTAACCAATCCATTATTTATTTTATTTACAAGATTTATATATCACCCCCTCTCCATGAGGGACTCAGGGCAGTGTACAGTCATTAAAAAATACAACAATAATACAATAATTAAAAACAAATAAAAGATTAAATTAGGTGGTTGAATAATAAAAACGAGACAAGGGTTTAAAAATAAGGACTAAAACCAATTAAAACCGAATTTAAAACCCCATAAAACCCTAGGCCAGACAGGCTTGATGAGATAAATAAGTTTTCAACACGCGCCGGAAGGTCAGAAGGTCAGGGATGATCCTTATCTCCGGGGGTAATTCGTTCCAGAGGGAGGGTGCCCCCAGCCGGCGGCACCCCGAGGAGACCCACTCTATGGGAGCGTACTGGTCGACAGGAGATTGATGGTGGCAGTAGGCGGTCCCATAAATACCCAGGTCCCAAGCCATGGCGCACTTTAAAGATGGTAATAACACCTTGAAATGCACTCGAAAGACCACCGGGAGCCAATGAAGCTCGCGCAAGAGTGGTGTAACATGAGAGCTCCGAGAAGCCCCCAAAACCACCCGTGCGGCCGCATTCTGCACCAGTTGGAGCCTTCGGGTGCTCTTCAAGGGGAGCCCCATGTAGAGAGCATTGGCATAGTCTAGGCGGGAGATAACAAGGGCGGATGTGACTATGTGAAGCACATCCAGATCCAGAAAGGGCCGCAACTGGTAGATCCTACGGACCTGATAAAAAGCCCCTCTGGCGACAGCCGTCATATCTTCTTCTAACGACAACCGTACGTCCAGGAGGACACCCAGATTGCGCGCTCTGTCTGTGGGGGCAAGAATTCCCCCACACACACACAGTCAGCGATGGAACTAGTTGGCTATATCAGGGTGCCAGAAAGCACAGCCATTCGGTCTTAGCTGGGTTGAGCTGAAGCCTGTTCCGCCCCATCCAATTCCATACA
Source organism: Bungarus multicinctus (assembly GCA_023653725.1). Taxonomy (NCBI): domain Eukaryota; kingdom Metazoa; phylum Chordata; class Lepidosauria; order Squamata; family Elapidae; genus Bungarus; species Bungarus multicinctus. The sequence goes on along the minus strand of CM042842.1, from coordinate 50,675,146 downwards.
GCCTCCAGGCACCGGGTCATCACTTCAACGGCTTCGTTGGGGTGATCTGGGATAGAAATGTACAGCTGAGTATCATCAGCGTACTGATGAAACTCTACCCGAAAGCCACGGATGATCTCACCCAGTGGCTTCATATAAATGTTGAATAGCAGGGGCGAGAGCACTGACCCCTGAGGAACCCCGCAGATCAGGGGCCTCGGGGTCGATCTCTGCCCCCCTGTCAACACAAATTGCGAACGGTCGGAAAGGAAGGAGGAGAACCACCACAAAACAGTGCCCCCCACTCCCAACCCCCCTAGCCGCCGCAATAAGATATTGTGGTCGACAGTATCGAAAGCCGCCGAGAGATCTAACAGGACCAGGACAGAGGAATAACCTCTGTCACGGGCCCTCCAGAGATCATCCACCAACGCAACCAATGCCATCTCCGTGCTGTATCCGGGCCTGAAGCCTGATTGGCGTGGATCTAAGTAGACAGCTTCATCCAGGTGCTGGGGAAGCTGTCGTGCCACCACACTCTCAACAGCCTTCGCCACAAAGCGAAGGTTGGAGACCGGACGATAATTAGATAACAAAGTTAGGTCCAGGGACAGTTTGTTGAGGAGGGGTCTCACTACTGCCTCTTTCAAGGTGGCAGGCAGAAATCCCTCACTCAAGGAAACGTTAATAATACCCTGGAACCAATCTCGTGTCACCTCCCGAGTGGCTACTACTAGCCAGGTGGGACATGGATCCAGTAAACAGGTGGTAGCATTAAGCTCATCCAGCATCCTGTCCACATCCTCAGGGGTCACAGGGTCAAACTCTCCCCAGATGACCTCTCCCAATTCCGCTCCCGACCCCCCATCCAGAGTTGCCCAGTCAGAGTCCAACCCATCCCAGATCTGAGTGATTTTGTCCAGCAGGAAATTCGAAAATCCTCAGCCCGTCCCTGCAGAGGATGCTCCCGCGCTCCCACTTCTAAAAGGGAGCGGGTCACCCTAAAAAGGGTGGCTGGGCAATTTCCTGGGGATGCGATAAGGGCGGAAAAGTAAGAACGCTTTGCCGCCTCTATCGCCACTAAATAGGTCCTAATATAGGACCGTATTAGTGTTCGATCAGATCCGGAGCGGGTGGCCCTCCAATCACTCTCTAGGCGTCTTTTCTGGTGCTTCATCTCCCTCAGCTCCTCAGAAAACCATGGAGCCGAGCGAGAGTGGCATCGGATCAGAGGCCACAAGGGCACGACTTGATCAAGGGCCCTAGCCGCCACCCTATCCCAGGTGGCCACCAGGTCCTCAACCGAGTCATGCGTTCGAACACCGGGAAATGGCCCAAGCTCCATCAGGAACCTACCCGGGTCCATCAGGCGCCTAGGGCGGAACCATCGTATCGGCTCCGCCTCCCTGCGATGAGGGGGTGCAGCCTGGAAGTCCAGTCTAAGGAGCGAATGATCTGACCATGACAAGGGCTCAATAACAATGTCCCCTATACCTAGATCATCCTGCCACTGTCCCGAGACAAAAACTAGATCCAAGATGTGACCCCCAGTGTGAGTGGGGTCCCTAATTAGTTGGGTCAGGCCCAAGGTTGTCATGGAAGCCAAGAACTCCTGAGCAATCTCTGAGGTCCCACCAGCTGAAGGCAAGTTGAAATCCCCCACGACCATCAGCCTGGGGGTCTCACTGCCAGGCTGGCTATAACCTCGAGGAGTTCAGGCAGGGCCTATGCCACATAGCAGGGAGCCAGGTATGTGATCAATAGGCCCATCTGAATCCCGGAACCACACTTTAGAAAGAGGGATTCATATCTGGTCGTCTGAGGAACAGTGGATTCCCTAGGATCTAGGTCCTCCTGAATAATCCCCCCACTCCTCCCCTGGGCCCTCGACTGATGAAAAACCCGAAACCCACCTGGGCACACATCCACCAGGGGAACACCCCCCTCCTGTCCCAGCCAGGTTTCGGTGATGCCCGCCAGGTCCGCTCCCCACTCTTCAATTAAATCATAAATGAGGAGAGCTTTATTAATTACAGGACCTGGCATTGCATAACACCAGCTGAAGGCCCGGGGCCGGATCATTCGAACAGCCCATGGAATGGGACATAACCTGGGGGTCGGAGCATGCCATTGCCTGTAAACAGCGGGGGCGAGCTCCCACAACATGATAAGGCCCCCTGTCAACGCCATACCTGCCTCTCTCACCGACCGTGCCAATAGCCATCCCTTTCTCCTCCCAGAGAGAAACCCCCATCCTCGATCCGACCACCCCCGATCCCAAGACCTCCCAATCGCATGTGACTCCTGGTCTGGCCCCTGTCTCAGGCGGGTTTTCCCCCAACCCCCACCTGGTTGCCCTCCCTAACCCCGATAAAAATTTGGATATAAACTGGTACAAATGAGCACCATGCCCAGAACATTTCCTATGGCCATGCCACTTCTCGGGATCTCAGGATCCGTCCTTAAGGTAAGCCTTTGGAAGTCCGGAGGGCCATACCAGGGAAAGGGGGACATTCCTCAAGGCCCGTAGGTCCACAGATGAATATTTCAGCGGCCCGGTTGACCGCGGTTCCAATGTCCGGCACTGGCGATATAAAGGCCTGGCAGGTTGTAATAATCCATTATCCTCCACTTAGAGACAAACAACCTACTCTCTAACAAACAATCTGGTTTCAGAAAACAACTATCCTGTAATCTGCAAAAACATATGGACTACACAACTTGATCAGGGCAAAGCAATAGACCCAATCTTCATAGACCTCTGTAAAGCCTTTGATTCAGTGGTACATGACAAACTACTCCTAAAACTAAAATCTTATGGTACCTCTGGACACCTGCATAACTGGATAGTAGCATTCCTGTCAAACGGACAACAAATGGTCAAAATTGGGAGCACCCTATCAAATTTTGTACCTGTCAACAGTGATGTCCCCCAAGGCAGTGTTCTAGGACCAACTCTCTTCATACTCTACATAAATGACCTCTGTGATCATATCAAGAGCAACTGTGTTCTCTTCGCCGATGATGTAAAGCTATTCAACATCACAGACAATACTGCTACCCTTCAAAAAGACCTTGACTATGTATCAGAATGGTCAAACAAATGGCAACTTCAAATCTCAACAAATAAATGCTCTGTCTTACATATTGGCAAAACAAATCAGAAAATAAAATACAAGCTGAATAGTCCAAACTTGTTAAGGATCCAAACTCTGTCAAGGACCTTGGAGTACTCATCTCTAATGATCTAAGTGCTACAGCCCACTGTAACTACATAGCCAAAAAGGCATTAAGAGTTCTTAACCTAATCCTATGTAGCTTTTACTCTGGTAATATCACACTACTAACTAGAGCATACAAAACATTTGCTAGACCAATACTTGAATAGAACTCATCTGTCTGGAACCCGCATTACATATCTGATATTAATACAGTTGAGAAAGTCCAGAAATATTTCACAAGAAGAGTTCTTCATTCCAATAAATAAATAAATAAATAAAATAAAATAAAATAAAATAAAATAAAATAAAATAAAATAAAATAAAATAAAATAAAATAAAATAAAATAAAATAAAATAAAATAAAATAAAATAAAATAAAATAAAATAAAATAAAATAAAATAAAATAAAATAAAATAAAATAAAATAAAATAAAATAAAGCAAAAATCTGTAGGGAGCCAAGAGGAGCTAAGAGGAACTTCTTCTACAACTCTGATGAAGGTTGCAAGGTATGAGAGTCGGGATTACTTAGGACAAGCTAGCTGGATAAGCACAGTAAGAGAAATCACTTCTAAAGTAAGATTAGGGTTAAATTTTGCTTTTAGATTCTTTTGTTTTAAAATATAGTAATCTGATCATTAAAGGATCAGGAGAGATATGACAGTGATTGCATATCATATCTGAAGTGTTGCCACAGAAGAGAGATGAACTTATTCTTTATTAATGGTTAAAACTACAGTGAAACAGATTCAAACTATGTATCATGAGGGACAAAACTGATTGAATGAGAACCAGTGGAACAAGCTGTAAATGCAATAGTCCATGGCATGGACACCAGATGAGGTGTCTCCTGGAAAATAGGTGGTGACAGCAGAAATGCTCAAATGGATTCTCCCAAAGCAGGAGAAAGGATCAGGATGTGAATTACCAAACTATATACTATTGGACTGAAATTCATGCAAAAGCCATGTTGACTGAGGTTTTAGGAAGAAAATGAAGCTGTAAATATATAATTCTTCCTTCAAGTCTTGCTGTGCTGTCTCATCATGATGGGGAGTGTCCCTGCAATGGAGGCGTGAACAATGTAGGGATTATATGCCAAGTCCCAAAAGAGTCATCCAAGGTTAAACAAGCAACAGCAGCAGCAGTATATAGGAACGTGCTGGTGGTGGATGGTCATTTTAGTGACAATAGCAAATGAATAATTCTATACTATGTGAAAGAAAGAAATGATAAACACACATTTCACTAAGAAAATCATGTGGATAGACAAAATAAAGTAATTGATGATAAGTGTGGCTTTTTCAGGTTGGATGGCACTTAATATTCTATTGAGGAATTGGGATTTTTTGGAGTACTAATGGTATTTATGGCTCAGTTAGATTAAAGCTTTCCAGTTATCTAGTTGCTAATGTTGCCACACAGGAACAGAAAATCCAAAATTGCAAAAACAGAATTACTGTGGGAATATGGACTGTCAGAAACATAAACATAGGAAAGCTCAGCACAGTGAAAGATGAAATGAATCAACTATTTGGTAAACTAGCACTCGAGGCTTTGAAAAAGATATTCAAGTGCTGTGAAGAGTCCATATCTACAAAGACCAGAATCATGTTAGCAATAGTTTCCCCCAGGATAGTCTATGGGAACAAAAGTTAGACTTTGAAAAAGCTGGAGAGTTAGGGAATTCTCACTTCAGATAAAAATGGCACTGAAATTGTAACATATTGGACATATTTTGCAAAAATCTACTACTGGAAGAGCTGAAGGGACAGGTTTATCTATGCTTATGCTAGCTTATACTAAGAGCTGATACTGACTTGTAGTAATAAGCAATCGATTATTTAGAGATGACAGTGTGAAACGGAAACATTCACTGTGCTAAGCACATACATTACAAACTTATGATCCATCAATGCATTTTGGAATATAATCATTAGATTGTGTAATCTGTATCTATATTCAACAATATGAGAGAACTACAGAGTTTTTCCATCAAGAATAGCCTTTTAAGTTTAAAGTGCTGTAATTATCCTTTCTTTTCCTTTCTTTTTTGGATATTTGATTTTGGATAGCAAACAGTTGATCAGAAAGAAAAAAATCTTTTTGAAATCTTAAGTATATAGCATAGCATATAAAAAGAAAAGTTGATTCATGTTTCTTACATCTTCTGCATTTGGAATTGTTGCAGAAACTGCCACAAATCTCATGGGGAATACTGAGCTAGGATTGTCAGAACTTTGTGAGAAAGAAGACTGAATAGTTTTCATCCGGCTGACCACAACTTCAAGAGTAGCACCCCGGCTCTCATCTTTTACAACATGGACCTATGGAATTAAATACAACTCTATATAAAACATCTACTGCTTTCCATTATTATATTTTAAGTCATCAATTACTACTTTACCTCATCGATCAGGATAAGTCTCACTAGCTGTACTAAAGAGTTATCTCTCCACTTTCTAGTCATGCTATCCCACTTTTCCTAAAGGATAATAGAAAAAAAATAATATTGTAGTACAATCTAAATCATCTGTTTTATAGGATTCAAATACTGTTGGTATTGTCAATCACTATTATTACTACACCCAGCAATCAGCTTTAGCAGTATAAATACTAATAATTATTTCAATATGTTTTGGTTTCAAGCTAGCAGTATATATATATAAAATGTACCAAATCCAAACAGAATTTCAGAGTAATCTAATGCATTGTACAAAGTAAGGCTGCAAAACTTTTCAGATTGTGTAGCTGATGCTACTCTACACAGCAGCAAAGCAGCCTCTCATGCATGCCATGTGACCAATTCATAGTGAAACTATAGATAAATCAACTGGAGGTTGATCAGACTTGTTTCTAAACATAAAATATAACTTGAATGATACTGAATATTTCTAGTCAACAAACCAACATTAACTAATTTTTGAAACTTACTGGCGTAGTCAAAATAATGTGAGCATGCTGTATTTCAAATAAGTCATCCACTGCTGTATCTCCTGTTAGCTCCTTACAGATGAGTCCAATGGGTCCAAATTTTTCTTTCCAATCATCAAAGCGCTGACTGCAGAGAGCTTTTATTGGCGCCACTAAAAACAATGCCAAGTATTGTGAGAGAACAAAACATCCACAAAATAACTCCAGTACAATATCTCCAATACTTTTCCATTCACCCCACCCCCCTCACAATTTCAAATTCCTTTGAATGTCCCAACTCCTTTTAGGGCTATACGCCAATGATTTTTCATATGCTATATATCTTCTATTTCTTTCACTGAGTCTTAACTATATACTCTTTAAAGTTTTTAACTTTTCTCTAAAGTTTTTTTTAAAGAGCAACCTTTTGGCTTTAGTTTATAGATTACCGTATTTTCCGGCGTATAAGACGACTTTTGAAACGAAAAAAAGTCAACCGAAAATCGGGGGTCGTCTTATACGCCGAGTATATTCCGGGCATGTGCAGAGCGGGGAGGGACAAAAAGCTGAGGGGGTGGTGGGTTTTTTTTAGGGATTCCCCCGCGCTAAACGAAAATCGTTTGGATATTGCCACGAAACGGTAAGTGCGCGTCCCGCGTGGGGGAATCCCTAAAAAAAAAAAACCACCACCCCCTCAGCTTTTTGTCTCTCCCTGCAAGCGCGCTCTGCACATGCCCAGAGGCAATCCTGCTTAGCTTTGCAGAGGCCTGTGTGTGTTAAACGTCAGAATGCCTTCTACTCTTAACCCGGGAATGGGAAGGCTCGCACGTGTGCCGCTTTGGATGCCGCCCGCGAGGTGGATCTGGCATTCCAAGGTTATGACGCCACGTGTTGCTGGACGCTCGCTGATCCTGCGCTTCCAAACACGTGCGCCTCGCGGGGGTTCCTCGTGGGAAACGGAGGTTTGTTCCAGAATGCGGGGCCGATCTAGTGGTTGTGGTGGAGATACGTGTATGTGTGGAGAGGGGTCTCTTCCTCCAGTTGTATAGCAGTTTAGTAGCCCAAGAGGCTTCCCCGCTCTCAACTCCCGGTTCTGGGGCCGCATCTAAAGATTGAAACTCAAAGCGGGCTCCTTTTTTAAAAATTAATTAATAAATAAATAAATAAAAGGCTTGGAATGAGCTTTCCTCCCCTAAAACCCGGCGTCGTCTGCAACCCTTCACACAACCTCGGCACAGCCGTAGTTGCCCAAGCGCTGGGAGTTTTGAATTAGTTTTCACCTTAATATTTTCCGGATGCCTTTGGAGTCGTGCCGTGGGAGAATCCAGTAACTAGTTCGAGCATGTTGGGTGATTATAAGCCTTTCTGGATAGTTACTTTAGGTTAATGAGGAGAGGAGCAGCTTTCAAGCTATGGGTAACAAGCCCAACCGTGGTGAAAAAGTGAAACGCCGCTTTCTCCCCCTCCCTCCCTCCGAACCTTTTGCTCATTATGGAGTTACTTTAAGTTCCCTTCTTTGCAATGGTTGAGGAGAGTTGTAGTACACTGTAGCCATTTCAATCTGGATAAAACTAAGGAGAGAGGCAGCGGCGGCAAAATGTTGTACCCGTATTTTCCAGCGTATAAGACGACTTTTGAAACGAAAAAAAGTCAACCGAAAATCGGGGGTCGTCTTATACAGCGAATATAGGCCTAAACCTATGTTTTAACTGTAAAATTAGGGGGTCGTCTTATACGCCGGTCATCTTATACGCCGGAAAATACGGTAATTTTGTAATAAATCAACATTTAAAGAGAGAAATTCTACATTCTTAGGGAGATTGGCTGTGCTGCTGTTATATTTTATGAATGTCTTTTTTGTTAACTTTGCCATATTTTCACTGTCAGTAGTAAAGGACAATTATTCTGATAACAGGACATATTGAGAAAGAAACATATTGACAAGAACCAGGCGAGACCTTGCAGGTGCTGGATTCAAGTCCCTATTTGTGGTGCCAGTAGAAAGTACAAAAAAATTTGCCAAATTGGGAGCTTCTGGATTTATTTTCCTTACTAGTGAAACCAATAAAATAAATGATTTAATAGAAAAAGGCAATGAAAGGAAAGGAAATCCCACTCTCTGAATAGAACTATTTCTGCCTCTCTGGGCACTGCAGAAAGAGTGCAGCTCAGTCATTACGTATCACTGCCTGCTTAAAATAAGAGTCATCTTTCTCTGTGCAGGAAGAATTTTCAGTATAAAGTGACAGAAGCAAAGTTTAGGCCAGAGGACTAAGCTTTGGAGGAAGTTCTTCCTATATCTGCAACCTTACCCACTGAATCATGTCACGAAGGGGCACAGCTACTAACTACTGGCCTAAGAGGCCTTCCAAAGCAAGACTTATGAAAGGATAAATCAAAGCCACATTATGCACAACTATAAAACAAAAATAAATAAATAAATCATATTAAAATATATAAACATACTTTTGTTGCTGCCATAAGGTTACATGCAGTAACCAAAGCAAGCAAAAACAAAAATGTTTCATGAGCAGTAATAACAATTTTAACAAGTAGTGTACTTACTATATACAATTTTAATATTTAACCAAGGCATTGGCACTTTGATTAATAATCTGGTAACTGCAAGCTCAAACATCACAGTTTTTCCAGAATCCAGTTGGTGCGCAGATTACAAAATTTCTGTCTGTGTAAAGGAGCTACAAAATAGTAACAAATAGTAAAATATAGCATAACATCCAACTTGACTTTTTAAAAAACCTACTTTTTAAAAAATGTGAGAAGCAAAGGATCCTAAACTGCAATATGTTATTTTTTTTCTTTGCATTTGCCTCTGAACAATTGTGAAGAATATATGGTATTTGAAATGATTATGTGGCATGGTCTGAAACAGCATTGCTAACATAAAACCAGTTCTCAAGTCCCAGGAAGAAATAGTGCGCAATGGAGAAAAATTATGTACAATTTATTTATTTATTTAGTACATGACATACCAGAGGTGGTATTCAACAGGTTCTGATCAGTTCTGGAGAACCAGAAGCAGAAATTTTGAGTAGTTCAGAGAACTGGCAAATACCACCTCTGACTGGAGATTTTACAGTATCCTTCCCTTGCTATGCCCACCAAGCCACGCCCACAGAACCGGTAGTAAATTTTTTTGAATTTCCTCCACTGTGACATATACCATACATGAACTAACAATATATATTAACATTTCACCTAGATTAGTAAAACAAAATAAAACATAAATGTTAAAAAGATATATGTTGAAGTATCAACATCTAGATATCTAACTATTGAAGTGCAGCATCAATTATATTTTAAAAATCAGATATGGACTAGTATATGCCCTCAGCTTATAACCAATCACAATGTGATCTATAGTTTGACATGGAACCCTGCAGTCGCACTGAGGGGAGGATATTATGCCCCTTCTACTAGTGGTGAAATACAAATTTTTTTACTACAGGTTCTATGGGCTTGGCGTGGTGGGCATGGTGTGGCTTGGTGGGCGTGGTGTGGCTTGGTGGGCACGGCTTGTTGGGCATGGCAGGGAAAGGTTACTGCAAAATCCCCATTCCTTCCCCACCCCACTAACCTGCTTTCCAGCTCTGTTCTTCTGTGCAGGGCAACAAAAAAAGACCCAGCCGATCAACTGGGACTTGGGAGGCAGGGAATAGATGGGGATGGGGCCAGTCAGAGGTGGTATTTGCTAGGTTCTCCGAACTACTCAAAATTTCTGCTACCAGTTCTCCAGAACTGGTCAGAATCTGCTGAATACCACCCTCTGCCTTCTACGGTATATAGGGAATGCTGGCTGATGCAGTGTAAGATACAAATCCTACTCAGGATTGTCCATTGTTGACATGATAGTTCAAAGTCTGGCACCTTTTTTGTGCAGTCATGTATATGTCTACCTATGTCTGGGCATTCAGCAACCCATTTGGCTTTCCATTGGGAATCATTGTTAAAATTGTTGGGCAGATGTGCAAGTGCCAGTGGGGGCTTCCTGAATTTGAGTCTTTTGGCAGATAAATGTCTTTAATTATTAATCTGTCTTTACAAATATAAAAATTGTTAATCATATACATTCCAATCAATATAGGAGTTTGAAATATGTTATTGTCCTGTATAAATTGCTTATGACATGATCTTATAATGTTTATCAAATGGTAAATCCCATTAAATTAAAAACTTCTTTCGATTGTAGCTTTGGGCAATTATGATAACTAAAGAGATTTGGGAAAAGATATCTTATAAATTTACTCATTGTTCTCTAAAAACATTTACTCCTTTGCTGTTGTAGTATGGGTCACAGCAAGAAAAGGAAGTCTGTTGAGATTTTAGCATGCTGCTATAAATACTAGTGGAGATAAATTTTGATAGAAGACAACAATGTGCAAATTTCTGGAGCATAATATAGGGTAATGCTGCATTTCCACCCTTATTTATTTTGTTTTAGTTTTTGTTATCATTACTTCCCAAGAATGTAAGAATAGTTTAATATCAGTATTATAATAATTAGCTCATACTTACATCATCCAAAGCCTTAGACTGAATAAAATTAAAATAAGGGAACTCTTTGAAAATATTTCTAAATTGAGTGGCTTAAAACTTGCATTAAGGAGACATTTTATTTATTTATTTATTTTATCATATTTTTATACCGCTCCCTCTCCCAAAAAAGGGACTCGGGGCGGTGTACAGCCTACTAAAAACACATAAATACATTATAAATACAGTTAAAAATATATTAAACGCGATTGTTCCGGCTGTGTCCCATCAAAACCAAATACAACAATATAAAATTTTAGTGAAGTATGGGTACAATTTTATCTAAACATAAGAATAAAACCTTTGAATTTTCCACATTTGTTGCATTTCATAAAATAGGTCTTAAAACAAAGGAGAAAATTCAAGACAAAACTGAAAGAAGGAAAACAGATGTCTTGGGGAAAATCTGTAGTAAATATTTATAAAATTACTGATTAAGTTACCAAATGTAAATGTTACCATTTATATGGGTAAACTAATCCAGTGACCCTGTCATGCTAGTGGACCACATACAATAGTACTGTACCTCAATCTATGACTAACACAGAGATATTTATTATTAATCTTGTGGATTATGACCCTTGGTATAATGATGAGTTTGTTCAATTAGCTTTCCTGATATTATACAGCCATATATAAGAATCCCTTAGCCACATGATTAATTTTTGGATTTTAAAAAGTGCTATTATTTACATCCAAGAAATGTTATATAGTTATAGAAATAGGTTATAAAAGGATACGGATTTCAGTCACAGGCCTCAAAACCACGGAGTCATTTTTAGATATTACTAGTAACAAAACAAAACAAATGTTCGATTTAATTTTCTTTCTTTCTTATTCACATACACATTATACTTGATTTTAGCCAATATTTATTTAAACAGCACAAATAAAAACATAATAGGTTAGATTCTGACCTAGTTGTACTTGGTTGTGCAATCAATCAACTGGGGGAGGGTAGACTAAATATTGATAATCTGTATAAATCTTGATATGTTTACAGCATGAAAAATGCAAATAACTATCTTTTCTATTACAGCTTGCTATGTTAACAGACATGCTGAGGTCAGGCTGTAATCCCATTGGCAATGGTGTAACATTGATGTTGGTTGGTGTGGTGGTTGAAGTTATCCCCATCAGTGAAGTAAGTGGTAGAGGAAGACAATGCTGGGAATAGCAACAAAGTGCTGAAAGAGAAAGTTACTTGTCAGCTATTTCCTGGTATGATAAACAAGTATGTCCTTTCCGGTTTTAAAGAAACTTTTAATATCCAATCCAGTTAGCTTTTGTACATGAACTGGAAAGGACTATCAAATGAAAACAAAGTAGTTTGGACCAATTTTGCTTGTTTTCTAAAATTTTCAAATGGGCTATCTGATGACATAAGTGTTTTGAATTTATTTGAAATCTGCAAATTATGATTCCATGCTTTATTCAGTATGACAAACATATTCACAAAATATAATTTACAAGAAGGTAACGCTTGTAAAAAGCTTCTTTGAAGGTATTTAAATAATTTCTAACCCTAACTTAAACTTTATAGTTGTTTCTGGGTGCTTCTATGATGGGTGCTTCTAAACAAAACTTTTCTGATATAACCAAACCTTCATAATTTACAGGATTTTATAAGTAATCACCTGTGGTTTCACATTATTCCTTCCATACTTTCTTGTTATCAAGTAAACTTCTAAGACAGAAAAGACATATGTCTTTGAATTGGTTGTACTGTCTATACCCCAAATCCTCACACAGTTGGAGGTTTTTTTAAATGTCATACAAGTAGCCTTGGGTAAATGACGGCAACTGATGCTAAAATCATATGAGATCACAAGTTCTGGCACTTCAGATTGCTATCATTAAGTGAATCCTATGCTATTACTAAGCATGTCAGGTGATTGCCATTTGCAACCCCCTGTCGGTTTCCCAATTGACTTTGCTTGCCTAAAAAGTCACAAATGGTGATCACATGATTATAGGATGCTGCAATGTAATAACTGTGCATCATCCTACTGTAAATATCACTCATTCAACATTGTTGTAAGTTTGAATGGTTGCTGTATGAGTGGTTGTTAAACAAGGACTACTTGTACTTTAATATTTCTTCATTGCTATATAATTAGATTAAACTATAGGAATGGAAGAAAAAGAGAAAATAAGATGTGAATGTACAAATAATCATCATCAATTTCTCTATTTGGTTTTAAAATTGAGGAATATTCAACTCTATGTGATTGGCATTTTCTTGTACCCTTTTACAACTACTTTAATGTTATCTAGCTTATGTATACTTTTTTGTGGTTCATTTTTTTCTAATTTATGTTTATCTAATTTATCCAATTTATCCAATTTACTTTCTACATAATTAATGTAGCCCTAACCCTAACTTTTGTTTTATATAATTATAATAGATTAACCTGTATTTCTGAATCTGATTCTGTTCATGAACATACATTATTCATAGTTGTTTTCGTGAGAGCTGTAATTTAAGTATTTTTTGCAGGAAAAAATGTAGGAAAAATATAATTTACCTTCCATACTAGAGATCTCTGAAATACATGGAAATGATGGCGCCTTTTTAATTTCTTTTGTATTTGCAGAAGCAGAAAAAGTATTATTTATAGAAAGACAGTTAAAATCTGAATTTTGGGCTATCTGCATATTATTTTTCCATGAGCCTTTTTTCATCTCTTTGTTGTTAATATTGCAATATGTATCCATTTCTATCCTTGCACTGGCATTATTTGCATATGTATAAGAAGCTGGTTTAAATAAGCTGTAAGGAATGCAAAGGATTTTTTTATAATATACATAAACACACATACCTTTTTATATGACAATTATATATTTTTGCTCTGTTGCATTGTTTCTAATAATTAATTTTAAAACCTTATAAACAACTTATATTACTTAAATTATTCAGCTGACTGGTCCATTACCAGTACATGTAAGTATATGCTCTCGTTGAGAGGTATTACTCAGATCACCTCTCAGATATCTGCTTTTTCAGCTCACCATAACATCCATTTCTATTGAGCTTCTGAAAAATTATATAACTTGTATATTGCAAGAAGTAGTAATTTAAAGTTTTCAAAGAATCGAAGAAGAAAACAGAAGGTAACAAAATATTTAATTCTAATTTACTCCTTTCTTGTTTTCATTTTATTTTATTGTTTATATCTGGATACTTAATGAAGGAAAAATTCAATGGTTGCTATACATTAAAAAATATGCATTCCTCTTTGAACTGAGAATCAGGATTTATCAAGTTCACATTAAAATGAACTCTACCTAGCTTAAGGTTACTTAGACTTTCAAAGAAATTCCTGAAAAAGGACAATCTAGTGAATTGTAACAAATCACCAAAGACTACTTTCTAATGCCAGAGTAATGGGATGGTACATTCCCATTCATGTAGTAAAATTTTTATGACTAACCTATGAAGATTGGACTACAAAATCTATATTCTGTAAGATGCCATGGGATATGTCTTTGTGAGCAAACTGAAGAATGATGGCAAATCAGTTGTTCCAAAGGTGAAACATTTCACTTCTCATCCAAGAAGCTTCTTCAGCTCTAATTGATTGGTGGGGAATGGAAGGATTTATAGTCTTTGCAGTCATCTGGTTGTTAGCACTTTGAGAGTCAGTGCTTAGCTCTCTGAGCGTCATAGAGGTCATTTGGGGATTTAGCTGTAATTCTCAGTTATCTGAATCAGAGTGCAAATGGGTGTGAAACTTTCTGGGGATATTTTCAAAGAAAAACAAAACAAGAAAGTCCAATTGCCTTTTAGAAAAAGCATCTTTGGGACAACCATGACCTGGATGATTGAGAATCTCCATAGATATCTGGCAAATCAGCTGTTTTTTAACTAATTAATAAACTAAACTGTGTGTTTAAGCCCTTATAAAAGTGTTTTGCCTAAGGCAAATCCAATTATTGACTAAAACATTATTCCCAGATATTTTACATTCAAAAGAATAGTAGTTTGGTTCTGATAATTATTAAAATTGTCATAGAATCATACCTTTTCCTGAATATTGAATAACCACTTTCATCACCATCTTCTTCTGGAAAATAAATCAAAGGACTCTATAAGGCAAGTTCTGTTTATGTTCTAATCAAGATATGGAGAACAATGGATCCAATTCCAAGCTGTTGCCCCCGAAATGTTATATTCCTGCCCCAATTTTAGGCTTTATTTACTATAATTCTCTTTGTAAACAGTCTTCTAAAAATACACAATATCATGCTTGTCATTAATCTGTCAGTTCAATAATGATTATATTGTATTCATGTTTTAAAAAAATTACATGGATAACACATTTTTATATCTTATGTGCATCTGTTATGGATAATAGTCTTGCAAAATATATACAGTATAGCAAATTATAAATTCAAACTTGATTTCACTTTAAAATATAAATTCAGAACACCACAGTAAAATTAAGAAAATCTAAAAGAAAGGGATTCCTCCTCTTTTTGTAGACTGACATTTCAGAATAAATTGATACTTTGAAGTACATGTGAACCTTCGGTTCAAAATAAACCATTTTGAGTTGATTTCTATCCCAAAGCACATATCATAGTGTGATTTAAAAATATTTATTTTATTCAATTAAATTTATAAATTGCCACAAGAATGATAATAATAGGCTTGCATGTGACCAGCAGTAACCTAATGGAGGGCCAGATAGGGTATGCTTAGTCAGCAGCAGGAGCAAGTACAGGATGAAAGTGGCTGGGATAGCAAAGTGGAGGTTGGCTGGCAGGGGCCTCAGAGGGCAGGGCACTGATGGCAAATGGGATTGGGACTGGGCTAAGGCAGTAGGGCTTTGTGTTGCATTGTTGGGCCAGGCTAGAGAAATCGCAGCTTTTGGAGATGACTATGGATTCACATTGCACTGCCAAGCTGGGGTAACTACAGCTTCCTGGGACAGCTGCAGCTTTGCACTTTACTGCTGGGTGAGGTGCAAGGCGACTTCATGTGGCACTCTGGGCTGGTGCTTTCTGGAACAGTTACAGTTTTGCGCTGCAGCTCAGAGGCTGTTTTGTCTCTGGAAAAGTATTACCATTGATGCCAATAGCAGGTTTTCTCCTGGAATAAGTAGCAAATAGGATTATTAAATGGAGTTAACAGAAGCATCCTTTTGGATTATCTATATTCACCCTGATTTAATTTCCTGTGGTTATCAGGACAAGTTCTCTAAAACAAAAATACTAAATTTTATTTTCTATTTTAACTTTTATGAGCTGTCATATTAATACTAATCACAGATTCTACCTTTTTGGTTAGTTTTTGCAAAATCCATTTGTAGCTCCTGAATGGGTGGAATTTCAAAAACAGATGGAACAGGTGCAAGGTCCCAGTTTGTTGGCTCTTCATTTTCTAGATACCTTTCAAAATAAGCATACACAAAAAACATCCCTTTAAGATGTTCCATCCAAATTGCTGAGAAACTACTAAACATATTGACTTCTAAATTTGCTCTTTTAATATTACACTTGACTAAAAAGTGTTATATTTAACATTTAAGATTTCTGTTAGCCCACTTCAGTTAAATATGAATTTGCTATGTGGTGGCCAATGGTGAGTAGCCATAATTCCAAGCCCACAGGTTTTCTGCTTGTACAACTAACCTATATGTTAAAAAACAATTTAGATGCAGAACGAATTTGTAAGATAATTGAAACTCCAAAAAGTATCCAATATAAAATAAAATATATTATTTATTGTGGAATTAATGTTCAAAGCTGTATCAGTATAACCTATAGCCATGATGGCGAACCTATGACATGCATGCTGGAAGTGGCATGCAAAGCCATCTCACCGGGCATGCCAGCCGTCGCCTGTTGCTCTTCTGGGTTCCAACATGCGCATGCATACTGGCCAGCTTGGCTTCACGCGTGTGGGAGTGCCAGAAACCAGAAGAGCAGCTCCCCCGGTGCACATGCATGTGCTGGCCAGCTGGTTTTCATCTGTGCGGGAGTGCTGGAAACCGGAGTGTATGTGCATACCGGCCAGCTGGTCTTTGTGCACACATGCGCGTTAGAAACAGGAACACCAGGTGGCCGGTGCACATGTGCACATTGGGAAGCTAAGCTTACAGTTTCTGGTGCTCCCACACACATGCATCGAGGAGTGCTCTTCCGGTTTCCACATGCATACACATGCACTCCCGCTTCAGCACTTGCTGTCGAAAAGGTTAGCCACCACTGGCCTATAGAATCTAAAGAATGAAAGTAATAGGTATCAATTATTTCTAAAAGAACCATTTTAAGCAGAAATGTTCAATTAATGTAATGGAGATTGGTATTTCATTGTACAGAAAGCATACATGATTGGCTCTGTATTCAGCCAATACTGCATTACCCAGATGCCAATATTGACACTATATTTTAAATTATCAGTATTTTTCATCAATCACTGAACCAACTTACATTTGCTTTGTGCCTGGTCCTTCAAAAAATAAGTTATCTAAAGAAAAGGCAGGTTCTGTCATGGCTGAAATCTGATTTTTCAGTTAGCTGTAAAAACATGCAATAAATATTTATGTATTTCATGTTAGTTTATATTAAGTCTTCCCCCACCATTTTATTCTCATAGCTACTTTATGAGGAAGTTTAGGCTAGTGGGTGATAATAAAGAGCTTCATTGCTGGGAGTATTTTAATCTGGGTATGTTTTAATTTAAAATATTCCATACCATATAGACATATTCACCAAAATATACATATTATAATCTATTATTAAAACAAGTATTATTTAAAATAGTTACTCTAATATTTTAACTAAGCACAGTTAAATCAGGATTCATTTCCTTTTTTAGAAAAACTGGGAGGCCTTTGGGTAAATTTAAGGAGGCAATGCTTGTTCTTGATCACTTTAATTCCAAATAAAACAGTCCCAATTTCCAGGAATGAAGGCAAATATATGTGTCCCTAGGATAATATCGCAGGATCTAATCTGGGTCGATCAATGGGACCAGAGATTTAGTCTTCAGAGCTTTTAGACTCACATTAGAGCCCTTTTCAGGGAACTTCTCTCTACCAAAATGTGTAGACAATTTTGTCCAGTAATGCTGTCTCAGACAAGTTGATTTGATGAGCTATGTAATTTTGAAGAATACAGTTCCCTCTCACCCATTTGGGAAGAGATAAATTTAATGCCACCTCAAGTTATTTTCAGAATCTCTACCGAAATTTAAACCAAATGAACCAGCCATTTAAGCATTTACATGTTCATAAACTAATAGTATTTAAAATCAGTAGTTCTCAAAGGAAAGGAAAGGAACACATTCATGATAAAGGAAGCTTTGCAAAAGAATTCTGGGAAGTGTAGTTTTTTCAGGTCTCTTATTTCAAGTATCTTTAATGTGTCACTGAATAAATGAAGAGAGAGACACAGATAATTAAAAACTGAATTGCAGCATATGGAAAATATTTATAAAATCTTATATGCTCCATTTTAACTTTCCATTGTGTGACATGTAATCCCATTCCTAATGCACTCTTGTTAACAGTGAGTCCCCCACCCCCCATTTTGGTGGAATATAATATTTGGCTAGAAGTATTTAGATAAATATTACACATCAAATGTTTAGGCCTGAAACTGGTTCAGAGCTGAATGTAATTATTAATACAGTAACCTGATTTCTGACCAGGAATCTATTTGCAGCCAATTTAATTTCTGTAAATCAGATGTCTCATAGTTGTTTCTTTATTAAATTTATATGCCATCAATGTCACTACTGAAGGGGTTCTTAAGTGGCTTTAAATGTAGTATTCTGGGAGCAGTTTAGGAATAACATTCTGGTCTTCCACCTCCAGTTTTCAAAATGTCTTTCAGAACAGTTCTACACAAAGATAATTGTGCAACTCTAAGACATGTGGATTTCAGGTCCCAAAATTTCCCAGCCACTCTGGATGGAAAATTATCATCGCACGAACAATGATCTTCCCCTAAATTTTAGATTACACTATACTTGATATATGGCAGTGAGACATTATACTGACTCCATGAGCTATTTTCATGATGTGAAACTTCCCAGTTACTCAGGCAACAACCCAGTCTCCTTAGAAGAGCCATTTACACTGGAATCCATGCAACCAGATTCTAGCTTGATGCCTGATTTCCCAATATTGCCAACTTCCAGAATTTTCAGCAAGGGTCATCTTGGCTGGAGAATTCAGGGAGTTTAAGTCCTCACTTTCTAGAGGTGGCCTATTTTGGGAAACACTAAGATACCCCAGTGTCTTAAAGTAAATAAGTATATAGTAAATAAGTAAATAAGTATATTTACTTTCTAGCTTCACGTATTCATGATGGTAGATGCCAACAGGCAAGGCAAGCCACAGTGTGATATATTATCAAGGGTAGAATTAATAGCCAACATGGCCTGTTTTATTTCAGGCAGGGAAGGAGGGAGGGAGGAACTGATTAGGAAGATACCCCAAAAATGTGACCACTAAAATCTAAACAGAAAATATCAGAGACCTCAAAGTAGCTGAAGAAAAACCAAACAAGCAAGCTTAATATACCTCAGTGTGAGGAAAAATAACTGGGAAAAACGGTTATCTGAGGAAAAAAGTCTTTAAAATTGTGCCTCAGAGAGCCAACCCTCCTTCCTAGATTCCTAAATGTAGGGCTGAATATGGTTAGATTTAAAGATAGGGAGCATGTTATTGATTCAATCACAACTGCAGCTCTACAGTCTGGCAATTTTAACTGAATGTGAGGAAAAAGTAGCAGAAATGATATTAAATTTCTCACATGATTTTAACCTGTTATAATCCACTGTTTTTTTTTAATAGGATGGCTTAAAATAAATGAAAACAAAGAAATAAAAACAAAAAAACAAAGAAGGTTTTAGGTTTAAATCATTAAAATCCTTTGCTAAATTTAAAATGGGAATTTATATATATATATTTAATTTAGTGTTTTAGGAAAAACAGTAATGATTTCTTAAAATTGCTATTCTAATAATGGTTCTATATATTAATAGAAATTAACAGTGAAGCAATTAATGTTTAATAATGTATAATTCTGAGCTGAGATTCATCCAGTAGAATCTGAGGCAACTATTCAGACTTATATCACCCTATAAAAAGCAAACCAACTTCACAGAAAAAAATATGTAAATTGGCTCATATGTATTCTGAGCTTTGGCTAGTGCTCCAATTGCAATTTAAAAAATGTCTTTCTTGCCACAAAACAATCAAAATATTTATATGAATAATACCGTCCATCAGAGTAAACAGAGTTGACACTAATTCATAGTAGGGGGCTCATCGGTATTTGAAATTTCTTCAGATATATTTGATATTAATATCTGAATCACTTTTAGTAAACCTCTAAAATATTAACCATTAGTAACAATAATATATACAAAACCAAAACAGCCATATTTAACCTAAGAAATGCAGTGAATGCAACCCAATTTAAGCATTCATAATAGAAATGGCTTGTATTTGTTAAACTGATAAAGTAAAAAGTTAAAGCTGAAATTTTATTTTTTATTTTACTGCCCTAAAAAAAGTTGGAAGTCCATGCCTTTTTTTTCTTTCCACCTTTACCATACACTTCTCTTTCTGTTTCACATTCCCCTATCCTCTTTATTTTCATTTGTATTTTATATTATGATAATCCTAATAAAAATTTAAAAACAACCTAATTTAAGCAGTCTAAAATTCCAGTACTGATTTCAGACACAGAGTATCTGCTGAAGTCACTTGGATTTTAAACTGTTAAACTTCCTGGGTTTAATCCATCACAGTTTTCAAAAGCAGACCCACTTTTTTAATGATTAAAAAGTATGCTCTCCAATCCTTTTGGCTTCAAGCAAGTTTCCATCTTAATTTGTAACATCTGCTTTTAGCTGACCAGATTTTAAAGCAACTATATAAACAGTTCATTTTTCAGAGCAATTTTTTTCCTCAGAGTTTTTTTCCCAAGATGACATCTCCCTCTACACCCGTACAATACACACATCACATAAAATATATAGCAAAGGAGACTCTTAACAGCTCTGAGACAGTTTAATTTTTGATTTCCCCCAAGCTTAACATCTGATCTTCCATATGTTTTGAGTATTTTTCCTTCACAGAGATCACATAACAAGTCATAAACCTGTGTATTCTGGAACAATATGAACAGAAAAATCACCACCACCAGAAAGTCTAATCCATTTTAAGAACAGTATAAAACTTATCTCATCTATGAAGAAATATGAATAAAAGACAAACACATTCTAAGGGACTTTGTCGCTGAGAAAAACAAATACAAATATTTTTCTAATGTATTCAAGACTGAATTGCCATGGCAATTATATATACACACACACACACACACACACACACACACACACACACACAGTGTAAAAAAATGTTCTGCCTTCTTATGTGAAGAATAATCTTTTAGAATCAGATCTTTCTAAAAACCCAGCAAGTTCTGTCTAAACATTATTTTAAGTTTTCAGAATAATGCCTATTAATCACAAATGAAATATTGCTACTATGACTTTTGACTGTCCTTGGTTGTTGTTTTCAATGCTTAGATCTAAGAGATTATTTTTTATCTCTCGATTCCTTTTAAATGAAAAATACCCCCAAGCCCCCTTAACTATTCAAAATATTCCTGTTCGATGCATTTTTAATGGCCTTATAATAAGCCACCATAAGCAAGGCAGTTTGCTTGGATGCAATATTGTGATAGGAGTGATTTGACAATGTTTACTGACCTCAATACCCATCCATTTGACCCATTGTGTCCTGCAAACACTTACAGACTTGAGTAAGATTGCTCATGCAAAAAAAGACTCCCTTCAAGTTAGCCGAGTGTATAAGTGTTTGCCAAATTGGGCCCTAAGAGAACTAAACACGGGTCCCTCTGGACCTCACCAATACTGTCGGTATGTTTGCCAGAGGGAATCTCCCAGGACTGAAGTGACAACCTTTTCCTCTCCAGGGGTTGAACATTTTATGCAGGGCTGCCTCACTTCTGCTGGTTCAGGAAACTCAGCCCAAAGCTTGTCATTTTCAGTTAAACTCTATTCCTGTTTAGGAAATGCATACACACTCACACACACCCAAAGTCCTCGACTTACAACCACAATTGAGACCAGAATTTCCACTGCTAAGCAAGGCAGTTGTCTTTTGTTCAACATTTATGTGAAGCCACTGGGGATCATCTGTGGTTTTGGGGTGCAGTGTCATCTGTATGCGGATGATACCCAGCTTTATATCTCCACCCCAAGCCACCCCAACAATGCTGTGGAGGCTATGTCCCGGTGCCTGGAGGCCGTGCGGATTTGGATGGGCGGGAACAGGCTCCGGCTCAACCCTTCCAAGACTGAGTGGCTGTGGTTTCCAGCGCCCCGATATAGTCAGCTGACTCCGTCGCTGGCTATTGGGAGAGAGATCTTACCCCCCATAGAGAGGGCTCGCAATTTGGGTGTCCTTCTGGATGCACGGCTGTCTTTAGAAGACCATATTATGGCCGTCTCCAGGGGGGCTTTTTATCAGGTTCGCCTGATTCACCAGTTGCAGCCCTTTCTGGATCGGGATGCCTTACATACGGTCACTCATGCCCTTGTCACCTCTCGCCTGGACTACTGTAACGTTCTCTACATGGGGCTCCCTGCGGGGAGCATCCGGAGACTCCAACTGGTACAAAATGCGGCCGCGCGGGTGGTTATGGGGGCGTCATGAAGCTCCCATGTGATGCCTCTCCTGCGCGAGCTGCATTGGTTGCCGGTGGTTTTCCGGGTTCGCTTTAAGGTTCTGGTTTTGACCTTTAAAGCGATCCATGGCATTGGACCAGGTTATCTGCAGGACCGCGTTCTGCCAGTAATCTCCCACCGACCTGTGCGTTCCCACAGGGAGGGCCTTCTTTGGGTGCCGTCGGCTTCTATGTGTCGTCTGGTGGCCCCTAGGAGTAGGGCCTTCTTTGTGGGGCCCCCGCCCTCTGGAATGGTCTGCCTCCAGAAATACGCAATAATATGGACCTGAGAGCTTTCAGACATGAATTAAAAACCTGGCTCTTTGAGCAAGCCGGCCTAGGCTGAAATGGGATTTTTAATTTAGTATTTGCGTTTTAATCGGGATTTTAAAATTTGGGTTTTTAATTAACTTATTGGGGGAGGGTATAATTTTAGACAGCCTAAAATATTTAATTTATTTTTAACTTTTGTAAATTGTAACAAAGTCGTATGGTTGGCTGTGCACTGCCCTGAGTCCTCCGGGAGAAGGGCGGTATATAAATATAATAATAAATAAATAAATAAATAAATAAATAAATAAATGAGTCATGCCCAATCTTATGATGTCCTTTATCATGGTTGTTAAGCAAATTATTGCAACTGTTAAGTGAATCACGTGGTTATTATGCAATTAGGCTTCCTCTTTTAGTTTTGTTTGTTGGAAGCTGGTTTGAAAGGTCACAAATGGCAATCACATGACCCGGGAACGTTGCAACCATTGTAAATACATGCCAGTTGCCAAGCAACCCAATTTTAATTAGGTGACTGTGGGGATGCTGCAATAGTTGTAAGTACGAGGACTTGTTGTAAAGTCACTTTTTTTCAGTGCCCTTATAACTTTGAACTGTTGCGAAATGAATAGTTGTTAAGAACTACCTGTAAACACACACACATACAAACATATAAATGTATACATAGGTGCACATACAAACACACACTTGTTTTTTATGGATACTAATCCTCCTAGAAGCTTAATAAATGCAGGTAGCTAGCTGATATGGCCAAAATGAGGACTTTGAGGTGTTGAGTCCCTCCATTGCCTTCTGACATAATTTCTTTTTGTTAAAAAAAGTTTATCTTATGACAAGTCAGGGATCAGGAACCACGGGGGGCAAGAAAGATTTAGATTCCATCAGAACCTCAGGAAGCTGTCTATTTGGTTTTTATCTACTCCACTGCTCCATTTCATCAAACAAATATGTTTTCAACTCCTAATTATTCTATAGCCACTAAGATGTTGTCATAACAACTAAACTATTGCCATCCAAAAAGAAATACTGTCAGTAAATTCATAAATAATAAAACAGTCTGGGCTATGCTATTATCCTCATTTTTGCTGATTACCAAGATGCCACAGTAGATAGTACCACAGGAAGAAATACTTACAATTTGTATCTACAGCTATGATTTCATATGTATACATTTTAAAAAAAACAATGTTGAAAATAAGAAGTGCCAAGCCACAAATTCACTCAGGATTTGCACTCTTGGACTATGAAATAACAATGGATATTTGCTCAGAGGAAAAAAATTGGAAACCTGAGTATTTACTTACTCAGCCACATAATGCTTTGTGAAAAGATAATTAAACTTTATCGCATGTGCTACTTCCTTAAGGAATACATCTGTGGCTATGAGTCAGACAGTTTGAAGAACTTTAAAAACACTTGATGTCTATTTTTCCCCAGTAGGGAAAATGTGAAAAAAAGAAGGGGGTTGAATTTTTATTTCTGGCTTATTTAATTAAAATAACTTGTTCTCAACAACAATGGGAGCTAATATATGGAACTTTCTAAGATGCAGACCATGGATTAGAAAGGGGTCTGAACTAGAAGAATCAAAAGCTAATCCTATGTTCTCCTCTTCTTGTTCCTACAGTGAAGAAAAAGGCTTTCAATTAAACATGGTAATTATTAACAATTTAGTTGCAAAAGTCTCATTTACTTCTATAAATTCTTTTTATGTACAGTTGTAATCACTAGACCTAACCTTTATTGTAGCACTTTACTTTTATTTAGTTATTTGTTTTTTATCCTGCTGCAGTGGCTCTTAACTGTCGCAATGCAACCCAATTTGTAAAAATAACATGAAAATAGGAAAGAGAAATAAGTACAAAAAGTATTGATGATGTTACCAAAAAGTTATTTTTAAAAAATTCTGTTTTCGGTAACTTCCAAAAGTTACCAGGAAGGGGCCAATGGAAAATCCATTCGATAGTATTGGCTCTGCTATAAAGAAGCAGGACCTTCTGGCTTCAATTCCCCTGGCATCCCAGAAATTAGGGAGGAGATACCCTATAGATACCCAGGCACCAATTCAAGAGGGGTTTATAGGTTAACACAAGCACTTTCAATTGTATATGGCCGTGATGGCGAACCTATAGCATGCGTGCTACAGGTGGCACATAGAGCCATTTGTGCCGGCATGCGAGCTGCAGGCAAACTACCTCAGTGTGCAAGTGCACACCTCACAGTTGATTTTCGGTGGGTTTTAGGCCTTTTTCGGCCTCCCAAAGGCTTGAGGAAGGCTTCTGCAGGCTTCTACAAACTTTGTAGGCTGAAATCTTGCCCCGTTTCGTCACTTCCGGTATTTTTGTAAAAACAGGAAGTGATGAAACAAGGCTAGATTTCGGCCTACAAAGCTTGTAGAATCCTGCAGAAGCCTTCCTCAAGCCTTTGGGAGGCCAAAAAGGACCTCAAACCTGCCGAAAATCAGCTGTGAGGTACAGTGCAGGTAAGGGGGCGGCAAGGATGGGGTGGGATTGCGCTGCGCATGCATAGGGGAACGTGGGGGGCACACATGCCTTTTGGGTGCTGACATGCAAGTGTGGGCGTGCAAGCGTGCACTCAATTTTTGGCATAGGAGCCCAAAAAGGTTAGCCACCACTGGTATATGGTAACCATGCAGCTGCCACAATAGAGGTGTAATATGCTCCATACTGATTACCACATTCTAGGCTTATTGTAATTTTCCTGAACTTTTTAAAAACAGTCCATTATAAAAGGCATTGCAGTACTCTATGTGCATGATGATGAGAGCATGAATTAACAGTGTTAGGTCCTCCTGCATCTGGTAAGCAATGTCTAGCAGCCCAGTTTTTAACCTAGATCAATGAAACCATCTTCCACTAATTGAAACTGCTTGATTGTCTATGCTCTTGAAGACCATAAGGAAGCTTCAACTAGTCCAGGATACAGGACACAGTAATGGGTGCTCGTAGGTTTGTTCTTTTAACAAAAGCCAGTGTGATCTACACTGGCTTTCATTTTATTTCAAGGTGCATTTCAAAATTCTGATCATCACCTTTAAAGGCTGATATGATACAGGTCTATGTTATATCTATGAGACTGCTTTTCCCTAAGGACATCTACCTGTCCTACCAGGTCAGATTGGGTAAGCACTTTCTTAGTCCTTTTCCCTAAATATTGCCCTCTGATGGGAACTTTGGATTATTTTTTTTCCAGCACAACAATATTGACAACTAGAAATCCAGAAAGTTTTAATCCAACAGCATCATAAACACCATTAAGACTCTAAAACAGGTGTGTCAAACTCAATTTTATTGAGGTCCGCATCAGGGTTGTGTTTGACCTCAAGGGGCCAGGGTGAGCGTGACCAGGTTGGCCGGGGCCAGGTCAATGTCACTCGTATATTGGTGGCCCAAGCTCCGTTTCCAGCTGAGACAGCCTCCTGCAAACCTTTGCCAGCGAAAATGGTGCTCATGATGGCCGCGGGTGGCCCTACTGAGCTCCATTGCTGGCAGAGGCACCACAGGCAGGTCTTTCACTGTTTCCAGGGTGGCCCTGCAGGCCAGATCTAAGCACCTCTAAGGACCTTGAATTCGACACCCCTGCTCTAAAAAGTCCTTATCAATTTCTCAGTAACATTAGAGTTGCCATCTAACTCATGGACTCAGCATCTAGGGTTATATTATCAATCACTTTTTCTTGTCTCCAGATATGTTCTTGTAAAATACAGAAATGTTTTATCATCATCTTCTCTTGTGCAGTATGAAATGATGTCCGGTTCTCGCTAAAATGATCATCCGCCTTCAGTATCTTCCTATATCACTGCTACCCCATATAGATATCTGCTCGTTTTACCTCTTAATGTTCTTCATTTACCCCATCCAAGAAAACCTTCCACCACCATGATGAATCAACACACTAACAACTGTAGTGAGGGAATGCCTGTTTTAAATCAATACAACTCTCCCCAGCTTTGATAGAAGTGGAAAATATGGCAAATCGGTTATGTAGATGATACATAACTGTATCATAATGACTTTGAATTGTTGGATACTGTTGAATGATGACATTTAATTGCTGGATACTATTTGACCAGTTTTTTTTAATTAACACTTTTTGAACCTATTATGATATGTAAAACTGTTCAGTCTTTTCCACTTCATATCTCTGTTCAGAACATCCAGAAGTTGAACATCGATTACCACTGCTCAGCTGGACTCTTCCCCTTATGCCTTGTTTTCTTCAGTTTTATTTCTGCAACAAGGTTGTCCTCGTTCTACCTCAGTGGGATTTATTTCTAATTATCAATAGGTCTGGGCCTTTCAAGCTACAGACCAAAGAACAATGAAACTCTAATTCCAAGTAATTAACTGGAATTTGCATTCTTTATTAATAAAGTAGCCAAATGCCATAGAACTATAGTGAACCTACATCCTTTATTATAAAGGACAGTCCTTTATTTCAGAAAGCTGTCCTTTAGGTTTATTTAATTTTTTTTTTCGGGTTTGCGCTTACATTTTTCTTTGTAAAGCAAAATTATAAACATTTTTTAAAAATCCTTATGAATCTCCTTCAGATTTGTCTTTTTTTCATCTGTTCTTTATTTTTTCAAAGAAAGCATGGTCACTATACATGTGACACATTGCATTTGTGCTCAATGAAATTAGTTTGGAGATGGCATAGACCAGGGCTGTCCAACTCACAGCCTGTGGGCCAAATGCATCATGCGCTGGCCACGCCCACGCCCAGTTTAGTGAAGGGGAAAAAAGCCACAATATGTCATTTGACAATGCCACGACGACGCGAGTTTGATACCCCTGGCACAGACTTTTAGCTAAAAAGGATCATAGAAATACATAACTACATACATATAGATACATACTGAGAACCCAGCAATTGCAGCAATTAAGTAGGAAAAAAGCTTAATTTCGGAAAACATTTTCAAGGTATATTCCTGTGGGAAGAATTTTATGACATTTGAGAAAGATGTGGGGAGATGCTAAGATACTAGAAGTCATGATTCTAGCTATAAGTATTTGACAAAAGCAATGTTATATTAATTTCTTTATATTAATAAACTCTATTCTATTCTATATTAATTTCTCTTAACGGAATGTATTGTATAACTCAAGCAATGCACAAAGATTTGCAGGAGAAAGCATAATGGACATACCCAAGAGTAACAACTTAATTTGCCACTAAAATAATTTTACTGAAGTAAATAAGTTTATCCCTTTTGTTGCTTGTTTGGCATACTTTAAACAGATGTAAAATAGCTTTAGTCATATTCCCTGTAAGCCTGTAGAGAATTTCTGGGACTACTGTAATTGCAACACACAATGATTTGAAAATACAAATGCAGAAAAGGGAGGATTTTACACTATAACAGAAATAAATGCCATCTTTGAAAACTGTACATTGCAGAAATAAAAGTATGTTCATATCATTGTAAATAGTCCCTTGTGTTGAGTACAATTTCTAGTGAATTCATAGACAAGTCCACATTGTTTTCTTAGCAGTGTAGAAAGTTAGCACCCACCCGTCTCCTAGAAGAATGAAATATTCTAGGAAATATTAAAAAGGCAGAATATTATATTTCCCTGGAGGAGAAAAGGAGAAATATTTCTTTAAAGACAAAACAGCTTTCTGCAGCTCCCTGCCCCCACTTCAGCAACAGGGTGATGGGATCAGGGCATGATAGGATTAACCCTCTATCCATCTTACCACATGGCATCTGGGAAGATTGCTTCATCCAGCAAGATTCAACCAAGCTACCCCTGCATGGCCCCATGGGAGTCTAACAACCAATCAGAATACATTTCTTGCCATAGGAACAGGAAGCAAGTTCAAAGCCCAGAGAGGGCATAAAACCAAGGGACTCTCAGCATCTCTTCCCTTTTTTACCCAGGAGCTCTGAGGCATGTGGTTCTGTCCACCATTAAAACCATCTTTCCAAGCAGTCTCCATGTTTCCAGTGTCTTTCTTCCCACTTGGAACTGAACCCAGGTGGACATTTCTTCCAACAGCAGTGATAAAAGAAATGGTTTGTCAGTGCCTTCTATGATTTTTTTTTCCATCAAGTTTATGAGTTTAGCAATGGCATTTCTGGAAATTTTCCATCTAAATACTACTAAAACTTACTCTAATTAGTTCCTTGGGCCAGATCAACCTATATCCATTTCAAATGTAAGGTCTCTGGCAAAATTAAAGCTACAGTTTTAATATAAATATCAATATATTACATTAAATTAAAATAAATTTCCCCCATTTTGCAATAGATCTTAATTCCTATCCAGAATTATTATTTTTTATTGTAACACTGCTGCTACACAGAGTATTTAACATTTCACTTCACTGCAAAATGCGAGAGACTGAGAAGTAGGAGAAGTTCAGTTTGTATGAGAATAAGCAACTCAGCCCAGATGTGGAGGCTGTGGGAAAGTAACATTTCAAAGATATCCTGCCTTAATTGGCTTGCTAAACGTCTGCCTGAAAACCTACTTTTACAGTTTTCAAGATTGTTCTTACTCCTGACTAGAATTAAAGATGCCTTTCTAAAATTTGTGAGGTTCTCACTTCTTGAGTTTGCAAGCTATGTGGGGCTTGACACGAAAGCAGTGAAAAATAACTATGAAATCATTTCATACTTCAACAATAATATCTATATAAACTGTTCAGACAAACCATTAATGCAGTGAAATTCAGATTGTGAGAAATATTCAGAAGAAAAGAGTTTCTCAGATAATATTTATTTCAAGTGCTACCTACAAAGGAATCCAGATTATTTCTGTTTAAAAATATTCTGAGCAATAATGGTTTAGGATCAATACCAGTCAATCAAAAGTAATGATTAATTCTTTCTAGTAATAACAAAATATATATCTTTTGATTTCCCCTTCCTCAATGCCAGTATTATTTATAAATTTTGGAAATTGTAAGTTAAGCTGTAATTTAGAGCTCATTTTATCTGGGAGTATTGCCTACTGAACTCACCCATTAGGACTTAATTTTAAGTAAATTACTATCTTAAAACATACTGAAATATTAACCAAGACTATTAAAATGGTAATGTGGATTTGAACTAAGAGAGAGTGAAGCTACAGAATTTATTACATTTGCTAGCAATACTTCCAACAAAATGTATAGGCAATTTATAGGCAATTATAAATGTTTTAGAATAAAGTTAAGACATAAATCTGGGAAAACAAGACTGCATGTAATACTGCAAGGAACAATGTCACACCATGTTCACTAAGGGAACCCATTCAATGAATATAATTTGTCTTCCTGTGGAGACCTGGCCCTAAGGCTATTAGAACAGGTTGCACAAATCTGCATGACTACTAAACCACACAAAAGTGTTTTCTGTGTCTCTTTGCTTCATCTAGTGACTGCTTGGATTTTTGCAACTCAGTTCTGGTAGTCTTAGCTGAGTAGTGAAGGTCTTTCACGGATAAAGAAAAATGAGAGAAGTCTGTTTAGATGTCAAATAGAAGTTAAATTAGGTACATACAATATAACTCTCTATACCATTAACTTTTAAAAATAAGCTATTCTATTATACACCCACAATCTAATACTTCTTTTCTTTTTACTTATGTAACCTCAATTTCTATATATTTTGGTGCGTTAGTATCTGTCTTCCCCAATCCAATGTCGTTATGGATTTGTTTGTATTATACATGTTAATTCATATATTAAGTCTTTGGAACAGTACTTATCAATATGGCAAAGAGGATTTGACCTCCCAGTCATATATTTGCAAAAGATAAGATGTTA
This sequence comes from Bungarus multicinctus, assembly GCA_023653725.1. Lineage (NCBI taxonomy): Eukaryota > Metazoa > Chordata > Lepidosauria > Squamata > Elapidae > Bungarus > Bungarus multicinctus. The sequence continues at coordinate 50,644,698 of CM042842.1, read as the reverse complement.
GAAATTATTAACTTCTGACCTTACTGTTTATATCAGTGTCAGGGTACCAATGTAAAACTTTATATTGTATTTAATATTCAAATTTGATACTAAAGCATCATTTCATTTAAATGCAAATAAGATACTCTGTGAATTCTTCACAGAGTAATTTGAATTATTCACATCTTATTAACAAAGCTTCAGAAACACAGACTTTTTACTCAGTTGGTAATAGCCAACAGAAAGAACATGTATTTGTAATAAAATAAAAAACTTTAAGGAGATCCTAATTGTAGATTATTGGTATGCAATAGAAACAATGCAACAAATGAATAGAATAGAATTCTTTATTGGCCAAGAGTGATAGGACACACAAGGAATTTGTCTTTGGTGCATATGCTCTCATTGTACATAAGGAAAAAATGCATTATCTATATGGAAAAAAGTTCCTTACCACTGCACCATTCTCTTTGGTACTCAGCATTTACTTTAATAAAGTAAATTAGTACAAATTAATATACCGTATATTTATTTAACTGTGTACTTACAATATTTGTGTACCTAGTAGCCAAGCTCTCCAGATGGTTTATAATTAAAAAAACGAACGGAACAGAATATACCCAACAATAACATTAAACACTGAAAAACAAACTGAACTGGAAAAAAACTGAACTGGGAAAATAACTTCACTGAATACAATGTAATCAGACAAGCCTGTGTTTAAAAAGATCACCAAAATCCTCTTTCTCTAGCAGCCATTGGCTGTATCTTACTTGGCTTCTGGGTCTAATTCAAGATGCTCGTTTTAACTTTTAAACCCTTGCATGAATCACAAACTATGGACCCCCAACATCATCTCTCTTGACCAGAATCAACCCATCCTGTGCATTCACCCAAGAAGGGCTGCTAAGGATCCCCACCCCCTATGAAGTGAAAGCAATAGAGATCAGAGGTACTTCTGGATGGTGTCTCCCCTGCCTCCTGCGATTAGAATAAATATATTGTTTCTATTCAGAAATATGACCCTTTTAAACTTCAATTTACAATCCTACATATAAGCCAAGTGAGGTTTATTCCTAACCAAACTAGGAAATAATTAATTTTGTAAAAAAATATTAAAAATAAGGAACAAGGAGATTATATAAATTCTAGAGGATAAATATTACAGTTTGTCCCAAATTCATCTCTTTTCACATTCTGCAATGGTATGTGGGAATAATCTTGGGAGAACTGGGCAACGAGTTACAGGCAAGCCAATGGCCAGATAAAAGGCAGTTTAGTCCACTGCAAGCTCAGAAGAGACTCTCCCTAGTTTTTTGGGTTGCAAAACAGGTGGGAGAGAGAAATACATTCAGATTTACAGGATTCTGTTAATATAACAGTACAATAAAGTAGAATTAGTTTACCTGGTTCTATCATCTGGTCCACCTTGTGGATGACACTTTCAGAGGCAAATGAGGATGTAAAGTGATTGCTTGCTGAAAATTGTTTGAATACAAAGATGATTCTACAAATAGAAGATTATTTCTCCAGAGGACTGTTATTAATGTAAGGAGTTCCTTTATCATCAGACTTCATATGAAGATGAGAAACAACCACCAGTAGGCTAAATTTGATAAAATTCAGGAGGCAAAAGTCTTATCAACAAATAATTGGTGGGTTGCAATTCCAGGGTTAAGGCAGGTCTGAAAGTCCAAATTTGTAAAGTAGGACACATAGCTTGACCTCTTCGGCTATTTAGTTCAGATAGATAAGATTCTTGTTGTATGACTTATATTTATTAAGACTAGAAAAGGTCAGGCCTCTCTACCAGAACTTTCCTTTTTACATCTTAAGAAAAAGATGAATACACTAGGATATCTACCACAGAAATAATATTATTCCCCAAAATTAAATCAACTTCAATTCCCAATTCAGTACAATTATTAAAGAATTTAACAAAGAAGAGTCAGAAATGGTTAGTAGCTGTGTAATTTTATTCAGAGATGTATGGCTAACTTTGATATTTTTACAATCAAAGCCATAACTAATTGGGAAAGACTATAGTGATGAAGCCATTAAGGCAAACCTCTTCAACGTATTCTTCAGTTCAGTCTTTATAAACAGTAATGGCTCATGCCCCACATTTCCTAATCATACGACAACTAACTGCAACAATCTACAAATTGACTTTACTGAAGATAACGTAGAAAATGCAATATGCCACCTAAAACCATCCTTATCTATTGGCCCTGATGGCTTATGTGCATTCTTCTTAAAAAAGCTGTCCACTACCATAGCAGAACCCCTAAGCATAGTACGAGTTATCATTCAAAACCAGCTCCTTACCAAACCTATGGTCTGTAGCAACGGTCATCCCTATTTTCAAAAAAGGTGACTCCTGCCTGGTTGAAAACTACAGACCAATCTCATTGTGTTGTGTCGTGTGCAAAGTTATGGAATCAATTATTAATCAATGCATTACCTTCCACCTAGAGTCAAGCAACTTACTCTCCAGTAAACAATTTGGTTTCAGAAAAAAATTGTCCTGCAATTTGCAACTTCTATACTGCAAAAACATATGGACTACACTTCTTGACCAGGGTAAAGCAATAGATGTAATTTACATTGACTTCTGCAAAGCATTTGATTCAGTGGTACATGACAAACTACTATTAAAATTAAATTCTTATGGCATTTCTGGATCCCTTCACAAGTGGATTACTATTTTCCTGTCAAACAGGCAACAAATAGTAAAAATAGGAAATGCATTATCAAATCCTACACCAGTTATCAGCGGTGTCTCCCAAGGGAGTGTTCTAGGACCCACACTCTTTACACTCTATATAAATGACCTTTGTGATCACCTTATTAGCAACTGCATCCTCTTCTCTGATGATGTAAAACTATTCAACACCACTGTCAATGCTACCGTCCTTCAAAAAGACCTTGATTATGTGTCTGAATGGTCTAACAGTTGGCAACTCCAAATCTCTACCAACAAATGCTCTGTCCTACACACTGGTAAAAAAAATCTATATACCAAATACAAGCTAGTTGGATATGACCTTGTTGATGACCCTCACTTTGTCAAGGACCTTGGAGTTCTCATATCAAATGACCTAAGCACCAAAGCTCACTGCAACAGTATTGACAAAAAGGCTTTAAGAGTTGTAAATTTAATTTTACGAAGCTTCTCCTCTGGTAATACTGATTTGCAAAATAGGGCATTTAAAACCTTTGCTAGACCAATATTTGAATTCAGCTCTGTTGTCTGGAATCAGCACTGTATATCGGACATAAACACAAATGAGCGAGTCCAGAAGTATTTTACCAGAAGAGTACTATATTCCTCTGTTTGCAACAGAATACTCTACACCACCAGACTTGAGATTCTAGGCTTAGACAACCTTGAACTACGCTGACTAAGATGAGACTTAAGCACAGTATATAAAATCATATGTTACAACATCTTACCAGTTAATTAATATTTCAGCATTAACCACAACAACACAAGAGCACAAGAGCACAACAGATATAAACTAAATGGTGACGGCGGCCTTGTGTGATGGAGACGGCGGCCGGGTGTCCTTGGACCCAACCTTGGCTCCGGCCTTGGCGACGGACATTGAAGGCGTGGTCAGCCAGAGCGATCAGATACTCGCCGGCGGACTTATGGGCCCCTTTCCCCCTTTCCCTGGTGTGGCCCTCCGGACTTCCAAAGGCCTATCTTAAGGACGGATCCTGGGATCCCGAGAGGTGGCATGGCCATAGGAAACGCTCTGGGCGTGGTACCCATCTGTATCAGTTTTTATTTAATTTTTTATCGGGGTTAGGGAGGGAAACCAGGTGGGGGTTGGGGGACAACCCGCCTGAGACAGGGGCCAAACTGGTGGTCGATCTCGTCCTGGGAGGTTTTGGGGTCAGGGAGGTTTGGATCGAGGATTGGGGGCTATTTCTGGGAGGGAGAGATGCAGTCCATCTGCACAGTAAGTGGGAGAGGCAGATTTGGCAGATATAGGGGGCCATATCAGGTTCTGGGAGCGCGCCACCGCTGTTTGCGTGAGGTGACGTGCTCCAACCCCCTAGTTATCTCCCGTTCCCCGGGCTGTCCGAGTCTTCGGGCCCTCGGGCCCTGGGCCCTGGGCCTTCGGTGTAACGCCAGGTCCATAGTTAATAAGGCTCCCCTCATTTATGATTTGATCTGTGAGGGGGGAGCAGACCTGGCGGGCAATACTGAAATCTGGTTGGGCCAAGAGGGGGGTGTTCCCCTGGTCAAGATGTGCCCACCCGGGTTTTGGGTTTTCCATTGGCCGAGGGCTCAGGGGAGGGGTGGGGGGGTGGCGGTGGTTATTAAGGAAGATCTGTGTCCTAGGCAATCCACTGTTTCTCAGGCGACCGGATGTGAATCCCTTTTTGTGAAGTGTGGCTCCGGGGTTCAGATGGGCCTATTGATCACATACCTGGCTCCCTGCTATGTGACATCGGCCCTGCCTGAGCTCCTTGAGGTTATAGCCAGCTTGGCGGTTGAGACTCCCAGGCTTATGGTCATGGGGGATTTCAAACTACCTTCAGCTGGCGGGACCTCAGGGATTGCTCAGGAGTTCATGGCTTCCATGACAGCCTTGGGCCTGACCCAATTAATTCGGGACCCCACACACACTGGGGGTCACATCTTGGATCTGGTTTTTGTCTCTGGTCAGTGGCAGGATGATCTGGGTTTAGGGGGTGTCTTTATAGAGCCCCTGTTATGGTTGGATCATTCGCTCCTTAGGCTGGACTTCCATTCCACACACCCTCGTCGTGGGAAGGTGGGACCAATAAAATGGTTCCGCACCAGATGCCTGATGGACCCAGATAGGTTCCTGATGGAACTTGGGCTGTTTCCCAAGACTCACACACACGACTCGGTGGGGGACTTGGCAGCCACCTGGGATAGGGTGGCTGCCAGGGCCCTTGACTGGGTCGTGCCCTTGCAGCCTCTGACCCAGTGCCGATCCCAATTGGCTCCCTGGTTTTCAGAGGACCTGAGGGAGATGAAGCACCGGAAAAGATGCCTAGAGAGTGGTTGGAGGACTAGCCGCTCCGGATCTGATCGAACACTTTTACAATCCCATATTAGGGCGTATTTAGTGGCGATAAGGGTGGCAAAGCGATCTTACTTTTCCACCCTTATTGCATCTGCAGAAAATTGCCCAGCCGCCCAGTTTAGGGTGACAGCAGCCATTCCAAAACATGCTACATGCCTGTCAACACGCATTTTTGATTTGGTACATACTGACATAGTAGGTCCATTTGCACCAACACTTGGTGGTAGAAAATATTTCTTAACAATTGTTGAAAATTATTCTAGATATGGATTTGTGTTTCCTATGAAGGAAAAATCAAAGACCTTTCAGATCTTTAAAGACTTTGCAACTTATGTCAACATTCAACATGGTGTTCACATCGCTAGAATTCAAAGTGATTGCAGTGCTGAATTCATGTCCCAGTGTTTTCAGGACTGGATGCGTAAGAATGGAATTCTGCACCAGACCTCAGCTCCTTACATTCCTGCAGAAAATGGAGTGGCGGAACGCAGAAATGGAGTCCTGCAAACAATGATGTGTTGTCTTCTGGAAGACGCTAATCTGAGTTTCCCATACTGGGGTGAAGCAATTAAATATGCAAACTACATTGTAAACCGTATCTGGAGCAGTGTAATTAACCAGACACCTTTCTTCATGTTATATGGATATAAACCTGACTTGAGAAATATCCATATTTTTGGTTCCTACACTATGGTGAATATTCCTTTAGCTCAAAGAAGGAAAGGAGGTCCAGCAGCAAAAAAACTGAGATTTATGGGTATTGATGACAATTCCAGATGTAGCAAGATCATTGACTCCTGAAATGTAATTGTGGTTTCTCAATCCTTTAATTTTGAAGAAGATGCTGACTGGTCCAGAATTCACTCAAATGATCCTGGCATTTATTTTCCTAGAGATGATGCAACGCAGTCTGATGATCGAGATTATCAGGTGGATGTTCCATCAACTAGTTCTTCTCAACCAGAGGTTCCGTCTTTGCAAGCCGTCGATACTGAGGCTAGCGACGAGGAAGAAGACGAGGACGAAACAGAAGAAGAATGGACTGTTGTTCCGAGACGTTCTGAGAGGGTCAATAAGGGGATCCCTCCGCAGCCGTTTTCATGGCAATTGACAAAAGCAACCTTACCTTGGCATAAGGAAGTGAAGGCTGAATTAGACACTCTAAAGCAACTCAAGGTGTTTACACCTGCAATTCCTACTGGATGAAGAAAAGGTTTTCCAGGGTTCTGGAAGCAAGAAGGGGATACCTGGCTATTAAACAAAAGTCTTTATGGTCTGAAACAGTCTGGTTTAATGTAGTATTTATGTCTTACTGACACACTAAATTTAATGGGTTTTATTAAATCTGAAACTGATGAATGTGTGTTCACAAAAAGATCTGGGAATGCATATGAGATGATTTTTTTATGTTGATGATATTGTTTATATTGGTCCAAATAAGCAAATGAGTGAGAGTTTTGCTAACACTTTGCAGAAATGTTTTATACTGCAATTTTTAGGTTACATCAACAGACCACTTGCAGCTTCTCAGCATGAATACCTGAGTGAGAAGATGTGCCTTACCTGATGTCAGCTCATCAGACAAAGAAGGGGGTGTCACTGCGTTTGTTTTGGTTTGTCTGAGGAGCTTGCCACAGATGTTTACAAAATAAGCTGAACTGGTTATCAAGTCTCCATAGTAACAAGATATGAGTGTCTTGTGAAGTTCTATTTTACTGCACATGTGTGCAGGGGAGGAGTTTTACTTCCACTTCATCTTTCTTTATAGTTTCTTTAGCTTGCTTAGTAGAATAGTACTGCTGTTTCTTTGTTTCTTAGTGAAAATAAAGTATGCTGGCAACAGAAAAACATGATACATTTCCTCTAATTTATAAAACTGAATGTTTTCATTTTGACAATGTGGTTGAATTAGGTTGAGCAAATCTATTTTAGGAAGCCCTATCTAATGAACTTCAAGCCAATATTCTGTATATACCAATTTGTTGATGACAACATTAAGAAAGGATTTATTAGAATTTCTTAATTGTTTGCCTGTGCTCAACTTTGCCAAATGGAAAGTGGTTTTTTGAGGATCTCTTGTGACTGACCCACACTTTTTTAGTTGACACTAGAAAAAGAGGCTGCTTAAATAAGCTTATTCTATTTATTGAGCATCATGCCTTACTAAGTATTCATAGTGAAATATCAAACTCCTAGCTATAACCCCAGTTAGATAATTATTTCCTGCTTTTGCCCTAACTAAGTGCCAAATATCTGTTAGACACTTAACAATGCAGCTAATCCTTACTAATATGTAACATTTTAATTAACTGCAATTGTGCTGGTGTATTGTTCCCCTGTGCATTCCTCCTTTGCTCTCTGACCCCAAAATACTAAAGTGACAATAGAAGATTGTTTACAATTTCACACTTTTGAAAATGATAACCATCATTAACTCACTGTAATTTATCTCTGGTCTTCTGGAACATCTCCAAAGGCAAATATTTTTTTTACTAAACTTGACTTGTGAAGAGCTTGGAATTTGATCCATATGAAGGAAAGCCATGAGTATTTAACCAGCTTTGACACATGCTGTGGGAGATTTTAATGCATGGTCATACCTCAAGGACTGTCTAATTACCCTTCTGTATTCATGAAATTCATGAACAATGTATTTTTGGAATCCTGGACATTTATGTCATGGTATATTTAGATGTTTTTTTTATTTTCCCAATTTGACTATCCAAGTCAATTATGTCAGGAATTTTTTTTGAAAGACTGTGTATATAGGCTATTTGCTAAGTGTAAAAAACATGCTTTTAACATCCCTGCCTAGATCTCTATAGACAGTCTGCAGATGGATTCTACTAGGGTGGACTTCATTCTGTCCTGCTATTCTGCAAAGATTATCATGGATGTGCAATGGTATTTAGGCTTCTGCAATTTTTACAGATGTTTTATACCTAATTTTGCTGAAGGTACCAGATTTTAATTCAAACCTTACTAAAAAAAAGTGGGGGGAAATTCTGTTTAAGTGGATTGCTGATTCAAGAAGCATTTTAGCATTGGAAACAAATCTTTACCTCCCAGCCTATGCTGCACCATCTGGACCACACTCATTCTTTCATTGTGCTAATCGATGCTTCAAATTTTGCCTTAGGTGGTATACTCCTTTAAGACACAACTGAGAAGAGAAAAGATCCCTTGCCTTCTGCCATTTATTCCACGCTGCTTTCACCAGTTGAACTGAACTATGATGTTTTTAACAAGGAACTGTTAGCCATAAAATATATTTTCCAATACTGGAAAGATCTTTTACAGGGTTCAGCACATCACAAAACACTTTACACTGATCGTAAGAACTGAGATCATCTGCAGACTTCACAGAAGCTGAGTAATGTCAAATCAATTTTTTCCTCACTTTTACCATTGTCCCCAAGATTAAGCATTTGACCACAATTTTAGTTGTTGGGGATATTATTATTAAACAAAACAAAAACAAAGTGAGCAAGCAGAAATATACTCTGGGCATGTGATATAAGCAAATGAAAGGACTTTCTAGTCAGGTGATGTAGAATTCATCTAAGTGCCTAGCAATTTTCCCATGAGAGAAGATATTAATTTTCTCTTTCTGGTGTAGTAAAAATTGCTGTATAAAAATATGGGGACCAATTAATTTGATAGCACCAACACCACAGAGACATTTACCAATTAGGGGCATCTTCTTTCTAAAACTGACAATTGAAATGTATCAAATTTTGCTAATAAAAAAGCATTGCTATGCAAAGGAATTGAGAAAATTGTGAAATGATTTACCATTCTAAACCTCTGATTTGATTGGCTGCAATAAAGATATCTTTCAGAATAATTATAACAAATCATGAGAAGGGGGAATTAAGCCTAGAATTTAAAACTTTTTTGGCTTGGACTCATTGTGACAGTAAAAATGAACATATTGTCAAAGCGAAAACATTTCAGCTTTATAAATTAGAGAAAATGGATCGTGTTTTTCTGTTGCCAGCATACTTTATTTACAAAATAACTAAGAAACAAAAGAAACAGCAGTACATTCTAAGAAGCAAGCAAAAAAGAAGACTATAATGAAAGTGAAGTAGAAGTAAAACTCCTGCATATATGCGCAGTAAACTAAAAATCACAAGACACTCATATCTTGTTACTATGGAAACTTTGATAATCAGTCCGGCTTATTCTGGAATCTTCTGTGGAAGCTCACCAGACAAACCAAAACAAACGCAGTGACACCCCCTTCTTTGTCTGATGAGCGGACATCAGGTAAGGCACATCTTCTCACGCAGGTATTCATGCTGAGCAGCTGCAAGTGGTCTGTTGATGTAACCTACAAATTTCAATATAAAATATTTCATCAAAGTGTTAGCAAAACTCTCATTCATTTGCTTATTTGAACCAATATAAACAATATCATCAACATAAAAAAATCATCTCATATGCATTCCCAGATCTTTTTGTGAACACGCATTCATCAATTTCGGATTTAATAAAACCCATTAAATTTAGTTTGTCAGTAAGACATAAATACTACATTAAACCAGACTGTTTCAGACCATAAAGACTTTTGTTTAAGAGCCCGGTATCCCCTTCTTGCTTCCAGAACTCTGGAGGACCTTGACATAAATTTCTTCATCCAGGAGGAATTGCAGGCGTAAACACCTTGAGTTGCTTTAGACTGTCCATTTCAGCCTGCATTGCCTCCTGCCAAGGTAAGGATGCTTTTGTCAATTGCCATGAAAATGGCTGTGGAGAGATCCCCTTATTGACCCGCTTGGAATATCTCGGAACAATGTTCCATTTTTCTTCCGTTTCGTCCTTGTCTTCTTCCTCATCGCTAGCCTCAGCATCGACGGCTTGTGAAGATGGAACCTCTGGTTGAGAAGAACTAGTTGATGGAACATCCACCTGATTATCTCGATCATCAGACTGCGTTACATCATCTCTAGGAAAATAAAATCTGGGATCATTGGAGTGAATCCTGGACCAGTCAGCATCTTCTTGAAAAGTAAAGGATTGAGAAACCACTATTACATGTCTGGAGTCAACGAACTTACTGCATCTGGAATTGTTATCAATTCCCATGAATCTCAGTCTTTTTGCTGCTGGACCTCTCTTTCATTGAGCTAAAGGAATATTCACCATAGCATATGAACAAAAATATGGATATTTCTCAAATTCGGTTTATATCGATATAACATGAAGAAAGGTGTCTGATTTATTACACTGCTCCAGATACAATTAATGATGTAGTTTGCATATTTAATTGCTTCACCCCAGTATGGGAAACTCAGATTAGCATCTTCTAGGAGACAACGCATCATGGTTTGCAGAACCCCATTTCTGCGTTCCCGCCACTCCATTTTCCGCAGGAATGTAAGGAGCTGAGGTCTGGTGCAAAATTCCATTCTTACACATCCAGTCCTGAAAATGCTGGGACATGAATTCAGCACTGCAATCACTTTGAATTCTAGCGATGTGAACACCATGTTGAATGTTGACATAAGTGGCAAAGTCTTTAAAGATCTGAAAGGTCTCTGATTTTTCCTTCATAAGAAACATAAATCCATATCTAGAATAATTGTCAACAATTATTAAGAAATATTTTCTACCACCAAGTGTTGGTGCAAATAGACCTACTATGTCAGTATGTACCAAATCAAAAATGCGTGTTGACAGGCGTGTAGCATGTTTTGGAATGGCTGCTGCCTTGGATTTGGCTTTCTTGCAGACAGCACAATCCAAGAACACCTTACACCCCTTTCAGATCCAAACCTTTTACGAATTCTGGCATTTTGCTAAGAACACGAAAACTGGCATGCCCCAATATTCTATGCCACTTATGGATACACCTGGAATGCAAAAGTTTACCTGTTTGTGAATTCTCAACATTCTTATTAGGAACCTTAGGCTTGCTTTGAGCAACCTGTTTCTGACTTTTGTTGGTTCTAGGAACCTTTGGGATAGCAACAGGATCTCTCTCTGGAACATCTCTCTCTGGGCCTGTGCTCCCTCTTATTGGAAAAGGTATACTTGCCTGTGCTCGCGAAGTAGACTTCGGCTTTAGGTAATAAACACCACCAATTAATATGGTTTCAGCAACAATATTACCTTCTTTCACCACATAACCTGCTTTTTCAAAATGGTGAACCTGGTACTTGAATACTCTCGACAAATGACTCTGACTAAGCAAACTGCTGGTTGCTGTTGGAATATAATAAACATCAGGAATAAATGCATCTAGCTCTTCAATATAAACAGTTCCTTTTCCCTTGACCTAAACAGTATTTATTTATTTATTTATTTATTTAATTGATCTTCTATACCGCCCCCTCTCCCGGTGGGACTCGGGGCGGTGTACAGCTGAATAAAAATACAGACATAAATACAATATTTAAAATGGAATTAAAAGAATTAAATAATTGGCTGAAAAATTAAAGAATTATTTGAAAAAGTGTACAGTTCACACATATCAGGTTCAGGCTCGTGCATCTCTGTGAAAAGATCTCTTCTGTAGGTAACATGCACTGCTGCTCCACTGTCCAAAGTCCAGAGGTGTCTTCTGTCATAATCCAGACTTCCTTCATTGGTTAACACTAATGTGATGTGTGGAGCTTGTAGATCACACCTGGAACCATGATAACCTTGTCTTTCACCTCTGCCCTTGCTTCTGGAATCTGTTCCTCTGGGCTGGTACGTGACAGGTGCTGGAGATCGCTGGGACAATCATGGACGATATGTCCCAGATGACCACAGACGTAGCATCTTGGCATTCTTGGAACAAAGGCCTTTCCTCGGAAATTACGCCTTGGATCTGGAGCTCTCAATGCAAGTGGTCCTCTCAAATGTGGCGTGGCGTGCATGAACTTCTTCAGTTCAAATTCTGCATACATGATCAACTGTGCGCTGAGCAATAGGCAATTGATTAATCTTTGAAAGAGCATCTTTCCATTCATAATTCAAAGAGTTAATAATAACTTGTGCTTATTGAGCAATGCCTGCTCGAACATCAGGAGGCGCTGGAACTGGCACAGGTGCCGGCACTGGCTGGCTTGCTGGAGACATCTGTACAGCTGACTGACTCCTTTGACAAGTTTGTAAAAGCTCTTTGTAAATTTTGTAATTGTTCATGTATCTCACGCAAATCGCCAGCAGATGGTGCTACAACATTAGAAATGGCAGAAGCTCTTGCTTTTTCAACTGAGTCAACATCACAAGATTTATCACAAGGTAGCTGTGATGTAGGCATAGCTCTCTGCTCTGATTGGTCTGACACCACTCCCTTGTGACCAATTTGTAGGTGGACCCTTCACTTCAATGAAGAAGGCAAGATGGAGAACTCAGGAACTCCAATCACACCCTTATCTAGCTGAAAGGACAGTGCAAACACCTTAGCTTGCTGTAGATTGTGTTCAAAAACTGCAATCTGTTGCATATAATCCTGCATAGCTCTGACTCATCGTTGGCTCAGGACTTAATGGAGAATAATAAATTTCACCTTTCTCTTTGGATGAAAAATGCTCAGCTATCTGTATAACTTTAGATTTAACACCAAGCTTCTCATATTCTTGAGCCTCTGGCTTCTCAGGCTGACTTTGATAGCATGCATCATAAATAAAACTTAGTACAGACCTGCTTTCATGTCCTCCAATAGCAGCCTCCTCCAGATGAGTAGCAGTAGTCAGTGGCATCTGCCAACTTCTTATCTCCTCCTTAGGTATTTCAGAAAATGATAATAAATCTTCCTCCGACCAAGCTCTCCGCTTTGTTTTTCCTTTCTTTCATGGCATTGTAGAGGTAATTAAAGGTACTCACAAATTCCTCAGAACGTTGTGAGCTAACAAAAACAAACCTAATCGGCACAGAAAACCACAATAAACCATCCTATGCTACCATGTGTCAAAGCGAAAACATTTCAGCTTTATAAATTAGAGAAAATGGATCGTGTTTTTCTGTTGCCAGCATACTTTATTTACAAAATAAGAAACAAAAGAAACAGCAGTACATTCTAAGAAGAAAACAAAAGAGAAGACTATAATGAAAGTGAAGTAGAAGTAAAACTCCTCCCCTGCACACATGCGCAGTAAACCAAAAATCACAAGACACTCATATCTTGTTACTATGGAAAATTTGATAACCAGTCCAGCTTATTCTGAAATTTTCTGTGGAAGCTCACCAGATAAACCAAAACAAACGCAGTGACACATATCATCTAAAATGAATTTTCCATTTTAAACTGTTTGAATGGTTTCTACCAATTTTAAACAAAACTAAGCAAGATTGACAGGCTATAGATTTATATGAAGTAGAGAAAAATATGGTAAGTTTGATTCAGCACTACCACTAGGAGGCATTGTATGTCCAATTTTGTTCTTTTTGAAACCCATGATCTTTTCTATTTTGAAAGGTCAAATGAACATGAAAAGAGGTACCTGTCCTGTACAATTCATAATATTATAGGACTGCTTTAATAATTATGACAATTATGCTCTGGTGCTAGTGTTTCCATGATATGGAAATGAAGAAATTACAAGGAAAAAAAATATCTCAAAGGTACTTTTTTAAAAGCCAACTGGACTGCATTTTTCCCTGAGGAAGAAGACATTTTGCTTCTCATCCAAGAAGTTTCATCAGTTCTGGTGGGAAAAAATAGAAAATCAAACTGAATTCAACACCAAAAAAAAGTATACATTTGTCCCCAATGTCATCGGCTTCACCTTTCTCACAATTGTCCCACATTTGAAAAACTTAGTTTATAAATGTAGAAATAAATAGAGCTTTGCAAAAATAGCTAAATATATATTTCCAAAACTGTAAGGAATATGATATGAATGCTGTTAATTGCATAGTAAAAACATGGATAGCATATTCACCGGTGAAATCTGTTTTCTGTTGTTCAGAAAATAGGAAGAGCTAATGCTTTTGTAAGAACAAAATGATAAGGTTTAAATTAGATGCAGAAGTGAATATATAGCCCACAGAAACATTTTAGCAATTTTCTTGTAAAAAGTTACTGTCAAAAACTCGAACCAATATTTAGTAACCTGATAGTACCATTGGGAATAATTAATTTGGAATGCATTAGTGGATATCTCTGCATGACCTACATTAGGTAGATGTTCTACATTAGATAGAACAGCATGTAAAGAATTAGGCTTAGTTTGCTTGCTGAATAATACTGAAGTACTTGAAATAATAACAAAACATGTTATTGAATTCTGAAGTGGATGCTTTCAAGGACTGGAAGAGTTTAAAGAAGAACATCACAGACATAATGCCTTGCAATAATGTTAGTGATTTATGGATACACGAAAGTGCTATTTATTGTACTTAAGGAGACATTGGTACATTTAGAAAACAGTGGGGTGTTTTCTAAGATGGAATGACCCACAAAAGGGGGACAATAGCTTTTCTATTATTCAAAAGAATAATGGTGATATAAACAAGATTTTAATGGGACAATCTACAGATAAGTCATATGACACCAATCACAAATGTGGTTTTAGATGGGCTAACAGATAGGTTATTTACCATCTTAGATGAAAGAGAAAGATTGGCAAATTATCTATCACCTTGCCTCAGCCAAGTAGAAAAGGATAGATGCAGTGATGGTATTCTACTGGTTTGGCCTGGTTCTGCCAAGCCGGTAGCGCCAATGAGCAGCGGAGACGGAACCGGTTCTCTCTGACGCTCTGTTGTTGGGCCTGCCCGCCCGTCCGGGCTCCCATACTAACTTTTATTCCCTGCTTTTGAAGCGCAGCTGCTTTGTGCGGCACAGCAGAGAGCCACGTGGCAGCTGCTGAAGTGACAGGGAGAGTGCAGGATTACAAGAGGCGAGTCGGAAAGCCTCTGTGCCTGCGCAAAGTGTGGCACATGTGCACATGCAAAGTGTGTGCACGTGCACAAAGCGTGCCCACCAAGCCATGCCCACCAAACCAATGGTAAAAATGTTTGAAACACACCACTGGATAGATGGCAATAGAAAGACTCTGGTTATACTATGCAGGACAGGGTCACCTACTGTACTAGCCACTGTCCTGCCAAGAAGTCTACACCTCCTCACTTATGAAACAGGCTGGCAGCTAGACTGGGCCAAATTGGCAGCTACTCAAATCCAGGCACCTTATGCTGCCAAGTGTGAATTTGAATGTTCAACCATTGATTTTTTAGGATATATTTCCAATTGTATATATTAATCTCTAATTGGAAAAGGCTAATGAAGATTGCAAGTGATTTGAAGACTCCATTTAGTTGGCTCTTCCAGCTGTCATAGATTTAGCCAAAACATCTCACAATACACCCATAGCAAAAAATGGACCATAGTTTTCTGGGCTCATTTCCAGTCATTTCCATTATCAACCTGATGCCTTTTCAAATTAAATTACCTCCTGGCATCAGTGTATATCTAGGATTCCATCATTCCCTCTTGGTACCTGCATTGGCCAGAACACCTCAATCAATCTGTGGCTATTTCTATCACCATCTAAACACCACTATCAATTCTCAGAAGCACAGTCCGTCACAACTGGTGCCTTAACTTCTAGATCAAATTGGTTCAAGTTGGTAGAATGAATAAAGAGACTTGGAAGCTAATATAAAAGGTAGCATATATAAGGAAGTAGCAGAGTCTTAAAGCCTCAATAAGCCTTTCAAAAATGCAAGCAGGTTACAGTCAACAATGTTTTCTCCCTCAAACTGATAAGACCTTTTAAAACGTTGGAATTACTGTAAATCCAAATGATTAGAAAATGAGATTAGATAAACCCAATGTCTTTAAAGTCTCTACCATGATTGAAAATTTGTTGACTTCTCTTGTCTGATGTTCAGACCTATAGGACCACTGTTTTCTGCAGTCTCCTTGTGATGAGTAGCCATGTGGAACACAAATGGGCAACCTGTCATCCTTTCCTTGCCTGGAGATTTCACCGGACCAAGCCTACAACTAATCTGTCAGTTATTGCTTCATTGTCATCTTGGTTCTTTCTAAAATGTCTAGTTCACCATTTCCTACCCAAAAGTCAACACCCCCCCAAATTTTCAATTATTCCTAAAGTTATTGTTAGAAGTAGTAAAAGACGGGAAATGTAATGGAGAAAACAAACTAGCATCTCAAAATGACTATTGTGTTCATGGCCTTCCCACTTCACTTTGACCTAGATTGCACTCTTTTCTCCCTTTTCTAATCCCATCAGACTCGAATTAACCATCTTCACCCACAGACAGAGTGTCTTATAATCCTATCTCACGTGTCCTGCTTCAGGTTTCAGCCACACACACTCAGTTGCAATGGAGATTAGCATTTTTAACTTCAAGGCTGAAAATATAAAGTGCCCAAGAAGCTGCTGATCCAGTTCTACAGAGAAATTATTGAATCTATCATCTGCATCTCTATAACTGTCTGGTTTGGTTCTGCAACCCAACAGGACAGACACAGACTTCAGAGGATAATTAGGACTTCAGAAAAAACAATTACCACCCACCTGCCTTCAATCGAGGACCTGTATACTGCACGAGTCAAAAAGAGGACTGTGAAAATATTTACAGACCCCTCACATCCTGGACATAAACTGTTTCAATTCCTTCCCTCAAAACAACGCTATAGAGCACTGCACACCAAAACAACTAGACACAAGAACATTTTTTCCCGAAAGCCATCACTCTGCTGAACAAATAATTCCCTCAACACTGTTCAACTATTTACAAAGTGTACACTACTATTACTGTTAATCTTCTCATCACTCCTTATCACCCATCTGCTCCCACTTGTGACTATAACTTTGCTGCTTGTATCCTCTGTTTCCTAGTATGATTTGATGTTGATTGTACCCTATGACTATCATTAAGTGTTGTACATTATGATTCTTGATTCTTAACGAATGTTCCTTCTTTATGTATACTGAGAGTATTTACACCAAGACAAATTCCTTGTGTGTCCAATCACACTTGGCCAATAAAGTATTCTATTCTATTCTATTCTATTCTATTCTATTCTATTCTATTCTATTCTATTCTATTCTATATAAAGCGAACAAAGAATGTAAACAAAACAGAAGCTTGCTTAAAATATTTGCTTTTAATAGGAGCAGGCAGAAGAATAGTCCAAATCCAAACCACAGTTTTGAGAACCAGGTCAGAGTTTTTAGCCAATCCACAGGTCAGAAGTTCAAGGTTTTTTGTACAAATAGGATTTGTAGGAATGTCACACAAAAGCTGGAGATCAGACATTGTTTCCAGCAAAGGGAACATGGATCAGAGCTGCTTCTTAAATCAACTGCAGTCAATCATCATCAATCAAGAGATTTATTCCCTTGCTTGGCAAGAAGCCCCATGGGACATCTCTGCACTTCTCTCTACTCACTGGGTTTGGGCCTGGGAGGCCTTATGTCATTGTCATTTGACTGTTCTAACTATCCAGATGGTGCCTGTATTTCATCAGCCTCGTGTGATTCTTGACTTGGTGTCTCCTAAGGCTGACATTCCAGAGCTTCAGCAGGAGCATCTTCTTCAGATTCAGAATCTGAATCTGAGTGTGGGTCATGATATTGTTGAAAGAAATATCCTGGGTTCAGTTCCAAGTGGGGAAAAAGACACTGGAAACATGGAGGCTGCTTGGAAAGTTTAATTGTGTACAAGACCACATGGCCTGGAACTCCAGAGAAATCTAATCACATACTTCAAGGTGAAGAGAAAAGGAAAAAGGGAAGTCCAGATGCTGAGAGACCCTTATATAACCTCTGTTGGGCCCCACCTTAGTGTTTCCTGTTCCTGTGTAAGAAATGTATCCCATTGGCTGTCAGACTCCCAGGGGCGGGGGTCTTAACTTTGTAGGCTTGGTCTGGACCACATGGCTTTACCTGAGTGCTGGCTAATGCAATCTTCCCAGAACATGTGATGAGATTGGTAATCCTATCATTTCCTGAGGGCCATCCTAATCCCATCACCCTGGAGTTGAAGTGGGGGCAGGGAGCTGCAGGAAGCTGCTTTGTCTTTAAAACATGTTTCTCCTTTTCTGATCCAGGGAGACATAATATTCTGCCTTTTAAATATTTCCTAGGCTATTTCTATTTTTCTAGGAGAGGGATGGGTGCTAACTTCCTACAATATCATCAGAAGAATGGAAGCTGTGCTTATCAAATCTGACTTAAATCCAAGGGCAGCCTGACAAAGAAACTGCAATACATAGCAAATGACACACTATAATGTTCCATTGTCCAACTGAGTTTATCAAATCTGGTTATCTCAACAATTTATTCCCTTAAAATGGATTTCTTCCTGTGTCCAACTGCCTTTGAAAGCCCAGCTTTTATCTGACAATAGACATTACCTACATGGTCATTTTCATTTACAAGACTCTATCTAGCCCCTCCAAAACTGTTCAAGAAATTTGACCCTTGGGTTTTCCCATCCTACAGTCTCTCTCTATTGTTTGAAGTTCCTCTTTCTTCTAAAGAAGAAACTATCATTGCAATAATTGTGATTCTTCTCTGTGCTGTGCAGCTTCCATTTGATGGCATCCACAATATACATTACCCTGAATTGTTATTCACTATAAGATTATGTGATATATTACAAATGAATGTAAGTTTTGTTGAATTATTTTAATTTTCTCCCCTTCCCTAACTTTTTAAAGGAAGATATGATGTTAAGTTCTATTATATACCTTTTATGTGTGTATGAATTGGTGCTCATGTTGATAAGAACATTCATATATTTCCAAAACAACCTTCAGGTATAGGCTGGCCTACATTCCCCAAAGAGACAAGCTTCTTTATACTTTTAACAAACTTCTTCCTGGAAGAATAAATCCAATAAGTAAAAAAGAAAAAAAAAGAAAAACAAAGCCCACTTTCAGTTCCAGCATAAAAATTTAATTTAATTGAGGGAGGGTGCACAAGGTATACAACCAAAAAGCACAAGCTAGTTTTATTCAAGGTTCACGATCGAATCTAATTTAAATAAAAACCATCTTTAAAAAACCCAAACTGTTTGTTTGAGAGAAGAAAATTTGATTTATTTCCAGCTCTCAGGGTGAATATTTCTCAGGAGAGTAGCAAGACAACATTTCACAAGCAGCAGTTGCTTTGAAATTTCAGATACGTTTTGCATATTTTATTAAAATGCTACTTTAACATATTTTTTCTTACCGTATTATTTATTGCTGGGGTGAATGTATGTTTTCCAATATGAAAATATAATGATATATGATTTATGTATATGGATGATACATGTGGTATAATTGTAGGGAAATATTTGTACACAGTATTTATAATTTGCCCTAGTTTATATGCTTAACTGGCTCACACTCCTTTGTATTTCTGGATGACTGGGTCAGGGGAACAAATTCAAAACTTTTAATGAGACCAAGTTTTTAAACACACTCAGTCTTCTCCAAAGCTAGCAATGATATGTAGTACAAGGGTATTCCAATTACATAAGGCACCCTCTGTATCTAGTTTGTGTTTTAGCATTGTGTTCATACTGGAAAAGATCTGCTTTTCTCTTCACAAGTATATACCAAATCCAACAAAAAGCTGGAAGGATGGTGGTAAAAGGCCTTTTATGCCCTGTGTGGCTCTTTCTTCCTTATCTTCAGACAGAATCAAATAATCCAATGTATCTGGCTGGTACAAAATTAGGGAAAACTAGATTAGATATCCTTCGAGGAAAAATTAGAAAATCCAAATTTAACAAAGCAGAACATTTATTGTGAATTCTCCACAGACAGAAAAATCCATTGTAAGCAGGTATTTTTAAAATCCTTATTTTTTTTCCAGTATAGGGCAAGCTATGCCCACTACTCTTGAGTACAGAAATGGGAAAGATGTGATCCTCGACTCACTCCCAATCCTTGGCAAATGCAATTTGCACCAATGCGGTTCAACTATGTTATTTTCTGATCAGAAACACTTTTAAGGCCTTCAGAATGGACACTCTACTATAGCACTTTAAACTACTGACAGTTGCTGCCCTTAGTCTTCTAAGTTCTCAGTTGGTTGGCAGCTGGCATTTTTAATTAACATGTGCTTGATCCAATAATGGCCTCTTTTATTTATTTATTTGATTGACTGATAAGCCCACCCAGCTCAAACATTGTGTCTCTGGATAGTGTGCAGCAACAACAACAAAACAAACTGTAAGCAAAAAAAAAAAAAGAATCACATAATGTTAAAAGAGATATAATTTGTTGTGACCAGCAAGTCCTCACTCCGGTCTGCTATTTAAACGGGAGCAAGAGAAGCCTCTGATTGGCTGAACCATTTGACAGCTCCGTATAAAAGGAGCTGTCAAACGGAATCAGCTGTCTCTCTCTCTCTCAGCTGCTGCCGCAAGCCGCAGCTAGCTCTCCAAGTCTGAGCCAAATTGACGAGGCGTTGGCTGCGGTGGCCTCAGTCAAAAGGTTCCATGAGGACACCAGTTTGAGCTCATCACGGACCATCAACCTTTGCTAGGCATCCTGACAAGTGACAAGCCCAGCCCACAAATCCTATCCCCAAGAATGACCCAGTGGACAATCTTCTTAGCAGCTTATAGTTACAAGTTGACTTACAGGCCTGGCAAAGATGTAGTTCACGCTGATGCCCTAAGCAGGTGCCCTTTACCCATTTTGGTCACTGATCCTGCCCCTTCAGCCTCAGTGTTCCTGCTGGAAGATGTACAATTGCCCCTCACAGCCGATGACATTGCCTATGCCACCTCCAGAGATGTCCAACTATCCAAAGTCATGGACTGGGTGCGAAGGGGGTGGCCCAGGGAGACCACCACAATGGATTTCCACCCTTTCAAGGCACGCCAGACAGAGCTGAGCATGCTAAAAGGGTGTTTACTGTGGGGACCCCAAGTAATTATTCCCAACCTGCTAAGAACTCGTATTATTGAAGTTCTCCATGAGGGTCACCCAGGTATCAACAGAATGAAGGCTTTGGCCAGGAGCTATGTGTGGTGGCCGGGACTGGATAAGGCAGTTACTAATAAAGTTCAAAGTTGCTCCATTTGCCACATGTCCAGACCTGCTCCACCAGCTGCCACTTCTGGGGAGTGGGGAGATACCAAAATACCATGGTCTAGAGCAGGGGTAAGGAACCTTGGCTCTTTTATCACTTATGGACTTCAACTCCCAGAATTCCTGAGTGAGCCATAAAAGGTTCCCCATCCCTGGCCTACTGGTTTTTCAATTGTGGGGGAAATCAATTTTTGACTGGAATGGGACTGTTTAATATACACATGTAGGACGTATTCTTATATTCTTTATATGTCCTACATGTGTATATTAACCATCCCATTCCAGTCAAAAATTGATTTCCCCCACACTGAAAAACCAGTAGGCCAGGGATGGGGAACCTTTTATGGCTCACTCAGGAATTCTGGGAGTTGAAGTCCATAAGTGATAAAAGAGCCAAGGTTCCCTACCCCTGGTCTAGAGTATTCATAGGCTCCATGCAAGAAAAAAACTTCTTAATCTTGATAGATTCGTTTTCCAAGTGGGTAGAGCTGGTTCTCCTCAAATCAACCACTTCAGATGCTGTAAGCAGAGCCTTAGACAAAATTTTTGCATCCCATGGGTACCCTGACACTCTGGTTTCAGATAATGGGCCCCAATTCACCTCATCCCCATTTGAACTATTTCTGGCCCAAAGAGGGCTCAAACATGCTCTAGTTTCCCCTTTTCACCCAGCTTCCAATGGCCTGGTGGAGAGAACTGTAATTCAGCTAAAGAAGCCCTGGGGAGAATGGTGGAAGGGGACTGGTCTAGCAGGGTAGCCCGGTACCTACACACCACCCCGAGCGCAGCCACCAACCTCACCCCTGTTGAATTGTTAATGGGAAGAAGACTTCAAATAACCCTCAACAAGCTGCACCCTAATTATGCTCCCAGGGCACCCCTCAACTCATCCAGCAGGACAAGGAATTTTAGGCCCGGGGTCCTGGTCTACTCCCGCACTTATATTGTGCTTTGTACTGTGCCTGTACATAACCTACAGCATCTGCAGTGAGGCAATTTATATGTTATAAACAAATGAATAAATTACTGCAATAATACAAGTGTTTAAAACCAGCTGGCTCAACAAGGACATTAAAATTTACTTGGAAGCAATTTTTGATAGAAAGCACATATAGCAAAAGCACCTGTTTTTGTATATCAGCATTCTTTTCTGTGCCTTAAATATAGTTTCATTTGGTATGTTATTTAAATGACAAAGTTTAAGGTAGTTTGTGCTTTTAAAAAAAGTATTTATGCTTTCAAACTTCAGTTTAAATGTAGTGGAAAGTCTGTATTTGACCAGGAGTCTTGCTACAAGGAGCTACCTTGTAAAGTTAACCGGCTCTGACAAGCCCAGATGTTGTTCTTTTCTCTAAACCAGTGACTTGATGGAGCTCAAAGTGATCATGGAACTATGATTTCTACATTTTCAGCTCTAATAGGTAAGCACATTTGTCCAATAATACGCACAGAGGAAATGAGTGTCATGAATTCTACTGAACACTGAATTGCTTAAAAGTTTAGTTCTTTAATTCAACATACATCAATACAAATCAACGGGGTAATCTGAATTTTAATAATCTGTCATATACTGGTTACTTCTAGTTCTCAATTGAATAGGTACATATATAGCATATGTTTTGTAATTTGTTCCATCTGCAATTCATTGGTTTGATGGCATTCTTAGCTTTAAAAATAAAAAGGTTGATATTTTACTTTCTGAAATCATTTACTAATGATGTAATGGTAAAAAAGTTCTCTTTCAGACATAATCTTTTCCTTTGGAATGACTGCCACTAAAAACAACAAATGGAAATGGAAATGGAAGAGGAGAAATAAATGTCCAAATAACTGCACCAGGGTGGAAGAGTGGGACAAAGTTTGTAACCAGAAAGTTATACAGATGAAACTTGAAAAATTAGAATATCGTGCAAAAGTTTTCATGAGCTGGGGTTTTCATGAGCTGTAAGCCACTATCATCACAATTATGATAAATCACAGCTTGAATTATCTTGCTTTGCATGTAATGAGTCTATCTCATATATTATTTTCATCTTTTAAGTTGCATTACTGAAATAAATGAACTTTTGCACGATATTCTAATTTTTCGAGTTTCACCTGTATAGTTAAAGAACTTCAGTTTAGATTTCCATTCATGTCTGAGAAAAGGTGCCACTGCTTTAAGAGTAACATTAAATTTAATCAATGGATTTACTAAAGAAGTAAACATGTCTTTTACTTTCCTTTAGGAAGACATTTTAATAGGTACTGCTTACTCACATTATGTAATTTCATAGCTGTCATCTACATGCTTGCCCTCCCAAAAAAAGACAACAGCACAAGCAATAAAATCCATATGAATTGAAGGAAATGGATAAAGTTTGTCCTTCAAGTACTCTGTTTTGGGCCCTTCTAAAAACAATAGGCTTTATAGATTAGATGAAGGTGGAAAATTGAAACAGGAAAGAGGCAGAGTTGATTCATGGTGTTATAAATGGCAGCGTCAGTTAGAAAAAGGAGACAACCCTTTTATAACTATTAGAACATTTATTGTAACATTAACTGATTTTACCTGCGGCTGCCACAAGCTAGCAAGTTCGTGCGCTGGTGGCGGGAAACAGCTGACTCGCCTGACAGCTTCTTTTATATAGCAGCTTATCAGCCCGGCCAGCCAATGAACAGTGGCTACAACTCCCACCAAAACTGTGGACTAGAATGAGGACCACGTCGGTACGTAACACCCCTTTCCCCCAGTTACAAGCATGCGTACTCTCGCAAGTAGGCTGGGCATCACCTGACCCGGCCCTGACCTGCATGGTTCAGTTGGAATAGCCAATGGCGAAGGGTCAGGTATGTGACAAGCTGTCTCCTATGGCAGCGACTCAGGGCATGTGGATGTAGGAGGTTCTTGTTGACTTGAGAAATGTCGAAAGATAAGTCTTGCTCGAGTTGCATCTCAGCGGTCGTCATCTGGGTTTCGGTATCATCAGGTTTCGTTGTTGTAGGTCGGTTGCCATCTTGTCGGTCGCCATTGGGCCAGTGATCCGTAGATGCGTTCCACCGACCTCGCAATTGATCGATGTGCCGCCACCATATTCGGCCGTCAAGTAGTCTAAGTCTATAGGATTTTGGGCCAGTGACAGCAATTATCTCCCGGGTATCCATAAAGGATCTCCTGCAAAATTTCTCACATAAACTGGGTCATATAGTTTAAAAATCCTGAACTTGCTGAAGGAATCTAAGGGACAGGAAGGGGAGAAATTCGGATGCAACCTGTTAAGGCTTGTCCGTAACTGCCGACCTATCAGGAGCTCTGGCAGGGAGCAGTTAGTGGCTGCGCTTGGTGTTGCGTGTTGGATTAAAAGGTACTTGGCTAATTTTTCAAGCCAATCCTCCCCTCCCATCCTTCCTAGGGTCTCTTTGGCAGACCATATTGCCCTCTCAGCCTGGCCATTTGACGCCAGGTGGTAGGGCAAAACTAAAACATGTTGGATACCCCTCTTTGCTAAGAATATTTCAAATGTGTTGGATGTAAACTGGGGCCCATTATCAGACACCAACACATCAGGTAACCCATGAGTTGCAAATAACCTGGTTAATGCCTTAAATACAGCTTCTGATGTTACTGAGTGCATAAGCATGAGCTCCACCCATTTAGAATATGAACCTACAGTATTAGAAACATTCGGCCTTAAAGGGCCTGCTAAGTCGATAATGCACTCTTGACCAGGGGGCTCTAGCTGATTCCCATTCAAAAGGTGTGGCCATGGGTGGTGCAGGCCTTGACAACTGACAAGCCTGGCAGGTCCCAACTGCTTCAGTAATGTCCATGTCCAACCCAGGCCACCATACATAGCTCCTAGCTATAGCTTTCATCCTGGCCACCCCGGAATGCCCTTCATGTAGATTTTCCAAAACCTGGGGCCGTAATTTACTGGGCACTATTACCCTACACCCCCATAGTAGACAGTCCATTTGGGTGGACAACTCATATTGTTTAGCTTTGTATGGTCTGAATGTAGACACCAATGTCTCTTTTGGCTACCCCCTCCTCACCCAGTCCAATACTTTAGAGATTACCTCATTCTTAGAGGAGAACTGAGCTATGTCACGTGCTGTAATAAGCAATTGATTGTCATCGATTAACAGGACTGTTGATGTAGTAGCGGGGTCTTCAACTTGTACTGGCAGGGGACAGCGGCTTAAAGCGTCGGTGTTACTAATCAATTTGCGAGCCCGATGAATGTAGGAATATGCTGATAAGAACAAGGATCATCGGGTCATGCGAGGTGAAAGGATGTTAGGAGTTTGCCGATTACCTGCCAAAAGTCCTAATAAAGGTTTATGATCGGTTATTATTTCAAAATAATGTCCAAACAAAAACTCATGGAATTTTTTAACGGCGGCGACCACAGCAAGGGCCTCTCTGTCCAATTGGCTGTAATTTCTCTCTGTACTCGACAAGATTCTTGAGAAATACGTGATAGGTGCCTCATGTCCATTTGGAATTTTGCGGCTAAGGATTGCCCCAATGCCAACTGGAGAAGCGTCACACACCAGAATAATCGGAAGCTCACAGTCAAACTGAACCAAAACACTGTCAGAGGATAGTAATGCCTTGACAGCTTTAAAAGAGGTAGCTTCCATTTGGCCCCAAACCCAAGGCATCTTAGCATCTAGCAGTCTGTGAAGGGGCTCAGCCACTGATGCTTTGTGCAGTAGGAAGGAACTATAGAAATTTAGCAGACCTAAGAAAGCTTGCAGCTCAGCCTTGCATGTAGGGGTTGGGGCCTCTTTGACGGCTTTAACCTTTGACTCAATAGGGTGGAGTCCGGTAGTGTCAATGCGGTACCCTAAGAAATCCACCTGAGGAACAGCAAATTTGCATTTGTTTTTCTTAAGTTTTAAACCAGCTTTTTGGAAACGTAACAGGACATCCCTGAGACATGAAATAAGTTCATTTAGATTGTTTGCAGAGATAAGGACAGTCGAAATAGGGAACGATGCCTCCATGCCTTGAAGGCGCTCAATAATGCTTTGAAAAATGCCTGATGCAGTGCTTATACTAAATTGCAACCAGGTGCATTTAAAGGCTCCTCGGTGAGTGACAATAGTTTGTGCTTCGACTGCATCATTGTCAACGGGGAGTTGCTGATATGCCTGGGCCATATCCAGCTTTGCAAAAATGCACCCTTTTCCCAAGGAGTGTACAAGTGTTGGATAACTGGCATCAGGTATGCGTTTGGGTGTAAAGCTTTGTTCAATGTGCTTCAGTAGTCAGTACACAGGCGAATAGAACCATCCTTCTTTAACAGGGTAACAATGGGGGTTTCCCATCTTGTGAAATCAACAGGCTGTAATATTCCCTGTGAAATTAATTTATCTAACTCCGCATCTACTTTTGCCCACAAGGTGAAAGGAACTCTTCATGGCTTAAGGCGAATGGGTGCCACCAAGGGTCCAAACTGAAAGATTGGGGTGCCATTGTATTTGCCCAATTCCTTGCTAAATACGTCAGCAAACTCATTTAAAACGTTTTCTATGTTCTGGCTTTGTAAGGAATAAATGCCAGCTACTTTCAAACCCAATGCAGAGAACCAATCTAATCCCAGAAGGCTGAGCAGGGTGCCTTCCACAATTAAAAGGGAAAGGCGACCCATAAAGTTCTTGAATTTGACAAAGAACCTGCCAGACCCTATGACCATAATGGAATTACCTTGATAGTCCTTGAGCGATACCTGGCAAGGTTTCAATTGTCTCTTAGCGGTAGTAGGAACCAGGCATTTTATGATGCCTCATGAGACAATGGAGAGGGACAATCCCGTGTCCACCTCTATGGAACAAGGTTTTCCTTCTAAAAACACAGTAACATAAATTTTGTTAGAACATAGTTTGCAAGAGTGACATGAAAACAATTTAGAAGCCCTGGTGATAGTAAAACATTCTTCAGACTAGGTATTTACTTGCTGCTGCGCTTGATAAGGAAAAGGTTAATTCATTATACATGTTCATCTATTTATTGAGGAAAATGATCCAAATCTACGTTTGTGAACAATTGCTTTCAGAAATCTGCTTTAAGTCATGACATATTTCTCCTTCAAGTGAACTGATAATCTTAGAGATTAATATATACATGCCATACACAAATACTGTAATATACATTTGGATATTTTCCTTGATGAACAAATTAATGGGTATAATGTTTTGACTCATTTGTTTATTTAGGTTATCTTTATCTAGTTTTAAGGTTTATGGGAAGAAGAGATCAAATTTTAGGCCACATTTAGGCAGAAATATTGAACATTCAAAATGGTTCACTAATTTTTAAGTACTACTGTATGTGAGTGACAGGGCAATATTAATCAAGGCCTGAAAACCTCTTGTGGAAAGATATAATTGTTATGGGGATGAAATGGGATAGCTACATAACTACATCTAGAGAAAAATAAATAAGATAGTCAAAAAGGGTGCACATTCCATTGTTTACAGAATTTTTAAAAACTCATTTTTTAAAAGGCACATTCTGTTTTCAGTTGGTATATTGGTTGTCTGGAAATTTTATGAGCTCTGAAAATTTTACTCTTATTTTTCTTATATATAAGCACAATCTTTATAACATTAAAATACTTCCCATACTTCCATATTTTTTGCACATTTCAAAGCCAACTGATATAAGCATATCTCATACTTGACTCCACTTGGCTCTCCACTATTACCTCAGAACAAACTGTGAAGCAAAATGGAAGCCTATAATGATATCTAGAATGGGATAGTTCCTTGATATATATAGTATTACTAGTACTTATACCAATACTAGGAATATGTGACATAATATGTACACCTTTTCCTCAATACTGAAGCATAACCTAGATAATTATACATTAAAACCAGCCAATTTTTAAAGAATATGGAAAATTATTCTATAATCTTAATAATTTTAAAATGGAAATACTTGAAAAATACAAATATTTTTCAGAGCATATTAAAATATTATGATACTTATATTCCAAGGATAAACATGGAAGCCATTTTTAATTAATTTTTTATTTTTAATGTAATAATTTCATGGAAGCCGTTCGAATATAAGATCCAAAATATTTTTTTGCAAAGATGACTCATTAGTGCTACCTAAATTTTATTGACTACTGTAATGAAGCTTATTCTTCTGTTTCAATATCACTAACTGTTAATTGCTTATTAAATGTGAAATCTCCCCAGAGCAAACCTCTTGTTCCTCTAAAATAATAAAAACAATGAAATTATCTCAGATTAACATTGCAAATGTTTTTTAAACTGAGTGTTTAGTTAACAACCATTTGTTTCTTAATATTATTCTATATATAACTTAATTGTGCTGTAAAAAAAGTACAATTTTGCCTGTATTTTCATCTCAATTTTAAAAAAAAATGTATTGAGAAAATAAATCTTTCACCTTTTTTGCTGTTAAAACAATGTCCTTTGTGATGTAATCATTTGACTATTACTTTAACTGAGTCCATCAAATCACTATATAAAATATTTCTATCAGTTATGGAATAGTCATGCTCCCGAAGTGTTGTGGACAATGGACCTGGCCTGTAAATATAATGAAAGGTACCGGTAAATACATTTCTGTATCATTTTCTGTTATGGGAACAGAATATGTAATACTATTTGTAAAATAAATCTGATTATTATGATGTAAATACAATGTTTTAGGACAAGGAGCCCAATAGTTTAGTGTTCTGTATGGTTAATTTTTGTCAAGAGATAATGGCCTAGGGCTGTTTCTTCTTCAGATTGCCTATACTTACAGTCTCTCACTGTGGAGAGGGATGTTCCACCTGATTTGAAAGAGGCATTGGCTTGCCCATTTCTTAAGGGACCTGCCCTTGGATCATCAATATTGGATTACTATTGATCAATACATGACCTCCCTTTGGTGAGAAAGTGTAGGGAAAATGGTGGGAGAGCAGAGGAAAAGTGGTACGAGGAAGAAATCATGTTGGTCATTTTATTTATGACTTCTGACAACGCATGCGTAGTGGGAATATAACCATTCTGTCCCACTGTCACTCTCAACATCCTTTGATACTGTTGATCATAGGATCCTTCTAAGCCGCCTATGAGAGCTTAAAGTGGGAGACACTTTTCTGGAATTATTCCACTCCTTTCTGAGCCAATAATTCCAATCAGGGATTCTGGGAGAGGAGATGTTGAGTATACAGGCATTCCAATATGGAGTACCTTAGGGCTCAGATCCTGCCAGATCCTGCCATCAGTGAGTATGGTATCATCAGTATCCTGATACTACCCAAGTATACCTTTCTGCCTGAATATGTTGGACTTGCATGGAAACAAGTTCAGAAGCAATGCAAACAGCTCACAATAAACGTTGACTGAAAAGCCAACTGATTCTATAACAATACTATCCTTGCCTCTTGATGGGATTGTTCTCCCTCTAAAAGTTTAGATTTGCAATCAGGGAGTCCACCAAAAGCCTTTACTGAGCTATAGTTAGTGCATCATCTTGAGCTTTAGCAAGAATAGGATTCTCTGATGATTGTTGCTTGTTATCTTGCACTTGGATTCACTCAACATGGGGCTGCCCTTGAAGGCTACCCAGAACCTTTAACTGATGCAAAATGCAGCTGATTGTGTGCTTACTGGATAGCCACAGTATTGCCACATAACATTGCTTCCATGTGAACTATAATGGTTGCTGAGTTGTTTCCAAGTATAATTCAGGGTTATACTTATAAATTCATATATGGTTTTTGGTCTTGGTGTCTTAGAGATCCTAAATCTACTGTCTACCTGACCTGGATAAACAGGAGTGCCTGCTGAAGGTCCCGTCCCATTAGGAAGTAAAGTGTGAGGAGGTATGACACCAAGGAGGTATGTGAGCGGCAGGAATTCTTGGTGGCTCCTTTGGACAGCTTATAGCAGGGTCCCCCAAACTAGTCAATATCAACCACCATGTATCAGTGGGGTTAGCCATTATTGTTATTTTTTCTTGTAGTATTATTAGTCAAGTACAATTTATTTACATATAGTAATTTTTTAGGAATGTATATGAAGAGGTCAATGAACTGAAGAGTTTGGCCTACCCCGAGGCAAAAATGATGTCTATGGCGTTTCAAAGATCAGTTTAAAACCTGGGTTTTCTGGAAGACCTTTTGTGACTATAGATTTAAGATACTTAGTGTAGCATCTATATCTGCAGACACCTCCCTTTTTTGTCAAAACAGACTTTTATCATATCTATTTATTTTTAAAGGAGTATGAGAAGCTAAGTGGCTTTTTTTGGAACTATGCCAACTGTCTAACAAATGTATACAGGGAGATTCAGGAACTTGGCAAACTGATACTAATGATTATATATCTTAAGGCAATCATTTAGTCAATGGGAAAGCTAACACAATAGAACGCCCAGAAAACATTCTCAAAATTACAACTGTGTCTAACCAACCCCAAATGTTGGCGATCTCTGACCCAGAGGCTGCTCCTTGCCTTCTAGTTTAATTTGCACTTTAAAAATCCATTATTTTTTATTTTTTCTAGTGAGAAATGTTTTCAGAGAGAACAAAGCTCCGAGCCACTGAGGGGCACAGCCCAGGCTATCCTACAGTAATTATTTATATAGATAGCTACAAGATAAAGCTTCTTCCCCACTGTAACTTTTTCTTCTCAGATCAGAGACTAGAGACCACGCTGTACAAGATAAAACAACTGAATGCAAGGGTATGTAACTACAGGCAATTTGTGATTATCCGTGGGAAGGCATTCTTTTATTGCAGCCTGCTTTAGGTGAAGTTATAGCACTGTTTTTAAACAACTCTGTTTTATCTAGTGTTATTTTATTCATTAAATATAAATTTAACAAATATTCCACCTCTGGCAGCAAACCAACCAGAAACTTCCAAGAGATTCAAAAAAAGAATTAAAGCCTTTGCAGAAAAGACACTGACTTTCATGTATACTTTTGAAATCAGTACCCCATTTCCAAACATTGTTTTCCTCATTTTCAACCATAGACAAGGAAACACTTAACCCAAAATTCATGGGGAAGAGGGTCACACGTTGCACTTATGTTTTAACAAGGTAAAGTCTGCCATCTTATATCCCAGGCCAAGGAGAGTACATTTGCACTCTGTACAAAACCAGTGTTTTCCAAACTTGGCAACTTTTAAGATGCATGGACTTCAAGTCCCAGAATTCCCTGGTCAACATTCTGGCTGGGGAATTTTGGGAGTCGAAGTCCAGACATCTTAAAAGCTGCCAGATTTGGAAAATACCGCCTTGATTGTAGTATATTAAGATTGGAAACAGGCAAGCATGATGTGTAAACAGGGTGAACACAGTATAGATGTCCAACAAACCTATATGTGAACTCATTCTAGAAATAAACACACTACTTGTTGGGGGCAGTATGCTGACTCTGTAAACTGCTTAGAGAGGGCTGTAAAGCTCTGTGAAGCGGTATATAAGTCTAAGTGCTATTGCTATTGCTACTTCCAGGCCCATCCCTTTTTTTTTAATGACCGAGACCTTTTCAATTGAATGTAGATGATTTAGTGTCCAGGAATTCTAATTAAGAATAGTAATATCAAGCCTCCCACCTCCCTTCGCTCTGCCCACTAAACCCAACCCACTCCAAGAGTTTTAAATGCCTCAACTCTTTAGCATAAAAAAAAAAAAGTTAACTCCACACACACACACCCTCCGTATATTTCTTCTGCCATTGCCAGGACAGGTCAGATGTTAAAATACTGAGACAAAAAGCAGAAACCACCACCTTCTTCCTCTCTCCCGCCCTTAACCCAGCGGAAGGAAAGGGACACGGCTTTTATTTCTCTTCTCCTCTTTCGCCCTCCTGCGTGTGAAATAATTTCCCGCCTCTCCCAAGACGTCGTCTGAGTGACAGCACCGGTTCAGCCAGCCAGCATCTGCCCCTTGTCACGTGTATCCTCTCCTCCCGGTCTCGTCCTCACGGGCCGGCCTCCTTTTCCCCTTTTCTGCTGCCAACCGCGCCGCTTGGCGCTAGGTACAAATGGGGGAATCGGAAGTTCTCGGAAAGGGCGGCTGGCATTTCGACGCTGCTGGTCGTACACGGTAAAAAAAGAGAAAAAAACACCACACCGCCACGAGAGATGCGGGATCCTGCAGGGGAAATCGGCTGGGTCGTTACTGTTGGACAGCCCACTTTGGAGACACTAAGCCCAGGAATCGCGAGTGTTTTGGAGGGCGAGAAGAACAAGGAGGGAAACAGCCCAGTAAGGAGTTCAAAATGATGACAGCCTTTCCTCGCGGCTGGAAAATTATTCTCCGGGGCCTGTAAATTGGGGTCTGGGGCTTTCTGGCTGGGACATAGCCGCACCTTAAACAAAAGTTTCTTTCTCCCTTTGTATAATATTTCGCTCTTTTTAACACCAAAAATCGAGATGTCTTTGTTCTAGGTACCATGTGTCTGGCTGGGTATTATGGGAGATATCGCCTGCATAGTACACTAAGTCTAAACGGGAAAAGCTAATTTTGTTTCTCAGAATCAGATCAGGAATTTTGCATTGCCATAATTATTTTTTATGCAGCATTCTGATCTCATTATGTACTAAAAGGTGGTCCAATATATTAAATAAAGCCACACACTGCTGAACAGCCTCATTAAGTCCCTTAGGACTCCAAGTATCCAGGATCAAATTATATTACACAAAGAGAGCATGTTTGATTTAGTGAAGGTATCAGAGTAGAAACCAGGAGACTTGAGTTTTAGTCTTGTCTTTGGAGTAAATGACTCGGTGGCTTTGGGCCAGTCACTGTCTCAGCCCCACTTACCTCATGAATTGTTCTGTGGGGAAAATAAGAGGAAGGAGTATTATATACCTGTATGTTCACTGCATTGAGTTATTACAAAGTAATAAAGGTGGGATAAAAATAACAACAAAGTCCCATGGCCTACATAGGCACACCCATTTTCCAGACGTATTTGGGGGAAGCAGGAAAAAGCAGATTTATATGATTCTGTTAACTCCTGGGAAGCCTCGGTCATTTTTTTGAGAATTCTTCATTCCATATTATTATTTGTTTCCTTTCAAATAGTTGGTCATGGAGGCAATTTATCTAGATGAACAACTTCCCTTGAATGCTGAAAATCCATTTAAAAAACATGAGAGCAACAAGAAAGGTATGTATATTTAGTTTTCATATGTATATCATGTATACATTTTCATAGTGTCAGGAATTGACCCAAAGGTGCTTTTCAAAAGGAAATTGGACTTTCTTGGGTTTTTTTTTCCTTGAAAACATTTCACTTCTTATCTAAGAAGCTTCTTCAATTCTGACTTCTTCTCATTGATGTTGTGTTTGTGTTTGGTCCCTGAGCTTTTCAGATATTCCTGTAAAGTCTGGAATGACAATGTTGCTTTGTTTGTTGTTCTCTCTTTGTTATGGGGAAGCTCCTGCTGGATCTTTTTCTAGATTTGAGGCCTAAAGATTTTAGGCCTAAGTTCTGAGGGGTTCTTTCATCTGTTTCAGTTCTTTTTCTGTTTCCCCTTTGCTCCTAGGCAAACCTTCAGCCTTGTGATGTAGGGTTCTGATCACTCCCATTGTGGGTGGTGAGAATCAAAAGGTAATACTCATCTGTGGGTGGGGGGGTCTCCTGTATAGTTTGGTGTCGACACTTCTGTCTTCCTTAATGTTATTGTTCAGTTCAGGAAAGCTGACTATTTTTTTAACATCTTCCTGTGTGAACAATATACTTCTCCACAGAATTGATGTATTTGGTGAAAACTTCCACTTCCTTTGTTTTAATCTTGACCTAAGTATCATTCTTATATGTATACCAATGAGTGGTGGAATTCCTGTGAAGGAATACAGGAGGATTTTCAACTAACATAGCATATGTGCATACTTTAAACACAAGAATACATTAAGGCAGAAGCTCGCCCATCCTGAAAATAGAACATCCAGATACAAGCTGAGCTACATTGGGGAAACAACTTCACAAATGCATGGCACAGCATAGGAAACCCATCAGTCCATCTGCATTTGAAAGACAAAGGTTACTCATTTGAAGGACAGCAAGGACCACATTCTGGACAGAGAGGACCACTGATTTAAAAGGGGGTGGGGTTCAGAGAGGCCATCTGCATTAAAATTGAACAGCCCTCTCTCCACAATGGGAAAAGGATACTCTACCACCTATCTCCTGTCTGCAACGTAGTCCTTTCAGCAGCCCCAAGAAGGTTCCATACCCATTTACACTCTGATTCAGGTGATCCTGAAAGAACTGATAAACCCCCATGTG
The DNA here is from genome assembly GCA_023653725.1 of Bungarus multicinctus. Taxonomy (NCBI): domain Eukaryota; kingdom Metazoa; phylum Chordata; class Lepidosauria; order Squamata; family Elapidae; genus Bungarus; species Bungarus multicinctus. The sequence goes on along the minus strand of CM042842.1, from coordinate 50,610,380 downwards.
ACCTCAACGACTCTCAGGGAGCTAACTTAGAGAATTAACCAGATGACTGCAAAGAACATAAATATTTCTATTCCCCATCATTCAGTTCAAAGCTGAAGAAGCTTCTTGGATGAGAAGCAAAACATTTTCAAGGGGAAAAAAATAAGTCCAGTTTCCTTTTGAAAAGCACCTTTGTGACAACCATGAGCTGGATGATTCAGAATCTCCACAGACATAACAGGAATTGATACAAATTTACAGAGGTTGAAAACTGATCTGGAGTTTGCTAAAAAAAAAAAAGCCAAAAAACCAACAATCTGTAGAAGAATAAAGTTGAATATTTCAAGCATATACATAATTTCAAATTTACTAGTTTATTTAAAATTTCTTAATGTTAAATAAACTGGGCAATTAATATAATTAAATTAACACTAATAACTTGCTTTCCATAAATAATTGATCTAATTTAAACTATAGGGGTTAAAAAAACAGAAACCAGGTTTGCACATCAGTTTAAGCCTTGAGATGTTTATTTGGCTTTGCTTTAATGTATATATGGAATCTGTTTATAAATATAACCAGAATACATGAAACTGCTTGGAATTGTAGAGGTGCTTGTAAGTAACCTATTATATGTGTATGTTGAAGTGGTTACTGTACTACGTTGAAACTCCAGGCAGGACAAAATTGCCAGGACAGTAATGGCAGCAATAGCAAGAGTGAAACTTCTGATGAAACAGTCCAGGAGAGGCTTAAACTATGACTCCAAACACAGCATCTGAGCTATTCTGTCTCCCTTCCTCTTCTTCCTGCTTGATAGTTGTTGTGTTCTTTTACAGATACCCAGAAAATAAATAGAACATCATTGCTGTGCCATCTAGTGATAAAAACATGAAAAGCCACAACTTTAATTTTTCTGAATTGAATTTAAATTCCTAAAACTTCCTGTAAAGTTTTGGTTTATAGTCTATTTTGTGTCTTTATCTCAAAGTAATAATTACTGACTACTTGGGACTTTTCAGTCAGATTTCAGGCATACCATAGCATTAGTTACACTTGTCTTTGTAGGGCTCAAGGTGGGTGGTGCATCCTGCCTTGATCTCCTTGATCTCTTGAGTGGCTCTCAAGACCATTGATCATAATATCTTTTTGGGCCAGTGTGGGGCCACACTGGGTTTTAGTGTGATGGAAAAATTGAATGCCAAATCCTCTTATGCTTTGGGGCTCAATTGTCTCTTTCATTAGGTCAGGACATTTGTGTAGTTCAATATGATTCTATTTTGTAAAATTGTTACACGGTTGGCTTCAATTTTTCTTCTTTGAATTGCATTATTTTGAACTTTGGTCATATATTTAATATTCTTTTTGTAAATTGATTATCCAGAGTTATCTGTTTAAAATGGCCATATAAAATTTCTCAATAAATTTTTGGGGCATTAATCTTACTTCAGTATCAGTTTTTAGCATGTTGGTACTGTAAACTGGAGATGATGTTTAGTGTAATCAGGCCTATTACTGTTTATTATATAAAAGTTTGTTATTTTTAAATTTTGAATATTGTTTATTATATATGGGTATTTTTTAAAAATTTTGAAATGGTAAGTAGCTGCATTTGGGCCACAGGTTTCCCAGCTCTACATAAAGGACAGCTTTAATGCTTTAAATTTCACTATTAAATCATTATGTTGCAAACTTTATATAAAAGTAAGGGAGAATAATTTCAGTTTCTTAAATAACTTGTTTTAAAAATTTCTCCATAGGAGCACTTACAGATATTGAAAAACTTTATCAAGCAGTACCTCAGCTTGCAAATGTGTTCAGAATCAAAGGGAAAATTGGTGAAGGTGAATATGATTTTCCTTTAAAGTTTTTTGAAAATCAGAGTTCAGAGGACTATAGATCTATCCAAATTTTCCAGAGCCCCTTTTATATAAATTATTTCTGAATTTAGTATTGTTATTTGCCTGCTGGGTCAAACTACAGACTGGAAACCTTGTAATTAATGTGTCCAATTAAAAAAAAATTAAACAATGTGGGAAGAAGACTAACCAATGCTTTGGAATACAGGGAGAATTTACTGGCCATGTTGGCCAACCAGTAAGGTCCTTAGCCATGCCTATCATATTGTTAATCTGCCTGGTAGATAGGTTCTTTCAGCATCCTACAATGAATAGAAGGTAGGAAAGAGAGTTAACTCGTTTGTTCTCTATGTCATAGTTCAGATTCTCCTGTCTTTTTTTCCCTCTGGGAACTGCTTTAAACTTTTGTTTGCAATTGCAATAGTTCTCTTGGCTTTTAGATGTAGCATTCATAAATAGTAAGAAATGTTTCTTCAGGCTATAGATGGAAACCTGCAGGACTAAGTATTTCCCATAATCCCCATTGCTACCAAAAGTCTTAGAAAAAGCTAAGAAATAAACTGGTTGTTCAAGATGTTAGTTTTCCATACAAGTAATCCTTGACTTATGACCGGTTGCTTAGGATGCATGGCAGCCTGCATTTACAGCCATTTGCAACATACTATGATCATATGAACATATTTTACGATACTTGGTGAAAATCAGCATTTAAATTGACCCATGGTGAACCATTGTTTACTTAACAACCATGGCATTAACTTAATGATTGTCACAAAAAGAGATCATAAAAATCAGGTCAGTCTATAACTGTCATAACATATGACTCTGAGAAACAGGCTCCCTTATGCTTTTAAGTTGAGGACCTTATGCAAGAATTTCTCTTTACTGAGAAGAAAAGTACATAGCTATGTGAGCTATGGAACAATACAGGTAGTCCTTGACTTACAACGATTTGTTTACTGACTGTTCAAAGTAATAACAGCCCTGGAAAAAAAAATGACTTACAACTGGTTTTCCGTTGCAACATTCCCATTGTCACATTATCGAAATTCAGGCACTTGGCAACTGGGATGTATTTACAAAGCTGCAGCATCTCAGGCTCACGAGATCACCATTTGCAACCTTCCCAGCTGGTTTCTGATAAGCAGAGTCTATTTGTTTAACCATGGGAAGAAAGGTTGGCAAAAAAAAAAGGTTGCAAAACAGCAAACTCCTTGCTTCCAAAGATATTCTAATCCCTATTGTAGTCATATGTTGACTATCTGTACATATGGTTGGGAGATACCCAACTTCATGCTTCCTGTTTTGACATTATTCAGGAGTATGGCAAATGAATACTATATTTTTCGGAGTATAAGACGCACCTAGCTTTTAGGGAGGAAAACAAGAAAACAAAATTCTGCCTCTGCCTCTCAGCAATTTTCCTCCTTGCAGCAAACAGCAAACAGCCTGGTCAGCTTCAGCACAGCCTGATTTAGCACAATCAGCTGATTGGCAGTTAGATTGGCCTCCTGACAATCAGCTGTTTCAGGCTGCAAGAATCTCCGTCGCCTATTGTTGCCTCCACGCGTCCCAGTTTCGGCCCATTCCAGGCGTCGGGGTTCAGAACAGGTGGAAAATGGGGCGCACGGAGACCGAAAATGGGGCGCACGGAGATGGAGATCCCTGCAGCCTGAAACAGCTGGTCGTCGGGAGGCCAATCAACAATCAGCTGCTTGTGCTAATCAGACTGTGCTGAAGCTGACCAGATTGTTTGCTGCAAGGAAGAAAATTGCTCGGAGGCAGAGGCCGGCGGTTGGGGCCAGCAGGTGGGCAGGACCTCGCCAACTTTTGCTGCATAAGACACACAGACATTTCCACCCTCTTTGGGGGTTAGAAAAAGTGTGTCTTATACTCTGAAAAATACAGTAGTTGCTTGTTTAGGACTTGTCCGTGAATTTTCTTTAGTAGTACTCTTTTTTCCTTATCCCTGATGGATAAGAAATCTGTTTGAAGAACAAGGAAGTAGTTCTACAATAGTATCACGTGCATAGATAGCTGTGTTGCTGAAACAGCTTCAAATTAGATGAAAGGGTCATTAAAGGAAAAAAGAAAAGAAAAAAAATATTATTTCAAGTAACTACTTATTTTTTCAATACACTTTTTACTTTAACTCAGAGCAGATTTTTAAAAAATGGAAATTGTTTAAATAAATAATCAACCTTGTCTGAATTAGAGCAGAAAATATATTCAGAACTTTAAACTTTACAAAGCTGTAAGATCACTACAGAAGTAACGTTGTTTTGTAGCAGTTTTTCTCAATCTGTGGTTCATGGAATAAGTTCTATAAAAGTAATACAAGTATCTGCAATAGATCATCTGCCTTTGTTTTGGGAAGGCAAATCAACTAAGGTGGATGATTTGCCCCCCATAAAACCTCTGAGTGGACAATAGAGCCTGCAACATGGATGAATTTGATGAATGTGGTGTTTGGCTTATATTATCTTTATTTTTTATATAGAAAGCAATGTGATTAAATCTTTTGTCTTAAAAAATAAAAATCTAACATGCCCTTCTCTGGATTGAATCTATTCTCTGTATCCATACTTTGAGGACATATAAATCCATACGTTTGGAGAATCTCAAAAAACAAAGAACAGGCAAAATGTTTTGAGGATCACTAGCTATTTTATTTTTAAAAAATCCAAGTGTACAGCTCCAATATAGCGAACATAACCTTCTTACAAGTTCATCCGAACTATGTGTCACAATGACAGTATGGATGTGTCCAATTGTACGGTACTTTTTTAAAAAAAGAAAAGGGGAAAAAAAAAGAAGTTTAAAATCACTTATGCAAGGATCCAAAAAGATTTTGATGGGGATCTGTTGGTTTACAGAAAGAATTTATAGAAAAACAAAATTGACTACTAATTCCAACTGGAAACCACTAATTTTTTACTAAATACATCTATATTATTTTTGTAGGAACATTTAGTTCTGTTTACTTGGCAATAGGCCAAGTACGAGGAGGCCGTGAAGAAAAAGTGGCTTTGAAACACTTGATTCCTACCAGTCATCCTGTACGAATTGCTGCTGAGCTTCAGTGTCTTATAATAGCAGGGTATGTATGGAGATAGAAGTATACAGAGTTCTTATATTTCCACAAGGCTTACAATGGACTTCTTTGATTTATGCTTTTATAGATATTTTACTTCTAATTTTTATAGTAGAATTAAAAAGATTTTTTATACACATACATACAGATAGTTCTCAACTTATGACACACTCTCTCTCTCTTCATATATATGTATGTATGTATACATACATACATACATACATATGTTTTCTTACGTTTTCGTGGGAATTTACTGTATTGTATTCAGCTTTTCCCACGTCTTTATAGTTATGCTTTTAAAATTGTAGCAATGTTTCGGCAGAATCTCATCTGCCATCATCAGGCTCGTGTATGGGTTCGTCTTCGTCATGTGTGTCAGGCTTTTGCACCCATTTCTGTTTTAAATTTGGTGCTAGCCTTGTGCTTTGTTAGAATGGTTTTTTCTTCATCCTGATTGGTTGGGAGTCTTGGTCTGTGTTTATTGGTCTTGGAGTTTGCTGTGTTCTGCTTGATTGGTGTTTCTAATATCTTCTGTCTGTTTTGTAGAATTTTTTTGTACTTGATTTGCTGGCAGCATTGTATTTCAGTGTATTGGGGGTTTTCAGCGTGGCTTGGCTTCGTGTAAATGACCAGCTATTGTTTATTAGGAAGCTAGGTTTCATCTGGCTGGCTGGCTGGGGTGTGTTTGGGCTGGAGGTATCTGGGCGGAGGTCTGTTTGTGCCCAGGTGTTTGCTTGGCTTGTGGTGTGGAGATCTTTTTGTTTGTGAGTACAGGCTTCCAGATAATTGACAGTCTGGTGGAGTCATCCCTTCTATTCATGCTTTCAGGTCTTTTTTCAATCTCTATGGCTTCTCTGATAATTCTGTAGCTGGGGTTTTCTATAGTGGCTTGGGTTTTGGTGCCATTGAAGTCGATGCTATGACCTGTGGCTTTCATGTGTTGAACTAGTGAGGAGGTGTGTTCCAACTTTTTTACTGCATTTTTGTGTTCGTCAAGGCGGGTACTTATTCTTCTATTGGTCTGTCCGATGAATGTGGCAGGGCATGATGCGCAGGGGACTTCATATATGCCTTGGTTTTCCAGGTCAATTTTATCTTTGTGGTTTCTTAGGATAACTGCTATTTTTCTGTCTGTTTTGAAGGCAATCTTGATGTGATGCCTGTGTAGTATCTTACTGATTTTGTCTGTTGTACTTCTTATGTAGAGCAGGACAGCTGTTCCATAGGTCTGTTCATTATATATATATATATATATATATATATACAAAAATATATGTTTTGCAAAAATATATATTTTTGCAAAAAGAATTTAAATGATGTTTAATGTGCACTGTTTCCTTAATGTGCACAATTTTTTTGCAAGACGTATTTTAGGGTGTAATATTTTCAACATATACAAGCATAGATCTGAACATTTTAAATCATCTTTATCATGTGTCTTAAACTTGTATCTCACTTCATGATTGCAAATATCCTTAGGATTACAAAAGTAGTTTTTAAAAAATGACATCAGCCATTTTCATACATTTGTTTTCTGGATGTCAACAACGGAAAGCTGTTAGTGTGAAATGATTTTTCTTAAAGAATAATGAAGTATTTGTTCAGAAAAGATCTGTGGAAACATGCTGACAATGCTATGTTCTCTCTTTGTGAGAGAACTTTTTTTTTCCTTTTGGTAGGGGACAAGATAATGTCATGGGAGTTAAATATTGTTTTAGAAAAAATGATCACGTGGTAATCGTTATGCCTTATCTGGAACATGAATCATTTTCGGTGAGTTCTAAATTCTTTTTATTAAAAGAATTAAGAGAGTTTGATTGTGAGTGAATGCACACTTATTACAACCTTTGTACAGGACATCTTGGATTCTCTCTCATTTGAAGAAGTAAGAAACTACATGTTTAACCTCTTGAAAGCTTTGAAGCGCATTCATCACTTTGGTATCGTTCATCGTGATGTCAAGCCCAGTAATTTCCTATACAACAGACAACTGCAACAGTAAGCCTGACCTACCTTGTATGTACTATGATCTTATGTGGTAGAGTGTATTAAATCTAGTAAGTTAATAATGTATTTAGTAAAAAATAATTGGATCACAAATGTCTTGACAAGGTCAAGAAAAATCAAGTATTTATGGTAGATGGGAGGAGATATATTGAAGTCATGGCCTGCCAATTTGGTAAAACGATAAATTTCCAAATTAATTTGCCACATTTAGCAGACTTGTTTATGCATACAGTTTTTCAGTATGTGATTCTCATTCTGTTATTAAATGTGATATGATATAAATGGTATTTCAGTATCTGAATAGTATTAAACAAGGAAAAAGTGGTTAGATTCTGTTAATAGGAAAAGTCAGTAGTATCATTAACTGTATTTTTAATTGTCTTCAGATATGCCTTGGTTGACTTTGGCTTGGCACAGGGAACTCCTGAGACAAAAGTAGAACTTCTCAAAGTTATTCCATCCGAAACTCAGCAAAGGATTTCTGCGTACAACAAACCTTCGCTAACTGTGGGAAGCCAAGTTACTTCCCCATCAAGGCAGCTCGTTCATCAACCAGCTACAAAAACAGCTAATAAAAGGCTTTCTTCCATTTCACAAACACAGATTAAACAAGGACAGAAGAGAAAGGTTCTAGTTTCTTTTCTTTCTTTTTTTTCATAATTTTGCTGGATGGATTTATTTAATAAGTAACTTTATCCAACAGGGGGAGATATAACACCAGAATAATATTTCATTCTGTTTCAGAGTTTTTGTATTTGTATGAAATATTGGAGGAACATCAGTATCAGATATCATAATCAAAATTGGGTCATTATTCTAAAATAATTATTCTTATATTTTATATGAGAATGTTGTGTGTTAATGGGTTCCAGATTGGTTACTACGGAATTAAAAAAAATTGGGTCTGTTTCATTATATACTTCTTCATATTAAAGTGTAACTGCTCCATGAATTACACTGAATGAATATGGGGTTTGTCTCAGCAGGTGGCAACGTATGACCACCAAATATGGACTTGGAAACCAAGTTTCCATCTCACCTATGGTGAAGTGGCTAGGCTGTTATACTGATACTAGGGAGACCCAGGTTCTGATCCACCTCATTCGCAATAGCTTACTGAGCGACTTTGACCCAAGTTCAGTTTCTCAGCCCACCTACCCTGCAGATTGATTGATTATATGTCATCAGGCCACAGATACTTTTCATGATGATCTGACTTTAACTGGTCCTTCAGTTTTTTCATCATCACTATAACTGACTCTGTTTACATTATTGCTGGCAGTTTCTACTCTTTCCTCTGACTTTCCCAGCATGTGAGTTTGCTTCAGAGAAGTAGATGTTCACATAATGTCTCCAAAGTAAGATGAGCCTGCTCATTTGTGTCTCTTTGGGATGATTTGTTCACTTATACATTCGTTTCTTTTCTTGGCTCTCCATGGTTTTTCAGAAGTCTTCTCCAATGCTAATGCTCAGAAACATCAATACTAATTTACTCTTGTTTCTTCAAAGTCTAACTTGCACTTCCATAGAGTCTTGCATGGAGTATTGTAGCTCAGGGGTCCCCAACCGGGCCACAAAAGTGGCAGGAGAGCATGTGCAGCTCCACTTGCATGATCAGCTGGTGAGTGTGCACACAGTTCTATTGGTACAGGTGATGGACAGGCATGCATGCCTACCACTTCTGCAAATGGAGCTGCGCATGCACTCGCCCACCATTTGCGCAGAACCATCCCCTCCCCACACAGGTCCACAAAGCTAGAAATGTTGGGGACTGTTGCCATAGCTTGTACAATTCTGATTTTTGTAGGTACAGGTGCATCATGGTATTTGAGTAATGTTTCCAAGACCTTTGTGATTGCTCTACCAAATGTTATTATTAGTTTGGTCATTATAGTTAATTTTAGTCCCATTTTTCTACTGTGCTCCTTGATTTTTATTACTAGATCTTGCAGATCCTTTATATTTTTGGCTTTAAGGATGTCATCAATAAAACACATGTTATTCATGGCTCTTCCTGTTTTAAAACCATGCTAATTTTCTACTCTCTCATAGGGATGTTTTTGAAAAATGGAAGGATGGAGCATTATGACTTCTGTATGAGCTCCTGAATAAAAACAGGATAATTGATAAACTACAGTGGTTTTAGTATCTGCTCATTAATTAAAGGTTGCACTGCTATGAATTAGAGATAGAATCCTCATTGTCCTTTTTCTTTTTTAGAAAGTTTTAAAAACAATTTTATTCATAAAATTAAAAACATACAAATTCAAAAACGTAAACACATTGGTATGTAAATAAACCATGATTCTCATTGTCCTTTCTTGACCTCACAGGAGGATCCAGACTGTCATTGTGTTCAGCGTTCAGTTTTTGGGGAGAAAAATTTCAACGTACGAAGCTCAGCATTTCAAGCCCGTTCCACAGTTAAAGTAAGTATTCTTAATCACAGATAAATCTAGTGCATTTTCAGAGGAAGAGTCTTTGGGAAACCACCATTCATTCATTCATTCAGTTACAGTGGTGTTGAAGAAATGTTATGTCTAATCCCCAAAATTACATCCATTTCAGCTTCCCCCCCCCCAGTCATGTGATCAATATTTGGGCATCACTTGCGAGTACAGGGGCGCTTTAACTTCTCCCACCTGTCCTTCCCATCTCTACCCTTTTGGCCACCCTGTACTTCTCCACCTCTGTTGGCCCTGTGCCACACCAATTAAGTAGTTGGGGTGGTGGAGACTTTGCACTGGGGAACTGGCTGCAGCATGGGGCTTGTGGCAGCACTTTGTTGTGGTAGCAGTGCTAGTGGTGCTGGAGCTGAGTTACAGGCTGGGGAGGTTATAGTGGCTGGTTTTGATTGGTAAAGATCTGGGCGGTACTTTGTGCCATCGCCACTGTATATAGTGGCCAGAAGAAAGAGATTGGGTGGGGTGGGGAGGAACATGGGTGGATGAGTTCAAGAGGAGGCATAGGCTCAGGGCTGGCAGGGATCAGGGTCAATCCTCACCTAATGGCCAGCTGGGATGCAGTTAATACAACAAGGACTGCCGTAGTTGTTGTCACTCAATGATGCAGTCATGTGATGTCATGCTTTACAACTGCATAGCTTAATTCTGATCCCAATTACCAACCAAAGACTACCTGTAGGTTGACTCAGCCTTCCATCCTTCTGAAGTCGGTAAAATGAGGAGCCAGATTGTTGGGGGCAATATGCTGACTTTGTAAACCATTTAAAGAAGGCTGCTAAGCACTGTGAAGTGGTATATAAGTCTAAGTGCTATTGCTATTAGAAAACTTGAAGCCTGGACTGGTTTGAGTTTTGCTAAGCAATTAGGGAATAGGAATGGCATTTTATTTGTAATGTTTTTATCCATATAATTTGATACGTTTTCTATTTAACACTTTTTTTTAATAGTTGTGCATTAATGCGGCAAACCATTTTCAGTCTCATGAAATAAATCAGTACTGTGTTTTGAGTATGCCTTGCATTAAAATACAACTTTTATTTTACTGTTCATAAAGCAACCCAGGATAATGGATATTCCAGTTAGGAAACTGCCGGTGAAGAAGAAAGCAACTTCTGTTGTGAATAATAGTTTAGGCAAGAAAGCTGCCAGTGGTACCCCACCTCACTTGACCTGTGATTGTTACGCAAAAGATAGCGTCTGCACCGTTTGTCTTTCAAGGTAATACATTTTTTATGCAGGAAAAAATATTCACTCTGTTGCCAGGCAGCATTAAAACTATGGATACATTAGTGGATTTACTAAGCACATGCTACATTTGGAACCTTGAAATGCAACAATAGGGGAAAAAAATCAAACTCTTAGTTCGCCCACATAATGTTATAATGGCGTAACACTTTCCATACAAGAATTCTCAACAGCGACAAAGACTTGAGCCCTTTCCAGTTCCATTTCTGCATTATAGCAGTGTCAGCTTGGGAGGATGTCAGATACAGAATGCATTGTTATAGAAAAGTAGATTTATTAATTATACTTCTTCTTATGTAAACTGATTTGGTTAGTATCAGTTAGATAGTTCGTACAAGTATCAAAACAGCAATCATAGACCCATAGCAGTAGAAAAAATAACATCCAAAATCTATGGGTTATGCTTAAATGGATAGGTTCTCTAGAATCATAATGATATAACTACAAAACAAATCCTTTTGCATTCTACTTATGAGTACTATGTAAATAAATGTAAGTTGTATCTCTATGTATGTATTCCTAACAAAGGAGAAGTAAACATTTGGTTTAATTTTAAAAATGTTGCAGCCAGAAAGCAAGATGTTTAGAAACAACCTTCCTTAACATGGTGCCTCTGGATGTGATAGCTTCAATTTTTAGGCTTCCAAGTTAGGCTTTGATGTGCTGGCAGAGAATTCTGGAGTTGCAATTGCTGGAAATCTCTTCTATTATCTTGCTAGATGTCTAATATCACCATATAAAAGTACATCCTAGATCAGGCCGGCACAATATACAGGTAACCTTGTGCGGACTGCAGACCTTTTTAATTAAAAAAAATTGTAAACTTAACAGCAATCACAAAGGACATGCTACTAAACACCTCCAGCATTTCCACTGTTCTACAAACTACATTATCATCATTCCAATAATTTCTTTGTGTCCCATGAGGATTTTTAATGTATCCATATAGCTCTTTGCCCTCAATGAGTAGAGCAGCCCTGATCTAGAAAGTATTTTTGTTATGGAATGTTCTAATCCAGGGGTCACCAACTGGTGGGCCCTGATCTAGAAAGTATTTTTGTTATGGAATGTTCTAATCCAGGGGTCATCAACTGGTGGGCTGCAGCCCACTGATGGGCTGCGAGAAAATTTTGGTGGGCCACAGAGAAATCGCACTCCCTCCAAGCAATTAATCGAGGCTGCGCAAAAACACAAGGCTGCACCCGTGGGAACCCTCCCCACCCATCCACTCCTTACTTAGCAAACTTGCCTGCTAAATTGCTATTTTTCTTTTTTCCGACCATCATCTGTTCTGCTGTGCCGGGAGATTTAGATTAGCTAGAAAGCAAGAAATGGGTGGATTTCTTGCTTTCTAGCTAGTCTTTAGATCTTCGGCTCTTCTTTTAAGCACAGCCGAACCTCCCTTAGGACTGAAGCTTCTATTATTCAGTGCAGACACACGGCAAGCAAAATTCAGGTGACAGACTGAGCTAGCCGATGGCAGATAGATAGATCACAGAATAATTCTGTGAGCAACTCAATCTGCCTGCCTGCTTTGTCTGATTTTGGGTAAAAGTTGTTCTTTTTTTTAATAAAAAATTGAATATTTACATACATGAGTGTTGTGAATTAATTTTGTGAGTTTGCTTGCAAGCAAATTGTATGTGACAGACAGCTAGGTGATGGCAGATAAATAGATCTCTGAATGAATCTGTGATTCTGTGAGGAATTCAATCTGCCTGCCTGCTTTGCATGATTTTGGGTAAAAGTTGCTTTTTTTTATAAAAAATCAATATTTATATAAATATTTATAATATTTACATACAAGCCATGCCCAGCCAGTCACATGACCACCAAGCCACAACCACAAATTAGGCCACTCCCACAGAATTATCCCTGGGATTTAAAATTATGAGTTTGGTGGTCCCTGAGGCCCAAAAGGTTGGTGACCCCTGTTCTAATCATATGCTATTACTTTCTAATTTTTTTTTTCTATTTAACCCCAAGACGTCAGCAAGTTGCCCCAAGGGCAGGAACTCCTGGATTCAGAGCACCAGAAGTATTAACAAAGTGCCCTAATCAAACTACAGGTACAGTAAATTACACAAGCTGCTTAATCCATTAAAACTATTAAAATGTTCTTTTATTAAAACTTATTAGCTAAAAAAAGAACTGTAGATAAAAACTATCCGAAATATTTACTACATTCTTTCTATTTTAAACAAAGGAAAAAAAGGTAGAAAATTCAAGAGATTTTAGTTTTGTGCTAATGTTTTAAAAGCCCTTCTGAATATGTAAGATTCACTAGCATGCTGGCTTAGAGCAAGCATAATTAACATAATATTCTTACAGGCAGATTTTTTTTAAAGTTTCCAACTGACAAAACTATTTAATATTTTAAGCAGATGGAAACTAGCTATTAGATGAGGAACTTATGCATTTTGGGAATATTAATATTACCTCCACCTGTCTCTCAGAAAACCTCATCCAAATTGATGCTGTTTCAGGCAGTGTATCTGAATTCTACAATATGTTTTCTTTAAAAAAACCTTGCTGCTGCTGAATCAGTAATGTCTATTGATGTCTTTTACGATCAATACTTTTAGGATATGTTGCAATGAGACAGATAGTGAAGAGCCCAGGTTTCCTCTTGGGGGTGAAAAAGTCATGTAAATTCAGGCTTATCAGAAACATTTTGCTTTGACTTAATTTTGAACTAATTCCTTCACTGATCTTTCCATAAGGGCTTGTTTTACCCTTTTCTTTTCATAAATTGCACCGAGTATTTATAAGGTATTATTGCAGATCCTTTGTCCTTGCTTGGTTCTTCCTGAAGTCCATTTGGGAACAATTATAAAATATGAAAATCCTGGGAAGACAGCAGTCTTACGTTGAACCATGTAAAATATTGCTTTCTATAATATGCTTTGACTCCTTAGATTTTTTTTTTTTAACACTGGGAATGAATCAGAATAACTAGTCATTGTTACTAAAGTCTTGTTTCTATTTGCAGCAATTGACATGTGGTCTGCAGGAATTATATTTCTCTCCCTGTTGAGTGGTCGGTATCCATTTTACAGGGCTAGCGATGATTTAACAGCTTTGGCACAGATCATGACTATTCGTGGCTCCAGAGAAACCATTCAAGCTGCTAGAACATTTGGTACGCAGGTTTTGTCATGGTTTTTCGAACCTGTTTGTAACTAACTTCATTATTATTTATCTATATGTAGATAATTAGGATTATGTTCGTGGATTTCTACACAACTTCAGATAAAATAGCCTTGGAATTCATTCATCTAAATGTCAGGACCAAATTCCTTAAATCATGTCAGGCTTCTAAATAATCCCATAGGAAACAAAACATATAAATCAAATCAGCAGCATCCTGTTTGTGAAATGAAAAAGCTGCAAGCAAATATGTGGCTAATTAATTCTAATTAATGTTACTGGCTCTGAATCATTCCTCCTTAGATCTGTATTCCTCTTTTATTCAATTTCTCCTTTCCCAGAATTGTAAATCAGACCTCTTTGCTGTATTTCTCAATGGTAGTACAGGTAGCCCTCGACTTACGACCACAATTGAGCCCAAAATTTCTGTTGCTAAGTGAAACATTTATTATGTGAATTTTGCCCCATTTTACAACCTTTCTCACCACAGTTGTTAAGTGAATTACAGCTGTTAAATTAGTAACATGGTTGTTAAGTGAATCTGGTTTCCCCATTGACTTTGCTTGTCAGAAGGTCACAAAAGATGATCACAGAAGCCACAAAGTTATTAATATGAGTCAGTCGCCAAGTCTCTGAATTTTGATCACGTGACCATGGCAATATTGCCACGGTTGTAAGTGTGAAAATGGTCACTTTTTTCAGTGCTGTTGTAACTTTGAATAGTCACTAAATTAATTGTTGTAAGTTGAGGACTACTTGTATTCTCCACAGAAAGATTGGCAACAGAAGAACTTCAATTCCCAGGATTGCTTCACCTGGATGACGTTCCTCATTTTCCATTCTACCTACAGTGTTTAGTTGTCATTATCTGATAATCATCCAGAGATTTGTGCAAAGTATTTTGCACTAAGCATCAAACTTATCACAATAAAAGATCATGATGGGGAAAATGTTTCTAAATCTCTTCAACAAAAGTCTATTATGGCAGAATCAGCAGTTCAGTTAACATAGTATATATTTGGCACTGTAGTAAAAATTAAACAGATAAAATAAAAGCCACCGTCTCAGTGCTGCTTTTGCTGCACTCCAAAGAGCCACAGGTATTCAATTTGAATACACTTCAGATATGTGAAGATAACCATTTTTCACCAAATTAGAAGGTTTCTAGATTTCTCCCATATCCATCGCAGCAACAACAAAAAGTACAGACTCACTATTGATAGTGGCAGTTAAGTCTTTATTTATATATCTTGGGTGTTGTGTCACCTTGTAGTGTCTTCTGCGTCCCCAATATTAAAGAGTTGCTTAGTAGATACAGTCTTCTGTCTCTTCATAGAGTAGTGCAAAGTAGCTTAAAGATATTTTAAGCTTGAAACAGCTGATTTGAGATTTCCATACTGAGAGCAAAACTTGCAGGTCTGACTTGTAAGTCAGGTGCAGAATAAAAACAGACTGCTTTGTTTAGGCTGTGAAAGACAACGCATCCATTTCTAGCAACACAGCTTCAATGATTTCCAGTTGATGAGGTGAGTGCACATGAATTGCATAGTTGAGGTCTGGCTAAGTCAACTCTTGGCTGCTATATCTTCATAGTCATGCACAGTGGGACCAACATATGCAGGACAATCAACCCAGAATTTGACAGCATACTTATTTTTTCCAGAAATATGTATGATCATGTGTGATGTGTTCCTTCCTTCGTTTCCTCTTTCTCCCTTCCCCTCTCTCTGTGAAGATGTCTAGAGATATTGTCTCAGCCTGGGGCAATACATTTGCACTATTGACTATATACCCATAGCTGTGTATCTAATATTGCCAATGGATTCAATAAGAATTGTCTTAGCAATGCTTTGTTTTGCTGTTCTGTATTTCCCTGCAAAATAGCAGTATGGAAAACAAATTGCCTGTATGTCAAGTCCATACATGTAAAATTTGGAAGAGTGAAATCAACGTTTCACTTTTAAAACCTTGGCTCCACTAAGGGACCAGCAGCTGCTACTTTAACTCTTTAATTGCCATGTTAGACAAGGGTTGCAGAAAATGGCGGTGCGTTCTGAAGAACCTTCTAACAAGTGCTTTTCATTTAGGTAAATCAATCCTGTGCAGCAAAGAAATCCCAGCACAGGATTTAAAGAAACTCTGTGAAAGGCTGAGGGGGAAAACTACCAGCTTTGACAACTCAGCAGGTGATGTACAGATGAACCCTTCTCAGGAATTTTCTTTATTAGTTGGAATAGGCAACGTGTCAGATTCTGCTCTTCAGGCATCCAAAAAGCACATGCAATATCAAAAACAAAGCACTCACGAAGATGGTGGTAAAGAAAAGAAAACTATACAAAAGCCATCTGATCCCAAAGGATGGGACAGAGTTCCTAATAGCGCCTATGATCTCCTTGATAAACTATTGGACTTAAACCCTGCTACAAGAATGACTGCAAAGGATGCTTTGCAGCATCCCTTTTTCAGAAACGTGAAGCAATAAAAAGACCTTTGACACTCTATTGTGTGTGTGTGTGTTAAAAGTATTAGAGTTGGTCGCTCTTTAAAATGAAACCAAAATCTGAGAAAAGTTATTTCCAGAGCAGTGTTGATCTAGTTAAAGTAGAAAATATACTTCTGTTTTTCAGACAGGTTTTTAAACTATTTCAAAGTGCATTTGATTGTTTCACCATTTTGTGATGTACTCAGAAATGGCAACATAAAATCTGTATAATGGGATTGAAATCTGAGAAGGGTTCCTTTCTGCTATATCCTTGGGTTTTAGCAATCCTATTATATCATGCAGTTTCCTAATAGTTGATTTAAATTTGGCTGGGGGCAGATATAATAAATGAATTATTCTGGTAGGCAATGAGTTAATTATTTATATATTTTAGTTTCACAGAGGGGAATGGTTATTATGATTTGTAACTTCTGCTAGTTGTTGACAAATGCTTACCTAGTTTCTTTTTAGCAGGAGAAAAGCAACATTCATTTTAGATATAATGTGATATATGTACACGTAGCTCCTCGGGCAGAATTGCTGGTGGGGAATTCTGACAATTTAATCTTAATATAGTAGAGGATGTATATTGGTAAAAGTGAACTTAAGGCATTGCTCAAGAATTTATATTTTATGAGGAGTATTGAAAACACTGACTCCGAGGACCTGGAACTTTTTCCTCTTTAAGAGCGTATAATATCATTTACTTTCTATTTCATATGCCTTTGGGACTGTTACCTTTTCATTGTATAGACTACAATATCTTTTTCTTGTAAAAACAATGTACAGATACAGCATTAGCTTATTGATTGGTATGTATCGCTGTGTTACAATTTTTGATGAATTTATGGGAATGACCAAAATAAAATCATATTTTTTTATAAAAATAAAAGCCATTATATAAAATATAACAAATGTTGATTTGGAAAATTATGTCTGCAGACAAAAGATAATATGTTTGTAATAAAAGTAATCTGTACAAATTACAAACGTATCCCAGTCAAAGGGCTGCCTTAGTTCTTGGAACCAATTTTCCAAGACAATAATAAGCTTGCAAGGTAGACATACTTTAGAATGAAATGGTATCCCTTCTGAGTTTTTAAAAAAACACGTAAGATTGGAATGAATGTTCAGTTATCTTGCCTCTAATATAAAAATGTGTTTTCTATACATAAGGCTTATCTCTGCTAAGTAAGAATACATCTCTAATGCCCATGGAGAAAAGTAACCTGCATTAGAAGATTCTGTATTCAAGTAACCATGGCAAAACTAGAGTCAAATCTTACTGCAATGTGAAATGAAGAGGCATGCATATGCTTATTTTATTTTTTTAAAGGACTGCTTTTCCAAGATCTTTGTTTGAATAAAGCTAGAAGGTTAGTTTTCTTAGATTTGTGTTGACTTTTTGGTGTAGAATGAAAAAAAATAGTTCTCTAAATTGAAAAATAAAAGATTAGTGACAGTCAATTTAGAGTAATTCCCAAAAGATGTGACTTTAGGATCAGGAAACTAAGGTTCAATTCCAGAGTCAAGGGTGAAAGTGTTGGTCTTAACTCAAACGTATCCAATATGTCTCAATTTAACTTACTTTATAGGATTGCTGGGGGTAATACAATTAGAAAAGGCAAGACTATATATGCAATCTCAGTGGATACATGCAAGATAGGATGTAAATCTAATAATTATGGGTATTCATTCATTCATTCATTCATTCATTCAATTTCTATAGCTGCCCATCTCAGTCAATGACTCTGGGTGGCTTACAATTCAGAAAATATACTACAATCAAAATACTAAAAACATTTTAAAACAATACAAATAATAGCAACTTCCAAAATTAATATACATAGCAGCCCAGAGCAGGGCTTCTCGGTCCAGATAAGGGCACAGCTAGTGCAGCATCTTAAGGTATGCAAAGGCCCTTCTAGCCACAGCTGCCATCCACTACCCAAGCAGAAGCTGTAAATCCAAGATGCCCCGATTGCACACCGGGTCTGACTAGGGTAGTACAACTCCATCCAGAACCAAAGATGGAAGAACCTTGTCTGTCTCTGGAGAGTCTAAATACCCATAGCTGTTCCGTCTTGCATGGGTTGAGTCAGAGCCCATTTCATCCCATCCAACTCCAAACATCCCCCAGATACTAAGATAGGACATCCACAGCATCATTCAAAGATCCTGGGATAGAGAGATCCCAAACTGATGGATCACCTCACCCAACAACTTCATGTAAAAATTAAATAGAAAGGGAAAAAGAACTCTCAGTCATCCCACAAAGTAGAGGCTATGGGCTTGATTTCCATCCCTCTATCCCTCCGGTCAGTGAACTGGAACCAGCCCTGGAAGAAGGACAAAAGCCGGAACAATTTCCGAAGTCAGTCCAAAAGGATACAATGATCAACAGTTCCATTTTCAAGCAGGAGTAGATAATTTAATAATTAAAGTAAAGCTTCCTTCAGGTTGAGCTCAGCTCTTCATTATTTTATGGACATTTTATGCCACTTTCTTAGTAGCAATATGGAAATGGTTTGCCATTGCCTTCTACCAGATTATTTTGCTTGTCCAGTCTAACCTACAGTCTTGAAATCTCTCCACTATGAAGCCAAATAATGCCTAGTTTTTGCCCAAAGTCATTCAGATAATCCTACTTGCTGAGACCAATAACTATATTACTAGTACATTTAAAAAGGAAGCCATTTTGAACAAGACCCATAAACTGAGAATCTTTGGCATAGTTCTGTCAGTATCTTCATTTGTCATCTTGCCCTAGTTAGATCTTTCAATGAATCTTTATGAAAATAGTCATAATCCTAAAATTATAAACTTCACTATTTGATGCAACAATGATGGATCAGGACTAGGGAAACTCAGCTTCATAGTCATTCTTAGTCACTTACCCTCAGTGGTGCGGTAAAATGAAGCATTTCCATGTAAGCTGCCTTGAGTTCTTAGAGGAAAGACAAGAAAATAATTCTAGCAAATAATTGTACGCAATAGATATTAATAAATTCATAGGCTGGGTTGCCAGAGAGCTCTTATGTATATGTGTTAATACATGCTATCACCTGTAACGCTCTTCATAACACTTTCTGTTAAATTTAGAATCAAGTCTGCACCATCCTCCTTTCTATATAAATTCAGCTACAGAATAAATAATGGTACATAGTGGCAAAATAATTTGTGTATCAAATGAAGTGATGGCATTTCATTTCATTTTTTGCAGCTTTTTGGCATCAACTCTTAGGGATAAATGTTTGCAGATGTCAGAATATTGATTGCAGAAAATCTTGAAACCCACAAATCCCGGGGGCCTAGGTCTTAGTAATTTCTGCTGTTTATGTAATTTCAGCACAGCACGTCACCGAGAAGTTATTTATCTAAAAGAACCGTGGCCAAATTTGGCAGGCAAAGCTGCTGCAATGCTTATGAAGGTACTACTTCCTTCATTCTTTTGTGCTATGGTAATCATAAAATGTCAGCTAATATCCATTTTTCTGTCAGATTTAAAGTCTAGTGCAGGTGATTGGAATGACCCTTTTCTTTTGGCAAAAGTGGTTCCAATTCAGTTGGTCAAATGTTTAGCAACGGCCTCTTTAATTTAGTTTTAGCTATCAATGGAAGAGAGAATATTTGTATCTTAAGGTTGAACTGTGGGGCCCTTGAAGCTCTCTGAACTTGATGGTTTTCTTGCAGATGTTTTATTACCAAACTAGATAATAACATCAGTGCTAGAAGGGAATGGAATTTGCTCTCTTTATATGCAAGTGGCTTGCCCTGTCAGTGTTGGTGGGGAGTATTCTTGGTGGTTCCTTGATTAGGTTGTTGCTTACTGTTGTTTGTCTGACTTAGTAGTTCCTTAATTGAACAGAGATTAACACCAAGATTAACATTAGACCAACAACCAAGGAGTAAATAATACCACAATCAAGGAACTGCCAGCTCAGAAAAATAAATTTATAGTAAATAAATACCTAATCATAAGAACATTCCCACAATACTGATAGGAAAAATACTAATATATAAAAAGAGCAAACTTTGTTCCTTCCTAGTACTGATAGTATTACCTTGCTGGGTAGTGAAATATCTGCAAGAAAGCAACCAAGCTCAGATAACCAAGCTTAGAGAGCACCAAGGACTCCATAGTTTTAGCTATTTCTCATTCAAGAAACTTCTTCAGCCCTGACAGGAAAGCGGGGAATGGAAGGATTATATTTATAAGGAATATAAATCCTTCCATTCTCCACTATCCTGTCAGAGCTGAAGAAGCTTCTTGGATGAGACACAAACATCTGCAAAAGAAAAAACAAAAAAGTCCAGTTCCCTGCTGAAAAAGTACCTTTGGGATGATCAGGATCCCTAATTAAATTAATTAAGTCCTTCTTGGTGTGTTCTAAACAAAACATAGAATTCTTTATATAAACAATAAAAACATGAACTGCTTCAACTTTTCCTTGCTCTTCCTAGAGCACCAGCCAAACCTAGTATCCTTCATGTCTATTTACACCTTCTCCTGAATGTTATATTCTTACTGCATGCCCTATTTCAGATAGAGATGCAGTTTATTTTCGCCACTTCATGCTGTATTGGTTTGCAGCCAGATATTAAAGTCCTTAATTTGGTATGCAAATCAAATTTATAACTGTACTTGGGTCAAGGAATATAAACACAGATGTTTATTGCATCCTACCAATGGTGAGATTCAAAATTTTTTACTACCGGTTCTGTGGGTGTGGCTTGGTGAGTGTGGCAGGGGAAGGATACTGTAAAATCTCCAGCCAGAGGTGGTATTTGCCGGTTCTCTGAACTACTCAAAATTTCCGCTACCAGTTCTCCAGAACTGGTCAGAACTGCTGAATACCACCTCTGGACCCTACCAGTGGTGGGATTCACATTGCTTTACAAGCGGTTTGGTGGGCGTGACTTGGTGGGCCTGCTTTGCCGAACACAGCATGCAGATTTCCCCATATCAGCTGAGACCTGCAGCGCCAATCAGCTGAGAGGATAAAGATGAGAAAAGCATAGGGGCAGGTGGGAGGGCCAATATTGTACTTTTCTTTTTCCTCTCAGCTGATAGTTGGAGGATTTTTTTCCTCCTCTCAGCTGATCCTTGGCTTTTTTTATTACTGGTTCGACTGATAGCATACCATCACTGGACCCTACAAAGTCTATGTTTTTTGCATGGGACCCTATAAAGCAGAGGTGGTATTCAACGGGTTCTGACCAGTTCTGGAGAACCGGTAGTGGAAATTTTGAGTAGTTCAAAGAACTGGCAAATATCCCCCTGACTGGAGATTTTACAGTATCCTTCCCCTGCCATTTCATCCCAAGCCACGCCCACAGAACTGGTAGTAAAAAAAATTCGAATCCCACCACTGCTATAAAATCTATGTCGTTCTAGAATGCCTGGATCATCACATGTTTAACTCAGAGGAGCTGCCATAAGAATTCTATGGAGCAATTAAAGAAGAAAATCTAGAACTACAAAGTGACAGGAGTGAATAAAAAAGTAACAGCCACAGAACAGCATAAAGAAGAGAATTGCATTCAAACACCTTCTCACAGTGCTCATCCTGCAACAGGTTTGAGGCCACAATGTGCCTGAATGAAAAGATTTTGTCTCCCAACTGAGGTGAAATGCTTAGCGGTGACTGATTTAGTGGTCTCCATCGTTTATGTATTTATATTGTCTTTCAAATTATTATAAAGCATGTATTATCTGACTTGTTCATATAAAACCTTTCCTTCCTTCCCGCTTTTTATTGGATACATTTTGGCTGCAAATATTTTGTCTTTCAATATTGTTTTTATTTAATTGTCTACATTATATAGGTTTTGCTGTCTAGAGATTCTGGACTAATTCGATTTTCACAGAGCTTCAGGGTTGCTCTGACTATCCCAAATGACATTTATTTAGTTGGGGGGGAAAGCCATTGAACTTGACCTCAGACCACCTCGCCTCTTGGTTCAATATTGGATTTCATATTCCCTCCAAAAGCCAATTTGGACTTGAAGCAGGGCATGCTGACCAGATCCTGCCATTTACTTAGGTGAACTTTCACCCCAGCAACTTACCAAATAAGCATTTGGAGTGTGTTAAGCTGAAGAGCTTTATAGTTTCTGTTTTGCTGGAAAGTAAATTAACCCAAGAATATAAATTTAATGAATAAATAAGCCCAGTAAAAGAGACAAATAGCAGGCTGTTATGGAAGTTTTGTAAGATACAATACAGACCTTGTCTGAAATCACTTAAAGAATTTAGGTTTCAAATGTGGACGATGCTACAGAGCATAATGTAACCCAGATTTTCATCTGGAGACCAGGGGATTGGTAGTCGGAGTTGGAGAGTTTCCTTTATTTTTGTTCCTTATTAATCTAGAATCCTGAGTTAGCCCACTCTCTCTTTCAAAAGTGAACCAGCACAAAAATGGCACCGTCAGGGTGCATCTGAGAAGTTTGATTTTCTTTCCAATCCCTACAATCCTCTGCTATAACTGCAAAACTAGGTGGATCTGATGCAGTTTGGAGGTTCTTCCACTCTATACTTCTTCCGGTGGTCGTTTTTTCAAAAGCCTAATTTTCTCTCCAAACACCTGCTAACTATGGGAATCTTGCATTTTTCTTTAAAACACTTTTTTTATGACTATTCACTGCTTGAGATTTTGTAATTCAGTCTCCACTGGGCTATTTTGTTTGTAAAACTGCTTTGGGATCAAATCTTGGAATGGTTTCAAACCACAGGTCTTAAGAATATCCCTGGCTGTTCTAACTCTTGGAAAGTTTGAAATGGCAAGTGTAGTCCTGTGTAATTTGTGGATGAAACATATCATTTTTTTGTGTCATAAAAGAGCACAGCAAAAGAACTCTAAAATTCCCTTAATATTTGGGAACATAGCTTGGCATCTTTTAATATTTAATGTCTTTGGCCAATTCTCATTGTAGTTAAATGTGTTTTAATCTTAATAAAATTCAGGACTTTACAGAACTACCCAAAGAGGTACTTTCCCCCCCTTACATACATATATTCTCCTTTTGGAATGTGGCTCATGATTATAATGTTTATGTTAAAATGGAAGTAAAATTACAAAAGAGGATGAGATGCAGTGAATAAGAAGAAAATGATTTCCTCAAGTAAAAAGACTAATAACACACAATCCAAAGCTTACTGAAGATGTCTCCCCGCATGGGGACAAAACGTTTGCAACCAAATCGCCAAGCTCGGAGCTGAAACCAACAACATAATTTACCAACCCGAGCTACTAATATTCAAAGATACTTCAGACTATTAACAATTTGTTTACAGTTGTTTTATTATATGCTATTACAGTATATCCCCATTCTATTTTATCCAACCTCTGCAACAGATTAGGCTGAAACTGAATAACATTCAAAGACCACCCAGTAGATTTCACGGCTTAATGAAGACAGAAGAGCAACACAAACAATTAAGGGCTCTTTTACAATATGACAATACATCATTTCATCTATTTTGCTGGGTAGGAAAATTAATGTATGGAAAAATGGAAATACTCAGTAGATCTTCTGCTGGCAATTATTATTCCTTTTAAGCAATGGACTCGGTCTTTTATTGTATCCGTTTCTTATTTTTCCATTTTCTTTGGCTCTTTCTTCATTTTTTGCATCATAAGTTTCCAATCTCTTTAGCTGTCCCCCTCATATGAAACTTCCTCATTGCTTTTTGTCTGTCCCTTGCAGGTTGGTCTCATTGACTCAGGCTTAAATTCTGAATTCTCAAGTCAGAATATCAGAAGAAAGGGTGTGTGTGAGTGTGAATTTAGGACCTTTCACCAAGAACAAAAGGTAAGCATGTGAGAAATATAGAGAGAAAGAGAAAGGAACTGGTTAAGGGCCTGCAGAATAAATCTATTTATTCTGAAGTAAGCTCCAGTGAGTTTATTGGGTTTATTGCCTTATAAATTTGCATCAAATTGTAGCCTCAAAAGACATGTTTCTTCCTTATTTCTTCCACCAACCTGCCTGGCTTTAAAGAAGTAATTGCATACTGGAGGGGATACATTTTTAAAAATCCCTTTTGGCCTACATCATAAAAACAGTTAAGAAATCCAGGATTTTGATGCTTCTAAAATCCCAGATTCTCAGCTTTCATTAAAGGAAATGATGTTCTGAGGTAGTCCTATGTCAAAATAAACCCTGTCATGATTCCTGTCATTTCTCTCAGGTTTTGAAAGAGAAGAGTTTTCATTTAACCCATGTTGAAAGAGAATAAAAATGGACGAACTGAACTGAAGCTCTACCACAAGCCTGAGAGACACTGTATTCTTTCTCCAGCTATATTTTTCATTTCCAAAAAAGAACCAGAACTGCAGGGAATTCTTTGACCATCAAGAAACAGAGGCTGATCGGTATAAAGGCCTTTTTAAGCAACCACCCATTTCTTTCTTTCTTTCTTTTTTGTTCCTTTTCCCCACTAGATGTACAGGATGAAAACAACCACTCCTTGACACTTGGTTTTTACAGCTAGCCAAATCAAGAGCTGCTTTCAGATTTTGGTATTTCTTTTGCAAACTATCCAGTAGTTGGGAGGGTGTGAACTGTAATTTGGGAAGGCAGACATTTGTTTCTCCAACATTTTGTTCATTAATTTTGGCCAAGGAATCAGCAAGGATTTTTTTTTTCAGGGTAAAACAGGAGCCAAGGAACCAGGACATCTATTTGTATTGGTGAGGATGTTAAGTCTTTTATCTCAAGCACAGTAGCTTCCAAAATCTATGAGCTTAGAATAGAAGCTAATATACAAGCCTACTCAGCTCTTTTGCCATCTGTCCATTCATCCATATACTTTTAAGTGGTGTTTTAACCTTAGATATGAATTCTGCAAAGGCATCCTAATGAAAACTACAAAGGAACCAAAAGCAAAGTAGTATTTTTTTATTATTATTACAGGAGGGTTTGTATTATTAAGGAAGAAGAAGGATTATAGAATTAGAGTTTACAAAAAGATAAGGGGGAAGGAGGCAGAAGAAAGTTTCTCTTCTTCTTCTTATTTCCAGAATGGTTCAGATCCACTTGTTTTCTTGTTAACAGATAATTAGAGTTGGAAGGGACCTTGTAGGTCATCTAGTCCAACCCCCCACCCAAGCGGAAGACTCTACACCATTTCGGACAGATGGCAGTCCAATCTCTTCTTGAAAGTCTCAAGTGATGGCGCTCCCACAACTTCTGAGGGCAAGCTGTTCCATTGGTTGATTGTTCTCACTATCAGAAAGTTTCTCATTATTTCCAGATTAAATCTCTCCTTGTTCAGTTTCCATCCATTATTCCTTGTCTGGCCTACAGACGCTTTAGAAAATAGCTTGACCCCTTCCTCCCTGTGGCAGCCCCTCAAATATTGGAAGACTGCTATCATGTCTCCCCTGGTCCTTCTCTTCACTAGACTAGCCAAGCCCAGTTCCTGCAATCGTTCTTCATATGTTTTAGTCTCCAGTCCCCTAATCATCCTAGTTGCTCTTCTCTGTATTTTTTCTAGAGTCTCAACATCTTTTTTGTAATGCGGTGAACAAAACTGGATGCAGTACTCTAGGTGTGGTCTTACTAAGGCTTTATAGAGTAGTATTAGTACCTCCCTTGATCTTGATTGTATCTCTCTGTTAATACAACTTAGGATTGCATTAACTTTTTTGGCTGCTGCTGCACACTGCTGGCTTGTATTTAGCTGGTTGTCCACTAAGACTCCAAGATCCCTCTCACAGTTACTGCTATTGAGCCTGGTTTCACCTAGTCTATATGTGTACTTTTGTTTTTTCTTGCCTAAGTGTAGGACTTTCCTTTTCTCTTCATTGAATTTCATTTTATTAGATAGGGCCCAGTGTTCTAGTCTGTCAAGATCCATCTGGATCTTGAGCCTATCTTCTTGGGTGTTAGCTATTCCTGCCAGCTTAGTTAAAGTAGGATGTTAAAGTAGGATGGTCATTTTAATCACTAAAACTGATAACTCAGTTTTAAAATTGGTATTTTGAAAAGTGTTCCAATGGAGTTCAGTGGAACTTATTACTCTGTAAGTGTGGGGCAATAAGATACTAAACTTAGAATTCAATTCTAGGAGCTTCTTCTGAGTAAATGAGTCAAATATGTTAGTAGAATAATCCAACAAAGGTCTACTCAGTTTTAATGTTTCTCCTAAAAAAGGAGAGCCAATTATTTCTAGTCCAGCGATGTTTGGCTGATGTAGATAGGAAAATGTTAGATAAATAAAATAAAACAATATTAAAATAGATAGGAAAATGTTAGATAAATAAAATAAAACTATAAAATAAAATATACTCAGATCCCTAGTTGTCATTAAAACAAACAGATTTACCAGGATGTGAGAAAAGCATCTTATTTGGAATATCACTTCTGAAAAATGAGTGTTTTGAGTGAGTCTGTAGGACCATGTAGGTGGGAAAGAACAGTGAATAAAAATGAATATACTTTACAATGGAATAGGAAAGAAAGAAGGTTAATCAGTTGCATATATTTATTTTGTAACATTTGCCCTTTGCCCAATTTATTTGAAATGTTTGACAATCCTGTTGAAGAGAAAGCTTTGAGTTAGTCTCTGACGCTGCCCTGATGCTGGGTTGAAAGTTCACTCAATTCAGTCCTGGGTATCAGACAATTGGACAGGTGCGACAGGGAAATCTGGAACAGACAGAAATTCATCTGCCATTGTGCAGGAAGTCTTCCATCTGAATGCTTGTCTAACTCAACCCAAATTGTAATACTGGGATGGATCTTACGAGCCTGTATAATATGGGTTGAGAGCTCAGAGATATGAAGAAGACTCATGGGAGAAGATGTGAAACAAGTCATGGAGTTTTAACTCACACTGATATAATGAAGTTACTATGTGCTTATTTCATTCCCCCATTTGGGTCTTCTGTTTTGTCAGACGAACCTGATGGTTTTTTCTTCTTCTCAGATTTAGGCACCTTCTAACCAGCAGTTCCTGATTAAATTTATTCAACTGCATATACTACAGTGGTTTTTCATGTCAAAATCCATGAATCTACACGTGGAGGAATGCATTCAGATTTCCAATTGGTGTTGTTCCAATCATGTAGTAGTGGTAGCCCTGATGAATTTATCCTTTATGCAGATGTCATAGTATTCCCTCACCATGACATGCCACATAGAATCACAACTGTGGAGGAGAAATACCAACAGAACCCATCTGCCATTAATTTTTACAGTAATGTAGTCCCATTAGTTTCTACAAATACATTTCTGATTGTGTAGGGAGAGACATTTAGAGAGGACTTGGACCAAAGACTAGGCCATAGTGGAAGGAAAAATAAAGATGCTAGAAGAAGCCTGGGTTGAACTTTATTACATAAATCTGATCATTTTACTTTCATTGGCTAAAGGCCATAATAGTAGCTTGAAGAAAAGAAGGAGAAAGAGTAAACTTTTCCAAGTTAAGTAATGACTGGTCATTGTGCCAGAAAGTGCTACCCTTATTTAAGTAAACAATTGCACCTTGGATGCAAGAGACTACATATCAAGCCAACATATTGTTCTCTGCATCATCTCTGCAATGTTCTGACACCAACTCAAGATCTAAGAAACAAAACAAAATACGAAATAAAATAAAGACAAAATGAATACTGGTCCAAATATATAACAACTGTATAAAATATATTAAATACAGTTGTTGCAATTCTGCCTACTACTTATTATGTTGGTAAACCAAAACTTATTTCCATGGGTGCAGTGTTATGTCCTTGAAGTTAATAATTGCTAATTTCTCTCCATGAGAATTTGCAAGATGAGCAACTGCTTTGCAATACAGTCTAGCTAATTTCATTACTGACTGAGGTTGAACAGTAGAAATTAACTTGCTGGACAGATCAAAGTCTATGCACAGGGCTACTTCTACAGTTTGTGCTCGTCTCCAAAACTATAAATAGTATATTTTGATTATCATAAATTTGTTAGCACTGCTTTTACACAGAACTACCGGTAGAAATACATGTGCATTTGTAAAAGAATTTCTCTTGGAAGTAAATAACATAACATTATTTTTGTGGGATCCTTGTTGAATCCAGGACTTTACCTGAGCAACATGTTCTATGAGAACTGTACTTTTTTGAATCACACATCCCTCTTTAGATTTTCTGAATGTTTGTATATCTTGCCACTGAGCACTTTTAGAACTTCTAATTTATTACTTTTTTTTTTTACTATGCCACTCTATTTCTCAAGAGCTTATGATAGTGCTACTGATCAGTCAGCATATAACCCCAAAGTTGGGTGTCTTTTTCCCTTTATTTCAATCAACTGAATTTAATCCATCCAATTAAACGAATAACTAGGAACAACTAGGAATGAATAACTAGGAACAACTCAGCATCCAAGCCTACTTCAACTAATCCACCATCACCCAAGACTAGGCATGCATACCCCTAACTACCTCAATTCCAACTACAACTGGCCTTAAATGAAAGCTACTCAATGCAAGAAGCCTTGTGAATAAATCCTATTAATCATAACCTATATAAATCACAGAAAGATTGATTTGATCATTGCAGCGAAGTTTTCCCACATAGGTACAGGTAGTCCTTGACTTAACAACAGTTCATTTAGTGACCATTTGAAGTTATAACAACACTGAAAAAAGTGACAATTTTTCACACAACTGCTGTGGCTTCTCCATGATCGCGTAATCAAAATTCAGACGCTGGACTACTGTCTCATATTTATGACAGTTGCAGTATCCTGGGGTCACATAATCCCCTTCTGCGACCTTCTGACAAGCAAAGTCAATGGGGAAGCCAGATTCACTTAAGAACTGGGATACTAATTTAACTGTCGTGATTCACTTAACTGTGGCAAGGAAGTCATAGAATGGGGCAAAACTCACTGAACACATGTCTCACTTAGCAATAGAAATTGTGGCTGTAGGTTGAGGACTACCTGTCCCACAGGCATCTTCAGAGCTCTTATTTTGACTAAAGTCAGTGTTCATAACTTAGCCTTTAGAAAAGCACTAGAAAGCACTCCAGTAGATAAAGCTGGGATTCATGGAAAACGGCAGAACAAAAGCCACTGCTCACTACAAAGGAAGTTAATGTTTTATCTCAAGGTTGTCAAAAAATGCCTGGAACACCCACCACACTTCCGAAGGAACAAGTTGACTGGCTGAAACCAAGCATTTCATTCCACAATAAGAATCACACACTGGCTGTCAAACAAGAAGGGCCATAGTTTGGGGTAGGAGCACTTGCAAGGAGAAAGGACATTGGCAAGAAAATGGCAGCTGCCACCCAACCCTTTCTATAGGTGTGTGATGTAAACAATACATGTAAAAAAAAAGGGCAGACCTTAGATGAACTAGTCACACCTGCTCTTTGGATGCTTTTGATCCCTTCTTCCCATCACTTACCCTGATGCCATTGTTTTGGGCAGTGGTGGGATTCACATTTTTTTTACTACTGGTTCTGTGAGTGTGGCTTGGTGGGTGTGGTGTGGCTTGGCTTGGTGGGCATGACTTGGTTGGCATGGCAGAGGAAGGATACTGTAAAATCTCCATTCCCTCCCAACTCCTGGGGGAAAGTTACTGCAAAATCCCATTCCCTCCCCACCCCACTAACCTGCTTTTCAACTCTGTTCTCCTGTGCAGGGCAACAAAAGGAGACCAAGCCGATCAGCTGGGACCCGGGAGGCAGGGAAGATGGGGTGGGGCCAATCAGAGGTGGTATTTGTCGGTTCTCCGAACTACTCAAAATTTCCACTACCAGTTCTCCAGAACTGGTCAGAACCTGCTGAATACTACCTCTGGTTTTGGGGATGCGTTGCTACTTCAGGGCATTAATAAGTTGCCATTATGGAAAGCAATATGGATTTTGTTTTCGATCAGTAAAATTCTACAGGAGAATATCCAGCCACCTGTCTTATCAGCTGAAACTGAAGTACAAATGGGCCATACAGCAAAACAGCAAATCCATACACACAAGCTGTTATTGCAGCAACTAATCATTGACTCTAAGAAGGTAATTAATGTTTTTACCTTGGTATATTGCATGTTAGATGTCATGTAATCAATTAAACAGGCATTGAACAGTGTTATTTGTTTAAATACAAATCACTTAGGACCACAGGGTGTTCTGGCTACTATTTTGTGGTAAGAAAAAAATTTCAGAACATTCCAAAGAGACTAATTTTTTAATAGAATGATTTTTGGGGAAAGCTGCTTCCAGCCCTTTTATATGCTACTGCTTTTTCTGCCTACAGTAAAACAATATGCAAAGGAGGGAAAAGCCATCTGAAATGGTCAACTTAAGTTTCATTAACTATGCACTGTGTACAGCATGCAATAAAAATGATGAATAAATTAAACCCAAATTATGTAAAGTATACAGTAATGCCACACTTCTTCAAAATATATAGAACAAATGTTCTTTTATTGCCTTGTTTCCTCCAGTTACCCCATGCTGATTCTTGGAGACAAGAATCTATCCAAAATACCCATTCTTATTACAGTCAAGAAAATAAGGCAATCCAGCGTAATATTAGAATTTATCCTTCGTTTTAATAAAAAAACCATCACTAAAGAAATATGAGCAGCTATCTTTCTGATGATCTTGTTTGATGATCAAAAATATAAAAAGTGCTGTTAGGAGAAGAAAACATTGGGAAATCTGCCAAATGTATCTAATTCCCTCCTGTTTTGGAGTCTCATATTACTTTCATATAAATGTTTTTATTTTAGGAAGCTTTATATTACGGTCCCTATTCATGGTAGAAAAGTAACTGCTGCCTTCAATGTAACATTTTCCATGTTTCCCCACTATTTCTTCCACCTTTTTGCTTTACTTAAAAAAAAAAAAGCTAGCAAGAAAAGAAGAATGGAAGAACCACAAAATATATTTTAAATGAGTGAGAACCAAGAAGCTGTATCTGGAAGCAGCTTGATGTATGTTTCTTGAACATAAAGAATTTCAACTAATCAGTTTTAGGTTAGGTAATTTTTGGCTAGGAATATTTGATTTACTGTTCTCCATCAAACTCCACATAGCAAAAACTAATATTCTCATAGAAAAAAAAAATCAAACAGTAGCAATATTAAGAGTGATTTCAGACAACCACTGAGAAAAGATCCAACACTTCTGCCAGCCATGCATATTGTTTCAATTAACGTTTAGCTGATGTCATGAAATGTTATAAAGTCAAGTTTGAAAAAAGAAATGAAACATATGCTTATTAATTTACTGAAAAGATTAAGGGATATCTCCAGAATCCACTTTGACTGGAAAACAGTTTAATAAGGACCCATATATATAAAATGCTGGAAAAGTCTGAAGAAAAAAAACTTTCAGAAGCTCTAATATTTAAGAATGTTGTGCTGTTAGGAAGAACCTGGATTTTAGGGGTGAAAGGAGATTCCAGAAGTAAAGAATCTCTTGCTAGTTTGAGAAACAAGAAGATGTAAACAGTAGCTTTATGATCATAACACCTTCTAACAGCCTTATAGAGAAAGTAGAAATGATGCAATAAACATAACAAGGGTGGGATAAAAATCAATCAATCAACTGAAACAAACAAACAAAGAAGATACAGAAGTCAGCATTTTGATGCTACCTAAAAGGAGAAGCATGTCCCAGCATCACTCTATTGATGTCTGTTATATCCCAAATGTCTACCGAAGAGGGATTCAAATGTTGACATAGGTGTCATGACATTTTTGCACAAATTATGCAAACTTACATAACTGTCATTTGCATGTTGTAGTTTTCATGTTTTTATTTTTATTTATTTATTTTATTTTGTCAAGCGATAAGATAACAGGTATAAGTATAAACATAGTTATGAATATATGAAATGGATACATATAAGAAAAATAAAAAGAAACAATAGGACAGGGACAGTAGGCACGTTGGTGCGCTTATGCACGCCCCCTACAGACCTCTTAGGAAAGGGGTGAGGTCAATAGTAGACAGTCTAAGGTTAAAGTTTTTGGGGTTTGAGGAAGAAACCACAGAGTCAGGTAGAGTATTCCAGACATTGACCACTCTGTTGCTGAAGTCGTATTTCCTGCAATCAAGTTTGGTGCGGTTTACCTTGAGTTTGTATCTATTGTGTGCTCTTGTATTGCTATGGTTGAAGCTGAAGTATTCGTTGACAGGTAGGACATTGCAATATATAATTTTATGTACTATACTTAGATCAGATCGAAGGCAGTGTAGTTCTAGGTTTTCTAGGTCTAGAATTTTAAGTCTGATGGCATAAGGTATTCTGCAACGAGTAGAGGAGTCATCATGGCTTGTAATAGACACTTCTGAAAATACTGTTCCTATTTATTTGATAGTTTTATATAGCTGCCTATCTTAAATATGTCACTCTGGGCAGCTTATAAGATTAAAATAGTAAAAAGATACAAAGACATAAGACCCATAGCAGGTGAACAATTATAAACAGCAATCAACACAACTAAATGGCAGGCTTGTTTGCACATCTGGGCCTTACATTCAAGCACCGAGCCAAATATTCAGGACCATAAGAAAGCCCAAAAGGGTTGGGACCATTCTGATCTGACCAGGATGATATTCCAGATGGTGGATACCCAACAGAAAAGGCTCTCATCAGTTGATACTTCTTGATGGATGAAATTAAGAGCATGCCCTTTTGAGTGACTGAATAGGATGGGTAGGAAACAACTGGGGAAATGAAAATAATACAGGCAAGCAGACATATTGCTATTGATGGCTTCCTTTTCCTTTGTTCAGTCTGCATGGATGTCAAACTCACCGCGTCACATTACCTTCATGTGACGTTTCGCGACGTTTTCCCCACTTGCGGAGCTGGGGTGGGTGTGGCCTGCACATAACACATCTGGCTCGCGGGCTGCTAGTTTGACATCCCTGGTTCAGTGGGTCATCAAAATTGCTGAACAGAAGCAGATCATGGGAACTTTTGAAGTCCAAGAAATGGAAAGTGGAATAAATCAGAGTTTTTGTTACCTCGTCTGGCATTCAGAGATCCTGGCCAATCTCAAAAGCTCCAAGTTTAGAAAAACAGTCATGCATCAGTAATAGCCCATAGAGGATAACTGCCAACTCTAATTGAAAATAATGAATTGTTACAAAGAGTTTCTTCTTAATCATAATGTCTGAAATATTCTCAGAACTGGGGATGGGATATATAGTGACAGTAGCATATGCAACAGAAGAACAGAAGACGACCCTGGCCACATTACACAATTTTAGTCCTGGTGAATAAAAACTGGGGCTTTATGTAACATTTAATACTGTATGATATGATTATTCCCCATAAAAATCTGCCAAAGCCCATCTACACCAGCATTAAATCTCACCAAAAGCTAAAAAAGAAAACCTGGGGATCATAAATTTGGATAGGCAAATTTCTCAATTTGTTGTATAAAACAGCTCTGGATCCCGCAGTGCTAAAATTAGTCCTATAAAATATTTCTATTTTTTTCTATTTTTCTCCCAAGTTCATTTGACTTTTGGAGTTTAGCAATTCCATAAGTCACTTGCGCATTTCTTAACTATGTATTTATTAATAGGAATAATGCCAAAAGGTCTGGAAAAAGGCACCTTTTTATATAACAGCTAATCAGGACAGTACAATATGTTTCAAACTATTTTTGTATAATTCAATTTATTTTTCTAGGAAAACAGCCTGTAAAATTTGAAAGGTTGTAACATTTAGACGTTTTCCTCTTTTTATTTTTATTAGTAAAACCATGCTTTAGAAAAGCAATGACCATGATTATAGTCGTTACCATTTATCAACATTAGATTTTAAAAGGAGAAAGACAACATTTCCGCCAGGAGAGGAATGCTGGAACTCTGCAAATCAGAAAAGCAGAATAACAGTGCAGAAAAGAAGAATGCATCTAATCCAGAGGTGGTATTCAGCAGGTTCTGACCAGTTCTGGAGAACCGGTAGCAGAAATTTTGAGTAGTTCGGAGAACTGCCAAATACGGTTGTTGATTCCCAATGGAAAGCCAAATGGGTCACTGAATGCCCAGACATAGGTAGACATATACATGACTGCACAAAAAAGATGCCAGACTTTGAACTATCATGTCAATAATGGACAATCCTGAGTAGGATTTGTACCTTATACTGCATCAGCCAGCATTCTCTATATACTGTAGAAGGGGCAGAGGTGGTATTTAGCAGATTCTGACCAGTTCTGGAGAACTGGCAGCAGAAATTTTGAGTAGTTCGGAGAACCGGCAAATACCACCTCTGACTGGCCCCACCCCCATCTATTCCCTGCCTCCCAAGTCCCAGCTGATCGGCTGGGTCTTTTTTTGTTGTCCTGGAGCTGGAAAGCAGGTTAGTGGGGTGGGGAGGGAATGGGGATTTTACAGTAACTTTCCCCCAGGAGTGGGGAAAGTTCCCTTTCCCCTGCCACGTCCACCAAGCCACGCCCCCAGAACCGGTAGTAAAAAAAAATTGAATCTCACCACTGGTCTAATCTGATGGCAATCTTCTTCTACCAAATTCATCAATATCGTTTTGACAATCCCAAGCATCTTCTTGCAGATCAAATGAAAGAATGCAGGGGAAAAAACATAAATTGTTGAAAAAAATCAAGCAGTGATATAACCATTGGGCTATGATTTTGTATAGATTCTGTAAAGCAGACCTGTCGAGCTGGTGGGTATGCGGGCCGGATGCGTCACACACAGGCCATGCCTACCCTGGGCTCTGCAAAGACCAAAAACCTTGCGATAGGTCTCATGACGCAATCGAATTTGATCCCTATGCTCTAGAACAGTTTCTCAACCTCAGCAAGTTTTAAGATTTGTGGACTTCGAGTCCCAGAATTCCCTGCTGGTTGGGGAGGTCTGGGACTTGAAGTCCACACATCTTAATTGAGAAACTGAGAAACTCTACAGCACGGGTGTCAAACTTGCGGCATCACATTGCTGTCACGTGACGTATCATATAGTTTTCCCTCTTGCAGAGCTGGGGTAGGCGTGGCCTGCACATGACGCATCTGGCCCGCAGGCCGCCAGTTTGACACTCCTGCACTAGAAACGAATGAAACGAATGAGGTTTAGTTCTGAAGACTGTATAGAAGAACATGAATAGATGAGTTACTATCGGTTGAATTCATTCTGTACTATTGTTGCACCTCTTATTTTAGGGGACAGCTTGAGAAACTTTAAGGCAATAGACACGAAGATTCCTACACACCACAGTGCAGATCGTTAAAGGTGCTTCCCACCTGGCATCTTCCACATAATTATTGTTCAGAGCTAACCCAATCGACACAAAATCACCTGGGAGCATAACATATTTAGTTGTGAACATAAGGAACTAATCTCAGGGACTGCCCCGAGGCTAGATAATGGTTTCTCAAGCGGAACAAGCAAAATGTTACTTATTCCCACCATCTGTACTGCCTGAATCTGGTGTGCCTGAGAAGGAAATTGGATAATGAAAGCAGGAAAAATCTGAAATATATCTACTGGTTTCCTGCTTGTGAATCTATGCACCAAAGCACATGCTAAACAAAACCAACCCAAATAAACTCTTTAATTTATACACAAGTTAGATTAGCAAACGCATTCGATTGGACATAACTCAAGGTACATTCATGCGTGTGTGTAATTGCAGTGAGACAGAAAGCAACTCACACGTGCAAAGCCAAAGTGCAATGAGCAATAGATTACCTATTCTTTAAAAGCCGAAAAGCTGACTTTAACAAAGTCCAGATTTTGAACTGAATAAGGGCCAGTAAATGGCTTCTATCCTGAATTTCTTCCGCAAAAGCCAAGATGCCGTTCTTTCCAGAGTTAATAGCCCACAAAAAGCATAGGAACAACCTAAAACGTCAGTTAGCCTTATTTTCTTTTTGCTCCTTTAACCTGATGCAGCCCAGAATTATTAATAACTTCCTTCCCCCTTAAACATATCAATGATTCACTCTCAGGCTTTGACCTAAGAAGATAAAGTGACCATGTGGAATCCTGAAGCACAACAGACTGTACCAAATCTGACTGCATGCGAGGGGAGGGTTTTAAGATTTCTTTTCTACAGTAAAACTGGAGAGAAAGATTCCAGGACTGAAACCCATTCTTTTATCTGTTAATTGGTTGTGTTTGTCTATGCAGAACTATATGTGCTTCTTACTTAATGTGAGAAATATTAGAATGTCATTCCAGACCCACATCCAGAATGGTAGGGCCTATATTAATCACTTCAAAGTCAGCTGCTGCACATGTAAGTTTTCTATGTCCTGGCTTAATCAGGATCCAAATGGAAGCCATAGGATCATCCAGGAGAGGGTGGGGTGGTAAAAAAAAAAGTCATCAGCTGTCCTAGGAATCTTATTCATTACTTTTTTCCTCCCAGCACTGAATTTTCCCTCAGTTCCTAGGTGTTTTGCCTACACCAAACACTTCCTTCTTATATATATATATATATGTAACTCTAACCCTAACCTTACACATATACATGTATACATACACACACACATTAAAATATTTTATTTATTTGAAAAATTTATATAGCCCTCTGCCTTATTCAATATAAACCAATAGTTTCAAAGCATTCTTACACCAAGTAGACATGCGCTGGGCTTAACACTCATCCTGGCCTGGGAGTTTAGAATCCTACTGTGATGTTATCCTAAGTCAGGGATCCCCAAACTTGGCAACTTTAAGACTTGTGGACTTCAACTCCCAGAATTCTTCAGCCAGCTCCATGTTGCCAAGTTTGGAGACCTCTGTCCTAAGTTACAGGATAACCGGTTATGGGGTCAGTGTAATCTGTGTTGGAGCAAGGAAGGGCAGAACGATAAAAGCAGTCTTGGACTTCAAGCTCCGCCCCTTTTTATTTGCATAAACTTCTTATTAAGTTTTAGCGCTCTTCTGGAAGACCAGGAGGAGGGAGGTGGACCTTACCTCTAATGGGCCACATCAGAAAAGGCTTTTCTGGATCCTGCTGGCTGAAATTCTTTGGCAGACGGAATGCCAAGTAGGTAGGTCTCTTCTGCTGGAGTAAGTTGGATGAGCCAATCCGATTCGGGTGAGATGGTTCCTCTTTAATGTAAGAGAAGGCTGAAAGAAACTCTTAACAGCTTTCATCTTCTGTTATTACACCCTAAAAGTTCTGGTAGCCTTTGTGATGACACTGTCAGTATTTGCATAGCACCAGCAGATTCTGGGAGAGTGAAAAGGAACTCACTGCAAGCTACAGAGAAGTAGGTTCATCCAATGGATCAAGCTAATAGATACATCACTGGAAATATTTATATAGCACCAGAAGATTATGGAGGAGTGAAGAAGACCTCACCATGAGCTAAAGAGAAATGGGATTACCCAGTAGATGAGGTAGTGGCATGGGGATTAAATTGCTTGGAGTATTTGCATCATAAATAGTAATCAAGCAGTGAGTTTGTGAGCACCAGAAACTAAACCAGGTCATTGCTAGAAGCCAGCAGTGGAATTGTTAATAGCAGGCTATGCTTAATAAACACTGTTGCCTTCTTTGATAACTAATTTTGTGGATCATGGAAATGCTATGGATATAGTGTACCTAGAATTTAGTAAAGGCCTTTTGATTCCCTCAACACTGTTCAACTATTACAAAGTCTGCACTACTATTACTGCTAATCTTCTCATCACTCCTTATCACCCATCCCCTCTCATTTGTGATTGTAGGACTGTAACTTTGTCCCTTGTATCCTTACAATTTATATTGACTGTTTCCTAGTATGATTTGATTGTTGATTTTATCCTATGACTATCGTTAAGTGTTGTACATTATGATTCGTGATTCTTAACGAATGTATCTTTTCCTTATGTATATTGAGAGTATTTACACCAAGACAAATTCCTTGTGTGTCCAATCACACTTGGCCAATAAATAAATGTTCTGTTTTGTTCTGATAAAGTAGACCACAACTTACTACTTCTCAGTAAAATAAAGCAATGTGGGCTAGACTAGAGCACCACCAAATGGATTTGCAGTTGGATGACCAATGGCATGTTCTCGATGCAGTGCCTCAAGCATCTTCATGAATGACCTTGTTGAGTGAGGTTGAAGGGTACTCATCAAATTTGCAGATGCCATCAAGCTGGGGGGAATTGCTAACATTTTGGAAGATAGTCACAAGATTCAGAAGGATCTTGACAGACTGGAGCATTGGGCACTATCCAACAAGATAGCAATTCAGTGGTAAGTAAAGTCCTGCATTGTTGAAAGAAAAAAATCCAGGTCCAGTTCCAAGCCGGCTGACTGGAAGGAAAGATTCCGTTTATTAGTGAATAGAACTAACACACAGCTTGCAATTCTGGTACAGCGGACAAAATGGAGTTGAATGGTGTTTTATATCTTTTTTGTTGGAGTTGGTTTGATCCAGCTTTGGATTGTTTTTCTGTGAGCCACCCTCACCATCCCCCACCCCACCTCTGTCCAGTGCGTCCAGGTTGACATACCATCCCGCTGTTTTTCTTTTAAAAAATTTGGTTTTGTAAAAAAATTTTTAAAAGTTTCTCTTTCATGGGCCCCCTTTGAGCTCCATGGGCCTCAGAACAATGTACCAGCTGAACTCTCCTCTCCTCAGGCCTGCTGCTGCAACAAACTGCTGCTTCACTTAAGCACATGTACAGAATAGGCAGCTCCTGGCTCAACAGCTGTGCCTATGAGAGGGATCTGGCTGTCATGCTGGATCACTGCTTCAGTGAGTCAGCAGTTTGTTGCAGCAGCCAAAAAAGCCAAAACAGAGGCTGCTTTAGCAGAAGGATAGCATCAAGATCATGGAAAGTGATAGTACGGCTCTACCCTGAAGTACTGAGGCCACACTTGGAATACAGGTTGTCCTCAATTTAGGACCACAACTGAACCCAATATTCCGATTGCTAAGCAAGGCAGCTGCTAAGTGAGTTTTGAGCCGTATGGTGTCCTTTTCGCCATGGTGACTAGGAGAATCACTGCAGTTGTTAAGAAAAATCATGCGGTCATTAAGCAAGTCTGGTTTCCCCCATCGATTTTGCTTGTCAAAAGCAGATAGGGAAAGTTGCAAACGGTGATCACACATGACCCTGGGATAGTAGTGGAACTGTCATAAATACATGTCAGTTTCCAAGCGCCCAAATTTTGATCACGTGACCAGGGGGGATGCTGCAACAGTTTTGTAAGCATGAAAACCAGTCGTAAGTCACTTCTTTCAGTGCCATTGTAACCTTGAATGGTCACTAAATGAATGGTTGTAAGTCGAGGAGTACCTGTACTGTGTGTAGATCTGATCACCACAATACAAAAAAAATGCTGAGCCCTAGAAAGAGTGCAGGGAAGAACAGAGACGATAAGAGACTGGAGGCTAAATCGTATCATGAGCGGTTAAGGGAACTACCTGCGTTTATTGTAATAAAGAGAAAGCTTATTTAGTTTAGAATAGAATAGAATAGAATAGAATAGAATAGAATAGAATAGAATAGAATAGAATTCTTTATTGGCCAAGTGTGATTGGACACACAAGGAATTTGTCTTGGTGCGAATGCTCTCAGTATGCATAAAAGAAAAGATACATTTGTCAAAAATCATAAGGTACAACACTTAATAATAGTCATAGGGTACAATCAGCAATCAAATCATACTAGGAAACAGTTAATATAAATTGTAAGGATACAAGCGACAAAGTTATAGTCATACAGTCACAAGTGGGAGGGGTGGGTGATAAGGAGTGATGATTAACAGTAATAGTAGTGCAGACTTTGTAATAGTTGGAAGTGTTGAGGGAATTATTTGTTTAACAGAGTGATGGTTTTCGGGGAAAAACTGTTCTTGTGTCTAGTTGTTCTGGTGTGCAGTGTTCTATAGCGTCGTTTTGAGGGAAGGAGTTGAAAAAGTTTTATGTCTGGGATGTGAGAGGTCTGTAAATACTTTCACAGACCTCTTTTTGACTCCTGCAGTATACAGGTCCTCGATTAAAGGCAGGTTGGTAGTAATTGTTTTTTCTGCAGTCCTAATTAATTTTCCAATACTTGAGGTGCTGTGGCAGGAAAAAGGAGATCAATTTATTTTCCATAGCATGCAAGGGCAGAAGCAATGGGATGAAGCTTATCAGAGGGAGATCCAACCTGAAAATGAGCAATTTCCTGACAGTGAGAACAATTACTCAGTGGAATAGTTTTCTTCTTGGAGTTTCAAAACTTTTTTGAAACCATTTGCCCAGGATTGTATAAAGACTCCTGCCTTGGGCAAGGAGTTGGACTAGAAAACCTCCAAGGTTCCTTTCAACCTTAAGATTCTGTGTTATTGTGGGTTTTTGGTTTTTTTTTGCCCTGGCTTACATTGAAGAGCTGATAGCATCTGATATAAAAATGCCATGGCATCCCAGTAGCTTTCTAGCTGAAGAGAGAAGGAAGAGCCAAGGAACCAGGAATAAATTCTTCTTGCAAACTGCGCACTGGGTTTTTGAAAATCACTTATCAACTGGGTATGGCCACTCATCTCACAAAAAAGTGACTCTATACAACACAAATAATAATAGGATTTGTGCCATGCTCCAGCTGAACCAGAAATAACGACATTGGCTAGGCTGCCCTGTGATGGCAACAGCCTGGGAGAACAGGAATGTGGTGCTAATTTGGAAGCAGTGCCACCGCTCTCTGGGAAAGTTTGCTGATCCAACAGGAGCGTTTCATTTTCTCTGTGGGTTTTTTTTTTCAAGCATGTGCAACAAAGATAGATGGAAATATTCATCTATGTGGCAGTAAATGTCTCATCTGGATGAGACACAAACAACAAATTCTTAGCCACTGATCAATAATTCAGAACATTTTCTTGTGGTGCAATTGTAGCCATAAAGTTCACATTTTCAAACATCAAAATACATGGAAGAAAAAAGGATTCAATCTTCTCATCCTTATTACAGTACTGTTTTTTTTAATGCTTTGTAAATCAGTGAGGGTTTTTGTTGCTGTTATTGTTGCTTTTTGTCCTCTAAGCTTCAGAAATACTCGATGAAACTTTAAGAGAAAAGGTGGTCCTTTACTGGACTTATTAAGCACTCTGGTTTATAATACCGATTAGATGACCTATGACCCGTTAGGTCATCATCAATAATAAATCAAGATTTACTTATGTAAACAGAATGACCATGTGTAGGCAAAAAAGCAGGGGCAGCAGAAGTTATTTCTGATTTCCTAGTTGTCCATGGAGATTCCCAGTCATTCAGGTTGTCCCAAAGGTGCTTTTTTCAAGAGGCAACTGGGCTTTCTGGTTTTTCTTTTAAGATGTTTCGCTGAAGCGAAACGTCTTCAAAGAAAAACCAGGTTGATCCCTGTTTTGGTTTTTGGAGATCATCCAGTTTTGGAGAACATCTAAAATTGTGCAAAATTAGGGGACTGGAGACTAAAACATATGAAGGATCGTTACAGGAACAGGGTATGTCTAGTCTAATGAAAAGAAGGATTAAGGGTGACATGATAGCAGTGTTCCAGTATCTCAGGGGCTGCCACAAAGAAGAGGGAGTCAAGCTATTCTCCAAGGCACCTGAAGGCAGGACAAGAAGCAATGGATGGAAACTAATCAAGGAGAGAAGCAACTTAGAACTAAGGAGGAATTTCGTGACAGAACAATTAATCAGTGGAACTACTTGCCCCCAGAAGTTATGGGAGTTCCAACACTGGATATTTTAAAGAAGAGATTGGACAATCATTTGTCTGAAATGGTATAGGATTTCCTGCTTGATCAGGGTTAGACTAGAAGACCTCCAAAGTCCCTTCAACTCTGTTATTCTGTCAAAATCAACTGAATGCTGTTCCTTAGGCTGAATCTCCACAACAGTGCAGTACAATCCAAAATGAGAAGTGGAGAGCAATTTCTTACCAGTTTTCCTCAAGCAGAGATATTGAACTTAGATTTCTTGCACCGA
This sequence comes from Bungarus multicinctus, assembly GCA_023653725.1. NCBI lineage: Eukaryota > Metazoa > Chordata > Lepidosauria > Squamata > Elapidae > Bungarus > Bungarus multicinctus. The sequence goes on along the minus strand of CM042842.1, from coordinate 50,568,217 downwards.
GAGAAGTTTGAATTAAACCGCCTGCTGAGCCACTCTTAACTCTGATTGAAAAAAAGATGCTTAGTAAAACTAACCGCAATAATTTCTGGAAACCCAATACTTTCATACCAGCTTAGTATCAGCCAAAGTTAGCAATAAGGTGGAATTTAGAAAGGTGAGTGAAACTAATGGTAATAATTAGACAGAAAATGCTCAGTTACATGCATTCCTTTGTTACAAATAGTCCATTAACCACATTCTTTGTTATTCCCAGACTACATCAAGAATTTGGGCAGGATTTAAATTGGCTGCTCTTGTTTTAATAACTCTATAATGGCAATAAAAATATAATTAACAAAAAAGTAACCCTTAAAAGAGTAATTATACTTCCCTCCCCCCAAAAATTGACTATTAGTATTGGCTTAAAGCTTCACAAAAATACTGTTTTATAGACTAGGAAAGTAAGCAACCAATGAAAAGGTTCCCAATCTCAGATACTTATTTCTCTTTCTATGGTTCAAAAGCCAATCTGATTTTCTGCAAGTACTGTAGTCTAAGGCAGCGCTTCTCAATGTCAGCAACTTTATGATGTGCAGAGCTCAACTCCCAGACTCCCTCAGCTAGCAAGCAATTCATACATCTCAAAATTGTCCAGGTTGAGAAACTGTAGTCTAGGAAAAGAGGATCACAGCATCCGAGAGTAGAAGCAATGTGCATCCTTCAAGGGGCTGAACTAGAAACCTGCAGACTCCGAGCTCAAGTCTTTCCTTAAGCATCAAGATCAGCTGGAGGACTTTGGGCAGTAACTCTCTTAGCCTAATCCTATGATGGCGAACCATGCAGAGTCATTTCTGCCGGCACACGAGCCGTCACCCGGAACAAATCCACTGCGCATATGTGCGTGCCCCCGCCAGCCAGCTGATTGTCAGGTATCTGCCGCGCATACATGGGGCGTGGGAGATATGCGGCATGGGAGATGCACATGCATGTTCAAGGGATGGTGCACAGGCAGGGGGGTTATATGCACATGCGCAGGGGGCAGGGGGGGTCATGCTTGCATTGCATGATGCAGACATATGTGTGCACGCGCATTTTTGGCACGCAACAACGAAAAAGTTAGCCATCAGTGGCCTAATCTGTCTCACAAGCTTGTTGTAGATACCACTGGGTTATTTCTACAGATTTTTTTTCCCCCTCTAGGTTCCTGTGCCCAGGGATGGGATACAACAGGGTTAACTACCGGTTCAGGATTTACGAGGTTTGGTGATTTATGATGTGGTTTCCTGCAGGCTGCGAGCAGCACCTGTAAATCATGGCCTGTAAATCGTCAGCATGCTGCGTGCAGAGAAGCAGACTTTGAAACAGTCCTCTTTTCCTGCTTTTTAAACTGCAGCTATGCCTCGTTTGGCAGCTGAAGTTGAAAAATCAGGAAATAAAGATCAGATAAGAGCCAGGTGGGTGGGTGGGCAAAAACATCAGCAGACATAGAACCGGTTCTATGTCTGCTGCTCTTCAGAGCTACCGGTTCTACAGAGGTGGACAGGACCGGTAGAAACCCACCCCTGCCTGTGCCTATATATATATTCTCAAAAACAAATGCCATTCCGTAACACCATAAATATTATCTGTACACTCTTGCCATTTCTCAATAGGTTTGCAACATCTTCATTTATAGTTATTAAGTATTAAGCTTCATCCAGCAAATTAATTGATGTCCATTAATTGTGTGTGTGTTTGTGTGTGTGTGTGTGTTATTTTAAATGAATTTACTACACCACTTGAATTTCCAAGAGTATTTGATTGTTTCCCCACCTCCCCAGAACATAGATTTCCCCCTTTTAACTTTACCAACAGTGAGGGGAAAATCTTATATAGGCAAAACCTCTCAATTTTCAAGGGAACTCTAGAGACAGCGTAATACTTTTGCTTGACTATTGCCATCTAGTGTTTCATTCGAACATTAAACAGGTTTGAGCAGGAGACACAAACCACTTTAGAGTCATTCTTGAGCTATTTCTAGGAATGTCTAACAATTACTGTTAAAAAAAAAGGAAAGAAAAAGGGCAAAGGGAATTTTTGCTATTAACGAGCGTTGCGGTTTAACCTCCACCTTATACACCAAGTCGACACAGTTACTTTAAGCCTTGTGTGTAAAACGATCAGTAACGTGGGTAACTGCTTCTTCCAAGTTCCTGCTGGCCTGGATGAAATGCAGGAAGATCCTTTCCTTCTTTTATTTCTAGTGCCCCAAATCCATTTTCTTTTTTTTCTTTTTATCGTCCAATTAAGTATGGAAATTCACTTCAGTGATGGCATTCCCTTCCCATCTCCAGTGAGGTTTGGCTCCTGCAAATGCAGGTCTTCATTAGTCTGCCTCTAGACATCCAACAAACCTCTTTTTCACCTACCTGAAGGTGCTTTTTCAAGAGGCAGCTGGACTTTCTGTTTTTTTTTTGGGGGGGGGGGGGGGAAGACATTTCGCTTCTCATCCAAGAGGCTTCTTCAGTTCTGACCCCATCCACTCAGAGCTGAAGAAGCTTCTTGGATGAGAAGCAAAACGTCTTCAAAGAAGAAAACCAGAAAGCCCAGTTGCCTCTTGAAAAAAGCAACTTTGGGACAACCATGACCTAGATGACTGAGAATCTCCATAGACGTCTTCTTCGCCTAGTTCCTTCAGAGCAGCCATGGTAGAAGAGCAAAGGTGGGAGATGTTTTCACCATTGCAATGAGGTGGCTTAGACATCTTTTGACCATATATTTTCTTCTTGACATGGGCTCTTAGTGGGGTTTAACAAACTGGGTTTCCTGGAAAACTAAGATCGGGCAAAGGTTTTAATGGGTTTTCCAGAAGTAAAGGTGGAGAGTTGTCTACTCCACAAGGGATAAAGGAAAGGGAAACTCTCTTCAAGGAACAAAGAACACTCCCCCCTGCATAATCCCCTATGAATAATTGTCTTTCAATCGCTCGAAGAGAGCTTTTTTTATTTTATCTCCTAGAGATAAAACCTCTTTATAAAGGTACTGGGAAGGGAGAAGCTCCTTGGGAAGATTTTTCCCATGGTTTTTCCTGGAGAGTATATCACTACCACCATTTACCATAATCACCAAGCTCAAATGGGAAGGCCTATCCTTCACGTTCAATGTTTTGGATTTTTTTAACAATTTCTGTTGGCTGAAAAAGTTGAAAATCCCTGCTGTTAAAAGCATGTATTTATTTTATTTTACTATTTTATTTCCTGTCTTAATTATTTGGATATATAACTCAAGGCAGCTAACATGTCTAATACTCCTTTCTCTTCCAATTTTCTCCACAACAACAATTCCATGAAGTGGGTTGGACTGGGAGAGGGAGATTGCCCCAAAGTCATGCCCCAGCTAACTTCTTTACCAAAATCAGAAGTAGAACTCACTGTCTCCTGGTTTCTAACCTGATGCCTTAAACACTACTGACTGCGAGCTACACCATTACATTATCACTGTAACATTGAGAGCTTAAGTGCATATTTGGAATTCATTTCCAATTTCGTTAATAATAGATCTTGTTCTCAAGATCACATATATACTGAATATGTTAGCAACTAGCACATGGTTTTAGGAGGTGGTGATACCCTAAAGTGAATTTTGTTTATCAATACATTCAGATTAATCTAGAAAAGTTCATCAGTGAATACTAGCCATTATCAATTTTGCAAAGGTGAGAAACCTGGGGGCTTCCAAAGATTGCTGAACATGGTGCAGAATTCCACACACACACACACCCCGCCATTGTCAATTTTTGTCTATCAATTTCTGGTAGACGAACAATGCAGAAGATGAGCATCTACATGTTCTCCTTATTAGAATCCCAGAAGCATCTATCAAGTTTTGGAGACAGAATTATGGATTAAATTAACAATAAAAAATTCATTAAGTAAATTTGTTATCAATTCAACCTATGGTCATTTGGAAAGGTGCAATTGTACAGCACTCTTGGGCTTCATCCAGAATATTTCAGCACCTACCCATGACACAGACCAGGCCCTTCTTATGTTTTTTATCCTATGGGACAGATGCCCTTTTCATGAATGGATGGGGCCAGGGGTGGGATTCAAATTTCTTAACAACCGGTTCTGTGGGTGTGGCCTAATTTGTGGGTGTGGCTTAGTGGTCATGTGACTGGCCGGGCGTGGCTTGTATGTAAATATTGTAAATATATATGTAAAGATTGAATTTTTTATTTTAAAAAGAGAGCAACTTTTACCCCAAATCAGGCAAAGCAGGCAGGCAAATTGAGCTGTTTGCAGAATCACAGCTTCACTCCCAGATCTACCTTTTGCCTGAGTCTGCACTGAAAAATAGAAGCTTCAATCCTAAGAAAGGTTCAGCTCTGCTCTCAGGCCACTTCACCCCCCCGCCCCCCAACCCTCTGAATACCACCCCTGACTGGGCCTCGGGAAAGCCTCCTGGGCAGGGTGGGTGGGGAGGGGAAGAGCCAGCCAGTGGTGTGATTTGCCAGTTCTCCGAACTGCGCAGAATCGTAACAACCAGTTCTATAGAACTGGTCCAACCTGGTAGAATCCCACCCCTGGATGGGGCTAAACTGGTTGCAAGTTCAATTGGTTGCAGCATGTTTGCCACCACAAGAGTACAGTCAACGTATAGCATGTTCAGCTTCTTTGGAAGGGTGGATAACTGGGCAAGAACATAAAAATCTTGTTTCTCATAGTATTAACCTTAAATGTATATGAAACTGTTGGGAAAAATTGTTTGCAGATCTGGAATCAGCTGTCATCAATATACTATATATGATGATAGTCAGCTAATCTTTCTTTCCTGTGATCCCAGGGTTGAATATCTTTAGAGAATCCACATGTCTTTTAAAACTCACTTTAACTAATGCTGAATGCAGCTGCTCCAGTTTTCCTCAGATGGTGCCTTCCAGATGTGTTGGGCTTCAAGAATCAGTATTGACTGGAATCCAGTGTGTGAGCAAGTAAAAGTTTGTGTGAATTGAAATTCTACAACTCCATATTATGTAGCAAAATAGCCATGATAAAGTTTCCAGAGCCCATTTGCTAGCTATGATGGGGCAGATCAGGGATGGGATTCTACCAGTTCGGACTGGTTCTATGGAATCGGTTGTTATGATTCTGCACAGTTCGGAGAACCGGCAAATCGTGCCCACAATATTGCACGCATTCCCAACATCGCTGACTCTACCCCGCCCAGTCACTCCTTAAAGTATTTCTTTTTTTTCTCCTCCCACCGATCAGCTATTCTGACATCAGCTGTGCCGGGATCCCCCTCACTGTCTTACTGCTTTGCCCAGGAGGCTTCCCTGAGGCCCAGGAGGCCCAAAAATGGAGCGTGGGAGTCCATCTTTTGCCTTTCTGTGCCTCAGGGAACCCTTCTGGGAGCAAAAACATTCCACCAGGAGGTTTCCCTGAGGCCTAGGAGGCCCAAAAACGGAGCATGGGGTGGGTGCAGCCCAAAAAAGAAGAAGCCCCATCCACCCAGTCACATGGCCACACCCACCTAGCCATGCCCATAGAACCGTTTGTTTAAAAGTTTGAATCCCACCCCTGGGTCAGATACAATACTCCTCCGTGCTTTGTAATGATATATGAGTATTATTTCCAAACAATGAATTATACATAAATATAACCTGTTGCAGATTGAGCATTCACAAGTCTTCATATCAATGCAATATTTATATATTGGTAATCACTATTAAGAATAATTAACAACTTTTATGTATGTATACATTGAATTCCATTGTGTTCATTGAAGTATTACTGGGAGGCAAGTGGATTCAAAACTGCATTTGAATTGTACAAGCCTATAAATTAGAGGTCTAATCAGGTTTAACTGGCCTTATTCTGGATTAACAATATAAGACAGCAGCTTTAGTTATTCAAACATATGCTCAAACACTCTAAAAATTGCTTGTGTTCATTATTGTCAATATGCTAACAATCTGACAACATACTCAGAAATGAGAAATAGCAAAAAAGTTGTCTCACAATGGTCCAAGCACTATATTTATTGAAAGAAATAGTTCATTTTTTGGCTTGTTCTTTTGACAGTTTATATTCCTTGGAGAAACAGATCCAATACCAGCACCTTGTCAGAATATTTTCACTTCAATAAAATTAGAGACACTTCTTTTTAATTGGAACATTTTGCTCTGCAGATTTTTTTTTCAAAAATAACTTGCTCAGAACTAATTAATGATTTTTCCATTCAGATGGTTTGAGTTACTTTTGTTTGAAGAAAATATTCTAGGTAGACTTTAGGGATTAAGGATCATAACCTTTTAATCTAATTAGCAGACTATATTTACTAGTTTTATCTTTCACTTAGAAAGATCCAGCCATTTGAATAGAATATCTTTTGGGACTGAACAGTCCCATATTTCTTAGTAAAGTTAGGTTAAGTTTCAAGGGAACTGATCCGTTTGCTGTGTCTGAACATTAGCTCATATTCCTTTTATAGAAATTACAGCACACCACTCCTTATTTTCTGCAGGCAGGGTTAAAGTAAAGGGAACATTAGTGCAATTAGAGAAAAAAATAGGAATGGGCCTTGACATATATACATACTTTTGATATTTGAGTAAATTTAACATGGCTCTGTTTTATGTCCTGATATTTTCCAGTAGAAAAACTACAAACAAATTTTAACTGTTTCACATTTAGGCATCTTTTTTAAAGTTAGGAAGGAGGATAATTACTTAAATAAGCAGATAAATAAATAAGAACCATTGATGACTATTGATAAAGACCAAAATTTGTGTTACACCAGGCTATAAACCCTGAGATTGAGTTTTAGTTCTGCCTTCTGCATGAACCTACCTGGTTGATGCTGGGCATTAATCATCCTTTCTCAGCCCTAGTTCAAAAGTATTGTCAAGAGGAGAGGCTTCCAGTGAGGAAATGGTGAACTGACTTCCCATGGCAGGGGTCTCCAACCTTGACCACTTTAAGCCTGGAGGACTTCAACTCCCAGAATTCCCCAGCCAGCATTGCAACCAAAAATCGCAGATAGATACAGTGGTTCTGGACCACTGAAATCTCTCCAAAGAAAAGAGACATTTTTGAGATCACTCACACATAGTCCATACGCCTGTTTTATGTGTGTAGATTGCAGAAACCAAGATTTTTGCAGCTGCTTGCAATCAGCTGGGAATCAGGGGATTTCATGAAGCTTACAGCCGTTAATATAGCTTTCATGGACTCAAGATTTACCAAACCTGACTTCTTAATCATTTTGTATTTTACTTTTTTTAAAAAAATATTGCTTTTTAAAGATTGTAGAACTTCAAGAACCACAAGTTTTATTATGTTATCATTTTCATTGGAGGAGTTTTTTCTTCAATCCTTTAAAAAAGAGGATGACATGTTTTTATGATGTATACTTTATATTTTTGGAATATACAGCAAAAGGATGATTCGAATGTTGACTTTAGAAAGTTTTAAATGGATTAAGGGTTTAGATGGACTTGAGTTTAGAATCTGAAGTTAATTAAAAGAATCCTTCCCATGGGAAACTTTTTATGTTTACATCTGAATAACTGATAAGATAACTTTGAAGTTTGGTCACTAGAGGACAGCAGAAGAAAAGGAATACATCAATGGATCCCTGAGAATGAATGATACAGAAATTAGTTTTAGAATTATCTGCTGTGATACATAAATTGGATGGTGTTATGAGAAAGAGGAACAAATTTTACCAAATAAAGTTTTAGTTGATTTAAATGTGGATTTAAAAATGAATAAGCAGATGGAAAAAGATGAAACAGAAGATACACAAAAAGATGTATTCTTGGCAGAGATGGTATTCAGCAGGTTCTGACCAGTTCTGGAGAACTGGTAGCTGAAAATTTTGAGTAGTTCGGAGAACCCGTAGCAGAAATTTTGAGTAGTCTGGAGAACTAGCAAATACCATCTCTGACTTCTATTCTCTGCCTCCTGAGCCCCAGCTGATTGGCTGGGTCTTCTTTTGTTGCCCTGCACAGGAGAATAGAGCTGGAAAGCAGGTTAGTGGGTGAGGAGATAATGGGATTTTGCAGTAACTTTCCCCTGCCATGCCCACCAAGCCACGCCCACAGAACTGGTAGTAAAAATATTTGAATCCCACCACTGATTCCTGGTTATCGAAGATAATGTTTTTATATTGGATTAGAAAATGGATTTGATGAAGTTGTTTACAATTTTAGGAGAAGGGATAGTGAGACTAGGAAGAGTGATATGGATGATCTCTTGATACTGGATCTACAAAAGAGGCTTGTTAAATTGCCAATAATTTTGTGAGAGAAGACAGAGTCAATAAAAAGAAATGTTTGGATATTATCTGAGGAGATTAAAAATTGTTTTGAGAAAAGAGAAGAATACAGAGTCGGTTTATTCCATCAAGTTAAAATAGATGGATTGCTATTTTTGGTAACATTTAATTGATTTATGTGGGCCAGGACTGGATGACAATGTTTTATAACTTTTGTTTACTTAAAAAATGAAGTGAATAAGTTAAGAAGAAAGACATGCTCAAAAGACAAATGATTATTTGAAGCACTCTTATACAGTAGCGCCTGTCCATAGCTACTTTAAAGCTTCTTTTTCTGGACCTGTAGGCTTGATACCGCATGAGCCAAAGAAAAGACACAACTTCTTTAAGGAGTTACCAGCAGGAGGTATATGACCCCTGCATAGCTGTCTTTCACTTTTTCCATTTTAAATCCAGATTGAATCCACAGCCCTAAAGTTCATAGGTGTCTTGAAGCAGCCATACTGGGTTTTTTTTTTCTAGGTTTTATGTGGAACTGTGGAAAAGGGGCTGTTTTAATTAATATCAGAGAATGCTATGCTCATGCTGACTCCAAAATTCTTTTAAATCATTTTCAAAGGCTTCATAATCCTTATTTCTAGTCTCAAAAGCTCTTTTGCTTGCATAGAAATCTGCAAGTTTGGGGATAAATTATTGCAATTACTTGTTTGAATATCTGTAATGATGACAGGGAATGCTTCTGTAGTTTGCAGAGTATTATGAAGACATTTTCTGGAACTAAAATTGCTATATTATATGCTGTAAACCCCCCTTTTGATATAATTGAGGAACTTCACTAAAATGCAGTAAAATATCAATTTTACATATCCTCTTTCAGCAGAATTTGGATGCAACATGCATGTTGTTCACGGACATTTGGATTTAACAGACATTTGGATTTATCAGACACCCTTCTCCCAAACTGTTCTATCAAGTTGAGGTTTATTATAATCTATGTGTGTTCCGACAAATAATTTGGTAGAAAGGAGAGACATCAGCTTTCCTTTTCACATTGTACTGTTTTAAATTTTAAGCTGCCAAAATAAATATATTGTTTTAGTTTTCCATCCACTAATATAGCTTTTTCCCCTCCTGTGACACACCTGGATATTTGAAAACAATGGTGGTATTTTTTTCCCCCCAGCAGTTACTAGATTTTTCACAAATTGTTTGTTCCAACACTATGACAACTCACCCCTCCCTAGTTCCTCCCTGAGAAGAAGCAATGTATTTGAATTGCTGGGAGGGTAAATTGGACATACAGTCTCTTGGGTTCTAGGAAAGTATTCTTTTTTAACAATGTAGAGCAGTATTTCTCAACTCACACAGCTGACTAGGGAATTCTGGGAGTTGACGTCTAGAGGTTTAAAGTTTCCAAGATTGAGAAACAATGAATGGGTACTAAAGCAACTATGGTAATTAGAAGCTGGAATAATTCATGTGTGAAGACAGATTACAGCATTTGGGCTTTAGCTTAGTTTTTAAGCTTAGAGCACGGGTGTCAAACTCACCGCATCATGTTGCTGTCACGTGATATTTTGTGACGTTTTCCCCCTTCATGGAGCTGGAGTGGGTGTGGCCTGCATGTGACATATCTGGCCTGCAGGATGCCAGTTTGATACCCCTGGCTTAGAGTGAAGGCTCACAATGGACCTCATAGTCAAGATATATTAACAATGCACATTGTAGCAAATGAGAACAGAAACAAAGATTTTCTTCCTTGTTGTCAGCTTCATCAGGTAGACCAGACAGGAAACACAACCAGGTAAGCTAATTCTACTTTTAAAGTTACATTAACAGAATCTTGCAAGTCTGATAGTATAATTCTCCTGCCATCTCTTTTACAGCTTGAGAAACGAGGGAAGTTTCTTCTGAAACTTTTGCCCTATCCACTATCCAGCTGAGGGCTATGTTGTCTCTTATTTGACTGTTCCCTAGACAGCATTTCTTCACCCTGCCTTGCACTGTCTTTCCCAGGGGTGGGATTCTACAGATTTGCACTTATTCGCTAGAACTGGTTGTTAACATTCTAAGCAGTTCGGAGAACCGGTTGTTGGAAGAAATGACTGGCCTAATCCTGTAAGGAAGGCAGGAAGGAAACATTCTGGTGTTGCTTACAGAAACTGCCTCTCCATTAACCCTTATTACATTCTTGGCAGGACTAGACTTCCTGTCTCTGGAACTTCTCTGGAGTTTTTTTCCCGTCCTTTGCTGGTATTTTGCTTGTGTGGCATGACCATTCAAAGTTACAATAGCACTGAAAAAAGTGACTTATGACTGTTTTTCACACTTACGACTGTTGTAGCATCCCTACAGTCATGAAAGGCCAGGTAAGGAAATGCGTGCCTCAATGTGAGTGATATTGAGTTGGCCACGCCCAGCCAATATCATGATCACCAAGCCATGTCAACCCAGTCACATGACCACCAAGCCACACCCATCAACTAAGCTACGCCCACAGAACTGGTTGTTAAAAAAATTGAATCCCATCCCTGGTCTTTCCCACATACTATTATACTCATTCAAAATGTTAGAACTTGGGATCATCTCTGAAACTAAGCCAAGACTTATAAAAGGACCTCATTATATAGCCAAAACTTAAGTTTGTTGAAAGGATTTGTATGGTCACCCATCTTAGAGCACAGCAGTTAAATTATGTAATCTGTCATTAGATTTTATAATGGCTCTCAATTAGATAATTCTGGACTGGACAAAATTGCAGAGGGGGTCACCTTTCCATGAAAAAAACATTTCCTATTTTCTGAATCAGGTAGTATTGTTTAAATAGAAGATGCTGTAGGAAAGGACTATCTCTTTCCTGTTTGTCTGTATTCCTAGATGTATCTTGACAATCATTACATGACACAGGCGGTTGAATAGATTGGCCTTAGCCTCTCTCTATATATATAAATTAAAATTTTATTCTTACCTGAAATAAGACCAAAAAAAAAATTGAATTGAGGATACTATCAACTTTCCCCCCTCTTATCTGTGTATCAAATTGTACAAACATGAATTAGGATGACATCTGGAGGCACATAAAGTGCATAAATCATATTTTAGGTCAAAGGGAGAGGATATTCTATACCAGAGCAAACATAAAACAAAATGCTGAGATTACTTATTCAAGATAAAACAGTACTTAAAAATGTTCCTTAATAATCAGATAGACCAAGTTAATTAATTGCCAGTTTTATCTGTTGTCAGATGAGCATGTTGGAAAGTCCTATATAACAACTATTCTTATTTTTTAACTAGAAAAAGCAAAGCAGACATTATGGATTAATCTTTAATTTCATATTTAATATAAATTTATTATGTATCTATACATAATAAATATATGTATCTATACATATTGTATGTAGATACGTTTATATGTATCTACATACAATAAATACAGACTGGAAAATTGCAATTGGTATATTATTTGGAAAAGGCCATTTTATGGTTTATCACTTTAAAATTTGTTTTGGTATTGGATGCCTCACAATCAGACTTGATGGCTTAAGTTAAAAGGACATTTGCTCCCATCTTCTTTCAACAAATCTCCTTTACATCTTTGTTGCACAATGCTGGCAGTGTCTTTTATACACAGTGCTATTTCATCAATCTTTGACAAGTTCAAATCTAATACTATTTTCTTCTGCCAAGAGACTAATTCATACGAATGGTACATTTCTTCTGAAAGAAAAGAGGCATGATTGTTTTTCCCCTCTATTTTTATTTTGAGTTCCACTTGTATGATATGTGGTAAAGCAATTGATGGCAAAATGCCATTTATCAACTATCTGTTTAGGAAGACTTAAGAGTGAATCGGCTGTTAGGATGTCGTATATACTCACTGGAGTTAGGCAGCTGATCTTCAGATCTTTTTTACTTTCCTAAAAATTTTGACATTGGTCCAAATCATTTGAGACTTTCAAGAAGAGATTGGACAGCCATTTGTCAGAAATGGTATAGGGTCTCCTGCTTAGGGTTGGACTAGATGACCTACAAGGTCCCTTCCAACTCTCATTATCTGTATCAAATGCCTGAGGCTGACAACAGTAGGGCTCCTGAAGCCTCAGTTCACCTGATCCTAGATTCTTAGTTTTTCTATAGATGGACAAAATAGAGCACAGAGAAACTATTTGTGTATGGATGAGAACCATTAGAAAATCCACATTTACGAAAAAATGTGACCACTTTCATATTCTTACTAAGAAAAATCCTCAGGTTTGTATGCATCCGGTTACCAAAACCGAGGCTCTCCAGATTCTCCTTCTATCTCCAGATTCTGTGAATTAGAAGAAGGCTAAGAACAGGAGCAATTTCTTTCAAAAATGTCAATGCATTATTTCTTTCAATGAACTTAGAGGTCCATTACCAAAAGGCAAGCAAAGGAAGCAAGAATTTTTTTCTCGTCCATTACTTGATCCTAAATGCCCTTTTGAAGCCACCTAAACTAGTGGTCCTCCCTGCAATATTTCCATCCCCAAATCTAGATGGGAATCCTTTCAAGAGCAGGCTAGCAACCAACCTTGTCCAGACATGACATTCAAGGTTCCAGACAGTCAGCTTCAAAAGTTCAAGAATCTCTATTAAGCCAAACTGTTTTTCCCATATCAAGCCTCTGTAAACACAGCTGGATATTTATCTCCTCCGCTCCAAAGATGTTCAGAATCTTTTCCAAGTACAGACCTTCAGACATAGTTACCTTACTGTGTAAGGGCTATTTGGTGTGAGGGTTCAACTGTTTTGTAAATAAAATTAAAACAAAATGTGAGCTCTTTTTGTGCTAAAAATCTCACAGATGTTAGCAGGACAGCATTTCTCTAATCCAGGAAGATGTTCCAAGGGGGCTGTCTGTTGTTTGAAATAATATTTATGAATATGACCTGAATATGAATGCATTTTTACCTCATGTGAATGGAGAATGAGGCTAGCCTTTTTTTAAAAAAAAATAGCTAGTCTTCATCCTTTAATACCTTTTAATTTAGAGCTCTGCCTTCTGCAACCTGGTGTTCTCCAGGTATATGCAGTGGTGGGATTCAAAAAAATTTACTACTGGTTCTGTGGGTGTGGCTTGGTGGGTGTGACGGGAAGGATACTATAAAATGTCCATTCCCACCCCATTCCTGGAGGAAGGTTACTGCAAAATCACATTCTCTCCCCACCCCATTAACCTGCTTTCCAGCTCCATTCTCTTGTGCAGGGCAACAAAAGAAGAACCGATCAGCTGGGACTCAGGAAGCAGAGAATAGATGGGGGCGGGACCAGTCAGAGGCGGTATTTGCCGGTTCTCCGAACTACTCAATATTTCCGCTACCAGTTCTCCAGAAATGGTCAGAACCTGCTGAATACCACCTTTGATATTGGGGCACCTTCTGTATCAGTTTCCCTGTTTGCATGGATTTTGGCTGCAGTTCCCAACACATCTGGCTCAGAAAAAACCAGCTCAATATTATCAATATAGAATGAGAGCAATCTTCTATGATTTCAGAAAGGACTGCTTTAAACTCAACCAGGAAATGCCCAGAATTAAATGGCAGGACCTCTTATATGTATAGTAGGTATTATACCTTTTTACCTAGTAGCCTATACATTGAGTAGCCTCGCAATAGCATTGTATCAAAACAGAGAGGTAAAAATATAAAAAGAAATGAAAAAGAAAATGCAGTAAAGGCATTTGGTGACAGTAAAGCCAGGGGTGGGATTCTACCAGTTCGCACCTATTCGCTAGAACCGGTTGTTAACATTCTAAGCAATTCGGAGAACCGGTTGTTAGAAGAAATGACTGGCCTAATCCTGTAAGGAAGGCAGGAAGGAAACATTCTGGTGTTGCTTACAGAAACTGCCTCTCCGTTAACCCTTCTTGGCAGGACTAGACTTCCTGTCTCAAGAACTTCCCTGGAGTTTTTTTCCCCTCCTTTGCTGGTACTTTGCTTGTGTGGAGTGACTATTCAAAGTTACAATGGCACTGAAAAAAGTGACTTATGACCATTTTTCACACTTATGACTGTTGCAGCATCCCCACAGTCATGAAAGGCCAGGTAAGGAAATGCGTGCCTCAATGTGAGTGATATTGAGTTGGCCACGCCCAGCCAATATCATGATCACCAAGCCATGTCAACCCAGTCACATGACCACCAAGCCACGCCCACCAACTAAGCCATGCCCACAGAACCGATTGTTAAAAAATTTGAATCCCACCCCTGAGTAACGCTATGGCATATCTTTTACACCATTACAACCTCGTATCCATATCTTTTAGAAATTCCATAGAGGAAAACATCCACACCAAACCATTATTGTACTGCTCATAGCACTATAATAAACCTCTTCTCCTCTGATATTAGCCAGTAAAGCTTGCAGGAGCAAGGAAAAGCTACATTTCCTCTATAAAAGTATATGAGACTAGTGATTTGGGAGGCTTCCACAGTGAAATTAGGCTTAGTTGTCTCACCCAGATTCCAGACTAGATTAACTGAATGGCTCAAGACAGATTAGCAAAGAAATGTCTGCTTGAAGATAAAACTTTACTGTTAAATTCATGGACCCAACTGTATAGTTTTCTTGGAAACAACGCAGAAGTGTGTTAACAAAATATCTTCCAGGATTTTTGGACTTTCCAGTTCAGTCCATAGCTCCAAATTTTCATCATCCCAAGCATTAATCAGGTTAATAAAACCAACCAAAATGGATTAGAAAACACAGTTAAACAACAAGGACCTTAATTCAATATATCACATAACTAGATCTATACCCGTGCTTCGCTACAAAACTATGTGATCGGGCTCAGTTTTGGGGGAAGAAAATATGCCTCTGCCTACCAGGATCCATCAGTATTCATCTGGCTAGCATCCTGTCAGTGTGTGAGACAGTTGAGGGCTGTTTGGAAACTGAAATAGTATTTGCTGTGTGAGCAAGAAGGAGACAGCAAGGAGCCTGGACGTGGCTTAGCTCAACTGTTCTGTACTAAAGCTGGTTGCTGCTGTGAAACTAAAACAGACACAGAGATTCCTCTCCTCTGCTTGTGTTTTGCATTTGGAACAGATTTCTTTTCAGTGGGGAGAAGGAGTAGAACTCCTTAGCATCAGAGCGTGTTAATAATAATATACGAAATGCTAATGCTCTGATGCTCATTTCAAAAAATCTTTTCTTAGTGAGCACCTAGAAGCCAAGAGGAACATACGTGCCAAATTTTAAGTTTGTAGGCTTTACAGTTCTGGAGATTTTGTGATGATGCGTGAGTGGTATTTCGCTTTTATATATCTAGATGCCAGCCTCTTCCATCCAAGGCAGCTACTCCTGGGCCAGGAGACCTGAATGCATTCTATGAAGCACAGAAAAGGAAAATTGATAATGTTAATGTGCGTGCATGCACTCACAAAAAATACGCATACAGTCTCTTTTGGACACTAGCCAATCTTTATAAACACTTCTGCCATAAGTGTTTCTCAACACGTCCAGATGGGGATGGCATTCATCCATGTCTGCTTTCATTGGGCTTGAAAATATCTCTCATTTAAATGTCAGTGTAAAAGTTATGGAGAGTGAAACTTTTAACATCTTCATAATAAGCTTGACAAAAGAAAATATTTTATTTATCATTGACTACATGAAGCATTTGGTAGTATATGATACAACTGCAGCATTCTTTGCCCTAAACAAATATTTTATTAGCAGAATTCACAGCTGACATGTTTGTAGGAGATCAGAATTTAACAAAAGCTGTGTGCTTTGTATCAAATTTTATAGGATAGATAACTTATTTCTTTCTGGCAAGGTTTCTTTAATATATACTAGTAGAATCTACAATGGAAATCCTTTAAAAAAAGATAAACATTATCACAGGGCAATACCATATAAGGTTGGTAAAGATCTTTCTATTTAAATAAGTAACTAACTATTTATACTTTTATAAGCATCTGCCCTATTTTAGTAAATATTTGGCAAAGTGACTTGATTAAAAGAACAAGCTGACCTTCTTTAAACCTACTCACTTGCTATAACTAAATCCTTCATTCGTTTAATCAAAAATGAAAAAGAAAAACTGCACTAGTGAAGAACAATACTTACAATTTGTAATACTTCAGCTAGAAAAATGCATGCTTCTTTTAATCATAGAATTAATTATTATTTTAATTACTTCGGTAAAACACATGATTTTGATACAGTGGTATTTGTACAATATTGGCTACAGATTGTTCTCTTTAAAGTTAATAATAAACATGGAGCTTTGGAAAAAAATGTCAAGGAATGGAAAATAGATGATAGGCTATTATTCCATGACAAAAGTTTTTTTCTTTAATACAAATAGGGCACCATGAATCTCTACCATCTAAGAAATGAGTAAAGTATATATGAGCAGCTTTGTAGTTAAACTAGTGAATTCACTTCATGATACTGGTTATTGTGAGATGCTCGATGGAACAGAGTTGGAAGTGTGAAAAAGTAAATTGAGAAGGTTAGTTTAATCACTGGCAGGTTATGGATATCTGCCTAATCAAATTAAGTGTTGCCATTGGCTCTACTATCATCTAATTCAGGGATCGCCAACCTTTTGGACCTCAGGGACCACCAAACTCATAATTTTAGATCCCAGGGACCACTAACTGGTTCTGTGGGTATGGCATAATTTGTGGATGTCGTTTGGTGGTCATGGGACTGGCTGGGCATGGCTTGTATATTGTATATTGAATTTTTTATAAAAAAAAAAGAACAACTTTTGCCCAAAATCAGCAAAGCAGGCAGATTGAGTTGGTCACAGAATCACAGATTCATTCAGAGATCTATCTATCTGCCATTGGCTAGCTCAGTCTGTCACATAAAATTTGCTTGCAAGCAAACTCATAAAATTTGCTAGCAAGCAAACTCACAACACACCATATGTAAATATTGAATTTTTTATATAAAAAAGCAACTTTTATCCAAAATCAGGCAAAGCAGGCAGATTGAGTTGCTCACAGAATCATTCAGTGATCTATCTATCTGCCATCGGCTAACTCAATCTCTCAAATTTGCTTGCTGTGAGTCTGCACTGAATTTCCTTGTAAGCAAACCTTCAGTCCTAAGGGAGGTTCAGATGTGCTGAGCCAAAGATCTGAAGACTAGCTAGAAAGCAAGAAATCCAACCATTTCCTGCTTCCTAGCTAATCTAAATCTCCCGGCACAGCAGAACAGATGATGGTCGGAAAAAGGAAAAATAGCAATTTAGCAGGCAACTTTACCGGGTAAGGAGTGAGTGGGCGGGGAGGGTTCTCGCGGGCCATATGGGCAGCACAGCCTTGTGTTTCTGCACAGCCTGGATTAATTGCTTAGTGGGGGTGCTCTGGGGGTGAGATTTCTCTGCGGCCCACCAAAATTTTCACACGGCCCACCAATGGACTGCAGCCCACCAGTTGGCAACCGCTGCTCTAATTTTTGCCTGACCTGAACAATTAGTCCAATTCAGCAACTGAATTGTTTTCTATAGTTTTGCTAAAGCATTTGTTGTTGTTAACTTTTTAGTTTTTGAAAGAAATTTGCAAGGCACGTATAGATCGATGTGAATCCTTCAGTCACTTTTGGCCCATGGAACCAATTTATATATTTTTTTAAATGGACCTACTACTACATAGCCTGAAATTAAGATGTGTGACATCAAACTAATCAGAAAAAGATGTATTAAGAGATAAAGATGACATTTGAAACATGTTATTTCCCAGGACGAACACTCTTGTTCATGTGCAAATGTGTCAAATGCTTGCATCTATGTTAACACAGTTGAATTCATAACTGGCTGAGCAAATCCTAAAAAATAAATGAATTTTAAATTGAATTTTAATTTGATTTAATTAAAATTTAAGTTCAAGTTTTAAATGAATTAAAAATGAAGAGAAAAGCACTCATCACTAATAAAGGCAGGTATTCCATAAGTTAGGAGATGCCATGGCTTCTGAAAAACCTTACCAAGAAAATTGTAGGGACTTGTCCTGGCAGTCTCTAAGCTCTAGACACAATTAAAGAGAAGGAAAAAAATAGTTATACAGAGAAAAAAAATATAGCCTCATAGAGAAAAAAAACTAGTCTCATGCAGACTTAGTTACACACAAAACATATTCATATCTCTTGGATTTAACCTCCTTAGTTTATGGTCATTTAATGCAATAAATAACTTTTTTTAAAAGATTTATTCTCTAGGGCACATTTGTGCTCACCAGCACCATATTGCTTACTTTGAATTAGCAATAATTAAAATGCTGGTAGGGGGGAAGATCTAAGGAGTAAGAATGTTTTGTTAAGTGAATAAAAAAGAGAATGATTTCGTTGCTTCATTCCCATAGGAAAGATAATGGCTGTAACCCCATAAACTTTTAACTACCATCACATCTCATTCCTCAGCCCCTAGGACATTAGTGATAAAATAAATCAGGGTTACTTAAAAGATAAATGTTGCTATATGGCATTAATCTCTATTTCAGTAGTAACTGAGATATGGAGGAAGGGTCACCTCAAAAATGAAATATGTGCTGGAGCAATAATCTCAAAAATGCACAAACACACTTTGACTACCCTCCTGGAACTGAATCCTTGCACAGAGGGCCCCGCCACCTCTCAATTTCTCCTACTCATTCTTCTGTCACCGAAAGATTAAAAGCTCTCCCATGCGTCTTGTAATCAAAGTGCAACAAGCGCAGTCTTAGCTGCGCCACAAAACTGATGATCCTTGAGATTTTTTTTTTTTCAACAACAACAAAACATATCTGGGGGTCATTTTGGAGAGACAATGTCATGGGGAGAAGGCTGAAGGGCAGAATTTTTGCTGACACATTGTTCTCTAATTGAAAAACCATGCACACAGTGACACGCACACACAGTGGCATACACTACACTGCCTTTCCCTGAAATATTATCAATTGTGTTGCTCGCATGTCCTCCTGGGTTCTGTAAACTTTTGGGCCTGGAATGAAGGCAACATGCTATCTTGCCTGATACGGCTGCCTATGTAATTTCTTAAGAGTCAGCAGATGAGCGGTCTGAATCACCCTGCTGAGAGTTAATAGTGTTAAAAGTGAATTCTCAATGTATGCAATGTAAATAAAATGAGAATTTTCTATTTAACAATAGTCCTCAATAGTCCTTGACTTACGACCACAATTGAGCCCAAAATTTCTGTTGCTGAGTGAGACATTTGTTGAGTGAGTTTTTCCCCTTTTTACGAACTTTCTTCCGGCAGTTCCAGAGATAGGCTGCAGCAGGTTTGGACCGGTTTGCCCGAACTGGTTGTTCTGATTTTGCATGGTTCAGAGAACCAGCAAATCATACCACCAGCTGGCCCCACCCCCATTTGTTTTTTGGGCCATTTCAGCTGTTTTTAAGGTGAAAAACGGCCTGAAAAAAGCCTGAAAAACAGCCAAAAACCAAACTATTTTTGGACCAAAAACAGCCCGAAAACAGCCCCAAAATGGCCTAAAAATAACCCAAAACTGGCCTGAAAACAGCCCAAAATAGCTTCTTTTTTGGCCATTTTCAGGCTGTTTTTTGGGCCATTTTCAAGGCATTTTTCAGGATATTTTCAGGACGTTTTTGGGGCTGTTTGGGCTGAAAACAGCCCAAAAAAACTGGCCTAAAAATGGCCCCAAAAAGGTGGCTGCAAGAGGAAGAGAAGCTGAATGAGCCAGATCCAGACGTGTCCCAGGTCCCCTCATTCCAGGAGCAACAACCTCTCACTCTTTGCCAACCTCCTTCACACAGATCGCACAGCAACACAGATGGAGAGGAAGAAGGGGGTGGCATTTCTGTGTGCTCCTGTTCCTGTGTGGTGCTCTCCCCTGAATGCTAGCGGCCACCACTGCCCCCTTCTTCCTCTCCCTTTCCCTCTCTGCTGCTGGGTGATCCCATGCAAAGAAGTGGGCTGGCAGAGAGAGGAGAGTGTGAGTTGCTGCTTCTGGGATGAAGGGACCCAGGAAGCGTCTGGCTCCAGCTCACCTGGCTTCTCATCCTCTCGCAGCCAGCTTTCTCAGTCTAGCTTGACGCAGGCTTCCTCCCCAGGACCCCATCCGTTTTCCCCTGGCTGGACAAAGCTAGGCAAAAAGCCAGCCCCCACCAATGCCCAGCCTCACTGACAATGGGCTTGGAAAGGGCAAAGTGAGCTGCGTTGCTGCCTGCATCAAGCTAAACTGGGGAGGGAGAATGTGAGCCAGGCAAAGGGTTGAGCAAGGGGCACCCACAGCATGCTGGGTCTGGCAGACTTTCTAAGCCTGCCTAAAGCAGGGGAGGAGAGAGAGTGAGTATGTATGTGTGTGTGTGAGAGAGAGAGAGATCCAATCCAATCTTGGAGAGTTATATCACGGCTGGCGGCAGTGTGCGCTCTCACTCTCTCTTTCACACACACACACAGAAACAGGTTGGATCTTTCTTTCCTCCTACCCACCCCTACCGAAGACCCCTGGATTCCCTCCCCAACCTTGCCTGTCCCATACAGGAACCACCCACACAAGTGACATCGAGTTGGCCCCACCCGCTCAGTCACATGACCCTCACCCAGCCATGCCCACCCAGCCAGTCATTAAGGCAGTGAGCTGGTTGTTAAAAAATTTGCAGCCCACCACTGGGCAGTTCTTAAGCGAATCATTGCAGTTGTTAAGTAGACCTGGTTTCCCCATTGGCTTTGCTTCTCAGAAGGTCGCGAAAGCTGATCACATGATCCCTGAAATTGCAACCATCATAAATATGAGTCAGTTGCCATGTGTCTGGATTTTGATCACATGACCATGGGGATGCTGCAACAGTCCTAAGTATAAAAAACGGTCTTAAAAGAGTCTTAACTACTTTTTAGACAGGTGAGTAGCATGCTCATAATTTGGAAAGCTGCTACGATTTTAGGCATCTCTGTTTTATTCCAAGAAATGCTACAGCAAAACACAGTCCACTTATATGAATGAATGGAGAGAAAGGGCAAGGAATCACTTCCTTCATTCATCCTTATGATGGAGGTATGCACATAATGGCATGTACGCAATAAAATAATTATTTGTAAAGCCAATATTTATGGATGAGTCAAAAGCAACAGAACAGCAAAAAAAAAAGAAGAAGAAGAAGAAGCTCACACTTATTTTAATCATTCAACATATTCTGATGTTTGCATTTTTACTTCTGAACTATTGACCATGTTAGAAAGTGTTACTGTGTGGCCAAATTTAATTCTTTATGTTTGGTACTTCTCAGGGGTGGGATTCAAATTTTTTAGCAACCGGTTCTGTGGGCGTGGCTTAGGTAGTGGGCGTGGCTTGATGGTCATGTGACTGGATGGGCATGGCATGGTGGTCATGTTATTGGCTGGGGGTGGCCAATTCAACATCACTCACATCGAGGCACGCATCTCCTCCCCTGGCCTCTCGTGACTGTGGGGATGCTGCAACAGTCGTAAGTGTGAAAAATGGTCATAAGACACTTTTTTCAGTGCCATTGTAACTTTGAATGGTCACTCCACACAAGCAAAATACCAGCAAAGGAGGGGGGAAAGACTCCAGAGAAGTTCCTGAGACAGGAAGTCTAGTCCTGCCAAGAATGTAATAAGAGTTAACGGAGAGGCAGTTTCTGTAAGCAACACCAGAATGTTTCCTTCCTGCCTTCCTTATAGGATTAGGCCAGTAATTTCTTCTAACAACTGGTTCTCTGAACTGCTTAAAATGTTAACAACCGGTTCTAGCGAATAGGTGTGGTAGAATCCCACCCCTGGTACTTCTCAGTTTGGAATGAGAATGCAAAGGTTTAGCCATGCATCATATAGAATTTTTTGTTTTCTTCCAGTATTTTCAATGAAAAGCAATGGGCTACATTGCAACTACATTTTCTTCTTAAAAAACACTGTTTCACATCATTTATATGTTATAAAAGTGAAAATAATGTTCTGCGATTGGAAAGAAACTCTCATTTTTAGAAATGGAGCCAAGCTTAGGAGTTTATTATTTATTTTTGAAATATTTTTACACTCAAAAAAGAGAACATGACATAATATGATGCTACAGGTGCAAAGGTGTAAAACTGGCGGACCGCGGGCTGGATGTGTCATGTGTAGACCACGCCCATCCCAGGTCCATGAATGGTAAAAAATGTTGCAAAACATCACATGACGGCAACATGCCACTGCCAGTTTGACACCCATGCTATAGGGCCGTGATGGCGAACCTATGGTATGCATGCCACAGGTGGCACGCAGAGCCACTTGTGCTGACACAAAAAACCACAGGCAAACTTACCTCACTGTGCATGCGCGTGCCTCACAGCTGATTTTTGGCTGGTTTGAGGCCTTTTGTGGCCTCCCAGAGGCTTGAAAAACGCCTATGCAGGCTGAATAGGCCGTTTCGTCACTTCCTGTAATACTGGAAGTGATGAAACGGACTTATTATTCGACCTGAAAAACCTTGTAGAGGCTTTTTTCAAGCCTCTGGGAGGCCGAAAAAGGCCTGAAAATGGCCAAAAATCAGCTGTGAGGCACAGTGCAGGTAAGGGATGGCGGGGGGGGGGGGATGTAGCGGCAGGGATTGCACGTGCATGCGCAGGGAGTGTGGGGGGACTCATTGCTTCTGGGTGCTGGTATGTGAGCGTGTGCACGCTAACGCACACACAATTTTTGGCACAGGAGCCCAAAAAGGTTAGCTACCACTGCTATAGGGTCTCGATTCAATGATAAGCTTAGTGAGTTGAATTAACTTTATATAATTATTTACAGTTATATGGATTCTCAAGGAATTGTTTTGCTTTGATGATGCATTTTGTTTATTTCAATCACTGCAATATATTTAGTGAGGTTTTTTATTCACTGTGGAACACTTTTTTTGTTTTTTTTTTCTTGTTTGTTGGTATTGGAGACTTTTTTGCACTTCAATATTTTTTTTAAATGCATACAACACATATCACTTTGGGCTGTTTTAGGTAACATATGAAAACTGTACACATTTATATCTCACAATAACTCTTTGGTAAAACTATTATATATTGCCTATAGAAAATGGATAGATAGCAGATAGATAGAGGATAGATAGAGATAGATAGATAGATAGATAGATAGATAGATAGATAGATAGATAGATAGATAGATAGATAGATAGATAGATAGATAGATAGATAGATAGATAGATAGATAGATAGATAGATAGATAGGTTGTTAGATTGAGAGAGGGAGAGGGAGGGCGGGAGGGACAGAGAGAGAGAGAGAGAGATGATAAAATGTAGAGATGACCTATTCATCACCAGTCTAAGCATCAACCAGCAGATGTTGGGAAATAATATTATTCACCTGAAGATCTGGAGAACTTCTGCTAGTTGGGTAGGCCCTATAGAACTGAATAGACTTATGCTTTGACTTTGCAATGTTACATATAGATTAGTTGCAGTTGGGAAAACAATGTATAACTGAGGCAGACAGTATATGCACCAGACATTACAATCTTCTTATAACCAGTGTGTATACCGGGATCTTTACAGTTTTTAAAAGGCCTGTCAGGCTTCCCATAGTTTTAGTACAATGGCTTATAAGATTAGACCATCTGGTCAACATTGCACTATACCCTCATATTTTACAAAACCAAACCTAAATGACGCTTAATAAATAACATTGCTTTTACTCCCCAGCATTTAGTATTCCGTTCATTTCTTACAATACTTAATGCAGAACACATGTATCGAACCCATACAATTAATTGCAGAAAAAACTTTGCTGGATTGCAAATTTCCATCTATCTCAGCAACCATTTTATATACACAGCTCCTCTATTTTGAAGTGCATACTGGAGATCTAGGGAGCACCATGCTGGCTTATAAAAAAGGCATTCCCAGCTTAAACAAGCAATAAACTGCTGACAAAATATCTTTTCACATGAAGGAAACATGCTGCGATAAGAAACAAACACAGCACAGGGGCGGTTTCAGGAAAAATAAATACCATATATATATATGGTATACACACACACACACACACACACTAACCTCAAAGCTCCTTCCTTACTACAATACCTTCTTGTGTATCTGATTCCAACTTGCTAAAATGTTAGGCATGTATCCTTTTAGAATTCATTAAAACAGTAATATGCCTCCGGCTGTGCCCAGCAGGCTGCTTATATTATATGTACAATATTGGGAATATTCGGGAGGAGGCAAAACAGATAGATGTAATCATTTTCATTGGGGATGGGTTGCAGCTGGAACAGGCTAGACTTGTATTGAATGTATTCCCCATCCAGAAATCTGTATGCAAAAGCACACTTTTCGGAAGTCCAAGTCCACATACACACCTTCACCAAAATTCCTGCATGTGTGTGCAGTGTATTTCACAATCAAGGGCCATCTTCGTTTCCTTTGCTGTTTGCTTACGCTGCTGCCTTCCTGCTAACGATCAATGTGGAAGGCAAGATGAGGTTTTTTTTCCCCATTTCTGGAAACTCTGGAAACATTTTATTTGGGTTTGAAACAATCTGTGGGTTAAAAGAGAGGGAAAGAGAATATTTATTTATTAGGCATACTTGTATCTCGCTTTGCAGGATACTTAAAAGGGTAGCTGGAAGCATTGCAATACAATAAAAGACTCTAATAAAAGAGCCAATAAGATCCAGAACCATATTATTTTATTGGGCTGCCTCTTTCAAACAGCATTTGCCTGTCCCACTGAAGATGATTAGAAAAGCATTCTGAAAGAGGCTGGAGGAAAAAAAATCCAACATAAAATTGATTGATTGATTGTATCCCACCTTTATTATTTTTACAAATAACTCAAGGTGGCAAACATACCTAATACTCCTTCCTTTTCTTATTTTCCCTGTCTTGAGAAGTGGGTTATTGAGAGGACTAAATATTACAGATGTGGTAAATATTTTTGACAAATATAAACATTAGTAGAGTGGCTCATTTTTCCATTTGTTTTGAACCTTTAAAGACATTTCATCCCATCCAACAGCTACAGTCAATTATATCTTATCATTTAACACAGCAGTCCTCAATCTTTCAGGGGGCAGCAAGTGGGGGGGGGGGACAGAGAGAGGATGGTTTAGTGCCAGCACCCACCACTTGTGCAAATGGAACTTCACACACTCATAGGCTCATCCACCATTTGCACAGCCCAGCTCTCAATGGGCTGCAGACCAGGTCCAGCCTTTGGCCTGAGGGTTGGGGAGCCCTAATTTAACAGGCACAAATATTTGCATGTTTTATCCAGCCTTTGTTTATTTTTTTCTTCAAATTTTATTATTTTTTAAACAAACATACACAAACACAACATAAAAACATCGCCATCTTCCACTTACATACATACAGTGTGTTGGTTGGTTTACAAATTATTTTGTGCATCCACATTCATAGTCATCACTTACAATTACTTGTATACGTTCTCATATTGTCTATCAAATATTCCTAAGTACATTAATATCATTGTTAATCAATCATTTGACTATACTGTTATTTGTTCATGTTATGCAAAATAATCCATATTTTAATTAATTTATTTTATGACAATTCATATTATCACCCCAAATCTATCCCATAGTTATATTATGATAATACATCTTTATATATTCTTTATATTCTATATTTCATTACCATATTTTATTGCCTAACCATTGATAAAATAAATCCCAAATCTTATAAAATTGTTTATCTTCTTGTTCTCTGATTTCAAATGTCAATCTACTCATTTCAGCACAGTCCATGATTTTCTTAATAACTTACTCCTGCGTTGATATTTTCTCATGTTTCCAGTTTTTAACAAATACAATCCTAGCAGCTGTTAATACATTTACTATCAGATATTTCAATTCCTTACTATATATTTCAGGTAAGATTCCCAATAAAAAAATATCTGGTTTCAAGTCTATATGTTTTTTTGTCATTTTTCCAGCCATGTATGGATTTTGATCCAATATCTTTTAGCATCTGCACATGTCCACCACATATGGTAATATGAACCAGGTATCTGATGACATTTCCAACACTTTTCTGATTTGTTCTTGAACATTCTTGCTATTCTTGTTGGAGGTAGATGCCACCTGTAAAACATCTTATACAAATTTTCTTTATATGCTGTTGACATTGTCATTTTATAATTTTGAGACCACAATTTTTGCCATTTCTCTAAATCCATCCCATATGCAAAATTTTTCTCCCAAGCAATCATTGTTTCTTTAACTTGTTCTTCTTCTAGCTTAATTTCTAGTAAATATCGATACAATTTTTTAATCACCTTTTCATCAGTACCTGTCAAAATCTTATCTAAATCAGTCAATTTATCATAAAAACCTTCTGTTTTGGAATCTTTATCATATCTAGAACCTATTTGTGCATATGAAAACCAGTTCATCTTTATGCCTGGTTCCTCTAGTTTTTGCATAGATTTAAGTTCACCCTTTTCATTCAATATTTCACCATATCTGTTTGTTCCTTTTTATATATTATAGGATAAGAAAATGCTTCAATAGTCGATAGCCAGACTGGAATTTTCAAATAGCATTGCCTTTTAGTCTTCTCCCAATTTAACCACAAAGCCTCCCGTATATAATGTCTTCTAAAGTACTCCTGTGTTTTAGTTCCCTTGTACCATAAGAAAGCATGCCACCCCAACAACAAATCATGTCCTTCTAATGTCAACAATCTAGTATTTCTTAATGTTATCCATTCCTTAACCCAAATCAGATTTGTAGCTTGATAGTATAACTCCCAATTAGGCAGGCCAAATCCTCCTCTTATTCTAGCCTCTTGCAGAAGTTTTAGTTTTATTCTCGCTTTCTTTCCCTGCCATATATATTTCAACACAATTTTATTTAAATCTTCAAAATAATCTTTCCCTAGCCTTATTGGAATTATTTAAAACAGATATAGAATTCTAGGTAATATATTCATCTTGATTTTATCCAGCCTTTATGACTCCCACTTATCACCTCTTTGTCATGTAATATTAAACTAAACAAATATAAATGAGTCCTTAAAGTAAAAAAGGAACAATGATTTTATACCATGATGTAAGAGCTGTGGTGGTGCAGTGGTTAGAATGCATTACTGCAGGCTACTTCTGCTGACTGTCAGCTGCCTGCAGTTTGGCAGATCAAATCCCACCAAGGCTCCAGGTTGACTCAGCTTTCCATCCTTCCGAGGTCGGTAAAATGAGGAGACAGATTGTTGGGGGCAATACACCAATGCCAATACACTCAGCTGTGCTGGCTGAGGAATTCTGGGAGTCAAAGTCCACAAGTCTTAAAGTTGCTAAGGTTGGAGACCCCTGCTGTAAACCACTTAGAGAGGCTGTAAAGCTCTGTGAAGCAGTATATAAGTCTAAGAGCCACCTCTAAGTGCTATACTTGGTATTTTAGACTTACGTCTATAAAACTTTTGATGCTTCCTTTTCAGATAAGAACCTTGTCTCCTTCTACAACCTCTGCAAACTCTTGAAAATCTTACTGTCCTATATGCAGGGTTTATGGAACCTTTCCGTTCCATAAATATTTTTTTAGGATTAAAAAGCAACAACAAATGGTGATACAATCAGTTATTGAAGGGTTAAGTTGCGTCTCCCCTTCAGAAGTTCTGCTGGAAAACCAATTGCATTCAGAAATGATGCAAAGCCTTCCTCATTAAATTCCACTTGCAGTTAGGAAAACCCAGACATTCCTACTGCAGTTGGAAT
Source organism: Bungarus multicinctus (assembly GCA_023653725.1). NCBI lineage: Eukaryota > Metazoa > Chordata > Lepidosauria > Squamata > Elapidae > Bungarus > Bungarus multicinctus. The sequence goes on along the minus strand of CM042842.1, from coordinate 50,540,304 downwards.
CCTATTCACTGGCAGTGCCTGTGCAGCGTTGTATTATTTATCCCAAGTTCCTAACGCTTGCCATCTCTTTTGAGTCAACGTCTACAATTTGGGAAGCAAATGTTCCCAAATGTTAAAGCATTTTCCTTCTGTCCACCTGATGCACAGACCATTCTTCTCCATTCTTTTATCTGCTTCTGTTCTTTTTAAGCACTTCGAGTTTCAAGAAGGGGGAAAAAAACTGGGAAAGATTGCAATAAGCACAGCTGGAAATGATTGAGACATACCCTGGCAAACTGTTAACATTTTATGCCAGGCACTTGCTTGCTTTCGGAGGGATACACGAATAAGCAGCTCTTCCACCTAAATGGAAAATACTTTTGAGTAGAAGAAAGGAGGAAAAAAAAAAACCAATAGGAGAAGAGTATAAGGAATACACCAGCTGCTGCCCTATATAATATCTGGAATATGACTTGCCAATGTAGCTGAGAAATCCAACAAAACAAATTCTAAAAGAGATGAAACAAGTTAAAGTAGGATTTGTATACTCATTTATAAATTGCATAAGATATATTGCAATTTATATGTGTGTATCTCATTTCTTTCTCTTACGTCTGTGGAATGTTGGACAGCTATTCTATACTATTTGGGGTTCCCTAGACCTATTAATGAAGGATGGCAAGAAGTGGAGATTGTTATCATCTGGCTGAATGTTTTGTGCAGACAATCAGAGGCATTCCCTCTGAGTTGGAGGCTGGTTAGATGGAATCTGATGAAGACAGAAGCAACGTTTTGCAACGTTAGCTGAGAGGCTTTCAAAGAAGTGGGTGGGGTGTTCTATGATGTTAGCTTTGTCCCTTGTGGCCTGGACCTCTGCCCCATATGAGTCCATTAATCTGCCATTTTGACATCCTGGAATCTATTTTGGTTTTCAGATTAAATAAACTCATACCAAGGTACCTGCTTAATTGCTTGTTGTTTGTGGGAGTTGAGTCAACAGTGACTACAGGATGACAAAGTTTGACTCAGTAGCTCACTTAAATCCCTTTTCTCCTTCTCGTTAAAAGTCCTTTGGCTCTATAATTCAACACTGGGAGATCAAACTGAGTTTCAGAATATTTTCAGATGGGTATTGTCCCATTATTAAAACTGGTGCAATTTTAGCAATTATTTAATTTAAGTTTTTGAAGGATTAAGAGAAGGTCAAAGTTCCCCTAAATGTCACTATGAGTTTTATTATATCATTTAAAAAAACTTGTTGACTTATACCCAGGTTGGAGATTGTGGAAGCATTTTTGCCTTTCTTGTGCTGCTTTTAAAACTTAAAAAGTTGAGGGTAACGCTGAGGGAAAAATTTAGTACCTTGGATTTAAAATCCATATTGCAGAAGGAAGGAGATTTTTTGTTTTTTGTTTTCTGTTTTAATGAGTTCCCCTTTAAGACCAATTTAAAAAAATGTTTTGGATCTACTGTTCATCAACCACTCTTCATATATAACATGACAGATTTATTTATAAATATATTTCTTTGTTAATATTTTTCCCTCACTTTTATTTTTTATTTTATTTTTTCATTTTAAAAGTTGTCATCCTGTATAGTGTAAGCCTGAAAAAATCTTAAGTTGTTTAATCACACAAAGAGTAGTAGCGCTTAATAAAATTTTGTCTTGCTGACTAATAATACTTGTAGCTATATTTTTGAACGTAGCTTTTATTAAAGTCATATTATGACTTCAGTTATTTAAATCAAGTTATGACTTTAATTTCTGTTTAAAATAAAGGCATAATTTTTCACTGTCTTGAACTTTTGCCTCTGAGAAATCAGCATAGCAAAGTAACTATCCTCAATATTTGTTTTCTTCTGAGGCCTGCACAAAGACCAAGCACCCTGTCAATCAAAGTCATGACTAAAAGTTTATTCAGTCATCCAGGAAACAAAAACATCAGAAACAATTTTAAATGGTTTTGGCATCCTCTTTGAAATGTGCTTTGGCATATAGGCCGTTCCATCACATCGGAATTATTTTCCATCAGCGGCAACGAAGAAAACCCTGGCAAAAGGACATATGTTTCTTGTTTGTTTCAAAATAATTTGGGACCATAATGTTAGTACCATATGTATATATCTTGATAGGGGATTTAAAAGACACCCTAACTCCTCGAGTGATATTCTAATTCTAACCTATTTTCCTTTGCAATAGTTTTCCATTAGAAGGACAGTCTTGCTGGAACTGAACAGAATCCATTGAGTTTTGTGTTGCTATTCGTCAGTAATCAGATGCTTTTGAAAACTAAGAAGCAAAGCGTAAAGCACGGCCAGTTCCTTCTTCCTCTAGGATCAGGTGGTTAAAGTCAGTGTATATTATCTTACTAAAACTCTTTAAAACTCCTGAGTGTTTTATTCCTGGTAAATCTAATTTTTCTTCCTGTGAGGATGCCCAAGGAGGTTTCAAAGGAATATAGAATAATATATCTGAATTGCTCTGAAGAACAGTTAGAAATGTCAACATCATTTTACTCAAAACAATCATTCTGAGATGTTGTAAAGGAATAGCTCTATGTAGGGATTTATCACGAACCTCAATTTTCTCTTGAGGTCAGGATGAAACCAGCCTCTTTCAATCCAAGCTTAAGTATTCTTTTACTTCCTAATTCACCTGGTCTTTTCTCCCTTCTCCAAGGTATTGAATCTTTGAGTTTCATTAGCCAATAAAACAGCAAGAACAGGAAATAGGAAACCAAAGGATTATCTAAATTAAAATGGTTTATCAATTAAATTCCTAGTCAAAAGCAAAATATAGAACGAAAACCTAAAGTACCGACTATATTAAAACAGGGGAGTAAAGAATATTTTAAAAGAGAGAGATGAATCAGCTTATGGGAAACAAACTAACAAGATTGCTAGACAGTTAATCATCTTGCAATAAAGGCTATTAGAAGAAAAAAAAATTGGCATCTCTTCTAGAGGTATTTGCGATACTGTCAGCTAAAAGAAAGCAAGTGATCTCTTTGCCCGTTCTTGAATGACGGTGACTCAGAAGTGGAGTTATTAATCAAATGTGTTGTGTTACATAAAAAAAAAGACATCACTGCAACCAGATACATGAAACTGTTTCTGTTTCTTCTAGAATCATGGGCAAAGTTATTCTTGGAATATTTTGAAAGCCTTCTTCTAAAAGGGAGGAAGGCAAAATGATACACTAAGCAAAACTTTCCTGTATGAAGGGCAGAGGATGTTTGCTAAGCATTGAGCAAAAAATGCTCTTCCAAGCATCCGCCATATACCAAGCAGGGGTTTTGAACAAGTGCTGCTGAACAGCTGCCCATTATTTCAAATCTAACTAAGCTCTTTCTGGACTTAGATCAAATAGTGAGCGAAAACTTTGTAACTCTTTAGGTCAGCCAGAATCTCTTTCTTCCATGTATAAATGTAAGTTGCCCTACAAGATCAAGGTATTATCAGAGAAGGGCAATTTAATCCCTAATTCCAGGAGACATTATTGCATACAGATCTCTAGACAAAGAAGCCTAGATTCCAATTTTATTTGATGTTTATGATCACAACAAGATGCTTGGAGCAAGGCCTTTAAAAATGTGGACTGAACTGGCTCTGTAGGATTTTGGTCATAGTAGCAAATCATAACAGCTAATGAACTTGACTCTAAAGATGTTTATGACTTCCTGGAAATGGACGCTTTCACTGTGATGGCAAAACAAAGGATGGTCTTTGAAAGCCTATGAGCCTGAGTCATAATGACTCAATGTTATTTATTCCAGGAGAACGAAGGTATCTGGATATCTTAATTTTCTCTATAGTGAAGCCATCGATGTTGCAGGACTGCTGGTGATGAATGATTTCTTTAATGAGAGTGACTACTTTTGTGTTGTTGTAACCGACAATGAGTTTCTCCATTGTGCAGTGTTGGGTGAAGCCCTGAAGATTTTGTCTCTACCCACTTCTGTCGAGGCTCCTCTTGCATCATCAGCCCTCGACTTACGACCGCAATTGAACCCAAAATTTCTGTGGTTAAGTAAGACATTTATTAAGGGAGTTTTGCCTCATTTTACAATCTTTCTTTCCCTGTTTGTTAAGCGAATCATTACAGTTGATAAGTTAGTAACACGGTTGTTAAGTGAGCCTGGCTTCCTCATTGACTTTGCTTGTCAGAAGTTCACAAAAGGAGATCACGTGACCCTGGGACACTGCAACCATCATAAGTGTGAGCCAGTTGCCAAGCACCTGAATTTTGATCATGTGACCATGGGGATACCGCCAAGGTTATAGCTGTGAAAAACAGTCATAAGTGGCATTTGTCAATGCTGTTGTAACTTTGAACGGTCACTACATGAACTGTTGTAAGTCGAGGATTACCTGTATAACTCAGATTTCATCAACTCTTGAACAAGTAAATTGATATAAACATGAAAAAGGAAGGGTGCCATTAAGCAACATTGCTTTACCTCTTCAAGGATCTTAATTACAGGTGAAAAGTGTCTTATATTGTTTCAGTGAGCCTGCCTACGATAGTTTCATGGAGTTTCATGATCAATTTATTCCCAAGAATTGAGCAAAATGTCACTTTCAAATCAATAAAGTTCACATAAAAGATTAGATTACTAGACTATGTTTCTATTCAACCATGTAAAATAAGAGACCAGTCAAGGGCCGATTGTCACTTTCTGAAACTGTTTTTCTCTTCCTGGCCAAATTTAGAAATAAAGTACAGCATTTTCAATCTTCTTAATCCACCCGACCCTTAAAATCTTATCCAAAGAAGTGTTAGCTGAAGAATTTAGGTCCTGCCTAAAGGGAAACTGCCTACAAGGGAAACAATTGTCTACAGTAATTTCAAAATGAGCGGAAGGTGATTACGGAAAGTTGGGTTGTATAATAATTGCAACAGATATGCCATTATTGTAGGCTGGATGATACCAGACAGAAGTCCATTGTTTGGGCATTTCGCACATGCCAGGACTTAACCCAAAACCAAAAGACAGACTTTGCTATCATGCCCAAGAGGAAACAGGTTATATAGTAGAAGATTGGGGATGATGTTCTATCAGTTTTGTATAACAATCGAGTAGAACAGAACAAGTTTTCCTTAAACTTTTTTCTCTTAGGATCCCTTCCCACTTTTAGAAATTATGGAAGACCCCAGAAGATATTTTCTTTTGGAGTTATATTTATTAAAATTTTAGATTGACACAGTTGCTGCCATTACTGCTTCTCATGATTTTTTATGAGATTTTAACATTGTATTATTTTTCAACATAAGCTGGCTGGCAAATAATTATGAATTTGTGGGACTTTGAGAGAAGGTCTTGGGGAACCCCTAGAAATCCTTAGACCACACTTTAAAAAACACTTGAATAGTTTCCCAAAAAGGTAAAATATATATTTGGCAGTTCAGTCCTCTTCAGTTCAGTATATTTAAAAAAACCAAAACCTTCAGAGCCTTTTAACAGCAATTGCAACAGAGCAAACTTTGTCTCTTCCTGGAAATTTCAGTGGAAACTTTAGGAAATACAAAGCAAATGTCTTCAATTTTGGCCAAGTCCACACAATGACTACGCTGTAGCGTTATGAGCTCCACATCCCAAGCACAACAGAGGGGGCAGGGAGTTAACTATTTTAACTACTTGCATGGGTTCATTCATTTATTCTGGGAGATATTAGAAATGGGACTAAAAGCCAGAGGAAGACAAATGATTGGCAGCGATCATCTTCCAAGCGGAAATAAGCATAATCAGCCAATCTCCAACCTGGATATAAGTCAAAATAAACACTGATGATTTGGTGAGTTCAGATTGTGCCCTCTTGAGTTTGTTGTGTCCAGGAAGTGGACAACTGGAAAAAGTTAGCTCTGTATTTAAACAACTTTGCTTTGCATCTCAGGAAGTGAACTCTGGTTTCTCTCCAGATCGTACAGTATAGACCTTTAGCCTTTTACTGAAGATTTCTGTGGGGGAGGAAGCCATACATTAGAAAAGAATTCATTCAATGTCTTCCTAGTTAAGGCAGAATTTCTCTTTCTCTCTCTCTTTAAGCATTCATTGATATTTCCAATCTTTAAAAGGCAAAGAGAAATATATGCAGGCCCAGAGTGCTTTTTCCAAAAGGTACCTGGACTGTCTTGGTTCTGTATTTCTTTGAAAACATTTTGCTTCTCATCCAGGAAGCTTCTTCAGTTCTAATAAACTTTATTAAACATTATCCAACAATTCAAAAGATATCAATACTTTCAACAATGCTACAGCATCAACATTCATATTCATATTTATATAGCAGTTACTATGTTACTTTTGTATCTATTGTTTAACTAAGTGTACCAGACTGTCCCAGATTAAATAATAATTCACTTTTATCTTTTAACTCTAAGGTCAGCCTGTCCATCTCTGCACAGTCCAAAATCTTTCTTATCACAGTCCTTCACGTGGTATATTATCTTGTTTCCAGTGCTGTGCATACATTATTCTGGCCACTGTTGTTATGTGTAGGATGATATATTTGTCTGTCTTAGTATAATCTCCCCTTATTATTCCCAATAGAAATAATTCTGGTCTAAATTCGATTTTTTGTTTTGTTATTTCCTCTATCCACTTTTTAATCTTTTTCCAGTAATTTTTCGCTTCAGGGCATGTCCACCACATGTAGAAATAGGTGTCCTGTTTATTTTTGCATTTCCAACATTCTGGTTTTCTAGTTGGAAACATCTTTGCCAATCTGGCAGGGGGTAGGTGTCACCTATAGAACATTTTGTATATATTTTCTTTATACGCCGCTGATAAGGTTGGTTTATAATCTCCCCGCACATTTTCCCCACTATTCTAATTTAATGTTGTATCCCAATTTTTTCACCCAAACTATCATTGTTTCTTTTACAATTTCTTCAGTTCTAACTGACTGGTGGGGAGTGGAAGAATTTATATTTTTCCATTCCCCACTGGTCAATTAGAACTAAAGAAGCTTTTTGGATGAGAAGTGAAACATTTTCAAACAAGTTGCCGTTTGGAAAAAGCACCTTTAGGACAACCATGACCTGAATGACTGAGGCTTTGCATAGACAAATGTACTGTATGCAGAACATTGGAGACAGAAGGCAGTTGCAAAGAGAGAGAAAGATTATCTGGATTGAAAGAGAGAAAAGACCATCATTGCTGGAAAAAAAACAACAATTATCTTTGAAAGTTGGTAAAAGTTTGCTCCCTGACCTTTTCATGTGAGAAATGGAATATATGGAAGATCGTACACAAAATTGCAGGATGTAATATTTTTCTACTACTGTATAATCTTGTTTCGCTCCATAAAATTAGCACTTGATTTAATACTCCTGCAGAAACCTAAGGGAGCAATTTCAGTTCCTTATATATCATCAGCATCAGTCAGTTGGGAGACAAAGAAGGTATAAAGAAGTCTCAGAAGAGTTTCCTTACAGAACTGAGAAAAAACACAATTCTGCGTGACTTAGAAAATTGTCCACAGATGCTATTTGGAAGCTAGGATATAGGCTGTGACAAAAGCATCAGCTGTGGAGTATATACCCCATTACGTCATAAAAGCACCTTATGTTCCACATCCATTTCCACTAAATGTTTCTCAAGAAGGAACCCAACTGGCTGAATTGATAAATTCCCCTGTAAAGTAATACACTAATAGATATCTACTAGACCCGTGATGGCGAACCTATGGCACACGTGCCACAGGTGGCATGCAGAGCCATTTGTGCCAGCATGCAAGCTGCAGCCAAACTTACCTCACTGCACATGTGTGCACCTCACAGCTGATTTTTGGCCGGTTTGAGGCCTTTTTCGGCCTCCCCTTCTGCAGGCTTCTACAAGCTTTGTAGGCCAAAATCTAGCCTTGTTTCGTCACTTCCAGTATTTTCAGAAAAACAGGAAGTGATGAAACGGGGCTAGATTTCGGCCTACAAAGCTTGTAGAAACATACAAAAGCCTTCCTCAAGCCTTTGGGAGGCTGAAAAAGGCCTCAAACTGGCTGAAAATCAGCTGTGAGTGTAGGTAAGGGGGTCGTGGGGTAGGGTGGGGTGGTGGGGTGGATTGCGCGTGCATGCGTAGGGATGTGGGGGATGCACAAGCATGCAAGCACGCGCACAATTTTTGGCACAGGAGCCCCAAAAGGTTAGTCACCACTGTACTAGATCAAGGGTCCCCAAATTTGGCAACTTTAAGACTTGTGGTCTTCAACTCCCAGAATTCCCCAGCATGCTGGCTGGCTGGGGAATTCTGGGAGTTGAAGTCCACAAGTCTTAAAGTTGCCAACTTTGGAGACCCCTGTGCTAGACCAAAAGTGCTCTTGCTTTTTACCATTGCTGATTTGCAGTAATTATCAGCTGATGGACGATACAGAGAGAAAGACTATTGTTTACAGGCTTGTATATTTTGTCTGGCAGAGCAACCTTGTCTGAGGCCAAATGGCAAGGAAAGGATTCTTGGTTTTGTCACCCTGATTAATTATCTTTGCTTATGTTAGCAAAATTCACATAAATACCTGGTTCTTTTTTGTTTGTTTGTTCATTTGATGGCTTGTTTTTAGGTTATTAATCTGGTTTTCTTCTAATATTTCAACTAAGAGAACCAAACTCTGAGAAGTTATATTTAAGCACAGTTGGTTTGTTTCAATATATACATTTCATACATGCCTGCACAAATACGCTAACAAAAGACAGGTAGTTCTGTAATTAAATCACAAGCAGCATTCCATTGTCTGCACCTCCTCTATTTTCTCATGGTCTTTTTTCTTTTTTCTCCAAATGTTCAATTCTCTTTATATCTTAACAAATAAGTCTCTTTCCTTTTGAGGCTGGGCAGCTCTCAAACATGTCTCTGAAACTGTATATTTGGCAATCCCCATCTCGGTTTTATAGCGTAGCCTTTTCATATGAAGATATGCAAGCCTTTAAAATGGTCTTTTGTTTAGCTCCTTGCCTGGTTTGATTGTTCCCACTCTTAATAAATGCCTCTCCTTGTTTGGAATGCCTCCAATTACCCTCAGGTATTTGGCACTCCTTACAGGCTTAGGAAAGAATCTCTGAATTAGACTACATAACCTAAAAGCTCAAGCCATTTTAAGGTCTCTATTCCACTCTACTGCATAGGGTAGCCTGCATCTTGAAGGATAGATTGAAGGATAGCTGTGCTGGGTCACAGCAAAAGACTATCTAGTCCAACACTGTACTCTTTGTGACAAAATGGGCAGCCAAATATACCCAAGGAACTGATAATCCAGCTGAGTGATTTTGAGCCAATCCCTCTCTCTTAGCCCAAGCCACCTCATAGGGTAGTTGATGTGGGGAAAATAGGAGGAGGAAGGAGTGTATTCGCCACATGGAGTTACTTATAAAGTAATAAACGCGGGTTTAAAAAGCTCCAAATAAATAAATATAAGCAAAATGTGAGGCTGATGCTCCTTATCCGTTGGTATTTCATTCCATTTATTCAATTTTATCCCCCAATACAAGGGAAAGAAATCAAATGTAGTTGGCCATGTTGAATGTTTGTCATTCTTATGGAGCTAAAGTTATTCTTGTTATATCTCTTCAAGCAACATTGTTGTTACTCATTTTTAGTTTACCTTGGAAGAAGGTTGTGGCAATTTTTATATACATTTTTCTATCTCTCGTCTATCATCTCTATCTATCTATCTATCTATCTATCTATCTATCTATCTATCTATCTATCTATCTCTATCTATCTATCATCCATCCATCATCTATCTATCATCTATTTCTATCATTTATCTCTATTATCTATTATTTATCTATCATATCTATCATCTATCCATCCATCATATCTCTCTCTCTCTCACACACACATCGATCTCTATTATCTATCTATCATATCTATCTATCATCTATCATTATGTTTGAACATAGATTACATGCTCTTTCAAAACTTAAAAAAAAACCAATCCAAGTCCTTTACTCCCATATAAGTTCTATAGCCATGATGGTGAACCTATGGCATGTGTGCCGGAAGTGGCACGCAGAGCCATTACTGCCAGCATACAAGCCCTTGCCCAGAGCAGGTCTACTGCGCATGCGCACATGCCGCCCACCCGACAGCTGATTGTCAGGTATCTGGCACAGATGCGCAGGGTGCGGGGGAAATGTGTGCACATGCACAGAGATGCGCAGCATGTGGGGGATGCACGTGTATGCGCAGAAATGCACAGTGCATGCAGGGAGGAATCACATGCACATGCACAGGGACCAGGGCCCCCCCACTCTCATTGCCTTTGGGGTGCTGGCATGCTAGCATGCGAGCGCAAGCACAAACACCATTTTTGGCACCAGAACCCAAAAAGGTTAGCCACCATTGTTCTATAGTATCCCTATTCTACTTGCAATTCCCTGCATTCGTAAATTATACTAACCCATCCATTGTTTTAATCATGGCATTTTAGAGAACAAACTTTTATTGATAATGGGCAAAATCAACTTGATTTGATTTGTTAATTTTTTGTTTCCTAGTTCTTCTTTTTTAATTGCCTTGTATCAGTAGTTTCATTAGAAATATTGTTAAACTACCCACCTGGGCATTATCTTAGGCTACAGTTGTCATCAGTAATCCAAAAATAAACCATGCATTTTTTATTTTATTTTATTTTGTCAATTGCTTACAAGATAATAGGTATAAGTAAAAACATAGTTATGAATACATGGATACATATAAGAAAAATAAAAAAGAAACAATAGGACAGGGACGGTAAGCATGTTGGTACGCTTATGCACGCCCCCTACAGACCTCTTAGGAAAGGGTTGAGGTCAATAGTAGACAGTCTAAGGTTAAAGTTTTTGGGGTTTGGGGAAGAAACCAGAGTCAGGTAGAGTATTCCAGACATTGACCACTCTGTTGCTGAAGTCGTATTTCCTGCAATATAAGATGTTCCATGTTCTAAATCAACCCTTCCACCCTAACCTTTGCACATTCTACAGAAATGTAAACTAAAACAAATAACTACTTGGAAAGAACAAAAAGTATTTTTTTTTTGCATGTAATGGCAAGCTGTATGGGCAAGCTATAATTCTTGCACTCAGAACAAATTTCTTGACTTAGTATGTGCTCACAAGTTTCTCATCCTGTAAATTCTGTGTACTCCTTCCTCTTTTACAGATAATGCATCTCAAAGTTCTAGTGAAAACACACACACACACACAAAAGAAAGATTAACTTAAATTCTTCATACTGCTGGCCTCTTGTGGGGCAAAGAGAACGAACCACTTAGAAAATTTACCGTTGTTTCCTATGAAAACATTATCTAATCAAGCCGGTGATTCTGGCCAGAAGCTGAGACAGGACATACATCAACAATTAAAGAAAAATCTGAAAAGAAATTTCAAGTTTTGATAGATGGTCTTGGAGGAAACAAATATTCCCACCCTACAAGATCCATATTATACGTAAGATATCAAAAATTCCTCAGGAAGGAATGGTATGATCTGCCTCAAAACATTAAGATCATTTGAGAAGAAACTGTCAATGAGAGATAAATCTTACGGCATCAAAAAAATAATAATAATTTGGAAGTCTTCTTTCCCATTACAGATGCATAAAAAGAATTTTCTTCCAGCTGTTTTCTTTATTAGTACTATAAGTTAACAAATATTTTGGGTCCCAAATCCCAAAAGCCGAGATTGGCACAAACATCTTGTTTAAAAAAGCCCAGAGATGAGAGAATTCCAGTTGTCTTTTGAAAGAAGCACCTGCATTTGTTGAGGGACTGAGAGAGTAGAACAGGAAAGGGATAAGGAAGAAACGTTGCCAGCCAATCTTGTTGATTTGGGGATGACAGCTCTTCGTGAAGGCCTGGGATCGCTTTCCTCCTTTCAACGGTTTTCTGTGCAATAATTCATCTTTTCGTGCCCTTTGTTCCTTTCAGTCCGTTTATAAATTAATACGTAAAGAAACACATGAAAAATCTGTGTTAGAATTCTAATTCCCCACAGCAACATACCGCAGTGTTGGTTCAAGGGTGTGAGTCACCCCCGTGGAAACCAGGGTCTCTTTTAAACATGAGGGATAGGAAAGAATTTCATAAATAATTCCACTGGAAATGAAATGGAGCATTCTGTTCCCACTAGATAACTGCAGTGTCAGAAATGCATCTAATTTTAATCTTGCCACCAAAAATCCACCCATAAGATGCCCAGGAAAAAAAAGATACACAATTGAAAGTTAGACACAAACAGCGGCAGTTCTCTTTTAAAAGAGAGCTTATATTAAGGAAATTTATGTTTTAAAATTCTTCATTAGGAAGATGTACAAAGCCCAGGATAAAAGCATGGTGATTTGCATTTTTCAAAAAAAATTAGGGTAGAAAATGGGAGAAATATGCTATAAACCAGTTGTTCTCAACCTGTGGTCCAGTGGGGGCATGATATCATCACAGGGGGTCCATGAAGACTTGAATAAATGTTATGATTTAAATGTTAAGTCTTAGGAGGGGCATCCATGGCCATGGGCTGTGACCACAAAAGAAAAGATGAAGAAAAGGTTAAGAGCCACTGCTATAACCTGTCTCTACATGCTGATAAATATAAACCAGTATTCATATCACACTGTCACAAAATTTGATTTCATACTGTCCTCTGGAATAATCCTGCTATTTATTTCAATCATTGTCAATGATGGTGGATAAATTTTTGTTACTAAGTTTTCTCCATTTTTTTTCTCTATCAGAAAACTGCCTAGAGGAGTAATTGGATTTTTTGGAGGATTGGAAGTACATAACTCTATCAGAATCCCAGTTGTACATATGGCAACTTGGCTCTCCATTCCTTTGGAGAATCCGTACAATTTGTTTAATGTGCATGCACAGAAGACTGCATCTAGGTCAGATCAGTGGAAGCATTTACTCTGAAATGTTTATGGAGATTCTTAGTCATCCAGGTCAGTGGTCACCAACTGATGGGCCAGGGAGCACTGGTGGACTGCGAGAAAATTTGGGTGGTCCACAGAGTAATGTCCCCCCCAAAGCAATTAATCCAGGCTGTGTGGGAACACAAGGCCACATGCGCCGCCCACATGGGCTGCCCACCTGCTGGCCCCCACCCTTCGGCCGAGTGCAAACCTTACCTTGAGTAGAGCCACATAAGCTGCAACTGGAAGGTAAGACCCAATGGCGGGGGAGGGAAATCTGCCCTGGGGTGGCTTGTTGACATTGGTGGGAAAATCAGTCCCATATTTCAGAGCTGCAGTAGTCACAATACTGGCCCTTTGGTCATCCCGCAGCAGCTTCTCCAAGCCATGGCAGGCCAGGGCATCCGTGTGGAGGAGCAGCTGCTCTGGGATGACCAAAGAGCCAGTCCTGTGACTACTGCAGCTCTGGAATATGGGACCACCTCTCCCACCAAAGTCAGCAAGCCACCATCAGGCAAAATTCATATTGGTGGTCCGTGGGATTTAAAATTATGAGTTTGGTGGTCCCTGGGGTCCAAAAGGTTGGTGACCCCTGACCCAGACCATGGTTGTCCTAAAGATGCTTTTTCAAGAGGCAACTGGACTTTCTGTTTTTTTTTTTAAGACATTTTGCTTTTCATCCAAGAAGCTGCTTCAGCTTCAGCTGAAGAAACTTCTTGAATGAAAAGCTAAACGTCTTCAAAGAAAATCCAAAGTCCAGTTGCCTCTTGAAAACGCATCTTTGGGATTTACTCCAGAACTTTCTTTCATCATCCTTATTATAACCTTCACTAATTCTCCTGGCAACCCCAACAACCCGAATGGCATTAGTTCATGTCTTCTGAAATACTTTTCAGCTCTTTCATTCATACTTGAACCTATTCTTTCACTTCCTTTCTTATATCTGTTAACACCAATGCAAAACTCAGGGCACCTTAATTTACATCTATTGGTAGTCCTTGGCATAGGACCATAATGGAACCTGCCATACAGTCATACATTGTGATGGTCATAAATTGAGTTTTTGATGTGACTGGCTTGATTTTACAACCTTTTTTTTTTTTTTGGCTGTAGCAATTAAACTGAATTGAAATAGTGAAATAACCCTTAAGTGAATTCATGGTTCTGTATGGGGCCATTTTTGCCAAAATCTGAAAGTGTTGGTTTTCAGCAAAATAGTTGTAAAATGCTTTTCTGTCCTGTCTCATGCACATAGGTGGATTTGTGGCTGTGCAGATGCAGATAGACAATTCCACAAACATCCATAACAAACTACATTTATTGGTACATCAAGTATCTTCATGACTCACATTTGTGATGAAGCTCTTCTATAATGACCAATCCTTTGTATATCAGCATTGCAGGTAAAAGATGGTTATTTTCCTAACCCACACGTAGCGATAAGCTGCTTATCAGTTCATGAGTCAAGGCAAGAATGGAGGGCAACTTCCCTCAACCCCTCAAAGGTCAATTTAGTGACCAATCAGGATTACAAATGGGGCCACGTGACATGAACTACATTTCCCAGGATACCATTAACTACATTTCCAATGATGCATTCCCTTAAGGGGACAGCTCACAATTCCTAAGTAACTAACTAATTCCCATAGACTGGCTGGGACAGCACAAATGCAGTCGTGTGATGTAGGACACTGCAAACCTCCATAAATGTAGGTTTGTTGCCAAGTGGAGCTATGTGATTGCAGGAGGGCCCTGACGATCAGAACTTCAGAACTGGGTCATAAGTAACCCCCAGGTAGGTGTGTCGCCACGTCAAAAGGTCACTAAGCAACCAATTGTAGGACAAGGACTATCTGTATTGTATCTTTTCCCTTTCTCCCAGTTTTAGACACAACCTAGATATTTATAGGTCATTTCTTGCATTCATTACATTAGATTCATTATATTGTTCAAGTCAAGCTGCACCATCTTGCATATTCCATTCTTGTTCTCAGATAGCTCCTTGCTAACAATAAATACTGTACCAGTCTTTTTTATATTTTGACCAGCATTCTACAACTGGAACCAAAGTTCAGGAGCCGTAGTGGCACAATGGTTAGAATGCAGTATTGCAGACTAATTCTGTTGACTGCCGATTTCCGACTGCCAATTGCCAGCAGTTCGAATCTCAATCTGGCTCAAAGTTGACTCAGCCTTCCATTCTTCCGAAGTCGGTAAAATGAGGACCCAGATTGTTGGGGGAAATATGCTGACTCTGTAAACTACTTAGAGAAGGCCGTAAAGCACTGTGAAGTGGTATATAAGTCTTAAGTGCTATTGCTATTTTCCCCACAAGCATACTCATACTATTTTTGCAGTTTGCACCTTGCAAACTAATATACTGTACAGAACGTAGGAGTTATCTGCAATGTACTGGTATACTCTCAGGCAACAAAACTGAGCAAACTATAGATCAGTTAATGTTGAAACCATTTTGTAAACACAACTCTACTGTTGCACAAACTGTGATTGTTTACAGTATCTGTGGGACTAGATCCATTTTGCATGTTTCTAATTATGCTGTCCCACTGCTATACATCCTTCCCAGAGTTTGTGGCACGATTGCATCTCTGCTTTATATATATCTGGAATACCCATACAGAACGTTAGGAATATACATGCAACCAAGGTCACCCATTTCTGATTGCAAGTTGGTCCTTCATGCTGAAATAAGGATTGTTGTAAAAGGATGGTGTCCAGTTCAATCTAACGTGATCCATCCAATGAGCTACATCTACAAGGCTTTCAGTTCATAATTTTCAGGAACGGAAAAGGCATGTCAGCATCCTTCCCCCATAATTAGGATGCTTCTATAAAACTAAAAGCATCACAAACAACACTGAACCAATGGCAGCACACGGAATGGATCGATAAACTGGGGCCATTTCATTGGCTTCTTAGACAGACACAGGCTGAAATCTCAGAGGTAAGCTCCATTTGTTCAAAAAGACAAGTTTTAACGAAGAACGCTTCTGTTTTAATTTTGGTCAGTTCTGACTCTTTTCAAATGAACATCATTTTAGATTGCTCTTGCTGATTATTTGTACTGAAGAAAGCACAAATGAGAAAGAGTTAACTTTTTATGTTGGCTTTCGGTGCCATCAACCATGATAAGTATCTACAAAACAGCCTGTTCAGATTGTTGGAAGACATTTTGTAGGGGTTTATTTATTTATTGAATTTATATTGCTGCCTATTCACCCATGGCGACTTGAGGCGGCTTACAGAATGTAAAACCATATTTAAAATAAAAAACAATAAAAACTAACAAAAAGAATCAAATAAATTAATAAAGTACAATAGAAAAAAATCTGGAGAAAAAAAATCACCCCCAAATCCTATCCCCCACCCTGATGACAGCAGATCACACGAGCCATTTGATGGGCTCCATCGCGCTCTGGGTTCCCCAGGTCCAATGGCAGAACCAGGTCTTCAGTGCCTTCTGGAAGAATACTAGAGAGGGGGCCATTTTAATCTCAGGGGGAATGATGGTCCAGAGAGAGGGAGCCACCATGGAGAAGGTCCTTCTTCTGAATCCCACCAGGTGTATCTCCCTCAGGGATGGGACCCACAGCATTCCTTGCCTCCGCGCTCTGATCGGTTGGGTAGATGTGACCAGCAAGAGACAGATAACCCGGACCCAAGTCATGAAGGGCTTTAAAGGTGACAACCAGCACCTTGAATTACACCTGGAAACAAATCAGCAACCAGTGCAGCTCCCTCAGGAGAGGTGATAGATGTGCACACTGGGGTCTGCACAAAACCATGCGGACAGCTGCATTTTGCACCAACTGGAGCTTCTGGATGTTCTTCAAGGGCAGCCCCATGTAGAGCATATTGCAATAATCAAGATGGGAAGTGACTAGGGCATGAGTGATTATGAGTAGGGACCGTTGGTCCAGGAAAGGGTGTAACTGGTGCACAACCCGCAGTTGTACAAAGGCCCTCCTGGCCACAACTGCCACCTGCTCTTCGAACAGGAGTCGTGAGTCCAAAAAACCCCTAAATTACGCACAGGGTCTGTTTGGGGTAGTACCACCCCATCTAAGACCAAAGGTGGCAATTCTCCCTGAGCCAACGAACCCCAAACCCAGAGCTACTTGGTCTTTCAAGGGTTTAGTTTCAACCCATTGCTCCCCATCCAGCCTCCAAGCACTGCGAGAGGGAGGACACAGCAACACTTAATTCACCACGGGCTGAGACATACAGCTGAGTATCATCAGCATATTGGTGATACTTCAGTCCATGGTGACAGATGATCTCACCCAGCTTCATATATATGATGAACAGGAGTGGAGAGAGTACCGAGCCCTGCGGAATCCAGTAAAGCAGTGGGCAAGAGCTGAATCTCTCTCCTTTGCTCTCCATCAGGGATGTCAAACTGGGGGCCTTCAGACTGGATGTGTCATGCCCAGGCCACTGCCTACCCCAGCTCCTTGAATGGGAAAAATGTTGTGAAACATCACATGACAGCAATGGGGTACAGTGAGTTCAACAGCCGTGCTCTACATAGAAAGTGGATTCCAAAAGATAATGCTGAAGAATCCATGCTCTTCCCTTGTGGGGCTCCATAAAATTCATATTTGCCCTCCATGCTCCAAGAGATCATTGAGGATACAGGACAAAACACTAGCATTTACAAGATATCTAGCATTTTCTCTCCTTTTCACTCCCCTCTTTGGCACATGTCACATTGTCCAATAAGGTATTCTGGAGTCTCCAGAGTAACTCCTGCCAGTCTCTGGCAAGCAGCTGTTGAGATGACCTTGGTTTCCATAGGACAATCAGTTGTTATTGTCTGGCCTGACATTCCAACTCTCCCCCCCCCCCCCCCCTTAGTCTGTGGCAAGCTGAGAAACGAAAAGATGGTTGAGACAGCATGATTCTGTTTCATAGTTGACAATGGTATGAGGATCATTGAAAGCTACTTGGAAAAAAAACCCATTAAAGTTTTTCTTGCTGGAATAAACTTAGACCTTAGAATAACAGAGTTGAAAGGGACTTCGTAGGTCATCTAGTCCAACCCCTTGCTCAAGCAGGAGACACTATAGCATTTCTGACAAAGCCTTCAGTGATGAAGCACCCACAATTTCTGAAGGCAAGCAGTTCCATTGTTGATTGTTCTAGATTGCTTACTTCTCCTCCTCTTCTCCCTGAAGATTCATGACAAGGATTTTCAGAAGGGATTTGCCATTGCCTCATTCCTAGGGCTGAGAGAGAGTAATTAGCATAAGGCAGGACAAACTCATGTTCTCCCCATTTCTCATCTTAATTATCACACCAAACTGGCTGTCTTCTTAAGGATTACTACCTGAAATGCTAAGAAATTTGAAACATTTCAGGAGATTTTTGAAGAACGGGGTCAAAAGAATAGCAGCTTCATTCTCAGCAATATTGCATGGTTCTATGAATAGATCATGTTTAAAAATATTTTAAAAAGAAATTACTGATGTGAAAGAGAACATCTTGGACAATTTTCAAGCTAAAGAGATGAAACAAATTTTGCCTGAGGCAGAAATATCAGAATATAAAGATTTTATAGAAATACTGGAAAATGAAAAAAAAACCCTGTCAGACAAGAGCAGAAATACAAATGACAAGCCAAGAGATTGACCAGAATAAGGACTTTTTACTGGACTTACCAAAGAAACTGGTTAAAGCCTTGAAAAAAACCTTTGAGATGGGAAAAAGAAAAATTGAAGAAGGATCAAATCCCACAATAGCATCTGACTGAATTACAAATTGAGAAGCAAAAGGAAGGAATACAAAGGGTTTATTTGGTCAAGATTAAAATTATACCTATAATTATATATCTCTATCTCTATCTCCATCTATCTATATCTATCTATCTATCTATCTATCTATCTATCTATCTATCTATCTATCTATTTATCTCTCTATCTCTCTATCTCTCTATTATCTATCTATCTATCTATCTATCTATCTATCTATCTATCTATCTATCTAGTGTTTATGATTTACATTAATTTATAAAGTGAAAAGTATACACATTGGCTTTGGCTTCTCTGTTCAGAAGATCAAGGAGTAGGACAAAATTTATCATTTTGTGTCTACATTAATTCAACATGATAGTAATGTCCATTAGTTATTTTGCCTTCCTACTACCTTTGAATGATGCTTTAGATTTTTGCTGTATCTTTCAGAAATAATTGCTGGATTAATAGTAATATGCACAATGCAAAACAAATAAATCAACACATTAATTATAAACTAATCCAAAATTGAATTCAGAACCCCATGGCAAATATTGTCATTGAAAAGAGCAGAGGTGGTTCCCATCTTCAAAAAAGGAAAAAAAAAAAAAACAGACCCAGGAAACTATAGACCAATCAGCCTAACATCAATACCTGGGAAGATACTGGAAAAGATAATAAAAAAACAGATCTGCCAACATCTAGAAACAAGTAAAGTAATAACTAGCAGTCAGCACGGGTTTGTTAAGAACAGATCATTCCAACCAATCTTATTTCATTCTTCAACATAGTGACTAAATTAGTAGACCAGCAAAATACTCTGGACATAATATATTTAGATTTCAGCAAGGCATTCAACAAAGTAGACCACAACCTACTTCTTGGTAAGCTAGAAAAATGTGGAATAGATAGCACCACCACTAGATGGACTCAAAACTGGCTGACAAACGGTACTCAACAAGTAGTCCTTAATGGGTCTAAGTCTACATGGAGGGAAGTAAGCAGTGGGGTGCCACAAGGTTCTGTCTTAGGCCCAGTACTTTTCAATATCTTCATTAATGACTTAGATGAGGGAATAGAAGGGGAACTTACAAATTTTGCAGATGATACTAAGCTGGCAGGGGTAACTAACTCACAAGAAGATAGGCTCAAGATCCAGATGGATCTTGACAGACTAAAACACTGGGCCATATCTAACAAAATGAAATTCAATGTAGAGAAAAGTAAAGTCCTACACTTAGGCAAGAAATACCAAAAGTACACATATAGACTAGGTGAAACCAGGCTCAATAGCAGTAACTGTGAGAGGGATCTTGGAGTCTTAATATGAGCCAGCAGCATGCAGCAGCAGCCAAAAAAGCTAATGCAATCCTAAGATACAATCAAGATCAAGGGAGGTACTAATACTATTCTATAAAGCCTTAGTAACACTACAACTAGAGTACTGCATCCAGTTTTGTTCACCACATTATAAAAAAGTTGTTGAAGACTTAGAAAAAGTACAGAGAAGAGCAACCAGGATGATTAGGGGACTGGACGCTAAAACATACAACAAATGGTTGCAGGAACTGGGCTTGGCTAGTCTAGTAAAGAGAAGGACCAGGGGAGACATGATAGCAGTCTTCCAATATTTGAGGGGCTGCCCCAGGGAGGAAGGGGTCAATCTATTTTCTAAAGCACCTGAAGGTCAGACAAGGAACAATGGATGGAAACTGAACAAGGAGAGATTTAACCTGGAAATAAGGAGAAACTTTCTGACAGTGAGAACAATCAACCAATGGAACAGCTTGCCCTCAGAAGTTGTGGGAGCACCATCACTTGAGACTTTAAAGGAGAGATTGGACTGCCATCTGTCAGAAATGGTGTAGGTCTCCCGCTTGGGCAGGGGTTGGACTAGATGACCTACAAGGTCCCTTCCAACTCTGATTATCTATTAAACAATTACAGGTAGTCCTCAACTTACAACAGTTCATTCAATGACCATTTGAAGTTACAGTAGCAGTGAAAAAAGTGACTTATGACAATTTTTCACACCTATGACCATTGCGGAATCCCCATGGTTACGTGATCCAAATTCAGAAGCTTGGCAACTGACTCATATTGTTGACCGTTGCAGTGTCCTGATCACCATTTGTGACCTTCTGATGAGCAAAGTCAATGGAGAAGTCTGATTCATTTAACAATCATGTTACTCTCTTAACAACTGCAGTGATTCACTTAGCAAGTGTGGCAAGAAAGGTAAAATGGAGCAAAGCTCATTTGAGAAATGTTTCACTTAACAACAGAAATGTTGGGCTCAGTTGTAAGTCGAGGACTACCTGTAATACATTTACCATAGATCAATATCTTGGATAGGATCAAGTTTATATAGATCTACAATCATTCAAAACAGATCTTGGCCTGAAGAAGTCAGGCCAATGTGTGGCATCCTGCTCTACTCCTAGATTATAATTACACCAGGTGTAAGCACCTTCTGAACAGGTGTAGTACTGCCTGTTAAATCAAACTGCTATTAAAAATACAGTTGTAATCAATTTTGAGACATTTGCAACCTTACAATAGCAGTAACTGTGAGTAACCATCTTGTAGGCATCATGTGAACAGGAATCAATTGTAGCAGAGGTGGGTATTCAGCAGGTTCTGACCAGTTCAGGAGAACCGGTAGTGGACATTTTGAGTAGTTTGGAGAACCAGCAAATACCACCTCTGACTGGAGATTTTACAGTATCCTTACCCTGCCACGCCCACCAAGCCATGCCCACAGAACCGTTAGTAAAATGAATCCCAGGGGTGGGATTCAAATTTTTTAACAACCGGTTCTGTGGGTGTGGCTTAGTTGGTGGGCATGGTTTGGTGGTCATGTAACTGGCTGGGTGTGGCCAACTCAACATCTCTCACATCGAGGCACGCATCCCCTTGCCTGGCCTCTCAAGACTGTGGGGATGCTGCAACAGTCGGAAGTGTGAAAAATGGTCATAAGTCACTTTTTTCAGTGCCATTGTAACTTTGAATGGTCACTCCACACAAACAAAGTACTAGCAAAGGAGGGGAAAAAAACTCCAGAGACGTTCCTGAGACAGGAAGTCTAGTCCTGCCAAGAATGTAATAAGGGTTAATGGAGAGGCAGTTTCTGTAAGCAACATCAGAATGTTTCCTTCCTGCCTTCCTTACAGGATTAAGCCAGTAATTTCTTCTAACAACTGTTTCTCCGAACTGCTTAGAATGTTAACAACCAGTTCTAGCGAATAGGTGTGAACTGGTAGAATCCCACCCCTGAATTGTGTCTATACAGCTCAAAATTGAACCCCATGTTTTCTCCATCCATCTTTAGAGGTAGAAGCTTCGCTTTGGATATTCTTAGCAACAACCACACTAGTGGGGAAATGATGGCAATTAAAGTCAACCCATTGGAAGAGCATCCAGGTTGGGAAAGATTGACCTGCATGTCCCCAGGATCTAAAGTCTAAACCCTTCTAGAATGTGTGAAGTAGGCATAAAGATCTGTACATGCATGGATGTTTGGTGCACCGCCTGAGACATTTCCCTGCAGCCCTTGCTGTTTGTGATCCTCCTTTCCCTGCAGTGCCTAGAAAAGAAATATGAGAAAGAGACCTTTGATATGAAGCCTGTTCCATATCTGATTAGCCAGGCTTTATTCCTGGGATGCCTTCTAGCTTAAAAGTTTGTCAGTCTTTTCTCCTAAAGGTCAGTGTGCTCTTTGCGCATTGCCGGGGGTGGGGAGTGGGCATTTATTATAGAGGAAACCAGAAAGAACAAAAAAAAGAAAGAAAGTAGCCGCTAAGAATTATTAGAAGCTGTCAGAAATGAAAAAGAAGGAAGTCTGCAAGAGAAAGCTGTTTATTGAAAATTGTTTCTCGAACAAAGGTCAGCAGGGCAGTGATCTCCTCAGCTGGTGGGAGTGGGAAATTCCCAGTAGAGTTCAAAAGATTTATGTGCATCCAGACACTATCATCACACTGGAAGGCAAGGCAGAGTTTGGAAAGCTGGGGTTAGGCAGTGGATATTAAAGGTCAAGGCTATCCTACCGATGTGAAAGACCCTAAGGATGGAATGTTTTCTTTGATTATCATCAAGATACACATCTCAAAGTAAATAGAATAATGTAAGTGTTTGCCCTCTTGCCTTTCTCTTATGGAATGCCCCAAGTGCTTTCTGGCTGTATTTATGTTAGGACCTTCACAATAGTTGTCTTCCAGCTTAGATTTGGAACTGGAAGCACTGACTGGAATAGAATTTATCAGGGTGTGGGCAGAGGTGGTATTCAGCAGGTTCTGACTAGTTCTAGAGAACCAGTAGAGGAAATTTTGTGTAGTTCGGAGAACCAGCAAATACCACCCCTAACTGGCCCCGGCCCCATCTATTCTCTGCCTCCTGAGTCCCAGCTGATTGGCTGGGTCTTCTTTTGTTTCCTTGCACAGGAGAACGGAGCTGGAAAGCAGGTTAGTGGGATGGGGAGGGAATGGAATTTTGCAGTATATTCCCCCTGCCACACCCACCAAGCCACGCCCACAGAACCGGTAGTAAAAAAATTTGAATCCCACCACTGCGTGGCAACCCTACAGAAGGCTGACCTTCTACTAGTGTTGCATTTATTAATACTAGGCTTACTTAAATTTTATAAAACAATGTATATGCTGCCTTTCATGAGAAATATTTTCCCAGGGCGACTCAGAAGGTTGAAAAGCAGAACTCGACTAAAAAGCAGCAGTTAAAAATGCCAATAGGCAGACACTAATGATTTTAAAGCGGCCCAAATTGAAAAAGCAAGAGCAATGAAATCAGCTACGAATCGACACCGCAGCGTATTAGCTGACTGAAAATATTGGCCTTGGAGAATAAATAAAAGCTTTGGCGTTATACTGGGAGTATGTGTCAGAAATATTTGATTTGGGCAAAGCATTACAGGATTTAAGAGGTGCCACACTGTTCTTGGGAAGGTTTCTGCTCTAGTTCAACTTGCAAAGGCAAGCTTGAGCAGAAATCTGCAAAAGTTTGAGAAACAAAGGCTGGGATTGTTCATTTATCAGGATGCAATGACAATAGAAGTAAACTGCCTCTGCTTTATTCAGATCCGCTTGCACTAAAGTCAGAACTGGAAGAAAAAGGAACCACAGAAAACATATTGGACATGCAGTAAACATACATTAAACCATAATATGGGCAGATGGATTTTTTGGGTAAATCCCTATTTCCTGGTAACCTCTTCTTTCTAAACAGACATTAAACACAGTTGAATAAGACACTCGGACTTTTTAATTTCGTATCTGCCCTGTGTAATTTATACGGCAGCAGATGACATCCTTTGTCATCCTGGTTGTTCTAACCTTTCTGTTGATCATGTTTAAGGCATTTCTGTGTTTATTAAGGTCTGCTTGGATTCAATCTGAAAACAAAAGAGAATTTAATCTAATCCAAGGAACACATATTTTTCCCCATAACACAGTTAGTCCTGATTTTTGGTAAATATTTACTTCCTCATAAAGCTCCCCTCCCCCCAATTTTAAAAAAAGTTATAATGATTTGGTTTCTGGGGTCAGATAACTAAAACTAAAAAAAGAATTCTTTTTTTTTGGGGGGGGGGGGGAAATGCAAATGGAAGAAGGATTGAATGGAAGAAAAAAGAATGTAACTTTTCTCTCACACTATTTATTGATGAAAGCTTTTGAATTCAGCAAAATTTAAATCCCTACGTTGTTTTTCAATGTATTATTTGTAGGATGGGATTCTAATAGTAATGTTTCCAGTCTAGCCTGCAGCAATTGAATGAAAGGCTGAGACATTGTGGAGAAACTTTTGATAATAAATAAGCTGATGTAATTGCTTATATGGATGCAAGAATAATTTCTCTTCTTAATTCTGAAGCGGCCAATAACTTGAGACCTGCTTAAGTGAGAATAGTTTTTCAGTCATACTTCCTCCAACCTTAAGATGAGGTAATACAAAACAACCAAAGAATTCCTAACTACCATGCTCAATAGAAATAGCTTGAGGAAAACTACTTTTCACAGGTAAAAATATTTTACCTGTGTCTAAGGTTGTCTCTTTCTTTCTTTCTTTCTTTCTTTCTTTCTTTCTTTCTTTCTTTCTTTCTTTCTTTCTTTCTTTCTTTCTTTCTTTCTTTCTTTCTTTCTTTCCTTTCTTCTTTCCTTTCTTTCTTCTCTCTCTCCTTTCTTCCCTCCCTTCCTCCCTCTGAACAATCTTTGCATTCTCAATCATTTGCTATGATTGAAAAAATACTTTTTTAAAAAAAGAAATGAATACACAACAACAATTTAGATAGGAGTTTTATTTCATTCAATGTAATTCAGTTTAGATTAATTTGGCTTTTGCCCTCCCACCTATTTGGAGCTGAATCGTCACTTCCTAAGTCGACAACATTTGGTACTCTGTTGCAAAATCTAAATTGCATAAATGGGTCCAATAGGCACAGAGGTAAGTATGAAAATTTAAATAGAGGCAGAATAGTATTCAAGTGGGAAAAATTGATTTATTCTCAGGATGACCTGTTAGGAATGAAAGCTTAGAAAAATCTTACAGAAACTGGCTAGAAAAGAATTCATCTCCAATTTCATACCTGCATGGGTCATGAAGTAAATCTATTTATGTAGTCACTAAGCGTTGACAATGACCTGATGGCACATAATCAGTAATGCGATCTTCAGTTTCAAAAAGTACAAAAGAAAATCTGCCCTTACGTTTTTGAGGCCTCACAAGGAAAGACTGCAACAATAATTAGATACTGTCTTTTGATTGTTAGGTTCCCCATTACAATCACCTAAAATATTAACTATCCCCCAAATGGTTTTTTTTCTTTTTTTTGAAAGATGCTACTTAGGTCTGCTTGTCCTCTGAAGGCTCTTGTGACTTTCAGACTTCGCATCTGTATGGGATGTGCACCGAGGCGTTCACCTCCCCCCTGTAGTATCTGATTGCTTTCTATGATGCCAAATCAAACATTACTCCAGCTCTGCTGCTAAGATTTTATGTAAAGGGGAATCTCATCATCACAGTACGGGAAAGTAGCCCAACAAATTGGACTTATCGTTAACGAACTGTAAGGGAAGTCTCAATGAACTCCCCAAATGCATAGGAAGCTTATTTGGGGATACCATAATATCAGAAAGAAGAGAAAGGAAGAGACAGGAGAAGACTTACAAGTAGTATCACTACTAACCAAACTAGATGGGAAGGGAAGGGAAAGGGAGGGAAGGGAGGAGGAGGGAGGGGAAAAGAGGAGAAGAGGAGAGAGAAGAGGAGAAAGGAAGGGAAGTGAGGGGAGGGGAGGCAGGAGGGAAAGGAGGGGAGGGGAAGAGAAGGGAAGACGGTCAGGTAGCACTGATGTCCATGGTAAGGTTCCAATATGAATGTAGATCTGAATCTGAAGGGTGAACCTGCTTAATATTGAAATAAAGTTGTATAATAAAGTTGTATAACGGCTGACTGTAAGTTATTTTATTCTCAAACTACTTGAGTCACGCATTCCACTGAGTCGTGACCTGCTTAAGTATGACCTGTGGAATAAAAATCACTTAGTTGGTTTCATACAGTGCTCTACAGCTTATAGACCACAATTGCTAGGTTTTATGTCACACATTAAATCAAAACCAATTAATCAAACATTATGGCTTAACGTGAGATGTGGACCCTGCCATAAGTTAAACTTCCTTTGCTGCTGATATAAAAAAATAAGACCTGCATCTGTTTTAGAGTAGGAATTAACAGTTCAGGATGAGAAATTTAGAGAAGGAAAGACCTGAGTTTGTTCTTTTGATACTACACAAAAATATTCATGGTGGGTAAAATTTACTATTCTTTATCTGCTGACTAGTGGAATTAAGTGAAATAAGTTCCTCTTACACAACCAAATCTAGAGCAAATTTGGAGGAATGGCACCATGGGTTGTATCAAGACATCTTGTTGACCGGGAGTCCACTTATGCAAGGAATAGGACTGAATAAACTTAAATATGAGTTTGATGTTTGAAGAAGGCAATAGCTAGTGCTAGAATCCAAGGAACAAATTTGATAAAGATCACAATAAGCAGGATTGAAGAGAGAGAGCCAAATTAGCATACTTAGTATTTACTCTGGTTGAAAGAAGTTGAATTAAACAAGATTACCTTTGTATAAAGTACATTTCCTCTCATTTTAAGCAAATATATTCAGCACGCACTGCATCCAAAAAAACATCTCTTGTTAGCGGAAGTGAGAAATTCTAGAACATGCAGATTTCTTAGGGGAAAAAAATCTCTAGAAAATTGATATGAATTTAATACCTGACTAATTAGCACATTTTTTTTTCAGTTGTTCAATAGAGCATTTTCCAGACTACCTGACTTGAAAGAGTTTTGTTTCAAAAGATCTATATTGTGTCAAGAAGTTAAAATAACTTTTGTATATGCCTCTTGACAACCTCAGCTTTCTTGTTGTCCTCTTGTGTATAAATAAAAACATTGAAAGAAATGTTTTGAGTAAAGGCCCTTGTAGCTAGAAATCTGTGAATTTGATATGTTATGGGAAAATTATTTTTCTGGAAATTATTTGGTTTGACATACTTAAAATCAGGTATGTGAACCAAGAAGAGAGGTTATTGGACTAGAAATGTAAATTGAGGCAGGGGAATAATTCCATTTATCCAAAGAACTGGAGAGAGGAAAAGTCAATCTAGGGAATAATTCTGATCTTTAGCCAAGAGAGTTCCATGCCAGATTTACTTAAAGCTAAATAAGACATTCTATTTTTTTACCAGCAATTTTATTAAATATTACAATTACAACAGTAAAAACTAATACAAATTAAAAGAATAGAAACAAAAAAGATGCAGAAAGAAAAAATAGAAAGAGAAGTAGAAAAGAAGGAAAACTAAGAATAAAAGAAATAAAAAAGTGGTTTCCCCCTTCATCACAAGTATGAACAATTTTAGTAATTTATTGCTTTTTAAACTCTTCTCATATCCCACCTTTCATCTACAAACAAATCCTTACCTTACCAGTCCATCATATATCTTTTAATCTTGATCAAATAAACTAACTGTATATTCCTTCTTTTTTTTCTTTTGGCAATCTTCATCTTTAGCCTCTTCAAATAATATTCTAGAGCTTGAGTTATTTTTTTTTCTTTGCCCCTTCTCACAAGATTCTTCAAAACTTTAACAAGATTATTTTGTAAATCCTGATTTCTTATTTATTATATCCCCTTTAATTATAGTATTAAAACATCAGTTGCTTTCTTTTGTGTGTAAAATCTTTTTTCCATGTCATTTTTGTAACCTATCATTTTAAAATTGACTTTCAAATCATGAAAGTCATGATTTCAAATCATGAAATTATTGTCAGGTAAAATGAGTTTCTTTTTCATAAAATCATTTAGACATAGTCTATCTATAGATGCAGAGACTCTTAAAATTAACCTCAGGGTCTATTGTTCAAAAATATCCTTAAATATTTTGCTTCATTCTGTAATTGTAAGTTAAGATTGAGTGTTCTTCTCCTTTAGTTATATTCTTTAATTCCCTATAGTTCCCTATAGTGGCCAATTTTTAAAATCTTGGCTTTTTAAGATTTTTTTTAAAATTCAGAACAAAATAATTTTTGATAGAGTTTTTTTAATTATAAATTCAAAAATATTATTTCAAGTTTATCTAGACCTTAAGTTCATTTGTAACTTTCTAAAATCAGTTTTCATCTTTTTGCTATTTATTTCCCCCCCCCCCCAAAAAAAAATTGATGTTAATACTCCTTTCATAAGGATTAAAGGAAACTCACCTGGCATGTCAAACATGTCAGCCCAAAAGTTCATAATAGTTGAAAAACAATTAACAAGCAATTTCTAAAAAACAATTAGGAAAGAAAGTATGCTAAATGTCTTTCTAAACTTGGCAGCTGCAATTTGAGCAAAAGATGGTCATTCGCTCTTCACCCAGAACTCTAAATCCACTGGAGATCACTGTCTCGGATCTCCTCATGAGGACCAGCTGTCTAAAGTACTTATGGGTGAACTCAAGTCCTCTACTTGTCTGGAGAAGAATTATATCAAAGGGCCAGTCTACTCAGTGGCTCTTCACTCAACTGTGATCATCAGCTCACCATCTCTTTTGCAGAAGTCCATTCATCCTAAATAAAAAATTCTAAATTTAAATTGGCTTTTCAGCTGGTGATGCAAATGGACTTTTGTTGACATAACATAATTTGGAATGAAGTTAGACTTTGATGCAGTACAATATTAAGGCAATTTTTTGTCCCAGATAGCAGTTTCCAAAGCCATGATTAGATATTTGCACCTTATATTTTAAGAAATGGAAGTCATAACAAAAGTTAAGCTTCTGCTTTACACATTCCATTTTATATAGTGAATTTTATATAGTGAAATAAATTCCTGATAAATTATTTCTGTTGAAAATGTCCTAATTCCACTGCTTATCAACAGGAGCAATCGCAAAGAAAATATATGGCTCCTGTTAGCATTTGACTTTTCTCTGTTGGTCTTCAAAGTCTATAATTCCTCTCTTGTCCAAATATGTAACTCCTGAGAGCCCTTAGGGATTGATGCTTGTATCATCTTGTAGGATTTCTCTCCTTTCTTCTTTTAACAGGTTGAGTAAGTATGATTACACCATACATTTTAAATCTGGTTACTAAAGAAGTCTAGCTTTTCACAATGCCATAAACTAAATGAAACATGCCTTTTCCATACAAACCTAACTCTTAAACAAACAAATGCTTAACAAGGTTAACACTAACAGAGCTTAGCACATTGCATGATGGCATCTGCTCAGCTGTTACCCAATCTGTTTAAATGCGTGGTATGAAAACAACCAGATAATAAAAGTTAAAAATAAAACCGCAAAACCTCGATAGTTTATATCATCTATACTTCTTGTTCTTTTTTTAAAAAAAAAACTGTCCAGACAAAGAAAAGACTCCTACTTTATAATTGTATGAGGGGAATTGAAGAGATAAAATTAACGAATCTGCCCGGTTACCCTGTATACATTTTAAGTTCTTTCCCTTCATGGTTGCACATTTGGGTTTGAGACAGCCTGATTCTATCATCTTTGAATTGTGGTTGCTTTTGACACAAACTGTGCAATCTCTGGACAGTTCATCAATTAACCCATCTTCTGACTCACTTTCTGGATCTTCTTCACTCTCAAAGGAATCATCTACCGCTACTATACGTTCCAAACTTGGGGACAATTTTCAAAATGGCTTAAAATCGAAGCTGCTGGACCAATCACATCATTTGGGGATCATTGCTCCATGATCGCTTGCCTTGGTTAAGTTACTAAGCTTTGCCCTAGTAATTCAGTCGAAGCTTGCCTTTAATTCATAGAAAAGGATCCTTCTGCATTCAGTATAGGAAAGCCAGCCAAGGAAAATGACTTCCACCTATTTCTGCAGCATAGAACGTTTATTTTTCCAAGGCATACATATAGGGAAGCTCAAAAGCTCTCAATTCCACTATGACTTTTTGATTAGTTGAATAGCCAACTAGAGTGATGGCTTTCAAGCTGTACTATCAAGGCTGTCCCAGAACTTATAGTGGGCCACCTGCATGGAAAGACAGCTTGCTCCCTGATTCGCCAAGATTGGGTTACAATGTCAGATTATACTTCAGGAAAGCCACATTTCCAATCTCATCCTAATGTGTGTTTAGGCCAGTCTCCTCTCCCCCATCCCTCCTTCCCTTTCCCCATGTAACCTAGAGAGAAAGGACGGAATAAATAATAAACAAACACGTCACTAGCAGCTGTGACCAAGAATGCTGGTAAGTCCAAGCCTTCTTATTTGATAGCAACTGTTATTTTCTAAAAGCAGACAGGCTCCCAAATAATCCATAGGTCCTCGTGGCTGGTAACCTATACACGCTTTTAAACCTAGGACGATGACATTTCACATTTCCAGGAAATTCGTCAACTTCTTCAGTGGCATTTTAAAAAGTTCTTGACTGCAACATAGACATTACTGCTACGCATAGTATTTTTGTATACAAATGAAAGTAAAATGTGCAGTTGTGATGATCTGTTTGCTATAGACACATCATTATGTCATTAGGAATGACCTCTACAATCCCTTCATTGGGGTACCAATTCAACATGCTGATCTCCTAATCCTGTTTTCTGCAGGTTGAAGAACCCCCCCTGTTGAGCTCATGACTCCAGGGAACACAACCCTTCAAAATCTAACCCATCTCTTCTGTTGTCTGTTTTAATTAAAATCTAAGTATGGCTGGCTGGGGAATTCTGGAAGTCCCCCCATCTTCAAGTTCAGCAACAGAGTGGTCAATGCCTGGAATGCACTACCTGACTCTGTTGTTACATCCTCTAACCCCCACTCCTTTAACTTCAAACTAACCATATTGACCTCACCCCATTCCTAAGAGGGGCGTGCATAAGTGCACCATCGTGCCTACCGTCCCTGTCCTATTGTCCCCATTTATTTGTACCTATTTACTATATTCTTACTCATGTTTATACTTATACCTATTATCTTGTAAGCTATTGACAAATCAAATAAATAAAAATAAGTTGCCAAACTTGAAAATCACTCCTTTAATCTTTCTTACAAGACTCTGTAGAGGCTTCTTCCAATGGTAAGCTGGCAAAAATAGTTCCTCACTTCTGCAAAGCGGTAAAGATCTGGCTGCTTTGAATGGCCCGTGGAAGTTGATTTTAACACAGAGATGTAAGATGGCATTTATGATATTTATATCTTGTTTGTTTTTAAAATATTCCTGTTTTATTATGTGCATTCCAAATGGCATAGAGCCAAAGGTATACATTTCATACATAAATAAGCATAAATATTTGTGCTGCTGTTCCTAAACCATCAGAGACCCAAGCAATGATTCCCAAGTTGCTAGCTTAAAAACAGACATTTTGGAGCACCTAGGTGGAGCTGTGGTCTTTGGCTTAATTGCAAAAAACTTCAGAGACTGCCTGTGTGCCACTTACTTAATTACGGAGTTAATTTTATTCATTCTAAAAATGCATTCAATTATGAATAAAGCCCAAGGGCTGGCTTTGCATCTCATGCAAATCCAAAACGTTATACCTGGTGGTTTTGGACTTGTTTCCCCAGTAAGAATTTATCACTGTTTTGTAACTGTTTGTAATTTATCACTGTTTTGTAACTGAACAAAACAGTTCTGGTGCACCTCTCGTAAGCACTCCATGCTGGAAAGCTGGATATTCAAGTAGATCAGTTCTTGTTCAGATTGAAACTAAAGAGCTGAAACTAAGCTAGAGGATTAAGGAACAGCTTTCACTTTTCTCCCTCTCTTTCCAAAATAGTCCTTTTAGTGGGAAGGAACTTTATGTTGGCTTCCACAACATTGTCAAAAGTTCAGCATCCCACAAAGGAGTTATTCAATGATCGTGTTATTCACAGGATAATTTTAAAATCAAGCTGAACTGAAGTTTTTCTTGAAAGCTCAGTATAAATGGTTGCATTACATTTATTTTTTAAATAATAAAAGGACAGCTTCTGGGTTTTCCCAACCTTCATTTTTGGCAATGATCTCCCGAATAAACACGTCCAGTGAACAAATGTATGTCAGGTGAAGTATAGCAAAAGGCCCACAAATATTGCTTCACTATAAACCCTGCCACGTGCAGGTTCCCTCATGGCTTCCAATAAACAAGACAATTCATAAACCAGTAATTTAAGCTCTGGCCCTTTTAGAAGATGGGTGATGTCATTTGACTTTTATATGTGCCTGAGCAATCCAATCCATGTAAATGCACTTAAGTGCAGAAGGTCTGGTCTAAAGTTATGACACTGGGAATAAAGAACAAAAAGAAAGGCAGCAAGCAGACTTCAGCCCTCATAAATTTTGGCCTTGCAATTACAAGATGACTTATTATAGACCTTTATTGGAAGAATATGGCCTCATATGGTGCCTTCCTCTAACCCTCAGTGCTATATATTTAAACTTTGTTAAGTAAAGAAGGCTCTGGTCTATATTCTTCTTGCAGCTGACATTCAGTAATCATTTCGATTATCAAAATGCTAATTTATTCACAAGCGTCTGGCAAGAACATGCACAATGTGTTTGGTTTTCTGAGCAATATTCTAAGGTTTTTTTTTTTGTATATTTCATTTTAAAAGAGGTCACAACTCAACCGTCCAATTGGATAGTTATAAACCATTGTTTCTTAAAAACAAGTTGCATTTCGTTGTATTTGCCTTTCAGTTGGATGCTGCCTTGTAATGAGATTCTCCTCTGTCTGCAGTTTGGGAAGGTTGGAAACCTCGTATTTGAGGTATCTTGGGGACAACAGGTGGAGAACATCTTTCATCTGACATTTGAAATCATTGGCAAGGACTTACTTCAAAGTTAGTGTATTATAGCCATATCTATAACCATAGAAATACCAGTGTCCTGATTAAATTCAAACATGGTGGTTAAGAATAGTGGTTAAGAATGTCAGGGGTCTTAAGAGAGATGCTTTCAAGCAGGTGAAAACTTCGAGCTGTTTTAAGCAGCGGAAGAACTCAAGGAGATACTAATGAAGAGAGATACACAGGAGGAAGTGCTCAACGTTATGGGAAATTGTGCCCTTCCCTAGTTTTAACTTTTTCTAAGAAGTGTGATGTGATGATATGTAGGGATGCTCTTGGGATACAGGATGAGGAACCACAGATTAGACAACAGTCAGAGAAGTTGCAGCTGAGTCTGTAGAAAGAAAGGGGTTGGTAAAACATCTCACATGGGACCCTCCCTGGTAAAGTTGATGGGATGTACTTTTAGACTTGTATGATTCTATTAATGATAACCTTACAATAAAGTTACAACTAGTCCTTCTGGGCAGTTCTTCTTTTCTGGATTATTCTCACAGCTGATGTGGTTCTCAGACTATCGTTCTTTTATGTATTTATTTTATGTAATCTATTATGTAACATGGAGCCTCTATGACGCAGTGGTTAGAGTGCAGTACTGCAAGCTACTTCTGCTGACAGCCAGCTGCCTACAATTTGGCAGTTCAAATCCCACCAGGCTCAAGGTTGACTTCCATCCTTCCGAGGTGGGTAAAATGAGGACCCAGATTGTTGGGGGCAATAGGCTGAATTTGTAAACCGCTTAGAGAGGACTGTAAAGCACTGTGAAGCAATATATAAGTCTAAGTGCTGTTGCTATTGCTATTTCAAGTCCCTGTTAGATTTGAAGAAATTGTGTGCTTTGAGAATCCTCTTGTACGAGATGTAAGAGTACTTAATAAAAGAAACACGAAGTTTTATTAATAACTGAGATACCTTTATTAAGCACAGAGAACACAAAGTAACAACATTACAAGGCCTTTTTTTTATCAAAACTGTACAACTTATCAAATGCACAAAGGAGTGTTTTTGTTTTGTTTTGTTTTTCCTGGAGTAGAGAATGAACCAGGCACATACACAAAAAAGGGGGTTCAAACTGGCCATAGGGATTTAAAAGGCATATTTTCCAGACTCGCTGGCTTAAAAAAACACAAACAAACCCATTTTTTTTACCTTTCCTTTTTTCTTTTAAAGGTTAAAATATTTGCGTTTGGAAATGGTGGGACTCCAAACCGTGAATCAGTCGCTTCATGAACACCCCAGGTTGGGCAAACAAAACAGAACAACTGCCTCATTAAAAATACTCTACTCACATGGGGTGCAAACCAGCATGGGCCACCGCTGTTTATCGTCCGTTTATTCTAATGAGCTTGGCAGGCCAGGACCCCCCAAGGCCCCTTTGAAATGGGAGGGGGCATTCAGCAGCAGCAGGGCCCGCTGGATTGCACTTACAATCAGCAAGAGTTTTCTTTTGAAGCCTGAGGTAGATCTACATCATAGAAAAGACAAGGACACACACACGCATACAGACAGAGACTATTAAGGGGCGGATAAGGTAGAACATACAACCTTCTTTCTTTAAAATAAAAAATAAAAAATCCGCAGAACGTACTGCCAGTTCTACACAATGCATGGCAGGCTGACAGTCAACTTAACGGCTGCCCAACGTGAAAATATTTGAACAGGCGAGAGCTTTGATTAGACAGGTATTATCAACATAACAAACAAAACAAAAAGTGAAGTTTATACATTGCCAAAATTAAGTTTACACTGCACAGTCTTTTTTTCACCTTATCTTATTTTAGTAGTTCCACTATTGGCAAGCTTTATAAAAAATATATGTATATATGATTGGATGATAAGGCAAGCAAACATTTATAGGTAAATTTGGATGAGAAAGCCCGCAATATAGAAAGTATGATATTTAAGGGTTTTGGTTTTTTTTTAAAAGGTATGTATAAGGGGCAGAAGTCCCGTGGGGTGATACTTTTATTGGAGACATCAGAAGAACTTTGTCAAATTGTGAATAAGAGTAATATTTTCAAGCTAGTTGACAAATTTTGAATTAACATAAGGTTGTTAACAACTCTTTTTTAAAAAAAAAACTCAAATATTGTATTTATTTAAAAAAAAACATCTATATATACTCCTCTGCGTTGTGTGTGTGTAATGTGGGCTCACCCTAGCCATGATCTTGATAAATTGGTATACACACTAATCAAATTTAAAAAGTTGAAGTCATTGAAGAAGGTTTGTTAAAAAAAATAAACGATTTGGTGTCTGCCAACAGATATTACAAGGGTTATAGCTGATTATCCACAAATGTTCTGACACAATCCCTGCAAAATACCATACCATATATCTTTAAAACCAAGTTTTAAAATGTGTTAGTGTGGCACAATATATTCACAAGAAGCACTGCTATGCAACATTAAATAGAATACAAGAACCACCATGATAAAAAAACAAACTTTTAGTAAATAATGAATGGCATCATAATGCAAAGCTTATATCTGTAGGGGAAAAACATACTTCAATGACTGTGAAAGAAGTCACTTGCTTGTGGCACAGGTATCGGTTAAAAATATTCTTTCTTATTTGGTTTCTGGTTTATAACAGTAGTTACTCCCTTCTTCAATATTACTAATATCAAAACTTCTATAATTCAATTGAAATATACAACAATTCGCTGGATTAAATAGTCTACTATTAACTGATTCTCTCCAGGTGAAACTACAACTCCCAGAGTTCCCAGTCAACACATCCAGACTGGCTGAACATTCTAAGAAACATTCAAACACATCTGAAGGATTGAGAAAGGTGTTTCACTGTCCAATCAACAATATTAAGAATTTTCTATTGTTAACGAAGGGAAAATAATAAAGTTAATATATAAGACTGAGCTTTCTGTAGTAATGTTTAAGTGCAGCGAGGTTGCTCTATTAATTCTATTTTAATCTTTTATATAGGTCCAGGAAAATGTAACTTCTCTAGTTGTTAAAGTGGAATTAATTTGTATGTCAAGAAATATAAAGCTTCTATTCAGAGTAGTTTTCAATAGAAATATTCATAATGCATCATCTTTCTAAAAAAAAACATTTAAGAATTTTACACAAAATGTTTTTAACATTTTACTCCAGGAATCAAATTTATAATAATTCTATACGCCTACTTTTTTTAATCTAAAGAATCAAAACAGGGGATATAACTCTTAGACAAAGCCACACAATTCACAGTAACCAAACTTACCCACCTTATATAAAGCCATTTAGATTTAAATATATGTATTTTTAATATATACTTATATTTTATGCTCACATTTAATATAATAGAGCTATGATTGATTTAAAGACTCTAGTCTTCTCTGAAGACATTTTAAAAGTTTTCATACATAGAATATGATTGCATAATACATTCAGCTGAAGGTTAGGCAAAGCGCATTCTTTTTAAATACACAGGTAGCATCCTAACTATCTGGACCCCTCCCACCAATCCAGTCCTGCAAACACTTAGGGGTGGAAGTAATTGTTCTGTTTGATTTCTTTTAAATACATTCCAAATCTGCCAAAATCCTCACATTTAATCCTTTCTGCACCAGAATTTTATTTTAGATTCATTTTAATTTGCTCTGGGGTAAAAAATTGCATCTTGGACTTCAATTATGTATAGTAGTAGTCTTGAGTATTTTTTAAACAAAATGGGTTCTGCATTTTGTACCACCATTTTAGGTAGTTAAATATAAGGTTGCATGAAATGCAAACGAAAGAGTGGTCCTTTCCTGGGTACCACCTTTGGAATATACTCCTGGAGATGAACATTAATAAAACTGACAATTGAAAATGTTGCCCATCAGCAGGTGAGAACAGTCTACTTGAGGGGGTGAAAAGGTATACCTACTTCTGATGGAAGAGAATATTCGTAGCTCAGAGTTAAATTGTGGGGTCCTTGATGCTCTCTGAGCTTGATGTATCTCTTTAATCTGTTTCTTGAGCTTACTATTTAAAAATGGGATCAGAACTGGCTGCTGTAATTGGATTTTTGGGAGTCAGCTGGCAATTCTTTTGTGCCACACAAGTAATTTTAATGGAGTGGAAAAATGGGGGTATAAACCCCAGCTTTCTTTGGACTCTACTATGAGCAAAGCCCAGCCAGGCATTGTGCATTTAGCCATTCTTGACCTCCTCTGAAATCCTAGTGCACAGTTTCACTCAAATTAGCTAAGGAATCCTTTCCAACATAGAGATCATTACTAATCTATATAGCTCCTACAAGTCTCCAAATAAGAAGCTAAGATTGGAAGCAGGTAGTCCTCGCTTACTGATGGCCTCACTTAACAACCATTCAAAGTTACAACAGTGTTAAAAAATTGATTTGTAACCAATCCTTATAGTTACAACATGATCACCATTCAGGTGTTTTGCAACCAGTGTTGCAGTGTCCTGCAGGCACATGTTTGCCATTGGTGTGCTTCACAACTGCCTTGCAACAGTTAAGTAGAGAAGGGAAAGTAAAATCATAAGTTGTGGACACACGATGTCTTGCTTAATGACTGTGGCATTTAGCAAAGGAGTCCCAAGGGTACCTATATTTTGGAATAGCCAAAATCTCAGGAAATCTGCTAATCTCAACAAGTTTTTGTTTCCTTGTCCAAAATCTCATAAAATTTCAAATAGGATTACCACAATTGCACAATATTTTTACTTGTTTAAAGCTTTTGGTGGTGGTAGCGGTAATAATAATGATAGCAATGAACCGAAAAGGTTTGCAATCACTAATAACAGTTTGTGTTGAAGGGGGAGGTATTTACAAGAATTTCTGTTCCACACATATTTAAATACCTCAGTTAAAATAATCTTTAAGTGGCATGGTTCCAAATTATCAGCTAATATGACTCTGCAAACTGAATTTAAATGGGCACAATTTCTGATTCCCTTGCAACTGACCAGTAAATTGATCTAATAAAAATTCAGGTACAAAAATATGAAAAATAAATACTAATGTATGAAGTTATCAAAATAACTGTGCTGATTTTGCTTTCAGTTCTCAAAATGATAACATAATATTTTTACAATTTCATGCCATTTCAAGCGTTACTTTGATGCATTTCCAATTGTGAAACTGAGATGAGTCGGAATCAAAAAAATAAGAAAGCTTTTATGGGAGACATCTTGCTATTGATGCTATAAGTCACAAACAATGGCATGATTCAATAGTTGTCTCCACTGAGCACTAAACAAATGGAAAAAAGTAACATGAGAGAAAACTGGATCCATAATATTTGACCTTAGTGTTTTTCAATAACCTAAAGGAAAAAAAGCTAGCTATTTTTAATGCAGAACATTATCATGGGACACAGAATTGAATTTGAATATTAGTTTATACTTTTAGAAGTCAGCAATATATGCTTAAGGAGTCATGTTAAGCATGGCCACATGTATTCTACAAACATCTCCAGATGCTTTGAGGCCACAAATCCAATCAAAATGAATGTCTTACAATAGACGGCTCTGAAAATAATGTAAAAATATCTTTAAAAAATGTATCAGGGAATCATTTTACTTTTTGTAGTCTTCCTTCCTTTGGTGAAGCATATTCAGGCATGCCTAAGTTCAAAATTGGCCAATGAAATAACCCCATCTTGAACTTCCAAATGCAATCATAGTACAACCTATCCACCCTCTTCCAGAATATAGCTCTATGGATGCATTGGTGGGCTTGGCCTTTATAGAAAAAACAAGATTTCCTCATTCGACACAAAAGCCGTAGACAATTCTGCAAATTCACTCAGTGGAAAGGCATCTACGAAGCCACGTCTAACACAGCAGTGAGTAGGCAGGCGGCTATATCTGCAAGCACATCTCACATCAGCGGTCTCCAAACTTTTTGGCCCCAGCGGTCGGTTTTCATGGAGCATAATCTTACCACGGACCGGGGTGGGGGGAGGAGCACCCAACCTAGATCCCACGCATGCGCAGTTTAGGGAAGCGTTTGCACACCTATGAGAATCTTATGCCTGATGATCTGAGGTGGAGCCGAGGCCGTGGTGCTAGGTTACAAGTACAGCCGTGGGCAGAGGTTACAAGTACAGATGAAGTTTCGCTTGCTCACCTCCAGCTGTGTGGCCCAGTTTCTAACAGGCCATAAACCGGTACCAGTCCGTAGCCGCCTGCCTTTCATGAAGCAAGGCTGTGAGACAGGACCATAGGATGGCTTAATGCAAATTGCCGCAAGACAAAGAGCAGGTGAAAAGCATGCAGGATACAAAGAGTGCCTTGTAGAGAAATCTTAGGTTACAAGGGTGAGACTAAGTTGCTCCATCCTGGGGGGGGGGAGGGGAGAGGGGGAGGGAGAGAAGGTAGTTCACACTAAGGGAGCAAAAAATGCAGCAGCCCTTACAGCTACCCTAAGTATTCAAGCAAGCTTTTGGATATATGAGAAGGAAGGATAAGTAATTACAAATATCTAACCAACATGTATTTTTAGACCCTGTATGCTGCTTTCATTTCAAAAGCTTCAGTGGATACACATCCCTTAAATGGAGAACAGCACAACCAGGGGCAGAATGCTTTCCAAAGTCAAGCTCAACAATTACACAGTGACACAGCTAAGGGTGACCTGCGATGCCTATCGGAGGGAAATCAGTTTCAACTGTGGCATTTGAAACCACCCTGCCTTTGTGCCCAGTGGATGGGGGCGTGTGAGGGAGGTTAAGAAGAAGAAGAAAAATACCAACCCCCTTCCCCAGCTTATGAGACTGAAATCCCTTTGCCGACACCTGGCGTCTCCTGCACGTTTGCAAAACTCGGCTCTGGGATCCTCTGGAGACAAAGCAGCACTTACAGAGGGGGGGTGGGGGAAGTTGTGTTTCACATTAAGAACGCCTGGACCTTTGTACCCGGTCCACAGCTGCACAAAGAGAGTAGCTCCGTCACGTGTAGCCTTAGCATGCGGTGGGAGATTCAAGGACCGTGTTTCTCCGGAGAAAAGCCGAAAAAAGAAGAAGGAAACGCCTTCTCATTTTTGCCAAAGAATCCAAACCAACAGAACCGAAAGGCAAAAAACAGCTGTTTTTGAACCTCTGGTCTCCGAAGTTGTTACATGCATTTCCATCCCGCCTCCTGTGTTAGGCCCTGCTGCTGCTGGAACAGGGGGTGCTTTGTGTGCTGCCGATACTGTGGCCTGCACTGCTGTTTTCAGAGGGTGGGGGTGATGTAGGAACCTGTTGCCTTCCTTCTGGTTCTCCTGGAGGAGAGAAAAAATAAACAAAAAGTAAGCTCAGAGTTACTTCTACTGTCCTCACACTCTCCTGGCCACCCCTGAAAGGGAAGGCCAGTGGAGGGAACTTAAGGGAAGGGAAGTTAAGGGAAGGGAAGGGAAGTTAAGGGAAGGGAAGGGAAGGGAAGGGAAGGGAAGGGAAGGGAAGGGAAGGGAAGGGAAGGGAAGGGAAGGGAAAGGAAGTTAAGGGAAGGGAAGTTAAGGGAAGCGGAAGGAAAGGGAAGTTAAGGGAAGGGGAAGGAAAGGAAGGGAAGGGAAGGGAAGTTAAGGGAAGAGAAGGGAAGAAGGGTCTTCAATTCTCTATAATTTATCAGGTTATTTATCAATTTATCAAGTCCTTGTTCCAAGCAGTAAACATCGATAGATCAAATTTCCCCATGTTTATTTCCCCAGGCACTCTATAATGAATATAAGGTACGCAGTGGGATGTGCAATCTAGAAAGCATTCAAATCCTTAGGTCCTGGGTCAAAGTCCAACCTTTTGCCCCCTTCTGCTTCGTCCTTCCTACACCGCCCAAAGAGAAAATGCATGAATAAACTCTCTCACTTATTATTTGGGGAAATATTGGGGGGCTCATACGTTTTTTGGCAGCAGGAACTAGAACCGAGGTTGATCCCCCCCCCCCTTTTTCTTGTCAGTGTAACCAAAACAAACTTTGGACTGCATCCTGGGTTTAGTTCAAGCATCCCATTTGTGAGGTTACTTTAGGTATTCTTTCTTTGATCCCATAACTTTAGGCGCACAAAGTCTTTCCTCACACTGTAAAAGCTACCTCTAAGTGAGAGAAATCCTTTTTTTTTGAGATTTGTTTTTGTAAAGCTTTCTTAGCTAAAACCAAAATAAAACCTGAGAACCTCTGGAGAGAAAAAAAGCATGATTTCTATATATTCAAGTCCGCTGCTTTCATTCCCTTAATAGGGCCCCTCAATCTTTCTGCCAGGAAAATGATCTGCAAAATGTAGAACTGGCTGCATCTCCTTCTGCTGGGTCCTATTACAACGATGTTGTCACCCAGGCTACAAACCACTCTATTACACAACGTTGTGCACCAGCCTTGGTTTATCAGCTGCAATCTGTATACATTTTGCTCCAACTCTGTGTCCGTGAATATCTTTTTGTCTTTGGGGAAAACGGCACGCACAGCTGTCAATATCTGGAGGCCAAAAAAATGCCGTCTCGTGTTTTTTCCCTCCCCTGTTTCCTCTTGCTAGAAAACTTGCAACAGATGCATTTTTTCCCCTTTCAACTATGGGGTTATATGCCCCCTTGTCTCCGTGGCACAGATCTCTGCTGGAATTTCAATCTTTCATCCAGCATCTCCCCCCTTTTGTAGAAAATAAATCCTTGATTTTTCTGTTGAACAGCCTGGATTTTCCAATCGCTCACCTATCGCTCTTAAAAAATATATAAAATACAGGCTAAAGAGAAGTTTGATTAGTCACTACTGCATGGAAAATTGAGTATAAATAGGTGCTGCAGTTGAGTGACAGCCCAAATCTCACTCCTTCCTGATCGTACAGCTTGCCATTGGGAATTCTGGAGTCTTCAGAAATATCAACAAAGCAGATGAAATCCAGGGGTTCCTCCATTTACAACGGCTCATTTAGTGACTGTTCAAAGTTACAACGGCACTGAAAAAAAAGGTAACTTACAACCGTTATTCACACTTATGACCACTGCAGCCTCTCCATAGTCATGTGACCAAAATTCAGAGGCTTGGCCACTGACTCATATTTATGATGGTTGCCGTGTCCTGGGGTCATGTGATCAGCTTTTGCAGCGTCAATGGAGAAGCCTAATTCGCTTAATGGCCGTGCTACAAATTTAAGGACTGCAGTGATTCCGCTTATTAACTGCGGCAAGAAAAGTTATAAAATGGGGCTAAGTTCACTTAACAAATGTTTCACTTAGCAGCAGCAAGGTTGGGATCAACTGTGGTTGTACGTCGGGGACTAGCTCAATGTCGGTTTATGAGTTGTGACAAACAATGAATCTCATCCACAAGGATTTTTGCAAGCAACTATTCCTAGGAGGAAGGGGCCCTGCAGCAAATTTCTGAGGACAAAATGTACCACTTTAAGCTAGTTGGAAAGGTAGATTTATTTCTGAAAAGGATCCTTACCACCATTTGTCTGAATACCTATGAAAGTGGATGTTTTTGTAAATGTCACTATCCCAGCTATTAGGCCATAAACAATCTTTAAGCCGCATATAGTCATATGCATCTGAGTGCAACAGCATGTTCTTTATTATTCACACTGAAGAAGCCTGCCAATATAGCTCCTTTTCAAGCCACTCTGTTTGCTTTTTCTACCCTCAGTACACGAAGTTCACATACGCCGAACGTAATGTGTTGTATTCTCCCTTTTCTTCAGTCTGAACTTATTAAAGGGTGTCTTCTAAGTTTCCCACCAAATTATTTGGGAGCTTCAGGAGGGGAGGGGAGGGGAAGAGCAGGTTGCATAATCTTGTTATTTGATAGCAAGAGATCTTCAGAGGTGAAAGTTACATACATTTTGAAAACGGGCTTGCTTTGAGTTCAGACTAATAAATAATAAGTCTGTTCTTGGCCCCTTTGCATTCGCTGGATGGACTCGTCACGTATTAGGAAGGGGGTGGGAAGAGGAGAATCCACGAAGGA
The DNA here is from genome assembly GCA_023653725.1 of Bungarus multicinctus. Lineage (NCBI taxonomy): Eukaryota > Metazoa > Chordata > Lepidosauria > Squamata > Elapidae > Bungarus > Bungarus multicinctus. Next base: position 50,497,439 of record CM042842.1, on the reverse strand, counting down.
ACATGTTTTTCTGTACCTATTTGTTGAGAGCTCCTTGGACATGAGCAAAACTTTGACATCTGAAAGAGTCACTTGTATTCAAACTAGGAATGGGAAAACTAATAAAAAGTTCAGCCAGTGTACTAAGTCACCATTGAATAAATTGCTCAAACAAGGCTTATATGCTGTTTCCCCTCACCAAGCAGGCAAAGAGGACTTAGGGAATTATGCCAAATTACTTAATTTCTTCCTAATATAAAGTTGCAGCAGGATAGGCCATAAACACAATCAAATGATCAAATATTACCTCAGTAAACCAGATATATAAGGTTCAAATACACACACAGCCCCATTCCCTTCCATTTGCTTCTCACTTAAACACACAAATCTCAGGTTAACAAGCCACAATTAATCAGAATTTTCCATCATGTCTGATTCAGGAAACCATGCTTAATAACTTCAGGTAAGACAGGATGTGCTATTATAGTTTAAATTTGTTTTCCATATCCTGATTTGTTTGGAAGCCAACTAGTTGTAGTTTCTGATTTAGACAGAATTTGAACTTGGCAATTTTCTGGCTTAGTCATCACTTGTATAAAGTAGAATTAAGCAGGAGTCAAGATCTGTGCTCAAAACTGGACACTGCCTTTTCCAAACTAATTCTGATTCATAAATGATAGGAAACAGGATTCAAATATTTCAAGGCCAAGTCATATACTTCAGAAATAAATGAGGCATTTAAACAGGAAAGTAAGGTGATGTGTTCTCTTGTTAATCTATGGCAGATGTTCAATTTTAAATGGACCTTCTATTATTGTTAATGCAAGCACAGCAGAACAAATTTCTTAACTGAAGTGCTTTCTTCTGTTGTACCAAAGCTCTTCTGCTTTATGATTTTAGGAAATATAGACTTTCCTTGCTAATAATTTCTTCCACAGAGGACAAGCAATTTCTCCATCCCCTCCCCCCAAATAGAGTATCCCCAATTTCTAACCAAGAAATAAAGTGGATTAAGGTAACGCAGCAATGTAGATACAAAGGATAAAATGTGATTTGGAGCATGTTTGAGCATGCCTGTTGCCTCTGTGCTAAATACCTTAAAGCAAAGTATCTCTTCCTAAGATCTGATTTCAGCTGCAAAAGATAGCCACAAGAGTTCAGGAAGAGACCATTTAAAAAAAGAGTTATATTTTACTCTTTGAAGCAGATCTCTACAGAGCCCTAATGTGAATATTGTGGGAAACCACAAAAATTGCACTGGAAAATGATTAGACAAGAAGGGTTAATTACACACATCAAATTAAAACCCCAATGATAATGTTTGTTTACTTTCTTGGGTTTTCTCTACCAACTTATACACAACCACAACAAGGATCTATCATTATATTCTTCGCAATGCAACGAAGAAGCTACTTATGATTCTTTGAAAGAAAGTCTGAGGAAATTCAGTGAACCGTATTTGGCTATAGAATGGTTGCCTCAATCTCTACTAAGACAAGTTGATATGAATGCCAATTGACATATTCAAATGGATTTTCATTTTCCATTCAGATGCAAGATACAAAATTCCACCCCTACTTATGATAACTACATTTTTCTCTATCCTTTCAATGTATTAGCTGCAATTCATACATCTTAAAATGGCCAAGTTTGGGAAAAAAAAAAAAAACGTTGCTATGGTTATTTGGTTATATAAATATTCCCCACACTTGAAACTCTTATGGTTTAAAAAGAAATCCTTTCAATGACAAACGATTGATTAGGATAGGTGTCTATAGTGATCCTTAAGGGGCTTTTATTTTTCAAAAGCAAATTAATGGCCAGTGAAAACGGTCAGTGTTACAGATACATGGTGCAATTGGGAGAAAAACATTCGACTCACCTGTGTGGGAGTAGATGAACCATAAAGCTCCTGTCAGCAGGGCGCCTATCACAAAAGCTGCAAAGGCAATTCCCACAACTGTCAACGTGTCCAGGCCGTACACAACAGCTGTGAAATTCAGAGATATGAGGGAGAGAGAGAGGGAGGGAGGGAGAGAGAGAGAGAGAGAGATCAACACATTTGCAATGCAGAATCAAAGACGTTTTACTTGCATTCAGGGGGGAAAAAAAACCCAAAAAGGGATGGTATTTTTCCTCCCCTAAATTGCATTTTGTAATCAGGACTTGGCACCTTTTGGGTTCACTAAATTTAAATTTACCTCAAGCTCTTTTTGCCTCAAGTAGCTTGTTCTGTCGTTCCCCCTCCCCCCCCCGGGTCTTTCTGGCCCATGTCAGTATAGGTAGTCCTCGAATTACAACCATTCATTTAGGGACTGTTTAAAGTTACGACAGCATTGAAAAAAAGGGAATTACGATTGTTTTTCACACTTATGACCGTTGCAGCATCCCCATAGTCACGTGATCAAAATTCAGGACACTTGCCAACTGATTCGCATTTATGACGGTTGATGTGTCCCAGGAAAACCTTTTGAGACAAGCAAAGTCAATTGGGGAAGTCAGATTCATTTAACAACCGCGTTACTAACTTCACAACTGCAGCGATTCACTTAACAGCTGTGCCACGAAAGGTTGTAAAATGTCTCACTTATCAACAGAAATATTGGGCTCAATTGCGGTTGTAATGTTGAGGACTCCCTGTGGATGTTCAAGCGTCATGCTAATTCTGGCAACACAATGGGAGAAAGCTGGGTGTGAAAAAAAGCTGGGTGTGTAGATTTGGGGTCACAACGTCAACCCAAAGGAAAAGTCCAAATAAACTACACTATTTAATATGTCTTCGGTTAGCGCGGCCCGTTATTTCACAAGAACAAAGCAGAGAAGCAGGATGCAATTTTAAAATGTGGCTCTCCCATGAGCAGCTTCGGCCTGGTAGGTTTCCTGCCGCTTTCTGCTTGTTTTTAAGTTGAAAAGACCAAAAATAACTTGCTTCTCTAATTTTAGCCTTCTCCGTTTTGAATCCATGCACCCCTCACGCTTGCGCCTCTGAGGTAAGGCAGGATAAAACTCATTCAAATAATGAAACAAGGCCTCTGCCAATTCCGTCCCGTCTCCCCAACTGTCTTCAGCAGCATATTAAGCGGGGAGCGGAAAGGCTGTCAACCAAGCGGGAGTGCCAGCTTGAAAGTCAGCAAATACATAAATAGAAACAATTGTTTTTCACATTTTGGCAGCAGTTTTAATTACGGAAATCGGTTCCAGGCTGTAACATGGATCCCGTGCTGGGAGAGGCAGGATAATCTGTGTGAGTGTACATCTGGTTCCTGAAAGCAGGGCTTTGAACGTCTGCTGAGCAGTGGCAGCCACTTCCAGCCATTCTCAACTTTCACTCCTTTTATGCGAGGAGAGCTACGGGGTGGAGCCTCATTCATTTTTATTGAGGCTTGGCTCTAAGCGTCATATTTCTAGGGTCTCCGGCTTATAGGGGCCCATTCGTTTGCCACTAATTTCACTGGAAGGCCATCCTGAGACGGAGTGCTGGCCATCTCTCCCCCTCAGCTGACTGTTCACAGGGATGCCAACCAGGGGTGCGATTCAAATTTTTTAACAACCAGTTTTGTGGGCTTGGCTTAAGTGGTGGACGTGGCTTGGTGGTCATGTTATTGGCTGGGTGTGGCCAACTCAATATCACATTAAGGCACGCATCTCCTCGCCTGGCCCCTCTATGGGGTCATAAGTGTGAAAAATGGTCATAAGTCACTTTTTTCAGTGCCTTTGTAACTCTGAATGGTCACTCCACACAAGCAAAGTACCAGCAAAGAAAGGGAAAAAAAACCTCCAGAGCCGTTTCTGAGACAGGAGGTCCAGTCCTGCCAAGAATGTAATAAGGGTTAATGGAGAGGAAGTTTCTGTAAGCAACACCAGAATGCTTCCTTCCTGCCTTCCTTACAGGATTGGGCCAGTAATTTCTTCTAACAACCGATTCTCCGAACTGCTTAGAATGTTCTAGCGAATAGGTGCAAACTGGTAGAATCCCACCCCTGATGCCAATGCCACAATATTATGTATACAGGTAGTCCTCAACTTACAACAACAATCGTGACCAGACTTTCCATTGCTAAGCTAGGCTTGTTGTTGAGTGAGTTGCAACTGATTTTATGCCCTTTTTATTTTTTTTGCCATAGTTGTTAAGCAAAGCATCGTGGTTGTTAAGTGAATGGTGAGGTTGTTGAGTGAATTGTGCAGTTGTTAAGCAAACCCAGATTCCCCCCCCCCCCCCCCCAAAAAAAATTTTTTGATTTCGTTTGTCAGAAACCTGCTGGGAAGATCACAAATTATGATAACACCACCCGTGGATGCTTGCCACCATCTAAAGACTTGCCAGTTGCCAAGGCCCAAATTTTGATCATGTGTCTGTGAGGAAGCTGTGATGGTCGTAAACGCAAAGACCAATCGTAAGTCACTTTTTTCAGTGCTGTTCAAATGGTCATTAAATAAATGGTTGTAAGCTGAGGACCATTTGTACTTCGTTTTGTTTTTAATTCATGAGGCTGCTGTACAAATTCATTTCTACATGGCCTGTGCAAACTTTATGTGATTTGAAAGAAATAGTATAAATAGCAAAACAGCAAGCAAAGATGGAGACCATGGATTTAGCCATTGGTGAATCCCATCCACCAATTACCATAGTTTTGTTAATTTAGATCAGAGGTGTCAAACTCAAGGCCCGGGGGCCGGAACCAACCCGCGGGGTGCTTAGGTCAGCGAAGGACCAGTCCATGGTGCCTCTGCAAGTGAAAACAGCTCAGGAGGGCCGCAAGGGACCCATTGAGGGCCGCATCATGGTCGTGTTTGACCTCAGTGGGCCAGAGTGGGCATGGCCAGGGTGGGCGTGGCCACCTCGACATCACTCATATTGGGGGAGCCTGTGGTGTCCCAAGCACTCAGCCAGTGAAAATGGGCTCTCGAGCTTTGTTTCCAGCTGCAATGGCCTCCAGCAACCCTCTGCCAGCAAAAACAGCGGTCAAACACGACCATGATGCGGCCCTCAATGAAATCAAGTTTGACACCCCTTATTTAGATATTATTTAATTTATTTTATGGATATTATGATGTATATTTACTTCAACAGCCCAAGATGGAGAATTCTTGGCTTAAGCCCCTTTTCCAGAGCAAATATTTTGAGAGCTCAGATGCATTCCAAGTTAAAATGGGAATTTGAATCTGAAGGCCTAGTGCCTCTTTGGCAGTTTCCCCACATGGGTTTTTTCCTAAAAAAAAAAAAACTGCTTCTCTACATAATTCATACATTCAAAAAGGTTTACAACCATTCTCAGTTCAGCTGAGAATGAAAGAGTGAAGAGAAGAGCAACAGAGACTAAATCATATGATGAACGGCTAAGGGACTAAGGGAACGAGGTATGGCTATCTAATGAAGAGAGCTTAAAAGTGACTTAATGGCTATCTCCAGTACTTGAGTGGCTCCCACAGAGAAGAGGAGGTGAACTTATTTGCCAAAGCACCTACAGGTAGGACAAGAAGCAATAGGTGGATACTCATCAAAGAAAGATCCAACTTGTAACTAAGAAGGAATTTCCTGACAAAGAGAACAATTAATCAGTGGAACAGCTTGCCTCATGGAGTTGTGGGAGTTCCATCACTGGAGGTTTTCAAGAAAAGATTGGACAATCATTTGTCCAGGATGGTATAAGGATTCCTGCCTTGGATAGGGGGTTGGACTAGAAGACCTCTGGGACCTTCCAATCCTGGGGTTCTCTTCTGTTCTACTCTATTCATTTTTCTAGATGTAGTTCCCTAAAAACAAGGAGGATTATATATACTTACATGCTGATCCTTCAGAAGGATTCAAGTGGGAGGATTTATCTGCCAAAAAAAGAAAAAAAGGAAAGAAAGAAAAAAATTTTTTATACCCAACAGAAATTCTTAAGTAGACTCTGTAACCTAGTAAGAAATCCAGTTAAACTGTTCAAACCCAAGTGAGAACATAAAGAGGAGCAAAGGAAATCCTTTCTATCTCATTCAGTGTCTTTGGTGAAATAATCTTGAAAAATGCAGGCAACAAAAGTTACTAGGTGCTGTCCAATTATTGCCAAATCACAAGCATTGGCTTATTCTGTAAAGAATTCGATTTCACCCTTGGAGTATTTATGGTAAAACAGAGGCGGTTATCTTCTTACCAAAGAAGTAAGAGTAAGGTGGAGGGAGACATGTAAATCCAAGGCATTGAAAGAATATAGAGGCAAACTAATTTTACTCCCAAAATAGTTTGCATAAAACAAGTTATCCCAGTCAACAGACCTTTCAGAAATGCGGATTTCAAAACTCAGAATTCCCTCAGTCACTGCTGAGATGAAGCCCACAGATTCTGACTCTGATTGCAGAAGATACTGTAGGTGTGACATCTACCTAGATTTTAACTGTCACCAGTTTACCAAAATCATGATTAATATCGATATATTATTATATATTCGCTTGTTGTACAATCTTCCATATCCCATGCTGCTCTCTGCAACCTTGGGAAGCAAATGAATGATGCCAGAGTAACAGAAAATGCCAACTAACTAATAAAAGAAAAACACTGAGTAGCCCACAAGTCAAATGTTTCTAAATACGTTTCTAACTTCACTACGATTGAATTCACTATAGCCATGGTGTCCCCTACATAGCCCAACCTTGTAACATTAAAAAAAAATATCTGGAAGGATTTGTTTTCTCTTAAACATGCAACTATATTATCCTCGATCTCCATTAACGGGAATCATGTGTGTAACACGTGGAGAAAAAAACAAGTTGTGGAACTGAATGTTCTATTCTGATTCTGTATCTATGGTGCCTCAAAGTTTCTTTATTTGGCTTCTAATGCAGATCTAGCAGGAATGGATCCAATAACATAGTTTGTAACAATGCACACAACAAATGACCTGTTTTGCATCAAAATCTGTGATAACTAATGTCTTGGAGATGCAACTCTTATTTAGTTGTTAGTATTTCTAAGCCTTACAAATTTGCTCTTAGTTCACAATGACAATTAACCTCAAGGGCTTGATTCATAACCAACAGGGTAAATGGCAGCAAAGACACACTGTGTGTATACTTGCATGCTGCTGCCCATGAAGCTGAATGTCTGAAAAATTCTAGGACGCATTCCAGTATGCATCGCACAATAAATCTTATCAGCCCTTAGTTCACCATGTTTATTATCAAATTCTTTTCTCTTCTAAAATAAGAAACGTCTACAAAAGATCTATAAAATATCTGGTTCAATTTGAACTACTGAGGTACTAGATTCCTTAGAGAATTGAATCCAAATGACATCCATTCTTGCTGATCCAATGAGGCATTTGAAATTCATGAGAGATTATGGATATGGCCAGAAAAACACTCAAAAAGCAAGCATTTTAATTGCATTGTGTGCAGAGACCAAATTTTTCAGGGTTGTCCTCAGTGGATTCATTTGTGTCAAGAATAAAGATTTGCAAAAACTCCTTGCAGTCTCAAATAGCTAAGCAGAAACAGTTGTCCTTTTCACACCTAAAGCAGCGCACCATGCTATACCATCAACTGCTTAAATGCCAAGAGCTCTCTATGTGACTGAGGTTAAGGGATTTCTGATCTTCATCTTTTAAAAAAAAAAACCTTAGAAAGCATTCCAGAATTTCAAACAGTCTTTGTGTAGAAGTGAAAGATTTTGATCTCCATCTGAAAGCATTGAAACTGTCTAATTAATGTGTCATGTCAACACCAAATGGGAGTGTGCAAGGCTGAGGTTTTCAAAATAAGTATAAATGCTCATGTTTGCTGTAGTTGTTAGAGGGGCCCAAAGAAAGATTATTTTCATGCACACATGCATTGTTAGCTGGACTCCTGGATTTTTGCCATCCATTTATTATCAACCCTGATTTTGAAAACAATGGCCCAACTTCAATTGGTAAGGATTGGCTGTGGCACTTGCCATATTTAATCACCTATTGCCTTTTTTAACTATATTTTATATTCATCCTTTACTATATACAGTATGGGGAGATTATATTCTGTAACTTTCTACCATTTTTCCACTTATGAAACAGAGGGCAGGCGGAAGGAGAGAAAGAAAATACAACAGGGATTTATTTAAATAAAACAACAACAACCAATTCCAATCTAGGATGAATAACTTAATGTTGGCTTAAATAGCTCTATACAAACTGGCAGCTATTCTGGTTTTTTTTTTGGTGTGTGTGTCTGTGTGTCTGTGTGTGTGTTAGCAGTAATGCCTGAATAATTTGGGACAGAAATCAGAATTTTGGATATGGATTATGTTCTGGCTTATCAACGTGCTTCCAACTACACAATGAAAAGAACCTTTATATATCACATCATTTATTAGGAATGTTCATTGCACTCAATTATGAAGAGGCAAAAAAGATATATATTTATCCAGCATTTCAGATTTCTGGCAGCTTCAAATAAAAAACAAATTAATATATCACATAGGATTGTTTCTTTTCTCATATGGATAAAGGGGAGGGTATATAGACCTAACAAATATATTGAGGGAGACAAGAGTTTCTTTGGAGTGCAATCCTCTTCTTAGTTCTATTTGTGCAAATAACTTTGAGTTATCAAAACAACTGCAAATTTTCTTTGAACATATGTTAATATCAGATGGGTCCAATTAACCAGTTAACTGAATTAGGTTAATTTAATTGGTTGGAAGTCTTGCATACCTTAGAAAACGAAATTCTAAATGTTATGAGAACAGCTATTTTTAAGAAAAGTAATTATGTGGGAAAAATTAAGTCAATATATAAAGTAGAAATGTGGGTTGTGGGCTGTGACATGAAGGACAAAAAGCAAATTGCACATGATGGAAAAGTTTTATCCAAGCAGATGAAAGGTAGGGAAGCTTTAATATACAAATAAGAATAACAGAGGATAGATCACTTGGAGGATAATTAGAGGTATGTTAATTACTGTATATATTTCTTCTTCCTGAAAATATAGGTTAATTGTCATGCGTGCCCCGTTTCTGGCCTCCAGGTGCCCCATTTCTGGCCTCCGTGAATCTCATGAGGCATGCATAGGCAAAAAACGGGGTACGCAGAGACCGAAAACAGGGCATGTGGAGGCGGCGATAGGAGATGGCGATTCCTGCAGATTGGAATAGCTGATTGTTGTTATTCCAGGATGTGCTGTCCAGACAATTTAGAGTTAATGGGATTTGGGATAGTTACTTAGGAATTGTGAGCTGTCCCCCTAAGGGAATGTATCATGGTAAATGTAGTTATAGGTATCCTGGAAAATGTAGTCCATGTCACGTGACCACATTTGTAATCCTGATTGGTCACTATATTGACCCTTGTTGGGTTGGGGGAGGCTCCCTCACTCTTGCCTGTAACCACCATTCGATACCATGCTTCAATCATCATGGGGTTGAGATCTTTTTATCTTTCTACACTACAAGACGGATATGCAAAGGATTGGACATTGAGAAGAACTTCCTCACAAATGTGAGTTATAAGGATACCTGATGTACTAATAAAAAAGACTTTATTTTGGGTGTTTTGTGGAGTTGCTCTGTCTGTTTTATACCATCCAGAGAATAAAATGCAGAACAGTAGAAAGATAAAAAGACTCAACCTGATGATGATTGAAGCACGGTATTGAATGGTGGTTACCGGCAAGAGTGAGGGAACCTCCCCCAACCCAACAAGATCCAACTGACAATCAGCTGCTCTTGCTAAATCAGGCTGTGCTGAGGCTGACCAAGGTGTTTGCTGTTTGTTGCAAGGAGGCAAATTGCTGGGAGGCAGAGGCCAAAGGGTGGGGGCCAGCAGGTAGGTGGGGCTTTGGCAACATTCGCTATATAAGACACACATCTCCACCCATTTGGGGGGGGGAGTGTGTCTTATACACCCAAAAAAAATGCTGTATTTACAGTCCCAAAGAAAATAATTATACAGCTTTCACAATACCTATAGCATAATGAACAGCTGGAATCAATTGTGTAACATTACTGAATGTTTATGAATTCCATATTGTTACACAGAATCAAAATGCATTCCTTTATGAATCCTTGGCCAAATTACATTTGAAAGAAGATTTAAGGAAAATACTAGTGCAAACAAACATTAGTGTTTAAAAATAATGGTGTCTTATAAATCAGGAATAGTAATATCACCTCCTGGCACATGCCAAAATTGTATGTGCCAGGAGCAAATTTTCATACAGAGATTGAAAATATATTCAGTACCTTCTGATCTCACTTTAGTTATCACAGCAAGAGGTTTGGTGAAGGTTTTCTTATTCTGCATCATTACAAAGATCATATCAACATTAAGAAAGGTGCAAGCTTCATCTGGAAGGACACACTGCAAGATGGAGAGAACAGACAGATTGTAAGATCAGGGACACAATGAAAATATTTATATCATCACAGCAAATGTGCATTATCATCATCATCATCATCATCATCATCATCATCGGTATTTAGTAATATTTACTCAACAAGAAACAAAACTTAATAAAAGTATTTTCCACAAATGCTTGCAAGAATTCCCCCTCAGTTACATTTCAACTTTTCCTTTATATTGGGGTTACTTAAAACTCTACCAATCCCCAAAGCTGCAGAGAGAGAGTCTTTTCTGTGCAGTGTCCATACAAATCCACATGTTGCTTCACAAGTTGTGTTGAAAAAGTTCTCTGCTTCCCATCCCAACTACTATCTTCATTAATACAATGAACACAATAAATGATGAGATTATTCAAGATAATTATTGTTCATCTGCTATAAGACTGTTCAAAGATTTTTTTCCCCCAAAAGTGGAAAACGAATGTTGCCCACTTAGAAAAGATGATGATTATCTTAATGTTTTGGAACAAAGACTTCTTCCCTACATAGAGATGCTTACTACATCTATGAAACAAATATTCTGAGATAAACAATAAAAAATGCAGGAATTAAGGTTAAATGCTCATTTATTTTCCTTCAAAATCCTCTGAAGGCACGCAATAATTCACCAGTAGAGGTTCAGAAACAATAGCATTATTTTATCTCAGCAGAATCTGGGATATTAATGCTAATGCATTGTTTACAATAAATGTGGTGAGCACCAAATAATTTCAGTAAATCTGAACCACTTCAATAACAGTATACAATTTCTATCTGCCACTTATAAACATTTACTGGAAAATATATATCATGCTGTCAAAAACTACAAGTTTTCATTGGGAAAATTCAGCATATATTGTCCCACTGTTGTTAATTGCAATTATTCCTAGGTTTATTAACCTTTTGGAATCTATTGTAATGATAATTTACACCATGAGTGAAGGCAAATGTATATGTTCCACTGTTGTCCCAGGATAATGTTGCAGGATCCAATCTGGGTCCAGGAGTACCAGGACCAGAGTTTAGTCTTCCGAGCCCATCTTTACGAAGCCTCCCTCTCACCAGAATGTGTGCTTTGGACTATTCTATGCATTCTGTGCATTCTGTGGTGCCCAGTTGGGTTGGGTGACTTTTTACATCCCAATCAATCAATAAGAAGCAACACCTAACCAGCCACCACATAAGTACTATGCATAGAACAGCCTAACGCACACATTCAGATGGAGGGAAGTCCCTGGAGGATGGGCTCCAGAACAAGTTTGAAAGCTTGGAAGCATTTGTTCCCAGTGACTGACCCAGATTGGATCCTGCAAGTAGCTTCAGTTCAATGAATTAACCTAGTGGTTAAGCTGGCCTTCTTAAGGTAATTTTTCATGTCTCAGAAATGCCCAGCTCACATGGCACACTGCTGGGACTGGATAACCAGTCCCAACAACAACAAGAAATGCACAGGTTGGGCAAGATGAATGGATAGCTAGGATAATTGAAATAGGCTTGTCTTATATGCCTGAGGAACATCCTGGGAAAACATAGAATATTCTTTAGAATAACAGCCTAATGTTACAATGGGGAAAATGCTACTTGGCAATTACAGACTAAAGTCTTGCTACAGATATTCCAAAACCGATCATCCCTTCTGACTCAAATGCTTTCAAGAAACAAGAGTTGTATATATTATTATTTTTAGAAAGTTTGTTTTTAACGTAAAGAAGAATGAGATGGAAGAGGAAGCATAGAAAAAAGGGGGGATAACAACAAAATACCTATTAGGTTACATACAAAAATACCATTCAGCCACATTTTTAGAAAAATCATTAATCCTTGACCATATGAAATTATATTCATCGGTCTTTCTTTAATGCTGGAAAAGAGCCAACTTGCAGACGGAACATTCGTATTAAGCCATACCTCAATATTATAAAAACTCCAAATGCAGAGGAGTAGTTTCATACCATACAAGCTATTCTGGAAAAACTCACCATTACTCATATAGAAAATGTATTGGTTAACATTATCTGTTGCAAATTGGTTTAACCAATCAGTCACACTTATAACTTCTTTGGCTGCACTATTGTAAAGTAGCTTCCCAAACTTGGCACTCTCTAGCTATGTAACACCGAGCCAAGGTCTAAGGCTGGGTTTCTTAAACTAAGGGCCACGAACCCCATAAGAGTCACATGGCCAGAATCATGTTTAAAAAAAACCTGGGCTTGCAGAGGCAAAGAGAGAGCTTGGCAAAATTTTGTTGTGCTTTTTTTCTGCAAGTTGGTTGTTCGTTCATGAGCAAATTTTGACAATATAATCTCTAGGGCTGTCACCCTCCCCCTGCATGCTGATCTCTACCTTACCTGTTCAAATCTGTAGCAGGAATTTGCAAATTGCCAAATTTGTGACTATCTGCAACTTATAAATTGAAATTACATTATAAAGAGTATATGTTTATTTCTTGCCCAGCTCTAACTTCACTAAAATCAATAGTGTTCTTCACTTGACATTTTAGTCCTGCTATTGAAAATCTGAGAATATTGCCTTTCTCTATTTTCTTTTTCAACAATTTACATTAAATAAGCAAATTCTAAGTTTAGTCACCCTTGTTAACCTGCCAGAGTTGTTGCAATGCAGGTGTATCACGCTGTACATAATTGATGCTCTCAGAAAACAATCTATGCCCACCTTTTTTGTCAGATCCACACGTTAAACCACAACCAATAAAGTTCTGGCCTAAGCTTTATCTTAAACTCTTAGTGATGGTGTAGATTGCAGAACAAGGTAATTACAGATGTATGTTTGTGTGTGCCAGAAAGAGAAAAGGGGAGAGGAATCTTTTCACAACTTACCAGAGCTAATCCTGGAATATCTTTTTCTTTTTTCGTGCATAAGGTTACCTCACAGTGTAGAAAGAGAAGAGAGCTGTTGAATGTGGATTTGAATAAGAAGCTAAACCGCTTTTTATCAGTATGTGCGTTGGGTACGGGAAAATTAACTTTTGGAACATTGAAGAATCTTACAGACTCATCTTTAGGACAAACATTTTCAATAATGGTATATTCTGACATCCGGTCAGGATAGGAATTTGGTGAAATAAAGCAAGTTTGGATTACAAAGCCCAGGGATCTCTCAGCCTTTGTCAGAGAAATCTGCATGACAAAAGAAAAATAGATCATGCTACGTTTAATGTTTTGAAGATTGAATAGCAGTATAATAAAATCAGCCAATTAGATGTTGAATACCTTGGCTAACCCTCCCACTTGGATAATCTGCAGAATTAGGAAACCTGGTGCCTATCATTCCCCCCACATCATGAGGGATTTTAAGACTTATAGTTCAAAATATTCAGGATACATTTTTTTTCTCCTATGGTAACCACCATTTTAAAAAGTGGATGGAATAAGGAAACATAATTTTATAGGTGTAATATCCTCGAAGTCTTTAGTATGCTAACTCATGGTTTCTTTCTGGTTTGTTCACTAAACCTTAGTTGGCTGTCTTTATATATAATGCCAAGTCAAATGAAAACTAACTGCATTCTATTTTTGCATAGAGTAAACTTATTACCAAGAGGAACTGCACTCTATTTTAAAGTGTGCTGACACAGACTTGGTTGACTGTAGTTGGGTGTGAACGTTACTTTTTACAGAATCAAAAAAGATCAACCTGATACTAGAACAGGGCATTAACAAATTAAGGAACCAATGAGAATTTTATCTTCTACTCCTTAAAAAGAGAGCAGAAGAAAGAGAGGGACACTGTTGTATATTAAGAGTTTGCATATGATACACAGCAGTTCTTGAAATTTTTTTCATAGTTCTTGGTCGTGCAAAACCACCCAGAGATGCTTGGGATGGACAGTCATATAAATCTTTTAAATAAATAAAAGAAGGAAAAAACTGTGCCTGCTCATTTTTTAAACTGTGCGTGCTCATGCATGTGAAATCAGTTTTGCTTCAACTTTAAAGAGAAAAACATGAAACAATAGGGCATTATTTTCATGAACGACTGTTATTATCACAGAAGACTTGATGAGGAAGACACACGTTTTGTACTGGACTTGCCATATTACTAAGATTCCTTGGTCTTTACCACAAAAATTATTATCTTAATTCAAGATCAGTACAATTTCCTTTTCGCAGAAACCACAAGAGGAGACATCTGTTGGCCAGAGGCAATTGAATCAGGCCGGTTTAGGATGTACGAGAACAGCCTTTTCTCAGCTACCATGTTCCTGAAAAACAATTTCATTGATTCCTATTTCTGCTTGAGTCAATTACCTCAACAAAAATTTGGCTGTTGTCTGCGACAGAGAAGAATCCTTGGGCTGGAGTCCGAAAAAGCTCCGTCTCGTAGAGTTCCATCCCAAAGGTGGCATTGTCAACATGTATTTCAGGTGGCGAAAACTTGGAAACCTTTGAATCTCTGGGTTGATGGAATGTGCAATTAAACTAGTCCAAAAACAACAAGAAGAAAAAGATAGCAAAATATATAAGGGGAGGCAAGAACAGTCATGGACTTCATGTGGCCTCCCAATTACATTTTTATAGGCCCAAGAATCCCTTACAGCACTGTTGCCAAAACACCAGATTTCAGCAGCCTAATTGTCTGCCATTTTATTTTTTATGTTTTGAGACTTAGGTTAGTTCTAAGCTATTTGAGTGATTTGGTGGCCTAGTTCCATCCAGTCGGACAATGTCTCCATAAAGACCCAGACACTGACACCAACATTCCCACCACAAACATATTTCAAATATGACTGATTCACAAGCATTTTTGAAAGAGAGAAAAATCAAGCTTTCTTCAAAATTTACTTATCTCCCCACTGCTTTGGTTCAGAATGATGTTTTCTTCTTATCTTATTTTCCTGTCTAACCCACTCATGAATGGTATCATAAAGTCCTTACGAATACACACAAACAATACTCTCTGGCCTCATTAAGCAGCAATTTATATCTTCTTCACTAAATTTATGGCAAGAAAGACATACATTCTTAGATAGAGACAACCAAACAGAAATAAAATGTTTTTTGGGGGTGAATTTATCATTTTGAACAAAGAACAGATTGTGAGATAGAATAAATGAGGAAAACCTAAAATACTGGAAAGCTTTTTTTTAAACCAAAAAAGTCTATTGGGAAAGAAAAGGTTCATTGGGAAAATAAAGAGACTATTCACACCTTAACACCATGAAAAACTGATATTGTTTTGGAATTGGAAGGAGAAGGTTAGCACTCTGGTTCCTGATCCAATAAAAGATATATAACTTATAGATACACGGAAAAGTGTTTAGTTTTCAATCAGCCTATGCATCATAAATGTTGTTTATCAAATACTTTAAAAATGAAAGTTCTACAAAATGATCATATTAGACAGGCTAAATGATGGCTAATCAATACATACCACAACAATTACAGGCAAGGTGATATCTGATTCATCTGTGTCCCCAGGGAAACCATTATCCCCTGATTCCATGTCTTCATAATCAACCGGCCACCCACTAGCGTCAGTTGATGGTGATACCTGGATAACAATCTTTAACCAAATGGAGAAAGGGGAAAAAAAAACAACTGTCAAAGCTGTTTAGGGTTCTGCTTCCATTGCACTTGTCTCCTTGATCAGAAACATGCCAGGAAAAATTGGTTATGGGAAAAATCTAATATTATTGATAGTAGATAGTATGGTCTGTTATCTGCTGTTTTAAGTTTATCTTAGTTTTCCATGCAACCATTGTTTGAAACATTAGACCAAATGCGCGTGTAAAACATAGTCACAGAACCGGTAGTAACACCGGTTGAATCCCACCTCCGGTCATATGATCACCTTCTGCAACCTTCTGACATGCAAAGTCAATGGGGAAGCCAGACTCACTTTACAACTGTGTTACTAACTTAACAACCGCAGTGATTCATTTAAGACACGTGGCAAGAAAATTGGTGAAATGGGGCAAAATTCATTTCTCAAATGTCTCACTGAACAACAGAAATTTGGGGCTCAATTGTGCTCATAACTTGAGTCTACCTTTATGCCCTGGTCAGCAGAATAGCTTAAGAACAGTTTGCCTTAACTTTTGCAGTTGATTAGAGTTTATTTAAACTGTGATTACTAGTTTGCACAGGACTTGTCAGGAATTGGTCAAAGGCAAATGAATGCTGAATGATTCCTATTCTTTTCAATAGAGAATAAAAAAAGGAAGTACATATAGCATGGCCAGTTTCTAAATGATGCTGAACATTCATCTTGTAGGAAGTTACTGAACATTACTGTTAGAAAGGGCTACCCCAGGATCTAAACCCCTGTATCTTCCCAGTCAGTTAATTTATCTATCTGCATCATGGTAAAAATAGACTTATTGTTTGACTTTCCAAACTTGGAGTGTAATAGCACTAACATATTGGCTTTAAAAAGCCATCTGAGTATTGGCACAGAAATGAATATACCAGCAGTTTTACTTCTCTTTCTGGTAAAACTATAATATATACCGCATTTCAAAAAAGCAATGGTTCATTGAACTGGACTTGCATATATCCTACTTTTTAATAATCATCACAGTATTCAATAGGCAAAGAGCTGTAACTTTATACCACGTCAATATTTCTTTCTTTTTTTGAAGAACACACAATAACAGTGAGTTTTATTCTTGCTTCTTTTCTTTTGTATTTTTTTCTTTCCCTGCTATACACATTAAGTCTTTACTACTCCCAACTACGCTTTTTTAAAAACAACAAAATAAAAACCCTTTCCCAATTTAACTCCCCTATTGAATGCATTGCTCATTTTCTACTTGCTTTTCATACACAAATGTTCCCTACATATTCTTCTGGCTTTCCTGATGATGCAGCATTTCTTCAATTTAGTTCTACCTTTGTTTGCCCGCATGACAGATGGTTGACATGCAAAAGGTATTTTGAAGTTTTTGCTTCATAATTCACTGCTAATTTCAGTGATTTAGAAATTGGTCTGAGTATTAAGAAAAAATATGTGTTTTTGAGATCAGTGTAATGTTTAAAGATAGCAGTCCAACTGCTGAGTTGAGATCCAGATGTATTTTTCCACAGCCTGTTGATCTATAGTTTTTGTTGGGTACATCTCTAGATCAAATGCCAAAAGCTCTAGCCAATAAAGGATTTTAAATGGCCTTTTGAAAAAAAATTGGATAAGGCTACGTCTGATCAGGTTGCCTTAGCTATATTTGAGTTGGACAACAGCTTTTTCTTCATTTGCCAAATTGTCACTATGTGCTGAAATTACAAAAGTCAATAGCTATGCTTGTTTACCCGAACTGGCCAACATCCACCCAAGTCACAGTGAAAATCCTGAACCAGACTGAAAGGAAAAATCTTACTTGGGCACAATAACTTGCATAGCTGCTTACACACTTAGAAAAACCAAACTGGATTCAAATTTTCAGCACCAAATATATATTAATATTGAAAATATATTTGACATAACTAGCATATACCAGGAACCCCCCCCCCCCCAAAAAAAAGCATACACTATATGATTTAACTTAAAATATAACTTTGGAATTACTTCTAAATAAGTTCATACTTGCATCTAATATTGAAAAATTAATGCAATTATCCAAATACTCTCACCCCAATCCCATATAACAATGATGAGCAACTGAAAGAGATATCATACAGTTCTACTTAAAATATTTGTCCTTGTTCAGATTTTTGCATACCTTTGCCCCTGAATGTTATCAGATATATATTCTCTGCTGAAATAGAATCTATGTGACAAACTAATATTAAAGTTTCACACTTGCTTGGTATATATCCTAAACAAAGTCACCCAATTGGCAAAGTGCTAAAATGAAAAATTAAAATTCGTAGATTCCTTAATTAGTTGCATTATTTTAGTTGTTATAATTGCAACCAAATAGTTCTTGGTGATCAGTCTTTTACACTGTGCTGTAGGAATTTTGGCCCATTCCTCCATGGCAAACTACTTCAGAAACATTTGAGGGTCTTCTAGCATAACCAGTTCCATCCTTCTGTGGTTGGTGACCCAGATTGTTGGGGACAAAATGCTGACCCTGTAAATCGCTTAGAGAGGGCTGTAAAGCACTGTGAAGCGGTATATAAGTCTAAGTGCTACTGTTATTGCGGATACTGCCATGTTTTAACTGCAGGTTGGATGACTTTACTTCAGAAATAATAGACAAAAGATCAGATCCTGTCTATAAGTCAATAGGACCCACAGGAAGTTCTTGTAATTTTCAGGGACAAAGATATGCAAAAATTCAGACAATCAAAACATGGGGGAGGCAAGTTTTAGCTCACGGACATATATAACCATATTTGAAGAATGGAATGAGATGGTGCTACCATCCCACTGTCTCTTGTTAGAAGTCAACATTATACATGTATCGGATGAAAGATATTATAACGGTAACCTGTGGACTAAAAAGCCACTAGGAAATATTCTGCCCATCTTGTGTATTTCACCCTTCACTGTTTTTAGCTATAAATCTGGAAAAAGATGTGGAGCAGATTTTACTAGCTTTGCCTCGGAGAAACAGCACAGAACTAATCTATGCTCCTCCTCCTGATGTCTTCTAAGAGCTAAGGAGCAGAAAGAGAGATTTAGGATTCCATCTCAGTATTCTAGGAGATTAAGAGACTCACAGAGTTGATGTAGACGATGTTATCCAAAGGATAGGGAATCTGTTGGGTCCCGCAATCGTGCAAAGATGACTCCAGAATAAAATGGGTCCTGTTTGTTTTAGCTCTGCAATTACGATCCAGCAGAGAGAGCTGTGTCTCAATGAAACCGCTAGCCTAAAAGGAAACAGAACAAGACAGAAGGTTATACCCGAACCACTAATCAGAACAGCAAAGGACACTGATAAAAAGCAACTACTGATGCCAAGCATTCTGAAAAATTCTGTATTGGAAATCTATTCTATGATTATTTGTGTTGTCACAATGAATGAAGTAGGAAACCAGCAGGGCAGGTATTCAGCTGATAAGCAATTAGATAGTCTACCCATTCAATAGAATGAAATTTCAAGATCCTTTGAGATTGTAAAGTAGACTTGAACACTTCAGAATAAAATACCGTAGACAAATGGATTTTTTGAAGTTCCCGTCCAGTTACAAACAAAACAAACCTTCTGTACATGTATAAAAGTTATTATAGAAGGGAAGAAGGCAGTAAACATTTCCATTTCCTTTTTGTGGGATGAGTGGACTTTTAGATGGGGAGAGAGTTTCAGAAAGTGCCCAGCTCTTTGAAATAACACAGTCCATTCTAGTATCTCAAAACTATGGCTTTATTCTCTTGACTGGGCTTTGAGCCGTATCTGAAGAAAAGCTGCAGTGCTGAGACTGTGGACTCAGCTGAGCGTCAATACTTTTTAGGGCCAAATGGAACACTAATGGTCCCTTAGGTCACATGACTCTTGCTCAGCTGACGAGAAGAATGGCTTTTGCCTTGAGATTCAGCAGAACCATATTCATCAGAACAAGAAGGGAACCCCAAGCAGTACAAAGCAGCTGTGGTGATACCAGCCTTGCACCGATATCTATACGATCACCCAGAATCCAAAATAATTCCTTTCGAAATGAAATTAAAATAGCATGCTAACCTCCAGGGAGTCTTTTGCTACCGCTACCATCATGGATGTATCGTTACATATCACAGACATGGCGACATCAACGCTACCCTGTACTTCTTCTGGCTCTGCGTCCTTTGGAAGAAGCTGTTCAAAACCATGACTGGCCATGATTGGGTCAACAGTACCGGCTGATGGGAAAGAGCCTTGGTTGTTCTCATGAAGAAAACTGAAACGTGGGGCTGGAGGAGCTTTAACGCCATGCAGCAGTTCCTTCAGCTCTGGTAGAAGGAAATCTTCTTCTTCTTCATCATTCATTTCCCCTACAGAAAAAGAGAAATTACAAATAGTAATTCCATTCAACTTATTCATAACTAGAGTCATGCACTAGTTAGTTCACATAAGCATGTTAAACCATGTCTATGGAGATTCTCAGCCATCTAGGCCATGCCTTTTTCATGGTTGAAAAAGCACTTTTGGGACATGTTAAACCATGATATTATTATTTTTTCTTTCCTTTTCCAAGAAATAGTTTCTTTATCCTATTTTTCTTGCAACAAGTCCATATTTAATATAGTTTATGATTCCCAGCTTGTTTCAACCATCTCTTGAATGTGTAACAATGGTTTATTTCTAAATTTGTCTTTAATTCAACTTAGCTCTTGTTGCTGGCAGAAATAACAAAGAGAAAAATCCTAATATCTCAATAAGACTTATCGGCAAAACTGGCTTTGGCTTGTTCCTGGCTTTCTCAACAAATCATGGTTATAACAAATCACTGTAACAAATGCCGACTTAGCAGGATGCATGAAACAGACATTATGTTAAGAA
Organism: Bungarus multicinctus; assembly: GCA_023653725.1. Taxonomy (NCBI): domain Eukaryota; kingdom Metazoa; phylum Chordata; class Lepidosauria; order Squamata; family Elapidae; genus Bungarus; species Bungarus multicinctus. Next base: position 50,476,749 of record CM042842.1, on the reverse strand, counting down.
TGCTATTTAAAGCACAAATAGGACCTGACACTTCTCTTTCTTCACAGAAAACAACAATGAAGGTATCTCATTTAGCGGGGCATATCCTTTCCTTCAACCCACCTAGTGTTGTTTCCTCCTGAAAAACTAGCTTCCTTTTATTTCCTTGTTCTTGGAGAGGTAAAAACAGCCTTGGCATGGTATGCAAAATATAAAAGCATGAGTTCTCTCAGCATCCTTAGCTCAGGACAATTGCACTTTTGAAAAATAAAGTTCTAAGCTGAGAATCATCTCACAAATGTGGCATTCCGCACTGTAATTTCCAGGAGCAAAAATGCCCATCAAGTATCTTCTCAATTCAAGACCTTTGGAAAATGGAATCCAGGGAACAAAAGAATATTGTTGTATTCAATACGATCTGATGTTCTTCCTTACCTGCATCCATGAGTTGTAGATGAAATCGATTAGCAAGGGGTGCTTTTGTGTAAGTAGTAACTGGGTAGTAGCCATGCTCATATGCCCAGGCAATCAAATTCTCATGAGAGGAAGGCATATCAAATACTATGGTTTTACTCATTGCCATAGAGCGTTCGGTTTCTTTTCCAAAGCCAACCCCATTTGATGTCTATAAAACAGAAAATGAAAACTTTAGCTCTGGATAGAGTTTTATTTCTTACAAAACTTAATTTTTTGGTAAATTGAAAGATCAAACTTTGCTTTCATTCATTCATTTTGTACCATTCAATCAATGTTTTCTTGTCTACACAAGGGATTTTATTGAAAGGAACAAAAAATAGTGGGTAATGTGTAAGATATGTTCAAACAATTTCAACTGAGGAATAGCCACATGACAGAATCTCACAGCTGCATGAGATTCTTCTATTGATAATCACAACATATAAAATGGCTCTAAGAGTTGATATAGTGCCTTTTACCCATAACTGCACTTAGCAAACAGAATGAAATCCTCTATGTCAAAGGATAATTGAGAGGAAATACATACTGCAACAGCTTTCTGCAAAATAAAGGTTATCTTATCTTTGCTACAAATGAAAAGGTATCAAGGTAATCGGAAAGAAGGCAGAGCAAATAAGGAAACTGTTTGTTATTAATCTGATGCTAAGTATGTTTGAAGTTCAGTTCTCAAAATTTCCAGTAAGTTGGGGAAAGGGACAGATTCTTATGGCTTATAATTCATTACTAATGATTGGCAGGGTATAAGATTGTCTCTCCTCTACTACCTGTCCCTATCAGGCAGCAGGATTTAAATTAAATTGTAACTGTTGATTTCAGAATGTTTGGACAATCAGAGGAACATCTGCAAATCTGAAGATCATCCCCAAGTAATCTTTCAGTCTTTGAAAAGAATATATGTCTTCTACTAGGGTAATGAACACAATTAGAGCAATATATTAAAGTGTGCAATAAAAATAAAATATTATATATACATCCAAGTTTGAAAAAAGGCTTCTGGAAATCCCCAAACCAGGACACTTTAGCAATGTTGCATATAAGCAATAGAAACCATATTTTGCTGCATAAAAGGAAATATGTATTGTACTGAAGATAATGTGATAAGACCAGGCCTGAACTAAGTACAATGTCCTTGGTTCAACATGCATCAGGTTCCTAGAAATGCTTCAGGAAGAGAACTGATCTACCTCTAAGCTTGTCACTGCCTTGGATTTTCCAGTTATTGAACTGAATAGCTTAAGCTATTGTAGTTCTGTTCCCATTTATTTTTTCCTTTAGGGATGGGCAATCTTTTTATTCTAGACAGCATTTTCTCAGAGATATTCTGTTGAAGAATCGTAGTAAGCGGGGCTAAAGCAGAGGGAATCCAAAGCCAGAGGCATGTCAGACACATATCACCTCTGTAATGGGCTCATTTTCCCTTTCTGACATTCCTCTTTCTCCTTTCATTTTATTACCAAACCATCATATCTCTCTTCCAAGCAACTCTGAGACTGCAGGTCATCCCATCCCAATTCAGCCAGTACTTCCTCTTTGCTTTTCACTTCAGTAAAAGCCCTTCAAAGTGTTGTTGATTTTAATCATATATCCGAGTCTAAAAATGTAATCACACCTATAGCGTGGTGTGATTTGACTTAAACATCCTCATGCCGTAGGAGAAATCTGATTTTCTTGGGCAGCAAACCTATCACAAAAGTCCTATGTAAACAAGGTTTAGGCTGCCTTGGAGTCCTCTGATGGGCCTAACTGCAGTGTTTTTTGCAATTGTTTTCATTTTTCACAAGGCCCAGAGCAGGTAGCTGTGAGAAATGAAAAGGACAGTTACACCCAGTTGTGTAAAGCTGCTCAGAAGGCCTAATTTTTACTCTAATTAAGAGGAGATTCTAACATTATGTAATGAGATCCCAGCACCTGCCCCAAAATGCCAAATGCTGATACTAACCCTGTCTAAACTGGAGCTACTGCCAGTGAGAAATATCCCCTATTTAGCAATACTGTGTAACTGGCAACTGGCAAGCACTGCTCTATGCAATTGTTGGTTCTATTGTATGCCTCTCAGAATCACATGTGACATGAGCAGCCATATAAATTAAACTGACAGACAGACAGATGGAAGATAGATGGTTTCATTTATGAATGCATTCTTGGGAGTAGAAGGAATCTGATAGTCACTGAATTCCTTCAGCTTTTAGAACTGTGACTGGAACAATGCAGGAACTTCACATACATGGGACCCTTCCTCTTTCAAATTGCTCTTAATATTTAAATAAAAATATTATTTAACAACTTGATTCTTGCTGAATGAAAAGCTTGAAAAAAAGGTTCAAAGTCAACTGGTGCACAGAACAGGGTGCAATGCATCCCTGAGTTTTATAAAGGCTTTCAGAAATGAACGTTGATCCATCTTTTTACCGGGGTGGGGAACAAAGGCCCTATTATGACTTGTGGACTTCAACTCCCAGAATTCCTGAGCCAGCCAGGAATTCTGGGAGCTGAAGTCCACAAGTTATAAAAGGGCCATCGGTTCCCCACCCCTGCCTTCCATGGTAGCAGGCTGCTTGGAAGGTTAGGAGAAAACAAAGCACCAACAACATTAGCAAAAGAGGAGGGAGAGATTTAGTCAGCCTTTCTGTTATCAGGCCTTTCCTTGTTCACAGCAAAGCAGGAGCTGTTAACAGACCCGTGCCTCCTCCAGACCACAAAGCAGGGTACTATCTACTTACAATGGCTTCCAACCTCCCCTTCACGTCATGGGATTTGATGACCCAGTTGACAGACTTTCTGCACTTGAGGATAAGTACAAGATTCCTGACAAGCATGGTGTCTGGCCGAGATGGTCTGATGTCAATGATGATATCCACCTGGAAAGCGCTGGATGTGGAAAAGCAAGGCAGAGTCAGCCAGCATGCCAGAAAATTTTTGCTCTCAACCTTCTTCCAATCCATCATGTTCCCAGTGTCTGGCCAGTAGATTAAAACACTGGAGATTATCCCAGACATCCAGCATGTGCAAAACAGACTGTTCCGCCACACTTGCTAGAACAATTTTAAATAACAATGGAAACAACATACTTTTTACGCTAATAATGTTCCTCAGAAAGCTTGTCTTTCCCATTTAAAGAGTGCACATTTTCTCTGTTTTGGTGTCAGTTCAAGAAAACCACTTAGAGCTGGCTTTTCACATCTGCACAAAAGAGCTATCTTCTTTGGCATCAGAAGTTTTAAATGCAGATTTTATACCTCTGTTCCCTTTGGTACTTTTAGTATGAAGCAAAAGTCATTTTGCTGTCTTTTCAAAGTTCAAACCATAGTTTGGCAAACAGCAAAATAGCCTGAAGAGTTCAATCTGCGTGCTGGATTTTAGAAGCAAATTCTATAAACACAGAATTACTTAATCTTTGTAGTTTTACTTCATTTTTAAAATGATAGAGAGATATGCTAACTTTGTTGTCAAAGATTTTGTTGCCTGCTTTAAATCAATAGCCAATTTCTTGCTCTCCAACTCCTGATTGTGAGCCCTATTCTCTTTTCTCAACCCTTTTACAACTTTATATTATTCCCTCTTATCCCTTAGACTACTATTTTCTATCTCTTTATGCCAGCTCCATAAAACTATTCAATTCTTGGTGGATAATTTTGTTAACAAAAACATGTATGTGGTCTCTGTATTACCTTATCCCATGACGTTTGATCAACTTTCTAGTTTAATTTTCAGCATTTCCGAGTAGTTTCCCACCTAGTAGGAATCATGTCCAGCCCTCCTGAGTTTTTCGGAGTTAAGAATAGACACCTGTCCAGCCCAGGTAAAGGTCCAATTAAACTGATTTATTGCTACTCATGTCTTTGCATAGGAATATTCTCAATTAATAGTGTTGGAGTTATATAAGGAGCAATAGGATTCAAGGGAGGTTGGACTTAATCACCTTGTGGCTATGTAGGGATTCTAGGCTGATACCCCTTTTAACTCTGCCGTCAGGTTCTGGCACTCGTTCTCCTACAATACCAATCTTATTGTCACCAGCTATGACAGTTTCTTATAATAAAAGATAAATGCCCAGCATTCAATCCTAATCATGGTAGAATTTGGAAGCAAAGAGGACTTCAAACAACTTTTAAGCTTATGTCCAATTATTGTATGCTACACGATGTTTAAGCCAGATGTCCAATCCTTTATATAGCTGACTTTTGTGCTTATTACAATTTGGCACTGAAACCATCATTTTAAGAGAAAATGCCACATCTAATTTGATTTGCTTCATTAGAAAAAAATCAAGAAATCTCACATATGGTAAAAGTCAGGATACTCCTTACATTTTCTATTTGATTTATTCAAAATGTTACGTTGAAGATATTGAATTTATGACTTTAAAACATCAACATATCAGTTCCAATTATAAAATGGTAGGTTTTCTACTTATTCTCTTTTACAAATTTGTAACAAATGTCTATAAAATCTAGTCTCAACTTCAATATTTTGTACTTTTATACTTTTTATATGACTTTTACAATATGGGGCTTGGTGCCTTTAAAACTGCTGTAGGGCTGAAACCAGTCCCTTCCCAGTCTGAAGAAATATAATTTCATTTAAACATTTACCTGTTTGAATCAGGAGCAATAAGTTCAATTATATGAACTTCTTTATCATGGGCCACACTAGAAATAATGCATCCCTCTGCTATCTTTGGTTGTAGGTATCCAGCAAGGTAGTTTAAAGAAATAAAGTTCTTTTCTATGTTGCATGTTGTAGGAAAAAGTTGAACTAAAAAAAGAAAAAAAGAAAAATTATTTCATACATTGGTTTTAATTATCTGAGATTATCAAATGCAATTATTCAGATTACATTTGCAGTGATGCCCAAACTAAATATAATATTGTTTGGTGTTCAGAACTGATTTTTCCCTTTTGTACATTTTATATATTTAATCAATTTTAAGTCATACCAATATGTAGTAATTTATACCACTACCTGTAACCCATTCAAGAAATCTCACATATGGTAAAAGTCAAGATACTCCTTACATTTTGTATTTGATTTTATTTGTTCAAATCTAAGAAAAGGTTCTAAAACTAACAGAATAAGTGCAGAGTAAGAAGCCTGGAGAGAAATCTAATTGTTGGCATTTTCCGTGTCTGCAGTTCATATTATTCAAGGTATTTTAAGCTATTCAAGTTATTTTCTATGATTATATTTTTGTTAACACAGTTACAATTCAACAATTAACATGGAGATCCAAAGTTTTTATATTACAGAATTTATAACTAAGGGTAAAGAATAGCAAAGCTCAGTCTAGCTTAAATATGCACATCAGGGGTCTGAATAATGGATACAATATCTCACACCTTTTCAAATCTCAAGCAAAGCTTTGGTGCCAAAGAATGGTTAAAGACTGAGAAAAACAAATTCCCTTATTCCTCCAAACCTTTGTTTCCAAATTTGCTTTAACCCAGGCTTGCAATCACAGACAGCATGACATAATTTGTGATAGTTCCACCTAATGCACAGATAGGATGACTTATCTTAGGGAACTGTCAACTTTTGACCTTTCAGAATCACCACTGCTACCTATGGAACACTTTCTCCGAAAACAAGAACTCTTATATCACAGAGCTCAAGTTATTTATTTATTTATTTATTTATTTATTTATTTATTTATTTATTTGTCAATTGCTTACAGGATAATATACCTAAGTAAATCATAGTTATGAATACATGGATACATATAAGAAAAATAAAAAAAATAAAAGAAACAATAGGACAGGGATGGTAGGCACGTTGGTACGCTTATGCACGCTCCCTATAGACCTCTTAGAAAAGGGGTGAGGTCAATAGTAGATAGTCTAAGGATAAAGTTTGGGGGTTTGGGGAAGAGACCACAGAGTCAGGTAGAGTATTCCAGACATTGACCACTCTGTTTCTGAAGTCGTATTTCCTGCAATCAAGTTTGGTGCGATTAACCTTGAGTTTGTATCTATTGTTTGCTCTTGTGTTGTTATGGTTGAAGCTGAAGTATTCATTGACAGGTTGGACATTGCAATGTATGATTTTATATACGATACTTAGATCGGACCGAAGGCGGCGTAGTTCTAGGTTGTCTAGGTCTATTTCTATATTTATTACAACACATATGCAAAAATACAATAGACAAATATCCCCAAATACAATCTGCCTCACGAATACATGCAAAAAAGACTGTGTTCATTCTTCAATGTTAGAAGAACAAAGCAACCCTAGATTTATTATCCAGAAATTACATATTCATTTTCTGGTTATGAAGTAGTTCTTGATCTGTCTAATAAATTAATTAATGTAGTCAAGATTTAATTATATGTTAAGAAATTAATTCCTTATATGGAAATAGGTTCTAGATGCTTTCTATTTTCCTCTGCTTTCCTCTCTGTTTACTTTTGGGTTTTTCCTTTTTTTATTATTTTTCTTTTTTTATCCCTTTTTTCCATTTTTGTATATTATTGATTAAAACAATAAAACATGTTATGAATGTCTCACTGTTCTTTGGCTTTTGATATAAAGTCCAACACAGGTAGTCCTTGACCTATGATCACAATTAAGTTCAAAAGTTCCTGTTGCTAAGCAAGATAGTTGTTAAGTGAATTTTGTCCCACTTTATGATCTTTCATTCCACAGTTGCTAAAGGAATCACTGCATTTGTTAAGTTAGTAACATGATTGTTAAACGAATCTGGCTTCCCCATTAACTTTGCTTGTCAGAAAGCTGCTGGGGGGGGGTGGGGGAATCAGCGTTCCAGCAACCCTCCAATAACTCCGAGACAGACATGTCTTAAAGGTTCCTTTTATTTTGGATAGTAACTGGCACAACTGTGGAATTCCGAATCTGAAAGCTCCTTGCAATAGTAAAAACTACACAATCCATGCCCTGCACCCATCATCCATCACATGAGCCAATCACCATCCATCCCCAATTAAGACTTCCTCTCAGTTATGTGCAACACAACCTGACCTTGAATCAGAAAAAGAATGTTATTATGTCTAACTTGATATACTCCAATATATTCCCCCTTCCCACTTTCCCAGGCTCAAATGTGACAGCGTGGGAGCGTCTTGATCTCAATATGGGTTCCAAAGCTGACAAGGGGATCATATGACCCTGGTACACTGCAACCGTCATAAATACAAGGCAATTGCCCAATGTCTGAATTTTGATCATGTGACCATCGGGATGCATAAGTGTGAAAAACGGTCATAAGTCACTTTTTTCAGTGCCATGCTAACTGGTCACTAAATGAACTGCTGTAAATCGAGGACTGCCTGCATTATAAAAGAGAGAGAAAATCTCAATCTCCATAGACTTCTTCCACATCATATTTACTTAGGATTACTGCTTTATATTTTACTTTGGAATCATTATGATTTTCATGAAAAGCAGGTAGCGCTCTCTACAACATAAATAGAAAAGGGAACTACAGTATTATTTTCGTTTCCTTGTCTTTTTAATAAACTAAATGCCACAAACGTTGTAAACTTTTCCTGTAGGGGAATTCCTCCAGCCTTTTGATTGTTTGAGTTGACCTTTTCTAGTTTTCCAATATCCAACTTGAGATATAGCAACTAGAACTATATACATACACACACACAAAGTATGGCCACTCACATCTGATCATACCAAAGACGTTGAATGAATTGATCGAGACCGGCAATTTTATTTTTAATCTTTTCCATCCTAACTCAGTTTTAGTGTCCCTTCGCCTCCCTCTCTAGAGGATCCTTCTGTGTGAGCCATGAGAAAGTAAATCTATTCACGGAGTCTGACAGAGCACTCCCCAAACATCTGTTAAGTATCCTGCCAGATGGGATCTCAAAAGCTGCAGAGATATTTTGCCAACTCCTCCCATTCAGACAATGGAAAGTGATCTTGAAGAAGTCCAGCTTGCACTCAGATTAACGTACTCAAAAAGGCACACATGCAAAATTGATGCTCAATGGAGGCAACACAAGGTCTTTAAATGGGCAAAGGGCTTTCCAGGCTGTTCTCAGATAATATCAACACACATTTGAATGCTAAAACACTGCAGGAGATTTTGTAACTTCACTGTGTGTTTCTGGAACAATCTCTTGTTTCAGTCACCAGTACCATCAGATCAATAAGTCAAAAAGGGGGCAGCTTTTTTCATCATGTTGGTATCACCTTAAATCATATGCTGTTTGGATTAATTCAGCTGCAGGGAACAATCATAAGTGTAATAATAAATTATCTACATTGTAGGTAAAGGTCAAGACTCCTTTGAGCTGAACTAGACTTCTGGTGATTATATGGACATACCCAGGTAGGTTTCATGGCAACCAAACCAAATCGCTTTGACATAATGTCCCCCACAAGGTGGTTTTATGACTTCCCAGTCTAGCCTTCTACCAGGGGTGGGATTCAAATTTTTTAACAACCAGTTCTGTGGCGTGGCTTAATTGGTGGGTGTGGTTTGGTGGTCATGTGACTGGGTGGATGTGGCTTGGTCGTCATGTTATTGGCTGGGTGTGACCAACTCAATATCACTCAAATAGAGGCATGCATCTCTTCGCCTGGCCTCTCATGACTGTGGGGATGCTGCAACAGTCATAAGTGTGAAAAATGGTCATAAATCACTTTTTTCAGTGTCATTATAACTTTGAATGGTCACTCCATACAAGCGAAGTACCAGCAAAGGAGGGGAAAAAACTCCAGAGAAGTTCCTGTGTCAAGAAATCTAGTCCTGCCAAGAATGTAATAAGGGTTAAAGGAGAGGCAGTTTCTGTAAGCAACACCAGAATGTTTCCTTCCTGCCTTCCTTACAGGATTAGGCCAGTAATTTCTTCTAACAACCAGTTATCCGAACTGCTTAGAATGTTAACAACCGGTTCTAGCGAATAGGTGCAAACTAGTAGAATCCCACCCCTGCCTTCTACCCAGAGTTTCCCTGAGAGTTTTGTATCTAAGAGTTAATGAAGTCTGTCCTTTATCTTTGTTTTTTGTTTAACTCTACTAAACGGGTTAGAATGTTTGCACTTAAAATAAAAGATACAGATGCTGAATTTGTTTTGGCTTTAGAGCATAATTTGCTGTTGGGAGTGGCATAGCAATAGCACTTAGACTTACATACCACTTCACAGAGCTTTATAGCTCTCTCAGTCTAGGTCCATTTTACCCACCTTTTTGAGCCATTCAGGATCAAACTCTAGGTTGTGGGCAGAATTAGCCTGCAGTACTTCATTCTAGCCACTGCGGCATCATCATGAGTACAGGCAGTCCTCGACTTACAACAGTTCATTTAGTGACGGTTACCACGGCACTGAAAAAAAGCGACTTATGACTGTTTTTCACACTTATCACCGTTGCAACATCCCCATCATCGTGTGATCAAAATTCAGATGCCTGGCAACTGACTCATATTTAGGACATCTGCAATGTCCCAGGATCATGTGATCACCTACTGCGATCTTCTGACAAGCAAAGTCAATGCGGAAACTAAAGTCATTTAATAACCGTGTTACTAATTTAACATCTGCAGTGATTCGCTTAACAACTGTGGCAAGAGAGGTCATAAAATGGGGCAAAACTAACTTAAATGCCTCACTTAACCACAGAGATTTTGTGCTCAATTGTGATTGTAAGTCGAGGACTACCTGAGATTGAGGACTACCAGAGGCTGAGACTGGGTCCCTTTAGAGTCCCTTCTGACTGGGTTGCTTTTCCAGAATGTTACATCCTTGCTGCTATTGCGTTAGGCTAGAGGGATGGAAAGCATTGACTAGAGATTATGTAGGGATGTCTACTAACAGGTTGTGATGACCCGGGGCATGGCACAAAAGCAACAAAGTCACAAAAGTAGGTAAAGTCCCTTTAATTCCTCCAACTTGGCCCCCAATATCCAGTTATCATCGGCTGGAGAAAAAACTCTCCCAAGAACAGTTTTTAAAGGGAAGAAATTCAGTCTGAACCAAAGTATATATAAATTATAAATAAAAACCAACACAAACCACGCTGCAGCAATTAACGAGACAGGGCAGGATAAGGAATGGGTGTTGGTAAATTTACCTGTGAACGCCCTTTCTATCTATGCTGCGAGAGAGCCCAGGATTGGGTAGACTGCTTCCTATGATGTCATTAAGCTGGGTCTGTACTAGTATATAAAAGCCAGCCCTCGGGAGAAACCCCAGCTTTGGAGAAGATACTTGACAGACTGAGAAGTGTCTCTGAAAGCAAACCTCTGATACCATATAAGCCTTACCATCTCCGGACGAACCAAGGGAGGGGCTGGGCTCTCTCACAGCATAGATAGAAAGGGCGTTCACAGGTAAATTTACCAATGCCCATTCTCCTCCATGCTGCATCGAGAGCCCAGGATTGGGACATACCAAAGCTTGCATGTCTGCAGGCGGGTCCTCGTCCGGCCAATCAGTCTGACGGTGGAACCACTTGCTGAAGAACCTGTCTGCCAAAGGCCGCCGTCGCCGAGGCAAAGAAGTCCAGCTGGTAATGCCTGATGAAGAGGGATGGGGAAGTCCACGTAGCGGCCCTGCAAATCTCTTCAAAGGACGCCTGAGTAGTCCAGGTGGCTGAAGTGGCCGCACTTCTAGTAGAGTATGCCGTTAGACCCCGTGAAACCGGGAGAGATACTGCTTTATAGGCCTGTGTGATACATGCTCTGACCCACCTGCTAATAGTAGGGGAAGAGGCCTTATTCCCCAAATGGGAAGGGGAAAAGGAAACAAACATGGCTTCTGTCCATCTAACAGGGGACATGCGCTTGATGTAGATTCTAAGGGCCCTTCAAACGTCTAGAGAGTGCCACTTGTGCTCTAAGTCATGGCTTGGGGCAGGACAGAAGTCAGGCAAGACAATGTCCTGGGATCTGTGGAATAATGTGTTCACTTTTGGGAGAAAGGAGGGATCCAAACGGAGACCTACCCTAACCTCGTGAAAGGTGCAGAGATCCTGCCTGATAGATAGGGCAGCTATTTCACCCTCCTGGCTGAAGCGATAGAAACTAGGAACACTACCTTAAAAGTTAGGAATTGGAGAGAGACAGTTCTGAGGGGCTCAAAGGGGGACTTCATAAGGGTATCAAGGACCAGGTGAAGGTCTCATGAAGGATACTTGTGCACTACAGGGGGGTGAAGGTTAGAAGCCCCTTTCAAAAATCTCTTGACAGAGGGATGATGGGCCAGGGTAAGGGAATGAGTTCCATGAAAGGACCGAGGAGAGAGACGTGACCTGGCAACATAAGGTATTGGGGGCCAAACCTTTCTCTAATCCATCCTGAAGGAACCCAAGAACCTCAGCCAACTGGGCGGAGGTAAGAGAGAGACCTTCCTTGAAGCACCACTGTGAGAAAACCTTCCAAGTGGCATCATAGATGCGACTTATGGAAGGTTTGCAAGAAGCTTGGATGGTGAGGATAACCTCTGGAAGATTAGCCTCCCTTAGCCGCAGCAGCTCAAGCGCCATACGGTCAACTTGAGCCACTGGGGCTCCGGATGGATCAGAGCTCCTTGGTGCAGGGAGATCAAACGGGTTGGTATCCTCCAAGGTGGAGCCAGCGACAGGTTGACTAGGTCCGCAAATCAGGGCCTCTGTGGCCAATATGGTGCCAGGAGAATTAGCTCCGCTTGTTCCTCCAACAGCTTCCGTATGAGTGCCGGAATGATGGGAAGAGGGGGAAAGGTGTAGAGGAGACCTGTGGGCCATCTGCCATCTGCACCGAAGAGCATTGGTTCCCTCCGCTCCCTGGCAAGGAAACCTGGTGAAGAATCTGTTGACTTGGGCGTTTTGAGGAGTAGAGAAGAGATCCACTAATGGAGAGCCGAATCCGAGGGAGAGATCCTTGAACAGGGAAGGGGGAATGGACCATTCCGCCAGGTCGACTGAACTCCGGCTCAGCCAGTCGGCTTGGGAGTTGTCGACTCCGGAGATGTGATCTGCTGAGTTCGACAGCAAGTGTTTCTCTGCCCATAACCCCAAACGTTCCGCCTCCCTCATGAGGGCCCTGGATCTCGTCCCCCCCTGTCGATTGATGTGGGCCTTTGCAGCTATGTTGTCCATCAACACGAGAACATGGGAGCCGGTTATCGATGTTCTGAACTGCTTGAGAGCCAGAAGGATAGCCCTGAGTTCTAACCAGTTTATGGGATGCCCTCTGAGGCCGAGCAAAGCGGGAGATATTCTCAGCCCGAAAAGCAGGAGGGCGATAAGGAGCTGGGCGATAGTCCGCTTTCTTCTCCGACGAGGAAAGAATTTTCCGCTTATCTCTGGTCTCCACAAGATAAGGCTCCAGGGCGTCGCCGAAGAGCTTGTCTCCTGCGCAGGGGGCAAAAGCTAGCTTCCATTTGCAACGTGACTCTGCTTGCCAACTTCGGAGCCACAGAAGCCTCCTTGCCGCCACCGAAGAAGCCATGGCTCTTGATGCAAACTTGGCAGAATTGAGGGTGGCATCCACAGTGAATTCCGCCGCTGCTATGATCTTGTTGAGGTCTTGGTGGGATCTAAGATCAGAGGCAGGCCACCGATCCTGCAGTTGATGCAGCCATCATAGAGATCTCCTTGTAAAAAAGGATGCAGCAGTAGAAGCCCTGACAGCCCAAGCCGCTGCTTGATAGTTGCGTTTGAGGGTCTGTTCAGAACACTTAACTTCTGCTTTAAGTACATCTTCAGGCTCGGTGGGAGTGCCAGAAGACGAAAATGATGCCACCACTGGGGTGTCTACTGAGGGCACTGCAAGGGCATTGGCTAGAGATGAGCTGACATTGTAGAAGCGCTTGTCCAGGGATGATGGGCGTGGACCTGCAGAAGGGGAAGCGCAGATGGGAGAAGGCAAAACTTCCATGTAAACCACTGGTTTGGAGAAGAGGGAGTCTCCTTGCCTGGAAGGCTCCCCTTGGGGATCTGGGGCTGCCTCCTCCGGGGACAGCTTAGCAGTTGCCAGGGCTTTGCTAAGCAAGGGTTTGAAGACCAATGCTGAGGAGGTTGATCCGGATAAGAATCCTCTTCCTCTGAAAGATTGCGATCGCAAATTTCGCCTTTCTCACGCTCTGAACGAGGGGAGCCACTGTGATCAGAAGGGGAGGCACCCTCTTCCCCTTCATAATCATCCCATTCTGTCCATGAAGAGTGGACTCTAAGGTCCTGTGGTCTATGAGGATCTCGATGGTGAGGCAATGGACCAATTGGCTGAGAAGGGAGAAAGGCCTGAACTCTTTCCAGAGGCAAACCTTCAGCCAACCCCTGCCTAATGGTCAAGGAGACAACATCTTGGATCTCCCTGGGCCTGTTGTCAAAGGTGGTAGAGGGCCTAAGGCCAGCTGCAGTGGATGTGAAGGTGGCTTCCGGCCTACTGTGGGAGGCTTGAACTCTAGAGGGAAGAGGAGCATGCAATGCAGAATCTTGCTGGAAATATGGCCCAGACCTGTTCAAATCTTGAGGATTTAGTTGCTCCTCCAATGGCTGAGGGGACCAGGCCGGGGCAGGTCCAAAGGCTCCATGAACTAATTCCCCTCCCCTGGGAGGGCTTCTCTGGGAACCATGATGTTCACCTGACTGGGAAGCCTGTTGCAGTTGCCCTCTCTCTTAGTTGAATATTTTTGTCAAATTGTCTCTCTAGAGCAGCATGTCTGTGTTTTTCTGCTCTCAACTCAGCCTGAGTTGTCTTCTTAGGGGCTAGAGCCTTGGCTCTGATTTTAGCAGCCACCTCCCTCTGAGCAGTACATTGTCTGCACCTTTTTTCTTTTGTTGGGCTGAAGGGCTTGTTCAACTGGAGGGGAAAGCTCAGCAAGAACTCTGTCCTGATTCATCTTAAAGATCAAGGCTTGAGTTTGTTAAACTTTTATGCTGGGATGGCAGAGGGTGGAATGGGCCCCAAAATGGCCACCAGGTCACTTAAAATGGCCGCTCACCTCGTGCACGATGCTTTCTTGATGGCTGCTGCTGCCCAGGTTCCAGAAAGGTGATTTTTTGCTCTTTAGACTATTAAGAGCCCCGAGCAATCTTGTCAGCCGAGAAAGGGGAAAATAGCCGCCCACGCAATCAGCTGGCTGGCTGCTGCTATCAGTTTGCCGATCAGTTTTACGATCTAGCAAACCGAGGTACTGGGGAAGATCCTCCGATGCTTCCCTGCTCACCTAGCAGCGTTGGAAACAATATCCCTGTGTTGCAGGAGAACGGAGCCCCGCTCTCCTGAAGTTGCAGCTGCCCAGGTCACCGGGAGCTGAAGAAACAAAAGTAGTTTCTCTTTCAATTCACTGAGGCTAATACTAACACGCTTTCAGAGACAGCTTGTGACTATTAAGAAGCTGAGTCAAAGCTGGGGTTTCTCCCGGGGGCTGGCTTTTATATACTAGTACAGACCCAGCATAATGACGTCATAGGAAGCAGTCTACCCAATCCTGGGCTCTCGATGCAGCATGGAGGAGAATTGCAGACTTCAAAAGATAATGAAATACACACAGTTGAGAGGACGCCAGAACCCATATAAGACTTGACAAACCAAAATAATTCACGCTTTGTTTCCAGCAAGGTACAGTGCGCAAATGCCCTTTTTAAATCCTGTTTTCCCAGCTGCAGCTAATGAAAGGAATCAGGGCCCTTTTCTCCCCTGTAATTCACATAACTCGTGTTGCTCCCTTCTCCGTTCCTCCCTGTGTGCCCTAGGATGAAGAGGGGGTGATCTTGGGTCTTCCTCTGAATGCCCAGCCGGACTTTCCCTTCCCCAGTTTCTTCCACAGCCACCGGAGCCATACGCCCACTCCCTGTCAGCTGCTTGATCTCCCCCTCGGAATCAGATTCCAACAGGGGCATGACACAGATCTTGTAAATTAGAACTTTTTTTAAAAAAAAAAGAAAACTATTACTATGAAATCAAAGTGCATATGAGTGAACGGGCTTCATGCATGCTATGTTTTGTTTTGCAGGTAGTTAATGGAAAAATGGGTGAGTGGGTGGTAGGGTATGTGTACTAGACTGCTCTGGTGTCTTATTACTTTAATGTTATTCATACAGTTAATATATATGTGCGTACATATCCACTGTCAGCAGTTGCTCTTATGTACAAGCAAAAACCTTAGCAAAAGATTGCCTCAACTGCTCATGAATAAGGCCCTAGTTCAACTTATTCATTTTTCTCTATATATTTCCAAATTAAAAAGAGCATTTTTCAGTAGTCCAGCTTAGGGTGAGGAGACACTATTTTCATTTTTACTATCCACATCTACACCTACTGTATATGATACACTTAGGCTGATATGCTACTCCAGCTGAATAAAATACCCCAAGTAACATAAGCCCACCCTTTACAGTAAGCAGTAAACAAGACAATGAATAATGGCAGTCATCTCCCCTTCATCAACTGCTAGTGGTACTTCCTCTATTTAATCAACCATGTTGTCTACAAAGATCCTCCGGGGAACCCAAGTCCTACCAGCTTTCTGAAACACTACCAGGGTTTCGACAATTCTTATCTATGTAAGTAACTTCTTCCAGAGGAAACAGAGAATAGAATAGAATACTTTATTGGCCAAGTGTGAGAGAAATCTCATCACCAGGTCCTTGATGACAACACCTCCTTGGGGTTGGGACCCATAGCAAGCTGCTTCTTCTACATCTCACCAGGTAAGTAGATACCACTAGAAGGCATCTGATACACAAGTTCCTAAGACACAAAGGTGATAAAAGTAATGAACAACATCCTGAACTGTATCCAGAAATCTCCTTGGCAGCCTGTGCAGCTCTCATTATATGACTATAGAACAGGTAAATTAGGCTTAATTAGGCTTACTAATCAGGCTACTGCATTCTAGATCAGGGATCTCCAACCTTTTGGACCTCAGGGACCACCAAATTCATAATTTTAGATCCCATGGACCACTAACCGGTTCTGTGGGCATGGCCTAATTTGTGGATGTGGCTTGGTGGTCATGTGACTGGCTGGGCATGGCTTGTATGTAAATATTATAAATATTTATATAAATATTGATTTTTTTATAAAAAAAGAGCAACTTTTACCCAAAATCAGGCAAAGCAAGCAGGTAGATTGAGTTGTTCACAGAATCACAGATTCATTCAGAAATCTATCTATCTGTCATTGGCTAGCTCAGTCTGTCACATAAAATTTGCTTGCAAGCAAACTCATAAAATTTGCTAGCAAGCAAACTCACAACACACCATATGTAAATATTGAATTTTTTATATAAAAAAGCAACTTTTATCCAAAATCAGGCAAAGCAGGCAGATTGAGTTGCTCACAGAATCATTCAGTGATCTATCTATCTGCCATCGGCTAACTCAGTCTCTCAAATTTGCTTGCCGTGAGTCTGCACTGAATTTGCTTTCAAGCAAACCTTCAGTTCTAAGAGAGATTCGGCTGTGCTTAGTTAGAAAGCAAGAAAACCAACCATTTCCTGCTTCCTAGCTAATCTAAATCTCCTTGCACAGCAGAACAGATGATGATCGGAAAAAGGAAAAATAGCAACTTAGCAGACAAGTTTGCCGGGTAAGGAGTGAGTGGGCGGAGAGGGTTCCCACGGGCCATGTAGGCTGAGCAGCCTTATGTTTCTGCGTAGTCTGGATTAATTGCTTTGGGGGGGGGGTTCTGGGGGTGAGATTTCTCTGCGGCCCACCAAAATTTTCTCGCAGCCCACTGGTTGGCGACCGCTGTTCTAGATAGTATTCAAGGTACAATGAGCTGCAACCCTGAAATGACAGCCAAGAATCATTATTAACAAAGATTCCTGATTCAGGAATAGCTAAATTGGTGCCTGGAGATGGAGCTGTACAAATGATTTCAATTTGCTCTTCCTGCAGAAGTTGTGAATGTAGGGAGTATAAACCAAATATTATAACTGCTGTTTTACTATAATGCTCATGCTAATAAAAAGTTCATAAAATTGTGTATATTCTAATGCAGAGGTATCAAACTCGATCTCATTGAGGGCCCCATCAAAGTTGTGTTTGACCTCGGAGGGCGGTGGGGGGCATGGCCATGGTGGGCATGGCTGAAGTGGGCATGGCCATGGTGGGCGTGACACAGGACTCAAATTAGGGCACCTGTGGTGGCCAAGTGCTAATGCAGAACTTCCCTAAGACCCTCCTTCTCTCTCATTATACCTACCCTTCCTTCCTTTTCTTTTTCCTTCCCTCTTCATTCTTCTTTCTTCTTCCCCTCTTTCTTTATTTTCCTTTCTTGCTCTCTTCCCATCTTTCCTATTTTTTCTTTGTCTTTCCTCTTTCCCTTTCTCCTTTCCTGTCCCTTCTTGCATGCTCAAGTGCAAAAGGGGAAACATTTCTCCTTTTCTTTTGTTTTCAGTCCTCTGCCAGTGAAAACGGAGTCTGGGGAGGCAGCCCCCCCCCAGCTCCATTTCTGCTGGCACCGTGGGCCGGTTCTGTGCTGTTTCCAGGCCGGCCTCATGGGCCAGATCTAAATACCCCATGGACTGGATTCGACCTACAGGCCTTGAGTTTGACACCACTGCTCTAATGTATATGTCTGTAGACTTGATATAATAGATATGGATTAAAAAAAATTTTTTTTTAGCATATGGCATGTGTTAGCCAGGGATCACCGAGGCAGCTGGTTGCCTTTGTGAAAAGAATTTTTTTGGGCAGTGTTATCTTTACCCGCGGGATGCCTGAATGCTGGTAGGCAATCGGGGGAGGCTCCTTTCTTGTCCCTCTGAGGTTTATTCCCTCACGAGAATCGAGCTGCTGACCTCAGCAGTGCACAGGCACAGCATCTTACCACGTGAGCCACTGCGGCCCCCCAGACATGTAGTATTAAATGCTTTGTCAAGAACTCAGTGATTTTTGTCAATGGAGAAGAAAAGTTTGGAATCTAGGTAGATGTTAATAACAGATAAACATAACAGAATAAGACTTCATCCTATAATTTTACAATTTTTTTTCTCCTCATGGAAAATAAGACTATACAAGTCTTGTATAGACTATGCAAGGTTCTCAGGGAATGTCTATACACCTTACTTATTTACCTTCTTGTCACTATTTTATTAATAAATTAGGTTTATTTATTTACTACTACTACTATGAACTAGTAGATATTATAACAGTTGTGCAACAGTTGTTTTTTGTGCTATATGTCTAGCCCTGTTCTGCATGCATATAGTAGTTCTTGGGCAACAGTTATCCCCAGGCAAGAAGTAAAGATCTCTATAGCAACTTTAGAGCAATGCTAAATTCATGGCAAAACAATTCCTCAACAGATAAACTAATGTGGATGACCTATTAATTTCTGATAATTTTTTGCAATTTCCTGCAATTTCTTATACGCAGCGATTATTCTTCCATTACATAAAAGGGTAAAAATTACTATTCAGTTGTCGGCCTTCAGCTTTTGAAGATTTTAATTCTCCTTTGGAAGAAAATTAATACCAATAACCTTCACCAGTCCTCTACTATATTATGCCACTCACATAAACATTGCCACCAAATGAACAATAACAGCAAAACATCAGTTTGGGATATGTGGCTGCCTGGAACAATTGTAAGGAAAGGGCTGATTCCAAAAAAAGAAAAAAACAATTGATAAATAACTCTTACCTCTTTTGGATATTGCCAACTTTCTGGTCTGAATTGAGAAAGTGTGTCCTGGATCTTTGTGTGTTTGTACGTGTGTGTGTATGCATATATGTGTACAGAATCTTTGCTTAAAAATGGGGAAGGCAATATCATGCTTTGTTATTAATTAGGTGTTACCTTGATATTCCTATCCAACATGACCCTGCCTACACTGGTGTAAACTTTATTTCTTTTGGCTTCACAAGATAAGCCCTTTTATCAAAAATGTTCATCATGGATCAACTTTCCTCAATAAATTATTGCTGCCAAAAGTCATATATCAACAATAAAATTTCCTGCAGCTGGAAGGTATTTTAAAAAGATTTAACTCTGGGATAACGGAAAACCACAGGGATTACACTCTAGGTGCTAACAAATACTAACAGGAAAAAGAGTTTCAGCACTGAAATGGGAACACTTAAATTCATCAAAGTAGATTTTGAAAGACTGTTAACTAATTAATGCTTTATGAAATAAGGGCATCGTAACACAGAAGGCAAAATGGCAAATCAGAAAAATTAGAGATAAAATGTGCAGCTCAGTTGCTCGAAGAAATAAATGAAAATGCAGTTGTCTGTAATACAATATATTATAGCATGGCAATTTGAAGTAATACAGAAGTCTAACATTATTCACATCACATTTTCAATAATCTAGATACAGATACGGAAGACTAGAAAAATCTGACACAAAAGTTGACCATCTCAACAGCTATACACTGGAATCTCAAAAGATGGCAGTCAGAACCCTTTATACTGCTCTCTGGTGTCCTGAGTCTAATTAGTACCCATGCCTGCAATGCAAATAGCCAAAACTTCTATTCAAAAACACTGGTAGTATAAATGGCAGGGGACTGGATTTATTAGATTCCAGTTTAGTGCACAAAATATTACTAACTCGTGAAACCTTCAACTCCAATCAGAAAACCTTCCTGATCAGCACCCAATCATCCAAACATCTAGTTTGACAAGCACCAGGATTAGAGACACATTCACCCCAATTTGTCAGAGTTTGGAGAGCCTTATTTGGTTAAGTTTTATTTTGCAGCCCCTCCTTCCTTTAACCTCTCATCTTTCAATTGCCACTTCTGGAATGGGTGGATATCAAATGAAACCATTTGAAAACCAAATGTTTCCTGTTAACATTCTATGTAAATTGACCCTGTTTTAAAACACTGCTTTCTTTCCCCCTGTGGCAACGACAAGGGTACAAAGGAAACAACATTTGAAGTGGTTTTCTTATCTCAGGAGAGCCAAGGAATGTCCCTCAGGTGAGATTGAAGACAAACATTAATTAAACCCCATTTCTTGTTAACAGTTGTACAAGCTTCCACAGACTTACCTTCACCCACTTTTATGTAAACATTTCTGGATGCTTTAAATTCGGTGAAGGATGTTACTGCTCCATACTCCTTTTCAGCCCATTCTAACAGATGCTTATTTCCTTGAGGAAGGGGTTTCTGTTCTCTCTTTGCTGTAAAGGAGAAGCCTTCCTCCTCAAACTGCACACTGGAGCCTGCTGAAAGCTGAGGAGATCGAAAGACACATTTAATGCGACTGTCACCTGCTACCAGACAATCGTCTCTTCAAAAACTTACCAACCGTAAAACCATGACTTTAAAATGTGACACTGTCTCCCGCTACCTAAATAGTGTAATCATTTGGATAATTTGAAGTCCTCTTAAATAGAATATTGCACCTAGAACATAGATTTCAATTCTTCTCTGTTAGCTATCAAGACTCAATGTGGATGAGAAGGTATGACCTTCTAGAAAGAAAAGGTGCATACAGATTTGAAACATGGACCCAAATGCTAGATATTTCTTAACAAGATATTTTATATTATATGCCTATAAATAGGGAAAAAAAACCAGATATCACATAATTGTGAAAATAACAACAAAAATGCTGATTCTTTTGGGGGATACCTTTGCCTTAAAGAAAAACAGCCTGTGACTACCTTCTACAAGCTGTCACACCCTAGTTGTGGTGGGACACCTGTCAGAACCACCAAGAATTTTAGGTCCTGTAATTCCAGCTTTAGAAAAGATGAGTTAGAGTAATGTAAAGAAGAGGATGAAACACTAAGATATCTGCTCCAGGCTGAATTCCCAAACCAGAGGCACTTCAATAGCTCATTTTTATCAAGCTTCCTCACTCATGTCTGTTGAGGAAACAGCAATTTGAGTGCCCTCCTGATTTGCACAAAGCAGTTTAATAAAGAGTAGGGGAACCCTTGCTAATGGGAGACTCTATTTTACACTGTACCCCCATATTGTACTGCATATGAAGTTGAATTATGATTTAATACTGGGCTCCTATTTACTATACAAGAAAACAGAACATAGTTTTTTTCTGTTTCATATGGTGAATGAATAAAATTCACTCAGATATACATGTAATAATTGAATAACAAAAAATATGGGCTTATTCATGATACGTCATTATTCACCATTTTTCTATATTCCCGTCTTTTCTTTTTTAAATATATACTTTTATTAAATTAAATTAAATTATTAAATTTTATTAAATTAAATTAAATGAAA
Source organism: Bungarus multicinctus (assembly GCA_023653725.1). NCBI lineage: Eukaryota > Metazoa > Chordata > Lepidosauria > Squamata > Elapidae > Bungarus > Bungarus multicinctus. The sequence continues at coordinate 50,455,187 of CM042842.1, read as the reverse complement.
TTATATTAAATTATCATAATATAAAGTACAAATGAGAGGTACAAAGGTAACAGAGAAGAGGGGGAGGGAAAAGAAGGGGAAAAAGAAGTGTAGGATGAATAGAAAAAAGGAAAAAAAGCATTAAGTTCCAACTTTTTTCAGCACAGTAGGATAAAATAAAATATAGTCTCTTTTTTTTTTACTTTCACATGCTTAATTAGCCATTTCTATAACAACAAACATTTCGAATCAGAAATCCCATGTTATGCTTTTTCTTCTTAAGCACAAATCCTAGAAGTAGTTACTGAGTAGAAACAAAAGTGGATGTATGCTTTTCTTTAATTAAATTGGCCACATTTCTATATTTCATTCAAGGTTTGTTCTACTGCTTCATTGTCATTTTTCAAGGCCAATTTGATACAAAACGGCTTTTATGCTGTATATAAGCCCAAGCAAGCTAACAGATGCAATGAAATAAAATCCTGAGGCACAATAGGATTGTACTGATCCTGCAAGAAAGAACTTTCTTATTCTTAAAGCTGCTCTTTAAGTCAAGTCAATGATAGTAGAAAAAAAATTAAGCTACTATGGAGCAGTTCATGTAACATCAAACCAATCTCAAAATTCCTTAAGTGGAAGAAATAGATCAGAGAAATGCTTTATGGCATGTGCTCAAGGTTAATGGAATTTGATCTTTTGGATCACTACCACTGCTAACCAATGTCATTTAGATAAATCTTAGATGGTATGAACTGGTAGGCTAACCACTTAGCTAAATCAGGAGGTGAAATGATCCCAGAGTACTAGAAACTAATACACTCTGGAAAACTGCCTAACCTTTGACAATTATTTTCATGGACTTGAAAATCAACACGAGAATCCTCATTAGCACTGCATTTAATAGTTATGGATATCAAAGAATAGTGCAAGTCATGCACACTATTTTAAAACAGATGTCAGCAGCACATGTGTTCTTAATCAAATTAAATCCTATATCGGAGGGATGAAAATCGGAAAATTGATAACTTGTCTTTCATGTTGTCAGACTCACTGAACATTGCCTCATAGGAAACTTATTCTGGTGGGAAAGAAGGAAAAGATCTGTTTGAGAAATGCCCACAGCAACCAAGTGAAATAAACTAATGTAATAAGACACTTTTTTCTAAAACACTGTGATCAATGATTTGTCATGGCGATTTTGAACATCACCAACACTCAATAGAATTTTGTTTCAGACAACACAACATGTTGTAAATAGATATGAAGATACTTTTGGATGACTAACTGGAAGCATATACTGATATACTCTCAAACAGTGACTTTGGGCAGGATATTAATAATAATCAAGAATTTATAAAAGGGTCTCAGAGACCGTCAGGACCTTACTTTGACAATCATTGTCCTAGATAATCAAAGTAGAAGAAATCCTGTGGCATTCTATCCATTTTTGTTGGAATAATAATAATGATGATGATGACGATGACGACAACAACAATAATAATAATAATGTGAAGATTTTGTGGGACTTTCAAATGTAGGCAGATCATCATTTAGAACACAACATGCCAGATATCAGTCGCTGAAATCTGAAGCATACAATTATTGATATCACTGTACCAGGAGACGCCAGAGTCAAAGAAAATGAACTAAGAAAAAAATCACAAAATATTGTGACCTGGCCATCAAAACTACGCAATTATGTCATATGAAACATATGACAATGATACCCACTGTCATTGGGGCACTTGGCACCATGACGAAGAATTTTTACAAAATACATCAAGAAATTACAGCTTCTTGCAATAACACCAGCAGAACTGCACAAAACTGTGCTACTCGGAACATCGTATATTTTAAGAAGGTACTTGGTTGATACCTAGGATGCTGGCATCAATGCATATCAACCACCAGTGCTAGTCAATAATATTTGTGAAACATTTTTAAATGTTCAGTTGACTTTCATGTTTAATGAGTAAGAGATAATCATAATCATAATAATAGGGATCTGCTCGCATAATCCGCCGATACATTACACAGTCCTAAACACTTGGGAATTGTTCAACTAGTAATTTGTGATACGAAATGTATAGCATAGTTATCTCGTTTGCTGTGTAAATATTATTATTAACAACAACAACAACAACAAATTGATTAGTTGTAAAGCCATGCAATGCACAAGGCAATAATTAGGCCACAAATAATAGAAAAGATAGAATTAAAAGAAAATACAAATCATGTTTCTGTATCAACCCTACAATTGACCCAGACTGTTTATTTGGTTTTAGTATCCAAGCAATTTCATAAGTTCACACAATAGTAACTGGGCCAGAAAAGATTGCCAATTTATATTGTCCATTAACATGTGTAAAAATGCTCTATTTGTTAAAGATCCAGAATATTCAAAAACTCAAAGTCAACCATTAAAAGAAAGAAATTGTAAACAAAATGTATCCACTGCACATTTACCAATTAATGTAAACTATCTGCCATATTTAATTCACATTTTATTATACAGAAGGTGTTCACATGAGGGTTCAATCTACACATCTACATCTCCACAAAACTAAACTATGGTTATCCTTTCCATCACAGAATTACACCCACAATTATTACAACAATGGATGTCCAGTGCTTCCATTGTGCTAGATCTGCGGTTCCAGACTGGGACTGCCTAGCCACCTCCATGTCCACAAATGAATTGTACAATTTAGTGTCTTCTTTGAACCTGAAGGATTATCACATATCTTACAAAAAGGAGTTTCTGCTGGAGTGATACAGCATATCCAGACTGGTAAAAACATTCCCTTTAAAACAAAAGTTTATTTAGGTCTGGCAAATCACAACAAGCTACTGTACATAACAACCATTTTCTCTTTACTAGATTAGATTTTAAAAATACAAACTAAACCTGCTTCAGATCTTAATGAGCTTTTTTTTGATGGTAATGTGACCACATTACATCATTTCATTTTTAAAAAGAAATTACATTTAGTGCAGTGTTTCATATATCAATTTTACTAGAGTGCTTATAAAAGAATAACCAGATTTGTATAAAAGCCCCAAATGTCATTAATCTACATTTCACTAAACTTTTTTCTGTCCATTCATCACCTGATAGTCTCAACACATCTTCCTAATGTTTGGCAATGTGCAGTATTCATAAAACAAATATCAATTTAATGAAATATGCTTGTACCTTGTGCTGCAGTTCATGGGATGTGGAATATTATTAATTGAAGTTACTAGAGTATTTGTGAGGGAGCAAAAATATTTACTCTCAATTCACACATCGTGCTGTGCTAATTATGTACTGCACTAAGGCAAACTCCTGGGCTTACCTTGTGCCTCGTTTTCCCCTCCCAGACATATAAAATGTGCCACTGGATGCACATATAAATACATCTACATAAGCCATAAAAGTCAGATTTATTTTTTAAAGTGAGGGTTTGATTGTCTGAGGTAATATCCTGCACCTGTTCACTTTGAATCTTATTTTTCATGTTTCATAGCTCACCATATGAGGCCTCTTCCACTGAAGAAATGGAAAGGGGGAAATGATGCATATAAATTTATCATTTCATAACTGTTCATTTCTGTTGTTTTGGGCAATGTCTTAAGAAGAAGTTACATGAATGGTGAGCTAAATCATGGGCCAATCTCAGGTTGGAACCAGGAACCCCACACCCTTCGCCCCCTAGAAATGAAGCAAAGAATCAAAGTGCAGAATACAGCAAAACCTTATCCTAAACAGGAAAACTGTTTTAAAGCCCTTCCTGTTAAAAAAACAACAACCAGTATACAGTTAAATGCCTGGGAACCCTTTATCACCTAGAAAATTATTGGAATCTTCAGCCCTGGTAGCTTGCAGGTCTTCAGACAAAATAACACCATGAAGTCTGGATGAAATTAGTTAACGAGCCAATCATCTATTCAAAGCTTTTATATTTTGCAAGGTTTCTAAAGAGTTAGGCCAACAGCATAAATGCATCAAAAGACCATACTTCAGTGTGTAGGCTAAGTACATGCTGCTCTCATTCGACCCCATCAAGATAAAACAGCCACACTGCCCTTCTAAGGCTACAAAATGGGGGGAAAGCCACTGCCTGGCCAGTCAACACATTGCTGCGCTGCGGTTTCCAACTTTTGAATAAAATAATTAATTCTAATTAAGCTTTACGTGACTGCCTAATTTACAAATAAAGTCTGGAATCAAGTGATGGAGGCAAGAGCAAAGAAGGACTCTGCTGTGCCTGCCAGGTCTCAAAAGTTTTACTACGAGGGCTTATTAAGGCTACATTACATGAGCCAAGCATGTTATTTTCTTTGGATGGCGTTCAAGAAACTCTTCCAGAGAGGAACGAAAAGGCAGCCGTCACTTGGTTTCACTCCTTTTCATCAGACATTAACTGCTTCCTCAATAGAACTGATGTCTTCCAGAAGAGTTAGCGCTACTCTGGAAATCTCCAGGATATGAAAGTAAATCTGGCTTGAGAAGGTAACTTTTGAGGCTAACAACTGGACATATCTGAAGTGGCATGAAGGGACACAGGGTTGGGCTATGTTGCCAAGCACTTTTTCACATTCACAAAGCACCAAATTGAATGGAGAGCAAGGTGGGAACTGGTGAATTACACAGGTTTTTATGAGCAATATAGATGAAATGTTTCGTCATGCCATCTGCAGTTGTGGGTTTTCACCCCAGAACGATCACTGAAGGTTGATTCACTGAGAGATCAGAAAGACTTATAGGACTATTTGTGTGTGTGTGTGTGTGTGTATGCACGCGCGTGTGCGCACGCGCACATTTTGAGTCCTGGATAAATTACTGCAATTTTCTTGACAAGAAGTGATTTGCCATTGCCTTTTTCCTGGGGCTGAAACAAGAGATGGTATTCAGCAAGTTCTGACCAGTTCTGGAAAACCAGTAGTGAAAATTTTGAGCAGCTCGGAGAACTGACAAATCCCACCTCTGACTGGAAATTTTACAGTATCCTTCCCCTGCCATGCCCACCAAGCCACGCCCATAGAACCAGTAGTAAAAAAATTTCAATCCCACCACTGGACTGAAAGAGAGGAACTGGTCCAAGATCACGCAGCTGGCTTTGTACTTAAGGCAGGGCTAGAACTTCCAAGCATTAATTTGGTGCCTTAACTATTATACCAAACTGGCACTCTTGCAACGCTATTAAACAAAAATAGTAATTCCTTTTCTGAATGATGGGTGTAACCCTTCTGAACTTTGTTGAGTTTTCATTCTGAATCCGGATTTAATCACCATGATGACTGTGTCAGCAGTTATTTTCCTCACTTACTCCCAGTACTTGGTTCCTCTTTGTGGCAAATGAACTCTTGTCCATTGCTTGTGTGACAGAGCAGAAGAAAATATCCTAACTAATATCCCATATTAGTTAATACCCTGCTAATTATTTGCAATATACCTTGTCAATATGTGATTATGTGTAAGCATGTAACTGCTGCAGGCAAACAAATGACAATAATCTATGGACAAAGGGAATTATACTCTCTAACTGGAAGACTAAATTATCTAGTTCCATAAGAGCTGAAGTTGTCTTTAAAATAAATCAGAAAGTTGTGCGCACTATTTGTCTGAAGATTACTTGCCCAGCCAACTAGCTAACAACTCTTCTGCCAAAGCCTGTAGTTATGAACGTGTCTGCCTATCAGTGTGACAAACTTCACCTGTCACCACTTGGCCTTCATTTTTATAAACAAGCATGTAATGAGGCTAAGAAATGTAACCCTCCACAACTATTGTGAACTTTATACACAAGGAGCTCTATATAAGGGTCTGTTTCAACATATTCTCTGGTCTTCTGCAGTGACCTTGTTCACTCTTGTTCTCAGAACAATGATTTGGCTTAGGGCACTTTTCCTTCCCAAACAAGGCATGCTGACTAGGATGAGAAATTATCTTAATCCTAGAACTTGGGCTAGTTTTTAAAAATATTCATCCTTTGGGAAAAATGAAATCCTTTAAGTAAGATTAACCCTGAAGTAAACCGCCACATGCCTTAACACTGCTGTTCTCTCTGCCCCCAATAGTCTCATGATTTGGTCCATAAAGGACCACCCAGGTATCCCACCTGGAGAGATGGCCTACAGTTGGAATCTTCCCCAGTGACCGTGATTTGAAGGGGAAACTGAAGTATGAAATACTTTACCCTTTTCACTGAGGAAAACCATGTCAGAGTCCTAGTATCTATTAGTCATCTTAGTTGTTTATTAAAAGTAAAGACTGATGTTCTGCACAGATTCTTTACTTAAATATGGCTTTAATGGTAGCATGTTTGCATGTGTGTGTATCAACATGCACATAGATATACATAGATATATCTTAATTATGTTGAATTAATTGTTCTAAGTGGTTTTATAACATGTTTTCATCACTGGTTTTATTTTACGCTGCTGGCGTCAACTTGTGTGAAATGGATGGCCATATAAAGTTGATACAGTTCATTTAGTGCCCATTCGAAGTCACAATGGCATTTAAAAAAGTGATTTATGACCATTTTTCACACTTACGACAATTGCTACGTCCCCATGGTTACGTGATCAAAATTCAGATGCTTGGCAATTGGCTCATATTTATGATGGTTGCAGTGTCCTGGGATCATGTGATCACCTTTTGCAACCTTCTGACAAGCAAAGTCAATGAGGAAACCAGGTTCATTTAACAAGCGTGTTACTAACTTAACTGCAGTGATTCATTAACAACCGGGGCAAGAAAGATTGTAAAATGGGGCAAAACTCACTTAATAAATGTCTCATTTTGCAACCAAAATTTTGGCTCAATTGTGTTGTAAGTCAAGGACTATCTGTAAAGCATCTGATGTGAAGAACCAATAGAACCAGTGGTTTGGACTGAATATCATTCCCAGACAAATAGTGTACATCATTCAAGATATGGCACATTTGACTCAATCAGGAACAGTCCATGAGCTGAAACAAGAACCAGGAACAAAGCTAAAACATTTCTTTATAATTCTGATTGGGATCCAAATAAAATGGTTTGTATTGTGTGAAAATACCATTTCCCTGAAAATAAGACCTATCCCAAAAATAAGACCTAGCATGTTTTACATGTGCACCTAATATAAGCCCTACCCCCAAAATAATTCTACTTAAGAGCCTGCACAGCCAGCTGCCCACCCACTTCATCTGGTTGCTCGCGGTACTGCAGCTACAAGGCAAGACGGGACGGTGGTGGAGCTGCCCGTGCACCATGGACCAGCTTACCTCAGGGCCCCTACACCCCAGACATCCACACCCCAACATTGTAGTGGTAGCATCAGCACCCATGTGCAGCAGGAGCTCATGTGACCTCCAGCCGACTTCTTCTGCTTGCTTGCGGCCCCAATGGAGTAGGAGGCCGAGAGGTGCGTTGGTGCCGCGGCCATGAGGTGAGGCAGGTGTCAGGGTGGTGTGGCTGTGGGCCCGAGCTAAGCCTGTTCCTGATTGAGTCAAATGTGTCATAACTTGAATGATGTATGCTATTTGTCTTTTACATGCCTTACAGCCTCTATTAGCCAGCGGCCATGTATGTATAATTTAGGATTAAAAGTTCATGTCAACCTAAATCCTATCAGTTCGAAGCAGCAAATGTCTGCTTTTGGGGTAACCAGAAGTATTTACATTTCCATCACAAACAATACATGGCTACCACAAAAACCTGCATATACTTAATAATTACATCTTGTAAATAGCAAATGTATGCAGGATGCGTGGTTTTGGATAATTAATTTACAAAATCCTAATTCAATTAATTAGAAAAGGAGTCATCCAAGGACTCCCTAGTGGAAGATCTGACAAGTCAGATCTTGTCTGGTAGATCAGTGGGTAAGATAACATCTAATAAAACTACTTTTTTCCCCTTCCATTTAAGAAATGACTAATCTTGGAATCTCTTGAAGTGGGAGTGGGCATCTTTTTAGCATAAATCTCTGATAAGTATAGAAGAAAGAGAAAACATTATTCTTTCTAGGGAATTAACATCTTTCACTTATTGAATGTTACACAATTCATATATTTTTTTCCTTTCTCTTATAGCAGACATCATCTGCTTGGTGGTGAGCAGAATAGGTACACCTATTAAAGCAGCAGAGAGAAAGAAAAGTGTACTGAAATAAAAACATTCACCAAACTGATCTCTGGCCACCAAATTTAATTAAATTTTATCTTGCTTTGGGTTTAATATTAGTTGTGTACAATTATAAATATTCATTCTGTCTAAGAATATGCTATCTGTCAAAAGCCTTCCCCTTGAAACATGAAGTTTTGATAAATAAGTGACTAAAAAGAATATACACCTATTCTTATTAATATGGACAAAACAATGTATATGTCTTGCCAATTTTATCTGTTATTAGCTGATATTTCAAGTCTGCTGATCCATTTTATACTTTGATAGTCAATGTCCTCCCCTTCTCCCCATTTCTTTTGGCATTAATATAATTTAACAAACATTTATCTTCCTTTCTTTTGGTATGGAATGTCACTTCAATTTCATTTGTAATGCAGCAGAGGAAAATACTAAAAGATTGCCTAGTGCCAAAGATATTTTTAAAAGTAAACTAATCTTTGCTTCTTAAGATATACTGAACTAAAACATGTTTTAAGTGGCATTTAATGTATCGTTGCTGAAAGTAAAATATTTTTTAAGCAGATGGAACAAGGGATGGAAGTATTTTTTTTCATGCTAACGAGGCCTCAGTTACATCACTGTCTTTGGGGTGGGATTCTGCCAAAGCATTTATTTGAGGTCAGACTGCATATGCTTCTTGTAAAAGAAACAACAATTATTTAAACTTAAATCCCTAAGGAAGAAAAATATGCACGCTATGCATCCCTTCCAATGCCCTAATCAACAATGATCGGTGGTCTCTGCTTATTATGAACTTAACTTTCTGAAACAGAACTTTTAATACAATGAATCGAACAAAAACATTTAATACAATGAGTCAATCGACTGTTCTCCAAATGGTCAATTTGGAGAATGCAAAAGCTACTTTAAAGATGCTCAGGACAATGCAACAATTTCAAATGGAAAATGGAAGAATTTGTCTATCTGAATTCAGGCAGACATGAGCAAATATACAGATTTTGTGATCTATTCGTTTTTTACATCTAAATTATTCAATTGTTCATCAATAGTTTAGCTTCTTTTTCTTACAGAATGTGAGTTAATCACAAAATACACAAAACTGGGAAAGGTTTCCACTTGATAGGCACAAGTTTGCTTGGGGTGGATGGGTGGGTAGGAATGTGTTTTATCTATATTTTAGTATATAGCAATAGCATTTAGATGTCTATGGTGATTCTCAGTCACCAGGTCATGGTGGTCCCAAAGGTGCTTCTTGGATGAGAAACAAAAAATCTTCAAAGAAAGACCAGAAAGTCCAGTTGCCTCTTGAAAAAGCACCTTTGGGACAATAGCACTTAAATTTATATACCGCTTTACAGTGCTTTACAACCATCCCTAAGTGATTTACAGAGTCAGCATACTGATCCCAACAATCTTGGCCCTCATTTTTACCAACCTTGGAAGGATGGAAGGCTGAGTCAACTTTAAGCTGATAAGAATTGAATTGCTGGCAGTCGGCAGAATTAGGCCTACAATCCTGCATTCTAATCACTGCACCACCATGGCTATTACTGTACTGGAAGTAAAGGTATGTCAAATGAATATTGGAAGTGTAAAAGCAAAGAAGAGTCTTTTTATCATCTATTGTGGACATGTGATAAAGCAAAAAAAAAGTTAAGAGTATATTCATATTTTAATGAAGCAAGTTTTGAAAATGGAGATAAAAATAAAACCAGAACTTTTCATTTTGGGCTTAATGGAAAAAGAATTGGAGAAAACATTTGGAACCTTATAACTGTATACTGTATGTTCACAGCAGCAAAACTATTGTACGCACAAAAATGGAAGAACACTTCAATCCCTACCATGGAAGAATCTGTAAAACCCAAAGGCAGAGTTTCATTCTTTTCCACATTCATGGAGTTGGCTGAAATGGCAAAAACTGAATATAAGTATTTTTGGAGACCACTTCTGAATTTCATGCTCGATGTGGAAAAGAATGAAAATCTGACTTTGGCTTTTACAGATTACACTGATAGATCTTAATAGAAATTGCTTGCTTATACTATTATGGAAAAGTAAAAAGTTGTGATTTGATGTGAATGCCTTATTTTACTGTAACAGAGAGAGTCGGAAGTCAATGCCTCTTTTTCTTTTCCCCATCTTTCCTCACTTCTCTTCCCCTTTCCCAACCCCCTCTCACTGCTCTTCTATTTACTTTTGTATTTTGTATTTTATACTACTCTATTAACTTAATAAAAAATGCTTACACAAAAAAGGGAAGTAAATGCTGCAGCTTTTCCAAATATTCTTTAGTTTAAGGAAATAATAATTACAGTAGTTTGCAAGCTGAGTAAGGATTCCAGTTTGAATGTTAAGGTTAATGTAATATTACGTTTTAACACCTACTTTGGCCAGTATATTGCAGTTCTTTCTGCTAAGTATTGTACCATATTGTATTGTTCAAGGTCGCCAAGTCCTGACAATATTTAATTCTTAATTAAACCACTTTTCTATAGTGAAAATAAGACAGGATTCATCATCCTCTTTCTTTTTCCTTTTTAATCTGGTTGAATACTTTAATATAATTGCATGGGAAAGCCAGAATAAACAATTCAGCTCCAAGCAGATAATGAGTTATGTTTTGTATTGTAGATAAACTGGAATGTTTTATTCCTAATTTCATTTCATTAGTACTTGAGTCATATATCTGCCAAAATCCATGTTCACAAAAATGATTCTATCAAGTACAAGTATTAGGGTTTTAGAATATATTGTTTTCTTTATTTATCTTGGTGTAAGTATATCCAGGAACATTTCAGAACTGGTAAACTGAAACTTGCTTGATATAAATACAAGAAAGTCTATAGTTTCTCTGACTGTTTAGGAAAATACAAACATGATCAAGAAGACTATAAGCTCCCCTGCTTTGAACCACGAACAATGTTTGCATTTAATTTAAATTTCAGAAAAGTCTGTAAATAATTCTTTACCTGAAGGATTTGTTGCCATTTTTGACAGTTTGTTTGATTCACGTCTCACCTTTTATTCAGGAGCATACAGAGTTCTCTCCTCCTATTTTACTCTACAGCAACATCCTGGGAAGTAGGCTAAGTAGAGAGAGAGTGACTGGTCGAAATCCAGTGAGGTGTTAGTTGGAAGGTTGGACTAGGAAATGCCCTCCCCCCACATCAATAGTCCCAACACTTTTAACCACAACATTATATAGCTTTACTCTATAACAGAGATACACTGGCACTTGCACAACATGTACCCAGCAACTTTAAAGTTGATTTCCAATGGAAAGCCAAATGGATCACTGAACACCCCAGTCATAGGAAGACATATAAATGACCCCCACAAAAAAAGTGCCAGGTTTTGAACTATCACATCAGCAATGGACAGCCCTGAATGGGATTCGCATTTTACATGGTGTCTGCCAGGACTCTCTGTATAAATAGTGTATAGTATCCTCCCTTCAATGTGACTGCGGGGTCCCATGTCAAACTGTGGATCACATCGTGACTGGCTGTAAGCTGAGGGCATATACCAGTCCAGTATTTTATTTTTTAAAATATAAACGATGCTGCACTTCAATGGCTAGATGGCCTAGACATTGGTATTTGGACATAGATCTTTTTAATATTTATATTTTATTGTGTTCTACTAAACTAGATGATATGTTAATATATATTGCTAGCCCCCGCATGACTGTACCCTAAATAAATAAATAACCAGAACTCTGTTCTACATAGTGCTGCCATACAGTATATTAATTGAAGACTTGGTTATACATCTCTAAGAAATTTATATTAGAATGGATTAGAAAAATATCTATATCTATCTATCTATCTATCTATCTATCTATCTATCTATCTATCTATCTATCTATCTATCTATCTATCTATCTATCTATCTAATGAATTAATCAATATATAAATTGCTACACTGTGTAGCTAATATAATATTAACACCTGAAACATAACCAATAGCATAAAAAGCAACACAGAAGACAAATGTTAAGGAGAGAAGAGATTGCACAGTCCAGGGATCAAAATAATCCTACCTTGATTTTGTTTAGCAATGGACAGACAGGAATTTTAGTGGGCTATCAAGACTGATGTCAGCCCTTCAATATAGATCAGGTCAATAAAACAGGCACTCCCATGAATGCTATTTTATTTTTGTTGGGCACAACAACAACATACTGAATGTTTCTCTATATCCCATCTCCTGCTAAACAAAATCAAGGTGGGGGTATTTTTCTCAGGCTCCCTTCAATTTCTGGATTGTGTTATCCCGTCTTGAATTCCCACAATGGTTCTTTCCCAAAGTCAAACCTAAATTCCTTAATAGCCCGTAACTACCTATGCTGCTGCATTCTAGACCAGTCAGTTCCAGAGGACCTACACTCCAGGTAGATGCTTTGCAATAGTCCAACTGAGAGGCAACCAAGGTAGGCTTGACTTTGATCTAGGAAAAGATGCGAATAGTGCACAAGATATATTTATGCAAAATTCCTTTTCACCACAATTGCCATCTACAGTATTTTTAAATAATAGCCAAGAGTCCAAGATGACTCCACAATTGTGTACTAATTTTGGTGGATGGAATGAAACTCTGCCCAGAATTAAACATAGAAGGTTCTCAGATCTAGTCCTTAAAATCTACAGCCACTTGGTATTTCTAGATTGAAGTCTGTTCTTCCCCATCCATACCCTCACAGCCTCCACACACTGAGAAATAACCTTGACAGGATTATTTGATTGGCCAGGAATAGAGCTGCATAGTTGACTATCATGAGCATTGTCTCCAGGGAGTCCTTGACTACATAGGAGGGACATGGATCTAATACACAGATGGTTATGCATATAACTCCAAAGTCTCTGTTTTATTTCTCAGGGTTAACAGGCTTAAATTCTTGCCAGATAACTAAGCCTGAGACAATTCCAAAGGACGTACAACTAGAATCAAACTCAGAGCAGATTTAAGCAACTTTATCTAATACCTGCCTTGAACAATCTTCCTTCTGCAGAGCTCTAAGCCTCCCTACCCAGCAAACGCAAGTCACCTTGAACAGAACTGCTATCTGGTTATCTGCAGATGAAATTAAAGCAGAAAATAATTGTGTTTTGCTACTTATCACCTTGAGGCAAACCTTGATTTTACCAAGTTCAATCAGATTTATTATTTATTCTCCTCTAGCAATGCTTTAGGCATCTTTTCTACTATTTCGTCTCCTGGAATTCCTGTGAAAACCAGGGGCTGCAAGGTGGAGTTTTATGGGATTCATACAAAGAGAGTCTCCATACCAACAAGAATGTGACTTTTTAACAAGAATACTAAGTTAGGCTCCTTATCTGAAAATTGATCTTTGCACAAACAAAAAAGGCCTGTTAATTTAGATTAGTTATAGTACTGAAAATACATTCCTAGTATCACAAAGTGGTCAGATGCTCTGTTTTTATATTCTGTGTCTTTTGTATGTAGCTCTGGTAGATGAAACCAACACTAATAAAACAGTTGAGCCCGTACTTGAGCTTGTATTTCCATTAGAGAATTGGTCATATGATATTCTGAAGTTTTTCAGGAGAAAAATGTATGCTTCTCTATTATATGGTTGAATGTAAATCTTTTAAATACCATATTTATGTTTGCTTGAATACCTTATTTTTCTTTAATGTCTTTGTCACATGGATTGCAAATAGTACTTTTCAGTTACAGCATAATGCAGATATAAATACACTGAATTGGAATGTTGAACTAGAACACTTGCGATATCTACACAAACTGCTTTGCATGTATCTCCAAGGAGAATTAGCTACTGGGATAAAAAGAAACAATAAGTGATAGCTGCTTTCAGAGTGAAATTCCAACACTAAAACAGACTAATTTAGTTTCATAATTTTACATCAATTTCTATGCAAGATTCTATTATCAGTTCCTACGTAAGTGTAGCTACGTTAATTTGCTGTAGTATAAAGAACAGTCTGGTCGCTCTATAAAGATTAATAAGGTTTAATGAATGTGCTAGTCTTTAAGATGTTGTAAGATTCTTTGAGGTTTCTAGCTAAATTACAGTACAGTGGGATAAAGGGATATCTATAATATGTTAAGAATGTGCATTAAATATACATCAAATCTATTGAGATAAGAATGATGTAGTATACCTAAAAAAAAAGACAAATTGATTTGCATGGATTCAACCTAAATAGGCTATGAAAGTAATACAGAGAATCCAAATATATTCCAGTGCTTTTCTGTTTAGAATAAGGTACCATGTTGCAGAACTATATATTTATGGAAACAGTTTCTGTTAAACTAGTAGGCAGTAAGATAGGTGAAAATCATTTCAGAGAGGGATTTGTCTATGCCTCAGAATTAGAGTGTGACAGACTGAGGAATCAGGAATGGTTGTTTATGTTTCTTTCTAGTCTGTTTCAAAAACTCTGCAGACTTACAAAAATATGCCCTTGTAAGTGCATCAAGGACATGTTCAGTCTGAATTATTTAGTAAACTAGAACCTGAGGAAAGTACAGATCATGGATTACATAACATAGTCACACTGATTATGATTTTCCATTACTTTCATTTTTTCTGTCCTTTTATTTTTCTTGATATATTCACCCTAACCATTATATATAATTAACTAAATGGTCAATCTAGCCCTCACTGCCAGCCCAAAGAAAAAGGCAACCAGGCAACTATTACTTGGTAGATGAAATAGTAGCAGATCTGTTGATTTCCTATTTATATTACAAAAAATTAGAATTATGGAAGCTGAATGCTAAATATCTAGGAAAAATTGGGCTAGCTGCTTTACCAACACTGACCATTATTATAGATAATTTATCAAATGCTAACTTAATACAGAGTGTTTGTAACACTGGGGAGTTTATTCTAGTATAGAGGTCCTCAACACCCAGGTTGCATCCCACTACTGGGCCACTGCCTATTCAGAAGTGGGCCGTACAGGCAATAAGTAAGTGCATGCACATACATGAAGCTTCCTTCTGTGAGCAGCAGCCATCTTGCATTCGCACGCAAAGCTCCCCTTGCACAAGCAATAGTTACTTGCACTTGCACACAAAGCTCTCTAGCCCACCTGACAATCACAAGGTACTATCTCCTCTCCCCCCCTGCCAGGCTGCCAAGCCAGACAGACTCTAGTATATAATGTAGCATAAAAAGAATATTTCAATATATGTATAGAATACATAGTTCAAACATAATGGCCAATTTGGAGAATACAAAGCGTATTTTATTTATTTATTTATTTATTTATTTATTTATTTATTTATTTATTTATTTATTTATTTATTTATTTATTCATTCATTCATTCATTCATTCATTCATTCATTCATTCATTCATTCATTCATTCCATTTATATACCGCCCTTCTCCCGAGGGACTCAGGGCGGTGAACAGCTCATCTAAAAACCCCACAAGGAATACAAAAGTTAAAAAATATTAAATTTCAATCGGCTGCTTGATAAAACTAACAAACCCCCCCCCCTTAAAACCCAATTTAGAATTAATAAAATGGAGACCAAATTAAAACCATCTCAGCCAAGGCCGGCCTGCTCAAAGAGCCAGGTCTTCAACGCGCGCCTGAAGGCCCTCAGGTCCGTGCCGGTACGGAGCTCCGGTGGCAGAGTATTCCAGAGGGCGGGGGCACCCACAGAGAAGGCCCTACTCCTCGGCGCCGCCAGACGGCACATAGCGGCCAATGGCACCCGGAGCAGACCCTCTCTGTGGGAACGCACCGGCCTGTTGGAGAACGCTGGCAGAATGCGGTCCTGAAGGTAACCTGGTCCCATGCCATGGGTCGCCCTAAAGGTCAAAACTAGAACCTTAAAGCGAACTGGGAGAGCCACCGGCAACCAATGCAGCTCGCGCAGGAGAGGCGTCACATGGGCGCTACGTGACGCCCCCATGATCACCCGCGCGGCTGCATTTTGCACCAGCTGGAGTCTCCGGATGCTCCCCGCAGGGAGCCCCATGTAGAGGGCATTACAATAGTCCAGGCGAGAGGTGACAAGGGCCTGAGTGACCGTGCGCAAGGCGTCCCGATCCAGGAAGGGCCGCAACCGGTAGATCCGACGGATCTGATGAAACGCCCCCCTGGAGACGGCCGCGATGTGATGTTCAAGCGACAGCCGTACATCCAGGAGGACTCCCAGTTTGCGAGCCCTCTCTGTGGGGGGCAGAACTTCCCCCCCGATAGCCAGCGAAGGTGTCAGCTGGCTATATCGGGGCGCCGGAAACCACAGCCACTCGGTCTTGGATGGGTTGAGCCGAAGCCTGTTCCCGCCCATCCAGTCCCGCACGGCCTCCAGGCACCTAGACATAGCCCCCACAGCATCGTTGGGGTGGTCCGGAGTGGAGATGTACAACTGGGTGTCATCCGCATACAGATGACACCTCACTCCAAGACCATGGATGATCTCACCCAGCGGCTTCATATAAATGTTGAACAAGAGGGGAGAGAGGACCGACCCCCGAGGCACCCCACAAACCAGGGGCCTAGAGGTGGACCTCTCCCCCCCCCGCCAACACGAATTGCGAACGGTCGGAGAGGAAGGAGGAGAACCATCGAAGGACGGTTCCACCAATCCCCAACCCCCCCAACCGTCGCAACAAGATACTATGGTCGATAGTATCGAAAGCCGCCGAGAGATCTAATAGGACCAGGACAGAGGAGAACCCTCTGTCACGAGCCCTCCAGAGATCATCAACCAACGACCAATGCCGTCTCAGTGCTATGTCCAGGCCTGAAGCCCGATTGGAACGGATCGAGGTAAGTAGCTTCCTCCAGGTACTGGGGGAGCTGACGTGCCACCACACTCTCAACAACCTTCACCACGAAGGGAAGGTTGGAGACTGGACGATAGTTGTTTAAAATAGCTGGGTCCAGGGAAGGCTTCTTGAGGAGGGGGCGCAAGGAAGCGTTGACAATCCCCTGGAGCCAGCCTCATGTCGTCTCCCTGGCGGCCGAAACCAGCCAGGAAGGGCACGGGTCCAATAAACAGGTGGTGGCATTCAGACCCTCCAGCAACCTGTCCACACCCTCGGCGGTCACAGGGTTGAACTCCCCCCAGATAACACTCACAAGACCTGCCCCGGACACCTCCCCCGGGACCATCCAATTGGAGTCGAGCCCCTCCCGAATCTGAGCGATTTTATCATGCAGAAATCGGGAAAACTCCTCCGCCCTACCCTGCAAGAGGTCATCCCGCGCTCTCGGTTCAAGTAGAGAGCGGGTCACTCTAAACAAGCCGGCAGGCTGATTTTCTGCTGATGCAATAAGGGCGGAGAAATACGAAGATTTCGCCGCCCCTATCGCCACAAGGTAAGTCTTAATATGAGATCTCACCTGTGTTCGGTCAGACTCAGAACGGCTCGCCCTCCAAATGCCCTCTAGACGTCTTTTCCGGCACTTCATCTCCCGTAGCTCCTCCGTATACCACGGAGCCACATGGGATCTGTGCCGGGTCAGAGGTCGCAGGGGCACAACTCGATCTAGAGCCCCGGCGGCCAACCCATCCCAGGTCGCCACCAGGTCTCCAGATGAGCTGTGAGCCAGAGACTCAGGAAACGGCCCAAGCTCCCTCTGGAACCGCTCTGCGTCCATCAGGCGCCTGGGGCGGAACAATCTAAGTGGTTCCGCCTCCCTATGGTGGGGGGTGGCAGAACAGAAATCCAACCTAAGGAGGGAATGATCTGTCCATGACAATGGTGTAATAACTAACTCCCCAAAATTACAGTCATTCAACCACTGCCCAGAGACAAAAATCAGGTCTAGCATGTGTCCTCCAATGTGAGTGGGGGCAGAAACTAACTGGGTCAGGTCCATGGCCGTCATGGAAGCCAAGAACTCCCGAACCAACCCCGAGGTTTCACCGGACGATGGCAGGTTGAAATCCCCCATGACCAGAAGCCTGGGGGTCTCAACCGCCAGCCCGGCTATCACCTCGAGGAGTCCGGGCAGGGCCGATGAGACGTGGCAGGGAGCCAGGTACGCCATCAAAAGACCCATCTGAACCCCTTGCCCCCACTTCACAAATAGAGATTCACAGCCAGCCGTCTGAGGGACAGTGGCCTCCCTAGGATAAAGGGCTTCCTTTATAAGCACCGCCACCCCTCCACCCCTTCCCTGAGCCCTAGGCTGGTGAAATGCAAGGAAACCTGGTGGGCACATCTCAACCAGAGGGACACCGCCCTCTGGGCCCAACCAGGTTTCGGTGACACCTACCAGGTCCGCGGCCTCCTCCTGAACCAAATCATGGATCAGGGGAGCCTTGTTAACCATGGACCTGGCATTGCACAACAGCAGCCGGGTATTCAGGGCCTGAGAATCCAGACAACCAGGGCTGCAGGATGGGTATGGAGGGTCGGAGCGCCCACCCTGGATCCTTTTAACCCATTAAAAAACCCCATTAAAAAATTACCAATCCCGGGTTTCCCGCGTTTCCTCCCATTCCTCCAGCTTCCACGGCCCCACCATCGCTCCGGATCCCAGGATCCCTCATAGCGGAATGTCTTCGAAAGTTTTGAGGGCCACTTAAGGGAGAGGGGGACATCCCTCAAGGCCCAAAGCTCCGCCCAAAGCTCTAAACATTTTAAAGATGTTTAGGACAATGAAACCATTTCAAAGCATCCAAAATCATGTAAGTTTTGAAGAAATAAATAAGTAACAACAGAAAAGATGTTAGATATTAAATGCAGCTTTCAAATGTAATCTAAAACATATGTAAGAGCAGTAAGATCCAAGTCATTTAATTTCATGATTTCACCATCACAACTTCTTCCCAATTCAACCTCATTACTGCATGCAGGTTTAATTCCTCTGAGCATAGAATATATCTTCAATTTTAAAAAAACATACAGGAAGGTATATTCATTGCCTTCCATTTGCTGATAAATATTCAAAATATATTTGGCAGCCTAAAATGTTTATGTTACTTCTAAATATTCTTAAAGAACCTCAGACTGGAGAAGCAGGAAATAATTCATTGCTTCATTAATTATACAAAACTTGAAATAATTATTTTGACTATGTATACAGGTTTAAAAATCCCATAACTAAATTTTAGCAAAGTTGTCCTTCTCTTATTTTTTTCTCTCTCTTGGAATCATATCAGGTCACTTTGTACCTGTGTTTTATCAGCCCAACTTTAAGGAGACCAGCTTTCAGACACTGCCTAACCTAGCTTGTTCCTCTCCTGGACCTCCTGTTCAGCTCACATCTGGATTGGCTTAACAAGTAATTGGAAATGAAGCCTCCTGATTTCCCATTAAATGCTAGGCACAGAAAAAGAAATAACACTTGTTTTTCAGTGAGCTTTGACCATCATCCAAAATCCAGCGCAAACCAAAGAGCTGCCTGTGGTTTGATGGCAGCCACCCAACATTTCTAAAACCCATTCTTGGGGAAAGGAGCAAATCAGAAATAAAGACACAGGTTTGCCTTTTAAGAAATGCAAACAGGATTTTTAAATTACCAGCATTAAACTGAGTAATTATTCTGTCATTGTAGATGCATGTTTTACATCTTCAGATATATAAGCCATTTCTTTAAAGCTCAAGGGGTTACTTTGTAAAAGAAACTTGTGCCCCTCAGCATTTTCAGATGCATGTGGTCCTATAAAAAAATCAATACTGGTATGAAAGGAAATTTAAAAAAATTTCTGGAGAGCAGGCTCAAAAGCTGCACATTGTGCATATCCACCTGCAGGATACCTCTTCACTTCAACAGGTATAGCTCTGCTTATGAACTCTTGACCAGAAATAAATGTATTATGCCACAAAAAAAAAAAAAAACCCATTGTGGCTAAAACTGTTTAACATAGTAAGCTAAGACTATTACACATGATCTTAATTGACTATTTAAATCTAGAATGCCATGCAACCACAGAATGAGGTATGTAAGGAAGTTTCATTGTAATTTCCATAACAACCAGCTTCAGTCCAGCAGGAAAGATCTGGAGCCATGAAAGTCAAAGGGCCCATCGCTCGAAGCAAAAGTTTCCACCAGCTGAGCAGCACCTGCAAAGGCCACCTTTTTGACACAAAAATAAAACATTAAAAAATGGCCTCCTGCCAATATCTTCTTGTGGAAACTAGCTTGAAAAAGAAGGGTGGGAGGAAAGAGGAGTGGGAGGGGGGAATTAGCCAAAGTAGGGGGCAATTTCCCTTTCCGTCTAAAACGATGCTATAGCTTGGAGATACTTAAGAGAGGGAGAGAAGGAGAGAGAGAGAGAGAGAGAGAGAGAGAGAGAGAGGGAGGGAGGGAGGGAGAACTTCCCACCACCAGTGGGAGTTTTAAGTATCCCTAGGTTTAAAAAGTCCTGCTAATAAAACTGCTTTGTACCATAAGCCAGATATCTTTGAAGACACGGGTATAATTGTTAGCTTTTCTATTCTATGGATTTCTTTTTAACTGAAACTCCAGACAGTGCAGGAAAAATTAAGGAGAATGTGGAGAATTAAGATGGGAAGGTAGAACATTATCCTGTAATGAAATTTAATTTCTTCCCTTTCCTTATTGATCCAACTATGAATCTTCCCATTATGCTACAAAGAGGATCGATGGGGTTATGAGGACTGAAATTGAAGCATTAATTTGGCCTTCTCTCATTTAAACTGGGTTTGTGTACAAAGTTTGTCCATTGGGGATTGAAAAAGTCCTGCAAAAGGTACAGTTCCTAGTTAGCATGGGCTGCTAGAAGCTGTAGTTCTTCAGAATCAGTCTGATCTAGTGGTGAAGGCCTCAGGCTAGAAGCCAGGAGACTGTGAGTTCTAGTCAAGCCTTAGGCAATGAAACTGGCTGGGTGACTTTGGGCTAGTCACTTTCTCTCAACCCAACCCTCAATGGGGGAGGGGGGTATTTGCGGGGAAAATAGGAGAAGTTAAGAGCATTGTGCATGTTTGCCACTTTGAGTAATAAAGATGGAAAATAAAATCTTAAAGCTAACATTAACTATCAGACTCCTATTATTCAGTAATTCTTCACTCATGGAAAAACTTGGGGAAAAAACAAATACAATCCAAAGAATAAATAAAAGGAACTGTAGAAGTTCAAGGAAAAAAGAATTCATGACCATCAATGAACTGAGGAAAACTCAGGATAGTTTGAGCTAGATAATTGCACATGGAAAGAATGATCTAGCATGTTTACAATATAAAATCAATCAAAACTAGCTTATTTTTATATACAATTGGTAAGGAATAGGAATTATTCTTTCTACTTATTTGATCAATTCAGCTGAAGCAGTTATTAAACAACAAAGAGAAGGAAGGGATAAAATCCAGGTATCTTATCAAAGGGAAGTTTGATTCCTGTAAGGCAGCAAAATATATTTGATATAATCCTGACAACTCCAGTTATAAAACTTTACTGTAGAAAGACCATAAATAACCCAATTATATGAGCCAAGTTTTGCTTTCAAGAGGAATTGAGTTTTAAAACCCAGGAGATTCCATGCTCAGATTAATGTAGCTCAGGTGCTAGTATGTTATGAAACATAATACTCCATTACATGAATTAATTTACAGCACAGTCTATATGCATTTTAACACAGAGCTATGCACCATTAGACATACTGAACTGCAGCTTCCTTTTGATTGTCTTCCAGCTTCTGTTCAATTCACTTTCAAGAATATTTGATGCACAAGTAACTAAAGATAGCAATCTTTCACAGTGATTTAGTCCCGCTATTAAATTAGTCCATCAGTATAGGTGAGCATAATTTATTTGCTAATAAGTTAGAAGCTGTGAAGGGGAGAAACTTACCTATCTGCTTTTCAGTGCAAATAGGATTAAACTCTTAAAATATAGTAAATTCAAACTCCTTTTTTAAATTGACTTCAACTCCCAGAATTCCCTAGCCAGCATGCAGATTTACTCTGGATTAGGGTTTCTGGCAGGTCCTTTTTACTTTAGGCATGATATGGAAGAATTGGTCTTTTAATGTTATTTTGCTTTTAACAATTTATAATTTTGTGAAACCACCCAGAGTCATCTTTTGGGTTGGGAGACCCAGCAATTGGGTAAATATATGCATATGTTTTATAATTCTTTTATTGGATCTTTATTTTGAAAAAAACACAGCCACTGTAAAACAAAATGAGGGTGAGAAAAAGATTGTTTGAACTTCTCCTTTTGGGCTATTTTCTCAGCAAATTGGTGGCATGAAAATAAGTTTTCTCTGTTATGAAGGAAGGCATTGGAAAATGTATGTTTCATTCAATTTTACCTTTTTGGCTACAAATGTATTGTTTTTTTCCTTCTTCCTCTCCCACATCTCACTTTGTTATAAATCTCTCTTCACTTATTTGTTATAATTTTACTGCTTAGTGAAGGATCTGTCAACGTTTGCCAATCAGGGAAAGTATTAAAATAATAAATAAATAAATAAATGTTGGCAACCAATTAAGAACCTCTGAAAATCATGTGATCAGAAAGCAATCTAAGTCAAACTAAATATATACCATATATATTTATATGGTAAATATATGTCACGATTGAGAGTCTTTCTTTTTCAATGAATAGGAGGCACCATTTTAATTTTTTAATGCCCAGTGAATTCAATCTTCCTGCAAGTACAGAAAATGAGAGAGGGTAAAACTCTTCACTCATTCATAAATTTATGTTGGAATTACATCAATAAATTCCAAATTGGAAGACTATAGCAGGTGGAATTGCCCTTTCCACTCAAGGTTATATAAAAAAGGATACTTCAGAGAGTCTTTGATGTGGAAAAACATTTCATTGGATGATTCCACTTCTTCATACAACATTGTATGACTTCAGGAGAATTCGTCCATGTGATTTCTCTCTTATATTTTAGATCACATTCTGTAGAGCTGTGTCTATTCCTCACACAGTTTTTCAGTTTAATTAATTAAACTTATCCAAAATATTTTCTATGAGATTTGGATGGAAGAGACATCACAATATAGTTTTCCCCCGCTGAAAAATTACAATGAAAATTAGGGATTTCTTTTTAAGCAATGTGTTGTCCAACAAAACAGAACACTTTATGTAGTGGCACATTCATTCACTCTGGTAAGTCCACTAAAGACTATTTCCCACTATTTCTCAGCTCAACAACTGTGCACCAAAAGTATGTATTTTATTTTAAAAGCACAGGGGAAGAAAGCATACTATATATGAAAGAGACATATCATATATATCATAGAGACATATCATATTTGGGTAAATACATATAATCGTTTTTGGAGTTTTATTTAATAGTTTTGCTATTTTTTAAAAAAAAAATCTTTTAAAAACCAAGAAAGATTGATTCCTTACTGGCAACGCACTTTTGTAAAACTGTCATACAATATTATAATCATTACTTTGGAGAATGTCCCTCCAGGTGCCAGATGTGACATTTTCAAGAGATTATTTGGAGCTTGTATAACTCTTGAATAATCTATTAAATAATGTTTGTTTCAGAAATTGGGATGTTAAATAATGAAGTTGTAAGGAGTCATCATGAGACATGATATCATAGCCTAAAAATTCAACCCAAACAACCCATCTGATACTAACAGCACATCCTGGCCAATGGTCAATGTGTGCAATTTATTAAATTAGGTTTCATGCTGGACTTAAGCTTACGCTTTTACTACAACCTCAGATCAAACTTTCTCCTGATCACAAAGGGCTTAACTCAACAGGAGTTTTGCTGGCAGACCACACAGCAAGCAAGTTTCTTGCTAATTTCTTACAGTACTCTTGACCTTTGACATTACAGCTACTGCATCTTCTAAAGCTAGTGATCTGTCAGAGGTGCCACAGTTGATCAAAGCAGGAAACCTACTGTAGTCAATAATCACACAGTAAGGGCAATCCTATAACCTCCCTCTCCCACCACCCATGTTACACAAAAATTCAAATAAGCCCAACACGGCCCCTAAGAGAATTTTGCTGAAATGTGAGAGCTAATTAGCATTTATTTTTCTCTGTCCATATACATCAGTCGCATGCGAAACATTATTACACAAGGTCAGGATATTTCAAATACTTACAATGAAAAGTCTCTGTATCCCCAAAGCAAGTCTTTCTGTTTTCACTTTCCATGATAGAGACACAGGAGAGTTCAGGAGGAACACCAATGGTTTCCGATGAATATGCATTGAAGCAATTGGATTCAAATGCAAAACAACCTGTAAGATATAAACAAATAACTCAAGACACCACAATTACCACTTGATCCAATTGAGCAATAAATTAATAATAATAAGCACTTCTGCTGTAGGGGCTTAATTACTTCAGGGGCTACCTAGTAACTTGCACATAGACTTGCTCACAGATTTGAAATATTTTTTTCTATTTTCTACAGAAAGAGTGAGGCCAAATCTCAAAGTCAACAGCACTTAAGGGTTACTTAACTGATGAATGAAATGTCAAGACTAGCATCATTTGGCACGTCCTGAACTGAGGCTTATGTCTTTTCCAGGCAAGAAGATAGGGATAGAAGAATGGGGAAGAAGAAATACCTTCTTTGTGTCTTACTCTCTCCAGTCCTCCTCCTCCTTTCAACAGTGGCAAGATTAGACATGCAAGTAAGGGAATGTGAAGAGTAACAGGATGGAAGTGAAGGATGTGCTATTCTCAAGAAGTGGCCTCTGAACGCATCTTACTAAATAAATTTGCACCATCCCTCATGGAATTTTCTAAGATATAGGTTGAGCTAAGCTGGGGGGGGCATGAAGGTAAGCGGTACATTTAAGAACACATTTAGCTCATGACCAAGTTAAAAATTAAACCTGACACTTCCAAATCATAGTTTTTACATCCTGAGCATAGTTCTATTCAAGGACCAGGGCTGGTAAGAACATCCTTGTTTGAAATCACCCAACCTGCTAATTATAATGAGCAGCAATAGTAAAGACACTAACACCTTAGTCGGCCTTTGACCCAGCAAAATAGGACTTAAAAAGGGGGGCATTGTCTTGTCTCATGCAAATATCATAATATGATGAAAAATATGATGAAAAAGAAAGGAAAAGAACAAGCAATGCAGCATTCTGAAAATATTCCAGACTCTACAGCAGGGGTTTTCAAACTTGATAGCTTTAAGACTTGTGGACTTCAACTCCCAGAATTTCTCCTCCAGTCATGTTAGCTCAGGAATTCTGGGAGTTCAAGTCCACAAGTCTTAAATTTGCCAAGTTTGAAGATCTTTGCTCTACAGAAATATTTCTCAACCTTGCTGGGTGTGGAATTCTGGGAGCTGAAATCCACACAGCACAAAAGTGCCAGGGAAACAATGCCCTTTCAGTTTGCAACCTGGTTCCATAAGTTGTACTAGTTGATTTTCAGATAGTTTCCTTGAATTTGCAGTCTTTGATATTATAAATTCCTACAGAATGAAGAAGCACGTGGATCTTCTGACCCTGTTCAACGCACGAGAGGAGGATATCAGCATGGACTGGCCGCTGGAAAGTCAGTAGAGAGGAAAGCTAGACATAACATAGAAAATTGTAAGAGGGGGGTTGCTAATTAAAAGAACCATCAGAAAAGAGATCTTTGCATCTGTGAATGATAGTCTGTGCCCCAATTGTGAAGGAGACAGGTTCAAGGGTACAAAAATCTTCCATCCTAGCAATTATCATAAAAGCTCTCCTTGTTTGTAAATCAGGAGATACGTTTGTTTTGGAGATTTGGTTCGCCTTATCAATGTTTGGAATAAAGGACATACTAACCCCCACATAGTGGCATGTTTCCTTCAAGGGCCTGTGTAAACAAGATTTTTTATTATTATTCAACTTCCCTCTTAACTTTGTTAAAGAATTAAAGATATACCAAATAAAACAGGACACAATCAACAGATAAAGTGAAAAGGCTAAGGACAAGGATAGATTTGAGAGTACATGAGGCATAACATAATGTAATGAGTCAGGATTATGCCAATAAAGGCAAGATAATTAAAAGTCAGGGCCACTTTTAAGCAAAAATTGTGATAAAGTGTACCTTGGACTATAATATTTCAAAATTTGGATAGAAAAATCTCATGTTTGTCTACCATTTAAATAGGCTTTCACACGTAGAAAAGAATGTGCCAAAGAAAAGATTAGAATTATTTTTCATAACTTTAGTTTTCTATACCCAGTCTGTTTTTATATAAGAAACATCAAATCACACAATCCATCAAACTATATTCTGAAACACTTTTCTCCCAGAAAGTTCATAATTCTTTTTTAAAAATCCATTTACCAGTACTTAATCAAAAGGTAAATGCAAGTTCAGCATTATGGCCATGCCTTTAGAAAGTTCTCTTTTTTTTTCCTAGAAAGGACACAGACTTCATTTTGTACCTTAAACATGGGCATTATCTAAGATATTTCAGTGCAAATTTATACAATTAAGAATTGCTTTCAGAAATGTTCTACAAACACAAACAATATCAAGTTGGTAAAGACAGCAACAATTTTGGTCTCCCTGGAGATGCCAGGGTTGTGGAAGGCTGAATATTACCACAGCAACCAAATTACAAAAACAGACTGAGAGCTCATGCCTATTATTCTGGCAGAGTAATTTATATTACAAAGAACAGACTAGGGCACAAATACTGGAAAACAATTAAGAAACAATCAACAAACCCTATTAGCTTTATATAACTTTAGGCCTGAAATCCCACACAACACACATTCACATATACAATGTCATTATAAAAGTAAATTCTAAGGTTTTGAAATGGTGAAGCACCTTACTAGTGTGAAGGACTCCAGATTAATTCACAGCATAGATTTGTTTTTCAAAACAGCCATTACAAAATCATGCTAATAATGCAGAGTAAAATATACCAAATTACAATGCCCATATTGAGACAGCTGTTCAGAAAAGCATGGGTGACGAAAAAATAAGTTGTAAGCCTGAGAAGTTTCTATCTTCAAATCACAAAATTCAAACATTATGTTTTGAGAGAACTCTTCACTGGCTGGATAAAAACTAGTCCATTGCATCTTTAAAGCAGCCTGCTTAATCTGTTGCTTTCCAGATGTGTTGGACCACAATTAATTCTAATAATCTCAACCCAAAATGGCCACTCATGGAAATTGTACCTCAGTACACCAGGAACTCCAAATTACCTTGAAGAAAGCTGTTAAGATGATTGTCACAGAATTATAAATCCAACTATACCACATTTTTAAAAGAAAATTTAGGCTTGTATAAGGGTGACTTTGGGCAGCATAAATCCATAGAACTCAAGGAGAAATCCAAAATTATAATTGGGGCCACTAATGTCAACCAGAAGAAAGCAAAATTTGATGTATAGTAGCATATAGACAGGAGTCGTCCAACATTCATTCTACCTTAGGTTCAGCTATTCTCCTGGCTCACTTTGGTGGTACCACTAGACTAGCATTTCTCAACTTTGGCAACTATAAAAGATGTGGACTTCAACGCCCAAAATTCTCCAACCAGCATAGAAGCTGAAGTTTACACTCATTAAAATTTCCAAAGTTGAGAAACACTACCCTTGAGATAGGACAAACTAAGTTGCATTGATAGATCTGTCTTGAATCATCTTCTGTGGATATCACTAGAATTTCCCACTTGAGGCTGATATTATCTCAACAGCATGAACAGCACATTCTAATTCTCTGAGGCTGGATTTGGCCCAGTTTTTTTCTTCTTCAAATGCTGATCTCTAAAACAGGCTCCTTCAACAAGATGCTAAATATTTCTGATGTTGTTTAGCTTTTGTTTTTATTGAACAAAGTTTAGAAACACAACTGTTTGGTCATAAGCTCCAAACATAATATGTTTTTGGGTCTTACCAGAGCAGAATAAATAAGATTTAGACAAAAATCAAATGAGCAAGAACCTGACACAAAGCAATTAACAGAAGCATTGTTTTAGATAATGCACCAGATCCATATAATGTTTCCTACAACAGGGGCACTCAGCTATGTTCCAATTAGCTAAAATTGTGGTTGGCAACGCAAAACCATGAATTTTGGCTGATGTTTTTAGGCCCTAACAAACCTAAGACAAACAGATAACGTATATACAGTTCATAATGTGGTTTGAGAATCTTGTGAAATACAAAACGTACAAAAACTTATTATGTGTCTGTCTGCATTATTAATTCCTTGCTTTGTCAAACAGCAAAATAAGTGATAGTGAACAGGTCAACCAGGATATAATTGAGAGCAAAAAAACCATAATAATCCTGGCTTTGCTTCTTAACCCAAGGGTCCCATCAAACTGAAGATTTAACTCCCAATTGCTGAGGAAATTCAGCCGAGAGAGTTTTTTCATCTAAGCCATTTTGAGAAGGATTTTTTTTTTTAGAGTGGGGGGTGAAGAGGAGAAAGTCTATGAATACTTTTCATATTCAGTCTGCGGACTATTAAAGTAGGGCTCTACAAAAGTTTTGAATACATGTCATGTCTGCATTCATCTCCTACTATACAATGTGTCATAAATAATTTTTGTTCAATTATTTACATCCAGATGCTAATGATTTATTAACAATACACACATAAACCTTAAAATTAGTTCTGGGATCAAGTTACTGATTTCTGTATATTTTGGGGCCTAAACAAGAACAGTATGAATCTCCCAGGGTTACTGAATGTCATAGAATTATTTTCTCTAAATTCCATTCCTTGCCTTATTATTTCTTTAGACACCCAATCCTGTCACTCCATTCCTACCCAACCCACCAAAGTGAAACCATCTTAAGAATATAATTTATCTCTCTCTCCATTATCCCAGCACATTCAAATTCCATCAGCCTAGTCAAAGAATTGAAAAACCCAACCTGCTAACCATATTATGTCTTGAAGAAAGATAGAAAGTATAGCAGTATAGAAAAGAATATACTATATAACAATAAATGTATTCCTCCATATATGAAAGCTATAATGCGCACACCTAATTTTTAACAGATGTTTACTAAGGAAGAAATCCACATTTGGCAAGAGTTGATTGGACATAGAAATTGCAGAATAACAAACTGAAAATGCATAGCAAGGGAATAGATAAAGAGGTGCCATTTCAGGCTCTTGAACATTTTGACTATGGAAAGTTGGGAGAGCTGTTATAAAACTAGTTTATTTTTGGTTTGCATATTCCTCAGATCTAAAAATATGTGCTTTTTCTGGTGGAATAGTTACAAGATAGCTTGAGGATGAAACCAAACAGTATACCACACTTCAAAGTTGAGTGTTTTTTCTGTTGCTGCTGTTATGTTCCTTAGAAGCAACAACATATCAGAACCAAAACAGTCTGAAAAACAACTGTCACCAATTCAAACATACCATGATGAATTAAAATGAGTCTCTACTAAATCTATTAAATTTCAGATTGATTTATCTGGTGATTAAACATGTTGAATCATATCTCTCACTGATGATTTCAAACTTTCCATCTTCAAGCAAGTGTTTCATCAGTGTTCTGTTGTTGATAAACCCATGAAATCTACTATGGAAACCAAATGCATTTTAAGTACACAACAGATTTTTGGACATACTGTACTTTCAGCACATTAGGAGCACCAGCTGCACCAAAACGAAAGAAAAAGACCTAGAAATCACCATTAAGCTCCAATCAAAGCATGAACATGAAGACCCATGACCAACATAAAATGTATCACCAAATGAGACCACAAATTTCAACCTTACGAATAGTATATTCTGATTTTAAAATGTCATAAAATTGAAATATAAAATCTATGCATAAAGAAACCCAAATTTTGTATGTAATACAGATCTCTATATGATTTAGAAATGGTTTCCAGTCTGAATTAAATTCTGTCAGATTCCGATTCCTCCTCCTCCTCCTCCTCATCGGGTGTCAAGGGAGACACAAAGTTGTGGCTCTTGCTCTTCTCTTCTTGCTCTTCAATTATTGTTAATTCATGTTGTTATAATGTGGCTTTGATGGTGTCACTGTCAGATTAACTTTTAAAATATGATGTCATTCTAAGCATCAAAATATATTTCCACAATTTGGTAAATCATTCTTCCAATGAAAAGATCAAAGAACTTTTCCAGGAAAAGGCATACAATAAATATCGCTGCAGTACTTTGATGTACAAACTTTAATATATTTTTAGAAAATAGATATAATAAAGTTTAATTTAGAAAATAGTTGAAATAAAATTCAACTTTTAAGATGTGTCTCATTTGAGTAGGAATAATCTTTCAGAAGTGTTGAGCTTTATCCAACTGCCACAAAATAAGAAAGAATGACCTGCTCAGTACATTTTCACAATCTTTAGAGAATAGACTGTCTATTTTACAATCTGGACTGAGTAATATTTCAATCTTATACAATTATCTCTACTATGTAGAGTAAATAAAACGTTCTTGCATTGAAATTCCCATTGTTGCATACCTATTACTACATCCAAATTTAGCATCCATTTAATCATATAATTTCTGATTTGTTTGATTTCTAAGTCATACTTCACTAGGAATTTATAAATAATGCCAAATAGATGTTATATGCTACAAGGTTTTCATTTTCACTTATATCTGAAAGTACTTTTCCTTTTTTCTAAAATCCTTTTAGTATTTAGAATAGAATTCTTTATTGTCCAAGTGTGATTGGACACACAAGGAATTTATCTTGGTGCAAATGTTCTCAGTATACATAAAAGAAAAGATACATTCGTCAAGAATCATAAGGTACGACACTTAATGATAGTCATAGAGTACAATAAGCAATCAAATCATACTAGGAAACAGTCAATATAAATCATAAGGATACAAGCGACAAAGTTACAGTCATACAGTCACGAGTGGGAGGGGATGGGTGATAAGGAGTGATGAGAAGATTAGCAGTAATAGTAGTGCAGACATTGTAAATTGTTGAGCAGTGTTGAGGGAATTATTTGTTTAACAGAGTGATGGCTTTCGAGTAAAAACTGTTCTTGTTCTAGTTGTTCTGATGTGCAATGCTCTGGAGTTGAAACAGTTTATGTCCGGGATATGAGGGGTCTGTAAATATTTTCACAGCCCTTTTTTTGACTCGTGCAATATACAAGTCCTCAATTGAAGGCAGGTTGGTAGTAATTGTTTTTTCTGCAGTCCTAATTATCCTCTGAAGTCTGTCCTGTTGGGTTGCAGAACCAAACCAGACAGTTATAGAGATGCAGATGATAGGCTCAATAATTCCTCTGTGGAACTGTATCAGCAGCTTCTTCAGCAATTTGAGCTTTCTGAGCTGGCGCAGAAAGAACATTCTTTGTTGTGCTTTTTTGATGTTAGGTGTTCATTTTAGGTCATGTGATATAATAGAACCTAGAAATTTGAAGGTCTCTACTGTTGATACTATGTTGTCTAGTATTGTAAGAGGTGGTAATATGGGAGGGTTTCTCCTAAAGTCTACCGCCATTTCTACGGTTTTGAGTGTGTTCAGTTCCAGATTGTTCCGGTTACACCACGAGGCAAATTGTACAACCTCCAGTCTGTATGCGGATTTGTCGTTGTCTCGAATGAGACCAATCACTGTGGTGTCATCTACAAACTTCAGTATTTTAACAGATGGATCGTTTGAGATGCAGTTATTGGTATACAGGGAGAAGTGGAGAAAGCACACAGCTTTGGGGAGCCCTGTGCTAATTGTACAGGTATCAGATGTGATTCTGCCTAACTTCTCCTGCTGCTTCCTGTCTGTTAGGGAGTTATTTTGCTAGTTATCTGAACATAATCAGGTGAACTAGACCATTTTGAAGTAAGTATAAAAAAACAAAAGATTATAATTTCATCTTATGTCAAATCTTATAATCAAAATGAATTACTGTCTCCCCACTGAGCAAATTTTATAGGTACAT
Source organism: Bungarus multicinctus (assembly GCA_023653725.1). Classification (NCBI taxonomy): domain Eukaryota; kingdom Metazoa; phylum Chordata; class Lepidosauria; order Squamata; family Elapidae; genus Bungarus; species Bungarus multicinctus. Next base: position 50,423,301 of record CM042842.1, on the reverse strand, counting down.
GATTTTGTATATGGCTAGATTTGTCTGCCTCATCAATATATTCTTAGAGAGTTTAAAATGACTCTACATTTTAAAGAACAATATTGGGGCGCAGGGAGAAAAGTAAATTTCAGATAAAGACAGCAAAGCCACTTCTCAGTTAGCAACTCATTTGGTTGGTGAGCATTCACGAATACCCTAATAAAAATTCATTTTCTGACAAATATTTCAGACAAATTTCATGCATCTGACAAATCCTTCAATGGGAAACTGATTAAGTTCTAATCAGTTTCAGGCCACAGCTGAGCAACCTGGAGGGTTCTTTTCAACTAATTAAGATCACAGAGCTGAGCTTGTTAATTTGCTCAGCTAGCTAATAGTTTAAAAAAATAGCACTTTTAAGGACCACTGTGCTGCACAGAAAAACAGCACAGGAAAACATAGCTTCTTTAAGCAATCCCTCTGCCCTGTGAGGAGGCAAAAAAGGGAGGGATTGGTCAGGCACAGGACACTGTACAAGAGAGCTTATCTGAATGAGATGGTGGCAACCATTGATCTCAGAAGTCTGTCTCTCCCTCAGCCATGTCTTCCCTCAGAGACCATTTTGCTTAATGACGAAGTCTTTGGAATACTAATAAAGGAGAGGATGTAATTCATAGGTGACTTGAAGCCATTAACGATTTCTCTGCCTAACTTGATTCATAAAGATGTTGTAAGAATAAAAAAAAGAGTGAAGGTGTGCATCCAAAGAAAAGATGGTATATCTAAATGTATTAATATGATAACTCTCATTAAAGAAGTCTCAGCCTGCAGGATTGCAGAGCTAACCTTGAAGGTATGCCAGAATAGTTAGGTAAACAACCACTGAGCTTGAGAAAGAAGACAGGGTGAAACTTAAGATAACTCCACCTTGATTCTCTTTGGTATAGGAGAGAGCAAAGGCCATCTCTATCAGGCTTTCAAGATTGTGTTATTATATCCTACGGCATTGTTTTTCAACCTTGGCATATTTAAGATGTCTGAAATTCAAGTCAAAAGAATTCCCCAGCCAATACGGAATAATCCCAGCTAATGCAGGGCCTTCATTTGCAGGAAAACAATTTAAATGCTATTGTTCTAAACAGAGTATATCTTTCTCAGTGATCCCATCTTGAGTTAGCTGTAAAGAAAGACTTCTTTCTTCAAACATGTTCTGTAAATTAAAAGTTTTAGGATTCTTCAGAAGCAAAACACGCAAGGAGCTGACATAAATGTAGCTCTGCTACTGGCAGTAGTTGCAAACACTATAAAACATTGCCAGTATCTTTATTCGTGTTTGCTACCAAAAGCTTTCCATTTGCACTGAATTCTAAAATGATTTGCACAACGTATTTCTCTTACCCTGGATCTATTAATTTGATCAGCACTCAAAAATAAGCAGTTAAAAACACATTAAACCCTAGACCAAATCTATATTAAGACTTACAATATATATTGTAAATGGCACACAACTGATAAGTTAGGAATAATTGAGTCAATTTCTGGGTTTCTTTGCTTTGGAAGATTTATGTTTTTAATCGTATCAGCAAGGCAGGACTGAGAAAATAGGGGACAGATTGAGATTTTGATGCCTATGCGGAAAAGGTAGAAGTGGGGAGGAAGGGAGCAGATAGCATTTATAATAGAGTAGTTACAGTGGTGGGATTCTGCAGGTTTTCATCTATTCTCTAGAACAGGTTGTTAACATTCCAAGCAATTCAGAGAACTGGTTGTTAGAAGAAATTACTGGCCTAATCCTGTAAGGAAGGCAGGAAGGAAACATTCTGGTGTTGCTTACAGAAACTGTCTCTCCATTAACCCTTATTACATTCTGGGCAGGACTGGACTTCCTGTCTCAGGAACTTCTCTGGAGTTTTTCCCCCCTCCTTTGCTGCTACTTTGCTTGTGTGGAGTAACCATTCAAAGTTACAACGGCACTGAAAAAAAGTGACTTATGACCTATTTTTCGCACTTACAACTGTTGCAGCATCCCCACAGTCATGAGAGGCCAGGTGAGGAGATACGTGCCTCGATGTGAGTGATGTTTAGTTGGCCACACCCAGCCAGTCACATTACCACCAAGTCATGCCTACCAATTAAGCCACGCCCACAGAACCGGTTGTTAAAAAAATTGAATTCCATCCCTGAGTAGTTAGATAACTTTGATTTGAGTGGCTGTGCTTCCCAGCACCCTGATACAGCCAGCTGGTTCCATCGCTGGCTGTGGGGGGGGGAAATTCTTGCCCCCACAGAGAGGGCTCGCAATCTGGGTGTCCTCCTGGATGTACAGCTGTCATTAGAGGACCATGTGGCGGCCGTCGCCAGGCAGGCTTTTGGTCAGGTCCATAGGATCTATCAGTTGCGGCCCTTTCTGGATCGGGATGCGCTTCGCACAGTCACTTCCGCCCTCGTGATCTCCCGCCTAGACTATGCCAACGCTCTCTACATGGGGCTTCCCTTGAAGTGTACCCGGAGGCTCCAGCTGGTGCAGAATATGGCCGCGCGGGTGGTGTTGGGGGTTCCTCAGGGCTCCCATGTTACACCGCTCTTGCGTGAGCTGCATTGGCTCCCGGTGGTCCTCCGGGTGTGCTTCAAGGTCTTGGTTACCATCTTTAAAGCGCTCCATGGCTTGGGACCAGGATATCTGCGGGACCGCCTCCTGCCATTATCGGCCTCCCGTCGGCCAGTATGCTCCCATAGAGTGGGTCTCCTCGGGGTGCCGCCGGCTAGATGGCTGGCGACCCCCAGGGTGCGGGCCTTCTCGTTGGGGGCACCCTCCCTCTGGAACAAATTACCCCCGGAGATGAGGATCATCCCTGATTTCCTGACCTTCCGGCATGCGTTGAAAACTTATCTATTTCATCAAGCCGGTCTGGCCTAGGGGTTTTTAGGATTTTAATTTGGTTTTTATCTAGTTTGGCTTTTAAACTTCTTATAAATTTCAGCCTTTTATAATTGATCTTTTAACTGTTCTTAATTTTATATTGTTCTCTGTATTTTAATTTGGCTGTGCACTGCCCTGAGTCCTGTCAGGGAAATAGGGCGGTATATAAGTACAATAAATAAATAAATAAGTATTGTCTGTTTGTATCCCGAAATGCCTGTGTCACCTGCTCCCCTGGTAGGAATACTTCAGTCCACTAGAACTGGGGATAAATATTTGTGATTGCTCTAGTCTACATGTTCTCTTCCTACTTATTTCTTTGGTTCTGATTCAACATTCAGAGAGCGCTGTCTTGCTTTTCAAAAACATAAATGTCTTTGCATTCAAGATGGCCATTCACAATTTTAGAACCCTACCCCTGTTTCTGGGTTTCTGGAAAAGTACTAAATGAGTGTAGTTGCAATGTTGCAATTGTCAGTGTATGCACACACATTTGTATAATATCATATATATTTGTGGGTGAGAATACTTTAGCCAGTCACAAGCTGTTGCTGCTGTCTGCATTTTTCTAACCGTAGTGCCAGCTGTACACAATTGTGACTGGATGGGGCAGTGAATTTCCCAGGTCATCCTGAAAGCTTTCTTAGCATGCCAGCAACTTTCTTTTGGGATTAAATAATAAAACACAAGGAAAGAAGAAGGATCACCACCTGCTGGACAGCTCTAGGCGTTCTATAATAAGACCCTAAAATTTGCAACCTTAGCTGAGGATTTAAGGAGAGCATATAGAGCCACTAATTCACAATATTTCTTTCCTCTTTTTTTTCCTTTTCCATTCAGCAATTATCACCAGGATGCTGAAAACAATAGAATTGGTGGGAATAGGTAAATTTAACAGCTTTTTGGTCATTGGTCATTAGCTTTTCAGTACAGTCCATGTATGATCCAAAGCACATGGGTAGACTCATTAACTTCTACCAGAATAGTTCAGCAGTTGGGAGTAGGAACTGCAACATTAAGAGAGTAAAGATACTGGATGTATAAAACCAGTAATTTAAACTAAAGCTACCAAAGCCATTTATTATTACCTTTCTTGTCAGAGTACAACATGAGTGCAATGAGATTGGTTGAGCCTCCCTTCATGCACCCCCCTCCAACACAACTCACAACTCACATTTCTTCTGCATCTGCAAAGCAGATACGGATTTATGTGTTTAAAGTCAAATGCAATCGCCTATAAAAACTTTGGCTTTACCAAATGATTGCATAAAACTCAAAACAATCCACATCTCTCAGTTCACTGCACAGAGGGAAATATAAGGGTTGCACCATCTAGGGGAGGCAAAAAAAAAAGGCTGTTTCTTATTCAACAGGAGAATGTTAAGTCTCATAGACAAACAATGCCAATTATCCCAGGGAGACCGAGAAGCTGTTGTATAAAAATTAACCCATGATCCCTGGCCATTTTGCTTTTGCTAATTTTTCAGTAACAAACCTGACTTTTCCAGTAACCTTGTCTTGATTAATCTATTAATAATAGAAAATGGAGACTGCTAACCAAAACACATAAAGCAATTAACGTGCATGTGAAGCATAATTGTACTTCTGAGATATAAAGGTAGTCCTTGACTTACAACAGTTCATTTAGTCACTGTTCAAAATTACAATGCACTGGAAAAAGTGACTTATGACTGTTTTTCACACTTATGACCATTGCAGCATCCCCACAGTCACATGATCAAAATTCAGACAACTTGGCAACTGGCTGGTATTTATGACAATTGCAATGACCCGGGGGTAATCTGATTACCTTTTGCAATTTTCTGACAAAGCAAAGTCAACAGGGAAGACAACTTCACTTAACAACCATGTTACTAATTTAACTACTGCAGTGATTCACTTAACAAACGGGGCAAGAAAGGTCGTAAAGTGAGACAAAGCTCACGTAATAAATGTCTTGCTTAGCAACAGAATTTTGGGTCTCCATTGTGGACGTAACTCGAGGACTACCTGTATAGTCTTGTATCACTGTATTTTCAATGGAAGATCTGTGAGCAAAGCTGCAATGTTCACCTCACCACTTTTAGAAATGAAAACTTTATTTCATTTATATCTAAGCATTTTTAAGTGCTGCTGGAGATCCAAGAGCAATTGCATAAGCATGCTTTACTTGTTCAGGCACGACTCAAACAATCCATCAAAGTTAAAAGAAAAGAAAAAGGAACAGCAGACATCATTCTATTGGAGAGAAAGCCTTTGTGAAATCAATTAAGGGAGCTTCACCTATCATAAATTTGGCAGGGGACAGAATCTTATCTGTTGCTCCAGCAATTTGGAACGCACATTTTCCCCTTCGCTAAAATAGAGGTAGGCATGGTCAGCACAGCGCATCTGGCCTGTAGGCAGTGAGTTTGATACCCCTGGTTTAAGCAATCCACATGTTTGAAGCATGTTTAACTCTTTCATAAAACAAACCATAGTCTTCTGCGAATTCAAGTTTATATGCACCTATTTATAAATATGTCTCAACAATTGCTCCCACATAGCTGAAGCAGAACAGCCAAGGCAAGACAGATCTATTTATTAAACTGCTTGAACTCCATAGCCCTCAACCCTCTGAACAGCTGTGGTGAAGCAAACTCTGCTGAAAATAATTGGTTCTTATCTCGTTACACTAAAATTTATTTCTCTTGAAAATAAAGCTCAAGACACTGAATTGTGGCCCCACACAACTTCTTCTTCTGAAAGTTCTAGTGACTAGACTTCAAAAGAATTTCAAAAGTGATGACCGGTTATTTCTGAAGTAGTTTAGAAAATAATCCCAAAGACAACTCTGTCCAGAATAAATAAATTAAATAATTGCTGGATAAACACGAAACATCATCAACAACATTGAATCCACACTGAACAAATCAGGTTGGCTGTGCAGGCAAGTTTTATTAATTAGATTGGAAATAAGGCTTTAGAAGTTCATCTGTATCACACACTTGCAAATCAAATCAAAACAAATTAACTGACATCATTAACAGATACAATAGTTCCGACAGCTATCTATGAAATTAATGATTCTGAATGAAATTAGAAAATGCTTCTCACTACAGTCAGTGAGTCGGTGAGTAAAATAATGGAATGGCAAATCTCACAGAAGTATTATCAAATCAAGTATCTTGGTTACTCTTTCACCAGCTTTTACAATAAAAAGAGAAATTGTTTGATACAACAATAGGTTATTGGGGTGGGGACAATAGGGCAATAAAAGGATATATCTAATTAAAAATTTTGTGCACTTGTATGAATTGGTAAAACTAACTGGCCACGTGGTATATGAGTGTGGGGTTAGCATACCTTAAAAAGTAATAACCGTAAAATTTATCAGAGCAACCCTCAAGTTTGGAGATGATTGAGAAGATCAGAGCATGCCTTGGGGCATCATAAAAGGATACCATATGAGAAATAAACAAGAGTTTCTACCTCCCTGGATCCACAAAGGCAAAATCTCTGCAAATAAGAAATCCCATGAACTCTTCCTATCAGTAGAGTTGATAGGAGGACATCCAAGTGAGCACTGGAAAAGGCCATCTATATTACCACAGGGTTAGATTGCATCTGACTTCTGTATCAATCATACTGATATTATGCTGTAGATTGCTTGCAGTTATCTAATATCTGGAGATACAATTCAGGGACCATGGTGATGTCATTTTGAAGATCAATGTCCCAGACTACCCTTTTACTACTGATTTGGCTTTCTCCTGGGTTAATTGACCTAAGTGTTCAGCAGATGGGCCAAGATTGCACAATTCTTTTATGCAGATATATTATACAGTGCTCATGAGATTGGTAGCTGCCTGAAAACAGCAGAGGCATCATGTCTGTAGGGTCAAATGTAACTCTAAATCCTGTGGTTGGAATCCTAATATTTATTAGCTTCAAACATTAAAACCACATTGGGAATGCATTTTGGGGTATCCAAGTCCTAGGTGAATGGCTGAATGGAAACCTGAATGGCTTCAAAATACCTTAGGTTTATATATGGGCCAAGTTGAATTCCAAATAATGAACAACAAATTGCCCAAAGGGAGGAAAACAACCAACAACCAACACCAGGGGAAAGTGTGTCCGGAATACCTTATCTGTTAACTTTTTAACTTCCATTACTTTTAACTAGTAAATGTAATCTTGTTTTTAAACTGGTTTTAATTGTGCTTTAAATAACATTTTCATATAATGATATAATATTGTTTGTAAACTATGCAGAGTCACCTAAGTGAGATGGAAAGTGTGAATTAGAGAGAAATAAGGGGGGAGAGGGGAAGAGGGAGGGAGGGGAGGGAGAGCGAGAGAGAGCTTTTGCTTTTGTCGTCAATAACTTACTGAATTGACTTAAAAAAATAACCAGTCTTGGTGTACACTATCCTTTAATTCCTTACAGACAGTTTTGGACTCAAGCTCTACTTGAGAAACCAAAGCAGAAAATGTGTCCAAGTAGAGGATAAGAAGAAGAAATAAACTTCAGTCATAATGTTGCTCCACAGGAAACAACCATTTGATAAACACGGGTTCATAATTTGGGAACACTTTATCAAGTGCCATCAGAATTTGACAAATCCTCTGCAAAGTTTGTCTTGCTCCCTTCTCATACCAGTTATAGCATTTCACAAATGTCTCGAATAGATAAATAGTTGCATTTATTTAATCTTAAGAAATTGAATTTTCTCCAGATAAACATTATCGCAAATATCAAAAGCTCCAACATGTTTATCTCCCTGGGAATTTTTATGCCTTCAAATGAAAATCTTTCAAATCGTGAGACAGGAGAGGCAGTCTCTATTGCAGTCTGCCATGCTTTTAGCTATTATAAACAGACGCCACTCAAATCATCTGCCTTGTTTCTCTGTGCAGCATTGCCAGCTTCTGTCCTAAAAGAAAATCTTATTTATTCAACAAGAAGAATGTCACATTCTGGCATAAGTTGCCTTTTCAATGGCTGTTGTTTTCAACTCGTTATTTGCTTTTAGCTGATTTGTGTGTTGTCGAATAAGCAGGATCCAAGTTTTGAGGGCCTTCCTGGGTAAACTATTTTTGTTGCTGTTCTACACAACAAGTACAATTTGCATCCTACGCAGGTGTCAGCTACCAGACAGGCCCCAAAAGCGTGGATGCTGATGAACTATCAGTTTGCCCCAAGTAATCAAACAGGACGTGCTGGAGAAGTGTTACAAGGGCAGGAGACTAAGCTAGTGGTCTGCTCTAATCAGCACATGGTTGCCGCCATTTTATTCCCTGCAATATTACCACAGCACAGCAATAGACAAATCTGATAGTGACTTGACAGTATTTTAGTCAGTTTCCTCTCTTCATCTATAACAGGGGTGTCAAACTGGCAGCCTCTGGGCCGGATCCTCACGTGCAGGCCACGCCCACCCAACTCTGTGAAAGGAAAAACATCGTGAAATGTCACATGACAGCAATGTGACACTGCAACATTGCCACCCGTGATCTATAAGGACTATTTAGTCATGCAGGTGGCAGATTATTAGATGTTACAAATGCCCTTGAAAAAATCAGATTTGCTCTCAGAACATAATGACTATTGTTTTTCTACATTCTGAGGGTGCATCACTCTTTCAGGGAAGTCTGAAAATGATGGGAGCCATATGGAGCAGAAATACAAATGGCATACATAACATAGTTTTCTTTAATTCTGTCCATTACATTTTTAATCCCTTCCCCAACTGTAATGAAGTTCAATGCGTTTGCACTGAATGGCACTGTCTGTGGAAATTAAGGAAGATTTAAAAGGTATAACAGAGAAGGAAATATGAAGAACAATTTTTAAAAACTCAGTTCTAAACTCTGTCAACTTTGATGAGCTATTTAAAAAGTTAGCCACAATTAGAATTTATAATACCTGACTGATTCAAATACTGAAGGAGCTAGGTAATATTTTAAAAAGATGAGAAGCAGTCGCTTATGTAACTGAGTTGCACAATAAAATTAAGAAATAGGTATGTATTTATGTATTTATGTATGTATGTATGTATGTATGTAGCCTTTAATATTTTTATCAATAACTCCAAATGGCAAACATATCCAACACACTATCTTCCTATGTCAAACATAGCTACAGAAATAAATGATTCCACCTGTGGCTTTTTTAGTTTGCAGTTATGGATTTACTTATCTGGGAATGAATGAACTGAGAGAGATTTTATTTTCCCCCTGGGTAGATATGTGTAGCTTTGTACTATTATATCTTAAATAAGCTAAATTTCAATAGTTTTTCAAAGCACAATTTCAAAATGAAGGAAAACAGGCAATGTTTAACGGAAGCAGAAGCTGCCATCTCAATAGTCTGGCAGCATGTTTCTGATGCATTGGAAATGCCTGAAATTCAACTCCTTTTCACAACATTTGAATGAACACTTCTTGATAATAATCTAAAATGCAGACATAAAAAGATCTTTATTGACTTCATTAGAAGGCTTGGTGCTTGGAAGAAGTTGTGATTACATATGAGAGGTTGGTTTTCTACATGTTCTAAGAAGATATCAGAAAGCGTAGATATTACATGTTATATATCTATGAGAATTAGGAAAGCAGAAGAATGTTTAATGCATGAAGACTGTGAAGGATTTGCTGGAAGAAAACAATTGTGCCTATAAGACATATAAGACATATAAATTTAGCAGAAACTGTAATGGGTTAAGTTTAAGGAACCAAACAATAACTCATGGAACCTGCAATGTGGAATCTAATTTAAAAAAAAAACCTTTAATATTTTCAATAAGGACGTGGAAAATTGGCTTGTCTTACTTTTCCATGTTAGTCAGGGTACAAATCAAAAATAAAAAGTGCTATTTATCCTCCAAGATGCTGGAAGCATTGTACAGTCAATATATAAATCCTGACCTTTGCCGGATGCATTTGTCACGAGGGACAAAGTAAGACTCTTTCTTGATACAAGTTAAAGGGGACTGCAAAACGTGGGCTTTTTTTTTGTGTGTAGAAGCAAAAATAAATAAAAAGGTTAATGATAACCTTTGCTCTGCTTTGTTTCCAGGCTTCTGGAACATAAGGGAAAAGCTGGTTTAAACTTGTTTATACTCTTACAATTTCCCCTGTTGTCATGAAGTCTTTTCCTAACTTCCTGCTCGTTTTCTCAGGGGCCATCGTGAAAGGTACAGGAACCCAGCTTTTTATAAAGAAGCAGGAAGCAAAGGAAAAACTGAAGGCATGGAATGTGCCATAAAACATTGTCAGAAAGACAGGGAGGATGGATTACTTGGGAAGCTTTCAGAGACCTATCTTAGATAATGATTCTGAAACATAGTAGCTGCCTCAGATCAGATAACAGAGCTGAGCGTTCATAATCTGTGCCACAATAGTGGAAAACAAGAGGACTTACTATACAGACTCAGATTTGCTTTAAAATTCAAAATATTTAGAGAGGAACTAGGTCAGGTTTCCATGACACAGTAACCTCTACATAGGTTAAATTCCAACTCTGCAGCATTCCAGGAGATCAGCAAGATCAGGAAAGCCTCGGTTTTCTACAATGCAAATCACTACAATTCCCACAGATTTGGTCTGCATCTCAGCCCATCCTAAAGATCTGTGGTGACAAATGTTTCCGTTGAAAGTGCAGTCCTGCAAGCAACATCTATTACTTCTGGGTGTGGATTAGGCAGGCCAAATGTTTCATACCAAAAATTCAATTCTAAACAGATTTCCTGGAAAACACATTGGCTTGGAAGCAGCGGACCTATTGCGCAGTTCATTGACTGACATGGTTATATGGTCATAATTCTGAAGAATTACTCTCTCCTTCCTTCTTTCCCACATTCCTATTCATTCCTATTATCTATATGATAATGCCAGCATATCTTAAATTAAATCTTTGTTCCTTGCTAGTTCCTCAGCCATATACAAATAGCAATAGCAATAGCATTTAGACTACGATACCACCCCACAGCTTGAGAATTCAATCCTAGGTAGCAGATGTTTCTCTTATCTAGTGCACACAAAAATCTCCATGTATGTTATCAGGAAGAGAATCCAGCCAATAAACACTCAGCTACATCTAATTCCCCTGACTCTACCCCAGGTAGGGTCTACAGGGTCGTTTAAAAAAGGGAAGTGCTTTACAGCACTCTCTGACCAAGTTACAATGTAAACATTGTTTCATATTGCCCACAACAATCTGGATCCTCATTTTACCAACTTCAGAAGGATGGAAGGCTGAGTCAACTTTGTGCCAGGCTCGAACTCTAGATTGTTGGCAGAGTTAGGCTACAGTTCTGCACTTTAACCATTGTGCCACCAGGGGTCCTACTATAACACGATAATAGTTGTGTTGTCTTCTTAGGCAAAGTTGTTTGAAAGCAGCCTTATCAATCTAGTCCACTAAAGTTGGGCTCCAGCTTATGACTCAGAATTATGAACCAAACCAATAAAATGCTATGGTGGATTATGAGAGTTGAAGTCCAAGACAGCTAGAAGACAACATATTGGGAAGATAGTGATATTTAAGGCCAAGATACAGAATGATTTCCTCCATACCTCTCTTTCATGGTGACCAGAATCTTCTCCATTCCTAACATTGAGGATGTGAACTTCTTGTGGCAATCCAGCAGTTCCTTTGCTTGCACAGCCAGATAAGACAGTAAAACTTTCTAGCAAGGCTTGGACTGGATGTGAACTGTTGACCTGAGACAACAGACAGCCACTTCTAGGCACAGGACCTGTAGAATAAATAGAAAGGAAGATTAACTTGAGGTAAAAAGCTGTAGCAAATCTAAATCAGAGCAAAGTCTCATCGGCTGCTTGGTATAACCTTCTGCTATCACACGAATTATATAAAGTGCCAAGTTGATAGCATACCAATTGCAAATGGAATGGAAGGGATTAAGATGGTTATAAGAGGAAATGCTATGCATACTTCTTATTCACTGAAATTTATTGAAGAGTTCAGTGCCCTGTTTTCTGCCTAAGGATGTAATCATACCTATCTTATCTCAAGAATATGAACTGTTGAAAGCAATGAAATCAAACTTCAAATAAACCAGTTTAGGATTAGGATATAACCCATTTTCTTCGAAGTAAAACTATGGTATTCATCTATCTTAATTTTTCTTCAAGAAGTAAACTTCAAACTGAAAATCTGTAGAATTATACCTCAGCTGTAAACTGATGAAGAGTGTATGATTGGAATTTATATAGGATTATAGACTCAGACTCACTTGAGCTATTTTGGACTGTGTCCAAATCTTATAACTATAGTCTTCTACAATGTGTTCTTCCAAGGTAGCTAATTAGTCACTCAATTATTCCTGGAAACAAACCAGCAACTATGGAGTTCCTACAGTCCCAGTGTTACATGGCAATAACAGGTTATCCCTGTTAGTATACTGGGTATTGTATTATGCATCAGTTGTAGATGCTGGATAGTCTTCAAATGCAATCCTCTGTAGCCAGGTGCTAGGTGACAAGGGTTTGAATGACTGTAGCCAATGTTTATTGTTAAATAAATGGCCACGATACACCACTCAAAGCACAAGTACCATACTAACATAATAAAGTAATATTTGAAAACATGTTGCACTTAGGATAGACAGGCAAAACAAAGATGTTTAAGGAGAATACGGTAAAGATGCATTTATCAAATCTGCAAATTGGGGAAAAACAAGTGTCCTTAACTATATGTTCACTGCATTTTTTTTTTTTTTGATGTTGCATTCACCTGAAATGCAACTATTACTAATGTGAGTTGGCTGAACTCTGATAGGATTGACCATGACTGAATACTCATTTATTGGATCTAAAAGCAATTATCTTAGCTGATAACTACGCTCTTTAGCTCAAGAAATAGTGTGTATCCTTCCAAATAGTCTTGCACTGTTTTTAAGGCATTATATTAGGAGATGGAAATACAGCAGGAAAGCTGAAGGGCACAAAAGAGTTTTACACATTAAATACATCTTCAGGAAGCTAAAAACTAAGCAAATGTTTACAGAAAATGGCCCTGGCTTGTCCAACCTATATAGAAACCCACACTGCATTGCAAAACTTGTTGAAGAAATGCCATGGTTTTAACTACTCTTTTCACACATTCTAATTCCAATTTGGAATTCATTCAGTCAGTGTAACTGACCAAAGTTAAACAGTAACTTTGGACTTTTCTCTTCAGAAAAATCTACTTATATCCCAAGTACCGGAGACTGTTATCTATAGAGATCCTATTTCATTATCTATAAATGCTTCTAATAGGAAGTTGTGCTTTGACATTTCTCAACTTTCCAAACTATCTACAAGGCACCAGAACAAAGTCACATAGTTTTAAGAGACAGGCAATAGTTAATTTCTTCGTCCATTGTTTGGAGAGCAGCTGGTTTTTCTATACTTTTCTATGGTTAAGGAATTTACAGAGGTTAATTATTACTGCATTCTTTAATGCAACCACATACTTTGAAGGCACATTTATTCTTTCTCATGTTTTTATACATTGCCATGGGCACTATTCTCAGAAATGGCCTTTTCAAGATCTCACACATGAAGAAATATAAAAATGAACCAGTTTCTCTTAGATTTATATGCAGATGACAGGAATGAATTTTCACTACAAATCCTATGCTCCACCAATGAGCAAAGATATCCTCTTGCTACAATAAATGGTTACAAACTGCCTTACTCAGCTTGGTATGTATTTATCCTTTCATTGAACACATTTTTTTTCCTCAAATGTCATGCTTAGCACAACCAAGAGATAAAATTGATTTAAAAAACTTAAAGTCTCCATAGGTAGAGTTTACCCCCAGGGGTGGGCTTTAAAAATTTTAGCAACAGGTTCTCTGCCCAGTTGCTGGGTGGATGTGGCCTAGTCAGCCTCCTGCACCACAGCAAGTGGGGGAGTTTTTGCCCTTCCCGGGCTCCGAGAAGGCAAAAACAGCCTCCCTGTGTTCCGGAGGCTCTCTGGAAGCTGGAAACAGGCCCATTTCCGGCCTTCCTGAACTTCCAAGAGGCCCGTTTTATGCCCTCCCCGAGCCTCTATACATGCCCTGCACTTACACTTACCTGCATCCAAAACTGGCCGTGTGGGGACTCCTGGGACGAGGGGTGGGGTGGGTGGGGCCAGACAGGAGTGAGATTTGGGGGTTCTCTAAACTGTACCGAATCAGCTAGGGGCTCTCCTGAACCTCTGTGAACCCCCAGCTCCACCCCTCTTTATCCTGCATCTCAAAGGCACATTCCTTCATTTCTCCATCATAATGGCCTGACTTGCAAGCATCTGGACTCAACTGTGGCTTGTCCAACATGCATCTGAATGGAACGAAAATAAAATAGGCACTTTATGCCCAATACTGTAGTTATGGATAAGGACTCTGGGGGCCTTCTTTGCGGCAGTCCCTAGGGCAAAAACCCTCTGAGTCCTTAGAGCAACGGTCATTTTTGGAGTCCATTCTGCTTGCCACACTCCATCTTAATAACAAATGGTTCAGGGTGTGATTAAATAAACAGGAGAAGATTCCCAGTAAGCTCAAAGGGAGAATGTTAAGATGTTGCAAATGACGAAGATGTTGGAAGGGCAAGTTTTCTCAAGCAACTGGGGTCATAAGGCCGAGGGAAAGATACTCTTCTCCTATACAGTCCAAAAAATGCACTTAAAAAAAACTTTCTCCCATAGATATGAATGGCTGTCATTCATTCTCTTGCCAAGTCTAGATTATAATATATATTTTTTCTGTTTTTAAAAGCATTTGGCTAGCCTGTTATTTGATTATTGGTCTCCTGGTTACACTGACCTCTTTTTCTTCTTAACATTCCACTATTTACAGCACAATTGTACTGATAACTCTTCAGAGTTCATTTTCTAATAAGTACACAAAGAAGTCAGCCATAATGGGACATGATTTTCATTTATTTGTAATATTTTTTTTATTTTTTATTTTATTTTTTGCATCCTCTACCATAAGCCCACCACCACAGTACTCTCTTGGGAATGGAAAATTATGACTTAAATCTTCCAACTAAGTTCCAAGAGGGTGAAGAAGATGAACTATCTGGAAGAGGGAGCAACTATATTACTTGCCCTCAGTAAAAACAGGACTTTATGTGCCCTTTGGAGTGCGTAAGAAATTATATTGGCACAACTCAGAGACACACTGTGCTCATATTTAACTGTGACATCAGCAAGGCCTATTTCCTGGTTCTCTGCTTTCTGAAGATGGAGTTTTATTTGTCTGGCAATGTATTTTTTGTGACCTTCTTCTTCCTGAGAAATCTGCCTGATGTCCGTTTTTGTCATCGCAGCACTTTTGGCTGTACTTAAATACTTTTTTCAAACAATCCCATGATTATGATCGTAATGTTTTCTATACGACACTACAAATGTATCTTCATTTTATCTGCTGGCATCCTTTAAAAAAAAAAGCACCTAAACCTTTGTTATTTTCTTTTTTTATTGCATTCTATGATGATCATTTTATCTGAAGGTTAACAGAGAAAAAGTAATTGGAGGAAAATCTAGTTTCTTAATTAATTAATTTAGAGCAAATTCCCTCTTTATTTGAACTCAAAACAAAGCATGCCTAATTTTTGTCCAAATCAACAGTAATCCATTATTAATGTCTTTCTTGCACCAGATATATTTCTGGTATTTGTGGAGGGGAGGTTGGATTGGGCCAAAAAAAAAAGTTGCAGATACACACAAGCATATTTTAAATAATAGGAGTTAAAGGAAGGGAAATACTTTTGAAAGAAAAGCCAATCTGTGGTACCTGTGGTACCTCAGTACTCAACTGCTTTGAACCTCATCGAATTTGGAACTCATCGAATTTGGAACATTTTGACAAGAAAATTTTTTTCTGGTACTTAGCCACCCTTGATAAACTCGCAGGATTCATTTTTTTCTCACCATGTACATGTATGTATAAATCCGAACTAGACTGTGTTGTTTCTCTGTGTCATATCATATATGTGGGTGTATGCATAACTTTTTATTTAATTATTTATTTTGTCGTGTTTACATAATGTACATTGGTGGTGGTGACCCTGAGAGCTGTATGCAACAAAATTTCATTTTAAGGTATGCCGATTAGTGTACAAAGTGACAATAAAGTTATTCTAAGTCTAAGTGGTAGCTCTTGCCCTGTGTACATCTCCTGAGGTCATTTTGTGTAATGTTTGGCCTTTTTTCTCATCAAAACAGGTGAAGTTTTTATTTTATTTAATATAACTGCTTATTACTTTTTAAGTTTATTTCTCATGTAATGATATACAACCTTATCTTTTTACATATTGCCTTAAAAATGTACATTATCTTTGGTTTGGGAACACATCACATTTATTTACATTTTATTCCTCATAGTAAAAATTTGTTTGGTATTCATCATTTTTGGTACCCATCGCATCTCATTATTTTAGTACTCACTGTGCCTCCCGGAACCAATTAACAACAAGCACCAAGGTACCACTATATGATCCCACCCCATTTTTACCCAGGATCTTCCACATCAACTATCAATATTAATATCAATGAAGTTAGTTTTAAATTTTAAAATATAGCAAGGAGAAAACTAACACAGTTATGAAATGGGGAAGGGAGAGGGTGATGGGTTAAAGACTCTTCCCCTTGTCACTGCATTTCAGTTGAAAATCACTATCCCTCTATTAGATGAGGTTCACATTTTATAGGCAGATGCCACAGGTGAGTCATTACTAAGTTATGCTACTCATGGATGGTTCTAACTGCAGGAGTAGGAATTATATCTTCCAAACTAAACCATACTTTGTTTTTCACTTTCTACTGAAGTTATTTTTGTTACACTTTTTTTTTCCATGTATCCCTCTGGAATTGCCATAGTCTTGGTTATCTATAAATGTTTGTATGAGTCTGTGCCAGGGGAAGAAAAACAGTGACCTTCCCAGCAGTTGTTGAGCAACACATAGGAAACTGACCCACAGCAGCCCAGATTGTCCGTTATGTTAAAAATGGAAGTTTTACCACACTAGTCAGATGCAGGTTTTCTACTTCTGAAATCTAGACCATGAGTTTGGTACATCAATTATTTGGTGGATTGGTTCAGTACAGTTGACTGAACGCCCTAATTGTTCTTACAAGTTTACGTTTGTGAAAGCCAATGCTATATAATTGCAGGCTGACCACCTAGGACTATGGTCTATGACTCATCTTCCCCAACTAACTGAATTCAGAATCAAAATAAATTCTGCTATAGCAGCTTCCTTGTCCGTGCCAAACCCTGTACCAACTGCTATGCAGAGCAGGCCAATATTTAACTTGAAGACCACATTCTGGTCTTTTTCCCCCCATAAACCATGCACAGCCACTGACATCTGCTTCTACATATACAAACCAATTCACCATTCATAAAAATCCCCCCTTGATGTTGATTACGCATAATCGTTTCTCTTATTTCCTTGCTTAACAAAATGTGCATTTGTGGGTCAAAGAACTGAAATTTCCACTTCCCTTGATATTTATCCATCCATTTCAATGTGGTGAAAGGACTTTCTCTGGCTATCCTCAAAAATGCTGGAAAAGCTCAGCTCTAATGCTAAAAACAATAACAATTCTCCTGGCAACTTCAGTTCGAGGGGAGTAAAAATCGATGAAATGAGAATTAATGAAATCTTGTTCTTCCTCACCTTTATATGTTAATTAATTCAAACTGGACATGGGGACACCAGTGTGTATCAAAAGAAAGAATCCACCTTTAACAATTAAACAACTAAACTGAAGGTTCTAATTGGGTGGGGATATTGGTTAATCATTAGATTTTCCTTTTCCATATCTCAATTTTTAATTCTAATATATATATTCCAAATCAATTAGCTACACTTCAGTCAACAAATGGAACATTTATTTATTTAATCAAATTAACATGACCGACCATCTCACAGAAAGGGATTCTGGATGGTTTATAGAAACCCAATAAAATAGTAAAATAAATAGTAAAAAAAATAATTAAAAGAGCATTAAAAACTATAAAAGCAGAACACAAAATAAATTTAGAAAAAAACCATCTCTTTATTTTCAATGTTCTTCATCCTTTGGTTATAAATTGGTCACTTTCCAAATTGGGATTACATTTCTTGAAATTTTCCAGCTTTTCACTTGGAATTCTGGCCTTTGTTGTCCCAAAGCATTCAGCAGCCACCAGACTATGGATGTCTGGACTTATGATATAATATAAACATAGAGAATTAAAGGCTTTCCACAATAGCTGCTGTTAAAACAAACAAACCAACAAACTGGAAAAAGACATCATTTTATTATTTCCCAGAAACAATTCAAATTTATTTCCTCTCCAAAGTTGTGTGATCCTAAACAAAACACCAACCTCTCAGACTCACATCTAGAATTTATTCAATATCATTTCAGCACCTTGATTTCCCATGTCATTAGCCCCCTAATGTTTACTGTGTGCCAGGCTGCAATAAAATTACAAAGTTGTTAAGAAAAGGAGGACTATTGAAGCCTTGAGGCCAACCTGTAACTGTGGTGTGGCTTTCTTTATAATTCTAATGTTTGCCAGTCTAATATGCTTCAGTTCCACAGAGAAAATAATTTGCGGCTATCAACTGAAAAAGCATGACCAAATCCCACAAACTCCACGAATAGGCACCGCTACTTCCAGAGCATGCTTCCCCTCCTAGATTTGCATCGTCCCCAAACTAAAATCAGAAATGTCAAAGCTACTTCAAACCTGTCCCCAGAATGTGATCCAGTCTAGTCCAGGGAGGAATACCAGAGAGAAATGCTATTGCTTTTATTTAGAACTATTTTTCAGTCCCAACTACAGGAAAGGACCAGGAAGAAAAAGGACAGAGGGAAATTCTGGGAGATGAACCATTTTTTAATTTTTTCCTAGTCTGCCATATCTCTAGCCCACCCAAAGCCAAATATTTTATAAAAGATCTCTGTTGGATTGAGTGATATGATTTATGCAATTCTTTTATGATTAAGTAGCTATTTATATCACTGTTTTTGAACACTTGTTGCAGCAGTTGGTTGAGGGGTTTTTTAGTTGTGATATCCACATACACTTCATATGAGCCACGGTGGCGCAGTGGTTAGAGTGCAGTACTGCAGGCTACTTCGGTTGCCTACTGGCTGTCTGCAATTTGGCTGTTCGAGTCTCACCAGGCTCCAGGCTGACTCAGCCTACCGTTCTTCTGAGGGGGATAAAATGAGACCCAGATTGTTGGGGGCAATATGCTGACTCTATAAACCGCTTAGAGAGGGCTATAAAGCACTGTAAAGCAGTACATAAGTCGAAGTGCTATTACTATTGCTATATACATACTGTTGTGGTTAGCCAGTAGCAGGTGTGGATGGCTGAGGAGAGTGAGGACTCAGATGAGGGGCCAGGACCATTAGGGAGTGGACTGCTGCCTTCAGAGATTGTAGGGGCTGGCAGCAGCGATGAAGAGGTTCCCGAGGAGCCTGTGCCAAATGCGCATGTGCGCAGGGCTACTCGCAGGAAAGAGCAGCTGCAGCAGTACAGGCGACACGGGAGTAAGGCTGCAAGGTAATGGCCCCTCCTTCAAGAAGATAAAAGCCAGCTGTGAATTGGTTGTTCTTTGAAGGAAACAAAGATGTTTTGAAACCCGAGCCTCGTGGACATTGCAGTATCTTAGTTGGTATTTGAAGACTCTTGTGTTGTAAAATATTTTTAAGTAATCTTATCTGTTATTCTTGGCAGCCTCACAGTTTTGGTGAGGCTCTTGCTTATCAAAGTTAATTAGTTTGCAGAAGCCTTTTAACCGGGGATTCATAAGAATCATTAAAAGATTTCTGTTCCCTTTGGTTCGTGTTTGTTTTATTGGAAAAGGCTTTGGGTCAGAACACATACACACAAACATATTAAAAGGGACTAAAATTGAATGCAAACGTTGCCTCTGTCGAATCATGAGTGACTCTAGGGGGCGGTGCTTATCTCCATTTCTTAGCTGAGGGAGCCAGCATTGTCCAAAGATACTTCTGTGGTCATGTGGCCAGCATGATTATTCACCAAGGCACATGGAACTGTTATCTTCCCACCAAAGTGGGACCTATTTATCTACTCACATTTGCATGCTCTGGGTTGGCAGCAGCTGGGGCAAGTAATGGGAGTTCACACCGTCACACAGCACTCGGATCTCAAACCTGGGCTGTCAGCTCTGCAGCTGACAAGTTCAGCATCTTTAATTATTAAGCCATCACGCTCCCCCAATAAAACTAAAAGTAAGAAATAAACACTGTCTTCAAATCCCTCTTCAACCCTACTCAGGGAAAACTAACTCCAGGGCTCTCTAGTAATTAGATCACAAGGCACTATCTATATAGAGTGACAAATTCAAACAGTACCCATATTTCAAGTACTTCTAGTAGTACATTTCTATCCAAATGTGACATAGCTTCATGATAAGAAAAACAATCTACAAAAATTAATGGCATTGGGATTTTTCCTGTTTTCTTGTTTGTTTCATTAAATACATTAAACACATCGTGGAACTCAGACCAGAAAAAGTGGCTTGTATTAGAAAAATAACTGCAAGAGTTTCAGCATCAAGAATTATTACTTCCAAAATATTTGCATGAACAGAAGCATCTGAGGAAAAATAAGCAGAGATGAGAAATAATGACTGATAAGAGGAACAAAGGCTCTGAAAAGGTTGGAGATAGTCCTGTATCACAAGCAGGGTGAGTTTATCCTCAAGATCAAATACAGTTGGGATCAATCAGATTTTCTTGCCTATTGGCTTTCTGGATGTCTCTGACTGCAATTTCAGTCTTCCCAACTCATATCCTAATTGAGAGAGGAAGTTGTAATTTGCCCATGCGAAGACAGAACTGATGATCTATTCTACACTGTTAATGATTTCATTTGTTCTAAGTTCTTCTAATAAGATAAAGGTTTTGAAAACAAAGGAAAGCTTAATATGGAAAGTTATGCTTGATAAAAAGAGAGAGGGATGTGAGTTAGGCAGGCACCCAACTTCCAGTTCCTCAAAACACTCTTAGCAGCCTAGAATTCATCCGCAACCTGTCACAGGGAGATTTACTTCTTGCAAATATTAGGTAGCCATGAACATTATTTTCCATAGAAACCTTTTATTTCACCAGAAAGATTCAGAGAGAAGCACCCCTGTGAACCATCTTGAGAGAAATGTATGGCCTGTTATAAAAATGGCCCAAACTTCGTTAGTTGAAAGAAATTTCTGGCAATCTTCCCCTTGACCAAAGAAGCAAATTTGTGGTACTACAATATGAGCTGTGATAGAGTATAATTTATGTGAAAATGAATGCCGGGCGAAAAGGCAATTTTTCTTAACAGGGGAGTAAGCTACACATGAAGAAGTCCTCATTATTAGGCAGTAAACTATTTCAAACAGAACTATAGAGTGAAAGATTCTTCTGATTAAAAAATAGTACATGTTGTCAATTTGAGAATATCAGGACTGAGAAAATGAGCGCCTTCCAGATGTTTGAGATTTTAACCCAGCCAACTAATCAGAGACATTTGGAGTTCTAATCCCCAACATCATATTGCCTATCCCCACAGCATATTAATCACTGAAATTATGCAATACTATAAATGACTAGTAGTAGCTACTCATTCTATGCGTCATTACTCAAAATTAAGGTTTATTAAGTTCTTAAGAATTTATTCCTAACTTTATGGTCACCAGGCTGCAATCTTGGCTATGAATTTTAAACATGTAACCCAAAGAGAAAAAAAATCAATGCCTTAGTTCCACATCTGCTTTTGTTGTGTAGCCCATGTGACACAACCCAAGATACAACATCTGCAGCAAGTAAACAAAATAAACAAAGAAATATTTGAGAGCAAGCAGCTGTTGCAAGCAACCTGCCAAGGCACTATTCCGATTTGTGCTGTTTATTGTATTTCTGCTGATTTATGAAAAGGCGGCGGAGTCTCAGGTTCCATTATACTATTAGACTAAAACAGCTACATTTCTCTTAAGAGCACCGTGAAGTAGAAGATCTTTTTTTGCTGCCCCATCACTCTTTGCCTTTAAGAAAGCAACAAATACCATTTCTCCCCCAGCTCCTTGCAGTCAGATGTTTCTCCTGGTTTTTTTACAAGTGTTTTCACTTGTAAATGATAGTGCTGATGTGCTTTTATTGTTTTTTTGTTAACAAATGTTATTGCTGTTTGCTTTAAATGCTTGTAAGCCATTTTACCATCTTTTTTTATACTCAAATGAAGTGAAAGCATAACTGCGCTTGTGATGGCTACAGACAGCACGGCATAGAGCAGGGGTCTGCAACCTGTGGCTCTGCAGCCCTCTGCTGCAGTTCCTTGTTGGCTGATCCCACCAATAGCTGGTCCCTCCCTTCCCCATCAATCCTTGCCTCACCTGAGAAGGTAAGGGTGATGATGGGGGGATGGAGACTCGCTCCATATTCCAGAGCAGGAGGTGACTGGGTGGGAGTGAGTGACGTGGAGTTGGCCACGCCCACCCAGTCACACTGGTTGTTAAATTATTGGCCCCAGCATTTTCTTTTCTGTGGGAAACTGCTCCAAATGACTCTGAGTGTTTAAGGTTGCAGACCCTTGGCATAGAGCTATCTCTGGAAGAGGGCAATTAAAATATTCAGCCTTGGTTTCAGGGCAGGGGAGAGGAGTTGAGAGGGTAAGTTTTAAAAGTAAAACATATAAATTAAATCTTTGGGATTTAGCAACTATTGTTCCTTATATCTGTGAAAAAAAGTAAAACCCCAGCAAGCACTTTTAAGAAAACTAATTTGCATATTAAAAATCAGATGACATATTAGGTAAAGAAGTTCTTCAAAGTAAGCAGCACTCTAAAACTGTTATATTAGGGCTGAATTAATCCCCGAAGGTCATTAACAACTTTGCCTAAGGGAAGGAAACTTCTGAGAAATTAAGTTATTCCAGCCTTGGAGGTCCCTTCCCTCATGCACTAATAAGCAGAATTATATAATCCTCCCTGATTTCTATCCAAATCACTTGTTAATTGGAACAGCAAGCAGATGTGTTCTTGCTAGTTTACGGACAGCTTTTTCTGATTTTGCCCTACCTTCAACTTTATCAGCCCCACACAATTTCCTTATCTTTTGCTTTCCTCCTGACATGTATTTGAAGCCAACAGCCATGACCTGTGCATTTCACATTTTTGCTAATGGAAGGCTTTAGATTACTCTGCAATGCAGCATCTATTTATCCTTAAGAGTAGGATAAAAACAAAACAGAGAGGAGGAGACCTCAAAATATGTTTTTTTAATTAACTGAAAAAGTTAAAAACATCTAGAAAATGAAGAGACCCATAAAACCAATAGGGAAAAATTATGATTTTATAATAGAGCTTTTTTTTTAAAAAAAAAAAAAAACTTCCCCTGCTTTGTATCCCCACCTCCAAGGACAACCTATACATATATCTTAGATTTGAACCTTCACAGCCACAAAAGGATAGGAAGTTGAACAGAAAACAATAGATGGAAGTGTTCTGTTTAAGTAACAATGGCTGGAATTTCAGCCTGGACAGTAACAAGGGGTGAAATTATCAGTTACATATTAGGACAAGAGAGAATACAGCAGAAAAAAAATCCACAAATCCCCAGCAAAAACTATAAGCTCAACTCTGTGTTGTGTGCATAAATAAGTGTACTGAATTTTTAAAAAATGAGTTTTAAAAGAATGCAACTAAAATACCTCAGCCCAATGCATGGTAATGTTGTTTATTGCAGTGCAGAAAACTGAGTCATAATAAACCATTTGGTAAGTTGAAGACAATGAAAAAGGAAACATTAGATATTATAGAAGTAAGCAGCATGAGCCCAGGATTGAACTGTATTTATTTTTACACCAAATTGGGTAAGGAATTCATAAATCAGCAAACAAAACTGTCACGCACAAAAATAAACACATACTGGGCCTCAATCTCTACATGGTTACAGAAATAAATATACGTCTGTGCATTTCTTATCCTGGAAATGGAAAAAACACCTGTGAGACATGCAACTCCTTTGTTCTTTCCATACTGTGGTTCCTGTTATACTCTCCAAATACATTAACATACAACTCTGAAAATCAGAACTGGAAAATTAAATATTAAGGATCATTAGAGCTGTGTCACTGGATATAATAATTGCTCTTCTGTATGGCTTATTGATCTAGTAAAAACAGGGGTGTTCCAGGTCCATCTTTAAGATTAAATCACTTTACAGAAATGTAGAGATATGCCTTTTCTGTGACTGTCCTGCTATGCAAATATAGTCTACCCTTCAAATACAATATAGCCCCGAGTCCTGACTCTGTTATCTTTTCAAAAAGCATTTAAATGATGGCTTTTGCAGCAGGGCAATTTATGACCCCTGCATTGATACTGGGATTTTATTCCTTGGTTCTTGATGATTTGGGCTTGCTTTTGGTGTTCCTGCTGTTTTTAATTCTTGCTATCCTATGGTACTTCCTAAGAAGTCTGTAGGGGGCCTGCATAAGCACACCAACATGCCTACCGTCCCTGTCCTAATGTTCCTTTTTATTCATATCCATTTCATATATTCATAATCATGTTTATACTTATACCTGTTATCTAATACTTGCTTGACAAATAAAATAAGTAAAAATAAAAAAAATAAAAACATCATGCGAAGACCTAGTTCTCCACTAGGCTCCAATGCTGGGAGAGGTGGAAGGAAAGAGAAGAGGAGGAGAACCATCAGTAAGGTGAATGTAGTCTGATACATTGGCCACGGCTGTAGCGTTGGAAGACATAAAAGACCAGTTTAGTAACATATTTCCATGGACAAAATCTTTGTGGTCATTAGCTGGTGAAAATGACTTGATAAACATATCTATCCATCCATCCATCCCGCTACTGTTTTCTACTTTCTATTGTTTTTTATTAGTTTTCTGCTTTGGCAAGTGGGATGAGGCAATGTCAACACAGCCATGGAAAAAACAATATATATCCATACCAATGCTAATATCCGGTGTCCACCCCTAATGCAACATCAAAACAAGTTTTGTTTTTTTTTAACGGAAATAAATGTTGTGCCTCATAAAAAGCATCAACGTGAAGAATTTTTTTTTTTCACATGTGTAATTTCCCACACAGATTAGATTTTAAGCATAACAGAAAAGATTTCCATCTTCAAGCAAAACCAACATTTGTAACCACAAGAGCCATGGTGGCAGTGGTTAGAATGCAGTATTGCAAGCTAACTCTGCCCACAGCCAGGAGTTCGGATCCTGACTGGTTCAAGTGACTCAGCTTTCCATCCTTCCAAGATCAGGTAAAATGAGGACCCAGATTGTTGGGGGAAATGTACTGACATTTGTAAACCTTTCAGGGAATGCTGTAAAACACTAAGAAGTGGCATATAAGTCTAAGTGCTATTCTATTTGCAACATCGACTTTTTATATGTTTCACTGTTATAAGGATTTCTGACATGAAAAATACAAAGGGCTACCAATAATCTTTAAACATCTTAAGGTTCTGAACCAGAACTGCAGATATCACAATCTGACAATTGCTTCCAAGCATACTCAAGCAAAAGACACTTCCATGCAGCCAATGAGAGTTTCATACTGTATCTACCTCTATGCCATCTTTCAATATCCTCATATACCTTCTGCTCTTCATCCTCTTGAGATAGCAATAGCACTTATACTTATATACCACTTCAGTTTTTTTTACAGTACTCTCTAAGTGGTTTACAGAGTCAGAATACTAACCCCAACAATATGGGTCCTAATTTTACCAACCTCAGAAGGATGGAAGGCTGAGTCAGCCTTGAGCTGCTCAGAATTGAACTCCTGAAGTGAGCAGTAAGCTAGCTTGCAGTACTGCATTCTAACCACTGAGCGACCACGGCTCTATAATGTGATGAACAGGTCCCTCTCCACCATAACTGGCCAAGTATGGAGTGCAGACATTATCCAGCTCTCTACAAACCATGTTTTATTTGTTACTTCGCTAAAAAAAATTCCAGAGGGGTGGGGGAGGGCGAGACAACAGATAATATTTTACATGGATGGATGTCAACAAGTATGAGGGGGGAAAAAACATCAAGAAACCTTGATTTGTGAAGAGAGAGGAGAAATCCCAGGAGTCAGGAGGTTGAAAAAGAAGAAATTGCTGCCAATAAGCAAGGGCTTACTCAACAACCTCAGAGGAAACGCTGCAAAAATATGTACACTGCATTTCCTCCATAGTAGCGGTTCAACTAATTACTGTAAATTGTGAAGACAAGAGCCTCAGCTTGCACACATCTAGAGAAGTATCATGGAGAACACAGGAGTGTAAGTACCTTTCTCAGACACGTGTAATTTTTTTCATATGAAAGGGGCTGTAGAATCACTACCAGCCCTTCACTCTACTTCATAAGTTACAGAGAACTTGTAACTTTCCTGTATAAACTTTCTCATTCTCTATAAAAAATAGCCATGTGAGATCCTAGAATCAACATGCTACTTCAAAAAAACCTTCCACATTCAACTAAAGGCTGAATTTCTATAACGGACCCCTAAAAATATTTATAGATATTAACCAATATAATTATATAAAAGTTGGGCTTTATCTCAAGAGTATAAACCAATGTTGCTTTTGTTTCTTCAAAGAAAGCATTTACCAAACGTTAACCCCTTCCATCCTCCACTGCAGTTTTCCTATACTAATTAAATTATAAGGCAGTTCTCAAAACTTGTTCATAAAAGTAGAATTTGGACTCTTCAAAGATATATGGTCACATTGCTATACTTCTTTTTTATATTTGCTTCCGTTAAGTTCAGATGTTTTGTTAACTTCAAATGAAGGTCCCTTCCAACTCTGTTTATTCTATGATAATTCTATGAAGATGTTCTGTTCCATTCTTCTGCTATTTAGAATTTCTTCCCCATTTCTAACTATTAAAAAACAAAAACAAAACACGAGCTACATTATGGTGCTGGAGAAGGAAGGATGTGAAAGGCTGAATTTTCAATCATGTGTGGAAACACAAACACACTCAGATTTCCCTGAATACAAATTGGAGGCTGTATTTAAAGTCTTTGCTTTGTTCCAAGCATCCAGATTTTACTGGCTATAATCCAGCCATATAGTTGAATAGGAAGACATACATACTTCCAAAGACAGTAGCAGAGATACATATACGGAGGTGGAAGTACACGGACCTATTCATATTTAGTGAGGAAAGTGGTCGGACT
Organism: Bungarus multicinctus; assembly: GCA_023653725.1. NCBI lineage: Eukaryota > Metazoa > Chordata > Lepidosauria > Squamata > Elapidae > Bungarus > Bungarus multicinctus. The sequence goes on along the minus strand of CM042842.1, from coordinate 50,396,219 downwards.
ATGTAATAAATTCAGCGTGAATTACAATACAAGGTAGCCTTCGAGTTACAACCACAATCGAGCCCAACATTTCTGTTGTTAAATAAGACATTAAGTTGTGCCCCATTTTATTACCTTTCATTAATTCATTGCATTAATGAAATGAGTGACTTACAAACAGTCCTCAAACTTACAACCATTGCAGCATGCCCAGAGTCACATGTTCAAAATTCAGGCATTTAGCAATTAGAATATATTTACGGCAATGGTAGCATCCCACGGTCAAGCAATCACCATCTGCAACCTTCCCAACCATCTTCCAACAAGTTACATCAATGGGAGAAGCTTATGTTGCTCACCAACTGGATGAGTCACCCACCTGCAATGAGTTGCTTAACAACCGTGGCAAAAAAAAGATTGTAAAATTGAGCACAACTCACTTAACAACTGCCTTGCTTAACAAATGGAAATTCTGGTTCCAATTGTGATTGTAAGTTAAGAACTACTGGAAGTAAGAAGGTACTGCTCACACAAGATCTAAAGTTTATCTTCGGAAACAATTTTGAAGCATGCAAGGGCCCATATTTATATATGGCCTGAATGTGCACCTGATTCAAAGAAACAAGTCTTCCACGTTTGGAGGTGTCCTTTTTTGTTTTTATCATTTTAAATAAATTAAAGTCATCCACAATCCTAATCTAATGATTTTTTTCATTTCTACCTTGTAAATTTATTGGGCAGAAATTTTTACAGGAATCGTACTAAGCACTCTCCATGGTTTGTATGTCAGTAGAAGCCATCTTCTTGTAACAGAAGTATTAAAATACGCATCCAAGCTTGATCTTTTTGAATTAAAAGATTAATGTGACTGGACCACGATTGGATACAACAACAGAACAGCCTAAAATACTGAACATGGAACCTTGGAATCTTATGGGAAGTATTGGGGAAATGTTGTGGAAATCCTACAAGTGAGCGTAACATTACGGCTCTCTAGATATTATTGACTTGCAACTTTCTGCTTCCCCAACATTGAAAAAATGAGAAACATTTTGAGGAGCATGGGTTGCTCATTCTTTACAACAATTACTATTAGAGTCTTAGAGACTGGGCTGCTGATAGTTACCTGACTAAACAGCTGTTAGTTCAAAACAATTTTAGTCATGGACGTTCCATATGGATTCATGCCAATTTCAAAGTTGTTCAATTCTCCACTTTTCCATAGGGAATTATAATATTTTCATGAGAAAATTCACACAGGCAATTTTCTGGGTATCATGTCCCCACTACACAGAACATGTATTTGTTTGATATCATTAAAGAAAACTTTCATATAAGGAATATATGCACGCGTAAGCACATAAGCAGAGGAATATGCCAAGAGTTGCTTGAAAATGAGACGGGTGGCATACAAATTTAGTAAATAAAAAAAAGTACTTGAAATCGCATAGAAAAATCCCTACTGCATGTGATATTTGGGCTGACTTTTTTGCATTCTGTACTTAACAAAATGCCATATAGAGGACTTAGCTGATAGCTAAGATACCATGAGTCTTACAGAAACAATATTTAACAGTTCTTTCTTTTTCCCCCCTGGTACCTAAAACTCTTGATTATTTATTAACAAAGAAATGTTCTACAAATTACACAGCTCCGATTTTCAATCACTTCAGAAATATACATGAAGTGTGCAAACCATTTAGAGATTGGAGTGTGGCCAAATGAAGCAGTTACTAAAACCAACCTAATGTAACACATTACGGATTAAAGCCAGATTTAGCCAGATTTAGAACAGCCCTCCCCACCCCATAGCCAAAGTGACTTGATTATGGTTAACATCATTCTCAATGCAATCAGTATTCTAAGTCACGAATCTGGACTCAGTTAAATATTTTGTTTTCCTCCATATATAACATCTTGTATAAAGATCGGAAGGGCATTTTCTAAAATTCACTTACGTTATAGAAATCCTTGGACTTCAGTTTAAATATACCTATCAACATAAAAAAGATGGCGAACCTATGGCACACATGCCGGAAGTGGCACGCAGAACCATCTCTCCAGGCACACCAGCCATCACCCGTTGCTCTTCTGGGTTACGGAGCGCGCATGCGTGCCAGCCAGCTGGTCTTCGCGCGCATGGAGTGCTGGAAACCGGAAGAGCAGCTCTCCAGTGCACATGCGCACACCAGGAAGCTCAGCTTCTGGTTTCTGGCATACACATGCACGCTGGCCAGCTGGTCTTCACGCATGCATGTGCACCAGAAACCAAAAGATCAAGTGGCCAGTGCGCATATATGTGCCGAAAACTGGAAGCTCAGCTTCCTAGCGCATGCATGCACATCGGGAAGCTGCTCTTTTGGTTTCTGGCGGTCTTTCCCCCCACCAAATGCTTACGGTCCCATTTCGGCACCACTGGTCTATAGATACAAAGGGGCAAAATGCTGACAAATAATAGCCAAAAAGGGATGGGAGGGCAGTTTAAATCCACAGCTGTATTTTCCATTTGCAGTAGAAGAACCATGAAAGAATGAACATAAACGATCTTAGGTTACCATAGCAATATTACTTGCCCACACAACTCAACACCACATTTTTATCCCAGGGGATATTGTGTGTTTTTAAGTGTCTGAGCACAACAAATGTTGGCCCACATTCCCAGCAAAGCCACAAATAGTCTGAAGGTCAGCAATAAGCAAGGGTTGCTTTCAATTAAAAAGCCTGTTACGCTGGAAGATTGCCAGAAAATATATAGCTTAGCATAGTACATTCAAAAACCAGAAAAGAATGCACATTTTCCATTTTTGACCTGGTAAGCATTCAGCTATGCTTACTTTAAGAGAAGGGAAGAAGAAAAGGAAAGGAAATTTGGTTTGGTGGCCTTTATACAGATGGAGTTGTGAAAAGAAAGGATTATACTGAACAGAATCAGAAATTATTTTAACTAATAGTTAATCAAAATGCATTTTCTGAAGGGCCTAAGGTTATCATTTTTCAGTACCAACTAAGTTACTTATTTCTTTAATGATTTCCAAAGTATGGCTCTTCCAGCAGCCATAATCTATCTTCTTGGCAGAGGGGCAGTGGTGGGATTCAAAATTTTTTACTACCGGTTCTGTGGACGTGGCTTGGTGGGCAGTGGCTTGGTGGGCATAGCTTGGTGGGTACGGCTTGGTGGGCATGGCTTGGTGGGCGTGACAAGCGAAGGATACTGTAAAATCAAAAAACAAAAGAAGACCCAGCCAATCAGGGCAACAAAAGAAGACCCAGCCAATCAGCTGGGGCTCAGGAGGCAGGGCCAATCAGAGGTGGTATTTGCCAGTTCTCCAAATTACTGAAAATTTCTACTACCAGTTCTCCAGATCTGGTCAGAACCTGCTGAATACCACCTCCGGCAAGATTGAGAAACCCTACTTTATGGTATTCAGCCACTTAAGCAGGCAGAATTGAGAGATCAAGCAATGTTAATCCCAGATACTTGACTAATCATTATTTTAGCCACTGTCTATTTACTGCAGGATGAAGGCCTCTTCCCAGAAGGTTCTGACCAGTTCTGGAGAACCGGTAGCAGAAATTTTGAATAGTTCTGAGAACCTGCAAATACCACCTCTGACTGGCCCCGCCACCATCTATTCTCTGCTTTCCGAGTCCCAGCTGATTGGCTGGGTCTTCTTTTGTTGCCCTGCACAGGAGAACGAAGCTGGAAAGCAGGTTAGTGGGGTGGGGAGGGAATGGAATTTTGCAGAACCTTCCCCTGTAACACCCATCAAGCCACACCCACCAAGCCACGCTGTGCCCACCAAGCTACGCCCACAGAACCAATAGTAATTTTTTTTTTAATCCCACCATTGCTTCTTGGCATATATTTCAACCAGTTGCACTAAAACAATTGTATTTTCCACTTCTTGTGAACAACAGCTGCTCCCTGGAACAAGGAAGGTAATCCAGTTTGGTCTAGTCGTTAAGAAACCAGGGAGACTGTGAGTTCAAGTTCCACCTTAGCCATGTAAGCCAGCTGGGTGACTTTGGGCCAGTCACACTCTCTCAGGCCAATCCATCTCACAGGATTGTTGGTGTGGAGAAAATATGAGAGGATGTTGTGTTAAATATGTTTGCTGCCTTGAATTTATAAAAAGTGATAAAAATGGGATATAAAGAAAATAAAAATAATCCTAATAGAAAATTAAGAAAACCTAATTTTACCCCAGTAAATGGGATAAGTGTTTCTCTATTCTGGGAACTTTAAGAAGTATGGATTTCAACTCCCAGAATTCCATGGCTGGTTGGGGACTTCTGGGAATTAAAGTCCAAACTTTTTAAAGTTAAGGTTGGAATACCTGATTTAAGGGTTTTCGTTAGTGAGCTTATATTTATATGATGCCCAAAACATATACATTATTTTCTCTCAAGAGGTAACTGGGAAATTTGCTAGGAGGACAATTATATGAGGTTTTTATTACAGGTAAATATCCATCTGGGATAATCATTTTTAGGAATGTGAGACAGAAATCTTTTCTTAACCACCATTATTTTCCAGGTCTTAGGAGATGTATGTTTAAAAAAAACAGATATGGTTGTTTAGAACAGCATGTGGCCTAAACAGAGTTGCTTAACATTAAAAAATAGACACTTCTATTCCCTGTCTTCCAGATGCAATTTGTTTGACGTTGACATCTCTCATTTTTGCAACAAAAACAGAAGACCGTTCCCATGGTACTATACTTTGCCACGCTCAATAAAATAAGCCTCATGTAGGAATTGAATCTGAACTATAGATACCTAATTATAGAAAACAGATGTTAACTACAGAATTAATTTAAACATTTGTCAGGCTTTTAAATCTGATTGGTTCTGTTACTGTAGATGCACAAAAGCTGGACCTTTCTCTACAAAAGTTTTCCTAATAAAATTCTGTTCAGTTTGCTTGCTCAAAGAAAAAAATAATATGCTGGTTAAACTTTTACACACACACAACCTTTGCCTCTTGAGTAGTTTGTCAAAGGGACCATCTGGTGCAACAAGCTCATGATTTGTGAGGCAAAACTAATTCCAAAATGAAAGTGACTTTTCCTTAGGAATCTAGTTCAAAGGTTTTTTTTTTATTTAAAAGGCTCAAATTAAAATCCTGGTTACTGGTAGTTCTCAATTTACAATTTGTTTAGTGACATGTAACATGACTGGTCCTTACACTTATGACTGTCATGGCATCCCCATAGTCATGTGATCAAAATTCACTATGTATTTATTGGGGTTGCAGCATCCTGAGGTCATGTGATCACCATTTGCAACCTTCTCAGTCAGCTTCCAACAAACAAAATCAATGGGGTAAGCAGGATCTGCTTAATGACTGCCTGGTTCACTTAATAACCAACCCAAAAGGAAACTAAAAGATCCAAGCACTTCTCCACAAACAATCAGCACCCAGATCAGCATAAATTAATAACTCCAAGGTTAAACATCAGATCAACAATCAAGTAAACAATACCCCAATCAAGAGACTGCCAAAAAAATCAGCAGCAAACAGCCTAATCAAAGAATTTCTAAGGCCACCTCCACCAACACTGACAGGCAAGCCACTGGAATATACTGTAAACTGGCAGCAAATAGCACTCCTTACTACCAGTAGCACTGATGATGTTACCTAGCTAGGTTAGTGAAATGTCTACAGGAAAACAAGCAAACTCAGAGAGTCCCTCATTTAACAACTGCAGGGATTTGTTTAACAACCATGGCAAGGAAAGTCACAGCTCATTTAACAATCGCCTTGCTTAGCAATGGAAATTCTGATCTTAATTGCAAAACGATGTCTGGAAAGTACCAGATTGGAGAAATCTCTTCTAGAGTAACCCATTGCCAAAGTCCCATACGGATATTTTATTACTTATTGCTTGCTATGGAAGTTATATTACAATTTGTTTTGAAATACTGACACTGCATGTACGAAGAATGAATAACCCGATTGTCATGTTAATATTGAACTCCAAATAAAACTGGAGAGTAAGAAAAGAATAATTAATGGCTTTGGCTACTTAATACAGATCAGACTGTATAACTTACTGTACAAGATGAATTAATCTCCTATAGTTAGCATTTTTGGGGCTGAAATCTTCAAATGTTGTGAAGCCAACTCTGGAATCATGGAGAACATTTTAAGTTTCTTATAGTAGTCCACTGAATCAGTGGTGGGATTCAAAAAAATTTTACTACCAGTTCTGTGGGCATAGCTTGGTGGGCACGGTGTGGCTTTGTGGGCGTGGCTTGATGGGCGTTACAGGGGAAGGTTACTGCAAAATCCCATTCCCTCCCCACCCCACTAACCTGCTTTCCAGCTCCGTTCTCCTGTGCAGGGCAACAAAAAACAACTCAGCCTATCAGCTGGGACTCGGGAGGCAGAGAATACATGGGGGTGAGGCCAGTCAGAAGTGGCATTTGCCGGTTCTCTGAACTACTCAAAATTTCCGCTACTGGTTCTCTAGAACTGGTCAGAACCCGTTGAATACCACCTCTGCACTGAACCTTCGGTAAAGACCCCCATGCATCAGAACAGTTTTAGCGTGGCTATTTGATGACTATAATACCGAAAATTAACAGCACTCTTCTACAATTAGGATGACCCTACTTGCTCAAGTTCAGATTTCCACTCGTATGCTTAATACTGTCAAACTTGTAGCAGCTACTGGAAACACTTCTAAAAGGACTCAAAGGAAAAGATCCTCCATTCCTTTCTATGGAGGCTTAGTCTGAAGGTCTAAGCTTAGTCTGAAGGTCTAAGTCTAACCTTTCTGAAGTTAACCGAGATAAACTGAAAACCTGGGTGGCAATCTCAATTCTGCTGCTTTGTATTCCATGTGGGAGATACGAGGGATAAAAATGAATCTAACATCCTCCAATCCAATACTCTAGAGATGATAAGTGTCCACAGTTCCTTTGACATTTGCAGTCCAGAGGTGGTATTCAGCAGGTTCTGACCAGTTCTGGAGAACCGGTAGCAAAAATTTTGAGTAAACCAGCAAATACCACCTCTGACTGGCCCAGCTCTCATCTATTCTCTGCCTCCTGAGTCTCAGATGATCGGTTGGGTCTTCTTATGTTGCCCTGCACGGGTGAACGGAGCTGGAAAGCACGTTAGTGGGGTGCGGAGGGAATGGGATTTTGGAGTAACCTTCCCCCTGGAGTGGGTGGGAATGGAGATTTTATAGTATCCTTCCCCTGCCACGCCCACTAAGCCACGCCATACCCATCACCATAGAACCGGTAGTAAAATTTTTGAGTCCCTCTATATCTGCAGAGTGCTATGTTAATCCTGGCCGCAAACCTCAAACCATAATGGCTGTTCTCCCACCTGTAAGCTGATAGGGAGACTGGTCTTAATCCTACAGTAATTAAGGAAACCTCACTGAGGTATGAAAGTTGGCAATCACTCCTAAATGGCTCAGTTATAGATTTACTGTTTTAATAGCCTGGGCAGAAAAATTTTCGTTGAAATCGAAAGCCATTGCGGGAAGATACTATATCCAGACAGTGTATATATAGGTAGTATTCAACTTACAACCATTCATTTAATGAAGTTACAACATTACTGAAAAATATGGACAGGTTTTCACACTTACAACCATTGCAGCATTTCTACGGTCACGTGACCGAATTCGGGAGCTTGGCAACCGGCATATATTTATGACAGTTTCACGGGTCTGTTGGTAACCTTCCCAGCTGGCGTTCGACAAGCAAAGTCAATAAGAGCAAGCCAGATTTGCTTAACAACCACGATTCCCTTAACTGCAAAAGGATTCGTTTAACAGTTTAAGCAAAACAGATCGTAAAATGGATCAAAGCTCACTTAACCAAATGCCTTGCTTAGCGACGGAAATTGTGGGCTCAATTGTAGCTGTCAGTCAAGGACTATTCGTAAAGAGATCCATATGTTCAGCATTGGGATCCTACATGTTCCACTACTGGTTCAGTGATCACATGCACACCTAACGCGCACGCACAACTTTCCACACACCAGTTGCAAAGATGATATTCAGCAGTTCTGACCAGTTCTAGAGAATTGGTAGCGGAAATTTTGAGTAGCTTGGAATACCACCTCTGGATGGTCCCGCCCCCATCTAATCTCTGCCTGCTAAGTCCCAACTGATCGGCTGGGTCTTCCTTTGTTGTCCTGCACAGGAGAATGGAGCTGGAAAGCAGGTTGATGGGGTGGGGTGGGGAGGGAATGGGATTTTGCAGTAACCTTCCCCCAGGAGTGGGGAGGGCAAGGAGATTTTATAGTATCCTTCCACTGTCATGCCCACCAAGCCACACCCACAGAACCGGTAGTAAAAAAATTTGAATCCCACCACTGACCAGCTGAGACCTGTAGCGCCAAGCAGCTGAGAGGATAAAGAAGAGAAAAGCGCAGGGTGGGTGGGAGGGCCGATCCTATGCTTTTCTCTTCTTTCTCCTCTCAGCTGATCCTGGGAGGCTTTTTTCCCTCCTCTCAGCTGATCGTAGAAGGCTTTTTTTTTACTACCCGTTGACCAAACCGGTAGGAATTTTTGCTACCGGTTCAGCTGAACTGGGCCAAACCGGGAACATACCACCACTGCAAAAGGTTGCATGCCTATATGCTTTACATGGTAAATTCTATATTTACAAAGTGTCCTGAATACGTAAATCAATCATCAGAGGCATGATCAGAATGACACCCACCTTCCAAACCATCCCAGAATTCGTACAACAGTGCAATTCTCATAATTCATGAAGATACCGACACAACAGCTCTATATTATGTTGCATGCTTCCCCCCCTCTTCAAAACCGGTGTTTTTTCACAAACAAAAAGGAAATCCTAAGTATGAAAAACACAGCTTAGCTTGTAATTATCTCTCAATGATTCTTCTGGGGATTGGTACTGAAATCATGCAAATAAAATTTTCCTGTTTGGGGATGCAACTGCCTCCAACAAAAACTAGTTTTTCAAACTTATCAAGGAAGTCAAATCTTTGGAAAACAAGCCATGTAAAAGAATAAACTAACACGTTTTCTTTCCATCTCCCTAGGTTTTTGTTTTCTTTAGAAATCTCTGTAATATCAATTTCAGTTCTCACTGTTGCTCTGACCTCCTTAGCAATTAAGTACATAGGGATGAAATATGTGCCCCTTTTTCTACCCCATTTTGGTTAAAATACCTTTTTTAAAATGCAATTTCCATTTTACTTAAGTTTCTATTGCATCCACATTTATAGAATGTTTCTACAATATATATTAAATTACAAAAAAATATACAGGCAGTCCTCGACTTACAACAGTTCATTTAGTGACTGTTCAAAGTTACAACAGCAATGAAAAGTGACCTACGACCATTTTTACACTTATGACCATTGTAGTATCCCCATAGTCATGTGATCAAAATTCAGACACTTGGCAACTGATTCATATTTATGATGGTTGCAGTGTCATGGGATCAACTTTTGGGACCTTCTGACAAGTCAATGGGGAAACCAGATTCACTTATGTTAACAACCATGTTGTTAACAACTGCAGTGATTCGCTTAACAAATGTGGCAAGAATGATCATAAAACGGGACAAAACTCACTTAACAAATATCTTGCTTAGCTGCAGAAATTTTGGACTCAATTGTGATCGTAAGTTCAAAGATAGTTCACTTAACAATTTGTTAATTCAGTGACCAGTTGTTCTTATTTAATTAGCTGAGGACCTTGTGAATATTTTCAAAATAATTCCAAACGTATTATTTAAACAAGTAGAATCAGTTGGTAATGAAACAAAAAAAAAAACTTTTGAAAATATTTCTTGTTCAGTTTCTGTTCTTCATCACATAAGGAAAGAAACTCTGCTTCAGTTAAATGGCAGCGTATCTCTTCTCCAAAATACAAATAATTAGAAAAAAAGCCCAGAATGGGGTAATTTTGAAGCTATCTATTAATTTTAAGGCTACAACCTATCGAAGAGTTAAATCACACATCAAATAGTAAAATAAACACCAACAATAAAACATTAAAATAAGCTATCTTCATAATCAAGAAAAGAATATCTATGCATTGCTGGTTAGAAAACGATATTTCTTCCAGTAACTTCTTTAATGAGCACGTTGTTATATTTACTTTCTTAAACTACAAAATAAGAAACAAATAGCTATTTACCCATCCAGTCATCCTGTAAATTTACATCAGAAACAGAAAAACTTTAAGAAAATTTGACCAATAGTTCCTAACTCCTCTCCTTTGTCCCACTATTGGAAAAATACACAAACGATTATTGTATGTATAAAAGACCATTTCTGAAGATCAAAAACAGAATAATTGTGAAAGATTGTAAACAGTCTCCCCAAAGGAATTAGGAAACAAGGAAGCAGAGCCCGTTTGCCAGACATAGCAGCCAATCTGTTGGAGAGAGACAGGCTGAGCCAGAGGAGGTGTCAAACGGGGAATTAGTCTGGAATCCCTACATGGGCACAAGAAGGTAAAGTCTGACCTCTCTTTGAAAGCCAGTGAACTTTATCTAGTGTTACCCATATGTAAACTATCAGTCCTGTGTATAGGTTTGAGCAAAAAAATCAGAAAATTGAACTCTGGTCTACCTTAAAGGGCTGATATTAGAGCAGACCATGCATGATCCATATAGGCTTGATTTTTATGCTTCCCAGATTGTATAAAAATTCTTGCCTAAGTCCCTATTATGACAAATTTGTCCAGAGTTGCCAAGACTGATGAAGCTAACCCGATAGGCCTCCTTCAAAGCTTTTGCGAAAATGAAAGAAACTAGTTCAGTGTACTGGAAAATATAAATTATGCTTTACATGATGCATGTTAATCCAATTATCCTAGACAGTCCCAAATTAAGATCTGAAGAAACCCCTTGTCTTTGTTATCAAGTCACTTTACTACTTCCTAAGGATTCAGAATATCCAGAACGGGCATTGGTAAATTTACCTGAGAACGCCCTTTCTATCTATGCTGCTAGAGAGCCCAGGATGGGTCTGACTCCTCCTGATGACATCATCAAGCTGGGTCCGTCTAGTATAAAAATAGCAGCCTGTGGGAGAAACCCACCCAGCTTTGACTCAGCTTCTTTCGATGACAATAAGCTGGTGTCTCTGAAAGCAGTCTAGTTAGCAGCAAAAGCTATCTTCCATCCGGTGCAGCTGTGCCTTCAGGAGAGTGGGGCTCCACTCTCCTGCAACGCCAAGGATTCAACGTTTTCTTCAACCGAGGGAGACTGTAAGTAGGGAGTAACCCTACTTTACTTTACTACTTCCTAGAGATTCAGAATATCCAGAATATATTATTTCTTTTATTTTTTTCCACAGGACATCTCAAACAGAAAAGGACGATAATAACTTTGATAAAATTGCTGAACATTTTTATATCCATTTATTGCCTGCTTAAATTTAATAACAGAATGGAAGACAATTAATTAGTATTTAATGAAATTATTTCAGAAAGGGTTTTTGAAAAGTTGCAGCCCAGTTCTACGCACACCTTCTCAGAAGTTAAGTCCTTCTAAGTTTGGTACAGCCAACTGCCATTATATAGGTAGTCCCTCACCTTATGATCACAGCTGAGCCCAAAATTTCTGTTGTTAAATGAGACATTTATTTTTTGCCCCATACAATTTTTCTTGCCACAGTTGTTAAGTGAATCACTGCAATTAAGTTAGTCACACAGTTATTAAGTGAATTTAGCTTCTCAATTGACTTTGCTTGTCAGAAGGTCGCAAAAGATGATCACATGACCTGAGGACACTGCAACCATCATAAATATGAGTCAGTTGCCAAGTGTCCAAATTTTGATCACATAATCACGGGATGTGCAAAGATCATAGATACGAAAAACAGTCAAGGCATTTTCAGTGCTGTTCTAATTTTGAACGGTTATTAAACGAACTGTAAGTCTAGGACTACCAGTGCTGGGATTCAATTTTTTTTACCAGCGGTTCTGTAGGTGTGGGTTGGTGGGCATGGCTTGGTGGGTGTGGGTTGGCGAGCATGGCAGGGGAAGGATACTGTAATATCTCCATTCCTACCCCACTCCAGGGAAGGATACTGCAAAATCTCCATTCCCTCCCCACTCCATGGGGAAAGGTTATCACCGGTTCTCCAAACTACTTAAAATTTCCACTATCGGTTCTCCAGAACTGGTCAGAACCAGCTGAACACCACCTCTAAGGTCTACCTGTACATCTGTTTCCCTACATGCACTCACTCTCTCTTTGTTGTGGTTCTGCCAGATTAATTCTTTAAATATTAGTCCCTTATTGTACATTATCAATGATCAATTATCCATAAAAGAGTCAAGCACATTACTGAAAACCCTAATTCAATGGAGCTATTTTTAGAGAAAAAGGTTATCATAATAAAACATTGCAGCTAATGTTCCCTATTAACGTCCTCAAGTTTTTAAATGAGATGCTTTTTCTATAGCTACCAGATAAAACTTGAAAGAGTATCTCATGGTAACCTTGCCATGAATTAATTTATACAGGTGTGGTTTCATCTCTCTCCATTAAAGAGATAGATTTTATGATCTTTCAACATATATCAAAACATCCAATCTTGCAGAAGGTAATTTCAGACTCTGTTAACTAAACAACCCAGCAACATTACATTTAAACCTGTTTTTCTGGAGCGCATAGCTCTGTAGAATTCCTTCAAGATGACCTTAGCAATTAAGATTCCAGATTTGGAGACATATGTTCGGCTTCCTTTTTACAAGTCTTTAGAACATGTACTGTAGAATAACAAGAGTGAATCTTTTGTTAAAACTATTGCAACTTTTTTAGCCCAGCAATAGTTCAATATTGCAATCAATTAATCTTAACCTGTAACTGAGCGGTCTGCTGATTTTTTTACTAAACTTTTTTTTTCCAAAATTTTAACATTATAAATCTCACAAGTCCTAACAGTTCTCTATCTGTACTATCAAACATAATTGAATATACTCTTATTTCTTAACAAGAGTGCACCATTGTTTTAAGTATTCCTTATACTGCAAATGCTTTTATATATCATTACTAAATCTTACAAAGTTCCTTTTTTAAAGGACTTTTCTAGTATGCAGTATTGGTACAATCTCCTGCATAGAGGACCAAATGGGGAATCCTGCTGACATTTTTTTCCTTTTTCCTCCCCCCTCCTCCTTTTTTTTTAAAAAAAGATTAAGCTAAACAGAACAAGGAACAAGAAAAATGAAACCACACAAAAATATACACCAAGAAGAAAAAAACAAGAAAGCACAAATTGAGAGTATGAATAACATACTGATAATTGTATATAGCTAACTACAAAATGGTAAAATCATTATTTCATATTTCTACAAATCCTATTTACCAGTAATATTTCTATACAAAAGACTTGTGTGTACTAGTTGCTATAACTAAAAGAAAAACTGTGACCAAATCTAATTAAGAGAATACTTAACTCGCTAGCTCCCCAACCAGTTGATAATACACCAACTAAGCCTTTCTTAACTTAATAATGGCATGAATGCATTTGATTTGATTTGATTTTGATGGTATTTGACTCCAGCTGACTCTGGGCAGTTCCCAAAGAACAACAATATAAAAATCAAAAGAAATAAGAATGCAATAAAAAATAGTCCAAAAAGAATTGCAAGGTAATTATAGAAAGGCAATCTGGACCTCATACCAAATATTACAATGCCTCAAGCAGATGGATCCATCCACCTTACTCCAAGGCCTGCAAAAATAGCTAAATTTTGAAGGCATTTTAGAACTCTATCAGGATGGTAGCCATGTAGATCTCAAAGCGGGACTTAATTCCAGAGGGCATGCAGTGCTAAAAGTATGGAACATTTTGTAGGTCCAAAATGATGGAACTGTTTTTTCAAGGGAACCCAATCCACGCCTACTATCAGATCATGTCAGCCAAATGGAAACCAAATCACCTCAATGTGGTTAAATAAGTCTTTTATTCACTATGAACAGAAACAGGCATAAATAGAGATGAATTATAACCAAAGCCCCTTTTCATACTGTGCGCAAAGTAAGAGAATTACTTGCATGACATTGTTGAGGTTTAACATTCCATAAGATTACCACAGAGATTACAAGTCTGGTTGTTTTTAAAATCTACTTAATTTGACATCCATTGAGTTCCATAAATGAATTTTAGAAGCAGTACAAGATAAAGAGAATTATAAAAAAGATTTATACAAGAGGAAAAAAGGGGCATAGTACAGGTAGACATAGTATCAACATGATTCCCCAAATCTGGTCATATACTAATTTTACTGATGAAGTTCTTCTTTTTATTGGTTCACTCTACCATTTTGAACCTGATATTATTACAAGGGCACTGCAATAATTCTACCTCTTTTTACGGCTGTTCCAAAAAAAACCTGACTTGTATTGAACACATGGAATGGTTACCTGGAGCATATGATATAGAGAATATGGAGAATATTTCATTTAGTGAGGGGGGGGAGACTCTAAAGATGGAGATAAGATTCTGTTCAGATCATATCTAAGATACCAGGACATCTAGCAAGGCACAATTCTCATAGAGTTTCTACTTATGGAGAATAACATCAGATGTAGGTCCTAGAGCCATGTATTTTTCTTAGTTATTCATAAACAGGATTCGAACACAAATATTGAATAACCATGCTCTGCGTTTAATCGTGTAAGAAAGGAAGGTGCTTAGAGACCTTCTCCTGATAATATCACATGGTGAAGTTCTGGGAAATGGTAGAGAGAAACAATCATTTGAACAACAGGTAAAATTTGCCAGAAAATTTTAATTTAGAAATACAAACTCCAAAAGGGGGTAATGATAATGTTTCTGCTTCAGTCCTCTAGGAACTCAGCAAAGAGAAATTATCTTGAGATGCAATATCTTGGCCCATTGTAGTCACGTGCTGCTACAGATTCTAGAACTCTGTCATCAGAGTATTGACTCCTATTCTCTCCAGGCTTGAACTCATTACCACAAACAAAAACACTGCAAATTAGAAAAGGGATACTGTAGCAAATACTGTGTTGAGTCTAGGGTGCCTTTGAATGAGGATCTTCTGGACATGTACATCTACAAACATCTCCCTTGGCACCCAGCAGCTTGTCTCTCCAGTTGTATACATTTTGCTTTTTTAAAAAAAAGTCGGAACACTGCAGAGCACAAGCACAAATGTCTAGCACCAGCTTTATTCCCAGTAATTCCTTTGGATGTCTTGCAGGTGCCATTTGCTTCTTTAGATACTATAAACAATGGGGTCCTTAGTCCAGAGATCCCCAATCTTTCTGACTTTCTGGACCAATGAGAGAGGGAGGGATAGGATGGTTCCATGCAAGCGACTGGCAAGCACACACATGTGCAGTTCCATTTGTGTGGATGATAGGGCCTGCCACTCGCACAAATGGAGCCTGCACACATGTGCTTGCCTGCTGATCACGCAAGTGTGGATGTATCTGCGCTCACCGCTTCTGCGGCCCAGTTCCAAACAGCTCACATCCCAGTATGGGCTGCGGCCCAGGGATTGGGGATCCCTGCCTTAGACTTTAAGAAGAGCTGTAGACCAGTGTTTTTACTGCTCATCTACTGGGGGGAGAGAAGGAGAGAGAAATGGAAGAAAGCATCCCATAATGTCACACATATAGTAAGTAGCATCCTCAAAGGTCATATCATGATAAATAGGTGGTCTATAACCAGCCTCACTCACCATGGCAGCCATTTTATGGAAGTACCTATGATACACATTCAAAATGCTAAATGTGCTTACAAGTCAAGAAAGCTGCCATTGCATTAAGCACGAAGTTCCAAGTTATATATCAGAAGGACCTTCAACAGAATTAAATGCAGAGATCCTGCTTTCTAGACAGTTCGTTGCTCTAAATACACATGTACGGCAGATATAAGCTGAGCAAAATTTATTCCTGGCACAGTAAATATTTGTGTAATGTTTATTTGCAACATTTCAACCAAACGAAGAAACCAGAGAATCTTCTTGCATGCCTTCTTGTATGCCTCTTTATATGCAGAAGACTGAACAACTTCAATTAAATGGTGCAGGGCTCTGAATCATTTCATTAGGATTCTTCTCTTTTGAATCATATCCATAAAACCAAAATTTGTCTTGAGATTCTTGTTTGGATTTACTTGCAGGTTTTTCACACAGGCCTCCTAAGCAGCTCTGGTTAATCAAGAGAGGGATTAATACGATAATCCTGCCTTATTCAAACTGATAGGGATGCACTGGGTGTGTTTAGACTTAGGATTTGAAGGTATACTTGTGGATTCCAATTAAGCTGTGAAGCTTAGAGAGCCAGTACAAAGCCATTGTATACTTATTTGCCTATCCTGTAAGTCACAGTGGATAAAATGGGACAAGGATACATACTAACAGAACTGAAAGAATAAGATGGCGGAGTAAAACAGGCCAGTATTACCAATAATTAAAACATTATTCTGCTAATCATCTGTAAATGAATACATTGTTGTAATTTATGATCCAATATTTAGTTTAAAGATAATATTGACAGGCAATGTGCTGGTCATGTTCTCAATTATATGGCAGTCACTTCTTAAGCATCTGAATCCTTTCTGGAATATATCAATATTGCAAAGGTTGTCAGCAGAAATGCAATTACTGTAATTGACAAGCCATATAATAAAAAATATTTTGAATTTTACTAACCGTGTCAAAACTGATGGATTGGCTCTGGAAGGTTCTGCCAAAATTATTTTATTTTATTGGCTCCTGGTTTTTCTCAGGTCAAGTCCTTGAGAACAAATGGTTATAAATGAGAGATTTCAAAAGAGAGAGCCAGTTTAGTTACAACTACAATTAGGGCTGCAAAAATTAAATCAAGGGAAAAGAACTATTTTTGGCATTAACTCAAAAGACAACTGACGTTGGGGAGTGTCCAATTCAATCAAGAATAAATGCATTCACCTTGTTAACAATAGAAAATTTCAAGAATGAACAAGAACAAACATACACACAGCTCACAATTTTTTGCTAATTTAAGTTAGCACCCAACAAGATGATTTCCAACGAAATGCTTTAAATTGAAGGGGAAAATATCCTACCTAGAAAATCCACTAATAATTGCTCAGATCACTCTTAGCAGAGACCTTTATTCACAAACAGCCAGTAAATTCCATTCAGGGTCTTTATTGTGAAGCTTAAGATTAGCGTGAAGCAAGATCGCTTTTATACTTCAGCAAAGAGCAATTTTTAGCATTCCTATCTGTCGAGCAATTGCTGAGGCACAAATCTATTAATTCAAATACAGAAAATCACATGGCATTTGCAATTACAGGGTTCATAGAGTTCTCTCATTGCTCATTAAGATAGAGAAACAGATCACACGTAAAAGGCTCATTAAAATGGCAACATACAGTACGATGTGAGAAGTGCTTCGCTACAAACCCCAAGATCTCAACTGGATTAGCTTTCTGCTTCAACTCAGTTTCAACTTGGCTCCAGAGCATGCAATATTTCAATGTTTCTCCCCCTCCCCAATCTAAAGTCCCAGTATAGCTTGACACAAATTGTACGTAATTAAAAAAAAAAACACCAGATAGTTCAGTCCCTGAAAACGGTCCAACATCTCTCTGAGCTTCCCTTTCTAATGTTAAAATGGAAAAATGTTTTTCTACTTAATGAGTCAATTGTCTTTGTGGAGGCAATTAAAAAGGGAAAGTAGATAGAAAAGCAAATTTTTCTCTAGGAGACTGGTCTAAAGCAAAGCTTCTACAACACTTTCATGATTTAAAGAAGAATTCAGAAGTGCAGTCATTGCCCATGTAAAAAGAACAAGATTAAAAGAAAACTGGATTTAAGAAATAATCTAGATCCTGATGTCAATGGAGAATTGCCATTAACCTGAGAGAAATCGAGACAGCTTCACTGTGGAATCTTCTGCCACAAATAATATAGCTGCTTCTATTTTTCATGTATAGGTAGTCCTTGACTTACGACCACAATTGGGAGTTTCCATTGTTAAGCAAGAAGATGTGTGAGTTGTGTCCAAATTTGTAACCTTTATCTGTGTTCTGACCCAAACCCTTTTCCAATAACACAAACATGAACCAAAGGGAACAGAAAACTTTTAATGATTCTTATGAATCCCTGGTTAAAAGGCTGCTGCAAACTAATTAACTTTGATAAGCACAAACCTCGCCAAAACTGTGTGAGACTGCCAAGAATAACAGATAAGAAATATTTCACAACACAAGAGTCTTCAAATACCAATTTAAGATACTGCAATGTCCACAAGGCTGGTATTTCAAAATGTCTTTGCTTCCTACAAAGAATGTTTACTTCACAGCTGGCTTTTATCTTCTTGAAGGAGGGGCTATTACCTTGCAGCCTTACTCCCGAGTCGCCCGTGCTGCTGCAACTGCTCTTTCCTGCGAGCAACCCTGCACGCACGCGCACTTGGCACAGGCTCCTCGGGAACCTCCTCATCACTGCTGCCAGCTCACACAATCTCTGAAGGCAGCAGTCCACTCGCTAATGGTCCCAGCCCCTCATCTGAGTCCTCGCTCTCCTCAGCCATCTGCACCTGCTGCCAGCTAACCACAACAATCTGCCATGGTTGTTAAGTGAATTATCTGGTTCTTAAGGAAATATGGCTTCCCCTTTAACTTTTCTTATCAGAAGCTGGTTCAGAAAGTAACAAGTGAGGATCGTATTATTCTGGGATACTGCTATCATCGGAATGTTGGCACCTGAATTTTGATCATGTGACCATGGGGGCGCTATAACAATTTTAAGTGTGAGGACAAGTCTTAAGTCACTTTTTTCAGTGCCACTGCAACTTTGGACAGTACAGGCAGTCCTCGATTTACAACCGTTCGTTTAGTGACTGTTCAAAGTTACAACGGCTGAAAAAAGTGACTTGTGACCATTTTTCACACTTAAGACTGTTGCAGCACCCACGTGGTCACATTTATATTCAGATGCTTGGCAACTGAACTCATATTTATGATGGTTGCAATGTCCCGGGGTCACGTGATCCCCTTTTGCGACCTTCTGACGAGCAAAGTCAGAGGGGAAGCCAGATTCTCTTAACAACCAGTGTGACTAACTTACCAACTACAGTGATTCGCTTAATGAATGTGGCAAGGAAAATCGTAAAATGGGTAAACTCGCTTAACAAATTTCTCACTTTAACAACATAGATTTCGGGCTCAACTGTGGTCTTCCTAAGTCGAGGATTAGCTGTGCTAAATCAATGTTACAAATCGAGGACTGCCCTGTAAAGTGAAAATGAATGAACAACGGCACACTGTTCATCATAGGATTGGGTGGCCTGGATGGAATTTATGCAATCCCCACAGCTGACATTTCTAGAATGTAGTCAGAATCAGAGATAATAGCTTTTTCCTACTGTTGGTACAAATACATTTTCACAGCCGTGAACTGCTGACAGAATATTGTAACACAAATGGAATATTCCACTTAGAAAATGATCAACAAACAGCATGGGGGCATGAATGCTTAAAGGACTGGCATGATGATTGTACATACCTAAATAAATGACAGCTTGTTAAATACTGGCTTCTGCATAGGGAATATGCATACCTATCCATTCCTGTTGCAGACAATCCAGCTGTTTAAGTTACACATGAAATAGTGTAAAAAAATAAAAACCCCAGTGTTTTCCTTCGAAATGAAGCATCTGCTGTCGGAAAAACAATTGTGGTCCTGATGTGCTCATTAAAAAATGCTATTGAACTCCCACAGTTCTTGCAAAAACAATAAACTTTTCCACTGGAATATATTTGCATGTGCCAACTCTGTTGTTTAATGCTACTCAAGGTTTTGATTATAGAGATAAAAGGCATGAAGTGCACAGATGCCAGATGTTTTTTCTTCTAAAATAAGCTTTTGGGGTGAGTTTTCTTTTACAGATATTAATTTTTAAAACTTTCGGTGCACATATTTATGACATTTTTTTCAATAGTAAAACATACACTATGTGGCTACTACTAGTTTGATTTATTCGAAGGCCACAGAAAATCTTGACTTATTAAATCTTCTTTCTGCCACAGAAAATCTTGACTTATTAAATCTTCAATCTTCAAATATTGTTTAATTATAATTCCTACTGAGAATCAGTTAAGGCATTAGATAGAAACTAGAAGATCATGAGTCCAATGTATCTAGTGCCATGGTGGCATGGTGGTTAGAATGCAGTACTGCAGGCTAATTCTGCTGGCTGCCGGCTGCCAGCAATTCGGCAGTTCAATTCTTACCGGCTCAAGGTTGACTCAGCCTTCCATCTTTCCGAGGTCGGTAAACTGAGGACTCAGATTGTTGGGGGCAATATGCTAAATCTGTAAACTGCTCGGAGAGGGCTATAAAGCACTATGAAGCGGTATATAAGTCCTATGGTTATTGCCATCGATGGTTGGTTTTTCTGAATACCAGGCTTTCAGGATTTCCCTAGTCTTTTATGTTTGATGTAGGATGCTATTCCCCAGCTGAACCTCTGGTTGTGTCTGTCCATATGTTGTGAGATTAAGGAGTTTTCATCATATCTTCTGACTGCTAGTTTGTGTTGATGGATGCACTCAGCTAGTCTTCTGCCTGTCTTATATAGTGGCTGTTTCAGTCCTTACACGTTATGCTGTTAATGACTTTTAATTTTTCTTCTTGGGCAACTAGGATTTTTTTTTTATTGGTTTGTTTGATTTCTTTGATTTAGTTGGTTCTACAATGATGCCGTATGTGTGTCTGTAATAGTCTGTTGGTTGTTTCTGAGATGTTTTTTTATTAGATCAGGGCTGTTAAACTCTCAGCCCGCAGGCCGGATGCGTCACACGCTGGTCATGCCCAAACCCGGTTTAGCGAATGAGAAAAAAGTCCCGATATGTCACATGATGCCGCATGATGATGTGAGTTTGTCACTCCTGGATTAGATGTTTCTGAGACGGTTTTGATCACTAGATATGTAAAAACCACATTTACAAACCATTCAAAAGAGAATTAAAAAAAAAAAAACCAAGAAGGAAACAAGAAGACCAGAGCAATGCTCTTCTGCAGCCAAATGCACAGATAAGCAGGGATTAACACCAGACAAACAATCAAGTAGAAAACAATACCCTTATCAAGGAACTATCAAGGAGACCACCACACTCTCATCAACACTTGCAGCGCAAGCTACTGTATCTAAAACAGTGAGCAAACCCCATTGTCATTAGCAATTTGACACGATCTGAGGCACATCTTTTGCATTTTCAAAAGCCTCCAAAAACTAATTTTAGGAAGTGAGGCCCCTGATCATAAAAAAAAATAAAAATTGGTTCTGATGATAATTCTGCACTTTTTATTTGTTATGTATAATGACACTCTTCTTTGAAGAAAAAATGCAGCAAAGTCTACCCCTTCTTTAGACACAAAATTCCTCACCCTAGGTCCAGCAGAAAATGCCAATCATCAAAAAGATTTGAAGCACTAGAGCATTATTTTTTATACAAAATGAGAATTTATGTAATCCATAAAAGAAATGGGAACATTAAATTTGAGGGGAAGGATAGCTTGCTCTCCATCTCTGACAGTTGAAGCCTTGGTTCTTAATCTGGATTACTTATACAGACAAGGCCCAGTGTTTGTCTATGCAACACCTATCTTAGTTTCTTTCAGTCTCTCTTTATTTGGGATTTGGCTTAAGCATTATTATTGTAAAGAAATAGTATTCATGACTTATTTCATACTTTTCATTCTTAAGCTAGCTACTTTGAGTTCTTCAGTAGACAACAGGGATTAGAAACAAACAAGACTAAAAAAAAATATTTTTTTTGACAACCATCTAGTGCAATTGTGCTGCAAGTCTCAGCCATGACAGGTTTACAAATTCTTGCCTCCAAGAATTTGTTTTTCCAAGCCCCAGTATTTGTTTGACATATCACTGTTTTGATTTATGACAAATAGCTATGTTTATTTACTCCCACCGTAGTGCATTCTGTTTGGATAAAATTAAGAAACTATTTGATAGTATTGCAATAAAGGATTATGGAGGTTCTTATCTCCCAGCCTGGGTTCCAACCTATAGTTAAGTATTCTAGAATAATAATTCTGTTTTGCAGTTCAGGGCTATTTGAAAGTAAAGTGAGAGAATATGAAACAATCTAAACCCTTCTTGGAAGCATTAAACGTGACTGTTCATAGGCAATACTCTTGCTTTACATCGCATTGTATATCACGCCTAGTGTAAGCATATGTATCTTATTTATATAAGGATTCGTTGCAAAGTAAAATCATTACAACATCAAGGCATCATGCAGGGTAACCAAACAGAGTTCGTACTGGTCATATGCCTTTAGTCAAGTTTAGCGCTGGAGAAAGTCCCAGAAGGTTTAAAACTCATTCTTCAAAGAGTATTATTTTCCATGTATCTGATGTAGAAAGAGGTCAGATTGTAATGTTCTCTATTCCTCCCAAGCCAGATGGTCATTATTTCCATAATGAGGACATCCCAGATTTAGAGCAAGTCATCCATTTACTATCCATTCTCCTCCACTACATCATCTGCCCTGGATCATTTCTCTGATGACCAATCCTGCCCTCGACCATTCCTGTTTGAGCCAGAACAGAACAATCTAAGCATCTTTATACTGGTTGATGTTAATATATTTTTTAGAATGCCTTTAATTAAGATGTCTGCATGAAGTTTACTGCAGGTGGTAGGGATCTGATCCAAATATATATTATTGTAGCTTTGGACAACACTAAAAGCAAACATCTTTGTGTCTGAATTATATGCCTGTTTCATTTTCTCTCAGCACTGAGGCTCAGGTGATCACTTGTGCTCTTATGACCTCACAAATGGACTCTACATGGGGCTGCCCTTGAAGGCCACTTGGAAACTGCAGCTATTCTGGAATTCAGCAGTATGGGCTGTACCGGAAATGTCATGGTATGATCATATGACATCATTGCTCCATGAACTGCATTGGTTACCAGTCAGTTTCCAGACACAATTCAAGGTGATGACAAAGCTCTTTGCATAAGGCCAATTTAGTTCAGGGATTAGGATCTTTGGCATAGAGATTGCCTATCTGGGATAGTTCCTGCCTATTTTATAGATTCAGACAGTATGCCAGGTTTCCTTAATGTCACCTATTAGAATATTGGAAGCATACATTTTCTGTTGAAGCCCCTGCTCCCTACAAAACTATCCCCCTATATACAGGGGTGGGCTTCAAATTTTTTAGCAAGGGGCTCTCTGCCCTAATGACTGCCTGGGTGAACATGGCTGGGTGGTCATGTGATTGAATGGGCATGTGACTGGGTGGGCATGGCTAGTTGGTCATGTGACTGGGTGTGGCCAACTCAGTGCCACTCCCACCCAGTCACATGACACCCCCCAGCCACTCCCATCCAGTCACCTGACCTCCCCCCAGCCACCCCTACCCATGTTTTGTTGCTCCTGGTGTTTTCTATGGAAAATGGGTCTCTCTTTCTCTCCCTCTCTCCCTTCTTCCCTCTCTCCCTTCTTCCCTCCCTCCCCCTCTCTCTCTCCCTCCCTCTCTTTCTCTCTCTCTCTCTCCTTTATTAATATGCCATGCAGAGTTGCCATCTGATGGGAAATCACTCCAAATCAAAGCTTTGCTATGATTGGCGAATGGTTCTGACAACGGAGAGACCCACATTAAAACTTGTTCTACATTGCTCAGGATTGTTCTAAAGGTAGAATAGAATTGAATGGAGACATAGCTGTATTATTTTCTACTACCCTGATTCATTTTATCATAAAGCTAGATAGACTGAAATAGATAGAATATCCAGCTAGGGCTTTGCGTAAAGTTGCTCCAAGGAGTTAAATGAATTCTTTGTGAAGAATTTCTCCCTGAAAGGCTGCGGTGAGCCTGCTTTCTGGATGGCCTGATGCAGCTGCTTTCCCAGGTGGTCAGTGTGTAGGTCTCGGTTTATGTCTGAGTCTGCACAAACACTTTTACTGCGACCGCTGGCAGAGTGAAGGGGTTGTGCGACGAACTGAGAAAGCCTTTGACGCAACTGCCTCAACATTTTGAGAACGGATTGTACCCTTGTGCCAACACGCAGCAAAGCACCCTTTCACAGGAGATCTGCCCTAGCAATTCAGGACAGAAACTGCTTAATTTGTGATCCACAGAAATATGACAGAGAACAGCCAAGAATATCTGTGTTTGGCTCTGTCCTTTCATTTATTTTTGAACAGACACACAGATTTTTTTTTAAAGAGAGACAGGTTCGTAAACAAACTAAAAGATTTTGCTTTGTTTTCCTCATTGGCATCGGAGCCGTATTCTTATTTTCCATAACAACAGAGGGATCTTTTGAAGGGCTTAGTCCAAGAGGTGTGATTTTCATAATTCTGCTCTACGCAGCAGTGGACTGCTAAGATGGGGAACTCCACAGCCAAAACTGTCTACAGAGAGCATTCTCTGCCATGTCTTACATAACGAAACCTCAACAAACATTTCCTGAAGAGATTTCAGTATAAAAAAGCTCACACCAAAAAAATCTAACCAATAGGTAGACAAACTTCAATTTTTTCAATACAGAGAAGTAATTCAAGCACTTTTTTTTCCCAGATCAAGCCATTCTTATTCTTTGAATGGTATGCAGTGACATACTCTTGAAAGATAGGACTGGAACAAAAATAAATCAGCCTTAATGTAGGTTTAGTAACTTTTCCTTTTTGTTGTATTAAAATGGAATGTTAGGATCCTGAGAATCATAATCAAGGTGCTCTTGGGTATCAGACTGTGCATTTGGTTGTATACTAATATAAGTTTCTTAATGTTACTTCCTGTTTATTCAGTAATTGCTGGATATAAGGAGAAATTTCCTGACAGTTAGAACAATTAATCAGTGGATGGATTTGCCTCCAAAAGTTGTGGTTGCTCCTACAGTGGAAGTAAGAGATTGGACAACAGTTTGTCTGAAATGGTATTGGGTTACCTGACTTAGCAGGGGGTCAGACTAGAAGACCTCCAAGGTCCCTTCCAAATCTGTTATTCTATTGTTTCAAATTATACATATAATATGTGCCTTTAGCCAGTGCAACAGACAATTAACAAAATATTTCACAGTAATTCTATAAAAAGCCATTTTTCAAACTAAGTGCTCATTACATAAGGTACACTAAAGTCCAAATAAAATTAATTTCTCTTACCTGGAAATGCTGAACACCCAATTATCAAAGCAAATGCTGGAAGGATACAATAGGAAGTCATTTTTGCCACACCCCAAGTTCTGCAGTTATCTCCTTTCAGTCGAGCTTTGTATCAGCGCTGATCTTAGAAAAGGATTAATGGGGATTCTTTGAAAGTTGTCCAGCCTTTTAATGACCTAAAAAAAGGTTCAAAAGCCAATTTTAGAACATTGCTTAAGCAAACATGATTTTTCGCTACCTTTCCACAAAAACAAAGACAGCCAACATATATATTTTTTTAAAAAATTATTTTATAAACCATCAGAGAGAACAAGAGATTGTCTTTTTGTCAAAAACTTAAGTTTTTCTAGCTTCAAGTTATAAGTCAGGGATGTCCAATCTTGGCAATTTTAAGACTTGTGGACTTCAACTCCCAGAATTCCTCAACTAGCTTTTGATTTTAAAATTAACAAGGTTGGACAACCCTTGTGTAAGTCAAAACCTATTACACTTCTGTGTTCCTGATTCAATGTAATACCACTAAGGAGAAGGTAAGGAAACTGGTCAGGAACTGGTAAGGAAGATGGTTATAGAATTGTTTTTCTTTTAATGTTACTATGGTGCATTTAATATTTATACTTAGATGTCTAAATTACAAGTGACCTTTATTGGTTCAAAAATTCAACCGGAGCACTATAATTATTATTTAATTCTTTTGAGTAGCTTATATAAATTATAGTAAATTACAATATTTTAAAACATCTGTGTTATAAATAGGGCAGCTTCCCTCACTTTGTGGCCTGCTGAGAGGAACTTGACTTCCATTCCCAGAAGCAGTACTCAATGATCTTATTTCTTGTGTGTGAGATTTTATCTGTACTGGTTTTGAAAGATGGTGAACTAAAACATTGCCTATTAGCTA
Organism: Bungarus multicinctus; assembly: GCA_023653725.1. Lineage (NCBI taxonomy): Eukaryota > Metazoa > Chordata > Lepidosauria > Squamata > Elapidae > Bungarus > Bungarus multicinctus. The sequence goes on along the minus strand of CM042842.1, from coordinate 50,370,208 downwards.
TCAGAGCACTTCCAAAATCCTATACAGCAGGGGTCCCTAGTCTTTAGCCCACGGACCAGTACTGGCCTGTAGCCTGTTAAGAACCAGGTCACACAGGGCAAGTGAAAGGTAAGTGAGTGAGCGATGCTTCAGTGTCTATTTGCAGCCACTGCCCAGCGCTATCATCACCGCCTCAACTATACCTCAGATCATCAGACGTGAGATTCTCATAGGAGCGTGAATCATGCTGTAAACTGCGCATGCGAAGGATCTAGTTTGCACAATCCTCCCCCCCTCCCCCCCTCAACCTATGGAAACATTGTGTTCCACAAAACCAATCCCTGGTTCCAAAAAGGTGGGAGACCACTGCTGTAAGGTTCAGCAGATATCTTAATCCACCGATTTCCTTGATGCTCCTTTTTATATTTTCATTTTGTAGGACATTGTCAGGTGAGAAGCACCAGAATGTCAGTTAAGTTGATTTATTACTCATGCCTATACACAAGAATCTAACTAATAGTCAGCACTGAATTAATGCTAGGTCAGAGTTAACGGAATTCAAGATGAATTGGACTCTGACTACTTGTGGCAACATAACGACTCCAGGCTGATTCCTCTCTTAACTCTGCCTCCATGCAGCCATCCCCACATACAATTCCCACTTGACGAATGTATCTTTTCTTTTATGTACACTGAGAGCATTTGCACCAAGACAAATTCCTTGTGTGTCCAATCACACTTGGCCAATAAAGAATTCTATTCTATGCTCTACCAGCTCTTCTCCTACAGGCATGTCATAAAGATCCCGATCTCCAATCCAAAAGATTCCAATAGAATAGGATAGCGTCCTTATAAATCAAACCAAATCAATCAAGTAATAAATGCAGGCATCAGAAAGAGCAATTTTATTAGGATAGGGGTAAAAAAATGTTTCTTCCAAAATCTGGCGACCCGATGCCAAAACCAAATACATTATGTGATTTTTTTCTTTTAATTGAGCCAAAGACTTCCCCTTGTTTTGACTTGCCCCATCAAATAACAATAGAACATCCCTGTTGTAGTCTCAGAGGTCTAAAAAAAAAAAGACAACCTTTAAAATCTTCATTCTGGGTTGTGTTTGGATGTTTTTGTTCTCAGTGACTTTAGTTTCTTTCTTGATAACATCTATTGGCATTCTTTTGTACTGCACAGCTAGTCCTCGACTTACTACAGTTCATTTAGTGACCATTCGCAGTTACAACGGCACTGAAAAAAGTGGCTTAAGACCACTTTTCACATTTATGACAGATATTAGATAAGTGATTCACATTTATGACGGCTGCAGAGTCCCGGGATCATGTGATCCCCTTTTGCAACCTTCTGAGAAGCAAAGTCAATGGGAAAACCAGATTCACTTAACCACCGTGTTACTCATTTAACAACCGCAGGGATTCACTTAGCCACTGTGGCAAGAAAAGTCGTAACATGGGGCAAAACTCACATAACAATTTCTCACTTAACAACATGAACTTTGGGCTCAATTGTGGTCATAAGTTGAGGACTACCTTTAGTTTGTTATTTTATTTTATTATAACAAACTTCAATAAAGTTTTTATTTTAATGCCTTCAATAAATCGATGAATGCTCGGCGCTAAATGGCTGAAACATACCTACACTGAGGCAAAAGGAAGACTTGGAGAAATCCAGAGATTTCAAACCAGAATGCACACACACAAACATATGGAAAGCTTCCAAGGTAAGAAAAGACAAGCTTTCTCCCTGATACGTTCGCCGTGGTTCTCGGTTCTTCTTCTCCTCCCTTCTACACACGCGCGTACACACACACACACACACAAATTAAAGCCATCATTTTGTCCATATGTAGTAGAAGAACATTTTGCTGTTGACTTTAGAACAAAATAATACGTTCTTCACAATGCATACCAAGCCTAACCACAGATTTACTGGAAGTTCATCGATGGGTTTCCAAAAGTAAAAACATGTGAGGTATATGAGGCTGGATGTGCTTTTTTTCTTTCAGAAAAGTAAACTCCTTTTCCAAACAGGAAGGCCGCACTTATTCTCCTAACTGAATCAGAATCAAATCTAGAAAATTGATTTTTCACTGCCCTAAAATCCTATTTGAATGAAGGTTGGTAAGTAAATGTTTTAAGAACACACACACAGGAAAATAAATACAGCTAGTCCTCTATTTACAGTCATTTGTTTAAGGACTATTCAAAGTTACAATGGCACTAAAAAGTGACTTGTGACCGTTTTTCATACAACTGTTGCAGTATCTCCATGGTCATGTGATGTACCTTCAGTTGCTTGACAACTGTCTCTTCTTTACGACGTTTGCAGTGTCTTGCAATCATGTGATCCTCTTTTGCAAACTTCTGACAAGCAAAGTCAACAGGGAAACTAGGTTCACTTCACCACCGTGATACTTACTTACTTACTTACTTACTTATTTATTTAATTAATTTATATTGCTGTCTATTCGCCCATGGCAACTCGAGGTGGCTTACACAACAGTAAAACCATATTTAAAACAAAAAAATAAAAATAAAAACAATAAAAACTAACAAAAAGAATCAAATAAATTAGTAAAATGCAATGGAACAAAATTTGGGAAAACAAAAAGAAACAAATCAAAAACCAACTCCCACCCCCACCCACCCCCGACGACAGCAGATTACACTAGTCACCTGATGGGCTCCATCTCTCTCTGAGTTTCCCAGGCCCGCTGGCAAAATCAGTGCTTTTCCGAAGAGTATTAGTGAGGGGGCCATTCTAATCCCTGGGGGAATGATGTTCCAGAGAGACGGAGCCACCACGGAGAAGGCTCTTCTTCTAGGTCCCACCAGGTGTATCACCCTCAGGGGTGGGACCCGCTACATTCCCTGCCTCCTCGCTCTAATGGGCTGGGTGGATGTGACTGGCAAGAGATGTTTCCTTAGATAACCTGACCCAAGCCATGAAGGGCTTTAAAGGTGACAACCAGCACCTTGAATTGCACCCAGAAGCAAATCAGCAACCAATGCAGCTCCTGCAGGAGGTGACACTTGTGCACACTGGGGTCTGCACAAAACCATGCAGGCCGCTGCATTTCGCACCATTTTGCACTTATTTAACCACTACAGCGACTGACTTAACAAACATGGCAAGAAAAGTCGTAAAATGGGGCAAAACTCACTTACCAAATTTGTCATTTAGCAACATAAATTTTAGGCTCAATTGCGGTTGTTAAGTCGACGGCTACCTGTATTGTTTTGATGCAGTGTGTTGGGCTGGAAGGTGGAAGGACGAGAACGATGCTAAGCCATCAGTCAAAAGATGGCAACTCAGGGAAACTTGATTTTGATGATTAAGGGAAATAAGAAGAAAAGGGAAAGAGAATGTTGGAAATTAGTTTGGCTGGCTGAGATTGAAAAAGACAATTGGGAAGGACATTGAGTAAGGCAGTGGATTGACTTGTGGTTCTAGGAAGTGGTGGTGGTGGAGGGAAAATTGTGATTTGCATATCACAAAAGAAGCAAGGTATGAATAAGTACTTAATAATGGCAGGCATCAGGATAGTTAGGCTAGTGCTGGAGCCTGACAGATGGAAGATTCTGACATAGTGCCAGAGAAATACTCAGGATATGCCAACACATGAGTTCCCCGCTGTGATTTTTGGAGGTAATCTCTGGATTCTTCACCCCAAGTGAAAACCTGGGGAGAGGGAGAGGACTTGTGCTTCCTGGGAGGGTAGTTCTTAGGGCAGCTAATTGAGGAAACTGGATGGTTGGAGGGACTTCCTTCCTAGGAATGAGAACCTCCAAGGTGAGGCTCTCCAGATAGCAAAGATCTGATGAGAGCAAGTCTGAAGAAGTTACAGTATAAGAAAACTGGGGTTAAGAATGTGGTTTATCCAGTAGATACAGCAAAATGGGAAAGACAATACAACAGTTAAGTACGCTTTTGGGAGCTTGAGTCTAGAAACAGCAGGTGGAGAGCAGAATATACCAGAGTTGCAAAGGGCATAGGAAACTATGATGGGTACATGGGGAAGCTTTTATGGGGAAGAGAAACTGGAGATTTGGAATGGAGCCCCTGTTCTGGACCCTCAGTCTCTTCCCAGGGGTCCTAGATGTCGGAGAATCTAGATATGAAGTTAGATACCAGGCAGCCTAGGAGTACTGCTGATTGTACCACTTGCCCTGATGCCTAACACTTTCCCTACCCGAGCTGCGGGACCTCATCATTGAGCTGCTAGAGGATTCCCCCTGACATTAGGTGGTGGGGAACCTCCAAGCCATGGGAATGAGATTTACTTGTGTTTTCATGGCCTCCATGACAACCATAGGCTTGCGTCAAGTCATCACAGGCCCAGCGTACAATGGGAGGGAGCACAATTAATCTACCCTTTACTTTGGAGCAGCTGAAACTTGTTTGGAAGGAGGAGGATAGGACGGTAACATAGCTCACTCCCTTTTGAGAAATGGTGAGTCAGAAAAATTTCCCCTGGGCTTCTGTGATCATTTTGCTAGGCATTTGTAGACAGATTTGTTCGTATCTGTTGTGGATCCGAGGTCTGCTGGACAGAATCCAGTGACACAATAAGTATGATGTCTTGAAGGGCTATCTGAGACAGGATTCTCTATGGGATGAGCTCCACCAGCATGAGATGGATCCTTGGCTCTCTTCCCTGGTTTGAACTGCTAGGGAGGGGACTGAGTTTAGGAACTGGTGAGTGGACTCTTTGAGAGAAGAAGTACTCTTTCTGGCCCTGGAAGAGAGATGGCACACCTTTCTTCAAGAGACCCTTTCTCAAACCCAATTATTTTAGGCAACCACTGCCCTAACCTTTCTTTACAAGGGAAAAGTTATAGAAAAGGTCAGGGGTGGGTTTCTACCGGTTCTGTCCACCTCTGTAGAATCGGTAGCTCTGAAGAGCAGCAGACATAGAACCGGTTCTATGTCTGCTGATGTTTTTGCCCTCCCACCCGCCTGGGCTCTTACCTGACCTTTATTTCCTGCTTTTTCAACTTCAGCTGCTGTGCAAGGCACACTGCAGTTAAAAAAGCAGGAAAAAAGTGCTTTTTCAAAGGCTGCTTCTCTGCACGCAGCGCTGCTCAGCTGTCCAGGCACCAAGCTGATGACGATTTACAGGCGTGCGTGCAGCGTGCAGGGAAGCACATCATAAATCACCGAACCTCGTAAATCATTGAACCGGTAGTTAGCCCTGTCGGATCCCACCCCTGGAAAAGGTGACAGACATCCCTGAATGAAACGAATGAACTGGATGTCTCCCAATCAGGTCCAGACCCGAGGTCAGATCAGAAATGATACTGGTTATCCTTACGATCCAATGTGATCCTTGTCTTGCCTATTCTCTCAGCAGCATTCAATATCACTTACCAATGGAAGAATGACGCTTCTACAGAGTGTAAAATTAGAGCAGTTTTGCTCTTTCCAGAGTAAGAGATTCAACTGGCATGTTTGGGAGAGGGCCTCTCTACTAATTGCTTCAATAGTTATTTAAAATCGCTGGAGGAGATGATCCATCAGGTTGGGGTGATTTATCGTCAAACAAGGTAATGATTCCTGGTTAGACATTTCTACCTAGGTTGATCAGGAGATGTGATGGAAGGCTTGATGTGCTGCCCGTGGGAGACAGATGGGATGGAACAAGCTTAATATGAATCCCGGTCTCTTTTGTCAAAATTTTCATGGTTCCAGGGCAGTTCCATCTTTAGCTTTAGAAAGAGAGAATACTTCTTCCTCAAAGAAACAGGTACCCAACTGAAGTTATTCTTGGATTTAAAATTCCTGCTAGATCAGGCAGATGGAGGGCTGGAGACCTTGCATGCTTTCTAATAGTATATTGATTTCCTGAGTGCACTTTCTGGCAATAGTATATCATGCCCTTTTCATTTTATATTTGGACTATAGCAATTCATTTTATATGGGATTGCCTTAAGACAAGCCAAAAGCTATACCGGCAAGAATGCAGCAGTTTACCTACTGCTGTCTGGTTCCTGTTTCAGCAGAGTAACACATATTGTGTAACACAGTAACTGATGGCAGAAGCTTCACTGGCCATCAGTTGTCTTCTGGATCCAATTCAAGATGCTGTTCATTACTTACAAAGCCGCTTATGGCTTTGGTCCTCACTACCTTTGGGACTAAGGGGAATCTGCTCATTGCCTGCAGATTGCAGGCAGGTTGGCAGGGCTAGTTGAGGATACCTCCCAAGGATATTAACTGGGTATAGCTCTGGTTGCAGAGCTTCTCAGTCACAGCCCTGTCCCTCTGAAAGTGTGCGTCCTGTAGGCTTGGAATGAATCCTCCTTGCAATCCTATCAAGCTGGCTTTTTGGAGCCGAAGATGCTATATAAGCAGAAGAGGTTATATAACTGGGGATAGTTCTTGTGATGATGATGAATGACAGTAGTAGGATTGAATTTTTGTGTTATTTATTGTTGTGGTTTTACTGTATGGTTTTATGCATTTGACAAGGTGGCCTACAAATACACGGAATAAGCAGTAAAGAAATAAAAACAGTTCTCAAGCTATTTAACAAGCTATTTAACAAGTCCTCATCCTCATGTAAAGTCATGTGCGTATACCAGTGGTGGGATTCAAAGATTTTTACCACTGGTTCGGTGGGCGTGGCTTGGTGGGCACGCTTTGCGCGCATGCACACACTTTGCATGCGTCGTGCGTGCATGCGCCAAACATGTACTTTGAGCAGGCGCAGAGGCGTTCCAATTTACCTTCTGCAACCTGCACTTTGTCGCTTCAGCAGCTGGCGCGCAACACTCTGCTGTGCCACGCAAAGCAGCTGCTCTTCAAAAGCAGGGAATAAAGGTGAGTTTGGGAGCCCAGTGAGGGCGGGTGGGCCCAACAGCAGAGCGGCGGAGAGAATCGGTTCGGTCTCCACTGCTCATCGGCGCTACCGTCTTGGCAGAACTGAGCCGAACTGGTAGAATACCACCACATGTACGTTTCAAAGAAATATATCAAGAAGAGGAACTCCTTATTTAAGTCAGCCACCAAGGACCCGGATCATATAGCAGGGATCCAATGATGTCAGTGGAAGGACCCCAACATAATTGCCAAAGGAACGCTCTTAAAGTATATTCAAGGAGCAACATTACATTGATTGATTAAAATATATACAGCATGTCATTATGATTAATGGATTGTTATAAAGTGTGTTTCCCATTTTTATTCCCCCCGCCTCCTCATCTATGGCTCAGTAACATTTATACTGTATTTATCTCTCCTACTTGCAAAGGAAAACTCCCTGAAAAACATTAAGGCAACTTTGCAATTGCCCACCTTGCAAATGACATCTTTTTGTTATTAGTAATGAACAAAAAATAGACAAAGTCTGCAGAAAAAATGAAAGCAGCCTTCCCAGAAACATATTTCTAAAGAGCCTTTTTAAAATTAAAACCATCCCAACAGCTAAATCATATTACAGTTTTTAAATTCAGAAGAGCATTAACCTTGGCCCATTTTAATGCTCTTCTTAACCAATTCCTGAAAAGGAAATTTTTTTTAAAAAATCCATATATGGATGAATTATGCCATGTGTTCCCAATACCATCAAATCAGCATCTTATGTGCTCCTTCATTATTCATTTTATATGGACACTTGTCTCTTTCTTATTACGTCACTGCTATCGTTAAGAGCCATAGTGATACAGTGGTTAAAATGCAATATTGCAAGCTAATTCTATCGACTGTCAGCAGTTTGATTCTGATCGGCTCAAGGTTAACTCAGCCTTCCACCCTTCTAAGGTCCATAAAATGAGGACCTAAATTGTTGGGAGCAATATGCTGACTCTGTAAACCACTTAGAGTACTATAAAGCTTTAGAGCAGTATATAAGTCTAAGTACTATTGCTATTAACAGATTACCCTGCACATATAGATTTATTTAAAACACCTATCCTCTGATAAGAACTCACCTATCCCTCCAAGCTTTGCATTACATTTGCAAATGATTGAGTGTTTTCTCTTTATAGCATATAAATCCACCTGTGTTATTTTTCACTAGTTTTCTTTGTTACGTTACATTGGACTTTCATTATTTACAATATTCTCCCTCCCTAATAAAGTTAATCTAAAATTAAGTACCAGGGCGGAAAATCCACTTGGGAGAAACCGTGAGAAACTTTCCAACCTGCTTCATGGTTCTCTGTGTGAACATTTAATTGTTCAGGGGTCAATTTGCAACATAGAATGTGTATGTCCCTATCAATCTATGCTTGATGAGTGGACAAGCATTTCTTCTTTGGTCTTCACTTCTCAAAAGGCTACTCTTATCTTACTCCAAATCCAGCACTGATTTTCAGAGAGAGTAAAGAAAGAATGCCGACTCTATACCTAAATGATTAACCATATAGCTGTACAAGGTATCTGCTGTTACAATGATGTAGTGAACCAAACACCTCCAATCTTCACATCAGAAATCACCATTTGGTAAACAAGAGTCAAACAGCAAAGAGCTTCAAAGATGAGGAGAAGAAACAACAACCAAAAATCTCTTGGCTCAAATCCCAAAGATTTAAACCTTACGATTGGATATCTAGGCACATATAAGATAGTCCTCAACTTATGATCATAACTGAGCCAAGAATTTATCCCATGCCATGAAGGGCTTTAAGAGTTAAAATCAGCATCTTAAATTTACATTCAACTTATTTTCTGGCAGAATCATGGTAGGTTAATTGGATTTGTTCTTCTCACATGATCTTCTCATCACACTTTTATGTAAGCTATATGCAGAATAACTATACTACATACAATAATCAATGCAGAGGAATGTAGTGTGACAAACTGCAGTTCTTGCATTAGTCTCTTGGCCTAACCGCAAAATCTGTCTATAAATCTGTCTATTGGACTAATTCCTCTGTTAAGAGATCTCTGCTTTCTCCTTAAGTCTGCAATGGAAAGAGAAAAAAGAGGATTCAGCATGAAAACAGTTGTCCCCATCTGATTTCCTTGTCCATTTGTCATGAAACCCTCAACAGGTTATCCAAGAGAGAATGCAGCCCTAACTTGGTTTGTTTCACTGCTACCCCAAAATCCAAGAATCTCTCTTATGGCAAAATCAAGATTCTTCTCACATTTTAAAGACATATTAATGAAACAAGATTTTCACAGATTGGAATCTATTACAAGAAATGCATGAAGTAGACCTTTCAGATGGCATAAGTAACGCTACAAACATTTGAGAAGAACCCAAGAAATAACTAATTTATCATTTATTATCAAACCAACCTTCACAGCTTCTTAGCAGGGCAACTGGCCAGCTATTCTTCAGACCATGAATAAAGCCGTCAGAAACATAAAAGTTGACACCCGTGTCAATTTTGGAAAACAATGAACAGACGAGAAGAATAACTAGCTACAGAAGTTCTGAACAGAATTCCTTGAATAGGAAAATTGTAACCAGGGCTTAGATCACTCTTTCCTTAAGGTCAATGTATAATCCAGCAATGCTCTTCTTTGTGGGGCAGGAAACCGTTCTGGGGGGAGGGGGGCATAAAGAAAGGAGTGGTTATGGGAGATAATGCTCTTCTGACACTCATTATCAAAGGGCACAACTTTGCCACCACTTGGCATCAATAGGCTTTTAGCATGAATGCCTTTCAGATGCCGCCTCGGCCAATAAAGTACCATCCAGAATAAAAATGCAGCTCACATATGGTGACACCCTACTCCCACGTTTCTGACCTGATCTCACGCAATTGCATTTCTGAAAAAAGTTCCTATTTGCTTCCGTGGTTCTCTTAATAATCGTTTTTTTTTTTTAAATCTCTAGAAAGTCTAAGTCCAGGCATTTTGCAAAGAAATTCTAAATTGCTAAGAGTGCAACCCACAATTAATTGCAATGACATCTGTGCTCCCATTCAAGGCATAATGCAAGACTGGGATAGAAAACAGAGTTTTCATATGTTCAGTTCTTTGTATTTGCAGATCGTAGCCATGCAGTGCTCTAAAAACCGTATTCTCTCTGCATTTTATTCTGCAGTCAGAAAGGTCAGTGCCTACATCAGGTGTTATCCTGGCTTAAAGAGACCAAAAAGAAGCCCCTATCTTCGGATAGAGACCAAAAAGAAGCCCCTATCTTCGGAATCCAAGGTCCATCAATGGAACTCAGGACAGAGTTAAGGCACATATTATTATTATAATTTAAAGTGTCACTGGAAATATTATGCCTATTCCCCATTCAAAGTTTGACCTTTATTGGCTTTATTAGTTTCCCTCCCATGTTTTTTAAACCATTACAATTTGTGCTCAGAATGAGGGCATTTTTTTCCAATGGGATGAGTATCTAACGCTAGCATTCTTTTAAGCATTACACATTTCTTACAAAAGTTTTTCTTGTGGTAGTTGCTGCTGCCGTTGCTTCAGAGAACACGCTTTCTATTTTGATCTTTAATTTTTAACATATTTTAGAATTACAGAGCAGTTCTACATAAAACCTAATGTCTTTAAAGAATTGTTAAAACACGAAACCCTGTATCACCCAAGCCCACCACCAGCAAAGAAGGAAAAAACACTATTTAAAGATACTGGAATATTTTGTTTAGGTTGTTTTTAATGGAATTAAGTCAATTTGTATTTCCCAGACTGATACAAACATCAGAAAACAATTAGTTTTGTGTTTTACTCTCTCTAAACTTTGTGATACAGTTTTCAGTTCAAACTGTGCCAAGTCAATTGTCAGATAATCAGAAGAAAAGAACCTGGTATCAAGAGTTGGGTGAAAACCAGGTCTCCCATCTGAAAGGAAATGCTGACTACCTCATTGTATAGCTCAGATGGAAGTTAAGAGACACAAGAACCCAGGTTTCACTATACAGTAAATAAATCTTCTATTTATTTATTTATTATTCAGATTTAAATAGTCACCAATCTCATAGTATTACACTCTGTGTGGCTTACAAACAACTAAAAGAAATATAAAAACCATGAATAAAAAACAATATGAACACATATTTTAAAAAAACCATCATAAAATGATCATAAAATTCACGGTAGTCACATCTACCAACTACTATACTAACTCTGCCACATTCTCTGTTCTCCATACCTGTTGGCAAAACCATGGTTTCGGTGTATTTCAAAAGGCCAGAAGGGTTAGGGGCAATCTCCATATTTGCCGGTTTTCCAAACTACTCAAAATTTCTGCTACCGGTTCTCCAGAACTGGTCAGAACCTGCTGAATACCACCTCTGTTCCATAGCTCCTGCCAAATGATGCTCCTTAGCTGATAAGACCCTGAGGATGTCCCTCTTGCTAGACTTAATGGGACTGCTGGGACAGTAGATATAATTGGGAAGAGGTGATCCCTCAAGTAACCCAGACCTGCGTGATGTGATGCTTAATAGTTTTGTAACTGCTTCTCAGTTTTATTCTGTAAGTTTTTACTTATCAGTAATCTTCATTTCTTATGTACTGTCCATATTTAATTGGAGTTTGTCTAGCCCACTGGGAAATAACGTAAAACATAAACTCAGATGCATTGCTTTAGGATCCAACATATGTAAAAATGTGACGTTCTGTGCCTTTAAAAAACTAAAGTGCAACTGGGAAAGTCACACGAAACTGATAAGGGGAACATAACGTCTCAGCAATTCAGTGTTTGGCTCACTTTATTTTGGATTATTCAATTGCAATGTGGATCTGATATCACCAATATTGGCATTCAGAATTATGCAACCACTTATGTGATTAATCTATGCTCTGAAAATGATGACTCCAGACTATATGGAAAAATGTTTACAGATTTTTGTCATTTTTAAAAATATTAGCAGGAACTATAAAACAACTGAGTGAAATCTTTCTAAAGAAGCAATGTTTTTCCCAACATGAAAATCTTAAGTACAGAGACATAGTGTTCTTTAATCTGTCTCTGTGTTGTATTCTTAGTTCTTTCTGCTGACAGAAGAAGCAAAGAAGCCAAATAATGTGATTATTGGTTATTACTAAATAATTCCAAACAAATAACAGTCTTCCTTTCAGACTGAGCTTGATCACCAAAATCATAAACAGAAACTTTTATGAACTCTTGGGAAACAGGCTGAACTTTACAAGACCGAGAACATTTCATTTCTACGAAGCTAAAATAGTTCTCAATTTTACTAGCAAAATCCCAAGGAGAGAATTGCAGTGAGGGCTGAGAGTTATTCAGTTTCAGCTACGTTTAATAAGACGTTTCCACAAATCTCAGCTAAAGGCTATGGGAACTGGAGAAGTGCCAAAACTGGATGTGTTATGTCACTCCCAGATCTGCCTTCTTCCACTCTCACATGATGCTTGAAACTTTTTTCTTTTTAAAGGTAACACACTGCTGTGTGTTCTGTCAAATTACAGGAAGCCGCAAAATACACATAATTATACCCTAAGAAAAAATAGAGGCTTTTCTTTTTCCTCCCTGCAGCAACCCAAATTCATCCTGTTCTGTAATAGATACTGCATCTAGTCAGCCGCTCCAAGAAGAGTTTGTAAATTTGTATTTCTGCCTAATAGCATCTCTTTTGTACAAAGAGATCCCCAGCTCAACCTCTGGTATCTCTCAGTAGGGGAAAGAGAGAGAAAAAAATGTTTTAATCAATCCAGGGACAATGGTTAGTGTAGATATAACTCAGCAGAATTAATCTAACTATTCTTGGACCGAGATAACTAACCTGGTTCCCTTGCCAATGTATAACTCTACCCCAATGTTCCTCAACCTTGGCAGCTTTCAGATAGGTGGACTTCAACCCCCAGAATTCTTCTATAGCCTTCAATTGAGATTTGAGGAATTATGGGAGTTAAAAGTCCACTCATCTGAAAGCTGCCAAGGTTGAGGAATGCTTCTCTATTCTAAAAAAAGTAGGAAACATTGTAGGGCCTAGAGAAGTTAAAAGACAGCAAAGTTACCAATTCAATTTCTGCAAATGGATATTTGCGAGAGTCTCCAACAACACGTTCTCAAAAATCACAATATGACCCAAATATTAAAATTGCCCACCCAAGGCTAAATGGAGGAACACCCTAAGATCATATAAACTATCCTGCTACATTCCTAAAGTTGATAAGAGTTGGAAAAGCTGGCCTGAAATGTTTGGTTAATAGCAGGAGCCTTCAATTTATTCAGAACAGGAAATATGCCTTGCCTAAATTTGCATCATGGGATTCCTACCAGCTGCTTTTACGTCAGTAATGCTCTCAATGAGTGTGATGTAGTTTAGCTCAGGCTGTAAGACAATTGGGGGTTCCAACAAGATGATTTAATACAATATTAACATCTAACCCAAAGGTGCTTTTTCAAAAGGCAACTGGACTTTGGGGGATAAGTGTGTTGAAAAAGCACCTTTGGGACAACCATGACTTGGATGACTGAGAATCTCCGTAGACATTAACATCTAACTTAGGACAACAGTAGAGGGAAATACATTTCTAGAGTAATGTTTGATGCTGTTTTACTTCACAACACTAGCACAACTTTACAGTGCCTAATGAAATATTCTCTCAGGAATAAAATTCCATTCATATTATTATTTAAAACTAGAGCAGACAAAATTTCTACGCACCAGACAACACATATAGGAACACCAATATCCTCTTAGTGTCCTGCCATTGGCTTAGTTCATTTAAATTTGTAACACTAATTTTCTGAACTTGTTAGCTTGCACTATTTAATAATAGAAGTAGCCTCCCACAAACCTTTGCTTTATTCCACTATATTTCTCCATAGTCTTTTGGTTTAGAGAGGTACAGATATCACTCCATAGAAACTATACAGTGAAGGTTAGCAAAAATGTATACTAAAGCATGCTCTAAACCTGGGAAATAAAGAAAACTTTACAAAGAAACTCAAGATTATTCTGTCCTATCCCCGTGAAGTATTTGAAGGGGGAAGAGGAAAACATTGATTCTGTTACTTACCCTAAATCAATAAAATATGTTTACAAATGAACTTTTAGAGTCAGTTTCCTGGCCTACCTTAAAGAGTTGACATCACATTCAGCATTACCTTAAAATTCTGAATGTGCTCATTAGCTTTTTTAAAAAAAGATCCCAGTTCAAGCCTTCAACGATGATGCATCTTGCAACGATAGAAAAAGCATATTGTATAAAAGTTAAAGTAGATAAGAGACAGAAACCCTTAATTAAATTACCTCTTGCATATTTTTACAATTAATCTAGATATGGATAAGTGTAAAGACAAAGCGGAAGAAAATTAATCCTTCTTTGCAATGCTTTTTTTCCCAAGTTTGAGTCACCCAATAAATGTATTTAGGGTGACTGTTTAGCAAACATCTACAAAGAAGATAGCACGATCTTTTGTTAGCATATCACCAAGCTTGGTATTTGGCATATGTGTTTCGACAATTGCCCCTTTCTGCCAAGAAGTCTGTCATCTTCAGGACTGAAATAAATTCTCAAGTATTGTCTTAATATGATTGTGCACATATGTACATATTTCTTGCACTCTGGATTTGTTCATTGGTGTGTATCTAGGGTAGGGGATAAGATTCCTGGGTTTGGTATATCATAATACATGCTAGATTGTCTTTATTCTTCTTTCAGTTTGGCTCAAATCAAGACAATGGATATGCAATCAGAATCCCAGCAAGGGATTTTATATTCATGACAAAAACAGTAACACCCACATGATATATTTTACCATGTTTATTTAGCTAGGTAAAAAGGTCTTATCTAAGTCACTGTCTCATAACCTTTGATGCAATTAATTTCCAGAGATAATAAAAGCTCCTAATACTGTCTAAATAAAGTTTCTATGGGAAACTCCCTATCAGAGAAACAAGCCAGTCTAATGTTTTCCAGATTGGCCTCTCCTTCTGTTTTCATACCCTCTTTACAGTTTTGCAAATTCGCACCCAAAAAGTTGTGCACAAACAAGGAGGCCTGAAGACAGATTTTGAATATTAATTTTTGCAGCACTAGGTTAAAGATTAGAAAGCTTGCTATGTTACACTCATGTCAATTAGCATCTTTTTGTTCCAAATGGAACTCCAGAATAACTAAAGCTAACTTTCTGGCATTAAGAAAAAAATAATAATGCTAAAACAATCAGCTGAGCAACTTCCCATAAAAGATTAAAAACGCCCATCGGAATTAGGAAACTTCTCCCACACATGTGGAAAAGGCTTTTAAGTGCAACATGTCTAAAACAATGAGTCAAAAGGAACTTCCTCTACAAGAAGAGTAAGCCTTTCTCCCAATTGTGCCTCACAAGCCTAAAAGTGAAGTACTTGCTTTTTTATTAGAGTTGATACAGAAGGTGATCGATCAACTTGGCCATCGTCAATCATGGAAGAGAAGTACGCCAAGACAAAGACTTCTGGGGCTGGGCCAACCTTCTCTGACCTGAGGTTCTCTAGCAGAGGGGTGTAGCCTTACTACTCTCCATCAGACAGATGTTCAGCACATCTGGAAGGCACTAGACTGGGGCGGAAACTGACCCTATTTTAGATCGGAGGCAAGAATGTACTCAAAGCTGAGCTGGACAAGAAATGTTCTTCCTTTTTTCAGATAGAAGATCGGGTTTTGCGTGCTTTTAAGAAAGCTGGTTGTTAACATTCTAGAAAATATTCCAGAAAACAATACAGTGAAAAATGAATGCTGAACTATTAGTAGAAAAAGGAATGTTTTCTCTCTCTGAGTATGTGTATGTATATGTAACATGCAGCGTCTATTTTATCTCCAGAAGGTTAAGAACCACAGAGTATGGTTTCCCTCCAATGTTATCTTTATGATATTAGTTGGGCTGAGAAACAGTGATTAGTTCAAAGTCTTTCAGTTAATTTCTAAAAACTCAGCATGGACATGGATCTCTCAGGTCCTTGTCCAAAATCATAACCAAATTTGCTTTTGGAGGCTGATCTTTCAGATCCTTGACAAAATTGCACAACTGATCATGGACCTTCATGCTTTTCAATTGGCTCAGAACCCCCCCCCCCCCCCCAACTCATAGTCTTTGCTGGCAGTTCATTTTGCTGGCAGTTCATTCTGGAACCATAAAGAGATACAAAGAGCACCTCTTGACATAAATGTTGAGCGGCTATCCCATGCCTGTTACAAAGTGGAATGAGAAGGAAGTAAAATAATTTGATTTCTCGACTATTCAGATTGGCAAGAAAATCTCCCTTCTGACTTAGGTGCTAAGGAGGAGCTAGATTTGTTTATGGCATCATTATAATGCAACAAAATCTACTAGACAGTATATATATGTACGTTGCATGGCAATCCCTTTCTATCCCAAAGAATACAATTTGTTAAATGGGAAATATTTCACTATTTTCTAAACTGATATAATTGTGATGCAATTAACCCAATTCAATAACCCAACCAAAGCTCCCTCTAACATTGGTTATTGCACCCCACATATATAATCCTCCTTCATTTCAAGAAAACTTGCTAGCTGCCGATTTTGACCTTCAGATAAACTATTTTCTTACAATCCCAAAAGTCTTTTTCGAGGTCCAAGCATAACCAATTTAATCTCACAGCCTTAACACTAAATCCTTACATGCTGAAGTTAAGAAACTGGCTTTGGCCATCTGCTCTAATTTGAGCTCAGTGCTTCTTATGGAAAAGAGTAAGCTAAAAAGAATAAGTTAGCAGCAATGGAGACTCATTTCTGTTAAGGAGAATAGCTCCTATATAGCTATTATACAGCCAATGGCCACTATCATTACCATTCCAGATAGGGTTAATTTGTTGCTATTTTCTTCCTTATGGTGCAAAGGGTTCAACCCAAGAACCGTCTCATAATAGATCAGAGGCTTCACATACTACGTAGCTACATCCAGAGCTACATCAGGAGGATTCATGCTGCTCTCTAACTACAAGGCGCAAATCGTCAAAAGTTGATACTCCCAGAAAGAAGCAATGTTTTTAGTGGAAAAAGGCCAAGAAACAGATCCAAAGACAACCCCCAAAAATGCTTTCAAAGTTTTTGGTCAAGTAAAACTGCAAGTCTTAGGGCTCAAGAGAACAAACTGCAATTAAGTGATCATGGTGCACTCCCATGAATTATAGCTATTAGAAGAAAATAGCATGCAAACATTGTTCCAGCCTGGGCTTCCCAAAATTGGCAGACCACAGCCATATCCACGATATGCAAATAATTCCTTACCTACAGAGGCTTGTACAACCACACACAAATCTCCGGACATTGCCAACACCTCCATGATCACTCTGCAAAACTGCAGGAAAAGAAGATGCTCAAGAAAGAACATTTGCACCCGGCTGACTCACAAGAGTAAAGCTCTCGTAGCGTTTTTTTTCCCAGAGGGTACAACGTACAGGCTTCCCTCTGCTTCTCCCCTGTCAAGCAAACTCTGCTACCAGCTGCATACCTGAGTCTGATAGGAGCGGGTTGGAAATCCCTCTCTTGTTGCAATTGCAACACACAAACCCAAATGTTGTGAACTTGTTGAAGATCTTAAAAACCCTGATCAGACCCTCTGTTAACACACACTTTGCTGCTCCTTGAGAAACATCTCTGCCTCCCTGCAGAAGTGGAGATGATTTAATTGAATGGCAAGGACTTTCCAATCTTTTCAGCTTCAGCCCTCCAGATTGGCTTCCTGTTTAGTGGAAATTATTTTTATTTTTATTTATTTACTTTTGTTAATTGCTTACAAGATCATAGGTATAAGTAAAAACATAGTTATGAATACATGGATAATATAAGAAAAATAAAAAAAGAAACAATAGGACAGGGACGGTAGGCACATTGGTGTGCTTATGCACGCCCCCTACAGACCTCTTAGGAAAGGGGTGAGATCAATAGCAGAAAGTCTAAGGTTAAAGTTTTTGAGGTTTGGGGAAGAAACCACAGAGTCAGGTAGAGTATTCCAGACATTGACCACTCTGTTGCTGAAGTCGTATTTCCTGCAATCAAGTTTGGTGTGGTTTACCTTGAGTTTGCATCTATTATTTGCTCTTGTGTTGTTGTGGCTGAAGCTGAAGTATTCGTTGACAGGTAGGACATTGCAATGTATGATTTTATGTACTATACTTAGATTGGACCGAAGGCGGTGTAGTTCTAGGTTTTCTAGGTCTAGAATTTCGAGTCTGGTGGCATAAGGTATTCTGCAACGAGTAGAGGAGTGGAGAACTCTTCTTGTGAAATATTTCTGGACTTTCTCAACTGTGTTAATATCAGATACATAATGTGGGTTCCAGATTGATGAGCTGTATTCGAGTATTGGTCTAGCAAATGTTTTGTACGCTCTAGTTATTAGTGTAATATTACCAGAGAAAAAGCTATATAAGATTAGGTTAACAACTCTTAATGCCTTTTTGGCTATGTAGTTAGTATATTAGTTGCAATCAAGACAGGAACTTTCTGACTCCTCCTAATGAGAATCTCCATTGCACTCTTATTCTACGGTTATCAAACTAAGAATGTCACATTAGGTCTAGGGACTAAGTGGAAGCTGCATCCTTAATCTTCAGAAAATTACTGTATGCAGAAAACAAGACACTCTTGTTACCAATTTTGAGAGATCCAGAATGTTCTACCTGCTCTATTGTAACTCATTTTAGTGCATGCAGAGCACAGACACAAGGAAGAGGATTTAGGAGGGAAAGGGGAAAATACCAATTAAAATGGCTGGTCCTTGTAAAAGTGACAGCTAGAGGCAGCTTCCTGCAGCTACTCTATAATCCAAGGGTCTTCAAACTTGGCAAGTTTAAGACTTGTGGACTTCAACTCCCAGAATTCCTGAGCTAACATGACTGGAGGAAGAATTCTGTAAGTTGAAGTCCACAAGTCTTAAAGCTGTCAAGTTTGAAGACCCCTGCTATAATCAATAATCTACATACTGTAAGGACCAGGCTGGTCTCCTTGCAGTGATGCTTCTGAGACCCAGCTTCTTAGTTAGAAATGTTACTTCTTTGGCTAATTGGCAAATCTAGAGGGCCTGGCTTTTCTTTTCAGAATCTTCAGTGTGGAATTACTCAGTTTTTGCTCTCCGTGATCCGTGATTAGCTGAAAACTGGAAGTAAACGCTGAGTTTTGGCAAAAAAATATCGTAAGGGGCAGTCATGTGACCTACATGATGCTCCAAATGGACATAAATAAGAGCCCATTACCGAACATCCAAATGCAATTGCATAATGGGGGGAAGAGATTTCCAGCCATCAGAACTTCAGAACCAGGTTGTTAGCACCCCAGATAGGTCTATTGGAACTTCAAATGGTTGCTAAGCAACCGGTTATAAATCAAGCACTTGCCTCACACAGAACCGTTCAATTGTTGTACAGGTAGCCTTACAGGAGTTCACCTACTGACCATTCAAAGTTACAATGGTACTGAAAAAAATGACTCATGACCATTTTTCACTGCTGCAGCATCCACCATGGTCATATGATTTACATTCGGATGCTTGGCAACTGACTCACATTTATGACGGCTGCAGTGTCCAGGGGTCAGGAAAAGTGAGCGTGTCCCCAAACCGGGTGACCAGAATTGCATAACTGCAAAACTGCCATGATTTCCAGTTAAGAGGGCCAGAAACTCCAGTTTGTGAAGGGGCAACTTTAGAAAAGGAAGAAACTAACTCGTTAGTAAATATCTCCCAGACACATCCACATCATCATCATCATCTTCAAGAGCTAAGGCTATGATTTTTTCTTCTGCTAAATTGCCCTTCCCAAGCATATGCACACAGAGATAAACAGAGAAATATCTTTTCTAGATATGTTCGTCAAGGCTAACCACATATTACTTTTGCTCTTTTTGGTTTTTTCCTTGAAAATAGAAAGGTCGCTGGTCGTTTGTTTGTTTATTTTTTACGATTTGTCATTGAATTTCAGAAGAACAAGAACAGAAGGCTCCAGGGTGTGGGTTACTAATCCCTACTTTAGAACATTATTATTTATTTATTTATTTCTGAGTTTTATATACCGCCCTTCTCCCGAAGGACTCAGGGCGGTGAACAGCCAACTAAAATACAAGTAGACAAAGTATAAATTATTTAAAAGAGAATTAAATACTAGACTGTCCCAAATCTAAAAACCCCAATTAAAATCAATAAAACTTCATACCCCATCCCAAGTAATCTAAAAACGCCATTTAAAATCCCATTAGTCAGCTCAGGCCGGCCTGCTCGAAGAGCCAGGTCTTCAGGTCACGTCTGAAGGCCCTCAGGTCACTGGTCGTTCGTAATCCAGGGGGCATCCCATTCCAAAGGGCGGGTGCCCCCACAGAGAAGGCCCTATTCCTCGGGGGCAAACAGAAACTTGCAAGGCTATACCCCTTGCCCACATCTTTCTGCCAAACTACTATTAATGATACATCTACAAATGTCTTCACTTTAATTCAAAAATTTTGGATGCGTATAACTGCCGCATGTAAAGTTTATTGCCTTTGTGAAAGGAAACAAATATGTGAAAGCCGTTAATCACCTTGGACAATTAAAAGGTGCTGGTTATAATTATGCCAAGTTTGTTTGTTTTCTACTGCGTTTACAGAACATGACTTAAGAATGAACTGAAAATGCATTTTCTTATTAATGCATTTTATTGTTTATATGTTTCAAAAGCAAAGGCAACCTGCACTTAGAGATATATAGAGGCATAAGCTCCTTCTTGGCCCAATTACAATGTCTGAATGGATGTATGACAGAAATGTCCGTCACCTTGCCAGTACACCATGCTTTTGCATGGTGGAGAAACTTCTACAATTTGAGTTCCTCACAATCCCTCCATTAAAATATACTCATATTTTGCCTTTCCTCTTTCTTTCTTTCACTTGCTTGCCGCAGGGAGAGGACCAAATAAAAAAAGCTTTGCGTAAGAAAAGGGATATCTGTTTACCTAAATAGCTTTTCTTGGTTCCAGAAACTGTGATAGCATTGGAGGCCATCAATTTGAGATGAGCACATAATGTGAAAAACACAGCAGATAGCATAGATTAGCAGCCTTGGACATTCTGACATACAGTCAAATGAGCTGATAAGGTGGCAAAAGGGCAAAATGATCCCTGTTCTATTTTATTTTTCAATGTGGCTGAACCTGCATACATCCACAATTATTTTATTCCGTGATAGATTAGATTTCTTCTCAATTTAACCCGCAAACTAAGTAAATTGCGCAGGATCAGACATACTGCTGAAAGCAACCATGGACACCACCAGAAAATATTAGAGAAGGTTTCTGATTTTAGAGATCTGGTCTGGTGCAGTGGTTAAGGCCTCAGACTAGAAACTGGGAGATTGTGAGTTCTAGTCTGCCTTAGGCACAAAGCCAGATAGTTGATCTTTGGTTGGCCACTCTCTCTCATCTCTAGGAAGGAAACTATGGTAAACCACTTCCCAAAAACCTTGCCAAGAAAATTGCAGGAATTAGTTCAGGCAAACGTAGTCAAAACCCAACTCAAAGGGTTTTAAACTCCAAACTAGGTGAAGACCTCACCCATAAGGTCTCGTTCCTCCATCTCTCTTTTTTTCCTTCACTGTTTTTCCCTATCATCCATGCTCCAAATGAATAATGTGCAATAGCAACTGAGAAGAGTTTAGCACTCTTCATTCTCCTATAGGTGTTAACATAGTCCCTCCACCCTACAGTTCATCTGTGAGCGCAACAAAGCTTTAAGGATTAAAGCACACAGATCTGCTATTGTCGTGTCCTGTTTGACCCAAAGATTCTCCCCAATCAAAGAAAGCCCTTTTTTCTCAGAGGAAGCCTGGGAGAAGAGATAAACTTTGTAGCATGCCCTCAGGGTCAATATCTTTCTGCTCAAGAAACCTATTGGGGGAAAACAAATTCCAAACTCAAAGATCCTTGGCTGCAATTTTCTTCAAAGCTTTATTGCAAAGCTCTTCCAATAAGCCAGTAAACTTCTTGCTCTGATTTCTTAGCCGTTCATGTGGCTGCAAAACACGAAGTAGGGAATTAGCTAATTTACAAATATCTGCCATTCAACCACTGATACTACAGAAATCTTAAATTAGAGGGCATTATTAATGCCCTTGGCTTTTTAAAATACTAAAATATTATGAGGTATTTGAATTACATCTTCTTTAAAGAGTATATTAAACACCTTGTGCCGTGTATGAGCTTACTGTTTAGTCTTGTGAATAATAGCAAAGAAATGTTCAGTGTTTTTAAGAGAATTATGGCTAATTAAAGACTGTCAACTGAGAACAGCAACTTTGGAATATTGCCCTAATACATTAAAATAATTATTTAGTAACTATCAAAATAATGAGTTGGGCAATCATATCCAACATAATTATGACAGTCTTTAGCAGCCCATGTTATTCATGGAAATGCAGGAAGACTGATTTATAACAGGTAAGGGCTGATTTCCATGTATCCTTGTATTGGCCTGGTTCTCATGTCACATCAAGCCATAAATTGGTTTGCTTGATTTCAGCACAACATACAAAGCAACTCTTGTTGTTGTGGTTTACGCGCTGTGATTTAAAATGCTTAAATGTGGTTTACCAAATAAACTATAGCTAGGTTTACTGAATAAGCCACCACGTCTGTACTTATTGGCGGCTCCTATCCACACAACCTTTCTACTGCAATTCTTTGTCAGTGACTAATCTAGATTGATAGCAAGTCTTTATAACGTAAAGCATGTGAGTTATACTGCAGCCCTCTCACTACTTACCGTGTTTCTCACAAAATAAGGCAGGGCCTTATTTTTTTTTGGAGCCCCGAAAAAATGGCTAGGCCGTCTTTTCGGGGGTGAATTAATTTCTCTCCCCCTCCATCAGCGGGTGGGCGGCACGACAACAGCAGCAGCGCCAGTGCCTGCCGGCGGGAACGCAGAAGCCATGGAGGCAGCTCCCCCGCCCAAGAAGCAGCAGAAACGCTTCTACACTTCCTGCTGGCGCGAGAACAGCGGCAGCGCCGCGCAGGGCACTGTTAAAGGCAAGTTTCCCCCCCCGCCCTCTCCCCCAGCATGTTTTAACCCTCGCCCTCCCCTCCCAGCATGTTTTAACCCCCGCCCTCTCCTCCAGCATGTTTTAACCGCCGGCCTCCCCCCCAGCATGTTTTAAACTAGGCCTAAATTTGGGGGGAGGGGCTTAATTTCTTTTCATGCCTAGAAAACATGCTGGGTGGAGGCCGTATTGTTGGAGAAACACGGTAGTTCTTCTTAGACAAAAATGAGATATTATCAACGAAATCTTGTAATCTGTGACCAAGCACATTTTTATATTTTTAGAATGGCTTCTTCACTATGATACCTGCATAAGAATATATATTTGTATGCTACTGGATATATACAAAGTACGTATACAACTTCCGCCTTCCAAGACATTCTTGACTCCTAATGACTGTTTGGACGAGTCCCTGTATTTTTCTTGACAAGATTTTTAAGAAGTGATTTGCCATTGCCTGTTTCCTAGGGCAGAGAGAAAGTGACTGACCTAAGGTCATCCAGCTGGTTTCGTGTCTAAGACAGGACTAGAACTCACAGTCTTTTGTCTTCAAGCCTGGAACAATATTCTGTGCACCAAACTGGCTCTCACAGACTTTTAAGCAACATTAAAAACCAAAAGCCCATCACAGTTCCCCAATCAAAATCTCATATATTGCTCCTGTGAATTTTTATATAAAAGTCCAGTCTCGTTTAGACTGAACCGGACTTGCTTCCCACAAGGATTGTAGTTTCAGAAATAAATGCAATTAAAAATATACTTCAAAAGCTAATAAGTTATTATCCCAGCAAGGCTCCCAAGCTTGTTACAGCTGTGTGCCAAGCAGCTGTTTTGTGGGTAAAGCTTTTCCATCACCATATTTACAGAGGCTGGAAGAAGTTTTCTCTCCAAAATATCTACAGTTGTTGCACAAACACCCTGCTTTTTGGACAGGGTGAGGAGTAGAAGTTGGCAATTCTAATTGAAATGCATAAGCAAAGTACTGATATGAAAAAAAAAAACAGCTATTGCTTTCTGAACCAAGGAGTGCCAATGCTAAAAGTGGACACAAGAACCTTCGTAGACAAAATTCAGCAAACCTTTAGAAACATCTGCCCAGCAATACTGCTCCAGCTGCTCATTCTTAAAGCAGCATTACCTTCCTTGACTCTACCAGCTAATGGTAAAGAGTAAGGGAAAACCTTCTTCTTAAAGACAGATGAGCAAATACATTTTGATCCACTGAGAATAAAAATCTGCCTTTATGGTTAAAAGGCTTGCCGTGCTAGAATTTTATCCCCCCAGCAATTCTATTAACATCTCCTATCCTAAAATTACTCCACATAATCTAGCCCAGATGTTGGTACATGCAATGCCAATATGTCCTTCTCTGCATTCACATAGCCCTCTAAGCGGTGTTTTAGTTAATAAGGATTAGCAAAAGCAAACAAATAAAAACGGTCTGGATTCACATTTTGGCCTTGCTTAAAGTAGGAATCCCCAGTTAGTTACTGTGAATAGCCTGAATGGAAGAGAGGCTGTTTAAAGCAGAGGTCTCCAAACTTGGCAACTTTTAAGACTTGTGGACTTCAACTCCCAGAATCCCTCAGCTAGCTCTGCTCAGCCACATCCAGATTCTACTGTAACCCTAACTTTCAGCCCAATCTAGCACACAGGGTTGTTGTGACCAAAAATTGGAGGGTGAAGCATTTTGCGCCATCTTCAGCTCCTAAATGAAAGACAGGATATTTATCTAATTAAATGAATGCAGGTAGTTCTTAACCATTTGTTTAGTGACCATTTTAAGCTCTGAAAAATGTGGCTTATGATCAGTTTTCAACGCATACCACTACTGTAGCATCCACATGGTCACAAAATCAGAATTTGGAGGCTTTGCAATTGGCACATATTTATGTTGGTTGCAGTGTCATAGGGGATACTGACAGTGTCCTGACAGTGAGAACAATCAACCAATGGAAACAGCTTGCATTCAGAAGTTGTGGGTGTTTTATCGCTGGGAGCTTTCAAGAATCTGTCAGAAATAGTATAGGATCTCCTGCTTGAGCAGGGGGTTGGACTAGATGATCTACAAAGTCCCTTCCAACTCTGTTATTCTTTGCACAAAGGGGGCCATTTGACCACCTTTCATGTCCTTCTGACAAGCAAAATCATTGGGGAAGCCAGATTCACTTACTGTAACACCTGTATTGTTAACTTAACAACTGCAGTGATTCATTTAGCAATTGTGGCAAGAAAGGTTGTAAAATAGGGGAAATCTCACCTAGTCCCACTTAGCAACATAAATTTTGGGCTCAATTGTGGTCACAAATTGAGGACTACCCATGAAGAAATTCCTGTCCAAAGCATGCAAAGTTGTTTAAAACTACAGCAGAGCATTAACAACAGATATGGCCGCAGGAATAAATCTTAAAATCGTCATTAAGCTTTGTTATTTAAAAAGCATCTTACACTGAATCACCAAACCACAAAAGCCAATGTCATCCAAAAATGTATCAACAAACCCTTTTGTCTTGGGATGACACTGGTGGGATGTTTGACTATTTAGCTTATTGTATTTGTAATTGTCTCTAGAGGAGTATGTATCACACCACCTCAGGCGGAGTGATGTCACAGCACTGTTCTATACACTTTCATCCCACACATAATGCCTTCCTGAAAAAAATGGGTTTACAATAATCCCATAAACTGCTCCCTTGTAATATCACCTAGCAATTGTAAAATGGGTATCTAATTGTTCATCTTCCTTTTAGCTTATGTGGAGTAAATTCAATCAAGTTTATTGTGATATATTTCCACAGAAGTGGACCCAAGTTTCTAGTTGAATCTATTGGATCCACACAACCAAAATTGCCCAGGGAAACACAGCCAGGTACCTTTCTGAACACAGAACCTGAGATTTTTCAGGAAGTGTAATATGAAATTAGAATAGATCATAAAGCCATTATGATTTAACAATCCATGAATCAAATTGCAGCAATTTGTAGTTTTTGCTGTGCGGTTTAAAAATAGTGAAGAATTGCTGTTAAGTAAGAAGTAGATCCCTGAAGTTTAAGAGCATTTATCAAGATCTAAACATAGTAAGAGTGACATAGTTCAGATGCTTTCAAATCAAGCCTATAATCATAGCCAAGAACTCAAGTGCATAATAATTGTGTAATAGTAAATAACATGCTAATAACATGCTAACACAATGCAATTGCTTCGGTCCTTTTCTAAATTTGTAAGGGTGTATGTGTGTAATGCAATCAAAATAAGGGACCAGTTAGCTTATTTTTAAGATCAGGTTTCCCCGTAAAATCTGGCAACCCTGTAAATGGATAACATCCGATATCTTCTTAGATGGGAGTTGCAGCTCACCACGGCACTGTGCAACACCTGGATTCCAGAGCAACTGGCACATGGCTAGGCTGCACTAAGCCCGGAGGTAACTAGCTTGCACCTGGCACTGCAACCGATTTTTTTTTTTCAGCGCTGCTCCGAAAGTCTGCAATCCTATTTAGGAGTAAAGCTTAGCGGGCGGAATTACCTCGCAATCTATTGTCAGATCGTTTGGGGGCGGGGGGGGAGAGGAATCCTCCCAGAAAAGGATCTGATGGCACCGTTCAAGGCAGGCTGTCCGAAAGCACATGCCGAGTTGGCAGGTCGCGCTGAGCGAGCCAGGGTTTATTTAAACCACGATTTACTGAATAACCCCACAACCGGCTGCATTCCCAGCAAAGCGAGCCCCAAAGAAGCGCAGGGTGCAACGCGCGATCCTAGCCGCCGGGGAAGCTGTCAAACGTCCGGGGGGGCGGGGGGGAAGCTTCCAGCTTCTCCGCGGAATTATCGAAGCGCCCCGTCCCCTGCAGAGCAAAGCAACTTCGGGGGTGGAAGGGCTGAAAGCTCGGCTTCCCTGGAAGCTTCCCCCCCGCCCCCCCGGACGTTTGACAGCTTCCCCGGCGGCTAGGATCGCGCGTTGGGGACACCCCCCCCGGGAGGGAGACCTTCAGGCGCCCCTGCCCCGCAGCCCCGAACCCCCTTTTCCATTGCCCTGCCCTGAAAGGCACCGCGGGAGCCTCTCCTCTCCCCCCCCCCCCGCCTCGCCGGCCAAGCTGCCTAAACTACGAACCTCGGCGTTTTGTGAACATGTCCGCGCAACCCATTCGGGTCCACGCGCGTGGGGGGGCGCGATCCCCGCGTGTTTGGGCTGTCCCGGGCGGCCGGGAGAGAAGCGCAAAGGGACACACACACACATACCCAAAAAAACCCAGCATCCTTCTTACCACGCAGGCTTGGAAAAAGGGGATTCCCTTTGCGTGGAGCCTCTGGCCAGCTTTCCCTCGCGCGCGCAGGAACCCGGAGCGCGCTGCTCCCTCACCTCCTCCTTCTCCTCTCCAGAGATCTGTCAAGGCAGAAGTTGGGAATCGGAGGAAGCTGCTTCCTGCAAACTTTTTTTTTTTTTTTTTGCTCCGCCGCGCTTCCACGGGCAGCAGCGTCGCCCTCCGCCTCCTGCTTTGACTGGTTGGTGGAGTGGGAGGGGGTGAGAGAGTGAAGCACCGGACAGGGAAACGCCAACGCTCGGATGCTCAGTTGGACGCTCCAATGGGGGGGGGGGAGGCCGTCCGGGTCGAGCGTCAAGATAGACGCAGCGAGTTGTTGCTGTGGCCGGACTCCTTGGGTTAACCCCCCCCCCTCGTGCTAGGAAAGAAACATTCCCTGCGGGAGGGGGTGGAAGGAGGGAGGGAGGATTCGCGCACGGGCCCGTCAATCGGAGCGTCCCGAGTCTGCTATTGGCCGGAGGGCGGGGTTTAGGGAGATGATGGACACCGAGACCGTTTTGCCCCGAAGGAAACGCCTCCTTCCTCTCGCTCCGCCCCGGATTCCTCGCTTCCCTCAGAGGAGTCGTCGGAGCGCGATGCGGGGTTTGGGAGCTGGTTTCCTCGCGGTGGCTTGGCCCGGATCCGGCTTTGACGAGAACCTCGGGAGGCAAAACTTCCAGGTTTTGCTCCAGTTTCGGCTGAGGTCCTCCGGCCGAATACTTTCACTCAAAGGCAATCCTGCGTTCACTTTTCAAGCCAAGTTTAGTTTTCTCCTAGTTCTGACGTTCCTGAGATCACCATTATTAACGAGGCGTATTAAAAACCACGATCGGCTCCTCCGATCTTTCTAAGCTTTCAACGGATTGATTTTGATTCTGGGTTTTGACTCTCATCTAACCTTTTCTTGTTTTTCCCCGCTTTCCATAGCACGTCTAAACCTGCCGCTTGAAGATAAGTGCATTTGATCAGATAGACTTCTACTAGCCACTCTGCCGAGCTGCTTGGGGATAATAGGCGTTAGAGTTCCGAAGTGTTTGGAGAGATCCGTAATAAACGCGCAAATAAATAAATAAATAAAAACAAGTTCTTGAAGTGTTTTACTTGCAACCCGTTCACGCAGTCGCTTCTAGAAATCATGTTTTTTTTCTGTGTCTTTAATGCTCCCCTGAACGAAAGTCATCAGCTATCCAACTGTTCCTGACATTGGAATTCAAAACGTCTTTGTTTGAGCTGCATCATGCCTGTGCAGCACAAAGATTATGTATGTTTACTGAAGATTAAATTTCACTCTGTTCAACAGCACTTGCTCGGAAGTGTGCTGGAGGGATTGCTGATTGAACATCAACATCAGGATTGAAAAGGATTGTCATTCCAGCAAAGTTGCGCAAGTTTTCTTCCCCAAACAGGAACTGCATGCAACGAAATATTCAAACCATGCACAGATGGATTTTATATGAATGTGCAGTTAAGCCCACAAGCATTTATGAAGTGGTTAATTTTGTTACATTCAGACAGGCATACACATGCACACCCATTAAAATTATGAAACTCTTACCTAACGAGAAGAAAATCGAGTGGTTTCAAGCACAAATGGAACTCCAAAAGTGAATTCTTTAGGAAGGATTGCACACTTCTAATTGCATTTGGGTCTTCCCCTTCCGTCCCTCCCCCTCATTAAGAAATCAAGGACAAACAAGATTGCTAAGGGCTGATTTGCCACCACAGGCCCTCCTCCCCTGATTCATGACCATCTGGAGATGAACAAGGACTTTTTTAGGTTTGCCACTACTGAAGCATGGGTCTAGTTATGTCTGAGTAAGAATGTACTCTAGAAAAAGCATTTGGGAACTCCTAGTGGGCCAAAGGGAAGAGGAAGTGTGGAGTATATTGTAGAGCAACTCCTCATTTCTCTCCATCCAAATGTTCCTGCTAGATTCCACCACCACTGCCATCACCACCCCATCCAAATGCTCTTCTGGGCTTCCTGTTGCAACACTGCTAGTTAGTTGGCTACTTCAAGTTCAGAGGTGGTGAATAGGACTGCACAACTTCAGACTAGATCAAATGTCATCCAGAAAAGGGGCAAATATTTTTGGACACTTCCCTGGGTAAACACTACTGCAACTAGCAGTCAGTAATGTAAATTGTGTATAACGGTTTTTCCTTGACATGCTGCTTTTTGTTTGCAAAGAGGGATGAGATTTATTTGGTTGGTCAAATGGGGTGGGGAACAGACAGCATTCCAAACCCACAGTATGAACTCAGATTAAACACTGTCACCTAATTGTCCTGGTCCAGCAGACCAAAATCTCAAGGAGAAGTCTGTGCATGATTTGAAAGTAAACCTCCAGAGTTTAGGTGGTCAGTCTTCTTTTTTTAAGAATTTTTTTTATTTTTAGACAAAACATACACAAAACATAAAAACATAAAGGCATCTTCCAATTACATACATACAGTGTGTCGGTTGGTTACAATTTTTTTGTGCATCTTCTCCATAGTCCTCACAATTGTTTGTATATATTCTCATCAATCAAATATTTCTGAATACATTTATTATCATTGTTAATCATTCATTTGACTATGCTATTATTCCTTCATGTTATGTGAGATATTCCATATTTTTAAATTATTTATATTATAACAATTCATATTATCCTCCTAAATTCATCCAGTAATGATACATTTTTATATTATATTCTATATAATTCTATTCTTGCATTATAAAATTCTACATATTTCATTACCATATTTTGTTTTCTAACCATTGATAAAATAGATCCCAAATCTTATAAAATTGTTTATCTTCTTGTTCTCTAATTTCAAATGTCAATTTACTCATTTCAGCACATTCCATTATTTTCTTAATAACTTCCTCCTGCATTGGTATTTTCTCATTTTTCCAATTTTTAGCAAATACAATCCTAGCCCCTGTTAATACATTTACAATCAAATATTTCAATTCCCTAGGTGGTCAGTCTTGTAGGTTTCGTCGGTACAATCCCTTGAAGGTTATCTTATTCAGGGTTGACCAACTGAGATATTTGACTCCTTGTACTGAGGGGTCGTTGGTGTGCTCTGGGGTTGTTTTCTTGCAGACGTTTCATTACCCTAACTAGGTAACAGCATCCATGCTCCTTGTACTTCCTCCTGTTGATACACCTTTTTAAGATATGTATCAGGAGACAATCTCCAAATGGAGATTGGATCTTAAACATTTCAGGCCTATATCAATTTCTTCCTTATAGTACCAAGTAGTTTTCAGGATGGGGTGAAATGTTTTCAGCGCATCTCATAGTTAAATAAACAAGCATTTATCCAATGAAAAATGACAAAGCTTTCAAATAGCAATAGCACTTAGATTTCTATACTGCTTCACAGTGCTTTACGGCCCTCTCTAAGCGGTTTACAGTGTCAATACATTGCCCCCAACAATCTGGGTCCTCATTTTACCGATCTAGGAAGGATGGAAGGCTGAGTCAACCTTGAGCCTGGTGAGATTCAAACTACTGGCAGCCGGCAGTCAGCAGAAGTAATCTACTGCATACAGTACTGCATTCTAACCACTGTGCTACCACAGTTCTTATTCTAACCATGTTTCTGCTTCCAGGAGATACATATACAACAGGGGCCTTCCAGTGGTGGGATTCAATTTTTTTTACTACTGGTTCTATGGGTGTGGCTTGGTGGGCGTGGCAGGGGAAGGATACTGTAAGATCTCCAGTCAGAGGTGGTATTTGCCGATTCTCCAAACTACTCAAAATTTCTGCTAGTGGTTCTCCAGAACTGGTCAGAACCTGCTGAATACCACCTCTGGGGTCTTCAAACTTGAGAGTTTTAAGACTTGTGGACTTCAACTCCCAGAATTCTTCCTCCAGTTATGTTAGCTCGGGAATTCTGGGAGTTGAAGTCCACAAGTCTAAAACTTGCCAAATTTGAAGACCCTTGATATAGAAAGTAATATGGGGAAAAATCCTTATTGTCAGGAGCAGCTTTTTTTTCCCCTCCTAGTCAGTTCATCCCTTTCCTATTTGAAGTGATATATGACAATAACTTGCAAATTTATTTTATTTTTTATTTTATTTATTTTTATTTGTCAATTGCTTACAAGATAATAGTAAAAACGTAGTTATGAATACATGGATACATATAAGAAAAATAAAAAGAAACAATAGGACAGGGACGGTAGGCACGTTGGTGCGCTTATGCACGCCCCCTATAGACCTCTTAGGAAAGGGGTGAGGTCAATAGTAGACAGTCTAAGGTTAAAGTTTTTGGGGTTTGGGGAAAAAACCACAGAGTCAGGTAGAGTATTCCAGACATTGACCACTCTGTCTTTTTACTTGCTCTGCCTTTTGTTTTGCTCTGGCAGTTTCCCTCTTTGTGGCAGATGGATTTCTTTGACCATCCCAACTAAGCCATTGAGATGCAGCCTGTCCTGAGCAATTCTTCCCAGAAAGGAACAAGTCATACCACAAGCACAAAGTTCCTGGGCCAGTTGCCCAGGTGGGAAAATTTTTATAAAGAGCTAGAAATCAGGATGGGCCTCAACACAAGTTGTAACTCTAAAAGGAAGACACAACACTAAATGAGCATTGAAAAAAGAAGTTTTTTGTTTTTTTTTTGAAACAGTGATCATCACCCAATACCCTCGAGGTCAAGTAAGAATACAAGCCAAAATTCATTCTTTTAAAAGAGGGGGGAGTCTTCTGTAGCTAATCATTTCCTAGCTGATTCATATTAAGAGAATGACTCATTTTATTTTGCAACAATGAGGGAGCATGCTGGTCAGGAGTAATGCTGTCTTGCAAGTAAGAAGTTTCACTGCCAAGCAGATTCCAGAATGAGTTCCTTTTTTTTTCATCCTAGTAACATAGCAAATTAAATTCTAAGCCTGTTTTAACTTGTATAGCCATATTTTGCAACAACATGTTCATTATATATTATATAATATACAACATGATAGATACATACACAGACTCTTTGTGTGTGTGTGTGTATGTGTGTGTGTGTGTATGCAAAGTATAAATGGGGATGGCCATTCAGATTTTTGCAGTCCATGTCTGGTGGTCATAATGTATTGAGAATTTCATAGTTTGCTTTTTAAGGGAAGCACATGACTTCTTGATTGAAACAGGGATATAATGTATGAGAAATTAAACATTCTTCTATGTGACAAAGCTCCACTCAAAACACAAAGCACTTTTAGCCACAAAATATAAAACTAGATAGATAGATAGATAGATAGATAGATAGATAGATAGATAGATAGATAGATAGATAGATAGATATGCAGATACACACACACACACCCCTTCAGGTTCCTCTTTTATGGCACATAGGAATTCCAAAGGAGTAAAATATCATTTTCTCCTTTCTCCCACAGCCCTCACTCAAATTAGAGTTTCTGCAGCAAAATTTACAAAAATGCAATTCATATCAAGAGCTCCAACTTCAGAAATGGCTTGCACATCAATGCTCTGTTACGACATGGTCATAGCTGGCTGGCATCATACAACAACTAACTATACATGGTAGTTCACAAACCATCATGATTGAGCCTCAGGCCCTGTGAGTCTGGCAATCTAAGGAAACAACCTCTTGGATTTCTGGAAAGCAATTTACCCCACTATCTGTAAAAGAACTTTATAGATAGTGGAGTAAAGAAGCAATACCATGAATGCCTTCCAAAGTAATTCTCCCACACAAGTTGTACCTAGTGTAATTAAGGTAGAGTTACTCTGAGACTCAGCATCTCTTTTGTAATGGCTGTTTCCTTCTTAGCTGTTTTGCTGCCCCCACAATCTGTTAGGCATTCCATCACACTGAGTTCACAAAATATACTAAGCCAAACCAGGCAATAGCAATGTAGAGGCAGTGTAGTTTAGCATGTGTTGTATAAAATAGGCCCAAATGTACTTGGATCAAGTTTCCACTGAGTTAAGCTACAGGATTGGAGCACAGATGCATTTATATGCTTACATTGAAGACTGAGAACGCTTAAGAATTCCCTGGGCCTGTTTGCATTTTCTAATGAGCCAGAATTATTATTAAGCGTGGTGCATATTTTGTCCAGTCATTCTCACTTCTACCAATAGGGGTAGCTCAACCCACCAAGGAACATCTCTCTAAAGTTTGTTCACCATTATATTCAAACTTTGTGAGTTGTTGCTCTTCCATAAAATCAGTATCAAGAACTGAGGCTGTTGTTACTGTACATAATAACCATCTGGATGGTAGCAGGATTGTGATGAGATTTACTGATCTAGTTTAATTAGAAAAGTGAAAGATCCTGATTCTGAGATAATAGTGATCAAATCCCAGATTTGAGGTTTCCTGGTTTATTTAACCTCTGTTGATTGCAGCAGAATCCAAACAGTGGCACCCATTACAAAAAGTATTGATGTCACAATGGCAACGTGTACACAGTGTTATCATAGCCAAAAGGAGATAAATGTAAATTGCAGCAAGCTGAACAGTGACATTATCATATTGATGATCATTTCTCTTTTATCCTTCTACAAACACTTTCAGAGACAAATAAGCAGGTTGAGAAATAGGTAGGTTCCACCCCATTGTGACAAAATTCAAGTGAGGGAGGAATATCTGCTTTATTTTGACACACAAATTGTCACTGTCCTTTAGCTGGTGATGAATTAGTCTCAGCATCCAAACTAATCCACTTCCTTATTGTAGCTGGACAAATTCGTTACATTTCAGCTTCTTTAAATGAATTAGTCTGGCCTTCAAGAGTCTCAAATGCCAAATTAAGGCTAATGGATCAGTAGAAAGGAGATATATTTTTTTTCCAGCTATTCTGAATACTCTGAAGAAAGGACCACAACACTGAGAAACTACTTTTATTGCAATCATCATTGAGTGATAGCTTTATGAGAAAGAAGGACCCTGAACAAGAAGAAAACAAATGTTTTTTTTATAGAAGCTGAGGACTATAAGGGAAGAAATCCGAGGGATCTGACTGACTGGTCCACATGGAGAAGCTGAGCAGGTCCTTGTTGGTATATTTGGGTAATTTCTATTGCAGGATAAAGCGGCCCTTTGAGTAGGACACCACAAGCCTATTGTTAAGGAGGTGGAATGTTGAAGTGCTCAGTTGAGTATGGAACAGGTTGGGGTTTCTCTATCTTGCCATTCGCTAGTTAAGGGCTGCTCCTGGGTCATGCTATGAGCTGTTGAGGTTCCTATGGTTTAATAAAATGGGATTATGGGACTTTGTTTGGGGACTGGGAGAGTACATTTCAATTTGATGGAATTAGGAAAAGAGAAGTACCAGGTTATATCTAAACAAAAGGAGGAAAGTACAGTCTCCATTTTTTTTGCTAGCTTAATTTTCCCCACTACTGTATCTTCCATTTCTAACAAAGTCCAGTCATTGGCACAACCAATAACTTCTATTCATCTTCTGAGAATGCAGTTAAAATAGAAGTGAACTTTATATATATGCATAGGATGTGTGGCTATAAGAAGAGATCACTTATAGTTTCTTACTCATCTTTCTCCGCTTATCCATTCAATTCCATGCTTCTGTCTATAATCAGACCTACACTGTCTAAAATCATGGAGAAGGAGAGAATGTTGCCCAACCAGTAGCATCCCTAATTTATTTATTTATTTATTTATTTTTTCGTATTTCTATACCGCTCCCTCTCCCAAAAAGGGACTCGGGGCGGTGTACACACTAAACAAATAAAATAATACAGATAACAGAATTTAAAGTCAAAATTGAATAAATATAGGATTAGGTCACAATTAGCTAAGAATAAGAACCCTTATTAAAATTTAAAAAACCCCAAAGACCCTTATTTGGCCAGACCGGCCTGTTTGAACAGTAAGGTCTTAACTGTGCGCCGGAAGGTTAGGATGTCTGACATGGCTCGTATCTCCGGGGGGAGACAATTCCAAAGGGAGGGGGCTCCCACAGAGAAAGCACGTAATCTTGGGGCAGCCAGCCGCCAGCGATCGAGCGGCGGTACCCCAAGCAGGGCAACCCTGTGGGAGCGTACTGGGCGGCAGGAGGTTGTTGGTGGCAGCAGGCGGTCCCGTAAGTATCCAGGTCCCGAGCCATGGAGCACTTTAAATACTGTTAGTACCACCTTGAATCGAATCCGGAAGGCCACAGGAAGCCAGTGCAGCCTGCGGAGAAGTGGTGTTACGTGGGCGTCCCGAGGGGTGCCCACGATCATCCGCGTGGCTGCATTCTGAACTAACTGTAATCTCCGGAGAATCTTCAAGGGGAGCCCCATGTAGAGAGCATTGCAATAGTCCAAGCGGGAGATGACGAGGGCGGAGGTGACTGTGCGAAGTGCGTCCAGATCCAGAAAGGGTCGCAACTGGTAGATCAGACGAATCTGATAAAAAGCTCTCCTGGCGACGGCCGCAATATGTTCTTCCAAAGACAGCCGCACGTCCAGGAGGACACCCAAATTGCGCGCCCTTTCCACAGGGGTTAATATCTCTCCTCCCACGGTCAGCGAAGGAACAAGCTGACTGAATCTGGGAGCAGGAAACCACAGCCACTCAGTTTTGGTCGGGTTGAGACGAAGCCTGTTACGACCCATCCAACTCCGCACGGCCTCCAGGCACCGGGTCATCACTTCGACGGCTTCGTTGGGGTGGTTTGGGATGGAGATGTACAGCTGAGTATCATCAGCGTACTGCTGGAACTCCACCCCAAAACCACGGATGATCTCACCCAGCGGCTTCACATAAATGTTGAACAGCAGGGGAGAGAGTACCGACCCCTGAGGCACCCCACAGAGCGGGGGCCTTGGGGTCGATCTCTGTCCCCCTGTCAACACAAATTGCGAACAGTCGGAGAGGAAGGAGGAGGACCATCGCAATACGGTGCCTCCAACCCCCAGCCCCTCCAACCGCTGCAACAAGATACTGTGGTCGACAGTATCAAAAGCCGCTGATAGATCAAGTAGGACCAGAACAGAGGAATCTCTGTCCCGTGCCCTCCAGAGATCATCCATCAACGTGACCAACGCCGTCTCAGTGCTGTGCCCGGGCCTGAAACCCGATTGGAGGGGGTCGAGATAATTCGTTTCATCCAGGTACTGCGGGAGCTGACGTGCCACCACAGTCTCTACAACCTTCGCCACAAAGCGAAGGTTGGAGACAGGACGATAATTTGATAACAATGCTGGGTCCAAGGACGGTTTCTTGAGGAGAGGTCGTACCACCGCTTCTTTCAAGGCGGTGGGTAAAAGCCCCTCTCTCAAGGAAGCGTTTATAATGCCTTGGAACCAGCCTCGCATCACCTCCCGAGTGGCTAAGACCAGCCAGGAGGGACACGGGTCCAACAAACAAGTGGTAGCATTCAGTCTCCTCAGTATTCTGTCCACGTCCTCCATGGTGACAGGATCGAACTCAACCCAGTTGACCTCACCAATATCCATCCTCGCCCCCCCGCCTGGAAATGACCAGTCGGAATCCAGCTCATCCCGAATCTGAGCGATTTTGTCCTGCAGAAACTTAGAAAACTCCTCAGCTCGTCCCTGTAAAGGATCTTCTCGCATCTCAACCTCCAAGAGGGAGCGGGTCACCTTAAACAGGGCGGCTGGGCGGTTTTCTGCGGATGCAATAAGGGTGAAGAGGTAGGTCCTCCTCGCCATCCTTATCGCCACTAAATATGTCTTAATATAAGAACGTAATAGTGTTCGGTCAGACTCAGAGTGGCTGGTCTTCCAACTACTCTCTAGGCGTCTTTTCCGGCGTTTCATCTCCCTTAGCTCCTCAGAGAACCAAGGAGCCACTTGGGAATGGCGCCGGGTCAGAGGCCGCAAGGGCACGACCCGGTCAAGAGCCCCAGCAGCCACCCTATTCCAGGTGACCACTAAGTCCTCAACCGAGTCGTGTGTGTGAGCTTTGGGAAATGGCCCAAGCTCCATCAGGAACCTATCAGGGTCCATCAGGCGCCTGGGGCGGTACCATTTTAATGGCCCCGCCTCCCTGCGGTCGAGAGGTGCGGAACGGAAGTCGAGCCTTAGGAGCGAGTGATCTGACCATGACAGGGGTTCTATAGCTATATTCCCTATACCCAGATCACTCTGCCACTGATCAGAGACAAAAACTAAATCCAGGGTATGACCTCCAATGTGAGTAGGGTCCCGAATTAATTGAGTCAGGCCCATGGCTGTCATGGAAGCCATGAACTCTTGAGCAATCCCCGAGGCACCGCCGGCAGAGGGAAGGTTGAAATCCCCCATGATCATAAGCCTGGGGGTCTCAACCGCCACGCCGGCTATAACCTCAAGAAGCTCAAGCAGGGCAGATGATGCATAGCAGGGAGCCAGGTATGCGATCAACAAGCCCCTCTGAACCTTGGAACCGAACTTCACGAAAAGAGATTCACATCCGGTTGTCTGAGTGGATTCCCTCGGACATAGATCTTCCTTAATAACCATCGCAACACCTCCACCCCTCCCCTGGGTCCTCGGCTGATGAAAGACCCGAAACCCGGCCGGACACATATCGACAAGAGGGATTCCCCCTTCTGGGCCAAGCCAGGTCTCGGTAACACCCACCAGGTCCGCCCCCCCTCACAGATCAAATCATGAATGAGAGGGGCCTTATTCATGATGGACCTGGCGTTACATAACATCAGCCGAAGGCCCAGGGCCCGATTGCTCAGACCACCTGGAAAACGGGAAGTGACAAGGGGGTCGGAGCGCGCCACAGCAGATAGATAGCGGAGGCGCGCTCCCGAAACAGAATGTGGCCCCCTATAAACGCCAAATCTGCCTCTCCCGTTCACCGTACTAATAGATTTAATGTCACCTTCCTCTGGACAACCCCCCATCCTCAATCGAGCCCTATCAGAATCCAACCCATTCCGGCAGCGCTCCACCTGTGGTCCGGTCCCAGCCCCAGGTGGGTTGTCCCCCAGTCCCCGCATGGTTAACCCTAATCTATTTAAAAATTTGATTAAAAATTTTAAATAACCCTCCCTCCCATGCTTCTGGCGACCCCACCATCTCTCCGGATCCCAAGATCCGTCCTTGAGATGGGTTTTGGAGAGGTAAGAGGGCCAACTTTGAGATAGGGAGACATATCTCAGGGCCCGTAGTTCAGTTGAAGAGTCAGTACTTTTGGTTGAAACCTCTCAGGCTGCCAATGGTCAGGCATAGGATAGGCCAGGCGAGAATTGGGATTAGGATGGGACAATCGTATCTCGTTGGCAGCTGGTATCCTGTCTTGTGGGGGGCCGGACGTTCGAGGGCGAAAGACGTGGTCTATGGGTTTATCGCAGGGACTTTTACTGTCCATAGCGAAAGTCCGGGCCCCACACAGTGCCAAT
Organism: Bungarus multicinctus; assembly: GCA_023653725.1. Lineage (NCBI taxonomy): Eukaryota > Metazoa > Chordata > Lepidosauria > Squamata > Elapidae > Bungarus > Bungarus multicinctus. Next base: position 50,331,704 of record CM042842.1, on the reverse strand, counting down.
ACTGGTTGAGAGGTTATCCAACGTCTCCCTGAAGCAAGTTGTAATGGTGGTGGTGGCAGCGGTAATTTAGGAGAAGAGCCCGGCCATGGTCTCGGTCTATATGACAGCGGACTTAGTGTTAGTGGACCCAGCTCCGCCCTCGACCTACAATCTCCTATTGAAATCATTTGCGGAGGCAGCGGAGGCGGTGGTGGTCTTGATGACAGCCAAGGTCTTGACATAGGCGGTATCCAGGTCAGCAACCATGGCTCCGTCTTTGGGCTCCGCCCCAACTCCGCCCTTGGCGTATAATGTCGCCCGGGAACCATCCGTGGTGGTGGTGGAGGAAGCGGAGGTCTCAATGATGGCCACGGCCCAGAGACCATTTGCGACGGGGGTGGAGGCGGCGGAGGACCTCATGACAGCCAAGATTTCGACACAGGCGGACTCCAGGCCAATAACCACGGTTCCGTCTCCGGGCTCCACCCCAGCTCCGCCCTCGGTGTCCAACGCCGCCCGGAAGCCAACCACAACTGCGGCGGAGGAGGCAGAGGTCCCGATGATGGCCAAGGCCTAGGACCCAGTCTCCAAACAGATGGTATACGAGGCGGCGATCTCGGCTCCGTCCCCAGGCCTCGCCGTCGTCTGAAAAACGTCAGCTGTGGCGGCGACGGCGGCGGCTGCGAGGACAGTCCTAGACTTGGCCCCGGCAATGGTCTTCCAGCCGCTTGGAAAACCGGATCTAATGTTGCTCTAAGGCCTCTACAAGGGGTTGGAGGAGGTCCAGATGATGGCCATGGCTTAGGTCCCGGTCTCCAGACAGGTGGTATGTAAGGCGGCGATCTCGGCTCCGTCCTCGGGTCCTGCCGTCGTCCGAAAAACATCCGCTGCGGCGGCGATGGCGGCGGCGGCCACGAGGATAGTCCCAGGCATGGCCCCGGCAATGGTCTTCTAGCCGTTGGGCCAACCGGGCCTGATGCCATTCTAAGGCTCTTCCAAGGCCCCCGCGGCCTCCCCGGGGTTGGAGGAGGTCCCGATGATGGCCACGGCCTAGGTCTAGTTTGCGAGCAGGTGGTATACAAGGTGGCGATCTCGGCTTCGTCCCCGGGCCCCGCCGTCGTCCGAAAAAACATTAGCTGCGGCGGCGGTGGCGGCGGCAGACACACGAGGACAGTTCCAGGCATGGCCCCGGCAACGGTCTTCCAGCCGCTGGGCCAAACGGACTTAATGCCGCTTTGAGGCCCCTCCAAGGTCCCCGTGGTCTCCTCGGGGAAGCCCACCCTCCCCCTGGGTCCTTTCGACACCCTTGCCATGGGTGAGGACCCGGGGGAGGAGGGTTCATCATAACATCAGGCTACCGCGGCGGAGGACATCAACCAAATAACCTCCGGTCGCCATACTGGAAGCAAAAAAATATATATATATAATGCTATGTCAAAACTTTATTTGGGTTATTATGACAGGAAGGAAATCACACTTTTTCCCCCAAAAGAGAATAGCATGTTGTTAAATTGGGGGAGAGAGTTGGGGATTCTTGCTGTCTTATTAAAGTGGATGTGAATGTCATCTTTTACTATGTATATTACTCTGTCTAGTCACTTTCCATTTTATTTAATTATTGAATGTTTCAGTTAAATCCTAAGAGAAGACATCAACAAAGAACTCTTCCTATGGGCCTTTAAAAAAAAGTTCAGAAACATAAGAAACCAGAACGGTTATAATAGAGGTTTTTCAACTTCAGCATCTGTAAGTTGTATGGACTTCAACTCCCAGAATTCCCCAGCCACTGCTGCTGGCTAAGGAATTCTGGGAGTTGTCCATACAATTTACAGATGCTGAGATTGAGAACACCGATTTATAGAATGATGCAGAAATGGTGTAATCAAAACAACAATCTTATTTTGACTCTCAAAACAATAAACGCATTCTCAAGTATCCCAAGAATGAGATGGGGAAAAGTTGTGCTTGTTTAATAAAGAGGTTTAGAAATTTCAACATGGCCCTGTTCAACCAGGATCATAGTACATCATAGCCCTATGTGGGATAGTTTGGCAGCTAATACGTAATTGTACTTCAACAACACCCAAAGGCAATCCATTTGTGATAGAGTAATTCAACAAAGCGTATCGCCAAGAATGATATCAGCACAGATCCATCTAGTTTGATTTAGGATTAAAACTCATGGTTATGGTTCTGCACAGTGTTGAGAGAAATAATGTGATATAGTAATTGAAGATATGGTGCTCTCTTGGGTTCATATTGGAATACCAGATATAACTCACTCAGTTTCAGAGTCAGAATAACTATGTCCTGATCTCGTCAAAAAGCTACTTACCCTTGAAAATGATATCCATAAGCTTGGAAGAATTCCAGAATATGTAAAACTACAGGAGAGAATGAAGGAAATGTATTTATTTATTCAAGTTTTATCTTACCTTTATTACTTGATAAGTAACTCGAGGTAGCAAACATACCTAATATTTCTTCCTCTCCTGTTTTTCTCATAACAACAATCCTGTGAGGTGAGTTATGCTGAGAGAGAGAGACTAGTCTAAAGTCATCCAGATGCCCTCCTAAATGGGGAAAATGAAGAAGATAATCCAATTCAACAGTGTTAAACATAGTCAGTGGTTACAAAATGGCATCTGTGGAAATAAATCAACAATGGAAGAAAAGTAACATAGAGTATCTTGGAAGAAGCCATCATGGATTGGTGGGCTTATGCACAAAGAGCGGCAGCAAATACCCCTTGTATTGTTGTTTATCTAGCGCAGTGTTTCTCAATCTTTAAGATGTGTGGTCTTCAAAACCAATAATTTTTCAGCCAGCATAGGGAATTCTGGGAGTTCAAGTCCACACATCTTAAAATTGCAACATTGAGAAACCCTGCTTTATGGTATTCAGCCACTTAAGCAGGCAGAATTGAGAGATCAAGCAATGTTAATCCCAGATTCTTGAATCATCATTATTTTAGCCATTGTCTATCCACTGCAGGATCAAGGCCTTTTCCCAGAGGTGGTATTCAGCAGGTTTGGACCAGTTCTGGAGAACTGATAGTGGAAATTTTGAGTAGTTGGGAGAACCGACAAAAACCACCTCTGACTGGCCCCACCCCCATCTATTCTCTGCCTCCTAAGTCCCAGCTGATCAGCTGGGTCTTCTTTTGTTGCCCTGCACAGGAGAACGGAGCTGGAAAGCAGGTTAACGGGGTGGGGAGGGAATGGGGATTTCGCAGTATCTTTCCCCTGGAGTGGGGTAGGAATGGAAATTTTACAGTATCCTTCCTCCACCACGTCCACCAAGCCACACCCACAGAACCGGTGTAAAAAAAATTGAATCCCACCTCTTCCACATCCCATCTCTTCCACACTTTTACAACCAATCCTGTCCTGAGTGTTGGACCTGCAATACTTGCTGATGTCAGCGATCTATCTTGTTAAAAAATAAAACCATGGTGAGGATATCTCTTAGAAACTATAGAGTCGAGATAGGATTGGTTAATCAAACAAGCTCAACCAGGAAAGCTTCCAGAACTGGTGGGACTTAATACCTGGCACATTTCTTTGATTTCTTACTGGAAACATTGAGCACTTGAAGTACGCCATCTGAGCTCTGTCTTATCGTGGCTCTGCTACTTTTAGGAGGCATACAGTAATCCTTGTCTGACAAGAGAGGTGTCAGAGAGAAAGAGAAGGGGGCTATAAAATGAACACTTGCAACTCCATCCACAGATTGTAATGTGTTAAAGCGGAGTTTAGCTTCCTGCCCAGTTTGATTGTTCTCTAAGGATACTCACCAGGTTGATGTGTATTTACATGCTAATTTGGACTACTCACTTGTAAATATGCTCGTAAAGGGGAGATTTGATTATAGCAGATTTTTTTTCCCTTCCGCCAAAGAATCTGCCGAACATTTGCATACCAGTCACAAAGCTGGAGTATATTTTTATTGAATTGTATTACTTTGGTAAAGTGTAAAGTCCATTTGGGTCAAGGCTGGATTTCTCTCCTGTTTCTGGCTCAGAGGACGGATTTGCCTTTTTTGAGCATAGTTGCACACAAAGGAGGCAGAAAGATTTGAACTTGGCTTAATCAGCCATTACTCTTTAGCAGCAATTCCTGTCCCATGTGGAAGAAGCCCAGGAAAAGATTTGAGTGTTTGTTGAGAATAAAATCACATCTGGAAGTATTTCCATTACTTAAACACTTCACCTGGAATGCGAAAATGCACTCTCTGGAGAAGCGAAACTGCCAAGCCGCTTCCTCTAGATAGAGAAGCAAGGTGGGTGGACAGGAGCCAAGTCCTCCTTTTCACAAAATGTTGCAGTTTTCTGGTATATGGGAATGGAATTCAGCACATTAACAACTTGCCCACTTCTTTTGTTCTGATTATGCTTTTCCATTCATGGGTGCAAAAACCTGTGGGCAGGCACAGAGAGATGCAAAAATAGCAATAGCATTTAGTCTTACATATCACCTCATAGCACTATTCAGTACCCTCTGGGCGGTTTTCAATATAAGCATTATATTGCATTATATTGCATTATATTATGTTATATTATGTTATATTATATTGCATATTGTCCCCAACAATCTGGGTCTAATTTTACCAGCCTCAGGAGGGTAGAAGGCTGAGTCAACCTTCAGCCCCATCAGGATCGAACTCCAAACTGTGAGCAGAGTTTCCCAGCAATACTGTATTTTAACTACCGTGCTATCTGGGCTTTTTAACATCTAAAATATGTTGGGATCAAGTACAAGGTCCAAGATTTAAAGTAGAGATCTTCCATGCTACCTCTCATCCCTCTCAGATTGTAAATCATTCTGTTTTAGAGACCCTTTGGAGAGAAGCAGCCATCCAACAAGTAATGGGAAATTTGACCTTTAACATGAAATTATCTTGGTACCGTTGCTTTTGAGGCAATAAAGAAATTAATCATCATGTCAGGCGCAAACAACCAGATCCACACATGTAGTGTTCAAGCTAACTACTTTATTGTATTCTGACTATACTACAGGAATCTCCACAGATTCTTTGCGTTTCTTGGGAACAAATAGATAAGGGTATCAATAATGGATCTCTTGCTATATTCAAGGCTAATTCCTCACTTGGATCCTCCTCCCTGCCTGGCTAGGCATTTCTCAACAATAATGCACCTAATGTCTTTCCTTTACATAATCAAGAAAAAAAGGAGAAAATAAAGGAAATCCCTGGAATCCTTGGTCTAAGCAAAACCTTAGCAAATGCTGATTACGTAAATTGGTTTATTTATTTATTATTCGATTTCTATAGCCGCTCATCTCAACCAATGACTCTTGATGATTTATAATTCCAAAAATATGCAATGGTAAAAAAGCAATAAAAACATTTTAAAACAATGTATACCATAAAATGGCAACTTCAAATCTCAACAAATAAATGCTCTGTCTTACATATTGGCAAAAAAAAAATCAGAAAATAAAATACAGGCTGAATAGTCAAGACCTCGTTGAGGATCCAAACTCTGTCAAGGATCTTGGAGTACTCATCTCAAATGATCTAAGCACTAGAGCCCACTGTAACTACATAGCCAAAAAGGCATGAAGAGTTGTTAACCTAATCTTATGTAGCTTTTTCTCTGGTAATATTACACTAATAACTAAAGCATACAAAACATTTGCTGGACCAATACTTATATACAGCTCATCAGTCTGGAACCCACATTATGTATCTGATATTAACACAGTTGAGAAAGTCCAGAAATATTTCACAAGAAGAGTTCTCCACTCCTCTACTCGTTGCAGAATACCTTATGCCACCAGACTCGAAATTCTAGACCTAGAAAACCTAGAACTACGCCGCCTTTGGTCCGATCTAAGTATCGTATATAAAATCATACATTGCAATGTCCTACCTGTCAATGAATACTTCAGCTTCAACCGTAACAATACAAGAGCACACAATAGATACAAACTCAAGGTAAACTGCACCAAACTTAATTGCAGGAAATACGACTTCAGCAACAGAGTGGTCAATGTCTGGAATACTCTACCTGACTCGGTGGTTTCTTCTCCAAACCCCAAAAACTTTAACCTTAGACTTTCTACTATTGACCTCACCCCTTTCCTAAGAGGTCTGTAGGGGGCGTGCATAAGCGCACCAATGTGCTTACTGTCCCTGTCCTATTGTTTCTTTTTTATTTTTCTTATATGTATCCATGTATTCATAACTATGTTTTTACTTCTACCTATTATCTTGTAAGCAATTGACAAACCAAATAAAATAAAATAAATAAAAAATAAATATGCACTGCAATCAAGATAAACAAGTAGATATACATGGCAGCCAAGGCTCAAGTTAAATAGGACAGGATCCAGCTAATATTAAGCCTGTTTAATTTCCACTGGTTTTCATAATGCAGTATTTTACATTGCATTTAACTCTGGCACTTAAATCAGTTGGACTTTAAAGTACTTAGTGTTTAATGCAGGGACAATATCTTGATAAGGGAAGAAAATGTGCTGTTTGTTCTTCACCAAATGAAAAAGCTAAAATTACCCTATTTTGGTCATATTATATGAAGACCTAGCTCTCTGGAAAAGGCTCTAACGCTGATAAAGGTGGAAAAAAAGGGAAAAATGAGGACATCCAGCAGCAAAGTAGATGACTCAGTTACACTGCAGTAGTGATGAAGGCATCACTGGAAGACTTGAAGGACCGTATTAAGGATAAATTGTCATGGAGAAAAAAATCTATGTAGTCGCTAGGAGTCAAAAATGACTTGATGTCACAATAATCAATTAAGCCTTGAAACAATGATTGTGATTATAAGTGATACTTTATGATTTAACTTGTATGAAATATAGTCTATTCATGAAATACCCCCCCTGGTTTAATATAATATACAAACCCAATCATTTTGTTTGGAATGCACCTTCCAATATGTATTACATTACAAAACTAAAGATACCCTAGATCAGTGTTTTTCAACCTTGGTGGTTTGAAGATCTGTGGATTTCAACTCCCAGAATTCCTCAGCCAGCAGAGCTGGCTGAGGAATTCTGGGAGTTGAAGTCCACACATCTTCAAAGCACGAAGGTTGAAAAACACTGTCCTAGATGACCTTTAGCTTTTAACAAAATTATCAATATACTCTATTTTCAAGATCTTTGAAAGAGGCACACATTGAATTATTAGTACATCTATAAATCACTTACAGTTTTTCAGTCAGTGTATGGAAAAAACACATTTTGTACTGATACATTTGCAGTCAAATGTGTGTGATAGAAAAGCAGAACTGATAGAGCACACACAAAATTAGACACAAGTTCCTAATTATGACATTACATAGTTTTGGCTTTTGGGCCTGTTGGGTAAATCAACATAATCATAAACTATAAAACAGAAGTCCACAAGCTCATCTTCCAAAATCCTGAGGTATTGTCTATAGAAACCCTCAAACATTGTCAGCAAATTTAATGCTTAATTAGACAACCCATGACCTGTTGGGTAATTGTTTCAGAGATATTTCCTTACCAAATTCCTCAGTGCCTTCAACAATGGCAAAGCTTCTAATGTATTTGAAAAGTTCTTAAAATGTCTGGGAGATACTCAGAGGTGTATCTGCCTTGAAAGTAGCGGATGTTGAGCTGCCTAGCATAATCAAACAGAACAGGAAATGTCATATGACATTTTGCATTATGTCATAAATAGTTTTATGACAATGTTTATGTCATAAACTGTATTATAATATTTGCCAAATTTCTATTCCATGGGAATCACAAATCCCAGATTTTTGAAACATTCTGTAAGTTAGTCCATTTGAGATACCTTGGGTTAAAATGTTATTTATTTATTCAATTTCTCTAGCTGTCCATCTCAGTCTATTACTCTGGGCAGCTTACAATTAAAAATAAATAAATTACAATCAAAATATTAAAAAACATTTTAAAACAATAAAAACAATAGAAACATCCAAAATAAATATACATAAGAGCCAAGATACCTGGTCAGCTAGCAAACAGGGGTCTTGACACATTCACACCACCCCAGCCTCAGGAACATAGCTAGGTTTTTAGGGCCTTACGAAAGAATAACAGGGTTGGGGCTATTCTCATCTCCAAAGGAAGAATGTTCCATAGAGCAGGGGACCTCTGCAAAGAAAGCCTGACTTCTAGTCCCCACCACCTGACACTCTGGCTGATGGAATCTGCAGCATGCCCATTTTGCTCAATCTGCTTGGATGGGTAGAGACTCTTAGAAAAAAGGCGATCTCTCAGGTAAACCCATCCCTAGCCATGCAGAACTTTAAAGGTAACTAGCAGCACCTTGTATTGCACCCAGAAAGACTAGTAACCAATGCAACTCATACACAGGTGGTGTTACATGTGCCACCTCCATTGACTATCCAAGTTCTGCACCAGTTGAAATTTCCTAATGCCTTTGCCCCCAAAATTGTTGCCACATGATACACTGTTTTGCCCAGTTAAAGATTACATGAATTATACTTACATATGATACGACAGAAGAAGAAAGCTCATTAAATATCTGACCAGGGAGGTATTGTACTAGATTTCATTTTAAATTTCATTTCAGATTTTGAAGAAAGTGCAGTCCCATTATATTCACTTTTTGAGTTCTTCCCATCCACTCCTTTCTAGAGTGCTACTCAGAGGGCAAGTTATATGGCAAAACATGGTATAAAGTGCACAAAGGCTGGATTCAGCTAGCACCTTAAGCAAAATGCAAACAAACCATGTTTTATAGTTTGATATAATGTAGAAACTCAGTTACAGTGCAGTAATTAAGTTAAGTAATTTTCTCCCAACCCTCTTCAGCCTGATGTCCTTCAAAACTTCACAATAATCCTTCATCCTTCCAAGTTAATGCCTGGGGAATGTGGGAGGCCGTCACACAACTACTGGGCACTGGGTAGGGGGATTGTGAGCTGTGCTATTGATAGAATTTAGCAAAAGTTCAACCTTCTTTTATTATATCGGTATGAAATAAAGATATCACAGCCAAGTTATAAATTAAACGCTCTCTGGAAGCATTGAGCACATTCTAAAACTGGCACACTTCTCAAGTTCACCTTTAACTAATGAGTCTGTTCTCTCCGAAGCCTGTCATAAATGTCACAAGTGCAAATAATGGAGAATATTTTAGAATGCCACAATTTCTAGGCCACGCATAACAAGACAGAGTCACAATTGCCTTCTTTTATATATTACTTTTCCTTAAATGTCAGGGAACACTTTACACATTAGAAGAAATTGGGGGCGGGGCAGGGCGGGAGAGAATGAAATCCAAGAGAAAGATTTACATTCTCATCACTACCAACATAAAAAGCAAAAAATGAGTCCCATAATTGAGCAATAGCAGCACAGAAGGGCTATTCCCTGTAGAATTAATCATGAAAGAATAGCCTGAAGAAAGCTAAGACAGAAACTCTGCATAACAGTGTACTGAGAAAAGTGAAAATCAGACAAGGTTCTAATCAGAAATGATGACTTTGGTTCTGATGCTGTGTTTTGAACACATTTATTAAAACCTGGAAAAGGAATCATGGGGGGGGGGGAGATTGGCATACATAGTTGATTGGTAAACACCAGCATTCCAACTATGTATTATTTGGAGGGCAATGCAGCAGGTAGGGGTCAAAAATATTGAAGAAGGATGTTGCAATTGTGCGATTTAAACCCCAAGATCTTTTTTTTTTTAATGTGCGTTGCATGATTTACACATATTAAAATGGGTGGGTCTTCTATTACATGACTACAATCACCATCTTGAATTCCTCGTGGACCCCTCTAAGTACAACCGATTGTAGATTAATTTATAAATAGAAACAGTGGGGCAATTTACAGCCTATGCTTTGTAATTTCTGTTTCTCAGCATGTAGAACAGTAAGCTGAAATTTAGCAACAAAATAGTTTACATGATGGATTGGGGTTAGGTTATACAGGCGGTCCTCATTTAATGGCTACTCGTTCAACAACTGTTTGAATTTGCTGTTTGAAGTATAAGGAAGGAATATAAGTTGACTTATTTGATCAAATTTAAAATACGTGACTTTTGCTTATCCTTTTTGGATATTCTGCTGCCATTAGGATGGAAAAGATGGTATTGTATGGATTTGTTTATGCATAAAAGAAGGGATATGGAATGTAGAGATAAATGTTTGTAAACTTAGAAGGAATGAAGAGTCATTAAATTTGTCTATACTTTTGATGAAGATTCGAAAATCACTTTTTAATGTAATTTTTTCTTTATTATATCCTTTTTCTTCTTTTCTTTCTTTTTTCTTGCATTTCTTCCTCCATTTTCTTTTCTTTCTTTGAATTTGGCTTGTATTGAATTTGATGTTTATAATAAAAATTCTCAATAAATGTTATAAACAAAAGAGGATAGAGACAAAAAAGAATCATCTTTAATAAGGTAACCCCAGGGCCAACACAGGTTGCCTGCTCCTGTACTCAAGCTTAATTTAACAATCCAGTAAATTTCCTGCTAAATAGTTAATTGGTTAATTAGTGTGGTTGCAAGTTAATAGCATATCATTTTTTAATGAGGATTTGGTTTCTAGAGTGGGTGTTTTGCTGCTTAAAATGATGCGTAGTATTAATAATCACAACCTCTGGTTCTGGAATGACTGGTTTTCCATAAATACAGTATATTTAATGTCTTTTTAGCATGTTCAGAAAGAAACAACATTTTCCCATTTTGAAACTTTCTCTTCAACTATGTGTGTGTTTTTAAAGAAAGCGCTGGAAGAGATTTTTGATTTATAAATGAAAATGTTTAGAACTAGTCCAGGATCCGAAACAGATAGGTTTAGCTGCTCAGGAATTTCACTCAATTTAAATGTTGGTTATTGCCATGGCTACCATAGCAATTATAAAAGTAGTCCTTTGTCTTTAGCCACAGAGACAACATGCTACCTACTAACATGAAAGACATGGAAGCCCCACCACAGCTCTGTTCAATCATTCCTTGTCTAATATTTCTGCATCCATTTGGAATAGGCTGGCTGGGGATGATGGGTATTAAAACCAAACACTTTTAGAAGTCATCTTAGAAAGTTGCACTAGATCATTGGAATAGGTATTTATAGATGCCTATTAAAAATACACAACTTTGCTTTTTTTAAAACATCATTTTTCTCTGAGTGGGTTTTAGGATAAAAATCGAACCACCACCTCTGTGATCAAAACAAATCAAATCAAATAGTACAGCTTACATTCCTCAGAATGGACACATAGCATATGTCTCTTTTATTCCAAGTAGTCCACTGGTGACTCATATCAATTGTATAATATTTGCGTATGTGTATGTGTGCATGTGTATCTTGGCACAAAGACATTTTGTTCGTCTATTTTTAACTTGGTTTGTTCCTATGTGAGAAGTACTTGTTGACATTTCTGTGAAGGGTGTGAAATAAATGTAAGTGCTCCTTAAAGTATTCCATTAGGACTACTTTAAAGAAAAATGTATGAAATATTTGAAACAACCACAAGAAACTCAGCAAGGAGATAACACTTGTAACAATAGAAGTGGTATCCAAACATGAAAACCATATATATACGTGACAAAAAAATTCTTGTAGCATGTTATGGCCTCATCTGAGGAACATTTTTTAGTGAAAGAACACACATCCAGCATTCTCATCAAGTCCTCCTCAACAATCGGAATAGACCCTAAAATATCTAGGATTAGAGCCACTATATACGATCAGCCAGAAGATCACCGCAGAAAGATTACTTTTATTGTTTACTAGCTGATAATCCAGCATTGCCCTGGTATTTATTTATCCTAATCCTGTATTAGACAGGAAAAGGAATGAATTATATCTATAGTGTCAAATCAAAGTAATAGTAGGGTATACAAATTATAAACAGGTTTTTTTAAGAACCAATCCCCCTTATCAGAGGGGGACCCCTTGTGGAGTACTGTGATGTCGCTACCATGGCAACTCCACTGTGCTGTACAGTAGAAGCCATTTTAAGGCACAACAGGCTGTATCTTAATAGAACTTGAATCCAAAATGTACACTATCTCTGTCAAAAGTACTGTGATTTGACACTGTAGATATACTTCATTCCTTTCCATTTCAGGGGCTCAGGCATTCCAGAGTTATACTGCCATGCTCGACACACCATGCCCACAGAACTGGTAGTAAAAAAATTTGAATCCCACCACTGATCCATTTTTATACATATAGTCCTACACAAGATCCTTTTCTTAGGATTGTGATCCATACTTACTAGTGCAGCCATGCAGCCCCATGTGAAGAATTACAACAGAAATGGAATAGCAGAAAGTGATATGAGAAGTACTTTAGGAATGATGGTCCAGTCAAGAAAAGCTTGACACATCTGGATGTTCTTGCAGCTACGTTCAGCTTAAAAGAGGACCCATGATAAAGTGAGTAGCTACAGATGGACCTTGACTTGCAATTGCAACTGGATCACTAAGTATTAAAATCATTAAGTGAACCACACCCAATTTTGGTACCTTTTTTGCTGCGGTTGTTAAGCAAATTGCTGTGGTCATTAAGCGAACCTTGATCGTTAAGTGAATCTGGCTTCTTTTATTGATTGTGTTTGGTGGAAGACTTTTAGGAAGGTCACAAATGATGAACGACCCTCGGGACACTGTAACACTGATAAATACATGCTGGTTATGGAGAACCAGAATTTTGATGTAACCGCATGGATATTGCAATGTTAGTGCAAGGACTCCGGTCATAAGTCACTTTTTTTTGGCGCCATCACAATTTTGAATGGTTGTTAAACAAAAGGTTATAAGTGGAGGATTACCTGTATCACCTTTAGTACATATATGTGAAGTCACTTCTGGAATCATCGGTAAGGACCACAATGATTGCTAAATTCTGGAATAGGTCCATGCATTTGGAAAATGTCCAGGCTAGTGAAAACTGCTGGGATATACTGGCTGTTAGTTGTGGTTACTCTTGTTTCCTAAACCTTAATTGACCTTCATGGTATCCTGGCTGTTCTTACTGCCTAGAACAGTATTTTTTCCAATCTTGGCAGTAATCTTTAAGGTGTGTGAACTTCCCCAATATAATGGCTGGGGAATTTTGGGACTTGAAGTCCACACAAGCTTAAAATTGCCAAGGTTGTGAAAAACACTGTCCTAGACTCTGACCTTTTCGCTCTTGTTTTACATTCTGGAACCTTAAGGGCAATCTATCTTTTGACTTCTGGATCAACTTACGGAACACTCTTCTTTATATCTCTCTGGCTGCGAGGAATCCTTTCTGGAATTAGATTTTGGATTGTACAGCAATGCTTTTTCCAATTCCTGATCCAGGACAGGATAAATGGATTATTCTACTAATACGTGCTAGAGAAGAGGTGGGGAACCTGTGGCCTTCCAGATGCTGCTGAATTATTTACTCTTAGTATCTCTTATCACAGTGATGAGGTTCAAAAACTTTTACTATCGGTTCTGTGGGTGTGGCTTGGTGGGCGTGGCTTTTTTGCAGCCCCCCCCACTCATTTTTGGGAGCTTCTTAGCCACAGAGGAGCCTCTGAGTGGGGCATTTTTGCTCCCCTAAGGCTCCTCTGGGGCTCTGGAAGAAAAGGAACAGAGCATGGGAGGGGCACGTAGTACCCCTTCAAGCTCCATTTTGGGAGCTTCTTAGCCTAAGAAGAGCCTCTGGGGGGGGGGCGTTTTTGCTCCCTTAAGGCTCCTTTGGGGCTCTGGAAGACAAAAAAAATGGAGTGGGGGCTGAGCTGGGCCCCAGCAAGGGGAATCCCGGCACAGCTGGTCTAATCTACAGCTGATTGTCGGGAGGGGGAAAAAAAGAAATACTTTAGGTGAATGTCAGGCAGGTGGGTAAGTGAGCATTGGGCTGGAGGGTGACCGGATCGGGGGCATGGCCAGCCAGAACTTACTACCGATTCGGCGACCCACACCAAATTCTTGCTACCAGTTTGCCTGATCTGGTGCGAACCGGCTGAACACAACTGTCTTATCATCACCTGGAAGAGCTTGGATTTGTAACTCAACAATACCCAGAGATCTTTTTGCAATTCCATGTAACCTATTGTTTTCCAAGCAATATTTTCATCTCCTTGATGCTGCAATAGTCATAAGTGTGAAAAACTGACTTAATTCACTTTTTTCAGTGCCATTGTAACTTTGAATGGTCACTAAATGAATTGTTGTAAGTTGAGGGCTACTTTTGTGAATTGAAGTGGCACACAAGCAAGCCTCTCCAGTGTCGTGTTGTGGCAAGAGGAGTAGCAAATACATTTTATAAATACATACCATGTTTCTCCAAAAATAAGACCTGGTTGGGGGATGTCTTATCCGCTTACCTTAGGACCACCATAGCCCTATCTCCCCTACCTTGACTCCTGTTGCACCGCTGCCCAACTTCTGCAGCCGCTTGTGGCCACTTGTGGTCAGATGTTACATGGTGCATTGTGCCAGTGCCTCCACTTGCAGTGAGCCTCATGGGTCATAGTGCCAGTTCCTCTACTCGCAGCAGGATGCCGTGTGGCATGTCATGCCAGTGGTGTCATTTTTGGCAGGAGGCCACATGGCGTGTTGCACCATTGTGTGTACGAGCAGCCTGCCATGAGTAGTGACACCAGCTCAACGAGCCAAGCAGCCCCCTGGCATGAGTGGCAACACTGGCATGACACAGCACATGGTGTCCTGCTGCAAGCAGCAGTAACAGCACAATGTGCCTCATGGCGTCCATCAGCCGAAGAAGTTGGGCAATGGTGCAACAGGTTTGGGGGCATGGGAAGCCTCCTGCAGCAGTCCTAAGGTAAGCAGGCATGGGGCACATGGGGCAGATTAACCCCCCACCCTCACCCTAGCTTGATTTTTACGCATGCACCTCACCTCACCAAATACAACCAGACTAGGGCTTAACTAGGGCTTATTTTGGGAGTAGGGCTTATATTAGGCACACATATTAAAATCAAGCTAGGTCTTATTTTCTGGATAGATCTTATTTTCAGGGAAACACAGTACATGCATACATACACCTACGAGAAGGAGAGAGATAAACTGGATTACCCAGATTTGGGTGCAAATAGCGGATTGGCCAATAGATAGCAACAAATATGTTAGAGTCCATCAACTCTTTGCTACCATCTAATGATTGTCTATTGGTTGACAAGCGTGGCTTATTTTGGCCATGAGCTTTCCATTGCTGTGTAGCATTTTGGAAGCTCCAGCTCTACAAACACATACACATGCACACGTCTTTCTTGCAAAGTTTAAACTAAATATATTCCCCTGCATCATCCACTTAGGGAAAATGTCTGGGAAACAGAACTGTGCATAGCATTCCAAACCTGCTCTCTGATCACTCCAAACCCCTCCCAACTTGGACTGAATTTGAATCAGATATTGTCCACATTTGTTATGCTTTTTGAAAAAGTTATAAATAACTAAAATTGGCAACAGCCCTGGCCCTTTCCAATTCTCTAAAAGATATATATTTATCCACAGGGTGGGTCTGTCCCCTGGAACTGGCTGCACCACCTCCACCAAATGACTTCAAATGCAATTTGTTTCTATCTAAAACTCTATGCACAAAAGGTTAAAAGTTCTGCTTGTGCTGATTAATGCCTTATGTTGTATATTTATTTTTCCAGCAAATCTATGTAAATTCATCATCCTGGGGATTGTGACTTCCTCTTCTTGCAAGCGGATTATTAACTCTAAAAGGGTATTATTTTAAAAAAGCATCATTGCAGCTTTTGCTATTATTTGCAGAAACTGCTGGGAATCATAACACAACTATATACAATATTTAATAGGATCCACTTGAATGCCAGATGGTAGACATCAACATGTTTAGAATAGTGTGTAGGTCCTTGAGACCTTGGATGGATGGGTGGATGGATGGATGGATGGATGGGTGGATAGACGGACCTACAGACAGACAAACAGACAGACAGACAGATAAACAAAAAATGGTGCAAGGCCTGAAGGACAAAACATATCAGGAGAAATGGAGGAATTGAATATGTAGCGCCTGGAGGACAGAAGGTAAAGTGAGGAGACATGATTGAAACCTTTACTTATATTAAGGATGTAAATGAAAGTTCTAAAAGGCAGTATTTTCAATATAAAGCCAAAATCAAGAACTAACGTCACACTGACAAGAGGGAAGTTCAAAAATAATGTTAGAAAATATTACTTCACCGAAAGAGCAGCAGAAGCTTGGAACCAACTTCCAGCACAGGTAGTTGGTCAATTATCAGCAGCTGAATTTGAATGTGCTTCTGTCTATCATCCAACAGAAATCTATATATATAAAAGCAAAATAACACCCATGCATATCACAAAATCTCCAGAATTGTAAAGCCTACAAACTTGAAATTTGGCACGTATGTTCCTCTTGGCTTCTAGGTGCTCAGTAAGAAAGGGTTTTTCGAAATGACCATCAGAGCATTAGTATTTCGTATATTATTATTAACATGCTCTGATGCCAAGGAGTTCTACCCCCCCTCCCCACCTGAAAAGAAATCTGTTCCAAATGCAAAATACAAGCAGAGGAGAGGAGTTTCAGTTTCAATTTCACAGCAGCAAGCAGCTTTAGTATAGAACAGTTGAGCTAAGCCATGCCCAGGCTCCTTGCTGTCTCCTTCTTGCTCACACAGCAAATACTGCTTCAGTTTCCAAACAGCCCTGAACTCTCTCACACACTGACAGCACACCAGCCAGAGGAATACCAATGGATACTGGTAGGCAGAGGCAGAATCTTTTTCTCCTTATTTTCCTCTCCAAAAACTAAGCCCGATCACATAGCGATTTCATAGCGAAGCACGGATATCCAGCTAGTTTAAAATAAAGAAACAAAAAGAAAAGAAAAAGAAAAAAAGAAAAAAGAAAAGATAAACAAACAAAAGACTCAAAGGGCAGATTCAATGGACCACTGGATCTTTTTCTGCAATCAGTTTTCTGTTTCTATGTTACTCAGTTTGGCTCATTTTACTTTGATTACAACTGGATAATATTTTAATTTTACAGGGACATTAAATTTCATTTGTTCTTTATGGCCCACTATGTGGAGAACATGTAATACCTTTAGAAGTTCCAAAGTAGGGCTAGCTTGAGAAGTCACAAAACAACCCAAAAAAATACGACCAAGAAAATGGCAGAATGCAGAGAATGGAGCCCAACACTACCATTTTAATGGAAGGCTTAAAGAAAAACATTAACATATTGCTGTGCATTTTGATTTAAATCATTCCTAAGGAATTAAAGGTTAATTTAGTCCTAAACAATTGTATTTTAGGCTATAATTCTTCATGCTCCCTTCCTCCCCATCTTTTAACTGTAAATTATTATTGTTGTTGTTGTTTATCATTTTGCCATTTTAATGTTTACTGGTTTTTAAATATTTGTAAGCCACCCAGAGTCACCTCCAGATGAACAGCACACAAATTTATAAAATAAAATAATAAAACAAAATAATTATAAGCATCCTTTCTAGGAAGCATGACGTGTGGGACTTACTGTAGTTCTGCATAGGAATTTAGAGAGTTGAAATATAAACTAGAAGTCCCATTTGATTAAGGGAGTTGATCATTAATGAGAGAGAAGCTGAATCATAGTCAAAGGGAGATTCCAATTAAAATTTTCTGCTAGCCTTGCTTTTCTCCAGGCACCACATAAGTAGTATCTTCTGATATTTTAATATATAACATTTAATGAAAAACTCAGTAATAAACTTAAAGGTCTGCAAAAAAAATCTTGCAATATAAAATATAATAATGGTGGAACCTGTAAATCATACAGTATGAACAAAAAATTTAGAGCAGATATGATGATTTAACATCCTTGTGACCAAGATTATTGGGTGGTGGGGGCAGCACAAAAAGATCAAGAAGGAAGCCATGCCCGTGAGACAGAAGCTCTCAAAAAACAGAAGTTTGGACTCCTAAAAAATGTTTCGTTGCATTAATACTGCATGCAAAAGATTATTTGATGAACATCAATATGGAAAACATAATTTAGAGCAGGAAGCAGTCTGTGATCTTATCTCCCTTCGCACTAATTCAGGAGCCTCTCTTCCAAAATTGTTTATCTGTCCTATTATGGAATGTCCTACTAAAAGAGCTGCTCTTTTTCATTAAGATAGAGTTTTTGTCCCTTCGCACTAATTCAGGAGCCTCTCTTCCAAAATTGTTTATCTGTCCTATTATGGAATGTCCTACTAAAAGAGCTGCTCTTTTTCATTAAGATAGAGTTTTTGTCCATATTTTTATTTATCAACAAACCAAAGGCTATATGAAAACAAAAAGATACAGGCCACTGAACGCATCTTATTTTGATTAACTTAACTGACACTGGGGGAAGTTGTAGTTCCAGAACAGCTGATGGGTCACATCATCTAGCAAATACAACTGCATGTCCAAAGCCGGAAGGCTTTTCGCAACATCTGGAAGGCTACAGGTCTTTTATCCCTAATTCAAATAATTTCACCCTTTTTTTTCTTTTTGGAACTGCATCAAGCTAGATTGTATAAATGAGTTGCAAAAATATTGGAAGAGTTGATTCTGTTGGAAAATGAGATCTAGAAAAGAGCATGCAGGAAAAGGGCACATAAATTTGGTAGTAATAAAAAAAGAGTAAAAGATAGAAAGGCTGAGTTATTGAGAATGTGGCCATGTTTAAGTCTATATAACACAGATGTTATTTAGGATAAAAGTTGCTTGAAGTGACAGACATTTACTTGATCACCCTTAGATTATCCAGAGTGAACGGGAAGTCAAAAGTGGATTTTTAGCCATCTTAATTGCCTTGAATGTATTGAGGTTTTTAAAAAATGAGGAAAAAAGATCAAAGGAGAAAATAGGAAGGATCAACAAAAATTCAGAGACGAGGGCCTAGCCCTCTGATGAGCAAGCTCCATAAAGTAGTTCCTATTCCAGTGGTTACATTGGCAAGGATTAAATGTGAAGATTACTAGGTTTGCCTAAGGATTATTGGATCTGCTTTTTCAAGGAGGATGTTTACATAAGCACTTGAATGATCAGCATCTACACATTCCAATGGGGGGGGGGGGGGGCGGGGAGAACCAGAAAAATAACAAGGAGAAGAAATAGCCATATGGAATAAGAGCAGAGAAAATCCACCCTAAAAAATAGTGGAATGTTTCTAGAATTTCTGGGAATTCTTCATTAATCAAAATGACTAAACATTCAGAGGGAAACGGGAAGAAGAAAAGAATGGAACTGCAAATATTCTCCACTGTATAAATATAAAATGTATTTATTTTTATTTATTTATTTGTCGATTGCTTACAAGATAATAGGTATAAGTAAAAACATAGTTGTGAATAGATGGATACATATAAGAAAAATAAAAAAAATAAAAGAAACAATAGGACAGGGATGGTAGGCACGTTGGTGCACTTATGCATGCCCCCTACAGACCGCTTAGGAAAGGGGTGAGGTCAATAGTAGACAATCTAAGGTTAAAGTTTCTGGGGTTTGGGGAATAAACCACAGAGTCAGGCAGAGTATTCCAGACATTTCTTGCAATCAAGTTTGGTGCGATTAACCTTGAATTTGTATCTATTGTGTGCTCTTGTATTGTTATGGTTGAAGCTGAAGTATTCATTAACAGGTAAGACATTGCAAACTATGATTTTATATACTAAGATCGGACCAAAGGCGGCGTAGTTCTAGGTTTTCTAGGTCTAGAATTTCGAGTCTGGTGGCATAAGGTATTCTGCAATGAGTAGAGGAGTGAAGAACTCTTCTTGTAAAATATTTCTGGACTTTCTCAACTATGTTAATATCAGATACATAATGTGGGTTCCAGACTGATGAGCTGTATTCGAGTATTGGTCTAGCAAATGTTTTGTATGCTCTAGTTATTAGTGTAATATTACTAGAGAAAAAACTACGTAAGATTAGGTTAACAACTCTTAACACCTTTTTGACTATGTAGTTACAGTGGGCTCTAGCACTTAGGTCATTTGAGATGAGTACTCCAATAGACATGACAGAGATAATGAATATTATCAATTTACAGATATAAACACAGGTCATATCACATAATAATTGTGTCAGGTCGGTTTTCGTTAATCCAGAAAAAAAACAAGGAAGATGTACAGATCATAATTCTACCCTCTGACCCATCACAAGAATCTCATTAAGCAGAGGTTTATCAACTGGTGGCCCATGGGCTGGATGCATCACATGCAGGCTATGCCCACCACAGCTCCATGAAGGGGAAAACTGTTGAGAAAAATCATGTGACGCAGTGAGTTTGACACCCGTGGATTAAAGTCTCGAAATAAAGCTATAGAACTCAAGGAATACACTCACTGTTATGCTCAGATTTGTTTTTCACTACAAGAAACCCCTTCAGCCTACTGTTACCATAATATGGACTTAACACCAAATAATTGTAAAAAACACAGCCCAACTTTCTCTACTGTTACCTTGTTCTTGACTGTTACATTCAGCCACAGACCACAAGAAAGTCTAATTTATATCTAATATCCCCTAAATTCCAATGGAAATATTTTAAATCAAAAGATAGCCTAGCAGGTAGTCTCTACTGTGTCATGAATACATGACAGCCACTAATCATAAAAATTCCCCTCAGAGCAAACTCTGCTATTAAACTTAATCATAGGACCTTAAGGAAGTCAGTGCATTTAGTCTTCAGTTAAGCATTTGAAGTTAGGGATAGGGTTATCTCTCCTTGATCTGTATGGTAAAATGTAATCATACCAGAAAAAAATCTAAGTACTTAATTACCTGAGCAAACTTCGGACTCAGTTATATGTGAGGGTGTATAATTTGATTGGCTTTCTGTTGAAGTTGAACTTTTAGGTGAGTTTTTATGATTGATTGATTATGTGCCAGCAAATCAGTGTCAATTCTTAGTGAACACATAGGCAGATATTTTGTGTGTGATGGTCTATCCCTAACGTGGTCCTTTTGGTGTTCCAATGGTGCCAGATCTTTGTCCATTTTGAGTAAGCTGTCTTGAATGGAATGGAATGGAATGGAATAGAATAGAATAGAATAGAATAGAATAGAATAGAATTCTTTATTGGCCAAGTGTAATTGGACACAAAAGGAATCTGTCGTGATGCAAATGCTCTCAGAGAACATAAAAGAAAAGATACATTCATCAAGAATCAAGAATCATAAGGTACAACAGGAAACAGACTCCCACATGTGCCACATGTTTTATATGGGATAAGAGTAGCAGAAAGACCTATGTTTATAGAAACAACAGATATGCTGATTTTGCTTGGAATGCAGATAAAGCTCTGGAGTCTTTTTATGGGGGAAAATAAAAGTATAACTGAAACCCAGATATGCTTTTGTCTATTTGTTTTAACTTTGGCATTTCCAGAACTACACATTCAGCTCTTTTTATTAGACTTTTCAATGTTCCACTTCTAGTTTTAGAAGCACAAGTTTCTTTTACTGTCCAAACCAAAGTCATATGTTCCAAACGTTTGTATTTTGTTATACTATATGTGCTGCTATGTTGGGGTTTTTTTTGTTTTTAATTTATTTTTAATCCCTAATCATGTGAGTTTCTTAAAGTAGCAGAAAGGAGATGGGGACATAATCATTTAGCTTATATTTCTTTTTCCATATGTAAGCTACACATATGGTGAACATTTGCATAAGCTATAAACTGATCTTTCTACACTGCATGAGCACTGTGGTATACAAGTTCACAACTGTACATTAAATAACATCTAAAGCAAAAGAAATCATGCCGCTATATCAAACACACAAGAGAGTTAGAGTAAATATTAACATTTGGTAAATAAAACCACAAGATGTAGTTTTGGTTGATCAAAAATACAGTACAGATAAAGAATTAAGTTACTTAACCAATTCCATTTGATCTGAACTGTAAAATTACTAATCCTAATAGTGGAAAATGAAATGTGTTGTTAAGAATAAATTTTTATCAACGAATCTGGGATTTATCAATGAATCTGGTTCCACTGCAAAAACAGAGCCAAGTCTGAAGAAAAAGTGGGATGCTTTTAAGCACTTAGTATCTTAATAAAAGATTCTGAGTGGACAGGGTTTCGTGGCACCTGGCATCCATGATCTTCAGAAAAAAAAAATGCTGCAGGCAATTTTTGAAAATGAAGATCAGAGCTTAGGGCTGCAGAAATCCTGATGACTACTAGATGAAAGCCAAGAGAGTTTTTGTAACTCTTTGTGGTGTATCTGGAGTTTCTCTGACATTTTACAGCCCGGATCTAGTAGTCCTAGTAAAGCAGGGAGTGGCGGGGAGGGGGGGAGGGCAAGCATCTTTCCAAAATGACACACACCCTTTGGTAGAAGAAAATATGAAACATACATTTGATTTAGAAAATCTAGCTAAAGTGGTAAGCGCCTGAGTAGAAAAGTACATTCAAAAGGGAATTTAACAAGATTTCCAGATGGGTTGGAAAACGTGTGGTCCTAGATATATTAATGAACTTCAACTCTGCATCTTCCTTATTAGCCCTGCCTATCAGGGAGCAATAGTTCTGCAAATCTCACCAAAAACAAGTATCCTGAGCACAAACAATCATGTTAGGAAACCAGGGTCTTCATTTAAAAAAGTAAACTGTCAGGAGCCATCACATTGAATTTACTTGAATAGTCAGTAGACTATTCGAACCATTAATGATCCAGTGCCACCACAGCAGGAAGTGAAGACACAAACATCTCCTCTTCCACTGACTAGCTTTTAATGGCAAATTTAAGATAGACTCTGACTTTAATGGTGTTCACAGCCACTTCTGTATGCAAATCCCAATCAGGGTGCTTTTGACTCCCAACTCCCTTCTCTGATGGGGGAAATCACATTGCTATTGTTACTGCTCAACAGTTGGAGGGTAGTGAAGTACTGAATATGTATCTAGTCCAGGGCTGTCAAATTCGCAGCCCATGGGCCGGATGTGTCACATGCTAGCCACGCCCACATCCAGTTTAGTGAAGGGGGGAAAGTCACGATACGTCATGTGGCGCCATGACGACCCAAGTTTGACACCTCTGATCTAGTGTATCATGAGTTCTACAACTACAGAACCAAGTCTTTCTTCAGGTTTCAAATTAGAATAAGGAGAGTAGGAAGGCTCTTTCAGCAGCAAAAAACTTGCACTGTATTCCTTTATGTTCCAATACTTTTACGATGCCTGTTGGCGAAAGCTCTAACCCAACAACTAGATTGGAATCTGAGGCATTTCCATTCTAGCAGAACTTGTTCAGAAAAGGTCACATTAAAGTTGTCCAATGTCCCATTTTCCACCACCCTCCTCAAAATAGCCTGAATTGCTTTTATGTTATTAAGTACAGCTTGGTTTGCAGAAGTGAATGGTATTTTCCTCATTAAAGACCTGCTAATGAATAAAATGTCATTTTAAAGAATAGGAATAACTTGATTATTGAGTTGGATGGTGTATACAGATAGTCCTTAACTTATGACCACAACTGAGCCCAAAATTTATGTTGTTAAGTGAGAAATTTGATAAGTGAGTTTTGCCCCATTTTCTCACCACATTTGTCACTGCAGTTGTTAAATTAGTAACACAGTTGATTAGTGAATCTGGTTTCCCCGTTGACTTTGCTTGTCAGATGGTCGCAAAAGGGATCACATGACTCACTGTCATAAATGTGAGTCAGTTGTCAAGCATCCAAATGTAAATCATGTGACCATGGGGCTGCTGCAGCAGTCATAAGTGTGAAAAATGGTCATAAGTCACTTCTTTCAATGCCATGGTAAATTTGAACATTCACTAAATGAACTGTTGTAAGTTGAGGACTACCTGTAGTTGTCTTTTTAGCAAAACACTATTAATATGGACCAGCTGATCATCACTGGTGTTGGGGTTAACTCACAGTTTATCTCTATTGTCGGCCCACTTTAGTAATGAAGTCAGCCTTTACATCTAAGTCGCCAATGGTATAAAACAGTAATTCTCAACCTTGATAACTTTAAGATGTGTAGACTTCTACTTTCAGAATTCTCCAGCCAGCAAGTTGGTGAAGCCCACACATCTTAAACTGGCCAAGGTTGAGGAACACATATATAACACAATACTTCTATTCCACATGGAATGAAATACAGATTATAAAAACATTTCAGAAACACCAGTTTTCTTCCACATACATTTTCCGTAGAAAGACTAATAAAAACCAGTTGTAAGCCAATGCACAAAATTTATCAAATTTGTCTTTAGCCTTGGATACAACTGGTGACTTTAAGCCAGTTTGTCTCATCTGGCTTTGAATAAAAAAATAAAAAGCAACATATGATCTTTTTGTCTTCTTGCCTAAATAACAGAGAGAGAAGTTAGGTCCCTGATTCAATTGTTAGTATTTTGGTTTGAATTCCTGGAGGACTGGTGTCGGTTATTATATTTGGCAAACGTAGGAACCAACATTCTTATATGGTACAATCTATTTCCTCAGCTTTACAGAGGAAAAAATCTCCGTGTAGTAGGATATTATTCTTGTATTAATCACAAACTCCAGCTACCGTGTTTCTCCAACAATACGGCCCCCACCAATAGGAAGGCCCAACATGATTTCTAGGCATGAGGTGAAATTAAGCCCCGCCCCCAAAATTTAGGCCTATTTAAACCATGCGTTTCCCCGCCATTTCCTACACTGTTTGTTAGAACTACATGAGGTGAAAAGAAATGGGGGGAAAGAGCGGGGGGGAAAAACTTACTTTTAGGAGCACCCTGCAGGTAACCTAGGCTAGAATATCCCGAACTACTACCGATAGAACATCGGCCAATGGAAGCTCCCCAAAGGCAGAGTCACCAGCCGCTTCTATCGGCCAGTAGAAGCAGCCTCGGGGCGAGCGCTCATACACACTCCCCTCACCACGAAGCCATTTCTATCGGCCGGTGGAAGCTCCCCAAAGGCAGAGTTACCAGCTGCTTCTATCGGCTGGTAGAAGCAACCTCGGGGCGAGCACTCACGCGCATGCCCCTCACCACGAAGCCATTTCTATCGGCCGATGGAAGCTCCACAAAGGCAGAGTCACCAGCTGCTTCAGGGCGAAGCGTGGCTATGCAAACTCAATTACGTACATATGCTGTTGTCAGAGTAAATACCAGACGACCCCAAGATTCCCGCTGCATTTCTGCTTCCTGAGCCGGCTGCTCTTCTTCGTCCCCTCAGATAGCTCTATTTCCCCCTCCCCCAGTTTCCCACTGCATCCACTTGGATTGAAGGAGGGTCACTAAAGAAGCTGTTGTCTTCTCCTGTCCCGCTCTTTTAAAATCCTCTCCTGGGGACCCCATCCCAGCTCCAACCCTGTTTAGCTTCCAGCCTAGGCAAGCCCCCCAGGTGCACTCTGGGAAGGGGAGGTTCCCTGTCAGGAGCACCCCATGGGCAGCCATGCCTCGCTCCGAAGCGGCTGGTAACTCTGCCTTTGGGGAGCTTCCATCGGCCGATAGAAACGGCCTTGTGGAGAGGTGAGTGCACATGGGTGCTCACCCTGAGGCCACTTGTACCAGCCGATAGAAGCAGCTGGGGACTCTGCCTTTGGGGAGCTTTCATCGGCCGATAGAAATGGCCTTGTGGAGAGATGAGTGCGCATGGGGCGCTCTAGGTGGGGGTGCAAATGGGGGAGGAAATTAAGTCATCCCCAAAAAGACGTCCTAGCCATTTTTTGTTGGCTCAAAAAAAAAAAAAGACCTGGCTTTATTTTATGAGAAGCACAGTATTAGGTACTTTTATTATTACTAATGCAGACACCTAAGATCAAATGTAAGCAATAGGTAAAATCTTAGTACTATGAAAGTCAAAGAATCTATTTAGTCCATAACATCTATGGCAATTCAGCATTACCTCCTCTGAAATATAGCTGTGTTACACTAATGTGTGGTTCTCATTTATTTAATCCATAGTTGATGGATTGGAAAAAAATATCAGATTTCCTCTGACAAAGGATTTGTTCTCTTAGCCAGCATTCAATTTATCAGGGGGGAAAGTATCTGTAAATAAGGATCAGCATTTATTCCAGTAGTTTTAACTTACAGTGATGCAGGTGGATTGAAGAAGCTTCCATTGAGACTGAAATAACTAATCAATAACCTTCATATTTTTTTCTGTCCCAAGGGGAAGATTATCCAGTTTGGTGCATATCTAAAATTGCTTGCAAGAAGTTACATTAAACCTAGTAGCTTAAGATCTTTCACCTGGTGTCTTCCTCCTTCTTTAGGTAGTATTCATAGTGGCCTGGGAAGCTGAGGATAATTGAGAACTATTGTCCTAAATGTTTGGAGGGCAGCAGGATGGGGAAGGCTGGCATGAAACAACCTTTTTTCATATGCTTGTCTGGGTATTAAGATGAGTGTGTTGGATTGGATCAGTGGTGGGATTCAACAATTTTTACTACCGGTTCTGTGGGCGTGGCTAGGTGGGCATGGCTAGGTGAGCATGGCCATGTGGCTGGGTGGGCATGGCTTTTTTGCAACACCTCCTCCCTGTTTATGGGCCTCAGGCAAGCTTCCCGGAGGAGGTATTTTTGCTCCTAGAAGGCTTCCTTTTTTTCTGCTCAGGACAGAAAAAACAGAGCCTAGGGGGTGCACAGCACCCCCATGCTCCATTTTGGGACCTTCTGGGCCTCAGGGAAGCCTCCTGGAGGGCATTTTTGCTTCCAGTAAGCTTCCCTGGGGCCCAAGAAGGCAAAACATGGAGCATGGAGGGCGGGGGCGGCTGTGCCACTATCCCTCCATTTTTTGCCTTCCTGCACCTCAGGAAAGCCTCTTGGGCGAAGCAGTAAGACAGTGATCCTAGGAACAGCTGATTGTTGGGAGGGGGAAAAAAACCTTAAGGAGTGACTGGGCAGGGATTCAGGCATGTGTGCGATGTTGCGCATGCACAATAAGGACTGACTGGGCAGGGAAGGGAGAGGCGACTGGGTCAGGGGTGTGGCCAGCCAGAAGTTACTACTGGTTCGGTGACCCACACCAAATCCTTGCTACCGGTTCGCTTGACCCAGTGCGAACCGACTGAATTCCACCACTGGGTTGGATGTCTTCAGAGTTGCATCTTTTAGCATCCAAAAGCAATACTTGGGGACTGCCTCTCCTCTATTACCCCAACCCGGCCCATCAGGGAAGGAAGGCAGAGCATGTTATGGGCCCCATCAATTAGGGATTATCATACAGTGGGATCACAGAAAAGTGCCTTCTTGGTAGCGTCCCCTTCTTTATGAAACTTCATTCCTCCCCAAGGATGGTTGGCTTCCACCCAGCTCCTTTGCTAAAAGGCCCTAAAATGTGGCCTGGGGACCACAAACAGAAATGAAGCTGAGCAAGGGGCTAATGTCAGGGGTGTCAAACTGGTGGCCCATGGCCCGGAGGCATCACATGGAGGCCATGCCCACCTCGACTTCATAAAGGCAAAAAACATCATGATACATCACATGATATCATGTGACGCGATTGAGTTTGACGCCTGTGAACTAATCTAATTGTATTGTTGCTGCCATGGAGGTGGGGTAGAGTTTTTTTTAAATTTGTTTTATTACATTTACTTCAAATTTTTAAATGTTGTAAGTCACCTGGACTCACTTATGTATGAATTGGGTGACTATATACATTGGTTTAAAAAATAAATACACACTTGAAGAAATACTAAAGCATTTTGGGACTCCAGCACATGAGGTCCAGTTGAATAAAGGCCTTGCAATAAGGAAAAGAGGAAAACTAAAGAAGAACATCAAAAGTTACCATAGACATTACATGATTTGCAATCTAGTCAGTCCTACAAAGCAGATATATATCATCTATTTGAACTCTCAGGAACAAGTCTTTCATATCACTTGCTGCCTGCATACTTAAACATGAGATACTTATTTTAAAATGAGAATAGAACCCAAAATGCAAAGCTCATACTTTATAAGTGTCCTTAAAAAGAAGGAAACAGACTAGACCAGAAGGAAATTCAGGACAAAACGTGGAAGGACAAGAAGTCCATGGACAAAAGTCAGATTATTAATTAATTCCATTTTTCAGGATTCCAACACAGCAAAGAGGAAGCATCAATATGGTTGGATGGCAGTAAATATTTGAGTCTAAGGGGTGGAGTTGGCGGTTATATCAATTGTATCCAAATGAACATAGGAACAGCTTTATAATTAGTATATTAATATCAATCAATCAAAATGTATATTTCAAATTATTTCATTTGAGAAAAACATTCACTAGAACTTTTACCTCTTTTTTTTTCAAACTGGAGTATGGTGCTTCGCCCTGTCTATATTTCTTTTATAACTATGAGAAACATTTTCAGAAACAAGTAGATTCTCTGATTTGTTTTGAGGCAACTAAAGCCATTTTATTTATGAAGAAAAGATCAAGGGTGGGTGGGTGAGTGAAGGTTTATAGGGCTTATATTCCAAAACTATGCCCTATAAACATGAATCAACAATCTCAACCTTAACAACTTTAAGATATGTGGACTCCCAGAATTCCCTAGCCAGCATACTGGGTAATTTTGAGAACCTCATGCTGACTGGGAAATTCCACATCTCTCAAAGTTGCCAAGGTTGAGAAACACGTCCTTAAGCTAAAACATAGTTTGCTTGTTGAGTGAGTTGAATGAGTAATCAATTATGATTACCCAGAAAATTATGATTAAGCAAACCTTGACTTAGCATAATCAGGACATTCTCCATATACACAAGTTATTTACATTATCACATTCTTTATTCGGGCGCCAACTAAGAAATGGCAAGGTTGCAGGCAAAGTTTAAGCAGGAGATAATCACACAGCATTTGGATAATTGGAAAAAGAAAATAGCTCTAAACATATTTTGATTCTGATTTAGCAAAGCTGTGGAAGAAGCAGCAGGTCATGGACTTAAAGTAACAGACACAATTGCAAGGACAGAGAAACTATGGAACTCTAGGAAGTGGTCAACTTTAGATGGAAAAATATTTTTTTTAAAAAAAGAGGAGAGTTGATTTAACAATATATATGAAGGATCACAAGTTCTCTTCTAATTCTAACAAAGGCATTTTTCCAAATTTACACATCACATAACCTTGATGAGCCTCTTTGTCATTGAATGTATGTATATATGTGTGTCTGTGTCTGAGTGAAAATGGTAAAAAGAAATGTGTCATTTTGTAACTATTATTTTGGATTGCTTTCAGCAAGGATCTTTAGAGAGAACCATCTTGTGCTGTCAGGAAACATTCCACACAGAAGGGTTGGAACTGTCAACATATTCAATCTGGTTATTCATTATTTCTGTACTTCTCACAGAGAAAAGTCAGCAGCTTAATCTAGGACACCGTTTCTCAACCTTGGCAACTTGAAGATGTGTGAACTTTTAACTCCCAGAATTCCCCAGCTGGCTGGGGGATTCTGGAAGTTGAAGTCCAAATATCTTTAAGCTGCCATGGTTCAGAAACACTGGCCTAGGAAATTCAGAACCACAAGACAAATGTCTTAGACTTGTGATTATGATAATCACAACAGTCATCCGTGGAGCTATCTCTGATTTGGGTCATAACACAAATACTAGTGACATCACAATTCAATATAATGACAGGGCATTTTCTCCCTGTGATCTCCTACAGAAGTCATACAGATACAAACTTCAAAATTAAGGCGGTCTAAAGGTAAGAACAGAGTCCTGCATCCTTAGACCAAACATACGTTTAAGAAACTATGTTAGCTGCTTAATATAAAGATACCCGTGCAATTTCTAACCATTTCTCTGCAGTTGATATAAATCAGGGGTGTCAAACATGTGGCCCGCAGGCCGAATGCATCACACAATGGCCACGCCCACCCCAGTTTAGTCAAGGGGGAAAAGGTCAAGATACATCATGTGACAATGACATGACGACATGAGTTTGACATCCCTGATATAAATTCTCACAGATCTGCACTGAGAATAAGATGTACTAATTATTAGACTTGAGAGGTTGTACACAATTTAATGGTCTGAAATTTCTGGCTTTTCACTATTAAGCTGTGTTTATTGATGATGCTAAGCCATCATTGGTTTGCTTCTAGCTTATTTCTTTATTACATTTATATATTATCCATCTCTCTCTCCAAAACAATTCTGAGCAGCTTAAAGTATTTAAACCTTTGTGGGTTTAATCATAATCATAAACCATGATTTATGGTCCAGCATAGTATAAATGCAGCCACTATGTCTTGTTCAAGAAACTGTAGTTTAGTGTGATGTGCAAATCCAGACTTAATGACTTGAACAAGATTTGCTGTTATTGTATGTTTTGGAGAGAGAAGCTAACAAATCGGGATCTTAGATTATCCATATTAACATAATAACTAAGATATAACATGTTAGGTCCATGGGCATCCATAAGAAGGAGCAAAAGAATAATGACAAAAAATTTGTTGCAATGTTGTGATGCAAATTCTACATTTTGTTTCTGCATCACCGCACTGAATGCAAGTACATGATGGGCAGAGTTTGTGTTATGACATCACAACACGTTTTGTTCTGAGAAAATTATGGCTTTCTGCAGATATAGTTAACAGCCCAATTAAAATTTTATTTTAATGTATGTATATGAAGGGGGTGGGCAGATTTCATTAGAACCACATCACATAAGGAAATAAAGTTGGACTCTTCTTTCCCCAACAAACATACACAAAACACCTTAGATGTAAACATTAAAACTTCATGATCTGCTATTAATTGCAGCATATAGGAGTTTTCTTTGCTTCATCAGGACTATGGCAGAAGATGGTTAGGTTAGTCCCCAATCTGCTTCAGTGAAAATTTCTCCTTCTTGCTTAAGACTTTAATTTAGAAACCCAACGATGCATCTAAAAACCACACAATTAACATATAATGAGAGTAATTTGGCCTTGACCAGAAAAAGGCATTCAGGCCCATGATGCCCATAAAAGAGATCTGCAAAGTGATGGTCAAGATGAAAGAAGATCTACCACACTCTTTAATTCATTCCAACCACAAGTCATCAGAAGATAAAATTAACTACAGATCAGGGGCAAAGAAGTATGAAATTGGTGTGGGGGAGAATCACAAAACAATTTGACCACAGGAAAGTTTCTGACATATTTTTCCAGCCTCAGAAACAAAGAAAACTATCTTTTCTATATTTCCACTGCTGCTAAGTGAAATAAATCTTCAACGAACATACTATGAGGTATTGTCAAAGAAAATATCACTGAAATAAATACTATTTATACAATAACTCCCCAGGCATTTAATAATTCCCCAATTCTGTCACATTT
This sequence comes from Bungarus multicinctus, assembly GCA_023653725.1. Classification (NCBI taxonomy): domain Eukaryota; kingdom Metazoa; phylum Chordata; class Lepidosauria; order Squamata; family Elapidae; genus Bungarus; species Bungarus multicinctus. The sequence continues at coordinate 50,300,493 of CM042842.1, read as the reverse complement.
TTAAATGTGTGATTTGATACCGATTTGAGAAAGGGCTCTGGGGCCTGCACCGAAAATGGAACATGTAATCCTGATGTAGATTTTCTCTTGGGCAACTGTAATATCTCTCAACCAGATGACAAGCCCAAGGGTCATCACTAAAAAATGGAGACTTGACATCAAAGAATGAGGCAGAAACAATATTGGGCAGTTTTAAGAGCTGAATGGAAACAGAAAATCTCTGGAAGATAAATCATTCTCAATTTTATCCTTAAAAAGCTCTCCAATTCTACCACCTCTGCTCCAAAATTCAGTCTTGTATTTCTCCTCCTAGAGGATTTCTTTTTCAATTTCAAGCCATAACTTGTGAGGAAGCAAAAAAAAATAAAAAAGGAATTGTTGATATTTTTTTCCCCATGATTTTTGATGATGTAATCTTGGATGCTGGGGGCATAAATTAGATATAACTGCAGATGATCCATGGGTCATTGTTATGAGAGATGGATTCAAAAGCTTGGTTTGCATTAAGGCAGCTTCCTTCACAGAGAAGTCAGCATGCATAATATGAGGGAACAGAATTATTAAGCTGATCCATCTTATATAAAGACATTACTAAGTTCCTACTTTTCCAGCCTTAAACTTGAACCTGAACTTGACAACTGTTATGCAGAATACGCTTTCTTCCAATGTTATTTTTGACTCCTCCAGTTTCTTTTACTCAAGTACTTAAGTCAGAAAAAATTAGATTGAGGGAAAATTCTTGGCAGGTAGTTTGAACTGTAACTATTGTCTTATTGAAGAGCCACATGTTGTCCTTGGCATGCTGACCTAGAACAGTTGCCCCAAAGATGTCCGTTCTGAAGATGTTATAGGATCAGGCACCAGCATGTCATCAACAAGAGAAAAATCTGTATATACACCAAGGTGCTTCTACAGCTTTAAAAACAACACTAGTCACCTGGCTAAGAAGCAAGACTACACTGGAAGAATTTTGGCAATGAGCTGCGGCAGAGATGGAGGGGGTGTCTGGCCCATAAAAATATGGGTTCCCCATATTTCTTCCACCGATTGACTAAGGGGCTTTCTCTGAATTGGGAAAGAGGTGCCAGTTCCCATGGGAGCCACCATAAAGTAGCATTTCTGAAAACACGGCCTATCTCTCAACTTCAGTCAGTGAAACCAGTTTCCCAGTCCTGAAGCAAATGTACTTCCGATTTTGTTTGACTATCAGCCTTCCTGGTTCCCGGAAAATGAGCATTGAGCCAACAACTTAATAAAGCGGAGAAGCTGTTTTGATGATGATGATCATGATGATGATGATGATGATGATGATGATGCTGTTTTGGGCCTTGAGATAGCAATTGCTCAGAGTTTTGCTAACCCATGACCACTTCTAGTGAGATCTGATGGATATGGCTTACTGTATTCCCCATGTTTCCAATTGTGTCATTAAAACTGGTAGAGGAGAGCTCTTTCTTCCTTTGTCTATGTGGCTCAACATTTTTCTGAATGAGATAAACCTGTCTCTGTATTTAAAAAAACATCCCTTTGGCTGCTAGGAGGTATATTCCCCCAACATCTAGTGGTGGCTGCAGTTCTTGAGCTAAAAATGGCCTTAAGTATTCAATTCTACCTAAAGTTTAGGTAGTCCTTAACTTACAACCACAATTAGGACTTCCATTGCTAAGTGAGTAATGCCCAATTTAAAGACCTTTGTTGCTGTGGTTGTTACGTTTTGAATGAATCACATGGTTCTTTGAGTAAATCCATTTTCCCTCATTCACTTTGCTTGTCAGAAGACAGCTGGGAAGGTTACACTTAAGAGTTCAAATGACTTCGGGATTGTGCAATTGTCATAAATACATGCTGGTTGCCCATTGCCCAAATTTTGACCACCTGACCATGGGGATGCTGTGATGGTCATAAGTGTGAGGATGGATTGTAAGTCAATTTTTCAGTGCCATTTTAACTTCAAATGGACTCTAATCAAATGGTTGTAATCTGAGAACTACCTGTGGCCTGGGTATTTAGTTTGCAACCTAAGCACCTATCTACAAAATTGCTATTTGTACAAATGATTGAAAATCCAGATGAAATTGTAAGAAGAAGAAAATGTATTTTCTAAGGAAAAAGCAAACAAATCAAACACAATGTCTCCCCTACCCCTTGGACACAGTTAAAAAAAAATTGAATGCTGTATTTATCCCAAAGTGTAACCGTTTGTTAATATGGTATCTCAGTAATAGACTTGATAAATGTGATGCCTGCCTTCATTTGTTTTAATTAAAAGTGAAAATCGAGCATTCAAAATATCAGTGTTAAGTAAGCGATCTGAACTATTAACCATGGTAAATCCAATCCTGCTTAACTTAATTCCCTAATAAGCAGGAAACTAGCTTCACATTTGTTCAATCTCTTGTAGCTTGATCTGATGTAGGCAAACAAGACTAATAAACAACAGTGCTGTAGATAAAAGGCACCAAAATATTTCATTAAACAGAAGTCCTCTTTATCTTTGCTCAACATCCCAACTGAAGTCAGCACTAATACGGAAATAAATTGTGTGGGCTAACTCAGTCTCTTCACTGCACTGTCCATAAATGGCAATATTATCCATAAATATACAATATGGGGTATTGTACTTTTTCTTCCCTAGAGACAGCAAAACATGAAAAATGTTGCATATGCTTTAAAATAGGCTTCATGTAGTGGAAGAAAATAATAAAACCAAGAAAAATGGAAAATCCCAGCCCTGCCTTGATATAATCAGCCCAAGTTTCACTGCACTATGTAAATCCAATAATTGGTTCTCCCTTTGCACATATTACTTCATTAATGGTTTGTTAAATAAATCACAATAGGATGGGATCAGCCATCCTTTTCAGCTATAAAGCAGGTTTTGCTAATAGTAGTGCATGGATTCATACAATAGCCTGTGCCAAAAGGAAACCAATACCATTGGAGCTTAGCATATTGAGTGACCCAGTCAATGAGTGTGACAGCTTGGCAATGAACAAATACTTCTTGGTGCTAAACAAAATCTGCGAAGGGAGTTTGTTAACCATACCGCCTTTCTAGCAACTCCCCATTCCATACCTGTGTTGTGTGGCTCACCAAAAACCTGGTTCGCCTAAAGCAATCAAATCATTCTGAAGAAACAACATAAATGTATTAAGCATGGAAACAACTACAGTATACTTTCATTCAAATCTTCAACTTGTCTCTTGGTATTTATATTTAAAATATCCTGGCAATGAATGTCTAGCACCAGGTACTGACAAACAGAAAGCAATCACCAATGGGAAAATATGGGAAGTGTGAAAAAAATGATTCAACTTTGTTCCTCAAAGTGAAAAAAAAAAGTTATCTTCAGCAATGTGTCCTTTTAGTGGTTGTTTTGGTTCAAAAAAGGCCCTGAAATGAAGAAAAGAAAAAAAAAGCACAACAGAGACTGTCTCTGGACATCAAGGTGAAGGTTCATCCATGCAACTATTCTGAAGCAAAATATTGTCCCATCAAGGATTTCACTAGATATCCAAGAGCTCCAACAGAGTGAGTTTTTCTTTCTGAGATCTCTTCAGCCATTGAACATCTCACGGTGCTACTACAACTATTATAACTGCTACTACTTCTTTGGGGTAAGTCAATATTTTGTAAAGTGAAAGATGATTTTGGGCAAAAAGAATTCAACCTTGCCAGGAATTAGCAGTACCAAAAGTAAGATTATGAATGTGTAATGTATTTTTTCCTCTATGCAAATAAAACTATTATTCATTTTTTGCCATGGCCTCAATTACAGGTCTTTTCCTTTTATCTTAGCTGTTGCCTAATTGGGTATTATTTCTCTTTAAGTAGAACCTTCTCTACATCGTTGCAAAGTTTCTTGAAAAATTCCATTGTGAGGGAATTTCATTGTATGCCTTTTAAGATTTTATATTGTGGTTTCCATTTAATTTTTGTTCACTATGGTGAGAGGGGCAGACGTATAAAAACAAACAGCAAACAAACCCCACTTTGCCTTGAAGTAATGAAGCTTTCAGGCTATTAAAGCTTTTGTTCTGTGCAACATTTATTTGTATAGTATTTGCTCTTATCTATGACATTTCTATTTAATTGGTATATTCGCATTGTAAAAACCGCTCAGGCCCCCTTCTTTGAGGGAGATGGGCCGTTTAGAAATATGAAATATAAATAAATATATGTTATAATCAGCTTCATGCAGTAGAAAATTTGTGCCAAGACACCATATCTGAGAACTTAGTGTTCTATTAAAGATAAGAACACAAATTTTGCAGGATTTTTTTTTTTCCACTTTAGATACCTAGAACATCGTGCTTGTATTGAAGCTGAGTTCATACATTGTGTAAACCTCAAGGTTTTTTGGGTGTTAACTTTGATGCTATACCCACCTCATTTATCTACATCCTCATTGATCAGGATTTCAAGTTGATACAGATCTGAATTTGTTACTCATGGTACCATAATCGGTTTCATATATCCACTGCTCTCACCACAGAGTTCTGGCCATTTTGCACCTGCAGAAAAACGCAGATCCCGTCCCTCACTCCAATTTCACAATAGATTCAGCAAGCTTGCAGCGTTCTTACTTTCTACAGCCATCCACTCCCTGAACATTATTTCATTCAGTTTATTAGTGTAGTGTATTAGTGAAGATCTCTGCTAACAAAAATGTTCTAAATATCTTCCTTGAGAAAAAAGGTGAAGATAATGGACGTATTGGCTTGTGGGAATCCTGCTGCATCAATCCATCTTCTGTTGTCCCATTTAACGAAAAAGAAAATAAAAGTTGGTAGTATCCATGTTAGTACAGGTAGTCCTTGACTTACAACAGTTCATTTTAGTGACCATTCCAAGTTACATAATCACTGAAAAATGTGACTTATGACCGTTTTTCACACTGACAACCGTTGTAGCACCCCCATGGTCACATTGATTTACATTCATATGCTTGATCACTGGCTCGCATTTATGACAGCTACAGTGTCCTGGAATCATGGGATCGCCTTTTGCGACCTTCTGACAAGCAAAGTCAATGGGGAAGCCAGATTCATTAAACAATCTTGTCACTAATTCAACAACTGCAGCGATTCACTTAACAAACATGGCAAGAAAAATCGTAAAATGGGGCAAAATTCACTTAACAAATTTCTCGCTTAACAGCATAAATTTTGGGCTCAATTGTGGTCATAAGTTGAGGACTACCTGTCTAATAGTTTCAGAGCCTCAAGGTGACATTCCACCAATATTAGATGTGAAAAGGCACTCCCACCTGTAGAAAGGAAAGCAATTTTAGAGGACCACATCTCACAGGACTAAAAAAAAAAAGCTGTGATCTGAGACAATCACCTCTTCATCTGTTGGTGTCCATGGATGGCTCTGCTAATCTTCTGTCTGTCCTACATAATGGTTGCTCCAATCCTTACACTGTATTTATAAATGACTCCCCGTTTTATTTTTTTCTTGGACTACCAATTGTTATTTTCTCAAATCAGTCATGTCTTAATTCTGAGTGGTGCGGTGGCCTAGAGTGAGAGCTCTCACCTCAGAATCAGGAGGCTGTGAGTTCGATGCTCAGTTAGAGGCAGATATTTCTCTCTCTGGGCACGATGAGAATATATCTGCTGAATATAACTCCGCATTGGCAACAGGAAGGGCATCTGGCCAGTAAACACTCAACTTCATTCAGTTGCCCAGACTCCACCCCACAAGGGATTATGTGGTCATTAAAAGAAGATGATGATGAATCATGTCTAATTCTCAGAGGCTACTTGGACAAATCCTTGCAGTCTTCTCGTAGTGGTTTGCCGTTGCTTTCTTCCTAGGACTGAAAGAGAATAACTGGCCCAAGGTCACCCAGCTGGCTTCATGTCTAAGGCAGAACTAGAATTCATGATCTCCCAGTTTCTAGACTGAAGTCTTAATCACTATACCAAACCAACTCTCAATTATGAATATGGTGCTCTAAAGACTGTAAGCCGCCCTGAGTCTCCAGAGAAGGGCGGCATATAAATAAAATAAATAAATAAATAAATAAATATAATTGATGAATTGTAGTTTATGTGGTTTATAGTTTTGAAATTATAGAATGGCTATTACTTATTTCCTTGATATTTCTGTTGTTTATGGTGAACCAAATGATTCATAGGGTTGTGCATGCTATAAAAACGACTCAGAAATGCTTTGGAGTAGCCCATCACATCCCTGTTGTTTCCTAATGCAACTCAACTTTATTCAAGGTTTCTTTTGGATAAATTTAAAGAAAAACTGTTGCTGCTTTAAGAATGCACTTGTTTTATAGAAGGGGCACTTCTTCAGCAATTCCTGAACCTGGAAAAATTAATGTTCAGCTACATTAATGAAAATCAAGAAGTGCCCCTGCAGTTTTTCCAAATCAGTTTTTCCAAATCATTTTGAAGCTGTACAACACCACTGACTCATTCATATTAATGATCTTCAGAATAAATCAAATCCAGTGATGAGCTGACATCTACTGGTGGAAAGTTGGAAGTAGCATTTCAGGCGTCATTAGAATTAAATGTTTGCAAATTTCATATAACTGGGGATAAGTGACACCAAACGTTTAAATAGGAAATAGCAAGTCTAAAGCAAAACAATAATCCAGGCATTAAGAACAGAAGGGAAATGACTAAAATCTCAAAGGGCAACCAAGAAATACATGAAATGTATTAATCTTATAACTTGAGCAATATTTTATGAGAAGAAGGAAAACAATGAATAAGGAAAACTTGGGATGAACAGTTAACCAATATTTAAAAAATGAATTTGGCAGGCCTTTAAAAGGTGAAACTTTTTCTACTATAAAAATACAGCAATAGTGAAAGCACACTAATGAAAGACCTTCCTAATAGGTTACCAATACAACTATAAAAACAAAATTGCAAAAAAAAAAGTATGTCTATTAATTTAGGATTAGGAAATGCTTTCTCCAGAAGCATAATAAAGCACTGCATTGTGTTCCTAAGAAAGATGAAAGGGTTTTTAATTGGCAGCCTTGGTGCAGAAAATGACTAAATTGAAAGTCAGTTTACAACTAATTATATACATACCAGCCAAATTTTTCTTTCTTTGTAATTGTGTAGATAATTCACAATTTGGAGAAAATTATTTTGGATGTAAATAAGGACAGGCCAGGGCGAGTTTCTGTTGAAATGGGATAATCAGAAAATTAATACGTCCAACACAAATTATATAAACAGAATAATTTGAAGAATTCTGGATAGGCAGTACATGTAGTGCTCAATGTATGACTACAATTGAGCCCAAAATTCCTGTTATTAAGGGAGACAGTCATTAGGTGAGTTTTGCCCCATTTTATGACCTTTCTTGTCACAGTTATTAAGTGAATCACTGCAGCTGTTAAGTTAGTACAGTTATAGTTGTAAAGTGAATCTGGCTTCCCCATTGACTTTGTTTGTCAAATGATTGCAAAAGGTGATCACATGACTTTGGGACACAGTAACAGTCATAAATACAAACCAGGTGCCAAGCATCCAAATTTTGACCCCAGAGATTCTGCTTAAGTGTGAAGGACAGTAATTAGTAACTTTTTTCAGTGCTTTTGTAACTTTAAATGGTCACTGAGCAAATGGTTATAAGTCAAGGACTACCTATAATAAGAAAATAAAACATTTGCTACAATTTGTCTTAGTAGTAAAGAGGATGAATTTGGAAACCAAGAAGACAGCTGCTATTAAAGTCTCCATACTTCAGCTTCTGGGATGGACAACAGTGACCTTCAGATGTTGTTCAACACCAACTCCCATCCTAAAGAGTTCAACAAATATCACAAATCGTGCATCCCTAATCTAAGGATGCCTAGTCAAATATTTTGTAAGACTTTTGCACCTTGAGTAGAATTTCAACTATTAGAAAGGAAGTAGTCCCATCTTCATTAGCATAGGGCTACTCCTATTTCACCATACAAAATATCCTTTTCTGCAAGGCCTCTCAAATGTAAAGCTGGCACTTCTATTGCAATTTCCCACCTCTCGTAGCACTGTAGTATTGTTTAAAAAAAAAATAACAGCAGGGTGATACTTAAGAGGACTTCCACATGAGGACATCTCCAGTCCTGAGGGAACTTTCACCTCCTGGAACTCAGTTATTAGAGCAGGACTCAAGTCAGTGTAGTTTTCTGGGGGGAAAACACATGTCACTTTCTGGCATATTATGGAGTTCATTAAGGGACAATATTGAAAATGACCCCTGGCTCCTTCCAACTTTAAAAGTGCCATGCCATACAAAACCCACTCCAGCCTTTGAACCAACCAGTGTTTTGTTTATTGGCTTGTTTATTAAATTTGTAGTTTGCCCTAATATTTAAAAAAGACTAATAAAAAGGAATTAAAAAGTGTTTCTACGTTAAACACTTTGATGGGAGAACCCAAGGTTTTAAAAGCTTTTTCTCTCTCTCAGAATAGAATGTAGGTATTGTTACTATTTTGTAGGACCTAATGGGGACCCACTGAATAGGATTAAAAAATAAAGACTCAAGGAGCATTTGAAGATATTGATACCTCCTTCATACCATTTTATCGCTAAAAGGAATTTATTATTACTTTCAAAGAAATCATTCAGCTAAATCCAATAAACCGAACAACTGAGCAATAAGACAAGTTTTTTGCATTTGTGCCCTTTCAAAAAACAAACAAACCCATAACATTATTAGTATGTACTCATCAAAGTATGATCCTGAAATAAATTCAAATTTAAAATAGATCATAACTGGCTAACCATACTTTAGCCAACTATATTTCATAAGCCCATCCAACTGATACAATTTTATAAGTAATGATCTAAGAAACGATGCAAATGCAATGAATATATTGCTATGCCTCTGGCTAAAGAACCTAATAAAGTCAGCTGTGAGACCAGATCATCTTTGTTGTTTTTAGTAGGTATTTGAGAGAAGGAACAGAATTAAAAAAACATACAAAAACTTACTGATCTTAGTGACAATTATAGCAGTTTACACAATTAGCCAGTCCCCTCAGCTGAAACAATTTATGTTCCAGGCAAATGCTGCAAATTCAGTAATTATTAAAGCCACCTGTATTTGCGACTTAACAAAAAAAAGACTGCTCAGCTAGGTTTCCTTTATCATTTAGGTTCACAGTTCAAAAGGATTTTTAATAGAAAGTCCTGGAAAAATAAGGTAAGATGCACATGTTCATTTTAATCACTTGTCTTAATGTTCTGTCCTACATTTGCTTTTTATATACCTATTAGCTATCCATAACTGGGTTACCACATTAACTATATTGTGTATGACTTCAACCATGGATTAAACAAACCATGGCTTAGTGCCCTGGGTGAACTAAGCCTATATGTGTTTTGAACAAGTGGGGGACTAAATATTCTATAATGTACTCACATAACAGGTAGCATTTATTCATCTGACTGGAGAATTTGCTGTTCAACACATTACAAACTTAGTCAACTTTATTAATGGTGCTATTCTGGTATCTTTAAGTGCTCCATGAAAGGGGTACATTTGAGAGAGTGCATTCCTGACCCAGAAGAAAAGACAGTGTTCAATGGACTGGCTTATCCAGAGTTAAAAATAAGTATTCAGAATCTTTTTGCTTTTACATACTATAATACTCTGAACCATAAATTAATTGCATGAGTCAGATTCATCCAGAATAATTAAAATATGCTTAGTTATGTGCTAATTAAGTATATATTGGAAACACAATTGCTAGTATAAAAATCTTCATTTGCTGACTTTGTAATGGACTTTCATACAGCATTGGAAATATGGAAGTCCTGCCAGAGATAAAGGGGATAAATCCTTTTAATTATCCACATGCTTAAGCCTGACATGTTTTCTAAATTTTTGTTCTGTGAACTGAGTGGCCAGATAAATGTTTGTAGAGTATTCATGTATTTTAAGGTAGTGGCCATGTTTTCATGATATGCCAAGAACTGCAAGTGAAGAAAAAGGAAGTAAGCACTGTAACTTTTGCATATTGTTTTTTAAACTTGATATATTATTACCTATGTTAATTGTTTGAGATTGTTGCAAATTGCTAGAAGTCCCTAAACATTTGATGGTATAAGTATAATAAATTTAAATGTTGTTATAGCAACCATAATTTCAGTAAAGTTAGAATAGTAAAATTATGTAATCTAGGAAAGACTTTGTAAGGTTTGAATCCACAAAAATAATGTTCTAGCATAATAGTTTTTCAATTTACCAGGAAATTAAAAATAAAGCAGAGGTGCATACCTAGTTTTTCTTTAAAAAACAGTTTATAATCTGGGCTTAAGCTGTAGGATGAGTAGGGCCAGAATAGACAATTTATAATCTGAGCTTAAGCAGTAGGATGAGTAGGGTCAGAATAGAAGTTGGGGAAGACAGCCATAAATTACATTCACACAGCTATCATTACCCAATCACCTCATTGTTGGATTTAGCAGAATCCAACTAATAACCAGTGCTGAGTGGAGATCCTTGGATAGTCCTGGGGAAAAGGGACAGAATCAACAACAAGTGAAGTGTTAATACCACTTTATAAAGTCTAGGTAAGGCCACACTTGGAGTATTGCATCCAGTTATGGTTGCCATGATGTAAAATAACATGTTGACTCTAGAAAGTGCACATAAGAGCAACAAAGATGATTAGGGACTGGAGGATAAAACACACAAAGACCGATTGCTGGAATTGGGTATAGTTTAATGAAAAGAAGGACTTTGGGTGACATGATAACAGTGTTCCAATATCTCAGGAGTTGCCACAGAGAAGAGAGAGTTCAGCTAACCTCCAAAGCACCTGAAGGCAGGACAAGAAGCAATGGATGGAAACTAATCAAGGAGAGAAGCAACCTAGAAAAAGAAATTTCCTGACAGAACAATTAATCAATGGATCAGCTTGCTTCCAGAAGTTGTGGGTACTCCAACACTGGAAGTTTTTAAGAAGAGATTAGACAATCATTTGTCTGAAATGTTGTAGGGTTTCTTGAGTTGGCTTAGAAGACCTCCAAGATCCCTTCCAACTCTGTTATTCTACTTCTAAAAAACAAAGTATAAATCTAATAATAAAAAATCAAGCCAACTAGAACAAAAGGCATCATTTGGGAGAATACCAATCCCCATCCATTTCCTATGGTCCAGCTTGCATCTTATGATCTCTTGCCTAGAGGAGAACACTAGCAAGTACTCTTTAATTATCTCTTCCCCATTGGTAAGGGAGGTATTGGGAGGAGGGCACAATTTGGTTTCTGCCAATTAATGTCTAGGAGGCATGTTTTGTATTGTCAGGCTTTTATATTGAGCTAAGCAATAGAATGCTTTAGATTTTCAATCGATCTATATGTCTGTCTCTGATATTTAGCCATTAACCCAGAAAATACAGTACCAAGTTTCTGGATATCAGAGGAATTTAACAGCAACAATAAAACCTGACTTGAATCTTCCCAAGAGAAGGGAAAAGAAAGTAATCTGTTGGCTTAATCATAGTTTAGCAAACCACAATCACTACATTTAAATGAGCTTCATGATAACACAGAACATAAGTGTTCAAATCTTTAGGGTTTGCACTTAGGACATGCTTGCTTGTAAATAACTGCCATTGAATTGAGTGGGACTTCTAAGAAAATATGCAGCATTAGGGTTTTGACATATACATTTAACTTAATGTGAGGGGAAAGATAAACACCAGTTCAGCAACCTTTAGTAATTCACCAAGGACATGTCCTCTATAAATATTTAAACTTCACTATGTTGTAACTTAAATAGAATCCTTTAGTGCTAATGTATGCCCCCATGCTGGAGTTGAAAATATAAACATTGCTAACCATCCATAAAACACTTGGGAATTAATAATTGCCCCAATTAAACCAACATCAGTAAATGATAATGGAAAACACCCTATACAAGGTGAAAACACAATATACCATCTACCTTGGCCATCATCATCCTCTGACTCAGTCATGATAAAAGAAAGAACACAGCCAGAATAAAATATGTCTTACCCATTAAACATTTTTGGTCTATGTGCCTTTTATAGACTGAAGGTAATAGTGCTGTAACTTTACACAAACATTACTTCTGTGAAATTATGACTGTTATTATAAAAACTGAAATAATAAAAAATCTAGGCATGGTTCAGATTTGTTTAACTTCTTTGGGGTGCCATGCAGTATGTTTTCAGTTGTATTTATTTTTATTTCAGGCTTAGGAAGGGACTAATATTTGTAAGAAGCATTGTATTGTTTGAATTTATGATAGTATAAAATATGTATGGACAGATTAGTTTTTTTCCACTTAGAAATGAAGAGAACTTACGATAACAAACTACTCTGTTTGTAATACTTATTTAGAATCTACATTCATGAATCTGGGGGCGGAGGGGGAATGAAGACTTGGCAATGATCTCACATTCTTGTGGTAAAAAGAGGCCTTTTAACGAGTTTGGTTTTGATTGTAAAAATAAAAGGAAGGGAAGTCATCAAAATTACAGGGTACCATAAAAATAACATATATGGTGAAACATATGCATAACTATGTATATTTCTGTTAAGTTCAAAAATATTACTTGCTGGAGAAGATATAGAAAATTAAAGACAGCATTTCAATTTTAAAAAGTGAAAGGAAACATAATAGAGATGTGTAACATAACAAGTGCCATTGGAAATGGAATTAGTGAGAAAATGTTCTCTCACTGCACTAGAAGTCAAGGTCATCCATTAAAAAGAAACCTGAAAAGATTCAGGATTCCTTCAAGTACTTTTTTACATATTCCATGGCATCTGCTATCATTAAGTGTGGCAATAGCTGACAATTTGGGTACTTTTCCAACGGGAATAGATTTTCATAGAATTCAATAATTAGCAATTTTGAGGCTTTAAATGCTGCTTCATCAAAGACAGCATATCATAAATGCAGATGATGGCAAATGGGAGTGAAAGAATTCTGTTTCTGTCAGGTCATCCTCATGAGGTTTTGGGGTGTATTTGATTGGCTACCGAATGACTGTAGCTTTTTTTTTTTTACATGACCAGTTTGGTTTAGTGATTAAAGCATCAGGCTAGAAACCTGGAGACTATGAATTCTAGTCTCACTTTCCACTGTAGGTGTAAAAGCCAGATGAGTGACTTTGGGCCAGTCCCTCTCTCTCTCAGCCCAACTCACCTCACAGGTGTATTGTTGTGGGGAAAATAGGACTTAGCAATAGCACTTAGACTTATACACCCACTCTAAGCAGTTTACAGAGTCAGCATATTGCCCCCAACAATTTGGGTCCTCATTTTACCCACTTCGGAAGGATGGAAGGCTGAGTCAACCTTGAGCCTTGGTGAGATTTGAACTGCCAAATTGCAGGCAGCTGGCTGCAGAAGTAGCTTGCAATATTGCATTCTAACCACTGCGCCACAGAGGATCCTGTTATTAGATATGTTTACTGTCTTGAATTGTTTATTTTAAAAAAATTAAGGTGGGATAACAAAATAAATAATAACTTACTTAGCCATAGTTAGCTCCTCCATGGCTTATGCAAACTAATGGAGGGGGACTGTTACATGGTAAATGGAACCATTAGGAAATCACCCTGATTGGTTCATACAATACACTTCTAAAACGTGGATGATGGCTACTTTACAGTTTAGTGTATTGTAAACACATTTGCAAAGGATGCTGAGTCTTAGATCTAATCAGGAGAGCTTTTATACTGATTTTTCTTTACACATGATAAACTAGGTTTTAGCCATTGGCTGGGTGGCTTACAATATGCTAGGCCAAAGTCAAACCATATTTTGCTTAAGTATAACTCAGTCATTTTAAACATTCATCAAATTTCCAACTTGAGACTCCCTGAATTTGGTTTAATATCATTAATGGGCTGTAAGTGTCATAAAGTTTTCCAATGAACAGCCAACCCTGTTCAAAAGTTTATGCTAGTGATATTAGGCAGTTGTTTCAGGAGGTGATATCACCTGACCAATCTTGTTTGCACTCAGAAGTTCAATAGGGTTGGGTCTTTTTAGCCCCTGGATGGAGTACTTCTGGTCAAGATGATTAGGACTAATGGGAGTTGTAGTCCAATAACTGGAAGGTAACTATATTTGACTAAATATGTTCCACTAATAATTGTAAGTGCATGACATAATGGTATTAAATAGGAGTGGGGAGCTGATATTTTGAGATAGGATTACTATTATTTTGATTATTGATTTAGCATCTATAGTTTTAATTTGAATGACAGGCACTTTTTTAAACCAATTAGCTTTATTACACGAAGTCCAATAAATAAGAATTTTCTTGAGTTTAACCTATATCCCTTAGTGTTTTAGTATCTTCATTAACAGTTGCTATGATTTAATTCTATTAAGTTTCTTAGTACCTTTTAATCCTCACTTAATTATGAGCTCAATTTTTTCCTCCTGGTGCTTTGGTTCTCCTTTGTACTTGCTCAATGTGGGCTCAGGTTAGGCTTTGAATCCATATCTGAATGGCTGATTGTGTTAATTAGCTGACAAAACCTCTATTTTATTGAAAAGTTGAAATTGCTTTTAATTCTATTGCTCCACACACCTTGGGCCTACATTAATACAGAGGAATAGTAGCTGGGAGCTGCTTCGTGCTATTCTCATCTCTTGAGTGACTCCATGCTTTCCTCAAACCTATGGCTTGATTCGGCTTGCTATGTTGTCTGAACCCTTTAACCTGTGATTTATTCAGCAAACTATAACATAGTGCAATCCATCAACTGGACCCGTAAGCATTTGCTAGGCTAAACATAAGACTAAAGAGAAAATGCATGTCCTTAATGGAGAGCTGGCTTTATATGGGTTTAGTGCTAATTGGAAGTGGTGGAATCTCTAAATGTACACAACATTTATAATCAATAATTTGCACTCATTATTTGTGTTCTTCTGTCTCAGAATTTGGAGGTTATTGTGTAGCTGAATGCCTACCATAGTTATGATTAACACAATATGTTCACAATATGTTGAACTAAATCAAATTACTTAATGAAATGTATAAATTCAGCCTATGGCTTTGGTCATGTCCCCAATCAAGTCTTACCTTCTGTGGTAGCTCTATTGTTTGAAAATGGTAACCTAGAAGAGAAGTTTCCTGTGCTTGAATGATTCATTGAGCTTAAGATTGAAGAAAAGATGAGAATTCCTCAAGTTGAGATTGATTCTTAGAAAGTGTTCCAGAAACATCCACATTGCTTTTTTTAGCAATCATATAAAAGTAGTTTGTCTTGTCTTCTTTCATTCTTTCATTCTTTCATTCTGATACTGATTTGCTTTTTCTTGAGATCAGTCATGGTCAGCTAAGCTGTTCTATCTTCATGACTTATTAAATGTATTTGAACAAAAAATAATTTTCCATTTTTTTCAACATACCTTCTATCACATATCTCTCCATCCTTTTTTCTAAGTAAAAAGGCCCAAACTGTAACTTTTCATTACATGATTTTGTTCTAACCCTCCACACATTTTAGTTTCCAGATTTGGGACCTCCTCCAATACAACATATGACCAGAATTGAATCATAGAGTTATATAAAGACAATTATAATATTGGCAATAGTGCTTTTGATTACTTAAATGTTCCTTCTTTATGTATACTGAGAGTATTTACACCAAGACAAATTCCTTGTGCGTCCAATCACACTTGGCCAATGAACTATTCTATTCTATTAAAGATTCCCAAAGACAGCATCTAATTTATCCACATAATCTGCAACATTTTTTATTGATTACATTTATATACATTTCTATCTCAATGATACCTTTACTGAGCTGTACTTCATACAACTCCATTTCTTAATTAGTTACTACAAGATCAATGCCAATTTATATGTATGTGGAAATTCTGAATTATTTTGCCACCTGTGTATCACATATTTATATGTGTCTATATCAAGGAATATCTGTCAGTTCAATGCCCATTTTCCCCAATGTGAAGATATCCTTTTGGAACTCTTTAAAACAAAGAACCGAATATCAAAACATTTTTAGAAGAATATCTGCACTTAATCTTAAACAAAAGCTCAGGAAGTGATAAACGATATTTTTTGCAACCCGGATGGTATAATGAATTTTAGCTGGATGGCAGAGAGATCTCTCCAGGTAGAGCAGATACCTAGTTTTGATCAGTCTTCCTAGCATAGAAAATTCTATGGCAGTTGAGAGGACAGTTGGGAGACTCAGAAGAATGACAAATCTATTTCAAATTGGCAAGGATGCCTACATAAACTATGTATTCCGCACCATGTAAAATAGCTCATAGTATAAGCCCTGAAGTATTAAAAGTGATTTAGATCCATACAAAGTATTTCCTGTCTAGTAGGTAAATTTTTCTTTAACTGCTCAGAAGCCTTTATATGCTGGAGGTCTTGCATATCCAACAAGATGCTTGCTTCTTGTTTAAGAGATTATTCATCCATTTCCATTAATAAATGTCAAGCCCCAGGGAAATCAGGAGATTCAGGCAGTTCAAATAAGCATAAAAATTTATTGCAAGCTTAATCTCTGTACAAGAATCTGAACTACTGATGGTCAACGGAAATGGACAGTAGTTAAGGGTAGAAGGGATTCAAAGTGGAATTCAAAGAGACTTAGGTCTCTTGTGGGCATGATGGGACTCATGACTGTTGATGCATTTGACTCCTCCCTCAGGATCAATCTGGTCATCTGCTACAATAATATTCTAAGCACGTTTTATGCAAAGATATCATACAGAGGTCTTGCCAGTGCGTTTTTTCTGGCTTCCTTAAGGTTAAAGAGGTTTTTCAAAATTATATTGAAGAGTTCCTAAAATATTTGCATTCTCAGCAATATACCTTCAGCTTAAATCTGACTGGGAAGCAGATTTTAGTAGCATTTCAATATCAATGGCTAAATTCACATATCCCATTAAATCCTATTGTCCATTGAATAAGCCAAATGGCTTGATACAAACATTATACTGAACTATAAGCTCTTATTTAAAACTACCATTACATTTACTCTATATACTAGGTAAAAAATGAAACATGGACTTACTGTACTTCCTGAACCAACTTGTTTGACAGAGACAACAATGGGTCATAGATAAATGTTATATATCCTTGTTGTGTGGCCTAACCAATAAATCAGTGAGATAGAGAGCAATGAATCAACTGGTCTCTTGAAAATCTTTTTTTTTTTTTACAGATTGTCTGAAGAAGGTGGAGGAAGAAGACTATTTGACATCAGAAAACCAGGAATAAAGATGGCTGCTTCAAATCCACAGAATGTGACAATTGTCAATCCTCCTCCTCCAAATTACATCAATATTGAAGGAACAGGCTGCTTAACTAACCAGCTTCAATATTTACAGAGAACAGTCATGAAAGTGATGTGGAGGCACAACTTTTCTTGGCCATTTCATCAACCTGTAGATGTTGAAGCCCTAAAACTTCCAGTAAGAATTTCCAGTAATTTGTGTCTGTGTGTACAGAAAAACAGTGTAGTTTCATGTAAAGTTGATCGTTAAGAAATGTTGGTAATACAAGCACTCTGGTCTCATCTATGGCATATGCTCTTACTCCAAGCAAAAATGAAAACTAATATGCTTCTTTTAAAAATAATGACAAAGATAAAGACTTTGTAGCAACAGCAGGAAGTAGTGTATAACTGTATAAATTAATAAATATAAATGTATTGCTGTATATTCTGCACACAGCCAACCCTATCTGAATAGAATCTTCCACCATTTTCCAGTGTAGGACTTCATCAAACAGAAGTCTATTTTTTACTTCAACTTGAACGACAAAAATTTCCTTGCCAGTCAAGGACAATTATTTGCTAAAGAGGTGCAATGTAGCACAGGCCATGTGTTATCTGATATCCTTCTTTAACCTATTTTTCCTAATATTGTAATGGTTGAGGTAGATACTCCATTCTATCTCAAGACATAACCTGCTTAGTACTGCAGCATTTTACTCTGCTGAATATTGAAGCATGAGTGTCATACTGAAATAACTGCTATACAATGATTTCTATACATACAAATAACTCTATAAGACAGAGATGGAAATCTATCTTTTTCCATATATTTCTGAACTTTGGCACTCGGCAGTATAGTATAACCAATAGTGAAGGATGCTGGGAATTATAGTTCAGCATCATCTGAGAGATATAGGTCCCACTTTCGAGTGTAAAAAACGTAGATAATATAATTTTACAATATGTCATAAAACAATAGCACTTTTAAAACTTGTTACTAACAGAATTCTAATATAAAATTCTCATGGATATGAGAAGCACAAACAAAATCCCACCACAAGTATGTGGCATTCAGCCAGGTATAGATTTTTTTTTTATTCTTTGACTATCTTCAACCCAATCAAATTTAACTCTGTTATATATGTTATATATAAATCTACTTTTTAAAAGTTCATTTACAGTATTTTGTATAAAGAGGTAGGAATGTATACAAAGGTACTAATAGAAGACAATATCTGTAGCTCAGCATTGAACTGTGGAGTCCTTGGGACACTCTGAGCCTAGCTGTTTGCTTACAGATATACCCAATTAGGTAATATCAGTGCTGGGGGTGTTGGGTTTGCACTCTGTTTATAGCTTGCCCTGCAGTGCTAGTGGGGGGGTGGTTTTCTCCTTGATAGTCTTTTGATTAGAGAGTATTGTTTTCTGTTAGATTATCTGCTTGACTATTTGTCTCCTTGGTAGTTCCTTGATTAGGACATTGTTTTCTGCTTGGTTGTTAGTCTGATATTAATCCCTGTTGAACTAGTTGTAGGCTGCTGGATGGAATGTGTCCTGATCTGTTTGTTTTCTCCTTAGCTTTTTTAATTGTCTCTTTTGGATACTGTATAAACGTGGCTTATCTCTATGTGGCTGGCATATCTGAGTGCCAAACTTCCAGGAATTCTCTAGGGGTTTGGGGATTTTATTTTGTTTGTTTTTGGGATTTAGCTTGGTCTAGGATTCTCAGTTTCCCAGTTGAAACTACGATTGAGTCTGTCTACGTGCTGAGATTAAGGGGGCTATAGTGAATTTGAGTAATTTTGTCAGCAAAATGCTGTGCAAGTTGGTCACTGAGAGCCAAGCATTTGTAGTAATTGTAATTGTAGTTTATTTTACTTTATTTACTTTTGCTATCATCACAGGGGTCGGGTAAGAGATCTCAAATCTTTCTCCTTCCCAATAATGAGTTGCTAACGCTAAACCATGCTATTGGAAGATAGCTCTCCAACACAATAGGGAAGGAGAGATAGACACATATTGCCATAATTCCAAACAGGGATAGCTACCATGCTGGATAAGATTGGTTTTTCTTTTTCCACCAGCGCTTCAGGCATTATTTTTGGTGTTTTATTTCCCAGAGGACTTCAGTCAATAGGCAAAATTTGGGATCATCCCCTAGAAAGAGGCTCCTTGGGGGCAACAAACAATGTTCAGTACTTGGTTCACCTAGCACTGAACAGAGCTTTCTGCCAAGGGAGCTGGTGATTTCTCTAATCACTTCTTGAAAGCGATGAGATCCATGAGGCTCTTGTGGTGGATCATCCAAATAGGCTGTTGGTTGCTAACAATAGGGCCATTCAAATAGGTAGGTATGCCTCACAATCACAGCTGGATCCAACATGATCTGAAGAAAGACACCTTAATAAAACGTTCCTTCCAATCGTCAAATAAAGCTTCTCATTCTTCTTTACAGGCATTATATACTGCATGGTAATTACAGTAGGTAATAACTAGTTACCAGAAATCAGCACCCCTAGGTGTAAATCATGTAATTAGTACTTCTGAGTCCATACATGTAATTTTTAAATGTTTTTCTTTTCTTGAAATGTGGAATTTTCTTGAAATGCCTATATAATGTGGCATCCCCTTAGTTCATCTATACAAATAGGTCACCCCTGCTACTAGTAACTGATTCTGAAGTTCAGCTGCATCTAGGCCTTCATCTCTTTGTCTGTTCTTAGCTGTGCCATAATACATCTGGACCTTTTGGGCCTTTACAAATCTTTCTAGGGCTTTGGGATTTTTTTCAATAAAAGCTAAATCCCTCAAACACATGTCCATTTTTGATTTCTAGCAAATTCAACTTGTCAGTTTATCCAAAAAGTGCTTTCAAAGTGACTGCCACCTTGCATATCTGGTGTTGGACCTCTAGAGAAACTGTCATTTGAGCTTAATATAACAATTTAGGGTTGGAAGTTACCTCTGGGCCTGTTCTGCCTGTTTGCATTTCTCAGACAGACACTTAAAATGATTTTTTTTTCTACATGTAAAACTATTACACCATCAACCTTGACTTGTCCACTGTGGTAGACTTTTGTCTATGGGCTTTTAAGAAGACCTTGAGACTTTCAAGAAGAGATTGGACTGCCATTTGTCAGAAATGGTGTAGAGTCTCCCGCTTGGGTGGGTGTGGGGGTTGGACTAGATGACCTACAAGGTGCCTTCCAACTCTGATTATCTGTTTAAAAAGACCTAAAAGAACAATAGGAAATGGGTTTTTTAAAAAACTTACTTTTTTATCTGCTGACTACCTTCTAACTAACAATCCCTAGAAATCTATAATTTCCCAAAACTCAGGATACACTTAAAGATCACTAAAATCAGACTCCCAAAGGTCACAGAAACATACTGACACTGCTTCTTTGCTTACAAATGATGTATGAGCTAGACATGATTACAGTTTGAGAATCTTTTGTGCACACGGTGTTGCTTATTATGAAATTACTCTTTGATGGAATTCAAGTACAGATAATCTTCGACTTATGGCTGATCATATAACAACTCTTTGAAATTAAAAAAAACACTTTAAAAATCTTTAAAAAAAATTTAAAATGGGAAAAGAGACAAGTGAAATTATGTGGTTCAAACATTACTTTTATCTTATCCTTATATGATTGTTCTTCATTAGTTTGTTTTGAGGGCGGTTACTTGAATTTTCCTTTTATAAATGTAATGTTTCTTATTTCATATATTTACTAATGATTTAGGTTTCATAGGACCTTGGTTGATTTACTGTTTTATGTTAAAGATATTATTGCAGGCAATGACATTGTTCACATGAAAAATTCTTCTCAAACCTCCCCATATTCATGTCACTTATATATATACCTTGGACTTACAAACTATGCTTCTTAAATCTACAATTCTCATATGTTGTTGTTTTTCCTATGCTTCTTGTTTCTTTTTAAAACATACAGGATTATTACAATATTGTAAAAGAGCCCATGGACTTGACCACAATTCAGAAACGCCTGGAACATCAATACTACACATGTGCTGCAGAATGCATTGAAAACTTCAAGACAATGTTTGCAAACTGTTATTTATATAATAAGGTATCTACCTTGGATGACCGTATCTATAAATATAAATATAGTTTGACAAACGTTTGGTTGGGCTACAGTTAGTCCTTATTTAGTGGCTGCTTTGCTTAGCAACTGTTCTCAGTTACGATGATGAGAAAAAAGTAATTTTGCAACCAACCCTCACATTTATAGCCTTTGTATGTCTGTAAAGCAAAAGAAAGCTGAAATAAGATTATAAGTACAGTCCCAGTTTCATTTAGTGACTGCTTCATTTACAAATGAGCTGCCAGTCCCAATTGTGGTTGCTAAACAGGGATTAGTTGCGGCCCTTTCTGGATCTGGGCGCACTTTGCACAGTCACTTCCGCCCTCGTCATCTCCCGCCTGGATTATTGCAATGCTCTCTACATGGGGCTCCCCTTGAAGAGTCTCCGGAGGCTGCAGCTGGTCCAGAATGCAGCCGCGCGGGTGATCGTGGGTGCTCCTCGGAGCTCCCACGTTACACCGCTTCTCCGCAGGCTGCACTGGCTTCCTGTGGCCTTCCGGATTCGATTCAAGGTGGTACTGACAGTATTTAAAGTGCTCCATGGCTCGGGACCTGGGTACTTACGGGACTGCCTGCTGCCATCATCAACCTCCCGCCGCCCAGTACGCTCCCACAGGGTCGCCCTCCTCGGGGTACCGCCGCCCGGCCGTTGTCGGTTGACGGCCCCGAGGGTTCGGGCTTTCTCTGTGGGAGCCCCCTCCCTTTGGAATGATCTCCCCCCGGAGATACGGGCTATGACGGATATTCTGACCTTCCGGCACGCAGTGAAAACCCTATTTTTTAAACAGGCTGGCCTGGCCCAGTAACTGTATTTTAGTTTTTAACTTAATTTTAATCGGGGTTTTATTAGTTTTTAATTTTTAACTCTATTTTTGGGTTAGACAGCCGGATCAATTTTGGTTTAATTTATTTTAATTGTATTTATTGAGTATTTATTATATGTTTTTAGTAGGCTGTACACCGCCCCGAGTCCCTTTTTGGGAGAGGGAGCGGTATAAAAGTTTAATAAAATAAATAAATAAATAAATAAATTACCTGTATTTGGGCTTCTTCAACACCACCATGATGGATTGGTGAAAATGGAAGGTATAAACAGGCCCTTTCTTTTTTACTAGTTTGTTTTCCACTTGACTATTAACTATTTTATTTCTTTTATTTATTCTTTATTTCTTGTTTTATTTTTCTAGAAGTTTATTTAATCATACCCATTCACCAAGAAAACGTGCATGAAGAATGCATTTGCAGAAGCTACATGAGATTGCCTAATGATTTGTCTCAAACTGTCTCTTTTACCTCTTTCCACCAATTTCTGTCAATTATATCGGCATACGGATGGGTATGATTTTACTGTTCCGATGAGAAGTTAGATTGGTGTCAGGGATTCTTAAGTTCAAACATGTAAATAAAACCTCCATCTCAAAAATACCTATAGTCCCGAGTGACTTCTTAAAAAATGCAACTTTTGGTATAAATAATGTTTTCTTACACATTTTGAGAATTGAGGGCTTCATGATCATTTACCCTGAGAAGTGTAGTGGTAAGAGAAATGAAAACACTAAATCTATGAATTTAGGACATTGTGATCTACAAGAAAAGTTGTTAAAGTTAAGGCTGAGGTAATGGGGGAACAAAATGAATTTAACGTTTGTGAATCTCACTTTACTGTTCCTTTCCAAGCAATCTTAACAGTCAAATGTGATTCTCCTGTTGATCTAGCAACTTTATGAGCAATTTTACCTTGGACAGTAATAGGCTCCAATATTTATCTTTCAGCCTGGTGATGACATTGTTTTCATGGCCCAAGAACTCGAAAAAGTATTTCTGCAGAAGGTTGCCCAGATGCCCCCAGATGAGAAAATAGTGGTGACCAATAAAGAGAAAAAGGGGGAAGGAAACATAGACAGTAAGAAATGCTTGACTTGATATTTCTAAACGGAGTATATTGCTTGCTAAGGTGTTTTTCTATAATCTTAATAGCTGGACAGAAGCCTCTCAAAATGAAGTTGCTGGGGTGGGGGAGTATATAGTGACTGTAAGTTTGCTATTTGGTCTTAATAGTTTTTGCTGACTACTGAACTCTAGAAAACTTCTAGAGTTTTAGAACTTCTAGAAACTCTAGAAAAGCCCAGGAAAATGAGGTTGACAACCATATACCTATGGCGGGAAAGGCAACAAATGTATCATACTTTTAAGCCACCTGATTATAAATAAAAAATAAACATTGAGCCTGTATATTTATTGCTGAAAATACAACGGTGTCGTTCATAAGAATGTCTCTAAATTATTTTGTTATTAAAAAGGACTAAGATAACAGAGGGCCTTCTCCGTGGTGGCTCCCTCTCTCTGAAACATCATCCCCTCAGGGATTAGGATGGCCCCCACTCTAACTTTTTTCCGGAAGGTGCTGAAGAACTGATTCTTCCAGCAAGCCTGGGGGACGCAGAGAGGGATGGAACCTATTAAATGGCTCATGTAATGTGTTGTCGCCGGGGTGGAGGGTTATTTAATTATTTTATTTATTGTATGATTCTCTCTTCTATTAGTTTTATTGCTTTTTATGTGAGGTTTTTATATTGTTGTAACCCGCCTTGAGTTGCCATGTGCAAATAGGCAGCAATATAAATTGTTGATACCATGATGTTTTACGATGTAAAAAAAAGAAAATTAATAAAATCATATTAATTTTTTTTTCTTAAATAAGTAATTGCTATCAGGAGCCCATCATTAATACACTATTACTTCGCTTTCTTAGCTGCTGAGCAATCTGATGCAAAAAAGTCACAAATTCAGCAGACAAAAAAATCCAGAAAAGTCAAGCAGTTCCAAATGAAAACAGCAAGCGCAGAACTGCATACCGCAGAGCTTTCTCTTTCTTCAAGTATCACACCAACATCTGAAGCGGTTAACAAAGTAAGACAAAAAACGATATACAGTTCTTTATATGTCAGTAGTTAGGAGCTGTGAGGTTGATTGCATGTTCACTTCAACCTCTTGTTTGGGAAATGGAAAGTAGAAATAGTCACGATATGGAATCACCTGATAAGAACTGGACTCAAATTGATTTAAAGCACCGTTATCCAAACTTTTGGCTTGCTTGGGCCTCATTAAGGAAATACATTATTTTGGGCTGCATGCTGTATTTTTCGGAGTATAAGATGCACCCAGCTTTTGGGGAGGAAAACAAGAAAAAAAATCTGCCTCTGCCTCCCAGCAATTTGCCTCTTTGCAGCAAACAGTAAACAGCCTGTTTCAGTTTCAGCACAGTCTGATTAGCACAAGCAGCTGATTGTCAGTTGGATCGGCCTCCTGACAATCAGCGGTTTCAGGCTGCAGGGATTGCCCTCGCCTATTGCCGCCTCTATGCGCCCCATTTCTGCCGTTCGCATTCCATTTTCAGCCTCTGCAGGCCCCGTTTTTGGCCTCCCATGCCCCGTTTTCCACCCATTCTGGGTGGCGGGGATCGGAATGGGTGGAAAATGGGGTGCATGGAGGCCAAAAATGGGGTGTGCAGAGGCCAAAAATGGGGCACGCGGAGGCGGCAATAGGCAATGGCAATCCCTGCAGCCTGAAACAGCTGATCTTCGGGAGGCCGATCCAACTGACAATCAGCTGCTTGTGCTAATCAGAAAACTGAAACTGAAACAGGCTTTTTGCTGCAAGGAGGCAAATTGTTGGGAGGCAAGAGGCCAAATGGTGAGAGCCGGTGGGTGGACGGGGCTTCGGCAACGTTCGCTGTATGAGATGCACAGACATTTCCACCCACTTTTGAGGGTGGAAAACATGCATCTTATACTCTGAAAAATACGGTATATAATATAGTTAATGTATATAAATAAAAAGCTTCCTTTATTTTTTAATATTTTGGGGCCACATTACTAGCTGTCCAGGACCACATATAGCCTGCAGGCTTGTGGGTTGGATATGCCTGATCTAGAGAGCATCACCTTGAGGAAGATTGTTTTAGATAAGCACTCACTATTTGAAGTAGCTGATCTTTTAGAGATAAAAGAAGTATATGTCTAGTAGGATCAGACTGTAAAGATGTAAATGTATACTATTTAATAGTTACAAATGAATGGATATAACATTTCCTCGTGGTATACTAAACAAAGAAATGTTATATCCATTCGTTTAATCATTTTGTCTCTTTCTCCTTCCTCTCTTCCTCTCTGAAATGATGGTACAGTATAGTGCTTGGGCCAAAAGAGTAATTTATAATTCTGAACATTTTGAAAAAGTATTTTTTATTTTTCTACCATATTTGAAAATATTTTTTTTTATTTTATTTTGACAAAAAATAATAAATGGCTTCAACGAAAATATATGTAAGCTAAGCTTTCTATAGCATCTGGGGGAAGAGGAGAATTTTTAAAAAAGCTACTTGAGTAATATAATTAAATTTTGACTGTCTTATTCGATAGTAGTAAATAATAGTAAACCAGATTTTAAATGTACAATTCTCTCTTTAACAAGCCATGTTCCTGTAATGAAAAGGGTGTGAAAAGGAAAGCTGATACCACTACAGCAACCATCACTGCAAGCAGTGAATCTTCTCCAGTGGTCCTTGAACCCAAAATAACCAAGCTCTCCACTAGAGAAGAATTCCTGTCTGAAGGACCCTTATCAGATTTGTGGCAGCCAACTGAACCCACAGAGAATATAGAGCTAATAGAACCACTGGAATACTGTAATGAAATTCTTATAGAATTGATGTCAAACCAGCATGCCGCCTATGCTTGGCCATTTTACAAGCCAGTAGAGATCACTGCCTTGGACCCTGAAGAATATCCCAATATTATTAAATGTCCTATGGATCTTGGAACTATTAAAGTAAGTAGGTTCGACATCATAAATGGAGTTGATTGCTTATATGGCTGGTCCTCGATTTACAACCAGTTGCTTAGAGACCAGTCAAAATTATGATAGGATCGGAAAAGGAACTTACAATCAAGATTCAAAGTTCCAGTAGCAACCTCCCTGACAATTATGTAATCACATTTTGGTTGCTTGGCAACTAGCCTGTATTTACAGCCATTTGCAGTGTCCTTTGGTCACATTACTATGATTATATTTGTTGCCAGAAACCAGCATGCTTAATGATGACACCAGACATGGTATTCAGCAGGTTCTGACCAGTTCTGGAGAACTGGTAGCAGAAATTTTGAGTAGTTCAGAGAACCGGCAAATACCACCTCTGACTGGAGATTTTACAGTATCCTTCCCTGCCATGCCTACCAAATCACGCTCACAGAACCGGTAGAAATTTTTTTGAAACCCACCACTGGACCACACACTCACTTTATGACTTCACCATTCACTTAACCACCACTGCAAAAAAAAAAAAATACCACTCATAAACTTGGGTACAACCACAAACAACACAACTTATGACTGCAATTCTCAAATACTGTCTTAAGTAAAGGACCACCTGTATATTATGTCATTTTAAAATCATAATATTTGGATAGCCATATTTTTCTGCATAAGCACAAATCTGTCATTTTCTGTAGTATCTGGCATCCAACAAAATTTGTGAGACTGAAAGAATATCTCAACCTGATTTGAATCAAAGTATTGTCATGCAAGAGGTGATCCCATTGTAGTTATTCATTGCATTGTCTTTGTATAAACTAAAACAAAACATATGGTAATACAGTCCTGGCGCAGAAATTAAAGGCTTTAGTACAGACCCTGTGAAAGTGAAGGTCTGATAAAAGATTATTTTTTTAAAAAATGATAGTAGAAAAGCAAGATATACGCAAGATGATATGGAATAGGTAATCCAAAGGTGTTTCCAGCTGTTGCTGCAATAGTGATGTGGACATCAAATTGGGAAGCAAATTGAGAAATACTGTCTCTTGGAAAGTGAAATTAAATATATTATTCCATGTTTGAGAACATAAGATGTGTGTTGTAAATGTGAGGATACAGAACTGTATATGTTACACTGATGACCATAAAACTTGACACTTTGTGTGATTTTGCTTATTCAATGTTCTCATTCAGAGCACTGATATCTCTATATTGCTATAAGATACCTGGCTGAAAGAATTCTTCCACTTTTCACAGAACAAACTGGACAATTGTGAATATAAAGATACACAAGAATTTGCTGCTGATATTAGACTAATGTTTATGAATTACTATAGATGCCATTCTCCAGATCATGAAATAGTGTTGATGGCAAGAAAACTTCAGGTGAGTCTTTAGCAATGGGGAAAAATAATACAATTCTGGGATCCCAGTCAAATTATAGTAAGTGCTGTTGTCCAACATAGTACATAGCTGGAGAACTGTTGTCACTTGAAATAAAGAATAAGTTATCCCCTGAGTTTCATTTGTATGAACCTGCCCAGCTGGCAATTAAATTGAACTTCTATACTGGTTATGATGCAATATCCTCCATTGCAGCCAAGAGTGGATAGGTCAGCTTGTGGATGAAGGACAAGCTACTTAATACACATACATATCTCTTCTCTAGCTACTTATAGCACATCTATATGTCCTCCATTCTTTATTGTATGTCAGAGGTTGCCTCTAAATATTGCTTATTTGGTGTTGCTAGTGCAACATAGCTCTTTGGGTTAAAACTCCTAGACTGCAAAAGCCCTTGTTTATGGAGAAGGTTTTTAAATCTAGCTACCTTTCTTCTGTGAAGGATGTCTTTGAGATGATGTTTGCCAGAATTCCAGATGAACCACTTACTGGTAGACCTCTGCTGCATTCCACCACAAGGAGCCCCACTTCTGTATCTAATGATAGCAGCTCTAACGTATCATCTGATGAAAGTTGTGAAAAAGAACAAGCAAAACGCCTTGAAGAGCTCCAAGAACAAGTAAGTGGCTGTGTACATAGTTCTGTCAGAAGAAGAATTTGGGGTTCCAACTTGAGTCTGGGTTGCGCAAGAATATATAAAAATGAGATCTAGACAGCTATGAAAAAAGACTTATTTATTCCCAATTATTTGCCTACAGAGAAAATGGAGGACAGAGATATTGTTTTATAGGGGGCCCTTGGTGTGGGCTTGATGGGCATGCTGGTTCTAATGTGTGACACTTGAGGGGTGTGGGTGTATATGTGTTGACTCTAGAAAAGAGGTTGATTAAATCAAGTGATGTGGATTGAGTCTCTTTATTTGACATGTGAGCATTATGTTTATATTGTGTTTACTGAGTTTTGTGTGTTTGCTTGTATGTGTTTACAATTTGAAATAAGTATTAAGTCTCTTTTTTTGGAGGCCTGGATTAGTTATCATATGATTCCCTATCCAATATTTCTAACACAGTTATATACTTTTATAAATTCTTCCCGCAGTTCTACATGGCTATATTTTGATCCCATTTGTGGTTAGTGAAAAGGATGGGATCATTTGTGGTGTAAGAGGAGAGAAAATGTGTAAGAAGAGAGAAAGAACTGTGTTGGAATCATTTCCTTATTGAACACAGCTAATAGGAGATGAAAAAATAACCAGATTTTTTTTTGTTACATTAACATTGTCTTATTATAGAAAACAAAGCATTTCTATTTTGCATTCCTACTTTGTGAGGGGAAAAATGTGCATTTCTTATGTAATTTCACAACACAATGTGATCACTAGTCTATTGCATAATGTATAACAAAGAGGGTTTTTTTTTACCTCAACAAGATATAACTAGTGCTGCTTCGCTCATTATACTACAGCTTTGCTTACTTGATCCTCTGAATTATAAGTACTTGTCAGCCTAACCAGTATATAAGAGCAGAAAATCAACTCTAAAGGAAGGTTGAAATCTACTTCTATTGAGAGTGGCTATAGTAAGTTGGAAGTCCCTTCATATACTCCTGTAAATTAGAGAGGTGACCATTGTGGACTTAAAGTTTGTCACCGCTTTGGTAACAGATCTTCTATATCTCCATCAAGGTCATCTTCTTTGCTATTTTCAGAACTTACCTTGTACATCAATGCACGGAAGGAAGACAAAAGGAGTGTTTAGGTGTTTTTCAAAGTGATTTACTTGGACTCATTCCAGCTGAAATATTTATTAGTAAATAATTCTGTTCTGTGCTAACCTTTCATGCTGGCAAGGAGCCATAATTAGGAGGAGGGTGCCAAGATAGAAAATGCTGTAGCTATTGAAACAAATTCTGTTTGCTTTAATACTTGCTCTTCTCGTTGGCAGCAAATATCACTTTGGGTATTTTTCTCGAGCAAGATGTTACATTTTTTTTCTTTTTAAAAAAAGTCTACACATGTTTCATAATACTTGAAGTTGCTCTCCAGCTAAACAAGAGCCATATTTCCCCCCCCACACACACACCATCTGTTTGTTCAGAGAAACCGTGTTTTCCTAAATACTACTGATCATTTCCGTGTAAGAGAAAAATTAAGATGGGGAAACAAAGGGATGAAAGTTTTAGACCATGCTAAATGATATCTCGGTATTCTTGGACTGCAGGCTAGAGAAGCGAATAAGAGGAATAATTTGAAGAAATGCCCACTAGCCCTCTTGATTCTTTTTAAGCTTCCCTGCTAGCATTCCATTTTAAGTCTAGGGCTCTTTTGAATAATACTGCTTTTCCTCCCACAATGTCTAGTTCCAAATTTAGGAAACAGTACCCAAAGAGGGGGGAAATTCTCGGCCATAGATCTTAGTAGTTTCTTATCTACTTCCTACTGAAACCCCTTTAACCAGGTTTACTATCAATGCTCCACCAGCAATTCCTCTTGCTGCTTTAAAACCAATAAGACCCAAGTCAATTTGAGACATGAACAGGCAAATTTGTATTTCTGCATTCAGAAGCAAAGGCTGAGAACAGCTCTATTTTACCGCTTGCTTAAAAGATCAACCGCTCAGATATACAGCTTTTTTCAGGTACAAGAATTGCCTGACAGAACTAGTGAACTCAAAAGGCTGGAATCTTGGTCTCTGGAGGATTACTCAGCCTTTTTCTTATCCAAGCCAACCTTTAAAAAGGCAATACAGTTCAACGCTTCCTTTGGCATTAGTGTTCAAGCTCAGTTGCTATGCAGAAAATCTGACTGACTGACTGTCTACTTAATTTTTTTAGTCTTGTTGCTATCTTGTTGAAACCAACCAGTTCCTTGGCAGTTCTTTGGCTCTGGCAGCCCTGATCTGGTCTCTTGCCAACTTCACTTGAAGCTAAGTTGCAGGCAGCCGTAACAACAAGAAATATGTAATCATTCTCTCACCTCCCTAAGTGGAACAGTTGGGTCTGTGGCTAACACACCAGGCTAGAAAGCAGGAGAGGGAGGAGTGAAAATCATAAATGGCAATCACATAACTGCGGGACGCTATGATGTAATTGCAAGCCAGTTGCCAACTGCCCAAATTGCGAATGCATGACCATGGGGATACTGTAACTACTAGGACTGGTCCCACGTATCCCTTATTCAGTGCTGTCAAAACTTTGAATAGTTATTGAATGAGTGGACCTTAAATTAAGATCACCTGCAATGTAATTACCTGTGGTATAAATACGTCTCTGTTCCCCTTATAATTGTCCAGTATAAGTTTCTATGGAGATTCTCAGTCATCCAGGTAACTGGATCAAAAGGTTAACTGGACTTTGTTTTTCCTTGAAGATATTTTGCTTCTCAACCAAGAAGCTTCTCCAATTCCTTCATGAGCTGAAGAAGCTTCTTGGATGAGAAGCGAAATGTCTTCAAGGAAAAACAAAGTCCAGGTGCCTTTTTAAAAAGCGCCTTTGGTTCAGTATAAGTTGTTTCACTGATTGCTCAAGTTAGAGCACTCTCAAAAACCCTCACAGAACACTGCATCTTTCAAGAAACCAGATATTTTTCATGTTCCTCTCTCTGTTCCTCTCTCTAGCTTAAAGCTGTTCACCAGCAATTGCAAGCTTTGGCTAAAACATCCGTGCCCAAATTAAAAAAGAAGAAAGGAAAATCTAAGAAAGAAAAAAGCAAAAGAAAAGCAAAAATCAAGCCCGCGATTCAGAAAAGCAGAAAAATGAAGCAGCTGAAGAGAAAAATGTCTTTGAACCTGTAAGGCTGCTTGTTGGCATGAATTTGTACCGAAAGCTGTTGGTCCCAGAGTTAATGATTGTTTATTCTCTCTCTTGCAGTCATTCCAAGAAAAGCCAGCGGCGAGAAGAACTTGCGGGATTCAAGACTGAGGATGAGGATGCTGCCAAGCCAATGACTTATGATGAAAAGAGGCAATTAAGCCTGGACATAAATAAACTCCCAGGGGAGAAGCTTAGCAGAGTGGTCTCCATTATTCAGTCAAGGGAGCCATCCCTGAGGCATTCAAATCTTGAAGAAATTGAAATAGACTTTGAATCTCTCAAAGCATCAACTTTACGGGCACTGGAGAATTATGTCATGATTTCCTTGAGAAAAAGGCCCAAGAAATATTACGGTGTGTTATATACAACATGCCTCAAAAGGGAGGGGAAATTGTATGGTTGTTGTTTTTTTTCTAGATAATTGCTTGGATGTTGTTCCTGACTTCCTTCCTCTTCCCTTGTATCTAGCAAAAAAACCCAAAAACCAATTTACTTTAGAGAAACCACCAGGTCAGAGGTTGCTGAATGTCAGCGGCCTGCTCTGCTCAGTCAAGCAAAATACAAAATATAAGTGAGCCCTCCCTAATGAAAGAATGATCTGGGGATCTTGATAATCTCCTTGCACTTTATACATGAATTATACTTTTCTGGAATGTGCCTTATGAATTGGTGTTCTGTCCTATGGCAGACATTATTAGTTTCATAACGACAGTTAACTCCCTATCAATTACTTTTGCTTAAATGTTGCTCCTTTCTCACTGATTCCCAACACAGCAACTTTATTAATAAATCAGAATAGAGCTAGAAGGAACCTTGGAGGTCTTCTAGTCCAACTCCCTGTTCAAGGAGGAGACTTTATACCATTTCAGACAAGCAGTTGTCCAGTCTTTTCTTTAAAACCTCCAGTGATGAAGCTGGAGGTGTCTGAAGGCAAGTCATTGGTCTCACTGTTAGGAAGTTTCTCCTTAAGGCCTGGTTGCTTCTCTCTCCTTGATTAGTTTCCATCCATTGTTTCTTGTCCTGCTCTCTGGTGCTTTGGAAAGTAAGTTGACCCCCTCTTCTTCGTGGCAGCCCCTCAAATACTGGAATACTGCTATTGTGTCAACCCTACTCCTTCTTTTCTCTTGACTAGCCATATCTAATTCCTGCAACTGTTCTTCATATGTTTTAGACTTCAAGCCTTTAATCCTCTTAGTTGCTCTTCTCTGTACTTCTTCCCCCCACCCCCCAAAGTTCTCCTTTAAGTTTAAGATCTCTGTGTCTTACAGCTGGAAAAAATGCTGAATCAAAAATCTACGGAAGGCCTAGTCGACTAAGTGAAAGCAGCAGCAGCAGTAATGCCTCCTCTGCATCTGAAAGCATCAGCAATGATTCCAGTTCATCTGACAGCAGCAATTCTGAATCAGGTTTTTATTAAGATTTTTCAGAAAGAATGCCTCTGGCAACCATTCTTCACATCTTTTACTTTCCAGCCCCCTAATCATCTTTGTTGCTCTTTTCTGCACTCTTTCTAGAATCTTGACATCTTTTTTTTATATTGTGGTGGCCAAAAGTGGATACAATATTCCATGTGTGGTCTTACCAAGGCATTATAAAGTGGTGCTAACACTTCACGTGATCTTGATTCTCTCTCTGTTAATGCAGCCTAAGACTGTGTTAGCTTTTTTGGTGGTTGCAGCACATTGTTGATTCATATTTAAGTGAATTGATTTAATTCTCCTCCTACAGGACCTTGGACAAATTTCCTTTTGATGAATTTTCCAATCCATCAATGGATTGTTGTAGGCTTATTTGGTACTAATGACAACTTTTAGTCTAACTCTGTTTTAATTTTTCTAGGTCATCTTGAAGAAGTCCACAATACTTGACCTATTGTTGTGCTGTTGTAAAAGGAACAAACTGGATTGCCAATGCAGTTTGTGAAGACATTGGGGTAGAGTTCTTGGAGCTCTCTGAACATGGTTGTTGCATTGCAGATGTTTCATTACTCAGCTGGGTAATATCAACCACCAAGCTCAGAGAGCCCACAGTTCAACCCTCAGCTGCAAATATTCTCTTCCACTGATGTTAGAGGTATCAGATATTCCTATATAGTTCCTTCACTGCAACATAGAACTCAACCACGTCTCCAATTATCTAATCAGAACTTCTAAGAGATATGCAAAATGTGTAAAATAAATAGATAGAATTGTGAGAAGTGCCTTATTACATCTTAGAAAAACCTTGTTGGAAATGCTACAAATGATAGAATTATGGAATAATAAGGCTTTGCAACGAATACAATGTCTGACAGCAAATGTGCATAACATGTCAATATATATATAAAATAAACTGGGTTTTGCCATCTTTTTACAGAAACATACATAAAAGATAATGAAAATGGGGAAAAGGATTTGTTTTGCAGAGAACAGCTTAAGGTAAACTTTTCTCATCTTTCGAGCCCTAACTTCTTCAGTTTTGGGCTTCTCCTCTGCTCCTGCTTCTTCAGATTTCACTCTCACTGAAAGGCCACTTTTTACATAAAAACCCTCTTGGCATAAAAGATTCACCAAATACAAAACATGTTATAATGATTTTAATTCCTTCCACATCAGATCCCACTGCATCATCCAGCGATGTCCTGCAATGTTATTCCTCAAATATGGAACCCTTCACCACTTAGCAAGCTGCCCCAAAGAGCAACCAAAGCCAAGGCCTCTCACCAGTTACTGCCTTGCTCTCGGCCTTTACAGCTCAGTCCTCTTAAACTACGAGAACAAAGTATTGTTTCTCCTTCAGGTAAAACATTTTCTAGGAATTTCCATGCGCCAGTAGAATGCACTCAACTGTTTTTTTTTTCAGAGCTGCTCAAAATACATATTTTGGTAATTGAGAAAGTGAAAAAAAATGATATCAAATGCTCCTCCTGCTTCTTTGAGAAGGATGGGCATTGTAATGGATCTGCTGGATTTTTGGTTGAGAAAACGCTGGAGATTTACAAGCATCTTTGCAACATTTGCCAGAATCAACAACATAGACCAACAAAAAGGAGCATGTGCTTAAAAATAAATATTATAAAGTGCCTTTTAAATGAAGGGAAAAGGTGGCAAGCCACTCAGACACAGAACTTACATACTTTTAAAGTAAACATATGCAAATATTCAGTAGATAGATAGATAGATAGATAGATAGATAGATAGATAGATAGATAGACAGACAGACAGACAGACAGACAGACAGACAGATATTCTATGTTCAAACAGTTCATAGAAGGAAGTTGCATGTGCCCCCCATGCATCCAATTAATTGTGTTTTACCCACAATCTATCTGAAACTTGTTTCAGCTCTTTGCAGGCCTGCCATCCAAAATCCACTGTAATTTGGAAAATATTTGGATGGATTTCCCCTTCCCGCCCCACATTTCTTCTCAGTTTCTGCCTGAAGCCCTTAAGTGTGTGCACAGCTACTTTCTGTATCAGCAAATTGGATACTTTGTGTGGATACTTTCTTCTTATGTGCCTCCCTTCTTGGAGACATGTTTCATATAGCGCTGTCCTCCTCCTTAAATGAAAACTCTGCGATTGGGCTGAGGCAGTTAAAAGAGGTCCTGCACACGGCCTCATCACACTCAAAAGCACCCATTGACTTGGACCAGTGCAGAGTTATGAGTTTGCTGCATCATTGTGATTGAAGCTGTCAGGGTAAAGAGATGAAACATGGCACGGGCGTTCTTCTATGTGATTCCCTTCCTTCTTGCAGGTATAATAGCCGTTGTGTCACCCCTGCACTGCATGCCAATTCATGAGACAACTCAGAGTGATGCAATGGCAACCCAGGCTTCTCACAACCCTTCTTACAAGCTTTCAGAGGTGGATATCACAGATAACATTGGGAAATGAAAGTGGCTCTTTATTTAAAGTATATTATATACATATAGATATACATAAAACACCTTTTCAGGATCTTGATATTTTCCATGATTAGCATTTATGGAAGACTTTTAAAGGATAGTTTTGGTGGGCAGAATTGCTGTATCTTCACACAAGGTTGGTTGGAGTCAGTATTTCCCTTCACCCTATTAAATATGATGAGTTCACTAAAAGTTACTTGATTAGAAAGAAATGGTATTACAGTTTGTTTTCTTCTAGATTAGAAAGAATGTAGGGTTTTCTGGAATGGGAAGGTTAGAGAAAGAAATAGAAATCACTTTATATTGGTTTCCAGAAGTCATAGAATAAGTAGCATTAGACCGCCTTTGAGCTTTTCAGCATTAAGTTTCTATTTCTTTCATCCATGAATGAAGCTTACCCTACATAAGTGGGTAGGTGTGGCCAGAGGAAATACAAAAAGGCATGTCGGCTTCTCCACTTGTAGGCAAAACCATTACAGGATTCATGACCTGTACAATTATGATACAGTTCTTTTATGACTTTGCAACTTCCCTATAGGTACCTTGTTCTTCCTCTTCAAATAACCCTTCGGACAACAGGAAAGATATTCGGAAACCATCATTATTGCATCAGCAGCTGCCATCTGCTTTCCAGATTAAATCCTCTATGGGAGTTACCAAAGTAACACCAACTGACCAGGAGCAAAGTATGTATCGGTTACCAATATTAACATCACATATTAAGTGTCAAGCCAAATGAGTGTTTATTACAGTCAAAGACCAGACATAGTAAACGTGCTTTCATGTCGCCATTCATTGGTGCTTTCATACCACTCTCCCAAAACAATAGGAAGCTCAGCCATGACTACATCACACCTGCCCAATTCAAAATTTAGGGAATGATTTTTATTTTTATTTATTTATTTGTCAATTGCTTACAAGATAATAGGTATAAGTAAAACATAGTTATGAATACATGGATACATATAAGAAAAAATAAAATATAAAAGAAACAATAGGACAGGGACGGTAGGCACGTTGGTGCGCTTATGTACGCCCCTTACAGACCTCTTAGGAGAGGGGTGAGGTCAATAGTAGACAGTCTAAGGTTAAAGTTTTTGGGGGGTTTTACAGGCAGATAAAGGACCTGCAGTTGGAGGCAGAGTCAAGTATTCCCACTATGGAGGAGAGAAAAGGGGCAGGGCTAGAGGTCAGTCCCTGCAGATGGGGGAAATGGAAGTTCTGTAGTGCTGCAGCATTTTGAAAGGGAAAAAAAGGGGGTGCTGTGTCTTAATGTAGTCTGCCATTGGTTCAGCTTCTGCACTTAGCTGATAGGGCAAGAATGAACAGGTCTGGGGCTGAGTGTTCAAGCCCCCTATGGAAGTACCCTAAATATTTGCAACTCATCATGGGATCCAAGAAACTTGAGTTTTGCTGGTTTATCACCCAATTGTTACCCAAAATTGGTAACCTACAAGAATTATGAACAAAAAGAAATAGGATCTGGATTCAGTGCTGTGTGGAAATATCCAGATATATATTCAATAGCCTCAGGGATATACCAGTGAGTTGATATAAGAAGAAGAATGTAAGAGCATTGTGCATTAAAGCTATGAAGCAGTAACTCTGCATTATTTGTTAACCACTCTTAGTTACTGAATTCCACCATTGCCCTCAAAGTGTGCCTACTTAGGATGAAATATAATTGGAATGCTTAAGGAGCATAGAGCTGCTACTAATTTATTTTTAGGATTTTCTGTTGGCTACCTAGGGTTTATATGCATATAGTGCAACTTGAGTTATAGCACCATTGTTCTGCAGCATAACAATATTTTTCAAAAGCTTATCACTTCACACATTGTTGTTTGTTTCTTTAGACAAGGAAAACAAAAGAAATGTGGGTTTTTTTAAAAAAAATTATAGCATCACTAGATGTAAGGGATGACTTATTAGGGGAGAAGCTGGTAGCAGTTGTCATAGGGAGCTTTATATTAAGTATGAGGTTCCAGGCTTTCCCCTCCTTGGGGAGCCAGGAAAGACCATTATAACAAGCTAAATGGTCCCTGTTAAGGGAGGAAGGGGGAAATGTGCACCTTCTACACTCAAGCAGGCATCTGAAAATAGAAAGCTGTAGTCACATGGGGCGTTCCTATCCTCCTGCCTTTACTTGGAAACGATGCCAACTAAACAAGGGATAAACAAAGCCTCCAAATGGAAATATACCCTGTAATTCAAATACGGTCGATAAGAATGCTGAAATGGATAGCACTTCGAATGAAGGGTTCTATCTAATAATGAAAACTAATGGAATACATCTTTGCTCTCTTGAAAACTCACTACTCTGCCTCTGATCTGGCTTGCATTCCAGAACTGAAGGCTAGTTTCCCAGATGGCCATTGGCGACCACGCATGACAGAATCCGCACGTGAGACTATTACAGAAAACTGTTCTGATAACCGCGAGGATAAAAAAAAGAGAGATGTTAAGCCTCAGACTCCTCTAATAAAGGTAAAGCATGCGCTGCTTTTGCAATAGCTTTGGATGTTTTTTTTTTTAAATCTGCCTTTGTTATTTTTACACATAACTCAAGATGTTGAATATATCAGTTAAACCATCCTCCTACTGTTTTCCGCACAACAATCACCCTGTGAGGTGAGTTGGGCTGAGAGAGAGTGACTGGCTCAAAGTCACACAGTGGGTTTTCATGCTGAAGGCAGGACTGGAACTCCCAGTCACCTGGCTCTAGAATAGAATAGAATAAACTATTAGGGAGCATTTCACCGAGACAGCCGTCATCGGTGCCATCTTGGATCAAATTTACCTAGCCAGGTGTCCTCACCACGAGACCAAACTGGCTCTCATTACTGCATTACTCACATTACCAGATGTGGCTTCAGATCCACATAGACAACAAATAGAATCTACTCCACCCTTTCTAGTCTGTTGACATTGTCATCAAGCACTTTCCTTCACCCTAAACCCAGGGCTCCTCCAACTCTAAACCTCCCCTTCATCACTGCAGCAGGAATAAATGATGGAAATAATTGAGCACTGCTGTTGAGAGATCTGGAGAGTGTACAATCTCAGTTCATTTTTTCGGTTGATCTGAAAGCATGTTTAATAATGCCCAGAACATACCATACAGGTGTAGACAGCATTCTAAGAACTGATTAACATAACCTTGGGAATGCTTTACATCTTGATGAGGTAGCTGTTCTCATCCCCAAACAATTATCTCCATCAAGCTGGTTTGGACCGATGCACAATGGCTCTTCACAAATTATATTTTGTAGCCAACAAAAAAATATCATATTGTCAATCTCATTGTGTATCAGTTGTTTCATCTAGTTAAAATTCATTCTCTTATTTTTCTGTCTTTCATTCCTTTTTGCTTGTCCCAAAGAGGAATAGTAAAATGTTTATGTGTATTTATATTCCAAAGTACATCTATGCAGAACTTTCTTTGACTCTGCTGAGAATTTGTTTTATTACTAGTCACGGTGAATATAATTAAAACAGTAGTGTCAGCTGATACTGTACTATTCAGCAGCACCATGATTCCTCTATATTTATTTAGAAATAAGAAATACATTTAAAAAAAAAAGTTCGCTACAACTTTGATTATAAACTTTATTCTGATAATTATGCTTTTAGTTGCTTTTTGCTTCTCACAGTGTTTTGTTCAATTTGTATTCCTAAAAGCAAGAGGAGTTGCATTTTGATTATATTTTTACATTTGAACTTAGTTAATAAAATAAATAGAGATCTCTTTTAATAATGCCTTTGTCTCTGGTAAAACAATTACAGATCCACAAGCCATAACAAAGCACAGTCTAAGTAAAGCCCTTAAAAAAAATCTTACTTTTTCTTCATCAATCAATTCAAAACAAATTGATACTACAATTGCAATTCAAGTGACAAATATTGCAATTCATATATAAAAATCAAGGAGGAAAGGCAGGAGGAACAATGAAGTGAATCAGTGCAGCAGCAATACAGTCTGAATTTGTGATTTAAAAAAAAACAAGTGAAGAAAGCATATTTTAGGATAGAGAGCTAACAATAAAAGTAATAAACCTGAAAGCAATTGCATGTTTGAGTTGCAGTCTGAAAAATCAGTTGATGGTGAGCCAAAACTTTTTGCTCTGATTTACACTCACATATATCAATAAGTGTAATGATATGGATCAATATATCAATTATATATAGTAATATATATAACTATATCAATAGATATAGATATATACGGTATATACATTGAACCAGTTTGGCCTAGTGATTAAGGCACCAGACTAAAAACCAGCACATACTGAGTTCTAATCCTATTTTAGGCATGAAAGTCAGCTGGATGACTTTGGACCAGTCACACTCTCTTATCCTCTCACTTCACAGGGCTATGGAGATTGTGAGGAAAATAGGAAAAGGAAGAAATATTACAGTAGACATATGTTTGCTATCTTGAGCTGTTTATAAAAATAAAGGCAAGATATAAAATAAATAATTATAGCAGAAATATTTGACAATCATTAGAAGACTTCAGAATTTTCATAAATTGTCCTTTAGAATGATAGAATTTGCAGGACACTTCATCTACAAATAAATACAGTCTTAATAGAGAGAGGTGTGGACCATCCAATGTCCGCCTCATTCATTCTCTGTATTTTGGAGCCCCAGCCGTGTCAGCCTCCATTTCAAGCAGGAAAAAACTGTCACATTACAATCATCTGCACAGAGACACACACAAAAGAGATGTAAATTAGTGGCTTGGAATTGCTCCTCACAGTAGTCAAATCTTTTTTTTTTTCTTTAAGGCCTCCTATTAACTTAGTTACTTAGTTTGAAAAACATCTGTAAGAGGGGGAAAAAATCTTATTTCTTGCTAAAACTGATCCATGATAACTAGGAGTTGCCATTATTTCATTGGATACATGTGCAGCTTTGCAGGCTATTTCAGTCCTCCTTATCTTCTCTTGGTTTGTTTTTAGGAACTAAATTACTACCTTTCCCAACAAAGCTTCACCTAGGAGATTTGTTACATATATTTACAAACAATGTTGTTAATTTTAAATAGAGTCAAGTGAAAGCACTTTAATATGGATTCTTTGGTTATGGGTGATCTTCAGTGGTGGTATTCAATTTTTTTTTACTACCGGTTCTGTGGGTGTGGCTTGGTGGGCGTGGCAGGGGAAGGATACTGTAAAATTTCCAATCAGAGGTGGTATTTGCCGGCTCTCCAAACTACTCAAAATTTCCGCTACCAGTTCTCCAGAACTGATCAGAACCTGCTGAATACCACCTCTGGTGATCTTATACCCCTATCTCTGTGGTGCAGCAGAGCTGACGTACCATATTTCTGGTTCACATAAAGCATTTTTTAATCTGAATCCCTGAAGCTTTGAAGAGCCTCTGGACAGGTCCATTTCCCATGAGGTGTAAGTTGTTTCAATTTCCTTCCAGCTCATGGCTGGAGAACAATTTCATCCATCTGCTACCATAGGATTCCTATTTCAATGGAGCAATCATGCCTTGACGGTTTCATCTTACAACTTGATCATGATAGGGATGTACCAAGGAAACGCATACAATGTGAATTAATAATGTGAATATAAGGGCATGGCATATTAAAGATCTATGTGCTTTCTTATTGAGTAGCCAGTAAGAAAAAAAAACGATCAATTCATGCAGATCTTGGCCTTTCAAGTTCAGCTACAATAAATGCAATTGCAGGGTAGCTTCAATTACTTCAGAGATTGGTGAAGGAATATGGTTGGCGATATGAAAATGCTCTAAATTTATCAGGATACAATAATTACCTTTAAAACAAAAATCTACATGCTATTTATCTTTGGGAGTCCTGTCAGATGTGGAAGACAGTTATCTGCTTGTGTTTAGAACTATGTTGCTGGTTATAATTGCAGGATATAAAAGTCAAACATGCAGATTCTTGGACAAGTTTAGGTAAGATGGTGAGTGTTCCAGTCTCGGTCAAACCCTCTAACGAAAGCTTCAGACAGTTTCAAAAAGCTGCGCTAGAAAAAGAAGAAAGTGAGTGGGCCAAGGAACGAAAAAGACGATTGGAACAAGCGGAGAGGAAGTCGAAAAAACAACTTCAGGAAAAACAGAGGTTGGTAATTCCATAGAATTAAACTTGAAAAGCTCTATTTCCCATGTCTATCAACTGACTTCGCAGCAAGTAGTTTTCAACTGCCTTGTTTTGTAGCTCTGTGAAACTTGAGTCTTATCAGTAGTGGGATTCAAAAACATTTACTACCAGTTCTGAGGGTGTGGTTTGGTGGTGTGGTATGGCTTGGAGGGTGTGGCTTGATGGGCGTGGCAGGGTAAGAATACTGCAAAATCTCCATTCCCACCCCAATCCAGGGGGAAGGTTACCACCGGTTCTCCGAAGCACTCAAAATTTCCGCTACCGGTTCTCCAGAATTGGTCAGAACCTGCTGAATATCACCT
The DNA here is from genome assembly GCA_023653725.1 of Bungarus multicinctus. NCBI lineage: Eukaryota > Metazoa > Chordata > Lepidosauria > Squamata > Elapidae > Bungarus > Bungarus multicinctus. Next base: position 50,258,797 of record CM042842.1, on the reverse strand, counting down.
CTGAGTCTTATGTAAGAAAAATATTTAAAGTTCATAGCAAGAGGATATGCTGGTAAAACAGCGTTGAATATCCTTTTCAGAATTAGCCTCCATTTCTAAATATGACTGGGTTTATACAGAGCAGAGCAGAAAGATGGTTGTGGAAACCATCACACAAGCTGGTGAAAATGTGGAAGACAGCTTCACTGATAATAAATATAAAAAGACCAACCAGGTTTTCACACTGTCCTCTGGAATAATCTGTGGAATCAAGACTAACAAAACAAAAGGTCTTTCTAAAACTGTTAAATTTAAGCACTCGTTGAATTGGTGAGTTGATGTCACCATGCACTTGATTTGCTCTGCCCAATTTTTTTTTTTTTAAACCATCCTCTGAGTTTCCTTGACTAGAAGAAATTGCCTAGCCTATGATTTTTGACTCAGAAATTTAATGGGCTTCGGGAGAATTAACTCTTTATCATCCTTAGTAGCGCAGAATTGTTCTCCAATTCAGGTAACGTGACACTGACGACAAGCATTTGTGTGAGACTCAAAGAAGCAAACTACTTATTAATAATGCATATTTAACATTGTCACTTTTAATTGGGAACAAGCAACGGTACTCTGAGATATGCTGCTGAGCCAGACTGTCCTCTAGGGGTTCTCCTCTTGCTGAGTATTATTTCCGGATTACTTACCATTTGATGAATGATGAAGTGCTTTAACAATATTTAATTTTGTTTTAGCCACCTGAAACAACGAACAGGCATTCTCCCCACAATCAATTCATTATGCATTTGTTATGTTTGTCATTATTCATGATAATCCTGTTTCCTTCCTGACGAAAGGCTGCAAGGTAGCATCTCCTCAGGGCCTCCTCTGTCCAGGTAGTCACAACTCTAATACCAAACAATATTTTTCTGTGTAAGGATAATAGCAATGTCTCTATATTTGTCAACTGTCACTTCAGCAATTCAGGAAATTTTAGTACATTTTTATTTCCATTTCTAGGGTATTTTGGGAAGGTGAGGGAGCATGCATTAATGTTATGCTTGGCATATAGTGGTAGATGCATCCAGCCTGCTGATTTTTAAGGCATCCCATCATGCACTGTAGTGACAATGGGCAAATAATTCTACTAAATCACTGCTGATTGTAAGCAGCAAATATCCTGTGTTTGTTCGCTCAAATGTAAAGCTTGCATATCTGGCTTCCTATACAAAAATTGTTGATTATTTTTCTTTAGAAACAGTAGAGAAATGGGTTTGAAATCCGCAGCAGTAAAAGATAGCCGTCCCATTCCAAATAAAGGATCTGGCAGAGAGCAATCACACTCAGCACCAAATCTTGTCATAGATCGTAATTTGGCAAGAAAACTGGAGCAAGAGCGTAGAAGAAGAGAAGCGGTAAGCTACCGATATCAACCTAAAGCAGGGTCTCTTGATCTTGGCAGCTTGAAGATGTGTGGACTCCAACTCCCAGAATTCCCCAGCCAAGCATGCTGGTTGGGGAAGTTTGGGAGTTGAAGTCCAGACATATTCCAGCTGCCAAGGTTGAAAAATGCTGGCTTAAAGAATACTGGTCCCGTAACACAATGAAAGAGTTAAAGAGCAGTTTCATTTATTTGGAATGAAGTCAACAGAATTTTATTGATTTTAAATCGTCAGAAGAACCAGCTTAGAAATTGAAGATGGAGAAAGTTGAGGGACCTTAACTATTTCTCTTCCTTTGCCCTTGTAATAATTCAGCTTACAACAGGCCATTGAAAACACAACATAAGTCTCAATCCTAAAATTGTTATTTTATTATTGTCATTTCCCCACATTTGCTTTTTACAGTTGAAAAGTTTTTACAATTGAAAAGTTAATTGCATTATCTCTCAGAATCCAATTCTACTGAATCAAGCAACGTTTACTACAAACTAAGTGTCTTTTTTCCCCTAATTCCTTGTTGTTTTTAATAGTTGAAAAGCACCATTGACATGAATTTTCAGAGTGATGTTATGGCAACGTTTGAAGAAACTCTGCAGTGAAATGGAAATGGATGATGGCGTTGCTTGCAATTCTTCAAAACTGATTATAGATTGCAGAAACTATTCTGAAGAATTGATCTTCGATATTGGAGCACCGCTATTATTATTTCTTGAAAAGCTAGTGTATGAATATAATTTCAGTTTTATAAAATTAATTTGCTTATTAAAATCAAAAAAGCCCATGCAAACTTCCAAGGCATAATTAGTCAACCCTTTTGAGGAAGTTTTCTGAGTATTGTCATAGAAAAAGTAAACATTTTAAAATGTGTTTTGACAACAACATTACAATCAACCCCAATTTTTATTTTGGGAAGTGAAGAATTTAAGGAAAAGTATTGATGTGAGGACTCAAAACTGCCATCTAAATACATCTAAAACAGATATGAAGGCAAATATAATTTTGGGGGAAAATACTTAAACTGGAAAGTTAACTGATGTTTGACATCTCCATTATATACTTTACATATAAATGCATTTTTGTTATGCTTAGTATTTTAGTAAGGATACTGGCAGGTTAATTTTTGTCTGGCTTTGATTTTTAGCTAATATGGTTGTTAATTTTTTAAGTGACAGTTTAACATTATTTTTAGTTCATTTAGGACTTAAATCTATCTGACTTGAAAAAGATAAATCCTTTTTTCTTTTTTAGTAAAATCTGGAAGTGAATTGTTGTTTTGTGTTCCCTGTGGTTTAAAATTTTATTTTTGTCTTGAATACCATCTTTCTTTATCTAATAACAAAGAGCATTTATATTTACAGCTTTCATATGACAATAAAATAAGTTTTCATACCAGAGTTATTAATTTTGAAGCCTTGCAGATACCTAAATTAGTATTCTGAAACGCTTAGATCACAGTTTGGCCTTTTATTCAGAACCTCCATTCTAAATAGTTTGGTTAATCATAACAATAATTAATAAAAACAGAGTGTTCTGGCAATTTAAAAATTTAGCACATACTCATTCTAGCATAAATATTTATTGAAGTTAAATATATGGAACGTTAATCTCAGAGAGCTTTCTGAGTAGAACAAAAAATCAGTATAAAATAAAATACAGGAAATAGAGTTATAATTACATAATTGATCATTGGCATTCACGAAACAGGTGTTCTTGCATTGGTGAGTATAGGATTGGAAGAATTTTATAGTTTCTGTTTAATCCACAGGAAACAGACCGTTGAAGTCCTTGTAATTCTTTTGGTCAAGAATGACTACCTCCATAATATAAATAAGAAATAGTCACTAGCCTGAGTAAATTCACATTAAGTCATAGAATTACACAAATGAGTGTGTTAATATGGACAGGGCACACATTTCTGTAAATGAGTCTAATGTGCCTAGCAAGTTATGCAAACTAGGTTTGGGTCTCTTTGGAATTGATACTCCATTTTTCATCTTAGGACCTGGAATAATACTTATTCTTCTGTGGAAACTGTCTGAGATAACCTGCTATGAACACTGTTGGCAAATGATGGCATCTTTTTAAAAAAATGAAGCAATGTACTATATGAATTTCTGATATGGTGAAACATTTTATTAGTAATCCCTGCATTAATAGGCATGGAAAGATAGATAGATAGATAGATAGATAGATAGATAGATAGATAGATAGATAGATAGATAGATAGATAGATAGATAGATAGATAGATAGATAGATAGATAGATAGATAGATAGATAGATAGATAGATAGATTTTTACCCTGACTTTATTATTTTATAACTCAGGACAATGAACATACCTTTCTTCCTTCCCTCCTTCCTCCTCCTATTTTCTCCACAACAATCTTGTGAAGTGGATGAGGGAGGAAGGGTGGGAGGGAAGGAGAGAGAGAGAGAGAAAGAGAGAGTCTGGCTTTCATACCTAAGGCAGGTTTTTAGGCCAGCACCTTAACCACTACACCAGACTGGCTCTCTATATATACAGTATATCAATTGTGATCAGTTATTGCTGGCTTTATATGGGGCAACTGCCACTCAACAAATACAAGCCTAAGAAAGCAAGATCTAGGATGTAAATCAGCTACTACATTCAATATCCTAACAATCCTCTACTTAGTCTTCATCATATGAAATTTTTAAATGTTTTCAGCATGTTATAGGTTTTGTTTGCAGATTTGATATCAAATCTGCAAATTTGGTTAAGTAGCCAAGCACACAAAATGCCAGGACAATTCTCTACTTCAAGCTTTCCAACTGATGAATGTGCGGCCCCTGGAGTTTTCTATACTCTGTGGGTTAATTAACAGTCTTTCTCTTTCCTTTATAAAAAGATAGGTATGTAAGCTTCTCCCTCCCTCTTTACGGAAACAGTTCATGTGTTCATCTATTGGTTTGCAAACCACTGCTCCGGACTGCAAAGGAAGATTGAAAGTATTAACAAAAATACTAAGAGCCTGCAATGCCTTCTGCTCACCATGATATCAGATCAACCCTGCTTTACCTTTACAGTTTATAGCCAGGCAACAACTCGCCTCGTTTTTCTGGGAGAAACACACTTTACCGATGTCTTCTCCCAGCAAAATGAGAGTTGTTACATATCTATAAACTAGCATGCAAGCACAATTGCATTTGATAGCTTTTTTCCCTAAGCTGGGACTGATGCAAAGCACCTAGGTGGAGACACGATTTTAAAGCTGACAGACCTTAAACTGGTCCAGAATATAGCAGCATGCACAGTAATGGGGGTCCCCTAGTTTTGCCCATTTAACACCTCTGTTGTGTGATCTGCACTGCCTTTCAGTTTCTTTCCGGGTGCAATTCAAGGTGCTGGTTATCGCCTTTAAAGCCCTACATGGCACAGAGCCATCTTTCCCTACCTGTCTCACAATTCAGATAGGGTAGGCATTTTTCTAGTTCCTTCCCTTAAATATTGCCATCTGATGAAAACTAAGACATGTCCTTTTCCATGACAGCCCATCTCCTATGGAACATGCTGCCCCCTGAAGTTCAGCAGACTCCATCCTTCTTCCCTGAGGCTTTGAAGACCTAGCTTTTCTAATCAAAAGTTGCAAGATTAGAATAGAATAGAATTTTTTATTGGCCAAGTGGTGATTGGACACACAAGGAATTTGTCTTGGTGTAAATACTCTTCAGTAAACATAAAGAAAAGCTACATTCGTTAAGAATCAAGAATCATAACGTACAACACTTAATGATAGTCATGGGGTACAATAAGCAATCAAATCATACTAGGAAATTGTCAATATAAATCGTAAGGATACAAGCGACAGAGTTACAGTCCTACAGTCACAAGTGGGAGGGGATGGGTGATGAGGAGTGATGAGAAGATTAGCAGTAACGGTAGTGCAGACTTTGTAACAGTTGAACAGTGTTGAGGGAATTATTTGTTTAGCAGTGGTCAGATCAGGGGTAGTCAACCTTTTTATACCTACCGCCCACTTTTGTATCTCTGTTAGTAGTAAAATTTTCTAACCGCCCACCGGTTCCACAGTAATGGTGATTTACAAAGTAGGGGACCAAACCCCTACCATCCACCATGAAAACTGGAACGCCCACTAGTGGGTGGTAGGGACCAGGTTGACTACCATTGGATTAGATGATCACACAGTAGAACTGATTGGTCCCAGATTTTTTAAAATGTTTTAATTGGTTGAGTTTCATAGCTTTAAAATGATTTTATATGCCTTTTAAGTTTTCACTGGGAGCCGCCCACAGTTGGTTGACTGCATAAATGTTTTAAATACATTTTAAAATACATCTCTGCCATAAGAAACCAAATGCTCTGAAATACTGGTTATCTTGGGAAGCAAGATTTATCCATCTCTGAAGCCAGAGACTGATGAGGAATTAAGAGATTTTGGAAACTTGCAACACACTCAGCCCTGAAATGCAGCTGAGAATGGGTGATCGGCAATAGAGATGGGGAAGGCTATTGGTGAAGGAGCTTGTTCATTTGTAGAGCAACTTTGAAAACTAGGAAGCCTCTCTAGCTTAGACTCCATGGGTGAATGTGCTGGTCAGGAACTATGCAGTGTGGGTGAATGGGCAGATACTTAATTATGCTTAATAAGGGTGGAGAATCACGGCTTTCTGTATATTACTGAATGATGGTGTCCAGGACCATTAATTTTGAGCTATGCTGGCTGGATCTGCTAGGAGTAACAATTCAATATCTGGAGAGTTACCAGTCCTTCAACCCTGGACTAAAAATACATCACTAAGGAGAGTGATGAAACAGCACTCACCATTATCTCACTGTGCTCTGCTACCCCAAGCTGTTTTTCTCCCAGCCTGACTCATTTTTGGTATCTGAAGTGGAAAACATGCTGTCTCCTGCAAGATCACTCCCACTTAAAAACAAAATTGTTATTGTTCAATAGTTTCTTTCAGCTGAATCTTGCAATCTAGAGGAGAAGAAAATGACATGGCTCCATGCAGGAATATTATCTTTCTCGTGCTCTCTTCCTTTTTAATAGTTGCCCTGTCTAGAAGAAGGAAAGAATAAGTATAGTGGTTGCTAGGCAACAATTGCCATTCCTCTACTACCACCAAAGCTGGAGGCAGGGAATGCCAGCATTAAATGGCACTTTCGTCTACAACTATCAGGTTCGGATTGCACAATTCACACACCCATAGAGGAGTTCGCTGTCATCTAGTGGTGGTCTGGATTATTGCAGCCCAGATCTGCTAGCCCTACTCCTATCTCCCATCCCATAATTTCTTATGTTTGTTTGTTTATTTATTTAGCATTTCTCCTACTTTCCAGGAAATAAATATATCCACTAAAAGTCTGCACAGATAAAATTCAGCTAGTTCAACTTATATAGCTTTAAAAAAACAAAGGATGCAAAGTTAAGATTTGGGGGAGAGGCGACTTTGTTTTAATCCCACCTTGTCCCCAAGACATGTTATTGCCAGGACACCCAAAGCAATAAAAGAGAGAGTAAAGAAGAAGATGATTGCAATATTTTGTTTCTTGACGCTTATGGAAATCAGAGTAACTAGCCTATCCTTAAAAGGCAAAAACCAGACTACATAAGACTACATTTTTGATAAATATATTGCCAATCAGTTTTGTAATATATGAACAGATTGCTTGAATATATCAGAGTGTGAGGAAATACGTTGTAGGTAGCCCTTGTTTAATGTCCATTCAACGACTGTTCAAAGTTATGATGGCACTGAACAAAGGGTATTTGATCAGAGGTTCTTGTAGTTGTGGCCATCCCAGCATTTCCACAGTCATGTAATTGCAATTTGGCCACTTGCAATTTGCTCATAATTATGATGTTGTACCATTCTCACATGAATTTGCAATGATCATTACACAATGTGTTGGCTTCCAACCAGCAGTGAATAGTGAAGCCAGCAATAGTTTGGAAAAAAGATCAATCATGTGGCCAGGGAACACTGGGACTGCACAGGATTTGCTTAATGATGGCAACATGGAGTGCCAGAACGGTCACATGATATTATGCCTTATCACCACATCCCTTAGTGATGGAATTCCCAGTGCCAATTATATTTGGTTAGTGAGAATTACCTATATTTCTCATAAAGAGGCCTCTAGTTCAGGAGTTGTCAAACTCTTGGCCCAATATGGTAGAATATGAATAACTCTTAAGAAAACATTAAATAATAGTATTTTTAGGGACTATAAATACAAGGCGCAAAGAAATGTTATCTACATTTAAATGAACTAATGGGAAAATGAGAAATGGATGCATCAGCATTGGCCATGCCCACTCCTGGTTTAATGAATGGAAAAAAAGTCACGATACATCACGTGATGACAATGTGACGTCACGAGTTTGACACCTGTGCTCTAGTTGATCAATATGTCCAATATACTGGAGAATCAGGTAGGCATACACACGAGTCACTCTGCTTTTCACCTCTGGAATCAGGAACTACCTACCTAAACCAGTATTTTCAACCTGGTCCCCCTAAATTAAAATGGAAGTATAATTATTGTAGCTGCAGTGATTCCTTCACATATCTGGAGGTTGGAAGGCTGCTCTTTTAATTGAACTCTTTCAATTTCTTAAATTATTTTGTGGGAAGTTAGCATCCACCCCTCTCCTAGAAAAATTGAAATAGCCCAGGAAATATTAAAAGACAGAATATTTCTTCTAAAAAGAGTAGAAACTCAAGAAGCAGAAACTCACTCAAGAAAGCAGAAACTCACTCAAGAAAGCAGAAACTCACCCCCACCCTTGTTAATGAGTGGGCCATTAAGGCCTGGGCCAGAATACTTTACATAAGAAGGAACTCCAAGGTGATGGGATTAAGGATGGCCCTCAGGAAATGATAGGATTACCCATCTCACCACATGGCCTGGGAAGATTGCATTAGCCAGCATTCAGGTAAAGCCATGTGGTCCAGACCAAGCCTACAAAGTTAAGACCCCCGCCCCTGGGAGTCTGACAACCAATTAGAATACAAGCTCCAATTCAAATCTCAACAGAGAGTATAAAACCCAGGTACTCTCAGCACCTCTTTTACCTTCTTCCTTTTTTCTTTTTCCCCTTTTCCCTTTTCCCCTTCTCTTCTCATCGTGAAGCATGTGATCATTCTTTTCTGGAGCTCCAGGCCATGTGGCCCTGTAACCATTAAACCTTCCAAGCAGCCTCCATGTTTCCAGTGTCTTTTTTCCCCACTTGGAACTGAACCCAGAAGGATATTTCTTTCAACAATTGGCACCCAAGCAGATGGGACTCCAAGCTAACCTAACCAATGGACCAGGCCCAGGTAAGATTCCCTTGCTAGCAAACAGACCCATTGAGTCTGTGGGTGAGTTTTTCCTGGACCTTGGCCATTTGGAAAAATGGTTTTAAAAAAATGGTTTTGAGTGTTGAGCTCAAAGGCTGCTTGGAAAGAAGGTGAGTACCTCTAAATTTTAATTTTAAAGCATGGGAAAGTATGGGAAATATGTGTATGTTTGCATGTGTGTGAGAGTGTCCTTCTCCTAAACACAATTGGATCTTGCTTCCTCTGTGCATTTCCTAACCGCAGAAAGACCAAGAGTCTGGAGAGCATGGGGGTTTTGCCAGAGCACAGGACCTTTTGTTAGGGAAAAAGGAAGAGCATGTTTATGAGTGGCTTCATCCTTGGACAGCAGCTGGATTTCATTTCTTTGTTTGGCCTCTAGCCGCCCTCTTGCCTGTTGTTAGCTCTACAGAGCCATGACCATCAGGACAAGAAAAGCAAGGGGGGGCCATCAGAGTGTGGGACCTTCTGTATATAAGAGGAAAAGCCAAGCGGGTTATGATTGAAGGGAGGGAAGAAAAATTTGTCATTTTTTTGTCCAGTGTATCCCAAAAGCAAACCCCAGCGTTTTAGGTAAACTTAGGTAGTTTTAGTGTAATTTGGACACTAAATTAGGAGCGCCAGTACTTGCCTGCATAAGAGCAGCAAGTTTTCCTCGGATCTGAGCTCTTCCAGATCTGTAAACGTGGGCTAGGAAGAAAAGAAAAGAATAGAATAGAGAAAAGTGGAGTACTCGTACTTGTCTGAGGGGGGCAGAGAGTCTCACGGGCTGTTTTTTTTGGGGAAAGGAAAGTAGGCTGCATTGACAGCAACACCCCCAGTCCGAAAACCGTGGTGAAGTGAGAGAGAGAGAGAGAGAGAGAGAAAAGTCTCTCGGGAATTTTTTTACTAAAAAGGGGAGCGCGCATACTTTGGGAAACACCTAGTTTTTTTATATTTTTGTTCTGAGGTTAAAGAAAAGTGTTTGATTCCGTTGCGCCAGGAGCAACGACCAGTCTCTTTTATATTTTTGTTCTGAGGTTTAAGAAAAGTGTTTGATTCCGTTGCGCCAGGAGCAACGACCAAAGTCTCCCCCAGACACCCTTCTTTTTTTTCTTCTTCTTGCTTGGATATTGCTTGTGTCTGAAACTGGTTCGCCTAGCTGACTGACCCGACTAAGCCAAAGTGTGAAACCCCACATGTAAGGGGAACATGGGAAGCGGTAGTTCGAGGGTCCTGGATGGAACCCCCCAGGGAGAGCTATTGGAGGCTTGGGATGAGCAGCAGATGCTGACCCTAGCCGGAATAAGCAAGAAAAAGGCAAAATGTATAGGTAGGGATTTGGCTTTGCTGAGGGATACAGGAAGACCAATGTGGTAAATAAAGGTACTTAAAAGGGCAATGTATAAACAGGATCACATGGAATTTTCTTAATTCTTTCTTTCTGTCTTTCTTTCTTTGTCTTCTATGCAACCATGTGGTTTGTTCCTTAAGATTTATGCCTTCCCCAATTTAACTAAGATATTTATTGTGGGAATGATCAGTGTGTGTGTAAATCTCAGAGTTTTGTTTTCTTTGTCCTTGTTTCTGTGTGTGTGCGTGCGCACATGTGTGTGTCTAAGTCTTTGTGTGTCCTCGAGGTAACTGTTGCAACTGTTAAAAGTGTCTGACCTCTTCAGATATTAATTTTAAATTGTTAAGATTTAAAAACACTGAGAGAAATTGTCTTCTCCCGGTCTGGTCTGGCCAACCAAACTGGATGAGGAACAGAGAAAATTTTCTTTCCTCTCTGTGCTTTTAAGAAAAACCCAAGGTTATTAGTGAATGTTCTAAGTTCATTTACAAGAAAAGTTTCATACTATGTGTTTAAATGATTTTACCTGTTCATTCTTTTTCCTGAAGCTTGTGAATCCAGTTTTTTTTCCTTTCTCATCTGTTGTGTCTCCATTTTGTTGAAATTGATTTATCTTTTTAGTAACTGCAATACTAATGTGTTATTCTTCATCCTCAAACCATGCCTGCAAGCTATCTACCCCCCCACCAAAATCTAATCCTTTTACAATGCCTTTCCTGGTAGAATTACCAGCGAAGGGGGGAGGGGACCCTTGTTCTGTGTCTTCCAGGCCTGCCACATGTGGAAGCAGATGCTGCCCCTAGAGACATTCCATCCATTGGAGCCAGGAATTGAGTTTGGATCCAGCATCCACTGAAAGTCATTACAGCAAACCAGAGTGGGCAGACCTTCCCAAGCCTGACTGACCACCCATACCACCAGGCCAAGCCTATGCCACCCAGAGACGTGAAGGAAAGGACCCTGAGATGGACCAGTAAAAGACTAAAAGACTTTTTTCAATCCCCAGAAGACAGAAAGATTATGGGGGAGGTTGGAAATTCATTGTAACTGAAAATTCATTGTAATGTGAAATCCATTGTTATGTTTTCTTTCTTGCATTATTTATGTTGTAACCAGTTTAATGTACTCATGTAAGGATTGTATTTGAGAGTGACTGGCCCAGCAAGTTCTGAACACCTTGTACTTCTGTCTGGTGGGAGGGAAAATTGTCCACGTTTGTATTATCTGTATTGTAAAACTAGCTGCATACACAGGCACATACAGAGACACACCATTTAGAATTAGAGAGGCTAACCCCTTTCACCTACCTCTACACAAAGCTGCTCCTAGCTTTGTTTTAATGTGTTTTTTTTATTTGTTTTGTTTTTGTTTGCTGCTCTGAGGCACTAAGGCCCAAGCAGTCATATTGCCCTGCTAATTCCATGGGGGAGAAGGTATCTCCCTCAGGCAATTCCTAAAGAGATAGCAGAAAAGAGATCTCCAAACCCGAAGTCCTGACTGTGACTCACAAATAATGCTGCCCAGTTGCCCAGTAAAGCAGGATATGTTGCACTGGTGGTCTCATGAGTAGAAGTCCCAGGGCTCATTGTGTGTAACTTTAAAAATACTAAATAGCCTGGTTGCACACTGGCTAATGTCAATTTGGCCTCACAAACCCTGGAAGCTAAGAGCTAGGCAGGTAGTAACCATAACCTTGGATATGAGCAGCCTGTAATTTAAAGGTTGTGAACATTGTATAGAGGCTTGTGCTTACAACCTGACTGTAAGCTCACAAAACGTATATCAAACATCTGAAAATTATTTGGCATGAATAATTGGATACAGCTAAAAAAAAAAAAAAAAAACAGAAGTTTTCCCAGACCTTTATGGTTGAAAGCTTTTGGGAGCCACTGAAGGAATCCTTTTCTGTTGCCTCTTTTTCAATGCCTTTCCTTTGCATCAGAGAAAAAAAAAAAATTTTTTTTAAAAGCACCCATCGAGTTTCCCTGATCTGATCACCTTTTAATCTTTTGTCAAAATTCTCACGTGTTTTCAAAAAAAAAAAAAAATGAGGGATTGTGGGAAGTTAGCATCCACCCCTCTCCTAGAAAAATTGAAATAGCCCAGGAAATATTAAAAGACAGAATATTTCTTCTAAAAAGAGTAGAAACTCAAGAAGCAGAAACTCACTCAAGAAAGCAGAAACTCACTCAAGAAAGCAGAAACTCACCCCCACCCTTGTTAATGAGTGGGCCATTAAGGCCTGGGCCAGAATACTTTACATAAGAAGGAACTCCAAGGTGATGGGATTAAGGATGGCCCTCAGGAAATGATAGGATTACCCATCTCACCACATGGCCTGGGAAGATTGCATTAGCCAGCATTCAGGTAAAGCCATGTGGTCCAGACCAAGCCTACAAAGTTAAGACCCCCGCCCCTGGGAGTCTGACAACCAATTAGAATACAAGCTCCAATTCAAATCTCAACAGAGAGTATAAAACCCAGGTACTCTCAGCACCTCTTTTACCTTCTTCCTTTTTTCTTTTTCCCCTTTTCCCTTTTCCCCTTCTCTTCTCATCGTGAAGCATGTGATCATTCTTTTCTGGAGCTCCAGGCCATGTGGCCCTGTAACCATTAAACCTTCCAAGCAGCCTCCATGTTTCCAGTGTCTTTTTTCCCCACTTGGAACTGAACCCAGAAGGATATTTCTTTCAACAATTTTTTTTAATTGAACACCAGTATCAAGTTAGTCACAGGGTCCCTGCCCTGCTTTCCAACACTACTAAAGTGACTTTAAAAAAAAAAAATCATCTGACTCATCTATACTTCCTTCCAAGCTACATTATTTAATGCTGCAGCTTTGCCCCATTTTATTTCCCTGGTCTTCAGAACACAATTAGAAGGGACCTTGGAGGTCTTCTAGTCCAATCCCTGATCAAGCTGGAGACTCACCACACTGATTTGGAGCATGCTACTGTTTGAACACAAGGAGTTGGTTCAGTTAATGTTTGGCTTGTATTAACCCAAGTTTTCAGTATACATATATTTATCTTTTATGATTGTAAGCCACCCAGAGTTACCATGTGGTACGAAAGGCATCCACTAAATTTTACATGGACATATGTGCATATATGTATACAAACAAGCAATCAAACAAGTTTTCCTTCAATCCTGTTCAATTCTCAGAGGCTGCCTGGACTAGTCGCTGCAATTTTCTTGGCAACCAGTTTCAGAAGTGGTTTGCCATTGTCTGCTTCCTAGGGCTGAGAGAAAAGTGACTGGCCCACAGTCAGTCAGCTCGTTTTGAACCCAAGGCGGGACTAGGACTCACTCTCTCCCGGTTTCTAGCCAGATGCCACAACCAGGTGTCGTGTAAATACAGCGCGACTCCTGAACAACTTCACATAAAGTTCTTCCAAGTCCAAGCCTATCGTTACGCTTCCATTTCACCAAATGAATAATTTTATTCGCCGCCTCTCATTATAACGGCTCTGTTTTAACCCTCGGTAAGGCCGGGCACATCATTCAGTCCGCGGAAAGATGAACCGAAACCCCCACCCCCTCGAACGCGCTCACGTCCGCAATTTTAATAAGCAAAAACGGCCTCCCCCCGCTACCCCCCATCCAAACTTGAATCTCGTCTAGTGACGCAGGCGCAGGGAAGGCCGACCCAGAATTACGCGTTGTCTGAGGCAAAGCGACGAATTTGCGCTCTTCCTTCGCAGAGCATGGTCGTGGTACCCGACGCCAAAACTTACTGACTTTTCGCCGTAACCAAGGGGTTACTGAGCTACGCCTCGTCTGAAGGGAAGTCTGGTCCTAACTCTGGGTCTTTTTTTTTTTTTTCCCCGCCTAATGTCCTCCGGAGAGAGGGCTCTGGTCTATTCTTGATGGCATTGCCGAATTGTAATGTAAGAACGCAGCTTGGCGCGTTTTGTGGGGGCACCGTGGAACGAAAGAGCGGAGAGGCCACCGGCGCGTCCGAAGAGTTTGGCGTTTCTGGCGATCGGTTGCTCCTTTCGCGTTGGTAGCATTGGCTTCGCGCCCGACCGATCGAGGTGACCACGGCGGCGGCGCCACCCGACCGTTTCCCAACTCCCCCCCCCCGCCCCCCAGGAGGCTTGCTAGTTAAGTGCGGCAGGCGTGTGTTCCTCCGGTTGTCTTTTCCTGGCCCGGCCCCCTTTTCCCTGCCCGGTTTGCATGGTCTGCTGCGCGCCTCCGTTCCGTCGCGATGCTGCTGTTGATGTCGGCTTCCTCCGCGCTGTCCTCTCGCTGGCGGAGCCCATCTTGAGTTCACGGGAGGGGGAGTGAAGGCGCATCGCCCCCATCGCCGCCGCCGCTTCTGCTGCTGTTGCTGCTTGGAAGAGGACGAAGAGCGACGGAGCTAGCGCGCTCCGGCTTCTCCCCCTGGCTGCGCATCCCCGCCAGGCTCATGGTGAGGATCAAGGCGGTGCTCTTCTGGGCTCTGGTGCACAGCTACTGTGGTCTCTGCGCCTGCATCGAGCTGCTGAAACTTTTGTGGAGCCTGGGCACCAGGCCAGGCAAGACCTTCCAGTGGCTGATCCGAGAGAACCCGCCGGGATGCCTCAGTGACCCTTCCTTGGGCACTCACTGCTATGTCCGGATCAAGGTAAATCGGAACAAAAAACAAAAAACGACCTTTGGCTTTCTGGAGGGTTACTCGACTTTTGCTTCTCTGAGGCAAATGGGCCAGTTAGGCTCGATCGCCACGTATAGTTAGGTAGTGGGTGGGTTTCTGGACGCTGCTGCGTTTCTTGCCTTCTCCTACCTCTTGCAGCCACTAACAAAAAAAACCAAGGAAGATAGACTGCAGACTGAATGGAGGAGAGTCCAGTTCGCTTTGTCATGGACTGATGTGTGCTAAGTGCGTGTTAAGAATCTCTCCCACTGCATGCCCCGCAAGGCGAAAATCCTGAGGGAGGGGAAAGGTTGGACCACGGGGCTGCAGGCAGCAATCTTAAGTATGAATTCAGCTGGTGGGGAAGGCAAAAAGATGTGTTGGGTTATCTGGTCTTGTGAACTGGGGGATTACTGAATCCATCTGTGCTTGGTTTTGATGAGCTGTAACCAGAGACAGGCCACATCTCTCCAGAATGACCCCTTCAGCATTTGTAGAGAAACTATGGAGTCTGGCTGGGAGGGTGTTTTTCCGGTGTCTCAAAGGTGCTTTTTCAAATGGCAACTGGACCTTGTTTTTCCTTGAAGATGTTTCACTTCTCATCAAGAAGCTTCTTGGATAAAGAAGCCAAACCTCTTCAAGGAAAAACAAAGTCCAGTTGCCATTTGAAAAAAGCACTTTTGAGACAGCCATGACCTGGATGACTGATAATCTCCATAGATGTTTTTCAATGGTTAAAATATGTCTTCTCTTTTTTAAAAAAAAACAAAACAAAACAGGAATTGAGCCCACCAATGGTCTTAAACAAGGCATTCCAGGAAGTTGAGAGGATCTGCAAATTATGTTTATGCAGCTTTTCCAGAGGTCCTTTGTAACGAGTCTTACAATTTTAATCAAGAATTAATGCAGAATCTGCCTCTCGTTAAATGGACTGAATTATGGTACAATATTGACTCCAATTATAATATGCAAGAAAGATGGTATTTAAATATTCACTTATTTATATCCCACTTTTATTATTTTTGCAACTAACTCAAAACAGCAAACCTGCCCAACATACTTTCCTCTCCTATTTTCTCCACAAAAACCACCTTGTTGGGCTGAGAGTGACTGGCCCAAGGTCACCCGGCAGGCTCTGGTGGCTAAGGTGAGACTTGAACTCATGGTCTCCCGTTTTTCTAGCCTGTTGCCTTAACCACTAGACCAAACAGCTCACTAATGTGAATAAATTCTTCTGCCTTGCCATTGATGACATTTTTCCAGCAGAGTACACATGGAGGTGATGTCATCTAATCTCTGTCTAAATTTGAGGAAGCCCCTTGCAATAGTTGGCTCCAAGGTCACCTTTACTTTGTCTTGTTTTGTGGTCGCCCACAACTTCATAACTTCTAAACACATTAAAACTACCCACCATCAGCTCAGATATTGGTGGGCTTCGATAATGATCACTTCCCACCTCCATTAACCTTGTCGTTAATCATTAACCCCTGCTGTTATCCTGAAGACTTAGCAACATCATCATTTCATGTTTAAAAAAACTTGTCACAATAGTTTTTCACTAGGAGCTGCAGAAGAAAATAGAAATAGTAGGATCAATTGCATTCGATTCTCAGAGACTGCCTAGAAAAGGCCTGGCAGTTTCCTTGGCAAAGTTTTCAGAAGTGGTTTGCCATTGCCTCTTTTCCCAGGTCAGTCAGCTGGCTTTGTGTTCTCCTACTTTATAACCAGATGCCTTTACCAAACCAGCTCTATTATTCATATAAAATCATTAATTGTAAGAGATTGACAATAGTAGTTGGCTGACAAAGATAATCTGGTTCCAGAAATAGGATTCTATCTTTTATGCTACAGACCTTACATGGCTGAGTCAGCAAGACGCAAACTGGCCAACTACACCTTGCTTTGGTGTGTTACACAATTCCAGTTGTATACTTAATCGATGTTTCTGAGTTGCACTTAAACCCAGCAAATTGAGTTAATTATTGATATATATTGCGTGATTACAGCTTTTGAATAGATTGAGCTACATAAAGTGTGGCTTTTTCAAGCTGAGTGTTTCTAAGGTTTCCTTTCAATCATTTTTTTTTTTAATTATATATGTGAATGGCTTAGGACAAGAAACAGATCAAAGTTACAGTTTAGGGCAATCAGGTTTTCTTTCTTCCGTATTGAAAGGTATAATTTGCTTTCTGTGATTATTTGGCTAATAACCAATTCAATAAAGCATCTCCAAATTCAGAGTGAATCATAATAGTAACCTTGAGGGCAGTTGGCCACATTAGGTTTTATTTGAGGACTATTTGTCACTTCTCCCATCCCTTGCTTTTCCTACCACTTCTAGAAAAGTTTATCTTACACTATCTTTTGTGGTTATTTCCTTGGCATTTTAGGGCTAAAGAAGTGGCTGAAACAATAGGCCATTTTAAGATAGATACCCTGCAGTGATCAATAGATGCCAAAGAAAAGCCTCCAAGCAGATCTGAACTGTTTCCCATCACATGGGTCTGGTAAATATTGCATGGATAGCTACTGTGTAGCTTTTTCAGTAAGAGCTTAATTGCAGCACCAATGACTACCTCTTAAATACCTTGAAAACTAATTATTCAAGCTAAAGCATTACACCAAAAGTGAATACCATATCAATGTGCTTAACTACTTCTCTAGGTTGTTAAATATTCTGAGCAAATAAATTAGCAATATACGTATAATAAAACAGTATGATTCAAAAAAATAGGGCATTGCAAATATATCTAATTGCATCAGACATTCATCCTCCTAGTGAATTCAGTGTAACAGCCCTTAATAAAAATGGATATAAAGTCACATAGTCACTAAGGAGAAAAGTTCTATAATGGAAAGGATAAATCGTTTAGATTTATATGAGGTTAGTAAAACCACCGAAGGCTGGTCAGGAGTTCTGAACAAAAGCCTGTTTTCATTTAACATCTCTCTTTTTTAAACTGTTGTAAAATGGTTTATTGCAATGGTAGTTTTATAATAACTGGCTCATATCACTTATTCTAAATGCAACAGCAGTTATCCCAACCCAGAATCCTACACAAACGAACTTTTATTGTGATCTGTTTCTTTTAGTATAGCACTTGCCATTAGAAAAACTCAGATTAAATAAAATAGGATCATTCAATATATTTTTAAAATATTTATCTCTTTACTTAGGTTTTTTTTAATACAAAGTAAATTCTTTTTAAAAATATGCAAAGCCATATGTGGACATGACAGAGAATATACGTGAACCAATAGAAGCTAACCACTAAAACTACATCTACCATCACAGGGTATGGTCAGTTGGCTGAAATAGACTCACTGTTGAGAGGAATTTCATAGAGCCACTTTGAGCCTTCCCAGGTAGACCAGATAAGAAACATAATCAGATGAGCTAATTCTAATTTATTGTAAGACTACATTAATAGAATCAAGTCTGAAAGTACAAATCTCCACTATCTCCTTTATAGCCTGAAGAAGGATCTATTCTGAGCCTCTTTCTCCACCCGTTATGCAGCTGTGGGCTGCCCCTTCTGTTATTTGACTGTCCTCTAGGCAGCAATTCTTCATCCATCTTTCAAGGCCTTCTCATATACTATTACAGTCATATGGGTAGAAGGTAAGGGACATTGGAAATTATCTAATCCATTACTTGGTCAGTGCAAGAATGTACTACTATAGTATTATTATACGGTAGCATCCCTGATAGAAGCTCTCCAGCCTCTCTTTAAATGCCTCTAGCACAGGAATGTGCTAAATTTGTTCCATTGCTGATCAGCTCTTACCATTAGAATAGTTTCTGATACCCAGTCAAAATCAACTTGTTATTTAAACTTTTTTTGTTCTATGTTCTTTGTGACCTTCAAATATTTGAAAAAAGTTACCAAAACTCTTGCAGGTTTTTTCCCCCTTTTCCAGGCTAAACATATTCTGTGCTTCCAATTGCTCCTTAAAGCATTTTCCTTCCGGGCCCTTATTATCTTAAAACGGTCCTTGATGCTATCTGAGTTTGTTTTTTTTCTTGCAGACGTTTCATTACCCTGACTAGGTAACATCATCAGTGCTTGTCATTGTCTTAATTGTTCTCCTTGATTGTACGCATTCCTATTTGTAAATGCCCTTCCTAAACATATGCATCCAGAACTGGGTACAAGGTCGAATGGAGAAAAATGATTTCATTTAAATTAATGCACTGCATAGATACTTTCTCAAAATGGTGTACTGTGTTTACAAATACTGATTTTGAATACTTTTGTGGGAGGAGCACTGTAAAGTGAATTCTGTGTATATTTTCATAGTAAGAATGCATTGTGTAGTTTTAAACATATCCAAAACTGGATTACCTTGACATAAAATAACACTGGGGCTTTGTTCTAATAACTTGCAGAGCTATGATTTCTTTAACCATGGTTTATGTAATAAACAGCACCTGAATTCATACAACACATTTTGCAATAATACACTATATTTTATGTCATGTCTAACTGAGTTTGTATATACACTAAGCTGTGTTTGTTTTACAAAACATATTTGGCTGAGTTCATACCATACAATAAATCAAAACTGTAGGTTAATGCACTGAGCAAAGCAGGGCTATTCTATGCACTTGAATATGTAAATACTATATTATATATGTAAATATTTGTAGTAAAAAGACTTACAGGAAATAGTTTTGTGAAGACTACGGATGTTTAACAAAATGTCATCCCCTTCATAAACCAGCAATGGGAAATAGCTAAGATAAGGGTATCTTGTTTAAAATCTGTTGAAAAGATATCTTAGTCTTTTTAATGATTCGGTGTGGTAATTACAGTTCTATACTATAATTGTATCCCAAACTTCAGTTTGCCATATGAAGGAAGCAGAAGTCAGCTGCCTAAATATCTTGCAATTATCCAGTGCAAAAACCTAGGACACATTTTTGCATTGCATCTGGGTGGTAATCTTTTCACAGCTGTCTGATGTCAGCAGGCAATGAATAGAAGCTCTTAAGATAATTGTTAACAGACAAGAATTCACAGTGCCCAGTTGGTGTCCTTATTAGCAGCCTCAGCAGAGAACTTGTTTGTTTGAATTGAAAGCGTATGAAAAATAACCATGCAAGCCAAGTGAGACAGCAGGTTTTTGAACATCCCTATGATCCATAAAAAGCATCCAGAGAAGGAACCATGTTTATCCATAGCAGCGAATCGTGGTACTTCAAAAACTATTACAGTAAACCTGTGATTTCAAGGGATTTTTGATGTAATGGGCCAGGTTTTTCTCCAGACATCCACCCCACAAATAATGGATAGATACATTTGAAGAAGTCCAGATGAGATAGATCAATCTACATTAATTTTACATTAAGGTCTCATCATTCATAGCTATTATTATATCCCTTGCATAATGGCACTATTGCACAAATGCTGCAAATTACATCCTTCGGGTCAATACAGTGTAATTAGGTAATTCCCATCATGATGTCATTATGCAAAGGACATACGTTGCTGAAAATTGTGTAATTTGTGGTTTTAATGGTCATGCATCTCCTCTTAGATCAAGTAATGTTTTCCATCCAGGTTTCGATACATGTTTATTATGGCACAATTGTGCATGGCCTACAGCTAACTTTATCCAGTACCCAGAATGTTATGGTGACATTGGGATAAATTAACGTCAGGAAGTAGAGGCAATTGTGTCTCTTATGAACTGTAGCTATTCACAAAACGAATTTGGGTAATAAATTTGGCTCTATTGGCTCTGGGTACCTGATGGAATAGAAGCAACCTTGTGTTTATGAGGTTGCAAATACATGTTGAATGAATTCTGCTCTCATGTTAAGCGGTGGTTTATATTACTAAGATTTTATTTATGTAGGCATGGCATATAGATCCTGTCTTTTCTGTGAAAGCTAAATGCAAATTTTATGAGGACCTCCCCCATTCCTTTCCCGTCAACAACCCTCTGAGATGGATGGATTTAGGAAAGTAACTGGCCCACAGTAAACCCACTATGGCTGACCAGAAACTTAAAACTAGAATTTCCCCACAACTAAGCCCACAACTGTTTACAAAACACACTAAGGACATCATTTGCAATCTCCTGGCACCCTAAGGTTATATTTGACCACAAAAAAAACCCCGGTTTTTGCAGGTTCTCCCATTCCTCTAAAACAAGGGTCCAAAGAGGTGCAACAAGACTCTTATGAGACAAGATACCACTATTTCTATCCTTAAAATCCTGCAAACCCTCAAAAACAGCCCAAAATTGTGCTACTGAAATGTGGCCATTTTATTGCTGAATTCATTTCAGTGATGGAACGTTGTTTTCTTCCCCTTAATTTCTTTTTTGTCTCCCCCTGTGCAATTATGTGTCAGCATCCACTATAGTATTATTTGAACTTTTGGGGTCTTCTGAGTCTTTATTTGCTCATGTGTGTTGCTCAGAGTCACTCAGATTGAGGCAGTTGGTAGATGCTGTAAAATAAGGGCCCAGATCTGAGGATGTGTAGATGGAGTACATAAATCAGAAGTATGTATTTGGTGAAATAAGTGACAGCTCATAAAATTTGGTTCTATAGAAAATGCATCGGTCTTTTTCCATGCCACAGATCTTCTTGTTGCCTTTGTGGGAAGCCAGTACAATACTGTTGCTGTTGCAGCATCCTACTGAATACTTAATCACAGATGCGTTTAATTTTGCAGAGACCTCGTTACAGAATGCTAGAGGGCAGTGTTTGCAAAATATTGTCACTGGTACCCATTAGCTCTCTTTTTCACACAGCTCTTTCACAATCTGCCATTTCTATTTAAACCAGTTCCTCTAATCTGGTTATTTCGTTGGTGCAAAGTCACAATATCAATCCTGAAATGAGCTTTTGCTCCTCTGTTCGTTTACTCTCTGGAGGTACTTTGATACATTTCTACAAGAACTTATTTGTGGGAGCAGCACTTGTGCTCATTAAACTAGTAACTGTGGAGTATCTACTTTAGATGCAGTAGGGACAAATATTCTCACAAGTACAGTAAATCTGTTGTGTCACTCCAATGTCCTTTGTATTATAAATATCTATATGTATTTACATCTGCATGAGCTATAATTTAGATGAATGGGGAGACTAAGTACATCATTTAAGAAAGTACCTGTTTAGAGTGTCAATAAAACAATAAACCAGCGGTGTCAAACTTGCATTGTTATGGCGGCATCATGTGACATATCACAACTTTTTCCCCTTCGTAAACCTGATGTGGGTGTGAGCAGTGCGTGATGGATCTGGCCTGCGGCCTGCGAGTTTGACAGCCCTGGTCTTAATGATACAGGAAATGCTTGATCCGTTTGCGTGCTACTTGATTACTAATGCTGCCAATCTAGTTTTTGTTATTGTTTTTTTTTCATGAGTATAAATATATAAATATTATATAAAAGGTAAAGATTTCCCTATCCTGTCATGTCCAACGCTAGGGCATGGTGCTCATCTCCTTTTCTTGATCAAGGGAGTCAGTATTGTTCGAAGACATTTTCCATGATTATGGGGGCCAGCATGGCTGTATGCTAAAGGGTCATAGAACGCTTTTCCCTTCTCACTGAAGTGATACTTATTTATCTACTCACATTTGTATGCTTTCAAATTGCTAGGTGGGCAGGAGCTGAGACAGGAATGGGAGCTCACCCTGTTGTGCAGCACTTGGCAGGGATGGGATGCTACCGGTTCGGCCCGGTTATATAGAACAGGTAGCTCCATAGAGCAGCTGACATTGAATCGGCTCACTGCGACAACCTTCTGGTCATCAGTTTGGCCCACCCGCCTGCTCGGGCTCTTGGCTGTCCTTTATTTCCTGCTTTTTCAACCTCAGCTGCTTTGCGCGGCACAGCTGAGGTTGAAAAAGCAGGAAAGAAGATAATTTTCAAATACTGCGCACCTGAACGCAATGCTTGTCAGCTCTCTGGACAGCACAACTGATGATTTTTTGCAATTGTTCCACACGCATGTGCATCAGGTGCAAGCGGGTGCGAAGCGTGCGCGCGCATGCAAAACACACTCTCACTAAACCAGTTGTAACGCAGGTTGAATCCCACCCCTGGCACTCGGATCTCGAACTTGGACTGTCAGTTTTCTACCTGACAAGCTCAGCATCTTTAATCACTGAGCCTTCGCAATTCCTAAGTATTATATACAAATGTAAAAATACAATCTGTTTTTCCTTCCTTTTCAGGATTCTGGGTTGAGATTCCACTATGTAGCTGCCGGAGAAAGGGGTAAACCTCTTATGCTGCTTCTTCATGGCTTTCCAGAGTTCTGGTAAATTCCTTACTTGCTTGTTTTCTTATTCTAATTGATATGGCTTGCATTTCTACTTTTATGTACTGGATCAATAATCCTGTTTTCAATTGAGGATCTGGCTCCGTTGAGTGACTGGGAAACAACACCCACCCACTTCACTGCTGTTTATCTAACCAATTTAATGACATGGAATGCTTTTAGTCACACCATTAATATAAATAGAACTGTTATGTTACTTCAGCATACCTTTGTACCGACAGTGTTAAAATAATTTAGAAAGTTAAAGGGGTCGTACAGTAATTATAGGGAAATCACAGCATAAACTGCTCCTGCTAAAAGCATGCTATTTGTGTAGTTACTAGATTTTGCTTAGAAGTTCCCGTTACTGAAATTACAAGATGAAATAATTACCTTTTAAGAGGACATAATCCTGGAAGAAATTCCTCATTTTTAGTAATCTAAAATTAAATTAGTTTTGCAACAGCAACCTGTGTATGTAACAGGATTTAAAAGCTAATGTTCCAAGGCTAAATTTAGGGCAAGCTAAATAACCAGTAAATGTGCAGAGAAGATGTGAAGATAAAAATTAACTGCTTACTGTTGCTTATAAGTTATCTTACAACATATATAACAAGAGCAATAGACTCAATCCTGTGCTCAGTTCATTTTTAATATATAGAGGTCATAAGGTTGTGCAAATCCTTCAAAAGCAGGTGCTTCAGAATAAGTGGAGCCTGCATGAAGCAATTCACTCTGAATCTTTAAAGCCACAGTGTCTTTTTCCAAGCTGACATGTTTGTTTGAACGGTGCTCCTTACTATCTCTAGACGTGTGTATTCTCAACCACTTGACTTCACTGTGAAAAAAATCTGCAGCTACCGCAGGAACAATCGAAAGCAATTTCCAAGGCAGCTACACAAAACTGGAAAGAGTTGTTCTTGTGTGTTCCAAAGCCTCTTTTAGAGGAAAAATCTTATCAGAATGGAATTCCTATATTAGGATCATCTAGCAGGGCCCTGAGTTAGAAGTGTGTTATTCAGTCTCAACGAAGCAAGAGGGGGTGGAAATTCCACTAGGGTGCCTTCATTATTGGAATACTTTTCCTGAGGAAATTCTCTTGGCACCCATATTTAAATATTGCTTTACTGCTTTATACTTATATTTGCATTAGGATATGAATTTTTGATGAGACAAAAGCCAGCATGGAACGTTTTTGGATACATAAACAAACCAAAGAATAAAGGCAGGCTGAGAGAAAGCTTTTGGCTCAATTTGTCTGTATCTTGCTGTAAAGAGTGTGGCTCAGACTGCCTGACTGTGCCTGTAGGAGAAAAACCTCATTTTCTGGTGCTGTTCATATTTCATCCAGGCTGAGACTTAAGTAGCTTACTATATGGCATTTGTATTCCCAGCTGTGGTCATGACACTAGGAAAACATATGACTTCAGTATAAATGTGTATCCTGTCTATCAAAATTCTGCACTAAAACTATATTGATGATAATAATATGCTGATGTAGAAGATGCCAATATTGAGCAAGAGTTGATTTCCAGAAATAGCACCCTTGGGTATTCATGAAATTATTTCTCCTTGAGAAAGCAAAAGCATTTCTAAAAGATATTTCTATTCACCATGGTAACCAAGAAAACAACACTTTGGACACACACTGTATATTATCTGTGTTCCCTCAAGTCTCCAACATTTGCTAGAATATGAGCCTATCATCACACAAAGAACAGTATCAGATTCCAGTCACATCTTCAGAGTGGATATACGGTTGTTGGGAACATTCCAGAAATCCAAATTCAGCAATCTAGTCACATTTTCCACATGTGGGCTTGGAATTTCTTCAGCTGTTGCATAATGGAGTATAAAAAATGTCTCACACCCCACGCTTTGTCCAGTTAAGAGATTTCAATAGGAGATCCTGAATTTATCAATGGGATAGATAAGAAATATTTATCTTGTTACAAAGAGATTTGCACAAAATATTACATATATTAAGTATCTACAGAGAAATACATGCTACTCAGTACTATCTCTAAGTTACAATACTATATACAGAAAAGTGAGCAGGTTGTGAGACATACCCGCATTTCGTATATCCTTGATATATAAAGCCCAAGCTTTTTTATTTGTGCTATTCCTATAGCCTTGTTCTATTGTGATTGTGCTGCTAAACATGAACGTAACTATTCATTAATAATTAATAAATATTGCAAATAAATAATTAAGCAATGCATCTACATTTGTTTATGAAATTCATTTCTCAGTAGATTTCCTATTTTGTAATATGGAGTTTTTCGTGAGTATACAAGTGGTAAAAACGGTCCAACAGTTTTGATCTTCATAGAATCGGAAGGGCACAGTACACTGTGGCATTTAGATTCAGTCCAACAATCAAATCAGTCTCCAACTGAACCTACAGAGTAAAAAGTCCTTTTCTGGGTGATTGATTTCACTTTGACCGCTAGGACATTTTTCCATAATATTCAATCAGAAACTCCTTTCATTGGAAAAAGGATGGCTCAAATTGACTGAATAATGTTAAATAAATATGAATAAAACCTTAGAAAGTGTGTGCTGAAGTTAATTGGTTTCTCATTTGATATGTTCTATTGATTGCAATATGTGAACATGTGTTACACTTTTGTTTTCTCCTTCTGAAAAAAATAATTGTCTTCCCAACACAATGCGCAAGACCTAATATTTCTGGCCCAGATATTTGGTTTTTGTCCATTGTTGTTGATTTTTGAAAGAAAGAAAGATAAAGAAAACAGCAATCTTTGCATCTTACTGCTGTCCCTCTTTCAAGATCCCCCAGGGCTACTGAAAGCCATTATTACCTCAGCACTTAGCCATCTTTAAGGCTATATTTATCTTCAGAGAGTTCACGAGAGTAGCTTGGGGATAGGGAACTATTAGTCCAGAAAGAATCTCCTTCAAAAGGAATTACAGTCCTAGCTGAATAGATCTCTCTTAACTATATCTGATTGTATAGGGTTCAATGGAAGTGAAAGTAATCTAGAACTAAGGAGAAATTTCCTGATAGTTAGAACAACTAATCAGTGGAACAATTTGCCTTCAAAAGTTGCAAATGCTCCAACACTGGAATTTTCTAAGAAGCAATTGGACAACCATTTGTTTGAAATGGTACAGGGTTTTCTGCCTAGCAGGAGGTTGGATTAGAAGACCTCCAAGGTGCCTTCCAACTCTGTTCTGTTGTTTGGAAAATGAACTATTGTACCTGAGTCTTCAATGGCAGTATTAAAACTGTAGGAATGAGATAATGTTTGTTGGATGACAAAATACCGTATCATTGCAATATTTATTTTGTATCCAGAGAATACATTAGAAGCACATCTGCAGCTAGTGCTAAATTAACCAACCCTGCTAAAACAACCAAGCCCCGTGAAAGCTGCTTTGGTCAACTTAAAAGTTCTCTTTCTTTTGTTGCCAAATTGGTTTCAGTTTGCTTCTCTCTGGTGTTCCAATTAATAATATGTATGCATTAAAAATTAGAAAGAAGTGTGTAGGTATTAGTTTAATAGAGTCATGCTGTGTATAATCGGGTCATGGTGATTTATTCAACAACATAATTTTTAAAGCTTTGGTTTAGTTTATGTATGAAGCATGATTTCATCACATTCAGCTAAACTTTGATAGTGACAAGCATTACAAGAAACCATCAAGTGATTCAGGTTTTTACAGTTTGATTCTGTTATGATTTTACAGGGGATTTATATCTTTTAAATGTTATTAACTAGTGCAATTGTTCTTATTGTCTTCAGTTTTATGGTTTCATTTTGTGCTTCCTATATGAATTGATTTTTGCAAAGGTAGTCAGAACAGTTTATGAAGCAAAACTTTCTTTTTCTTTACTAGGTACTCTTGGCGACATCAAATGCGTGAATTTAAGAGTGAATATCGAGTTGTGGCCTTGGATTTGAGAGGTTATGGAGAAACAGATGCTCCCGCCCACCGAGAGAATTACAAGTTGGATTGTCTGATTACTGATATAAAGGATATCTTGGAGTCTCTTGGTGTGTGAATAGCAGCTCTGCTGCTCAATTTATAATAAACCTGGAAAAGGGAGTAGCTAGATGATAATATATTTCCTTTTAAAAGTCCTTTTTGAGGTGATTGTAGATGTGCATGTATATAGCATACATCATTTTCTTGCTGTAAATTTAGTTCCTACAATTCGTTGTTTCTTTAAAAAAAAATCTTGGGGATTTATATAGCCATTTAATTAATTTTGTATATCTGAGCTCACATGCCAATGCTTAAATGGGCATGGAATGGTTCTTCCAGATCACTAGTCACCAACTGGTGGGCTGCAAGAAACTTTCGGTGGGCTGTAGAGAAATCTCATCCCCAATTAATTAATCCAGCAATTAATCCAGGCTGCGCAGAAACAAAAGGCTGCGCTGCCCACATGGTCCACAGGAACCCTCCCCGCCCACTCACTCCTTACCCGGTAAACTTGCCTGCTAAGTTGCTATTTTTCCTTTTTCTGACCATCATCTGTTCTGCTATGCCGGGAGATTTAAATTAGCTAGGAAGTAGGAAATGGTTGGGTTTCTTGCTTTCTAGCTAGTCTTTAGATCTTTGGCTCTGCTTTTAAGCACAGCCGAACCTCCCTTAGGACTGAAGGTTCTATTATTCAGTGCAGACTTACCGCAAGCAAATTTTATGTGACAGACTGAGCTAGCCGATGGCAAATAGATAGATCTCTGAATAAATCTGTGATTCTGTGAGCAACTCAATATCCCTGCCTGCTTTGCCTGATTTTGGGTAAAAGTTGCTCTTTTTTAATAAAAAATTCAATATTTACATACATGGTGTGTTGTGAGTTAATTTTGTGAGTTTGCTTACTAGCAAATTTTATGAGTTTGCTTGCAAGCAAATTTTATATGACAGACTGAGCTAGCCAATGGCAGATAGATAGATCTCTGAATGAAATCTGTGATTCTGTGAGCAACTCAATCTGCCTGCCTGCTTTGTCTGATTTGGGGTAAAAGTTGCTCTTTTTTATATAAAAAATTCAACATTTATATAAATATTTGTAATATTTACATACAAGCTATGCCCAGCCAGTCACATGACCACCAAGCCACACCCACAAATTAGGCCACACTCACAGAACTGGTTAGTGGTCCCTGGGATTTAAAATTATGAGTTTGGTGATCCCTGAAGTTCAAAAGCTTGGCGACCCCTGTTCCAGACAATGAAGCTCCAAAGCATAAATTAATCATGCTGTGAATTGGATAATTGTGATGTAGGCTGAAGGGATAGATAATTTTATTTCCTTTGCAATTTGCTATCTTCTTGAAAGTGAGGGCTAGCATTTTAAGCTGAGGGGCAAAGCCAAAAATCAACCTATTACCTCTTCCCACCATAGGGAAGTTCTACTGGATTCTAGTTTCCTCCTCAAAGGATGAAGCTTCCCCACCCCCACAAAAGATTAGATTTGATGCAAATTAGTATCTTGTTAGCTAAAAACAAAATGAAAAGATTTTGAATGTTTTTGCTAATTGGAATGCAGATTAGAGGAAATATCTGTAACAGAGTAATTATATTTATTTATGGTCAGAATCTCATTTAATGCAACCTCATACTTTAGGATAACATTCTCATTGAGCACAATCACAGACTTAGTAAATTATAAGTTCAATGTAATATAATTGTTTTTATATGCTAGCTACACGGCTATCAAACCACCCACAACTGTTTCTCTCACCTAGAAACAATGTAAACTAGAACATTTCTCCAAGTTCTATAATTAAGGTAAATGTTCATTTGGTGCATCATATTATTTTCTTTGAGGATAAACCATATTAGAAAAAATAAAGAACAAGAGTGAGAAGTCAATGTTCTGAAGTCAGGAGATAAAAGAAAACATAAGGAAACCAACAAAAAAAAAATGAAAGGTTTATCCTTATCTAGTAATAACCATGGCACGGAGATGGCCCGTCTTTTTAAAAGTCAGATTTGCAAGGTAACCTTTGATTTATTCCTTGCCTACCAACTTAAATTGATAAATAGCTGCCCTGGATTTAAAGTCGTGTTTGTCATTCTGCTGCTATATATCTTGCCATATGCATGATCTACAGTGCTTCATTGATGATAGAATTTTCCCAGGTTCTATTGATCATCTGAGGCTTAGGGACCTCTGCTGCCAATCACCTACATTGGTCAATTGAAATTTCCACATAATATATTTTTGTAAGATAGGCAAGGTATAGATTAGCTTAACTGTACCTATGCATGTGTAAAATTTCTCTTAATTTTAAGATACATAGTAGTTAGTTTTGACATATTTTGGCCAGGTCCAACCAAACTCCAGCATTACCAAGTATGCTCATGCTATTTTATTCAAGTGGGTAATCTTAGTTTAAAGAATATCTATGAAGTAAACAAGCATGAGCTACCAGCTAAAAAGCAGATAAAATGTTCTGACATACACATAACATTTTATTGAGGTAATAGTTCAAAGCACATATTTCATGCCTGAATAATTCCTAATATATTTAACTTAAGTCAGCATATCTGAAATCATGGAAGATAATACTTTTGAAGATTTTTTTTAACAAAAAGTTATAACAAACTACTAAAATATATTAGTTTTTAAAAGATACAGTTAAATCTCACCACAGACATACCACATCTATACCTATAGTCCCTTAAAAGAAATAGCTTTGGAAAACTTAGATTTAATCAAATAAGGGCATTTTTTCTTTTTTTAATTATTGGCCAAGCGTGATTGGACACACAAGGAATTTGTCTTGGTATAAATATTCTCAGTATACATAAGGAAAAGATGCATTCGTTAAGAGTCAAGAATCATAATCACATGGAAGACTGAAACAATATAGGGCAAGAGAGCTAGAGGCAGGCAAGAAAGGAATTGTGGTATATTCACTCTTAATGTACTACTACTGCAGCTTGAAAGAGTTATGTATTATTTCTTAAATTAGTATCGTTCATGATCCTATAAATTTAGACAAAATATAATTGCCCAAACAATATAATGTGCTCCAAAATGTCATTGGATTTGTATTGTTTAAGCAATATTCAAAGGATCATCTCAAACATATTTCTAATTGAATCGTCTAATTATGATCATGACTGAATGAGATCATCATAAATCAGTGGGTTACATCTGGTATTATATGAGTAAATATTAATTAGTATTAATTCATTCTTTTCTAGTTATTCTTTTGCAAAGCATTTTTACAAACCAGTTGGTAAAGTAGAATTATAAGTATTCTCTGGTTACAAAGAATGAAAGTAGACATTTTAGGCACATTAGAAAACACACTGAAATTTCTCACCTTGTTCTTGCTAGGTTGTTAGCTATGATTCTTGAAAAGTTTATTAATAGATCACCTATGTCTGATGGTGTAAATCATTTGCCAAAGGGGAAAAATGTGAGATATTGTTTGCAAGTATACTGCAAAATCCACTGTCATTTCCCTTGATGTGATAATTTATTTGCATGGAACTGTTGATAAACATCTGTCAAAAATCTATTTTTAAACAACAGGATACAGCAAGTGTGTGCTGATTGGTCACGACTGGGGTGGAATGATTGCTTGGCTAGTTGCTATTTGTTATCCAGAAATGGTGACAAAGCTTATTGTTGTGAATTTTCCACATCCCTCCGTTTTTACAGGTGAGTTTAAAAGAAAAGCTGCAGCATTAAAACATGCAGTGCAAATATTTTTTTTAAAAAATAGGAGCTGGTATTTGGCCACCATCATCATTTATGTATGTCCTACATTTACTTCAAGTAGCTGAGAGAATTATTAGGCCAATATCATTAGCACAAAGTTGCATGGTAATTTGAAGTTGCATCTGCCTGGTCTTAATTGTTTAGTTTAGCAAACTGAAGCAAAATAAACAGGAATGACATATATAGGACTTACACATGTTGCGTTATCCCATAATTTCTTGAATGTGCTGAAAAACTGACAAAGGACTTGTTTGCCTGGAAAAAATACAGAACTGTAGAGTATTTTAGTTTCTCCAAGTTATGTTTCTCCTGATTAGTAACTGTGTATTCTGTGTTTGTATATATGTATAAACATTATATATGTGTGGTGGGGCGGGAGATGTGTGAGTATAAAAATACTGAAAGATGTTCTTCCCCCCAGATGTGCCAAGATTGTACTTCTCAGAAAACTGATGGGGAATTTGGAAAACAGCCATCCAAACACATCTGGAAGGCACCAGATCAGGGGGAATTGTTTTAAGACCTGTGAATTCAATCACCAACTTTGGGTTCTGCCAGATGTCATAGTTGTTGTTCTTGGGAAAATAAGAGGCAATAATCTTGAAAATAAATAAATGTGGGCGTATGTATAGTATAAAAATATTCACAGATAGACATAGATAAAAAGCAAGTTTTGACCTTTTTTTCCTGCTTCTTCTATCAATTTGATGTTATAATCTATGTTTCCTATCTGTGATGCCTGTCAATAGTCATCAGCTCCAGAATTCTTAGTAATGGTGACAGTGACTGGAAAATTCTTGCATTGAAGCTCATGGATCTGAAAAGGTCTCCCAGAGAAATGTGGTTTAAACTGAGGACCTATTAGCTATTTTTTTTTCAATTTATAGGAACATTTATAGAACAGGGCTATGGAACTTAGTTCCTGAGGGATGTGGCATGTCACACATCTACCTATCTTTCAAACAGCAAAATTTTTCCAGATGTAATTACAATCTCTTATTATTTTTTCCAACCCCATATGATGTTGAAAACAAATTATGGAAAGATACTTGGGACTGTTTCCATCTATCCATCAGCAGGATAACTTTGAAAACTGAATAGAACAGGATCAAGTTTGGTATAATACATAAAGTCAGCAAAAAAAGCATTGAATGCAAAAATGGTCCAAATACTATTTAGGGATGTAGGGTAAAATATTTCAGAAAAAAATTCCCAGTGCTTCCCTATGGAAGAGGTATTTGAGCAGCAATTGAGAATAGTTAAATAGGGTTATTTAACTAATTTATCCAGATTAAGAATTTAATCCCTTTTTAATCCCAACCCTTTTTTGATTCTTCTTATTTCCTCATCACCTTTATCCCAATTATCAGTTCCTTAAAAAAAACCCAGTGCAGGAGCTCAGTGTGTTAAATTAAAACACACACATTTTAGCTCTTTTTGCTTCTATATGAAGAAATATATTTGACATAAGAATTGGGGATGCAGTCTTGATTATTGTACTAGTAATAAGATGGACCAGTAATAATAAGATGCGCTGAATACAATTGGATTTGTATTGTGTAAATTTGTACAAAATTGAGCTACTCACATTAAGAATTCCTTATTTCAAAAGATTAGTATAACAGAACAGAACACTAAAATACCAAATAATAAACATAATACCAACATTTCTCATTTTTAACTCCTGGTTTTCTTTTTAAGAATACATTGTGCGACATCCATCACAGATGATTAAATCTGCCAACTACTATTTCTTCCAAATGCCATGGTTTCCAGAACTTACATTTTCAGTAAATGATTTTAAGGTAAGTATGGTTAGAGAATGGGTGACTTCCCATGATCCCAGTGGATTACTTCCCATGCACTATTGAAGGAAAAGCATGCAGTTATGAAAAGTATGCTTTTAATATTTAACAGTCATTTAAATATTGGAGTTAAAATGCATACCTTAAATATTTGTTTCGTGACGTGAGTATAGGAATACTTCATATGCATGAAGCCAAGTTTACTGTTCTTTTATTTGAGAGTAAGTTTGATTAAATAAGTAACTCAAAAATCCATACACTCTTTGTCCTCAGGATTACAACATCATATTCTACATGAATCTTTGCTTGAAGGGGTGCTTTAAACAGATGCACCAGAATGTAGACAGGCAAAAATACCAACAGTTTCTGACTTCCTGCTGGTTTCCCCATTGACATTGTTGTGGGAAGCTAGCAGGGAACATAGGAAATCATGATTATGTGACTGCAGCTCACTGTGAACACATGACTGGGATGGTGTGACAGTCAGAACTCTTAAATCGCCCTTGTTCAGTGCCATTGTAACTTTGAAAAGTCACTGAAGATCATGATTCGAGGACTATCTATACTTACAAAGCTTTAATACGAAACTTTAGCATAGAATTAGAAGCTTCAATGAAGCTTCTAATTCTAGTGTTGACTGAGAAAATCGTGACAATTTCCTCTGGAGCTGCAGATTGTTTTCCGTTGGCATGGATTCTTGCTTTGTCCTGGTTCCTCATCATCTATCCTTCCTGGTGGATCTACGAAATTATTTTGCCCTTCCTCCACTCAATGTTTTTTCTTCACAATAAAAACAAATGCAATGAGATTAGGATTAAGAGGGCAAACAATATTGACAGTCTCTCTTTGGCTAATTGGAGAGAGCACTCCAGAACTGCCATAGATTCCACAGCAATCACGATTCCTGTGGGCAGCACAAGTGCAATTTTGAGGGTTTGGGTAGAAACCAGCTGCAGCATGGAAATATCCTTATTTTTTTTCAAAATCAATATATTTTTGAAAATTTTGAAAGTCTCTCGAACCTGCTGATGTTTTTCTTTGTGGGAGTTACACTTGGATTGCATTACCCTCAACCCTTTTGGGCAGCTTTTAAAATCTTGTATTTATTTGCTTATGTGTTGATACAGGTGTTGAAAAACATCTTTACCAGCCATTCTAGTAGAATTGGAAAGAAAAACTGTGGGTTAACAGTAGAAGACATTGAAGCTTATCTTTATGTATTTTCTCAACCAGGAGCACTAACCGGTCCCATTAATCATTATCGAAATCTTTTCAGGTCAGTTCCGCTTACTGCATCAAGCTAATACATCCATCTTATTTTTTATAAATACAATGTTGCCTTCAACGCTTTCTGGATTTGGATGATACAGAATAATATAAGTATGTAAGAGCCATAATCATGTTCTATGGGCTTTAAATACAGCATGCAGTCTTACAGCAGCCAAGTCAATGTATGTGAATTCATAAATCTGGACTAAGTACATAGTCCCTTCCACTGTCAGTTTTGAGCAATCAGTTATTTATACACTTACATATCCTAACATTAACATTGTTATGCATTAAGATAGTCCTTGTTTAGCAACAACAATTGGGACTGGCAACTCAATTGGTAAGCAAAGCAGTTGCTAAGTGAAACTATGATTGTGCTTATGATCTTACTTTGTTTTCCTTTCCTTTATGTATCTGCAAAGATCATAAATACAAGGATTGATCATAAAATTACTTTCTCGCCACTGAAGTCACTGTAGATAATCACTGTACAGGGCAAGCCCTAAATGAGGACTGCCTATATATTAAAAGCTGCTGTATTTTTGCATAAGGCATTGAATATTAAAACTGCATGTGTTCTGGTGTATAAATTCCATACAGCTTAATGGAATCTTCTTAATGTTACTGATTTCATATACAGCTAAGGGGCAAAATTCCTTCTGCTAAAAGTTGAAATAAAATGTTCAGTTCAGATACTAATTCTAAAATGCAAAGATCTGAACCAGATGTATTGTGTGCATTAATTTGTGTCCCTGGAGAAAGATTTGTTTGATTCACAGTACAATAAGAATGCAAGTGCATGTCTGTATCCATTTTAGCTACAAATGGAAACTTGTGATTGATGACTAAATTGAACTTTTTTCTCATCATTTAAAAAAAATATTTTCTTTTTAAAGTTGTCTGCCACTGCAGCATCATGAAGTCACCATGCCTACTCTATTGGTATGGGGAGAAAAAGATCCTTTTATGGAAGTTGAGATGGCAGAAATCACAAGAATGTATGTAAAAAATCAGTTTCGACTTACTGTTCTGTCTGAAGCCAGCCATTGGCTCCAAGAAGATCAACCTGATATTGTGAACAAGTTGATATGGACTTTTGTAAAAGAAGAGTCAAGAAAAAGAGAGTGACTCTGGACAGCACAACTGAAATATTAAAAGGTCAACGTTCAATGTGATCAGGGCGATATTAACAGCAAAATGTTAGATTGAAATATGCTAAGATATTTTCAATGTACTGTATATATTGATGCCAATATTCTTACCAGGGTGGTGTAAGACTATGTAACATTAATGTTGGTTTTACCTGTATTGTGTATTTTGCACATGGAACACTTGCCTTAAAATGTTTGTGCTTGTACAGTAAGGAACTCATAGAAAGTTGCTTAGTTTTGGTTACTTACTTGCTTTAAGATGTGTGGTGCCTTTTATGAATTTATAATTATCTCAATGCAGGGGTACCAGTTGTAAAAGAAACAATTATTGGTAAAGTGGTCAATTTTCATTCTACTGGTTGGAATTTTTTTAACTATATTTTTATCATTAAAAATGTTAAGAGATATTTTGATCTACAGTACAGAAATTTTAGAAGTCTAAAAATGTTTGGGCACACCGGAAATCAATCAGATATAATCATACAAAAATTGATAGCTTCTTGTGCAGTGGTATAAATATTAAAAAATTAAGATGTGTGCACACAGTATTTTAAAAACTAAAATAGAAAATGAAGAACCACAATCATGACTTGTATATTCTACTCTCATTCTAATAAACTGCAACTGGCATTGTGCCCTATACCTTTTTCTGTATATATGACAGAAGAGATGGACATTACCAATCCATTAACAATTACTAGGTTTATCTGAATGGTCACCACCATAACAACTAGTTTATTTAATTTATTACTACAATTTTTGTCTTTTTATTTTTAAAAATAAAGTTTTCCTGAGATAACCAGTTAATACTAAAAAGTCCAAAATGTGATGTTCTGAAAAATAACTTAGTATGGTGACTTTTACCTCCATCTACACATGGGTATGACCAGTCTGAAAACTTAGTATATAATGAAAGAATCAGAGACATTTAAATTCTAAAGGTATATATCTACAACAAATTTTAAAGTATTGTTTTCTCAAAACATATCAAGCCTGTTTGGAACCTAATGCAAAGAGTAGCCAGGCAATCATATAGATCAGTTTTGATAGCTGAGGACACATTCATCAACATTGAAAGTTCAAGAATTCTTAGCTAAAGTGAAGCAAGAATGTTGTTGTGACATCTCAACTTGAAACTTAACAGTTGAATTAACAATAACTAAAAGCTTTTTCCATCCTTTCTCAATCCACCTCTTAGAAACAAGATCATAGAAAGAGATGCTTTTCATGAGCCTTGCTATGGTTTTTCTATGAATAGTTGATCCTTAATGCGTTTCAAGATAGATAATGGACAAAAATCCTTTTGAATGAGATTGTGGGAATGCTGTATTATGTAACCTTATCATAATGTAGTGATGGATTCTCATACTCTTAATTTTTATTCCAGACTCAGATTCATTCAGTATTATCTCTTATCAATGGAATATTACAGTATCTATCAGCACTGATGATGTTACTTAGTTTGGGTGATGAAATGTCTGCAAGAAAACAACCAAACTGAGAGAGCACAAAAAAAACCTGTTATCATCTTTTTCCACACACATCCTCCACACACTTCATACAGCTACACAGCTCTCACATTTTTTTAAATTTATTTTGTTGAATTTATTTGCCGCCTATCTCATCATGGAGCTAGTTTAGGTGGTTTACAATAATAAAAATGAAAAAAATGAATGGAGTGTTCCCAAAGGTGCTTTTTCAAGGGGCAACTGGCCTTTCTGGTTTTTCTTTGAAGACGTTTCGCTTCTCATCCAGGAAGCTTCTTCAGCTCTGACTGGATGATGGGGAATGGAAAGATTTGAATCCAGTCAGAGCTGAAGAAGCTTCCTGATTGAGAAGCGAAACGTCTTCAAAGAAAAACCAGAAAATCCAGTTGCCTCTTGAAAAAGCACCTTTGGGACAACCATGACCTGGATGACTGAGAATCTCCATAGACAAATGAAAGGAGTGCCTTTCTGTGTTCATTTTCTTTTCCTTGTCCAACTCCGTTTATATAAGATCCTTTCTGTCAACAGAAATGATTTATGGATGTATAATTTCAACTCATATCTATCTATCTATCTGGCTCTCCCTCCGCCATGTGTTTCAAAGGACGGTAAACAACGAGGAGGCGGGGATTTGGGCATTCCTTTTGAAAACGGCATACTGCGATTGGTCTACGGCTCTCCGCTTTGCCCAATGAGAATGAAGAAGCGGGATGGTCTTCGACAGGACTCGGATAGAACATGTTTCCGGCGTTAATGAAACTGCTGCTCGTTCCAAGCCATTCCTCATCGTCGGAGCAAAGCCGTGAGCTCGAAGCGGTGCGGCTGTTAGGAGAGGGCAACAAAGGGAAGCTTTTAGCGCAAAAAGGGGGCTTCCGCCGGCCTTGGAGCAGCCCTCTGCTTATGAGTAAACCCCGTCACGCGTGTGACACATCCCATCTCCAGGCCAAAAGAACCTATGCCGCCCCACCGCCGGCTGGTTCTTAATTCATGGCATGGCGCGTTGTGGGGGGAACTCGGTCTCCAGGGGTTCCGGAGGTCCCCGGGAAGAATCGGCAAGAAAAGGCGGCGAGAGGGGTTCCGCGGAAAGGCGGAGGCTGAAAGAGTTGGTGGCGGAGCAACTGGGACGCGATATGGAAAGGTAAAAAAAACAAAACAAAAGAGCCAGGATGTCAATGTGCTGGTTTGCACATTACTCCTTCACAAAAGGAGGTCTGCGAAACCCACCTGGGTGTGTCACTGCAGCAAAGTCGAAATGAAAAACAACAACAAACGCCTGGGTTTCTTGGGTTGAACCCTGGGTTGAACGCCCACCGAGTCAATCAGTAAACACCACATTTATCCGGGCTTTTCTTTGAATGTTTATAGTCATCAGGAGGGTTGGTTGTGGAAGCTCACTTTCTCTTCTCTGACCCTATTGGGAGAAGAAAATGTGATATTTTGAAGATTGAGTGGAGGAAAAGAATGCTGGTTGAAAACAGTTTTTGTCCAGCTTAGGGTGGATCTACTGCCATCATACAGAAAAAGCAAAGGTTTTCCTCAGCTTGGCAACCAGCTGTTGCTAAAGTATCAGGAGCCACATTATTCAAAAGGGAGATAATTCCTCAGCAGTTTCTCTGTCTCTGAAAACAACAAGACACCCAAGGGAACCCCCAAAACAAAAGACAACAGTACCTTACTGTGTGTGTGTTTCCCAGCAACAACTGACCTTTGGAAATATATTTGAGCAATACACTGACAGCCTTCAGAAGCGAAGCCTGTAGCAGCAGAAGTAAAGTAGCTCCTCAGTAAAAATCCACATTGGTCAGTCGGATTTGATGAATGTTGACCATGTTAAAGGCTGATGAGAAAAAAAAAACTAGTAGGGTTTTCTACATAAATTTTGGCATATGATGGGTACCAGTACAGAAGAACAGTTGGGTTCACCAATCTATCTGAAAAGGGCATTTGGATTGTCATCAGAACCCATAGCTTGGTTCATATGGAAGCTGATATTCTCTTAACAGTTCCGGAATATTGAGGGCAAAAATCCAAAGTGTTGGAGGGTTTTTTGTTGTTTTTTTCTTTTTGTACTTATGACTTGTTTGGAATGTTGAAATAATGACCAAGAAGAGCCTGACCATTCCTAATATATTACTTTCACAATAAGCAGACTGGTGCAATTCTTCCCCACCAGCCTTATTATCACTTCACCCTACCTCTGGTGTTTTACCCCATCATTTTCGCTTTGTCAAAATGCTTCTGGGCATCTACATGAATGGGCAGAAACCTATCTGGAAATAAAGATTATGCATTAGGGCTTGACTTTGGAGCCTGTTCGCTTCCCATTTCATTTCTTTTAAGAATCTAAAATAAAGAATCCAAAATAAGTCCCTTGAAAGGCACGAAGAACATGAGAGTGGCTTAGCCAGAACTGAGCATCTCTTAAAAGCTTGCAGATAGTCTCAGTGTAGAAAATATCAGACTCTGAAACTAGCTTGAGTTGGCCATGTTTTGGGACACCTATAAAGGCCTATGTAATAATTAAGAAAGTAGGAAGTTGTTTTTGTTTCTCTTCTATGCTTTTTTCATTACTTTTTAAAAGGCAAACTGGCATATTAGTTTACTTTAAAAATGCAAATGCATATAGTATAATAAGAAAGGCCGCAATATAATCCTTCCTTACCAAGTAAAGAAATTCCCCAAAAAGGACAGAAAATATAAAAGGGTATATCCAAAGGGGATGCAGAGGTAAATAAGATGGACATATTTTGCTCAGGGAAAGAAAGATGTGATTGATTTGAGGCTCTTTGCTGCCCCAAAAAGAATTAAGATAAAGTTGCTACTAATATTAATAATTTCATTGCTTGAACAACTTTTGTCCAGCATAAAGATGAAGCTATGCTCACATGATCAACTTGTGGTAGAACTAGAAAAGAGAAAATATTTGAAAATATACATTAGAATTCCTGACCCAAACCAATTGTCTCTTATTTTACTAGAGATATTAAATCCCCTCTAAACTTTAATGTTTTCTAGGCCTTTACCATTCAAGTACATTCAACTAAATCCTTTAGAATTTGCTTTTCTTGCTATGGAGGTTTCTCAAAGCTTGACCATTCCTAAATTAGAAGACCCTATTTATTCATGCCTTGGTCACTCTTCCATCAGTTGATGTTAACTCATTCTACCAGAGTTGCCGTAGAAGACCATGTTGAATAGTTAAGAGTGATTTCTGCTTTGTCTGAGTAATGCCACCATCATAAGAACTGCTCTAGTTGCCACTGGCTTCTGGGTGTAATTGAAGGTGCCAGTTGTCACATTTAGTCCTACATAGTCCAGGACCTGGTTATCTCTTAGCAGTTTTTCTTTGTCTAATAAGATCTAGTTGAGAATGAACCATTTGAATTTCATCCTTGCTGTCTTCAGGATCCATGAGGATGTGCTTTTTCTGTAGCTATCCCCTTTGAGAATAGTGC
Source organism: Bungarus multicinctus (assembly GCA_023653725.1). Taxonomy (NCBI): domain Eukaryota; kingdom Metazoa; phylum Chordata; class Lepidosauria; order Squamata; family Elapidae; genus Bungarus; species Bungarus multicinctus. The sequence goes on along the minus strand of CM042842.1, from coordinate 50,218,934 downwards.
TATTACAGGGGTATCAAACTCAATTTCATTGAGGGCCGCATCAGGTTGTGTTTGGCTTGGGGGTGGGTGGGTGGGTGTGGCTGAGTGGCCATAGCCAGCTTGACGTCAGTCGTGTTGGAGGTGTCTGTGGTGGCCCAAGTGCTGTGTTAGCAAAAACACTCTTGAGCTCTGTTTTCAGCTGCGACAAACTCTTTCAACCTTCTGCCAGAGAAAACGGAGCTTGGGAGGGTGGGCAAGCTCCATTTTCACTGGCAGAGGTACTGCGGGCTGGTCTTTTGCTGTTTCCAGATTGGTCTCGCGGGCCAGATCTAAGCACCCTGTGGGCCAGTTCCGTTCTGCGGGCCTTGAGTTTGACACCCCTGTGCTATTAGGTGTGAAAGACATGAGGTCTCAGTTAAGCTAAAAGCCTATGCATAGGAATCTCCTCAACTAATGATCAGCATCTAGTTAGAATTAGATAAAAATCAACAGCACTCAAAAAGGGTTTGCTTGTGGCCATGTAGGGATTCTAGGCTATGCCTTCCTTTCACTCTGCCACCAGATTCTGCCATTGTTTCTCTCACAAGTGCTCCACTAGAAGTCATATTCACACCAAAACTTGTTGGCATCCAGGAAAGCCATCAAGCCCTAGATGTTTCAAAGATGTTCATTCCCACTAGGGAATAATGGTAGGGCAAGATCCTTTCCTGAGTAGATTACAGCTGTATTGTTGCTATATTGTTGTTTTCCACAGTGTGTCAATGTGTAGGACATTTATTGTTATTGGGCTTGAGTTGTATGTTTTTTTTTTATTTCTATCTTCCTTTTATGTCATTTGTAAACCCCTATAAACCAAAACAAGATACAGTAGATACAGCAGTGTATTGCAATCTGCAAGTACCCCTTTGTCTTATTTGTGAAGTTGTTTCTATTCTATTGCAGACTTCTTAAAGACGAAATACAAACCGACATCACTTTCTATGTTGGCAATACTCCCTTCAAAGCTCACAAGGCAGTACTTCTAGCAAGAGTTCCAACTTTCTTCCTGCATGTTGTTGGAAGACATTTAAATACATGTGACAACTGTGAAGCTTTAAAATTGCAATATTTGGAACCTTCTGAATTTAAAACTTTTCTGCAGTAAGTTTCTTCTCATTATTTTGCATTTCAAACTGAAATTATGATTTTGTATGGAGAGTTAAGAAATCCATTCTGTCGCCCAATTATGTTGTTCAGAATTCTTTTTTTACTACAAAGATAAATCTAACTCTTGGGTTGCATATTAAGACACATATTTTGATTGTTTTTTTCCCTGCCTTGCAATTTCCCAGAGTTCTATTTTCCAAAAATTAACATTTAAATTTGAAAATATATCCTGATACACATATTCCAGGGCATCTTATAATTGGTAAAATTTGGATAAAAGTAAGTTGTCCTACAGAGTGGTGTCTAGATTGTTGATCTCAGCATAGCTGAATGTCTTTAAATGTCCTGCATCATACTAGCATTAATGTGCCAAAATTAACTAATACTATTCTTACCATTAGCAGAGAATTCTGCATTTAGCACTGGTATGACTAAGACCATTAACTCCGCTGCCTAAGCAGGGGGTTGGACTAGAAGACCTCCAAAGTCCCTTCCAACTCTGTTATTCTATTCTTTAAAAAACATGGTTTACTTTTCCTTCTCTTACTAAAAATATTGCATAAAATCCATGATTGATGAAGTCATGACATGCAATAGAGATGAATATTTATAGGCCCATCTGTTTATAAACATGGCACAGGAAAAAATTATAATTTAAAATGTAGGAAGAATAAATGGCAAAGAGCATCGACTAAGAAATGAAGTAAAAGTCACGTAGTTAGTTGGTTAGAACATTTATATATCCACCCAACATCCAGCCAACTCTTGGCAGCTCCTAATCAAAAGTTACAACACTGTATCAAATCATATTAAAATTATAAAATTAAACAGTTGAAATTATTCGAAACAACAAAGACCTGACACCAAGTTTCTCCAAAAGCCCAGTCTTCAAAGCTTAACAAAAGTCTAAGAGGGTTAGAGGCCTGCCGAACTTCAGGGGCAAAGTCTTCCACAGGACATGCTAATGTCCACCAGATGGCAATATTTAGGGGAAGCAAGCACATCCACTATATCTAATCTGGTGGGGTTAGATGTCCTTAGGGAAAAAGGGTCCTGCAGATATCCTGGCCCTGTGCCATATAGGGCTTTAAAGGTGATGACCAGCACCTTGGTGGTTTGCAATATAATAATACAAAATTAACTTATATTATTAAATATAAAAATTAAATTTAATAATAATAAATTTATATAATTTAAATCAGTAGTTCTCAACCTTTCTAATGCCGTGACCCTTTAATACAGTTCCTCATGCTGTGATGACCCCCAACCATAAAATTATGGCTCGGTTCCTAAGACCATCGAAAATATGTGTTTTCCGATGGTCTTAGGCGACCCCTGTGAAAGGGTCGTTCGACCCCCAAAGGGATCGTGACTCATAGGTTGAGTACCACTGATTTAAATAAATAGTAGGATATGGATTTGCTTATATTTCCTTGTTTCCTCTTATTTCCTATCCTTAATTGCATATCACTACCTCTTTGTTGGCTGTACTTTACATATAGTTGCTTACTCTGAAAGAAAATAGCATGATGGGGTATATACAGTATCTGTATATATTTATTTAGATATTCCAGTCTGTAATTTATATGTTTATTAGGTTCAAATGCACTGACCAAACATACATGATCATTAATGTAGACACAAAATGCTTTTAAAAAAACATTCATGCACATATCTACGTATTCTCAAAGAGACTGTTTATTCGGGACATTTTTAGTGCTTCATACTACTTTTAGAATTATTTTAAAAAATAACAAAAATCGTTCTACAATATTGCAACTTTTGAAAATAGATTGCTTTTTCTCCAGATAGAAATGATGTTCGTAACAAGTTACACTTTCTGCAAATTTGAAAGGTTAACCTTTACTTAAACTTGTCATTCTTAGATTTGCAATTCTCACCACAACCTGTTGAGTGATGGACCCAGCAAATATAAATCCAATTAAGTTCTTATATTAAGAAGGGCAGTATAATGGTATTTGGGGATCTTGGAAAGAACTACAGCCAGGATACTGATTAGATAAGAGGCAGCTTAACCCTTAGAAGGAATGTGGGCATGGCAATTATCTCAGAAGCGGTCCTCATAGTTCCTTGGATATAAAGGCAATGGAGGAGAAATGTATTTTTCGACTCACAAGATATCAACCGTGAGAGATAGTCTAGACAGGAAGCACACCCAGATGAACTAATTCTACTCTTTTGTAAAAGAATTGTGCAAGTCTGTCTTCCAAGGTCTTTCCCACATACAATTACAGGCAGAGACTGGTAAGACAGAAACCAAAGCCAAAAAGAACCATTATGCACATTTCTCGGTCATCCCCAAAGGCTATCAGAGACTGGCCAAGTATCTATTGACTTGGGAATTTGGAGAGAAAAAGCCTAGAGTTTAAATTGTTGAAGCACAGTTTTACAAATATATATAGGCTCTGACTTCATTGTACGGTTTGAACAATCAATTGGGTTAGAAGCTTTGTTCTTGTCAGCAATAAATTTTATAAGCTAGACAAGTCATGCCTGAGAATCTTTTGCCCAGACTAATCAATCCTGCATGTGGGGTTTAGAGAGTTATGATTTAATACTGAGCTCAGATGTGGATCTGGACAGCTTGACTGCCCATAATTACTGCTATCAGTATTGGAGGTGAGTCTTCACTTAGAGACCTGCTATCCAGCTTCTGGGAGTCCACTAACTGTTGACAAAGTTTGCTAATGTCTTGATTTCGATTCAGAACCAAGTGGTGACCAGATGGACCAATTAGTTCAGATGAAAAGCTAACTGATGGATTAAAATCTACCACCACTGGTGTTCTGTGGACTAATTTCAGCATCCTGTACTTGTTGGAGTAGCTTCAGTCCCATCAGGGAACACTAGCACTCTTGCCTAACAAATATGAGAAGAAATCAGGCAACTGAACTACCTTCCTTGCTTAATGGAACTATACATCCTTAAAATTGGATGGCATCCCCGCAGGCAGAACTAGCTTAGAATTTTAAATTAGTCCAGTGACTGAGATTCAAAAAGAGTTTGGTTGCAGCTTTTGAGATTAACCATTTTATTTAAAATTCATGGGTGAAGCTAACTTCATCAAATGCATCCACAAATGCTTGTGCTTCAAATAAAATTATTAGCCTCAAAAGGTGCTACCCTTTTCACTCAGAAAGTGCTCTGAATTTTAATTGCCATATATTGTCATGGTTCTCTTCCTAAAATGTCACCAGTGACTGAGAGAGATAGCTGTAAAATGGGCAACATCTGCCTTCTGATTCAGAGCAGCCTGCATTTGAACAACGATGTTAATTTTGTAGCAGGCCTGAGAGTTAATTCAAAGATCCAGTTGAACAAGTAACTGTCAACCATGATATTCATCACTTCTGGCGGAGTAAACATTCAGTGAGCTGCTGAGTTTCAGCTTTTAACTTGGGACATGGGCCGAAAAATTGACCAGTTCAGAGTGGTGCTATCAGATGAAATAAAGGAAGAATGTACTCAACAAAGCATGATAGAGAATATTATAGCACTAATCCAAGTTTCCTTGGGAAAATCCTTCTTGGAAAATCAAAGTTACTATATATTTAATTTTATGTATCTTTCATTTTGTCTGGATTGACCTTGTGTCCCGTCGAAAGGGCAGTCACTATAACATTGATAAACAAAACAAAATAATAATAATGTGGAAGAGCATATTCATAAAAAAGAAACCATCTTAAAATACTTATGTCAAACAGTTTGAATTATGCAATGTTCAATATTATATTGTACAGTGAGATGATGTTATGTAGGTGTAATTGGAAAGGAAACAAATTGCCACTAAGATTAATGAAAGTTATTTCCAAAACACTGTCAAATGGATTGGAGCCTGACATGTTCTGTTCCTAGGGCTGTGTATTCATCAGACAGAATCATTACAGAGGATGAACAACAGATTCTAAATAAAAAAGTTTCAACGCCTGAATTAGCGAAAGAAAATGAAGAATTAAAAGTTGGTGGTTTACACAACGATCAAATATGTACAGAGCAAAGGCTGGGAAACCATGAGAGGACATCTGACCATCACAGGATAGTCTTCAAGACAGCTATAGAAACAGACGGTGCTGTGCCCTCTTCCTCTGCTAGTGACATGTCAACAGAAGCTATTGAGGCTGAGGGTGAGGTAACTATGTCAGGTGAGATTAAAACGTAATGTATGAATTGTTATCTAAGACATCAGTTTGGGTTTGTTCACTGCCTCAGACAAAATTTATTGTGCGATTCCACAATCAATAACAAGATGAATAATTCACAACTAACTTGACTTCTGAGAAAATGAGGTTTGTGTTTGTCAGAGAATAGACAATGAGGACTGCAACAGTTCTTACGCCAGCCTATTAACTAAGAGTTGCAACATGTACTTTGAATCCCAAAATCATAAGGTTGGAAAGGACTTTAGAGAGACTCTAGTTCTATCTCCCACCCAGTGCAGGAATCCTCATAATAATGAAGTTGGCAAAAGTACCCTTCCAATGTATAGCTTTTTTCACTTCCTTCAACAAACATACCTTACTGAAGACCACATGTTACAAGTAGTCCTCGATTTACAACCACAAGTGAAGGTAAAATTTCTGTTGCTATGTGAGACATTTGTTAAGTATTGTCCCATTTTACGACCTTTCTTGCCACAGTTGTTATGTGAAATACTGCAGTGGTTAAGTCAGTAACACGATTGTAAAGTGGGTCTGGCTTCCCCATTGACTTTGCTTGTCAGAAGATCACAAAAGCTGATTGCATGACCCCGGGACATTGCAACCACCATAAATATGCGCCAGTTACCAAGTATCTAAATTTTGCTAACATGACCATGGGGATATTGCAGCGGTCATAAGTATGAAAAATGGTCATAAGCCACTTTTTTCAGTGCCATTATAATTTTGAACAGTCACTAAACAAATAGTTGTAAGGAGACAGTTGTAACTACCTATACAGAGTTCACTTCTACAAGTAATTGCATTTCTTAAAATTTCTTCATCAATCTTCCTTTCTTTAGAACATGTCCTACCAAGAAACAAATCCGTCCATTTGCTCTAGGGTTTTTTGCCATTTAGTTTACTAATTTATAATAATTAACTGAATATTCCTTATTAAACACAGCAGGAGTACAAGATCCATGCTCCTGCACAGATCTGTCATTTATTGCAAAATATGTCATTGTGTCCATAGTCGAAGGCATACCTATTCATGACCCCAATCCACATAATTCCAACATCATTGGAAATATTCTTTTAACATACTAACCTTCAAAATACTCCTAGTGTTTCCTCATTTTGGTTTGATCTCAAATTATTTCATAACTTTTTACTTCCATTTATCTTGCTGGAGGAACATTGTTTAGCACTTTCAAAAACAAGTTTTTTATTTCCATCAAATTTACAGGGAAGAGTATGTGAGGATGCACAAGAGGTATAGGTCAAGGAAAAATGTGTAAGAGTGTGTAGTGGTGTGCAAGAAACATGGCATGTGTCAAGAAGGATGTAAGGGAATGCACGAGGCATAGTTCAAGGAGGGTGTGACAGTGTGAGAGGGATGGCACAGAAAGGATGCAGAATGGTATATGGGGATATGGGAGTATCTGATATGACATGAGCACAGTGGGACTGGAGGAGAATTTTAAAATAAGGATTTGTCGGAAAGGTCAATTTTTCATAACAGCAAGAATCAAATTGTAAATTGCCAAAGGCACATGATCTTCAATGCTGGTAATGCAACTGAACACCAAATATTTAAAACCAAGGTCTTGCCAAGATTTCAAAGATGCCAAAAAACTCTTTTCTAATGGAGACCATAATGGCATATTATCAATATAATTTTCATTTCAATACAATATAAAAGTCAACAAATGGGAAGAGTAATTACTTTCATTAGTAGTGCATTCTTGCAGAACAATTGGTTTCCAAGAAATAAAATTTTGTGCAAATCTTTTTTTTTTTCACAATTTGTTTCTAAAATTTATTTTGTACTATATCAAAAGCTTTTTCTGTGTCTAGGGCTGTTTTAAGTCTCTCAGAATATATTGTTAAACTATCTACCAGTATTCTAACATTACCAGAAGGTTGACATTCTTTCATAAAGATGAATTATGCAGGTTTAATTATTGATCATCATACCTTCTGCAATATTCATGCCCTGAAGAGTCCCTTTTAAAATTCAGTTATGTAAGACTGATAAAATGATACAAGAAGTCTTTTCAAAAGACTTTTATTATGGGAACCAACATCTCTATGACTTTTATACTTTTCTTCAAAAATCCAATTACCCTAGTGGTCTTCCCAAATTTTATAAAATAAATGTCTTGCAATATTGGAAATGATGACTAAACCTTGAATGACAATGAGAATCTTACAAAGATTTATTTTATTTTCAAAATTAATAGCTGCTTGAGTGGTATCCACATTTACAGGCATATCTTGGAAATATCCCTTTCAGCAATAAAGTGAATGTCATCATGAAACAAATAATGTGCATTTTTTGGTCTGCAGTGCATATAAAGGTTATGTTTACATAATACTATAATCTTATTAAGTGGGCAAAACCATTATGCCTAAAAATATACATACATATAATAAAATACTTCATTGCTAAAATATTATTCATCATCTGAGCCTTCGGTGAACCATAATCTTTTGATGGTGGAGGGTCTTGTAAAAACAACAACATACACACAATATCTGCAAGGTACAATAAAAGGGCCTATGCCTATATACTATAATGACAAGTATAGACATTGGAAAGTAGGTTGCATTTGAATGCAGTCATATGTGGTATTCTTATCAGTTGAGTAGCCAACAGTTTAACAGATTTAAAAACATTATACAACTCTAAAATATGATTTCTTACTCAAAGTTTCCATACTTTATGCTGTAAATCAGTGGTGGGTAACCTTTTTGGGCTCCTGTGCCAGCACCCAGAAGGCAATGTACACAACCCCCCCCCCATGCCCTCTGTGCATGGACGACCTCCCCCGTACACACCATGCATCTCTGCATGTGCACGCATCTCCCGTGCCCCCCATGTATGCACACCAGATACCTGACAATCAGCTGTCAGGCAGGCAGTGCTTGCGCCTGCGCAGTAGACCTGCTCTGAGCGAGGGCTCGTGTGCCAGCAGTAATGACTGCGTGCCACCTCCAGCACGCGTGCCATAGGTTCGCCATCACAACTCTAAATTATTATGATATAGACCTTTCAATTTTATTTTCAGAATATATATAGTACTGTCATAACTTACATAAAAGCTTTAAATGACCTTTAAATGACCCTCATATTTCTTCTCCATTTATTTAATGAAAAAATAATCAAAATCCATGTTGGTAATCCAGAATTTAAAATAATCTAATAATGATATATTAAAATACCATTAGGCACCACTTTGATATTTCTTGCCAAATACTACCAATGCTTTTACTAGATATTGTAATTCTTGACCAAATTAACTATAAATTAAGATATTCAAATTTAAAATAAATTAGGTCATAGGCATGAAGATTTTTTTAAAGTGCTTATTTAGATTAATTTAGTTGGCTTATATCTCAACTAAGATGAAACTTGTTTTTATTTGTCAAAGTAACTAGCTTGAGGGGGGGAAAGGATTATATGTAAATGCAAAATCTGTAATAATAAACTTAATAAAACAAAACCCATAACCTTATTAATATAATTCTGGGAAATCAAATAACCCACAAAGTAAAGAAGGAAAATTATAATTAAAAAAGGAAAAGACGATAAGACAGTTAACTTCTAATGGGATTCCCAGTAGAGACCTGCTTAGACATCAGACATAGCCATTCTTCCTTTATCCTATGCTGAAAATCCATTTTATTTGAAAGTCAAAAACCACCTATATATAGTAGTTGAGTATATAAAGAAACACTAAAGACTGATATCTTGCTCCAGTTACAATTTAGATTCCAGATTTTAATTCTAAATAATTAGGAATTTCAGGATCAGAATTTCTTCCTTCTCTCCAAAGAGAGAAAATTTGCAGTATAGATAAAGCAGTTATTTATTCCTTGTGTCATAGATAGCATGAACAAATGTGGCAAAAAAATCGTAAAATGGGGTAGAACTCACTGTTGCTAAAGAATGAAAGTATAGGAATTCGCACTATTGCAAAGTAGAATATTTTATACTATTGTAAATCTTTACCCAAATTGGTGCTCTCAATTGTTTTGTACTGTGAATCCCAGGATTCTGGTGTGTCTTTTTCTGTACTTACTTGTAATAATGAGAATTTTAGATTAATCCCATTTTAAGGGTGCCATGTTTATAAAGATTGCCACAGAAACTAAAAGATGAAGAATTTCTTTATATTGGTTATAAGTTACAGAACTGCATGATTTAGAATCTTATCATTACTCTTGGCCAGTTAAAACTTCATAATATTTTATGTATGGCATGAACAACTGCTAAGTTATGGCTCCCTCATATACAAAACTTAAGCATTTGTAATATATATTTCATCGGTAGAATATTTTTAAAATACTTTCACCTGTTAATGTTTGAATTTCAATACAAGTAAAAATATATTAGGAAGAGATTTTTCCCTTTTTGTCTGCTTGATTCCAAAACAGAAATCGCATCTGGCTTAGGAAAAGACCTGTTGATGCTCTACCAGAATTCTTGGTTTTCAGATATTAATATTTGGATTGATGGAAAACCCTTTGAAGTGCACAGGTACTGTCTTTAAAGACTTTGTGTGGTGACTTTTGTGTGTGCAAAAGGAGAAGGAGAGATTAGACCCTGAGACGTTTTATACAACTACGTACTGTGTACTAAAAAGTTACTGCATCTGTGCAGGGGTGGGATTCAACCGGTGTTACTACCTGTTCAGTGACTACGCTGCTCGTGTGTGTAAAAAAAACCTTAAGCTGTGCCACCCGGACAGCTGAAAAGTGCTGCATGCAGGTGTGCAGCGTTTGAAAAGCCTCTTTTTTCCTGCAGCTGAGGTTGAAAAAGCAGGAAATAAAGGACAAGTAAGAGCCCGGGCGGGCAGGTGGGCCCAACAGCAGCAAACACAGAACAAGTTCGGTGTCTGCTGCTCTTCAGAGCTACCTGTTCTTTAGAACCGACTAGAACCGGTAGCATCTCACCCCTGCATCTGTGTAAAGATGAAAAACACTACTAGTTCTGATATTTATTGATATGAGGGTTTTGTGTACAGGTAGTGTTATGCTTTCTGCATCTATCCAGTACTGTTTCTTGTACTTATTTTGGTAATGTATATTTGTATAGCCTTTAAGAGTGGTGCGGTGGCCTAGAGGGGGAGCTCTCATCTCAAAATCGGGAGGCTGTGAGCTCGATCCTAGGTAGAAGCAAATATTTCTCTCTCTGGGCAAACTGAAAATATATCTGCTGAAAAAAAAAAACTCTGTATTGGCGACAGGAGGGGCATCTGGCCAGTAAACACTCACCTCCATTCAGTTGCCCAGACTCCATCTCACAAGGGATTATGGGGTCATTAAAAGAGGATGATGCTTGTACAGCCTTTATAAAGGTTTAAAAAGTAAAATCAGTTATTGATCCATCAACAATTTAAAATGTGTTGCTTAAAGAGGAAAAGAGCTTTGAAGTATAGTAGCTTGAGCCAGGAACTTTTCACAGCTTTCAAGACACAAAATGTAGAACTTACCATCGCTAATGCATAGGAAAAAAATAAGAAACCACACAGACACCTCTGACACCTATTTCTCGATTTTTTTGTGTTAGTATATCAAAGAACTATTGCAGCCCATAACATAAATAAAAGACCGGGGGGAGGGGGAGGGGGAGCCAAAATTGTTTAAAAGAGAATATATCAAAATGCTGGGTGTTAGATGTTGCATGTTTAAAATTGCAGAGAAATATTCACCTTTTTGCCCATTCCAGTAACCTAGAATTTTTTTGAGAACTTTGGCTTACTGTTAATAATAAACCAGCATGTTGTTCACTCAGTAGCATCCTATTGCCAAGCTAAAATTGAATACCACCATTTTTTTACTTGCTAAGAATAAAGCCAGGAAATTGTTTATTGAGTCATAGTGACAGGAAGCAAAGTAGGAGAGATTAAGCTAATACAAACCTGCCAGTAAACTCACAATTGAGTGGAGTGGAATGGAGTGGAAGGGAAGGGAAGTATGCATGAATACAATCCATTTGGATTTTTAAAAATTCCTCAAATGAAAGTTTGCAGGCAATGGAAATAGAGCTGTATAACTTTATCAAGAAATCCTTCCACTACTACTACTCCTTCCCAAAATCTGTTTTAGTAACATGAACCTATAAGAAAAATCTCTATTAAGGCTACAGTATAGTTATATTTAAATTACTGTTATTTTAAACCTACCGTCAAAAGAATATATTTTTTTCTGGACAAAAACATGAAAGCATTAGTAATGTGTGTTTAAAGGAACTTGAGATTTCCCTCCCCAGGTTTTTTTTGTGTGTGTGTACACTGTAATAAATAAAATGTTTTAGCTGGAGACATTTCAGAGAGTTTTCCTAATTTTTCTTTACCAAATTGGATTAAATGCCAGAGGTATTAGAAATAATGGTACAGAGTGAACAAATATACATTTAACAGGTCAAGATAATTGAATTTAAATAATCTGTAAGTATTCTTCTAAAATAAATATTTCTATTGAGTAACATAACTTGTATTTCATTCTCTTTCTCACAGGGCTATTCTTTGTGCCAGATCTAGTTACTTTTCAGCTATGCTGAATGGGAGCTGGGCAGAAAGCTCTCAAGAGCACATCACTCTTCAAGGGTAAGCTGACTTGTTCACAAATCATGTGGAAAAAAGGCAATTTAAAACCACCGAGAATTTTAAGAAGTCAAGCTACCTGTAAAAGAATTCATATTAAGTCTGCGTGATATAGTATTTGATGAATACATTTGAGCATGAGTTCTGAGTAAGAATTATCTGTGAATTCAGTCAGCATCTGTTTTGCAGAAGTGGTGTCTAAAAAAACTAAAAATAGCATGCTGTGCTAGATTGCAGTCTGCTTGGCACTTAATTGCAATTGCATCTTTGTTTTCATTGTTCTTTGTTCCAATGGCAGATGCAGCAATATTTGTCTATTAATTAGTATCAAGACTCTCCTGGTTTCAATTTTGGTGGTTTGCTTAAACATCATGGTTGAATAAACCACAGCTGACTAGATTCACACACTGAATCATACTGTGTGATGGCTTAGAGCACGGGTGTCAAACTCGATCGTGTCACGTGACATACTGTGGCATTTTTATTTTTTATTTTGCATTTGCAGAGCCGGGGTGGGTGTGACCTGTTCTTGATGCCTCTGCCCTGTGGGCCGCCCGTTTGACACCCCTGGTTTAGAGCAATGAGCATAGCCAGTTTTGTAGAACTGCATGGGATCGTGTGAAGAACGGTTAGGTGATGGATTAGGAATGGGAAATCACAGTTGCTTTTAGAATTTTATGCCTATGTAAAGTTGCCACCCTACATATGTTTTTAGTCCAATAAACTCCATTTGAGTAAGTAGAGTTTAAATTGTGCATGGCAGGGGTCCCCAGTGCCCAAGCCATGGACTTGTACCAATCTGTGGCCTGTTAGGAACCAGGCCACCCAGCTGGAGGTGAGCAGTGAGTGAGCGAACAAAGCTTTATCTGTATTTGCAGCCGCTCCCCAGCGCTAGAATCACTGCCTCAGCTTTATCTCAGATCATCAGGCATTAGATTCTTATAAAAGCGTGAACCCTTCTCTAAACTGCACATGTGAGGAATCTAGGCTGCACATTCCTCCCCCGCTCTCCCCCAGTCTGTGGAAAAAATATCTTCCACGAAACTGGTCACTTATGTGAGGGATTTATTGGATGTAACTGTGAGGATATCAAACTGCGCTACTGCTACAGTAGAAATGGCTGGTTTCATCCCGCTCATTGCAAATTTTTGTGTAATTTTGATAAACACTTGAGAGCAGAGTACATATGGCTCATCCCAAAATAATGAAAATGATATTTAAGAGACCAGCTGTCAAGGCAGCCGTGCTGCTTCTTTTGGCTGTTTTTATAGCTATCTTCTGTTTCCATCTACAATCAGACAACTGTGTTGGTTTTGCTATTTAAGTAAAAATAAAGATTTCCCCCATTTCTCTGGAAGCTCAGATTTAATATTTGAAATAGCCATGTGTTACAGGTTTTTATTATTATGGAAGTTTTTTTATTATTATGGAAGCTGTACCTTTAAAAAGCAGGAGTAATTTGCAGAATCACAACTGAATTTTGAACAGAGGGGAACTAGGAGAATCTAGAAGAGGTTCTTCTAAAAGGATTCAGGACGATTTGTGAATAGCTATGGCAGAAGTATGCTGACCCCAAAGTTTTCCTGAAAGACATCATAAAGAGATGGAAGGAGGGAAGATTTAAATGGGGTTATTTTGCAATAATTTAATCAAGGGCCCCAAAGCCATGAATTAATATCTGTTTCAGATCTCATGTTATGATGTGCTGTAATATAATCTGCTTTGCTGAATGAGCTGTAACTAACTGGTTTTATACTACACAAACATTTTACCCACTACTGTAGGGAGAGTCATACTATACTTTAAATCAGAATCAATTCAGTTAGTTTAATACAAGAAACCCACCTGTCTTCCCACTGAAGACTATGGTGAAATACAAGTGTGCCAATCAAATCCCAGAATCATTATATGCATGGGGAAGGGAAGATGCACAACTATGAAACTCCTGGAAGGTTTCTTGTAGACCAAAACATGATATACTGTCATCCATCTGTATCAGCTGATTATGTTTCTCTCTTCCTGTGAGCTTCTGGAAAAATCTTCACAAGACATTTTACACATGTAGGAAATGAAAAAGTATAAGATTTTGTTTCAACTACTTCAGAAGGAGTACAAATCTCTTATGTTCAAGAGATGAACAGCTGAACCTCATGAGCATAAAATTCTGATAGCACTTCCTTGACTCTTGAAGGCCATCTACCCTATTCAGAAGAAATCAGTTTTAGCCTAGGGATAAAGTTTTTCAAAATAGAGATCTTTTGGCAGTTTGAGAAACAACCTTATGTAAAGTTTTAGTGATGGGGTTTTATCCTAAAGTAGATTTGCATCATAAAAATCATTTTAATACAGTTGTTTTCTGCATATCATTCCTCAACCAACAATAACTCAGGGAAGAAGGCTGAGGGAGAATGGCTCAAAATCACTGGCTAAGGTTAGACTTAGACAAGAACTTGATCTCTCCTTACCCCTTTTCTCTTAAGCGTCATATTGGTTCTTGAATAATATGATTAGGTTGCTAGTTTTTGATTAGTTAAATGAGATGTACAAAATGTGAAGACTCTATTATAGTCTTCAGATTCTCATTTGTGTAACTAATTTTTTTCTTCTGGTTTTATAGCATAAGTCATTCAGAAATGACTGTCATTCTGCATTTTATCTATGGAGCAGTTCTGGAGTTCCCAAAAAATGTAAATGCTGGGTATGTGTCAAGTCCTGTTGTTTTTAATAATATTCCATGCCTATTTCCTAACTTTTAACAAACTGTATTTAAATAGAAGTAGCATCTTAAGAACCAGAAATGAAGTTATAATAGTGCCAGATATGATTAAGCTTGCAATCTAATCTGCATTTTAGCACAAGAATAATAGTATTTGTGTTTTTGAGATAATTATTCTTAATATTCATATGCTAAGTAGTTATGATACAGATAGGAAATGTTTCAATTTATTGCAGCAATTTGCTGAATCCTTACTTCTAGATCCTAGCTACTAGTTAAGGGACTTTAAGCAGAATATATGATTGCATGATTCCTTCGTAAACTCTCTGATGTCCCATCTCAAGGGTGAATTTTCCCTAATTTTAATCTGTGTGAAATCTAATATCAGTGATAAACTACAATTAAATAACTAAGCTGACTGCTGTCTCTATTAACCAGACTTTGCTGTAACCACCTTCAATCTAATTAAGGAACTGTATTTAATAATAAATCCCAGTGCTTAACCTTACTCTGAAATATTGAAGTCTTGCTTTGGTAATAGGAAGGACTAAATAGGCTAAGCAACCTGGTATTCTTCAAAGATTTTATATTTCAAATCCTATTAGCACCAGCCATTTTAATCAGTAACAAATAATTGTAGGAAGTATACTCAGATCATGTGGAAGCATTAAGTTTTCTACTCTGGGATAAAGTGATCGTTTCAATTAAAAAAAAGAAGGTGATTAAATAGAAGGAAGATGAGGACTACACCAGGCCAGAAATAATTTTAACTAGATTTTAACTAGACCTATGAGAAGATAAACTCAAAATACAGGTAGTCCTCTACTTATGACCACAATTGAATCCAAAATGTATGTTGCTAAATGAGAAGTTTGTTAAGTGAATTTTGCCCCATTTTACGTCCTTTCTTGCCACATTAATTAAGTGAATCACTGCAGTTCTTAAATTAGTAACATGGTTGTTAAGTGAATCTGGTTTCCCCATTGACTTTGCTTGTCAGAAGGTTGCAAAAGGGGATCACAGGATTGCAGGATCTCACTGCCACTATTGTAAATGTGAGCCAGTTGTCAAGCATCCAAATGTAAGTCATGTGACCATGGGGATGTTGCAAAGGTCATCAGTGTGTGACAAATGGTCACAAGTCACTTTTTTCAGTGTCGTAACTTTGAATTGTCACTAAGCGAACTGTTATAAGTTGAGGACTACCTGTATGTTAGGGATAAACTAGTCCAGCCTATTCGCAGTCTTCAGAAAACTAGAACGTAATACTTCAATAAATATGAAAAATAAGGTTCAAATTGAAAACAGTAAAATCTGTGTAATTTTGCTGCATTTTTAAATACTGGTTGCTTGGGGGAGAACAGTTATTGCCATCATGTTCTTCTTGCCTTAGCCAAATGTTATGTGATTGTGAGAAATAGGATGCTGAAACTGAATTGTTTTCATCTGCCTAGGAATCAATAACTTTCTTCTGAATTCTGGCTTTCTTTTTTTTATATGGTTCATTAAAGACACTATGATTTAATAGTTTATAATCTTTATAGTCTTTACCAATATAGCAAGGATTTTTAACTTCTTAACATTGTTTAATTTTATTTCCAAAAGCAAGGTGTATTAGCAACCTTGTTCAAATAATTCAAACTGGCTTCTACAGAATGGCATCCAATGTGAAATTAAAAAAAGAAGCACTCCGGATTAGTTTTTAAAATGTATTACCTTTTAAAATACAAAATTATAGATGAATAAATATGGTATGAATTTTTAGTTACATTTCCATGCATACCGCAGCACAGTTGCTTTTGTATGTAAGGTCTCAAGACTTGTCACTTCATGTTTGCAACATGACTTATTAATTTGAATTATTAATTGCAAACATTATTTTTACAGTTTGTTAAAATAGATAAAATATTACTTTACTGGGCTTTCAAAAATGAGAATGAATTATGCTTGCCTGGAAGTATTACCATATTATCCTTGCCTAGATGTAAACTATTCTGGAACAATTCCATTATGGGCTTCCAGTGACTATGTTATAAAGATTTAATGGTTAATTTTCATTATTGCTTTTACTTTAGATGTATACTAAGCATTGCAGATATGTATGGATTAGACGGTTTAAGAGAAATAGCTATATACATTCTGAAAAGAGACTACTGCAATTTCTTTCAAAAGGTATTTAATTTATCTATTTAATTTATCTGTTTATCTCGATACTGTGTTGATAAGAGGTAAATCAAATACTTTATTGATGGGAATAAAACAGAAACATTTCATTATTTGAATTAGAATTGCCTTAAGCCATATTGAATAAGGAGCTTTAAATAAATGGTCATTGCAAAGAATTTTTCATCTAAATGTTAAGTTACGTTACAGTGTGTAACATTTTGAGAATGTGGCGTGAAGAAGAGTTAGGGGCGGCTGCTGTCAAATGGGATAGTATATGGGTGGTTGGTACAGTGCAAACATGGTTGGGGCTGCAGGGGAGGTGGCTGCTGTTGTAGGAGGGATTTGCAAGTGCCTTACTGGAGCAATTTGCGATCCTTCCGTCTGGCTTCCCCATTGACTTTGCTTGTGGGAAGCCAGCAGGGAAAGTCGCAAATGAATTGATGCTACAGCCATCATAAGTACAAGCTGAGTGTCAAGCACTCAGATTGCAATTGTATAGCCATAGGTCTGCTAAGACAGCTAGGATTTTAAGGAACAGTCATAAGCAGTGGCGGATTAAGGCTCACTGGTGCCCTAAGCACTGACAAGTCTTGGTGCCCCCCCCTCTTTTGTACATACTGTACAAACGAAGCCATATTCTCAACTTTGTGGTGTCCCCTTTGGGCCTGGTGTCCTAAACACGTGCTTAGTCTGCTTAATGGTTACTACACCACTGGTTGTGTCATTTGTCCAACTTCAAACTAGTGGTTGTAAAATCAGGACTCTCTGAACTGCATTAGAATCTTCTACAGTACACAGAGGTTTTGTGAGAGATACCTTGCAGGGTATACTTAAATAAATTTATGTGGAAAGTGGAAAGTTTGATAATAATTGCTTTAGGTGAAGCTGCAGATAAGGCTGCAGAAAGAATTGCATAACGTTGACTCCTTTGGAATCTAGACATGAATGATACATGAGAGTCAGCTTAGTGTAGTGGTCAAGGTGATGACCTAGAAACTAGTTTGTGGGTTCTAGTCCCTCCGTAGGTATGAAAGTTGGGTGGGTGACCTTTGGGCCAGTTTCTGTCTCTCACTCAGCTCAACCCACCTCACAGAGTTGTTGTTGTGGGGAAATAGTAGGCAGACGTATTAGACATCTTCACCGCCTTGAGTTACTTTTAAAGCAATAAAGGTAAGGGATAAAAAAATCTAACAAATGAATACTTTCAGCAACAATGAATTTTCTGTTGGAAATGTTAGTTTGTGAATTGTTGCAAATATTAAATGATAATAATTTATCTTACATTCTAACAATTGTAGCCTGTGCCCGGGAAGCATCAACCTGTTTTAGAATGTCTGGCTATAGCCCATTCAACAAGAGCAGAGCACCTTTATGATGCATGCATGAAGTAAGTGAGATAAGATATTTGACGGATTTCCATTTTCACAGCTTAATCTTAAAGTCATCTTAAAAGGATAGGGTTACAATTTTTGAAAGCTACTAATATTTTGATGCAATATGTAAACACATCTTGCTATTGATTTCTTATGCCAACAGAGATGCATTTCTTATTAAATCTGTTTGATGGATTTATTTAAATAAGACATTTCCTTTAATCAGGTGGCTGGTACAAAACTTTACAAGATGTTGGTCAGAAAAGAACTTTGCTAATTTATCTTCTGAGCTTCAAAATAATTGCCTTACTACATTGATTGATTCTTTGGTAAGTTTGTATCGGTTTTGAGATATTCTTATTAATTGACATTATTTTGTTTCTTGGGAAACTGGACTGAATTTATGGAATAATTTGATTTATTTTGATTACATACATTTCGTTTCTACTTCAAACTGAAATAATTGACTGTTATCTCAAAACCGAAATCTAGTGAACAAATCAGTTTCATTCACTATTTCAAATTTTACAGTTCTGTTACATCTGCTGAAAGGCATTGGAGAAACAAGATTCTTTTTCCCCATGGGCACACTTGCTTTTTGAACCTGCCAAATTTCACAATAAACTCCATATACACGTAGAGTGGTCCATATCTGTAAATAAAATTTATCTTAATCCCTTGATCCATTGCTTTTTTTACAGGTATTGCTTGACATGCAACCACAGTTTGAGCTTTGCCCCATTTTACAACCTTTCTTATCACAGTTGTTAAGTGAAGCACTGCAGTTGTTAAGTTAGTAACATGGTTGTTAAATAAATCTGGCTTCCACATTGACATTGCTTGTCAGAAGGTTGCAAAAAGCAATTACATGATCTCGGGACATTGCAACCATCATAAATAAAGGCCAGTAGCCAAGCATCCCAAATTTTGCTCATAGAACCATGGGGAAGCTGCAACAGTTGTAAGTCTGAAAAATGGTCCATGATCAAAATTAGTCACTTTTTTCAGTGCTGTTTGTAATTTTGAATGATCACTAAACAAATGGTTGGAAATTGAAGACTACGTATAATGACTGGAAACATTTTGGTTATTTCTACATCCTATTGGACTAGGATGCAACATGTCAAAGAGGCTGCCAAGAAAATGAGGAAATAATACAATTGATTCTAGAAAAGTAAAGAAAATCTAAATAGATTCAGTCTAGTCTATAGTGATTAAGGCACTAGGCTAGAAAGCTGACACCCGTGAGTTCTAGTGCCATCTTAACCATAAAGCCAGCTGGATGACTTTAGGCTGGTCCATCTTTTTCAGCCCAACTTACCTCACAGGGTTGTTGTGGGGAAAATAGGAAGAGGAAGGTATTGAATATGTTCGCCGCCTGAAGTTACTTGTTAAAACAATAAAGGTGGGATATACAGTAAGTAAAACAAATAAATAAAAATTTGGATTACACTACTTCCATCCACTATACTTCTTCCTTCCTTTCTATCTTCCAGATTATCCTTGTTTCCAAAACTCTGTACACTAATTTATATTTTATTTTGTTCTTTAAATTTCCCATCTCTCTCAACCACTCCATCCATTTTTTGATTTTTGTTAGTCTTCTCTTTCTTTTCAACTTTTCCATTCTTCTTTCCTTTATTTGTTTCCAATTTATCATCATTCGTTTTGTCTAAAGTAAATAACCAAAGCACCCCAACCCACATTTTTATACTGATCACTTATTCTTCCATTCAGTCTACATTCATTCCATACACATTTTTACACTTTCTATCTTTCTCTTTTCTTGTTTCAGCAGGCACCCTTCTTCAGTATATCAGTCTCATTCATACATATATTTTCCACTTCTGTAAAATCAAAAGTGAGCAGAAACACATTCCTGCACACTGCGTTTTTCACTTCTTTGGATAAACATCCCTTAGAAAAATCCACACAGTACCCACTATCTTGTCTTATTTTTTTGAATTGTTCAGTCTGTTTTCCCTGTCAAACAGAATTATCCTGGATTTGTTAACACTAATTTTCAGAGTCACAAACCTCATTAGACTATACAATCTAATGTTTCTTGCATATCCCTGACTTCTTGCTGATTGTTAAATCATTTTCTAAGCTTTCCATGTATTCTCACAAACACTTTCCTTCCTATTGGCATGTGTGAACTACGTTTACCTATAATTAAAGTGAAAAGAATTAATTTGCTAATGCTATGTATACATACAGATCTGTGTCAAATTTTTGCTCAGAATATGTGTATTTTTTTTTCTTTTAAGAGCGCACAGAATGCAGCCCATCTTTTGATGGAAACCAACAGGCTACTTAATAGTCTTCCCCAAGTGAAGTGGACTGAAACAGCTCGAACATTGGCATTTAGACTGCAGGAAGAGTGTATGGCATTTATGGTGTCCAATTTTCCAGAAATAATACAGAGTCAAAGCTTTTTAGCTCTCTTACAGGTAAAATACACCTAAAAATTATAGTAGCATTACAAAGAATAGTGGGGGAAT
The DNA here is from genome assembly GCA_023653725.1 of Bungarus multicinctus. NCBI lineage: Eukaryota > Metazoa > Chordata > Lepidosauria > Squamata > Elapidae > Bungarus > Bungarus multicinctus. Next base: position 50,198,279 of record CM042842.1, on the reverse strand, counting down.
TCTGGGAGTTGAAGTCCACACATCTTAAAGTAGCAAAGATTGAAAAACATTGCCATGGATCACATCTTGTCTCTTCATGTTTGACAGGTACACTTTCCCAATTAGGGCAAATATTCCACGTAATGATGCCCTTAAAAGAAAGGTGGACACATTGTTATATTGACATAGGTATGTGGGTAAAAAATGTACTTTTCCAGGTTTTTGTAACTTCCATAAGAATATACTATGAGACAATCGCACTTTCCCATGTTTTTTACGGCACATTGTTTATTGCCAACAAGTTGCCCCAGGAAGCCTGCTAGCTTAAAATATAGCAATTACTCTCCAGAGAAATCTTCCCTAATCTGATGCCTTCCAGAATTGTGGAACAAATTCCCATAATGGCCATAAGGGCATCATTGGGGAAGGCTGCTTCAAGAGTTACAGTATTAGCAGTTGCAGTAAACAATATCATGTTAAGTAGAACAGTCGTTTGGTTTTTTCAATATGAGATTCTACTTATTTTTTTATGTGGCAATAGATAGGAAGAAAGCAAAAAAGTGTGTACTGCTTCTGCCAGACTAACCCGGGGATACAATATTTAGGCTGCAATTCTGCATTCGCTTATCTGACAATAACTCTTTTTTAGTTTGGTGTAATTGATTCCGGATACATGTTCCTAAGAGTGTTTTATTAGTCATCCGTCATCGGATTAACACAACAATGGAATAAGAACTTGTATCCTATTGTAATTTTAATGTGATTTTATATATTTATTCATATATTTATGGTTTCATTTTAATGTTGTAAGCCTCCCAGAGACGTCTTATGGTGAGATGGGCATCAAACAAACTTAATAAATCAACAAATAAAAAGAAAATGGAAATAATCAAGGAGAGTTTGCCAAAGTAAGATACAACTATATAGATTAAGCCTGGCCCGTGTATTCTAGCATATTAGTGTTTGTGTGAAGAACTAGCATACAAAGGATCCACGAACATAAAGACAGGCACATCTCCCACACGTGTCCTCTGTTTAGATTCTCCCATCAAAATGCATTGTTTGGTTTTGGTTTCAGTTGATCTGGTTTTTCTGATCATATTTTCTAGGCTCAGGCCATGAGCAGCAAACCTGATCTTCTTGATCAAGTGCTTGAAGCAGTCAAAAAAGAGGTTACTACGGAAAATAGCTGTTGCCTTCTTATAGCAGTGGACGCTTTACTAAGTTCTTCAAATGTGAATGAGATGGTAGGTTTTAAAAATTAACAGAAATATGATTTCAGTTGGGGTTTTTTTTTTTTTATTAGAACCTTTCAAGCCAAACTTTAAGAGCAGAAATTGTACCAAGGTGATCTACAGCAAGAATAGGTGATATAAAATAATCATGATACAACTCTAAAATGCTAGCAGTTAAAACAACTAATTAAATAATATCAAATTCAAATACCATTGCAACTCTATAAAACGTCAAGGATAAAAGTTATACTGAAAGTTTGCAATGAAAGACATTGCAGATAATTACTACCTCTTTTACAATTTAATAATATTTACTAATATATTTTCTATTTTTGTTCTATCCAGTCATCAAAACGTCAAGGATAAAAGTTATATTGAAAGTTTGCAGTGAAAGACCTTGCAGATAAACATGCATATCAAAGGCATGGAGTCATTGTAGAGAAGCCCCCGCCCTCTCCCCCCCTCCCCCCTCTTGAGAGAGAGAGGGAGAGAGAGATAAATGACCTGCTGGGATGATTGCACGTGAGGAAAGTCCACGGCTTGTAAAGTGGAGCATGCGGCTCCCGTGTCAATGAGTACTTTTTTTGGATGGCCATCAATGGAAAGAACAACTTCAGGATTAGTAGAACTGAGAGGGATAAGAGGGTTTGAGAGGGATAAGAGGGGGGCCAGGGTGGGCATGGTCAGGGTAGGTGTGGCCAGGTTGATATCATTTGTATTGGGGGCGCCTGTGGCAGTCTGAGCGCTTTCCAGTGAAAACAGACTACTGAGCTCCGTTTTCAGCTGCACCAGCCTCCTACAACCCTCTGCTAGCAAAACAAGAACTCAGGAGGGCTGTATGTGGCCCTCCCGAGCTCTGTTTTCACTGGCAGAGGCACCATGGGGTGGTCCTTCGCTGTTTCCAGAGTGGCCCCATGGGCCAGATCTAAGCATCCTGTAGGCTGGATTCAGCCCGTAGGCCTAGAGTTTGACACCCCTGTTCCAGATTGTGCTGTCCACCCATTCCTCTCTGTAGTTCTTCAGTTCTTGTCATTTGTTGCTCTTTCCTTAATTCTCCTTCACACCTTGTTTCTCCATGCTTCATCTTCGCAACGCTATGATTTCTCTTTAGCCTGACCCTTTTGGAAGAGTTATCGCATTGAAAAGAATAAGGGTGGGATGTTTAAAAGGAAACTGATGAGCTCAAACTCTTAGAAGCATTAAAAGTTAAAACTAATACTGATGTGCTTCCAAACCCAATTTTAATTATCGAATACAATGAAAAATCATCTGGCTGTCCCTAACAATTGGAATTTGTAGGATAGAAGAATCTCTTTTGCTGCTTAAACCATGATCCTAAATATATTCCTGAAGATAGCTAAAATCATTAGTGCTTGCATTCAGATTTAAGCAGGCTTGCTTATACATCTGTCTTCATGTGCTTTTTTATATAAAATGGGATTAATTCTCTCTAAATCAGGAATTGATGTTTCCATTCTGCCTCCCCTTTTGCTGTAATCTCTTTAAATGCATGTGTACAAGAGGCTTTATGCTATGCAGCTTCAAAATGGGGAAGGCAAAAGATTTGATCCATCAATAACTCAATGGATATGCTGTAAAGTTAGAACTGAGACTCACAGTCCAAATAGGTAATAGCAGATTAAATAAGGCATTGATCAGGCCAGTGGGAGCCTTTCTTTCTATTAAATTATATTCTAATGATGGCACTGCTTTTATCCCTGAAGAGCAATCAGCAATATAAAAAATAAAGAATTATTATTTAGCGAATTGCTCATTCTCTAGGTTTTATATTCTAGAAACTGAATATTTGTGATAATTATTTTTAGCAGTGGAAAGAAAGATTCTTAGGGGCTTTCTATGGAAAAATATATTTTTATCAAACTTTATTGTCTTTATGAAATTACCATATTTTTGCAGTTTGAGTCTTTTTCAAGACTGGACGCCCACTAGACAGGTGGCATATTTTTAAATAGTTATAATAATAATTTTGTATACACACACACACACATATACACACATATATACATACATACATTAATTATTGCTCCATACTGTTGCAAAGTTCTTCTGTTGTATTTAACAGGAATGAAAATTTAACCAGATGCTTTATTGGGCCGTAGAGGATTTGACCTTGTAGTGACAAAGCCAAGGGTAGAAAGCTATAAAGAGATTTATGTGTAAAATTGGAAGTGTGGGGAGAGAGAAGTAGGTAGGTTTGATATTTTTTGAGCTACAGCATCTGTGGGAGTGGCTTGGCTTCAAGTAGAGCAAAATTATGATGCAGGACAATTGGCCTCTGCAACGCTCGACATCTGTTCAGCAATCGTAATATCTAAGCGATTGCTAAGCAATTAATATCTAAGCTAGTTCAGTTGAAGGCGCAAGTACCTTCTATAGAGAGTAATGACTGGTTGCTATGACAATAAGGTTTTTTCCAGCTGCTGATTTTTTTGCCCTTCTTATTTGAGCATAGGGGTTTCTGTGCAGGATCCAGGCTCTGCGTGATAAACTGTGGATCTTTCTGCTCCAATCATTTTTTGCCGTTCGACATACAGAGGGCTGGAAACTGCTGAAGGCAGCTGATCAGGAGCGAATACAAGCAGGTAGGGAAGCTATAGCTGGGGCTGAGCGCTTTGCATGACAGCTGAGCCATTATTATAGAGAAGTCATGGGAGCTGGTAATTAACGTTAGCTGGAAGGACATGTTGATGAGCCTTCTGCTTCCCGATTATTATGTAAGGATTGTGAAAAATAAACAGACAGCTTCAAGTATGGAAGCCAAGCTGACTGCAGCTCCCTATTGTGAACGAATGTTATTATGCAGCTATATGGAAGCCTTGTAAATAGGTAGGATGTCTTTTTCTTTGTGTTTAAGTAATTCTTTAAGCACATAGGAATTATAGAATTTTATACATTTATTTCATGATTGGAGTGGGCAAGGGTTTAGTGTGTGTTCCATGTCTTGCTTAGCAGCCAATCTCATTTGTGTCGAAAATGAAGGGTCCATTGAATTCATGATTAATATGATGCTATGATTCTGTCTGACTGCTGCAGAAGATTCATCAAAGAAGCTGCAGAAGTGGCCTTTAAACATTTAAGCAGCACAATTTGAAGCTAAACAAAAGAAGTCTTGGTCTGCTCTCCTCCCCCTTCTCTCTCCTATTCCCTCACTCCCCCCCCCTCATCCTTTGTTTTCAAATGTATAGAATAAAATCTTGCAGATGAAATTATTGAAAATGGCTTCAGGGCATCCCTGAATATTTTTGCTATTGTCACGTAATTTCTTTAGTATGGCGAAGCAAATACATGCTCAGGATTATAGCTTCCTGTAAAGAATTTCAGTTACAAAATGTAAAATGGCAATATAATATAAATGAATCTTTTGTGTGTGTGTCTGATTCTTATCACAATATCCTGCATTGTAAAATGTATTTACGAGCTTTGTGTATTAAGCTTTTTTTTCTGGAAATCAAAATCAGATCAGTTATGTCCAAAAATGTGATTTTATTGGGTTGTTAGATGATGTCATTCTAAATAATGTTTTATAATATATACATATAAACCCATGCATAAATTTTGACCATAATTCCTATTTTCCCCTGATATGAATAATGAGAGTATATTGTGATAAATTTGGGAAACCTAAATTGCAGCTGTGATAACTATCCAGTTGATTTATAGCATTAATTACTGCAGGTTGGTTACAATATCCAGAGAAATTTTTAAAAAATATTCCATTTTGTGTAATTGCATGCCTGTTTTGTACAATCAGAGCAGGAGCTATTTTTCTATGTGAGCTATTTGAATGACTACATAAACTTTTAAAGAAGCATGCAATTTAAAAATATACCATTTAGGGATTACTTCAGATTCCTTTTCAGTGCCTGTATATTAAAAAAAGATTAGACTAGGAAGCTTAAATGCTGCCTCCAACACTACTTGATGCCTGGTATTGGTTCCCACTGGAACATTTTTTTTAATTTATATTTTATGCAGCATATATAACATACACTCTTATTCCCTTAAGAAAATAAAAAAGCCACTCAGGTGCCATTTTCAGCCTCATGCCTTCCCTTAGGAAACCAGAGGTTCACTGCAGGGTGGGAATGCAGCTGACTCTTACAGGTTTTATATTCATAAAATATATAAGTAATAGTTGCAGGCAGTGATAAATAGATTGGTAGAGCTGTATGCTTTGTAGAATTCTTTGGGATAGATAAAAATTGGATTTTGGCAAAGGATGTTATAAGTATATTCCTCAGTCTTCATTTTTCTAATATAAGTTACGAAAGCTGTAGCATTGCAGAAATTTAATTTGTGTAATATCTGTGGAGATTCTCAGTCAATCCCAGTCATGGTTGTCTTAAAGGTGCTTTTTTTTTTTTTTTTTGAAAAGGCAACTGGACTTCTTTGAGGAAGAAGAAAACATTTTGCTTCTCATCCAAGAAGCTGTCAGTTCTGATCAGTTCTGATTTTGGGTGCTTTCTTAAAGAGTTTCAATCAATTTCCATTTGAAAATTTCATATATTATACTGACTGTCTGAAGACTGGCCTTGCTTATCAAAAGTATTTCATTTTCAGATGCTTAAAAGCATAGATAATTTTATTGCATATTACTGTATCAATACAAGAGGAAAGCTTTCTGTTTTAAATTAATAGCACGAGATAAGTTGGCAACATGCAATAAAGTTTGTACGTGGAAAGAGTAGGGATGTACGTTATTTAAAGATGTAAAAATCAAAATGATTATTATTATGGTTGGTTGCACAATAAGCCAAATGTTTAGATTGGCATTTTTATCTACCTATTCAATCCTTCCCAAAAATTTGGGATAGGCAGAATTTATTTGATGGTTTTAGAGGTATTGTTGCAGGATATAAGTTGTTTCAAGTAAAGCTGCTTTTTGCAATTGACTGATGATGATTTTGTCAATGTTGATGGTGTTCAAGTAGTGTTCCAGGTGTTTTGGAACTGTACCCAAGGCATCTATTACTATTGATACTCTTCTTGTTTTATTTTGCTAGTCATTCTACTTCTATTTTGTGATTATTTTTCTATTTTGTGATTTTCTCCAGTTCTTTCTCTTCTATTCTGCTGTCTCCAGGTACTTCAATACCCACTAACTAGGATTTTCTTTCTTTCTTATCAACTATTTCAAAATGATTATAAAATAATATAATTATCCATTATTGTTTATCATACAACCGGCCAGATGTTTAGATTGGATCTGGCATTTTTATCCACCTATTAAATGCTTCCCAAGACCCTAGCATAGGCAGATGTTATCATTTGGTGGTGTTTATTATTGTTATTGTTGTAATCTCCAGGTTTGGAATGACTTGTTTCTTATTAATTTGCACTTTAAAAAGTGTATGTGTCCTTCAGGGCTGCTAATGGTTCTGCTGAAGAATAATATTCTTAAAATTTTGTTTTCCTCCATCACTTTTCTCTAAATATATCCTAAAAAAAGATGTCCTTTTCTTATACAGCTGCTGTTGACAAAGGAGATGACAGAAGACCTACCAAAAAGCCCATATTCAGTAGTTCTCAGGTAAAAAAAAAACACCCTCACATTTTACAAGATATTCACATTTCTGTACATAAGTATTTGTATACGTTTTTCAAATATGATATGTGATTATTTGGGGAGTTGAGCATGGCTTTGAAGCTCATATAATTATTGTATAACTTTAACAAGCACGTTTATTGACTTCCCTATACAGAGAAATGTTTCTTCACAACATGTTGAGATTCAACCTCACAACCTCAGACAGCAGTAATATATTGCATCTCTTTTCCTGCATGTCTAGGCTACTGCTGTGTAAAAACCTACTTTCTCAGTTGCAGAACAAATGGTATGCTAGCTAGCAAATGGAGCTTATTCCCTACATTCATGCCATTACTTACTTGTGATGTCATCCATCTTTTGAGAGATATTCTTGCAAGGGAATCTAACTCTATATGGATGAGGAGAGAGGGGAAAATATGTTCAGCTATGTGTTGGATTACATTTGATAATCATTAAGCATTAGTACAGAAATATTTGGTAAATGAGGGTGACCTGAAGCCTGTGCTTTATTTTTGAAAGGATCCACCTGATCCTTTCAAAACATTCATCTTGATAGTGCACTAGTATACCTTCAGTGGTCTTTTGCATTTTACACATGGAATCTACATATATAAAAGTGAAATACCACTCATACATCATCGCAAAATCCCCACAACTGTAAAGCCTACAAATTTGAAATTTGGCACATATGTTCCTCTTGGCTTCTAGGTGCTCACTAAGAAAGGATTTTTCAAAACGACCATCAGAGCATTAGTAGTTCGTATATTATTATTAAAACACTCTGATGCTAAGGAGATCTACTCCCCCTCCCCACCTGAAAAGAAATCTATTCCAAATACAAAACACAAGCAGAGGAGAGGAGTTTCAGTTTTAGGTTCACAGCAGCAACCAGCTTTAGTACAGAACAGTTGAGCTAAGCCATGCCCAGGCTCCTTGCTGTCTCCTTGCTCACACAGCAAATACTGTTTCAGTTTCCAAACAGCCCTCAACACTCTCACACACTGACAGAATGCTAGCCAGATGAATATCAATGGATGCTGGTAGGCAGAGGCACAATTTTTTCCCCCTTATTTTCCTCTCCAAAAACTAAGCCCGACCATATAGATTCATAGTGAAGAACGGATATCGAGATAGTTATTTTATAGTTTCTTCTATCAGGAATGGTGAATTTTTGTCTTCCAAATGTGGTTGAACAGCATCTCACATAATATTTAATCATTTAGACAGGACAACTGGAACTGTTGGAATCTATAATTCAGCAGCATCCAGAGGACCTCATGTTCTTCCTTTTGAACATAGGAGACAGAAGAAGAAAAATAAGTTTCAACATTGAAAACAGATTCCAGATTTTTTTTTAAATTTTATTTATATGCCGCCCTTCTCCGGAGACTCAGGGCGGCTTACAGTCTATGGAGCACCATGCTAAGTGCTTGGCAATAGCCTTCATTTCATTGTATATCCTGCTTATTACTAGGGCTTTTTTGGCCCCCCCAAGCGGCATTTTTACAAAGTCAGCTTATTGCCCCCAACTATCTTGGGTCCTCAATTTACCTACCCCGAGAGGATGGAAGGCTGAGTCAACCTTGAGCCTGGTGGGATTTGAGCCTGCACTAATTGCAGGCAGCTTGCACTAAGTGCTAGATGATTAACAGCCTGCACCACCAAGGCCCTTTAAAGACAGAATTCTTGATATGGGTTTACTTTTTGTTTATGAACCTGTTCTCTACTGAGAACTCTAATGGAAAGATTGACTAATTGTATTCTTGTAGTCAAAGTTTATTTTAAAATTGGGCTGAATGAATTTTTATACGTTATAATAATATACAGTATTACATATTGTAAACTTTTGCAAAAAAATTCATTGCATATTAAAGCAATACATAATTTTTCAAAAATTTAAAATATACTATGATTAAGATTCATGCTGTAATGTATAAATGATTTTTTTAAAATGGCAAATAACAATGATCCTCCCACGCTTGATCATTTATTATATTTTTCTCCTGCCCTCTCCTTCAGTTGAACCGATGCTTTGGTGGTACTTGTGCTCTAAAACAGACTGCTTGGGAAGCAAGTAAAAAGGAAAACTCTTGCGGTGATCCCTCTGCTAATAAGGATAAAATGAAATCTGATGCACTAGGAGCATCTGGACACACATCAGCTACCAATCGAAATAGCAATAATAAAGCTTTGAAGCATGATGATTTAAAGGGGAAAGACAGTAAAAAAGCAGTTTGTAAGCTGATGAAGGAATCCAAAATAGGAGAGAAAATGCCTTCACCCAAGGCTAGAGCTGTTATAAAGCCCAAAGTTGAAAATAATGGAAATGCTAAGAATGAAACATTGCTGGCCAAACAAGATTCTGACCGGCCATTACCTTCTAGCGGGCACAAAAATGCCGGAATCAGCAAAACGTCAAAAAACCAAGAAGGTAAAACAACAGGTGCCCGCCCCAAAGTATTTGCAGGAATCTCAAATGTACAAATTAAAGCAAAACCTGTGAAGAAGGCAGTTGGAAAGGAATCTCCTTCTCTCATGAGCGCAGATACTCTAAGCAAATCAACCAATTCAAGTCCAGATCTGCGGATGTCCATTGAAAAAGATGACCCCAAAGAGGAAAAAGCAGATGAGAGCAAAAAGCAGTCAGGTAATACCGTAATCAGAGAGTCCCTCTTAATTTGCTGCAGAGCTGAAAATTATCTTAAAATGTTTTCTTTTTTTATTACTCTATAAAGAAGTTTTAATTATTGCAATTGTTTTTATGTTTAATTCACAAATATAAAAGAAAAATGGCAATAGAAAACATGGATGGGCTCTTAGAAAATCTCTTTCAAACATACCGAAAGCTACACGAACATACTTTTGATTAGAGATAGAATACTTTTGTCTTGGTATATCAATCAAATGAATAAGAGGGATTTTTTTAAAAATCTTAATCATTGCTAGATATTATTGAATAGGAATAATTTCAATGCTCGAAGGATTTTTGGATAATCAGTGTTTGTAACATGAATAGGAAAAGGGTTAAAGCTTGTTCGTACATGTTTATACAAGATTTATATGGTCCTCCAGAGTTCCATATCTTAACATGGATGGCTGTATCGAGTTATTAATTACCCATACAAACTCTTTTGCATACACACACACTCGTTAAAATATATACACTTTCAACAAATGCTCATTGCTTTCTGAATTCTGTTTTTTATTATTTTATTATACAGCTTTAAAAATAAAATCTGGTATGAAGATGACTAATGGAGCCCTTTCCAAAAAACATGTTAATGACCTTGAGGCTAATAGTCCAACGAACAGGTGCGTTAAAAAGGACGTTATTTGTTTTTCGTGTGCTAGGATTTTAAATCCCTAGTGAAAATAAATCAAGTTTACCTGGTAGAAACACGTGTTTGATTCCATGTGTTTCAGTCATATTTTAACTAAAAAAGATAACTATATATATAGTTAGAGCACAAAATCAATGACAACATGGAGCCTCTCTTTAAATGCAGATTTATGCACTCCTTTCTTATTTATCATTTAAAAATCTAAAGGTTGCTGAGCTCTTTCAAAATTTAGTCAGCCATTTGGTTAGGGATAAAGTTTGACAATAAATGGAGGGCTACAATTTCCCAGCTTTATTCAGGTCTTTAAATTTGCAAATAAAACAAAGTGTCTGAAAATTTCAGTGTTACAAAGAAATGTACTGGGAAAAGCAACAATGAACATATACCACAAGCAGTTGTGAAGAAAAGGGGAAATGAAGCTGGCAGTTCAGTGCCTCAGCAGAAGACAAAGAATATTGCTAACGCTACAAAAAGCCAAGGTAAATTTAAGTTGACTATGATTTGACTTATGTTTTCTATTTTGGAATTTTTGTTCACAATGGTCTAACAACAGAATGTATATTTTGTGAGCATAAAGTTCTTAGTTAAGAACCAAGGGGATCCATTCCAAGGTAGCAGCCATTGTATTTGAACCTATTAAAAAATTGGCTATGTGGCTATGTGGCACAATGGATATTCTTTAAAAGTTAGCATTGTGATTCCATGACAACTGCATTCTATGCAGCAAAGCATAATAATTACGGATACAGTTGTAGTATTTTCTCAGGTCTGTAAGAATGTATATTTCATCACATAGGAGGTGGTAAAACCAATAAATAAGAGCAAGTTTTAACAAAAAACCTATTCATGTAAAAATAATTATGTATTTTTACATACTTTTTTTTAAAAAAAGTATTTTAATGTGACAACTACTACTTGAATTACTAATTTAATTTCAAACATCTGCTGAGTGGTTTGGTTTTTTGAAAGATTATTTGGGAATCAAATCAAGAATGCTGGGCCAAAGCAAATTCCAATTTTTCTCTCTCTTGGATTCCCCAAGGAGCTTGCTCCCAATATCCTGCTGTCTTAAATACACTCTCTTTTGCCTTTGTCTACTCTCCTTTGTCCCTAAAATGCCATTGCCAGTCATCTTGTGGTATGAGATGATTTAGACCAGGAGTTCCCATTGGTACAGACATCATCTGGCATACTTTACCTTCTCATATCGATCCCTCTGTCTGTTTTCTATTCTTACAAACACTTTGATATAAAGAAACTGTTGAAACAATAGCTTTAGCCCTGGTGGCTTTTCAACTGGAATCTTTATATTAGGATTCATAAAGCATAGTGTATATTGCTCAAAAAACATAATTATTAATTATACCTATATTTTGGTCCAGTGCCTGCTAATTCTTTTGAATACGAAAGATTGATTTGCTTTTGTCTGTTTGAACATCCTTTTTTCCTGGTCTTTGTCTCTTTTCCCCCTTCTTGGAGGGGGAATATAAAATATTACTGTTTTTGCCCACTGATAATTTATTGGTTCTTTTGATATATGGGTTGTCTTTATAAGAAACTTGCTGAATGTAATGTAACATAAGTCTAATATGTTACCTTTTTAGGTCTACAGGGAGATTTGACAAATCCACTTAAGGCTGCTCTTTCTCCAAAACAGAATGAAGAGAATGGTATGACACAAGATATGACACAAACTTCACTGAAGAAAAAAACTAAATCTTCACAAGCAACCTCAGTTAAAGCTACTGCAAAAATAGTAACAATCAAAACCCAAACTCATTCAAAGAAAACTGAAATAACAAACAATAAGGAACAAAAACAGAAAACTGTTCTAAAACTTCCATCAGGCCAGAAGCCTCCCAGAAGTGAATCATCACTTCCAAAGAATGTACTTGGGGAAGAGCAAAAGAATTCAGATCTTAAACTTGAACACCCTACTTTGGAAGATCAACCATGTGGAAATCACAAATTCAATCCAGAGGACAAAAATGACAGTGGAACATCTTTACCTGAATTACAAAGGCAGAATATATCTATTTTGGGGGAAAATATTCCCTTTGAAGAAGTGGCTTGCAAGAGAGATTTGGGGCCTTCTTGCATTTCAGAGTGGAACATGTCAATGAAAAACATTGAGGCAACCAAACAAATTCATAAAAATGAGGATGATAAATCTTCCATAAATAAAAAGATGGAGCAATGTACCTTTGAATTGCATCCTGTTCAATGTCATGAGAATATTGTATGTGGAAACATTAACCAAAATGCTACACACATGACTTTAAATGAAATGGAAAAATGCAAAACACTTCCAGAGTCTGTTGCTTGCCAGAATTTCTTAGAAACTTTAACAGAAAATGAGAACCATTTGGTACAAGAAAAATCAGTTGCCTATTTTGATACTTTGGAAGCCGAAAAGGATATTAGCCATGTGAATGGCTCATCACCACACAGGCTATCTGATGGTTCAAACTCTGAACAGGAAGATAAAAAATCCTCTACTTTTAAAACCTTTGTGATAGATTCTGAAAGTGCTGATGAACTGTCTGATAAGTCTGCCTTGACTGACTCACAGTTGGCTACAGTGGAATCAGAGCCTGCTTCAAAATCTTACGTAGAGCAAGTGGCAGAAAAAGCCTCGTCTAAAGATACAGACACTACAGAAACTCCAGAAAGTCATGAAAATTCAGAAGCTCCATTTACCGATCAATGGAATATAAGTTCCAGTGCGCTTGATCCAAAAGAAAGCCCTGAGTCAGATACTGGCAGTGCAACAACATCATCGGATGATATCAAGCCCAGATCAGAAGACTATGATGCAGGAGGATCTCAGGATGATGAGGGATCAAATGAAAGGGGAATTTCAAAATGCAGTACCATGCTATGCCATGATTTCCTTGGCAGAAGCAGTAGTGATACAAGTACACCTGAAGAACTAAAAATGTATGATACAAGTCTAAGAATAGAAGTAAAAATGAAAAAAGAAAACTCTGAACACTTCCGGGTGATATCAACAAGCGATGAGGAAATCCCTAGAAAAAAGCCTGAAACAACATGGTTGCATCAGGGTGGAGACAGACAAAGTGGATCCAGTGGTGGTAATACTAATTTTGCCGCCACGCAATTTCCTCAAGAAGCTGATCAGGTCTCTTCTTCGGCGGATGAGACAGAGGAGGAAAAGTCTGAAAATGAAAATGCTGTTGACAAAATGCCTCCACCAGAGGTTCCTGTTCAGCAGTTCCATGGGATAGTGAACCTAGCATTTGATGATGCAACGGAAAATGATATTGAAAGTCAAGAATTCTCTGCCACTAAAAATTTTAAGCGTTCCGTGTTACTGTCGGTGGATGAATGTGAAGAACTGGGATCTGATGATGGTGTAGAGGTTCATACTCCTCTGCAGTGTACTCTGGATGCTGCAACACCTTCTGATGTGTTTGATGGCATTTCCCACGAGCCTCTCAACAAAACATTTTATTCAAGATATTCACTGGAGATTGAGGATGGGTTCCTGGATTGTAAGGGAGAGGACAAAGAAAAGATGCACAAAAATGAAAAGCCCTCTATAGACCCTCACGACGGTGATCAAACCGTAAAAGATACTTCAGTTACAGAGCGAACATGCTTGGAGAGAGCTGAGAAAATAGGGGACAGCCAACTTTCCGCAGAAGTCAGGTGTGAAGGAAGTAATGGCTTTCAGTGCAATAAACTTTTAGACAATGACACAAAAACTCAAGGAAGACCTTGTCACTTGGATCTTCATCAACATGATAATATTGACTTACAGAAGAACAGCTCTACAAAACCTGTAGATCCTTATAAGAGTCACTTCCTGGCTCAGGAAGGTAACATGAAAGAATCAGCATCCCCTGAATACACTGACACTGCTTTACTTGCAGGTAATGTACAGAAATAAAAAAAGATTGTTAAATTCCTTGAAATATTAAGTATTGATGGAATATTAGAGTTAGAGCTGGGACTGAGTTTAAATTCTAGTAAATCCCTCTGGAATTTTATGCAGACTTCCTATAAAATTCATATTCTGAATAGTCAAGAATATGTTGTAGCTTGCAGTTCCTGTGGGTAGTTGGTAATGTTAGCTTGGGTAAAGTAAAGAGGAGGCTGCGGTTCTATCTTGAGCTTATTTTTTTTCCAGAAGGACATTAGCAGCTCATATATCCATTTGTTTGAAAAACTATATGATTCATAAATATACATACATACATATATATATATATATATAATCTATTAAAGTGGGATGTGCAATAAATTTGTTAATTTAAAGTGTTCTGGATTGTTAAGCTGAATAGATATATTGATTACTACAGTTTCTGTTTTGCACTAAGTTGGGGATTAGTCTTGTACTGTTGTAATCAGTGGGGCTTTAACATTGACTTCAGAGGAAGCTAGTCTGCAACCTGAAATACTTTCAGGATATTCTTAAATTATGCTAGCTAGGAGAACATTTCTTAAGAAAGAGAAAGATTATGCTTTAGAAACCAACAAATACATCTAAATGTATGCTTGCTTCATATAGTTAAGTAACTTCTTGTCCAGTTTTATGTTTCTTAAAACAGGAATTCAGCTCAATATCCCAATACACAAAGTGCACCTGAATGTTTTTTTTCCATGTATCAAAACATTTAAAACAATTTGTGTTCTGAATGATATAATTGATCAAGTTGTAACTCTTCTTTTTGTTTGCTTGCTTGTTCTTGCTTGCAGCTATCCTTTGCATGTACAGTATACTACTTTAAGTATAAGCTTATGGGAGCAGGGGAAATATTTGTTTTTGTCACCTTTGAAGATGACTTGACTGAAGTCATTGTTCTCGGTGAACATGTCTTCCTTCTCTTTCCTTTCTTTTCTTTTGTTCCACTCTCCTCCTTATACTCTATTTCTTCCTATTTTAAGTTGCAGCTTTAGTGGTTTAGATATCCATGTGCATTAAATGTTGGTTTACACAACTTACCTCTTTCTGTATTAGAATTTTTTCTAATTATGAAGGTACAGTATATTGTTAACTGCCAATGGTAACTTTATGTATAAGCCATATTTTGTTTCATTAATTTTTTAAAATACATAACTTAAAAGCTACAATCTTTTGTGAACTTTGTATGCAGTTACATTTTCTTCTTAATACTTATTTGGTTGTAATTGTTCTCCTGCACTGAATTAAGTAACCTGTACAGAAGCGCTACAAAGAAAGACAAAACTTGTACAATTTTTACAATGTGTAGTATTATGAATTATTTCAGGAGACATAGATGATTGTGACAGATTGACACAAACCTGCATGTATGAGCATCGGCTTCCAAAAACCCTTTCTCCAATATACGAGATGGATGTTGGAGAAGCTTTTGAGCAGAGCATGGAGTCTGAAGTGAATTTTCTAGATATGGATTTTGAAGACCAACAGTTTGCTGAACAGGATTGGACTCTTCTCAGGCAATTGCTATCTGACCAAGAATCAAACTTGGACATCAAAAATTCTGTTCCCGAAGACCTTAACTTAGCACAGTATCTCATCAACCAAACACTATTTCTGGCGCGAGACACTTCACAACCTCAGGGTAAAGCACAGTTTGACACTTTCAGTAAGTGGACTGAATTAATATCTCCACTGGATGATTCTTCAGCAAGTCTCACAGTGGCAAGTTTTTCTTCAGAAGATTGTTCTTCCCCACATGGGGAGTGGACAATTCTTGAACTGGAAACTCATCATTAAGGTATCTGTTTGATACAGGACTCCTCCCTTTTTCTCTCCCTCCCTCTGCAAGTAAATATTTTGCAATATTTCCATATAATAACTGTTATATTGGTCAAGCATGAACGATCCAATTCTAAGTAAAATTTATTTGCAGGTAAAATCATTTAAGTGGATGTTTCTAAAAAACAATTGCAATCATTTTTGGTTTGTTTTTCTTGACTTCTTAGGAAGATTCTGTATGGAAAAAAATATTGGCTTAGTGTATTCTTACTTATCACTTAGTCATACCTTCCTGGATGTTCAGTGAATTAAAATAGGAATGCAAAAAAAGTCGTGCTACCAATTTTTTTCTTGTATCATTCTGCATTTAGTAGCTTCAAATAAGAAATTCACAGTGATTATGTCAAGATGTGTGCTAACAGTATTTTAAATCCTAGGCACATATTTATATTTGAATTTGCAGGAAAGTTTTGATGCAACCGTTTCTTTATAAATAGCAGCATGTAGGTTTGTTTTCTCTGACTTGTTTTTGTATTTTTTTGGTTCTGAAAACTTTCAATAAATTTTTAAATTGCTTAAAAATAAGGCTACACATAACTATTATTAGAATGTATGATAATACTTATTTTTAGAGAGAAAAAATAGTGTTGTTAAAAGATAATACAATAATTCGCAGTTTTTTAAGAAAATGAAGGTGACTAGCAATTTTCAAGCAGGATGCATGTGTGTCTCCCTTGGATTAGAATTGGTAATTTTGCTACAGGAAATTGATCTGAGCAAGCGCAGGAACAAAGCAACACGGCTATCACATTTTTAGAAAGGTTTCTTTTTTTAATTAAACCTCTCTGACAAAAAAATATATTTGAAACTTAAATTATTTTACCAGTACAATTTATTTGTAAGATGATTTTATGTTACTTTGCCTTCAACATGTATGTTAATTCTTGACTGAGGGAAACATTTTACTTAAACTAAGAGTTGAATCCAATTTCCTATTGCAAGAAAAAGAACTTTGTAGGGACTTCTTTTGGAATACCACTGAGGATGGAACTTGAAATCCAATTTTCTTATGGCAAGATATGTGCTTGGTGCCACATAGCTTGGAATTAGGTGTATTCTCCTCTTAGTGTAGAAGATTGTCTATTTATTCTATAATACATTGCTCCATGGGTCCACCGATTTATTCCCTTCCTATGGAACTCCTAGGCTTCCCTATGTTGCTATAGTGAAATAATTGTAAACTATAGTATCCCAGCAGTGTATTTTTTTAGGAAATTGTAGGGAGATCTGTAGGTGATCTTCATTGTGGTATTTGACATAGTAGTTGTATCACTTGGATGCATACATATCTTGGATGTATACATTTTTAAGTTCAACTGAACTTTAAAAAAACACAGGAGCTAAATTTAAAACACTACAGATTAATTGAATATTATTACAGGAGGAAATAAGAACTAGACAGATAATGCAATCTTACAAATTTTAGATACTGTTTTTTAGGATTAGGATAATTTACAGGTTTGATCCATTCTCTTGAAGTATTTGTAACTTGTTCCCACAGAACCATATAATGCATTAGAACCCTTGTCCCTGGTTGCCAGCTTGTTTAGAGGTATTGTTTTATTCCTTCATTCTATAGATCAGCATAGTTTGAATTTGATAGGTTCTTTTTTTCGTTAATATCTTGAGCCTTTAGAGATGAAAATTCTATTATCACTGGTTTCTGTGATCAAAAGTGGAATTGTGTAGGTGTAGTAAGTTGCATTGTTCACAAATTGGTATGATGATATCATACCACATTCATACTGCTCTTCTTAGAGGATGGATCATAGATTTATACTGAAGGGAACAAAGCAATGTTTCTCTATCTGCTGCTTGCTCAATTATATTGAAGCAAGTTTTTGAAGTGAGCTCAGATGATAATACTTTTTAACTAGTGGATTATGCTTGTGACATACATATAAACCCATAAATATCCCATTGGTCTCCACTTCATGTACTGTACAGCAAGGTACATAATTAAATTCTGTAAGTCAACAACATTCCACTCATTCTCACTTAGAGAATTCCACCTAGATATGAGAATTCTACTACCACTCAGCTATGAAAGCTGGCTGGCAATTCATATAGCCTCATCTCACTGAATTCCCAAACCTAAATCTTGACTATTCCCACTTCAATTTATAGATGGAGGCTGAGATAATTGAATATATCTTTTCCTACCTTTTCACCCGGTACAAATAATTGTAGCACAGGGATTAATGTCTTGAGCACTAAAACAAAGTTATTTTTTCTGAACTTTTTAGTTTTGTTTTCCCAAATCTGGTGCTATCTAGATAGTTTGAACTAGATTTCCACAAATTTCATGTCAGAGAAATCTGACTTAGGTGTTCCTGGACAAGTCGACATTTTTACACAACTTATACGGTTATACTAAATCCAAAAAAGCTCCTTGCATGTAGTAGAAACTAATTAAAGATAAGATATTACAGCGTACTGATAATCTTGCAGTGATGAGATAAAATGTGTGAAGCATTTCCAATACACAGTGCTTTATAAACATTGAGTATTGTTATTTGAAAAGTCTGCTCTCAAATTATTGCAGGAGATGTAGGATATCCTAAGCCACTATTAATAAGCAGTAATAATTGCTTATTGATATAGATATCAACACAAAGGGGGAAAAGATTTAGAAACTGAAATGTGTCAGACTTGCCGGTTGAATAAATATTGTTTAAAATTACAGAATTAATTTAGAATCCATAAAATTGCAAATTATAATTTCTATGCCATGGAAGAGTTGATCTTTATTTCCAAAAGAATTTCAGCTCATTACTGAGTTTGCTTTCCTATTTTGAATGAGAATCATTCATATTGTATAATATAATACCGGTATTTTTATTTTTTTTCTCAACTACTGTATATTTAGTAGTTGTATAATACGGTAAAACATTGTAACAAGTAGCAACGCATAACATTTGTATTACAATTAGATCTAAGTTTTGTTTTTTTAAAGTAACTTTTATTGATTACCAAAAAAAATAGAAAAGGAATGGAAGAGCCAAGTTAAATCTTTTGAGAGAAGAAAAGAAAATATTCCTAAGCCTGAGCCCTGAAAAAAGTATTCCAGTTTCAACATATTTGGTACAGGTTTACAGATGCCACAAAATGGAAACCATTTATCAATTCTTTCATTTTTGAAATAAAATTCAAGGGAGCAAAGCTTTATACAGCTATCAAATGTGGATCATCTAAATGACAAACTTGGGTAGGGGTGTTTTTTTAAACAATATGGAATTTTTACTTTTTCTAAAAACTAAAAATATTTCTAAAAAATCCCTACAAACTCACCAATGAAGAAAGGTACACAAAGATAATACAAATGTACTCAATCACTTATTATATGGAAAACCTTTACCAAATTTACTTCATACAGCAGATAATACAATATTTGTAGGTGAAAATTAATATAGCTTGCGTCCAGTTTCCAATACAGGTAATCCTCCACTTACAACAGTTCACTTAGTGACCGTTCAAAGTTACAACAGCACTGAAAAAAGTGACTTACAACCATTTTTCACACTTATGGACCTTGCACATCCCCATGGTCACGTGTTTCACATTCAGATACTTGACAACCGACTCACATTGCAGTGTCCCGGGATCATGTTTTGCAATCTTCTGGCAAGCAAAGTCAATGGGAAAACCAGATTCACTTAACAACCATGTTGCTAATTTAACAACTGCAGTGATTCACCTAACAAATGTGACAAGAAAAGATGCAAAATGGGGCAAAACTCACTTAAGAAATTTCTCATTTAGCGACATAAATTTTGGGCTGAATTGTGGTCATCAGATGAGGACGTTTGTATCATTTCTAACAAAAGGCAGAGTTTTCTTTGTATTTGTAATTCTGCCTACTGATGATTCAGAGTTTTGTAGCTAAATTTGTCATACCCCTACAATAATGTTTTAATGCTATCAGAAAGTACTTCTTTGCACCCAAGGCCATTGATCCCATTACACAAATTCGGCAGTTTTAGTTAAAATATTGCAAAATTATCTCCAATCCTCTATTTTTTTTCTGAGGGATCATCGTTATTGCCCTTGGGTTGGCTCAGCCTGGATGGCTCATTTCACCTGGTGTGAATGAGTTAGCCAATAATCACAAAGGTGAGTAGGAACATATTAAAAACTTATTTTCTATACCAAAGTGAAGAACTAATGTTTGGGATTAGAGCCATAAAGCAAGCATAGCCTGAAAGCAGAGCCATAAAGCAAGCACAGCAGGTTTAAATACTTAACAGATCTCATCAGAAGACATCATCACTTCCGATTGGTTGGATTAGATTTACCTCACCACACACCTTAGCTTTCCCTGTCTCTGGGCGGATTTCCAAACTTCCTCATGGGGGCATCCAGTGATTTATGCTAACCTTCAATTGACCTTGGATACTTTCCTCGCTCCGGCAGAGTTCTCTTTACTGTGATGCCATCAATTTTGCACAAATGGGGGTGCTTTCTGTCAGTAAAACTATTTCCAAACTTAAGGTTGCGCGCTTAGTCACTGAGAGGCATGCTGGGAGCCCCATTTCAAAAACAATGATTTAGCCTAGGACAAATTTTATTTGACTTAATTATATTTTGTCATAATTAACCATCACTACTACAATTATTCTCCAGCCATTATGAACAAACTCTCTCTTTCGTCGTGTACAAAAAAGAGTGTTTTGTATTTTTTTGCTGTCTCAGGGTCTCTGGAGATTCATTCACATTGTGTGCCTCTATGTGAGCTGTAGATAGAACTGCTGACTAGCTTAGTTCATACAGTTAAGGGCATAGTTTGCTTAATTTCAGTTTGTTTAGATCATAATTGTTATTATAAATGCGAGGGAGGCTTAGTTTGCAATAAAACCCTATCAAAATCTCATGCAGACCGCACTGTGAAAATCCCTAACTTAGTACCTTCAGTGAGCCACTCAATTTTCTTCCACTAGCAAACTGTTGGAAAAAAAAATTAACTCCAGGCTTAGTCAGCAGGTTGCAAATCCTATGAAAACATTCTTCCACATGGTCTACCTACCTGTTATTTGTTTCATGTCATTGGCATATCATATTAGATGAAATCCAGCAGGAAGTTTCTGTTGATTGAGTTCAAAAACAGCAATGTGGAAAACTCAGCCCATGGCATTAGGCAGCCATGCTGGGTTTCTTCACCATAAAATCCAGCTGGTAACCTTGGGCCCATCACTCTCTCTCAGCTCATCTCACCTCAGAGGGTGGATGTTGTGGGGGGAAATGAGGAGGAGGAAAGTGTGTTGGATAAGTTTGCTGCCTTGCATTATTTTTAAAAATAATAAAGGCAAACTTATAAGTAAATAGAGGCCCCAAAACAATCCAAATTCCAGCCCCTTGTTAGCTGAATGGGAGGATCCCTATTGTGGCCTGACCTCCATTTTTAAAAATGAATTGCCTCAAGCAGAAATAGGAATTAATGGATTACACTTAAGCCACTGCCTGTATCAAAGACAAAACCGAGCTTGTACTGCATCATCCTTGGATTGTTTTCATTCATTTTTAATGTAAACCCAACCTCACTTTTTATTCATATTAACTAATGCTGCCTAAAAGTCCTGTCTCTGTAAGTAGGTTGAACAGAGAATGGGAATGGATGGTGCACACTTTTTATTTCTCCACTCATTGGCACTTTCTTTGCTGCATGCCAGACAGAATGAACTTGGGGAATTTCTGCCTGTCATTACTGCTATTGATAGTAAGAGGAGGGTTATTTTTCATTAAGCTTCTATGTATGAATCCATTTAACCAGGCTCAGAAGTAGTGATTATTCCCACATCATCCAGTGAGCTTTAGGGCAGGGGTGTCAAACTCGCATCGTCATGGCGGCTGTGCCCCTTAACATCCTAATTGCAAGAGCAACATAGTCATGAGATATTAGTAGTTAATTCCACAAGAAGTTAGTTTAATTCTGGATATGCAGATGTTTCTCGCTTAATCAAGAGGCATTGCATTTCTCTTTAAGTAACACCCCCATGCTTGTCAAAATCCAGAGGAGCTTTCTCCTAAATACATTTAAAATTGTGGCAGCAATGATTTTTTTGTTTGTGTTGCTCAGCTTCTATAATTATTTTTGGCAACTAAACATAAGGATCACAACATATGCAAGTGCTCCTCACAACATATAAATAATACTTTTACTATTTTGTCCAACAGTAGGTAACTTTTAAATGGGATTGCATTCCAGGAGTATTAGTGATTGCCAAAATGTCTGCAAGTTGTGGTCAAGAAAAAATACGATGGATCACTACAATCATTCTGAGTTCATCTCTCCAGGTAACATATGTCATGAATGCTGTCACCAAAAGGCTGTCAATTGGAAGAGTTGCCTATTCATAAGCTTGTTACACAGAAACAGCAAGGTCAGGCACCAAACATTAATTTATAATCATGCTGGTGATGTTGCTTCTCTTTATCCTCTGGCCCTCATATAGTCTCATCAATATAATTTATTTTTATTTGTTTGTTTATTTTTGGGAAGGTGGTTTTTGTCTAAGCTAAACCATTGGCTGCAGACACTCATCCTTGTTTCAGCTGGAAAGCTTCTAAGCCTATATGGAATCTCCAACCCAAGTATTCTCAAATTGCCTATCACAGGAATCAGCAACCTTAAACTCTCAAAGAGCCACAAAGGTCTTAACCAGAAGCCCCCTGTTCAATTCTGGAGCCGACCAGACTCTATGGCAGTTCCTCCACCATAGAGTCTCCTACTAGTGCTGTGTTCTCTTTCCTCTACCTGTCCTAACCAAAACCCCTGTCAATTGTGGAGCCGACCGGCAACAAGGAGCCGCAGCAGAGGGATGAAAGAGCCACATGCAGCTCCAGAGCCACAGGTTGCTGACCCCTGGCCTATCCCAATGTTAGATGCAATTATGTTATTGGAATGAAGAAATAACTATTGAAGAATCACAACATTGCTTCTATTTGGAGAAAAGAGAAGCAGCCACAACTATTTAATCTTTTAAAATTGTGGGATTGTTTGCACAGCACACTAGACTATCCTTGCTACCTGACAAAGTTTATAATTTGTTTTTATTAATTGTATTGTCTTTCTCTTTTCTCTTATAGATTCTTCCTTTAGTTAGCTAATAG
Organism: Bungarus multicinctus; assembly: GCA_023653725.1. Classification (NCBI taxonomy): domain Eukaryota; kingdom Metazoa; phylum Chordata; class Lepidosauria; order Squamata; family Elapidae; genus Bungarus; species Bungarus multicinctus. The sequence goes on along the minus strand of CM042842.1, from coordinate 50,175,281 downwards.
CAATCAGACTGCACATTGAATAGTCTAATGAGAAAGATGCAATGGAGAAAATTGCATAGAAAATTTTATCTAGATTCTCTTTGCATTCAAGGAGATTGATACATTTATAAACTGATCTCTATTGTTACTCCATTTGTTATTTTTATAAATAACTCAAGATGGCAAACATACTTAATACTTATTTTTTTAAAAATAGCATTTCTAAAGAGATGAATAGAAAAATTGAGAAAATTTAATTAGCCTATCTCAGGATAATAATGCTTAGGTAACTGGGAATAATTACATATCTAACTAAGTTTTCATGTTTTTAATGATATTGAATTCTTTAGAAAGCTCAAAACAGCTCTGAAACTGTGTTGTTGAAAAAATTATGGTACAACTTTTTAAATAAAACACTGCAACCTCACAGCATTTTATTATAATGGGTTGAAGGTGGAAATATATTTTTTAAACTAAAAAGTGCAGAAAATTATTTTCTCGTAAACCAAGTAATTGAAACACTGTATGAGGCATATTATTCAATTATACACTTTACTTCCACAGACTGGGATTTTAGAAAATAATTTTGTTTAAAGTTAGAAAAAAAATACCAAATAGATCTGATAACAGTAGTCAGCCAACAAATCCAAAATAAATTTCAATATGCAAGGGGAGCATGACTCCCTACAAGGTTGGAAGAAAAAGAAAAGACAATATAATTAGTTTTATTCCATGATTGGAACACCCATAAGCACTTTTTATCAGCTTTTGCAAAGAGAGGGCTTAGCTAGATGGGCCTTGGATTGATCCAGCATAACATAGATGGCAGGGTTTTTAAAATTAGTATTTATATATACAGTATTAAAACTATTGTGAATAATGACCATTCTACTTAAGGGACAGAAAATATTTTAATATATTATTTTGTTACTTATTTAGGATCATGAAATTTCAACAACCTTAAAAAATCAACAACACCGGGTTCGTTATTCAGATTCAGTGGAAGATGGATCTATTATTTTCTCACTTTCTGGTATTACTGTAGTTTTTCATTTTTCCCCCAATAGCAACCCTATGAGGTGGTTTGGGTTTTGAGACAGAATAACTGGCCCAAAGTCAGCAGCTACCTTTCATGCCTAAAGGAGACTAGAACACATGGTCCCCTGATTTCTAAGCCAGCTTCTTAATCACTGCACCAAAATGGCTTACTTTAAATGGAATAAATGGTTAACAAGCATAAACTTAATTTTTTTTAAAAAGAAAGAAAAATAGGTATTTTATCATTTTGAAACTACTCTGTGAAATGGAAAGGATTATAATGGACCAAAATAAAAGCAAACTGATCTCACAAGAGTGAAGTTGATTAATACACACATTAAGAAAAAGTGTAGGTGCAATGACCATTCATTCAGTGATTATTTAAAGATACTTTAGAATTTAGAATTTATTTGATTTGTCAATCGCTTATAAGATAATAGGTATAAGTATATACATAGTTATGAATACATGAAATGGGTACATATAAGAAAAATAAAATAAACAATAGGACAGGGACAGTAGGCACGTTGGTGTGCTTATGCACACTCCCTATAGACCTCTTAGGAAAGGGGTGAGGTAAATAGTAGACAGTCTAAGGTTAAAGTTTTTGGGGTTTGGGGAAGAAGAAACCACCAAAAAAACTTTGGTGCTGAATAAGTGATACTTATGATCCATCCTCAAAGTTCCAGCTGTTCCACACATCTGGGATCATGCGATTGCAATTTGAGCGCTTGGAAAGTAGCTAGCACTTAACAATGTTTGCAGCATTCCACTGTCATGTAATTTCCATTTGCAACCTTTCCTGTTAGCTATTCACAAGCAAAGTTAGTAGGGAAGCTGGCAGGGAAGGTTCAAGTCACTCCTGTAAGTTGCTCCCTTTCCAGCCACTCCTGAGGAACCTAGCTATGGAGTACACAATGTCATAGTGCATAGTATGTATCCACTTGCCGTACCCCACTCATCCATACTCCATAACATGTGCCAACTTAGCCATGCTGATGCAGCATCTTGCCACAACAGCTACTTAGCCATCCACCAGCCTGTTTGCAAGCTGCCCAGGACTTGTGACTTCTTGCCAGCTTCTATGCTTGTTGGAAGCTGACAGGAAGTCGCAAGTGGTTCCTCACTTAACCAGCTGCGATCCTCACTTGGGGAAAGCAACATGGACTGCTGGGATTACATTGCTAAGTGAGTCAGTCACATGACCTCACACTTTACAACTGTATTGCTTAACGGTAGAAATTCCAGGCCCCGATTGCCATTGTTAAATGAGAATTACCCGTGTGAGTAAAAGGGGCAAAATACAGTAGGTCAGAAAGTAGTAGTTGTCACATAGATTATTGTGGATGCATATGAAAACGTCAGTTCATAGATTCATGGACCAACATGCTACGCTCCAGGGAATGAAGAAAATAGATTAAACATGAATTTTGCGAAAAATTACAAAACATTATGAATGAAAATGATCCTGTGGAAAAAGACTATTCTGGTAGGTGACATGAATGAAGCAGCGGGAATGAATTCAGTTCACAGAAAAAGTGATATGGACATTTAGAGACTCCAGAATGAGTAAGAATTTCTACTTAAAAAGAAGATGTTATTTTGAATACATTGAGTACATATAAATACTGTATATTAATGCATACATGGGAAAAGAGAATGTTTTGAAAAGTATAAGTGATTTGATTATGGTGAAAAATAAAATGAAATAATGATTAATTCAAGAATGATGTGGGGTTCTGAATCAGGATCTTTGGGCCTTGCCAATTCCCTTATGTTGCAATATTAGGACTGCTGTACAAAATTTACAAGATAAAATATCATTGTAATAAATATTATCCAAAATGCCCACTGCCATTTTTTCATCTTTGTTCTTGATCTATTTTCTTGACTTTCCATTAATCCTCAGTATTCTGGATTTAGGATGCAGCTTTATATAGATTTTTCAGTTTCAACAACTGTATATACCAAACCATATACAAATCATATATTGTATGTACTTTTAAATCAACAGTTAAGTATAGTTTAATAAAAAGTTCTTCTCGCTTAGGTGTTGCATTTTTGCTTGCCAACGCTCAAGATTTGCTATTCACAAACAACAAAGTCTTTTTTGAAAGAATAAAAAAATTCATGACCATTCACAGAAATGGATTTTTACTTTTATCAGCTGCCCTTCATGGACCAAAAGAATGGGAAGTGATGTTCAGAATTCAGCAGAGGTATGAAATAATTAAATTATAATTTGAAACTTGCTCTATTACTAATGGAAAATGGATGTATCTATAGCATTACGCGGCCAGAGGATGGCAGAGACGCAGGCGCTCCGGGACTGTCGAGATGAGGTGGCCGGGACCACAGATGTACTCGAGGGCAGAGCTTTGGGCCCTGAGGGATGTCCCCCTCTCCCTTAGGTGGCCTTCAAGGCTCTCCAAGACTTTCCGCAATGAGGGATCCAGGGATCCGGAGCGGTGGTGGGGCCGGAGAAACCGGAGAAAGCGCTGTAAACCCGGGGTCATTAAATTTTTAACGGGGTTTTTTAAGGGGTTGGAAGGATCCAGGGCGGGTGGGGGAGACAGCCCGCATGGAATTGGGGGCAGCCGGGCCGGCATGCATGCCTGGGGGGCCCCGGGGGTTTCCGTGTCGGGGTGGCAGACAGGGGGTGGGCAGCCGGGGGCCAATTTTATTAGCACGGTGATTGGGAGAGATAGATATGCTGGGGGTAGAGGGCCGTATCCGGTAAGGGGATCGCGCTCCCGATGTTTGCAAGCGGTAGCGCGCTCCGACCCTCCTTATCCATCCTGCAGCCCTGGTTGTCCGGAATCTCAGGCCCTGAATACCCGGCTGTTGTTGTGCAATGCCAGGTCCGTGGTTAATAAGGCTCCCCTGATCTATGATCTGGTTCAGGAGGAGGCCGCGGACCTGGTAGGTGTCACCGAAACCTGGTTGGGCCCAGAGGGCGGTGTCCCTCTGGTTGAGATGTGCCCACCAGGTTTCCTTGCATTTCACCAGCCCAGGGCTCAGGGAAGGGGTGGTGGGGTGGCAGTGCTTATAAAGGAAGTCCTTTGTCCTAGGGAGGCCACTGTCCCTCAGACGGCTGGCTGTGAATCTCTTTTTGTGAAGTGGGGGCAAGGGGATCAGATGGGTCTTTTGATGGCGTACCTGGCTCCCTGCCACGTCTCATCGGCCCTGCCCGGACTCCTAGAGGTAATAGCCGGGCTGGCGGTTGAGACCCCCAGGCTTTTGGTCATGGGGGATTTCAACCTGCCATCGCTCGGTGAAACCTCGGGGTTGGTCCGGGAGTTCTTGGCTTCCATGACGGCCATGGACCTGACCCAGTTAGTTTCTGCTCCCACTCACATAGGAGGACACATGCTGGACCTGATTTTTGTCTCTGGGCAGTGGTTGAATGACTGTAATTGTGGGGACTTAGTCATCACACCCTTGTATTGGACAGATCATTCCCTCCTTAGACTGGATTTCTGTTCCGCCACCCCCCACCGCAGGGAGGCGGAGCCACTTAGATGGTTCCGCCCCAGGCGCCTAATGGACCCGGAGCGGTTCCAGAGGGAGCTTGGGCCATTTCCTGAGTCTCTGGCTCTCAGCTCGCCTGGAGACCTGGTGGCCACCTGGGATGGGTTGGCTGCCGGGGCTCTAGAGCGAGTTGTGCCTCTGCGACCTCTGACCCGGCACAGATCCCATTTGGCTTCGTGGTATACGGAGGAGCTACGGGAGATGAAGTGCCGGAAAAGACGTCTAGAGGGCATTTGGAGGGCGAGCCGTTCTGAGTCTGACCGAACACAGGTGAGATCTCATATTAAGACTTACCTTGTGGCGATAGGAGCGGCGAAATCTTCGTATTTCTCCGCCCTTATTGCGTCGGCAGGAAATCAGCCTGCCGTCCTGTTTAGAGTGACCCGCTCTCTACTTGAACCGAGAGCGCGGGATGACCTCTTGCAGGGTAGAGCAGAGGAGTTTTCTCAATTCCTGCATGACAAAATCGCTCAGATTCGGGAGGGGCTTGACTCCAATTGTATGGGCCCGGGGGCGGTGTCCGGGGCAGGTCTTGTGAATGTTATCTGGGGGGAGTTCGACCCTGTGACCGCCGAGGGTGTGGACAGGTTGCTGGGGGGTCTGAATGCCACCACCTGTTTATTGGACCCGTGCCCTTCCTGGCTGGTTTCGGCCGCCAGGGAGACGACACGAGGCTGGCTCCAGGGGATTATCAACGCTTCTTTGAGAGAGGGGTCGCTTCCTACCGCCCTGAAGACGGCGGTGGTGCGGCCCCTCCTCAAGAAGCCTTCCCTGGATCCAGCTGTTTTAAACAACTACCGTCCAGTCTCCAACCTTCCCTTTGTGGCGAAGGTTGTTGAGAGTGTGGTGGCACGTCAGCTCCCTCAGTACCTGGAGGAAACAACTTACCTCGATCCGTTCCAATCGGGCTTCAGGCCTGGGCATAGCACTGAGACGGCATTGGTCGCGTTGGTTGATGATCTCTGGAGGGCTCGTGACAGAGGGTTCTCCTCTGTCCTGGTCCTATTAGATCTCTCGGCGGCTTATGATACTATCGACCATAGTATTGTTGCGACGGTTGGAGGGGTTGGGAATTGGGGGAACCGTCTTTCGATGGTTCTCCTCCTTCCTCTCCGACCGTTCGCAATTTGTGTTGACGGGAGGGGAGAGGTCCACCTCTCTGGCTTGTGGGGTGCCTCAGGGGTCGGTCCTCTCCCCTCTCTTGTTCAACATTTATATGAAGCCGCTGGGCGAGATCATCCGTGGTCTTGGGGTGAAGTGTCATCTATATGCAGATGACACTCAGTTGTACATCTCCACCCCGGACCACCCCAACGATGCTGTGGGGGCTATGTCTAGGTGCCTGGAGGCCGTGCGGGATTGGATGGGCGGGAACAGGCTTCGGCTCAACCCATCCAAGACCGAGTGGCTGTGGTTCCCGGCGCCCCGATATAGCCAGCTGATTCCTTCGCTGGCTATTGGGGGGAAATTTTGCCCCCCACAGAGAGGGCTCGCAATCTGGGAGTCCTCCTGGATGTACGGCTGTCGCTTGAACATCATGTCGCGGCCGTCTCCAGGGGGGCATTTCATCAGATCCGTCGGATCTACCGGTTGCGGCCCTTTCTGGATCGGGACGCCCTGCGCACGGTCACTCAGGCCCTTGTCACCTCTTGCCTGGACTATTGTAATGCCCTCTACATGGGGCTCCCTGCGGGGAGCACCTGGAGACTCCAACTGGTGCAAAATGCGGCCGCGCGGGTGATCATGGGGGCGTCGCGTAGCGCCCACATGACGCCTCTCCTGCGCAAGCTGCATTGGTTACCGGTGGCTCTCCGGGTTCGCTTCAAGGTTCTAGTTTTGACCTTTAGGGCGATCCATGGCACTGGGCCAGGTTACCTGCAGGACCGCATCCTACCGGTGATCTCCAGCAGGCCGGTGCGTTCACACAGGGAGGGCCTTCTCCGGGTCCCGTTGGCCGCCATGTTTCGCCTGGCGGCCCCGAGGAGTAGAGCCTTCTCTGTGGCGGTCCCTGCCCTCTGGAATACTCTGCCGCCGGAACTACGTACCGGCACGGACCTGAGGGCCTTCAGGCGCGCGCTGAAGACCTGGCTTTTTGAGCAGGCCGGCCTGGGCTGAGATGGTTTTGTCTCCATTTGTTCTGTAATTTTAAATTGGGGTTTTAAGATGTGGGGTGGGTTTTTCTTATTCGGCCAATATTTAATTTAATTCCTTTTAACTTTTGTATTACTGTTGGGGTCTAGATTGGCTGTACACCGCCCTAAGTCCCTAGGGAGAAGGGCGGTATAGAAATTTTATAAATAAAATAAATAAATAAAAATAAATTTAAGATAATTTATTTCTGTTCATTCAGTGAAACCAAACCAAATAATAAAACCATTTTACATTATTATATTTCAAATTATAACATACGTAAAGACTCTCAATCATTTGGACCTTTTACAGCCATAGTTGAGATTTAGTTGCTACATAGAAAATGCATTTTTTTTACTTGTGGATATCCTTTGGAGAGACCACGATTGGGGGAATGCAAATTTTCTGGTCCTCCTTGGTCTCCCAGCAATTTTTGATACCATTGACCATTGTAACCTTCTGAATGGTCTTTAAAGGGTTTGGGTGGGATGGCACTGTTCTGTAGTGATTTCCCTCCTTTCTAAAGTTGTTTTGCCAGTTGGTAATGATGGGAAAGATCAGCCTAATCCTCAGGCCAAAGCATTGCCATGAAAGCGCCCAGTGGCTGTAAGCTGTTAAATGCCTTCAAGATGAATTTGGATCTGTGACCTAATTATTTCAGGGAAATTCCAGTTTTGACTCTGAGCAGGTTGCTCAGGGATGGCTCATAATCAAGTTCCTATAGGCTCATAGTTCCTGTCTAAAGCTTCCTATTTGGACTACTGTAACACATTCTGCATCGACCTGCACTTGAAGAATATTTAGAATTGTGTGTAGGCTACGCCTTCCTGTCTTGAATGCTACATGTTTCCAGTGGCTTCTAAATGTGACTTGAGGTGCCACTTGCACTTTTAAAGCCCCATGTGTTTTTGTCTTAAGGTCTGCCTTCTTCTGCATGCATCTGCCTGTTGAACCAGATCAACTAGAGTTAATTCCCTCCAGGTTCAGTACTTGACAAGTATCCAAAGCAGATGTTTTCAGTAGCTGCTTTGCTTCTTTGAAATTCCCTCCCAGATTTAGGCATCTTTTGTAGCTTTTATGTTTTAACAAAGCTGTGAAGACTGTTAATATCCATTCCATCTTGCACTGGGAGATGGTGTGTTGTAATTAAAGGTGGGCATAGGGCATTTATATTTTCTGTTTTTTATCTTTCTTGATTTTTTACTATGTATTTGGGATGTCATTATTTTAAGAGCTTACATAGTTAGTTGCCTAGAACATTCAGGTAGGGCTAATACACAAATCAGTAAGACCTGTCATCACTTTTTGTCCCTCTTGAGCTTTCTGGAAATTGTGAAGACCTGCACAGAAAATGCAACAAATTAACAATTTCCAAATGTACATTGATGTAAAGCAGGAGTCTGGTTTCAGTGAGATATGCTACCAAGTAAATATTTACAAAACTTTCAGCATACATTTACCTATGTTTAATAGAGGAAGGTCTTGCTTCCAATTAAGAAGCAATCAAAATGCATAGTATAAAATCCCAGATGACAAGTGGAGCATGTTATGAATATTACAGGAGCTGAACATATCCTGATGATGTTGCAAATTTGTGTTTAAATTTGTGGGTTGAAGAACACAAAGAAATTCAAGATTATTTTTCATTAGGTTTTTAAAATTAAGTTAGCAGCTAGCAAATTGTGTTACAGCAACAGTTATATTTCCTAGGGAATTCAGGCATACTAATGTATAGACATATGTGAAAATAAGGCATGCAGTTCCTTCCAAAAGGGAGAAAATATAACTTATTTAGTTCTAGTTTAGAATATGGAAACTTAGAGAAAAGGATAAGAAAGATATGTGTACATAGCCAACAGGACCAGACCAATCTTCCCCTAATTTCAGCCTCCAATCATGGTTCTAAGATAGCAAGAGTATAATCCCCAATCATTATTTTCATTGCAGCAGCTGGCATTTCTGTATTTTTGTTGGAATGGAAGCAATTAGACATGCAAATGTAGTTCATAAAACAGTTCAAACAAACGTTTTCCAGGGCTTAATCTACTTTTATAAAACAGCTGTGAGTTTCACAGCTGAAAAGCAATACGGAAATATTTAAATTGATCTACATCAGATCAAATCAGATCAGACTAACTAGTCTGATATTACAGCGGATGAAAAGTAGGATGTATATTCTTGAATAAATACTAGTGCATAGAAGACTGGCCCTAGCAGAGATAATACAAGCAGAGATAATAAATATGTACAAGGAATTTATTTTTGTATACTTGTCAACTTGGCATTTTTATCACATTAAGTGTAACTTTCATTTTTTTATCTCACTAGTACTGTAATTGGCAGAAGGGACAGTTTACTTAAAATTCCATTTTACTTCTATTTCCTGATTCCTTTATTTAGAAATGTTGGAACTTCAACCATTATAAAATGATGACATCCTTATATGGTTCTTAATTATGGTTCCTCTTATAGAATGCATTGTTATCTGAAAACACAAAATGTAATTCTATAGTGTTATCAAAGTACATGCCTTGTTATAGAATAATATAACCAAAACAATAGTTTGCTAGATTTGGGAAGCTTTGTTTTAGTAGAGCAGAGCTGTCAAAAACTCCCAGCCCATGGGCCGGATGTGTCACATGCTGGTCACACCCATACCCAGTTTAGCAAAGAGGAAAAAGTCCTGATATGTCACATGATGCCGTTCTGATATGAGTTTGACACCCTTACAATAGATGGAAGATAGCAAAGCAGCAAAGGAGACTACAGCATAGGTGAACATGCAGCTAGGTATGTTTATCCTCCATTTGCTTTAGGAGGGAAGAAAGAATGACTATGCTATACAGCAAGTGTCTCCAACCTTGGCAACTTTAACACTTGTGGACTTTAACTCCCAGAATTCCCCACCCAGCATGGCTGGCTGGGAAATTCAGAGAATTGAAGTCCACAAGTATTAAAGTTGCCAAAATTGGAGATACTTGCTTTACAGGTTAACTCATAAATAATTGTGAAATGTTGGTGTCCATATTGTTACTAACAGCTAGTACAAGGCCAATAATGATAAGTGATACATATTCAAAGAAAATAATAATGTCCAGATAACATTTATCCTGGAAGAATACAAGACTATGGTTTCTGTGGTGCATTGGTCCAGGATACTAAACTATGAATTATCATCTGACACTGATGGGGCTAGAGCATAGGCTAACATTCAGTATTGCTAGAGGCATAGAATCCAGTATAACATTTTTTTTGCATGAATGTTTGTTCAATTTTTGACATCACAACTCAAAAGGATCTCAGATCAGATCTAGGAAGGGATGGGCACAATTTTTTTTTGTAGAATAGTCATTGGTTAAGGTGCAGGTATGCTTTCAGCTTTCCAACAGACTCTATTTTCTATACTAAAATGGAGACATGTGGACTAGTGTTTCATTTATTAAATAATCAACAGTAAAATAGTCTACTTCCCATTTTAAACATTTATATATCTATCTCCCACTATTTTAGCCAAGAAATATGAAGTCCCAAAATGTTACTATCATATATACATTTATGTAATTTATTTATTAGATTTGTATCTATTCACCATGATGACTTTATCTGTACTAAAAAATTTAATGTACAAATGGATATTTATAAAAATTCTCTGCTTAAGGTTTTTAGGCAGTAATTTACGAATAGTTCCAGTCCATAATACTGCTGAAGCTATTAAATTAATGTTGACCATAGCAAAGGTAAGCACAGAATTTGTATTTTTAAAATTCATATGTCTATATTATTATGTAAATATAAATATTTGCACTCAAATAGATAAATATTTGCACTCAAATAGATTCATTTGTTATGCTGTACTTTGAATGTAACTGCATGGTTGCTGCCACAGTAGAGATTTTCAATTTCAAGACAGCTTTTTCTTATAATATTAATTATAAATGCATCCAATCCAAAATTTCCTAAAAATGAAGAAAGACAAATAATACTAGGTTTTACCCAATTATTTGGTTGAGCCGAGCATACACAACATCACATTGCCCTTTGTGTTCTATACTGCAATTGTTGACTCTGCTTTTGCAGAGAACTTTTCAGTTCAGTCTGCCTGCAACCAGAATGCCATTTTGAATTACAGCAGTCCAATTCAAAATCCATTTTGAGAACAAGCCCGAAATTACTTCAACAGACCTTACTTCTCAATATGCCTATAAACATTGTGTTGCAATATTTTAATGTATGCTTTTAAGAGCAGATAGTAACTATTTCTGTTTAGATCACATCAATATAAAATCAGAATTAAGCCTGAGAGTTCAATCACTTGAAAAATGTCAGAACCTTTTGTAGAACTTTTGCTTTGATATTATATGGTAAAATCCTCCAATCTTTCTCAACTGTTATAACATAATACATAAATGACAACTACCAGTATAACCTATTATACTTCTCTCTTATTGGAAGACTGCTTCAAAACCCTATCTGGACAACATTCACTACAGAATGCTAATGGCAAAGACACAGATTATAGAACAAAGCCCTGTTTGGAAAATGCTTCATCACAGTCAATTGCACTGAAGTTAAACACCATCCAAATTATTTAAAAATTTGATGTTTATTTTGTGCTTTAAAAAAACATACCCACAAAAAAATCAACACCTGTCTAAAAATACACTTTAATAGATATGTTCAAAATAAAAAAAATCTCTGTAGTTAGATATTTAATCTTCAGTATAAAGAAAGGAATATTACCCTTATATATTTTCCTTTCAATAGTCAAAAGAAGGAGAGATATAAACCACAGCTTGTATATAAGGATCTCAATACCTTCTAATTAATTTCGGGGGAGAATGGTCATTATTCAAAAGTACAGAAAAGCAGCTAACAGACATGATTCTAACTTTACAGTTTTACATCACAATAGTAGTTTATTCACTTCTATTTTTGCTTTTTGATAATTCTTATTCTGTATTTTAGCAATGTTATTTTTCTTCCCTTTGTATTACTGTACCATGGGGACTTATATCATACAGATTGAAATTTAAGTAATACGAATTATATTTCCAACACATCAGTATAAAAGCCTGAGACAAAGATAGGAATTAAATTATAAGCAGCTTTTGTCAATCGATTCACTAGTATGAGACTTAATTCTATGGGATTAAATCCAGAACCAGCTGGATTCTGTTAATGGAAGAAGCCCTATTATTCATAGAACAAATTACAATCCAATTGGAACTTGCGGCTAGAAGGGGAAGGATTAAGAGAAAGCAAACAACTTTTGCCAATTATTTTCTACTCCTTCCATTGTGTTTTTCAAACTGTCCTGAAAAATATCTCTAATTCTCTGCATCTGATTTCCATGAGATTGAAGCAGAACAATAGTTTTCCTCAATTTTTTAATAATCCATCTAATCATTAATCTTGTGAATAAAATTGATTGTACCAAGTAATACCTTTTATAATTCTTGCTTACTTTTATATTGGTATTTTATTTCATAGTATGCCTTTATAAATAGGTAATGTTACATGTTAGCGTGAAACTACATGGTGATAGATACCTGTGGTTCTGATATTCAAACAATGTAATCCTGGGACTAACCTCTGAAGGTTTAGGAGAAAATATATATTCTAAAACTTATCTATAAGTCTGTAATAATAATTATTTTTTTTAAAAAAATTGGCATGTTATATTTCAGTCAGTCCGTCTTGATAAGTGGAATACTGAAATAAAGATTTTATTTGACTCCAGTGGTTTCTTCAGTTGCAGCCTTTGTTTTCAATGAGTTCTTCTACCCTTGCCAGAACACTCTCCATTAAATCAAATGTGAAAAGTGCAGAATGAAGAGCCTGAAACAGATTGACATTATAAATTTAGAAATATCTTGGGAATTCTGATGTATCAAATCTTTAAGTAAAAATACATACTCATTTTAACAGTTTCCCTAAAACCAAATTACTTACTTGAAGCTCCATGTCCTTTGTAATTCCTGACATCTTTGCTTTAGCTATCAATTGAGAACAGGTCTTTTTAGAACTGCGAGGCTCTGTTATGGAAAAGAATGAAAGCTATTAATATATAACTCCCTGTAACTTCACTTTGGCTTGAAACTCACTATATTTAAGAATCCCCTGCAGTCAATCTTACCTGGCATTTCTTAGAGGACAACTCTTAACACAGAGCAAGTTTTCATTCATTCATTCATTTGGTTTCTACAGCCACCCATCTCAACCTAATTGACTCTGGATGGCAAGTTGTTTGGTGTGATGATGGATGATTGTAAGTGCTCCTTTTAGCACGGAAGTTGATCAGGTAACTCTGGGCCATTTATTATGTACATCATCTTGAATTGTACAAAATAAAGGCAAGTGTAAACCAATAATTGTACGTGCTATTTTTTAAATTTTTGTTCAGTTGGTCATTTATCTATAACTCTTTGCACAGCATTTTTCTGGGAGTACATGTAAAAGTTTGAGTCCTTGTAAATTTACACTTGTGTCTTCAATAAGAATAACTAGCTCCCCTTGTTTTCTGCTAGCCTTTAACTTAATTTGTTAAATTTGTATTCATTAGCTGCCCACTCTATTACTCTTTTTAGTACTTTCCAAGTATAGTCTCCCACCGACCGGTGCGCTCCCACAGAGAGGGTCTCCTCCGGGTCCCGACGCCTTCTATGTGTCGCCTGGTGACCCCGAGGAACAGGGCCTTCTCTGTGGGGGCACCCGCCATCTGGAACGGGATGCCCCCTGGACTACGAATGACCAGTGACCTGAGGGCCTTCAGACGTGACCTGAAGACTTGGCTCTTTGAGCAGGCCGGACTGAGCTGACTCAAATGGGATTTTTAAATGGGGTTTTTAGATTAGTTGGGATGGGTGTACAAAGTTTTAATTTATTTTAATTGGGGGTTTTTAGATTTTTATAGGGACAGCCTAGGGTTTAATTCTTTTTTAACTATTTATATTTGTCTACATGTATTTTAGTTGGCTGTTCACCGCCCTGAGTCCTTCGGGAGAAGGGCGGTATATAAAACCTAAATAATAAATAAATAATAATAAATAAATCAGTCTTCATTGATAGCTGTTATCTTAGCATTATGTACTCCAAATATTTTAATTGCATTATTGTGTTTCCTGTGAGCAGTTGGCATTTTTACTACAACTGACATTGAATTAATTGTTTTTGCTGTCTAAAATATGAATAGTTACCCTTGCAAAAAAAATTTCAGAGACTTGCAGAATCAACACTGACTCAAAGGCACCACCCAACACTATATTAGAGTATAAACTCTAATATTTTTAATTCAAATTTGGAATATATAGCCCCAAAACAAAAACTGGTATCCAAGTGAACCTCCACAGAGTGAACGGGTTAAAGGTATTGAGATGATACCCAAAATTATAAATTCTTTCTGTTCTACAGTGTTACTGGGGATTAGCAATTTTGTCATGCTGAAGTCAACTTATAATTATGCAAGATAATAAATATCTTTATATAAAGGTTTCATTCTTTATATTGCACAATGGATCATTAATAGAACTTAACACCAGAATTCCAATTTACATATCTAATAAAAATCAGAATGTAAATCCTGTATTATTAGCAAAAATAGCCAACTCACAAAAATATATAAAATTATTCTGAACTATTTTTTTAAAAGTCACAGATTCCTGCTCTTTGTAATCTAGTTTTCTCTTATAGTGAAGGTCACATTTATTGACATATCAGTACCTTTGCTTAAAGTCCAAAGATCTCTGGTTCAAACCTAAAATCCATTCTTAGATCAAGATCCTTTTGAAATTTTGACCATCTCTATTTACATATGGAAATATGTTAAGGAGAAGTTTCGTATACCCTCCTTAAATAGATCTATTACTCCACTTGTTAAATTTCACATAGTCCAAATACTTTAGTCTAAATTGCAGTATTCCTTTGTGCCTGTGAAAACTAAGACATGCATAAAATAATGACCAACCAATAATAACCAACCTATTTTATTTTCTTTCTTCCTTTTTATTTCTGCTTCATAGTGTGCTCTTGACATATTAAGTCCAGTGTGTAAAGGCTTCAAGAAATTTCTCTCTATCTTGTAAAGTTCTGTCCATATACAAGTCTCAGGGGAAAAAAGGAAATATTAAATACGATCAGCGGCACTATAATTTACAGTATAAGTCTTAATAAACATTTTGTTCAATGACATGATTTGCTGGTTTTAAAAAGAAAAGGATTTAAGACCTAACCCTCATTGCTAAGCTGCATTTTAATCAGTTAATCCAGTGTCATAATATAATGTTTATTTTTACTCCTAACTGAACTAGATTATCTTTTCAGTTTTTGACATGTCTTCCACATCAGAATTATAACTCATTAAGCTGAGTGTAGCTCCCCTAATCACAGAATGCTCTATATCCATTTACTAGATTAATGTAATAAAACAGATATATCATGTCAGGTAGCAAGAACAGGATTTTTTTTTCAATATTCTTTTATTAAAGATTATATTAACTATAGATTCAAGTACATAATACAGAAACATTAAAAATTAAAAAGTTCAGAAAAAGGGCAAAAAGGAGAAAAGAAAAAGAAACCGCCTCAATTCCCAGAGAGTACAATCAACATTAACAACTTAGTATCTCTTAAAACACAACTAAATACCTTTATTGTATACCTCACTCCATTCTCTATAAGCTCATCTCTAAAACCTCATCTTTTCATATAATCAGCAAGTCTTTTCCAAATATATAGCAAAAGGGATATTACGGAAGAGTACTACTGGCTTTAGAAAGTTGTAAACAGATTAAGGGCTCAGATGGACTTGATTTAACACTTTGAAGTTAATTGAAAGGATCCTTTCTACTGGGGAAATGTCCTTGTTTTTCTTGGGAAGCTGATATGATGCCTTAAAAGTTGGATACTAGGGGGCAACACATGGCTTCTTTAAAAGAAATGTTTACTGGATGGATAAAGCATAGTGGAATCAGAAGATGTTCTTGAAAAGGAACAAACTCCACTGAATAAAACTGAAATTGACTTACAAATGGGCTTAAATTGTAGCCTACAAGAAAGAAAAGGAAATAATGGATTTACAAATGAATTTGGATAAAGATTTAAACATTTAAAAGTTATATAAAATTAGAACAGCAATAGGATATTTTTGTTTTATTTCATTTACAATAGAGATTTGCTGCAGTTGCCCCACTGGCATTACAAAAGAAACCTGAAAAAGATTAGAAGAGATGAAGAGAGTAGGAAAAAACAGAATTTTCTATAAGGAATTTAAAAACTTTTGAGAGAAAGAAAGATTGCAAAACTAAACTTGATCTAGTTGATCAAGATTAAAATAACGAGTTGCTATTCCTGATTACGTTTAATGATTTTTCTAATTGGGGCTGGACTTTGATAATCTGAAGAGAGGAAATGAGAGAATCTGTTTAAATAGAAATGGAAATATAAATATAAAAAGAAGGATTCCGATTGGGTGTAATAGATAAAATGTATAATTCTTAGTTTGTTATTTCTGATAACCCTTACAGGAGACATACTGCGCTCTTGTCAGATCACTGACCTGGATGATTAACAGAATTGAACTCTGCAGCCTGTAATGGCAGATGCCCCAAGCATTTGGACCAGCTTTCTTTGGGGCCAAGTAGAAGAAACAGGAGTTACATTTAATTTACTGTATTGGATTATTACTTTATTGATGCCTTAGTGACAAATAAGTTGACTGAAAAAAACTGCTTTAGGGCTGTAGATGATTGATCCCCAATTTAGAAAATGGTCTGAATATCATTAAACCATATCTGAGTGCATAAAAAATCCCATAAAATCTGGAAATCCTGTAATGTAGGAAGTTTTGTGGCATAAATAAACTAGAGCTGCTTTCTAAAAATCACATTAATTGCGATTTTCAATTCCTGAAATCAAGTTAAGCTTAAGGAAGAAACTTTATAAATGTTATATTTCAAAACAAACTCCAAGCATGTTCTATTTGCAGCTTTAGGAGGAAAAATGCACAGTGCAACAGTGCACAGTGCAAAATACATATTACTTTAGTGATAAGTTCTCTTTTTTGTTTTGTGCAATATTAATCTGCACAAATATTAATTAGATGTTCAGCCTCAAGTTGATATAGAACTCAGTGGTGGTTTTGGAATAACTCCTGTTCCTCAGATTGAACCTGACAAAGAACTAAATTTGCAATTGTTTTCCCATGATTAATTAATAATAGCTAAAGAGCATAAACTTAGAGTACATTGGGGTGGGAAATCTGATCAAAATTGATTTCAAAATTTTAATATAAATTGTTCCCTTGATTATCACAAACCATTTGCCATCATAATATACCAGTTGCATAAGGACAGAAGCTTGCAAAAAAATCATATCAATCATTATGTAAAGCTGCTACCACCACTGAATATTAAGCTGGATAAACATCATTATTTAAAAAATTGATGCAAGATGGACTTGCTAAAGCAGCTGTGTCTGTTAAGCCATTGAAAGATTTATTGTGTCATATAAAAATACTGAAATAACTTCTATAGAAATACAAAACCAAAAAAAACCCATTTACTTACTATGCTTTATTGTAAATATGTGAAAACTAATCAGAAGTGAAATTTTATTATTAAATTATTTTCCTTGATGTCTATCTAAGAAATAATTTAATGTCCCTGTCATCCTTTTCCTTCTGGGTCACTCTGCTTTGAGGATTTAGGAATCTCCAGAAACTCCTACTATAGAAAATCCCTTTATTCCTAGAGTAAAATAGAGTATCAATGGTAAAATTATCACTAAGCAAGTCTAACATCTATTTAGGGGATGTATATCAGATGGGATCAACACTGCCACCCATTGGCATTGATGGGTGGCAATTGTTCCTCACTGCTTATGGGGTCAGCCTGGCTCCCATAGGGGCCTTATATTTATCTTTGGCTATAGGCAGAGAAGTTCTATGTGTTTGAGGACAGCATAGAAGATTAATAGAAGATTCTTATGTGCTGCAATGTGTAAGACCTTGAGTCAAGGCTAAAATTATGGCAGCTGGAGGGAAAAAGAGGAAAGTATTGCTCCTAAATACAGGCTAGGCAGCTGGAGCCAACAAACCTGCCCAAATCCAGTCTCATTGGGATGGAGATTAGGCCTGGCATTCTTTTTTTCCCCAGTTTTCCAAATAAAAATGGGATCAACTTTCTAGTAGACACATGCTAGCCAGCATGTGCTACTGAAATGAAACATTAAATGGACAATCTTGCATTAGAATCCCAGAGTTTTCAAGTGAATCTGAACCATGCCTAACCAATGAAGTAAACTTGGAAGCATCCGGTTAAAATCAGCTTTTATTTCTAGTACATGCAGCTAGAATCAGAATGCAAGGCTGTACATTTCAGTAATCAACATTACTTCAGGGCAATTACAGTAATTTGTTTTTAATAGAATGAGGGATGTCAGATAGCTTGCATGATTGGTTTATGTTGACTGATTAGTTACAGAAAGAAGCACATTTGAAAATCAGGTCAGGGACAAAGCTTGCAAAAAAAAAAAACACGAATGTACAAAAGAGCAGCAAATAATTCAGAAATGAAGGCAATATCCTCCTTGCTGCTTTGAGAGGCATAAAATATTTGCTGGAGCAGACTTCAACTTTGAAAAGGGCTCCTGACAGCTATCAACCTTTCAGCAGAACAGATTTAGCTCTGGAAGACTATTTGGTAAAACATAATTTACCATCAGCAATTATATTACTGTGACCTGGCTCCTTTGCTCTCCTCTTCTCTCCTCTTTCCCTTGGGTGATTTCAAAAGATTTGCTTGAAATGCTAAATTTACCCTTCTTATTGTCTTAAGGCATCCTCGATTCTATATCTTACCTAAGAGAGAGTATATTAAGAACTGCTGTAAAGATTCTCAGAAAAAAGCAGGGCAGATTCTCAAACAGGTTTAATCCGGTAGAGCGAATGGGTAGGAGAAAAAAAGGAACTCCTGCACTGTTGCATTTCAATTTATGTATCAGGTATTATTCACCATAGACCAATTAAATATGGCTATTTTATATATGCAGACGAAAAGACCCAGCATGCTATTCCTTTAGCAAATCTCTCTCTCTGTGCCGTTGAGTCAATGTTGACTTCTGGCAAATGCTTGGATAAGTCACTGCAGTTTTCTTGGAAAGAAAATCAAAGTTCTTCGTCATTTTTTATGGGACTAAAAATTATTGATTCAAAACAAAATTTGCATGAATAAACTGCTCCCATTGCTGTTTTCCCCATATAAAGACAGGAAAAATATAAAACATTTCCTTCCAGCTATATAATGAAATATCTTTTTTAAAATAAATGCAGAAACATGCAGAAATTGTTACATGAGATACAAATTATGGACAGATTTTAAGATGTTTCTTTTCAGTGTAACTACTAGTTGGATCATTCAAAGGAATTGTTATATGTGGCTATTCAAAACACACAAAAAAAATCTAATCTGAATTTCTAAACAAGCCAATCAAAGGAAGAATCTCTGCCCCCTTGCTTGGGGCTCCCATGGGAGCACAGAGCCATGTGGGCTGCTAAGCATTCTGAACACCCTCCACAATATTTTAATTCTGAATATTAACTATTTTTTGCCATTTAATATAATTTTATATACAGTTTTCATGTTTTTATGTTTTACTTGTACATCACCCAGAGACCCGATGTGAGGGAAAAGAGCAGTTTTTAAAGTTGATTAATACATTCAAGAATAATTCAACATTTCAATACATTTCAGTTGTACCATTTTTTAAAGGTCTACAATGACACAATCTATCTTTTTCAAGTAATACAATCGTTACAGAATAATTTTTTCTTTAAAAAATACCTTATTGTCATCTTCATTATCCTTAATAAGTAAATATCTCAGCAAATTCAGTGAGGCCATTATCCTGAAAATCAGAAATGTCAAATAATCAGCTACATAAAATGTTATTCATCAAGCACTGATATATTCATTTGTGACATTCAATTCCGTAAATTCTTCATCAGATACAGAAAAATTACTGTATTACAAAGGATTCTTAATATTTCCATTGAATGAATGGCAATGTGTATTCCTCCAGATGTTTTATTTATTACTACTGACCAGTAACAGTAACAACATTTTGATCTTTACTACTCTACTGGGAATTTTTTTTTCCAGCTTACCTAGCAGCCTTGTACCCTGCCTCAATTTTTCACCCTTAATAAGAGTACTGGCAAATGTTGAGCATAACATGCTTCATGCTTGTTGTGAATGGTAAAAGCAAAATGACATATTTGGATTAGTGAAGCAATTATTCCACAGTTTTTTAACAATTATTATTTTTATTTAATAGTGCCTTTTGTCATCAGAAACTCATAATATGCTTATAAACTCCACTGGAAACCTCAAATAAGCAAAAGAACTCTTAGAAAGTTATTTTGTTAACAAATTATAATAACCTTAATGAAATACCTCAGAGAATGTCAGCCCTTCTAGATAGACCAGACTTAAACGCTGAAGTTATGAATACTAAAACTGATTTTCATTACAGGATTGCAGTAACAGAATTCTGCAACTCTGAATGTGGTTCCCACTGTCTTTATCCTAAAGAGAATTACTGAGAGTCGAGTTGGAGAAATTTTCTCAAATTCCACTCTTGCTTTGCACTCACTTCTTTTTTAATCTGACAGTTGCTTTGCTGCTGTTCTTAATCCTGTTAATTGGGTGTAGTTACATGGTGACCCGGTTAACGATCACACTGACTGTAATTCCAAGCTCAATTATGGTTGTAAGACTAGCTCTAGAGAGAGATACTTTTATGTCACCTTTGTCACATCTCACCTGTCTGAGTGCTGCAGAAGATCAGTTTCAGCACCTTCAGGAAGTGAGAGCACCATGTCCATCAGAGAGATCAGCTGGAGTCCAGTAAAAAATTTGCTGCCTTCTTCTCTCTGGGGAAAAAAAAAGTAACACAGGAAACAGTAGTAGGTGCTTCATATACTGTCTGCATTACTATTATAGCTAATAGTATAAACAATAAACAAATTCACTTTTTATTCCAACTACCTATAAATCTGTTTAATTTCTTTCCTTAATTGCTTCTTTCTCTTAATTTAATTTGAATTGCGAAAGGACAGTGCATAACCTAAACTTGATGACCCATTGGGTCATCCTTCCAGAGATATTTCCTTATCTAAACAGAGAAACAGAAGACCAGGGAGCAAAAAAAAAAAAAAGATGCATTTTTTGAAGCATTGTCATGAGAAGCTGGCAGGGAATGTCATCACAGACATGTGACCCTGATTGATCAGCGGCATCTGGCATTATTGCAATCACCACAAGTCTGCAAATTAACTGGTTTGAAGATCTTTGAAATTTCAATTCCACAGGAGTAATGGGTCCAAGATTCTGTACACATTCTTTCGAGATACTATGATTCAAAAACTGTTGCCCTGTGATACACCATTTCGGGTAACTGAAGGTTACAGACAGGCAGACAGGAGAGTTTTAGGAGTAGATAGATAGACATAATTAAACAGGCCTTATCTTCATTTAGGTTCACGACAATAAAATCCAAAAGTCCTATTTGGAATTCATTGCATTAAATATCCTAAATGTATTTTAACCTGCGTGGATCAACCCACATTTTTCAAGATTTGTAAAAACTGTTTATTAAAAAATCTTTCTTTTAAATACGGTCATGAATAGTATTGAAAAAATAAATGAGTGTGAAGCAAGATAGAGGGGGACTGGCATATTCTGACATGCCATGCACTTTTAATATCCAGATAATCACTAAATTTATTTATTTATTTTATTACACTTTTATATCGCCCCCTCTCCCAAAAAAGGGACTCGGGGCGGTGTACAGCCAATATAAAAACGACATACATAATAAAAATTTAAAAGAGATTTAAAATAAATTAAACGAGTGGCTGGAATGATATTCTAAAAGCAGAGTAAAAAGGTAAAAAAGTTAAAAATTCCAAAATTTAAAACCCTAGTAATTAGTACTAGGCCAGACCGGCCTGTTGGAAAAGGTGGGTCTTTAATGCATGCCGGAAGATCTGCAGGTCAGTGATGGCCCGCATCTCCGGGGGTAACTCATTCCAGAGGGAAGGAGCCCCCGCAAAGAAGGCCCACACCCTCGGAGCTGCCAGCCGGCATCGTCCGGCTGACGGCACCCCAAGGAGGCCCACCCTGTGGGAGCGCACTGGCCGGCAGGAGGCCGATGGTGGCAGCAGGCGGTCCCGTAAGTACCCAGGTCCCAAGCCATGGAATGCTTTAAAGGTGACCACCAACACCTTGAATCGCACCTGGAAGGCCACCGGAAGCCAATGCAGCTCACGCAGGAGCGGTGTAACATGGGAGCTCCAAGGAGCCCCCAAGATCACCAACACGGCCGCATTTGCACCAGCTGAAGCCTCCGGATGCTCTTCAAGGGAAGCCCCATGTAGAGAGCATTACAATAGTCTAAGCGGGAGGTGATGAGGGCAGAAGTGACTGTGCGAAGAGCGCCCCGATCCAGAAAGGGCCG
The DNA here is from genome assembly GCA_023653725.1 of Bungarus multicinctus. Classification (NCBI taxonomy): domain Eukaryota; kingdom Metazoa; phylum Chordata; class Lepidosauria; order Squamata; family Elapidae; genus Bungarus; species Bungarus multicinctus. Next base: position 50,153,090 of record CM042842.1, on the reverse strand, counting down.
CAACTGGTAGATCTGACGGACCTGACAAAAAGCCCCCCTGGCGACGGCTGCTATATGATCTTCTAAAGACAGCCGTACATCCAGGAGGACACGCGCGCCCTCTCCATGGGGGCCAAAATTTCTCCCCCCACGGCCAGCGATGGAGTGAGCTGGCTGTATCTGGGCACAGAAAACCACAGCCACTCGGTTTTGGTCGGGTTGAGCCGAAGCCTGTTAAGACCCATCCAAGTCCGCACGGCTTCCAGGCACCGAGTCATCACTTCAACGGCTTCGTCGGGGTGGCCCGGGGTAGACATGTACAGCTGAGTGTCATCAGTGTACTGATGAAACTCTACCCCAAAGCCATGGATGATCTCACCCAGAGGCTTCACATAAACGTTGAACAGCAGGGGCGAAAACACAGACCCCTGAGGCACCCCACAAAACAAGGGCCTCAGGGATGACCTCTGTCCCCCTGCCAACACAAATTGCGAGCGGTCGGAGAGGAAGGAGGAGAACCACCGTAACACTAAACCTGAAACAAGTAATTATTTTTATTCCGCTTTCACATATGTTCATAGCTTCAATGGTACTATTACTACTACTAATAAAGATAGTTACATGATGCCTGACCTGGAGGCTGGAGAGGGGGGGGGAGATATAAGATATCAAAATTAATGTTCACTCTGTAACTACAAAATTAAACAACCCAACAGGATTATCTTAGCTGGAGGGCTGGGGAAGTTTCACAGCTAATTCTACACTAATGTAATATTAGAATATCAACATTTTCAGTTTAATTTAAACATGATAGGAATTTCAGAGCAAGAGAGGAAAAAAAATTGTAGTGCTTTTTATAGAAGCACTAATACATGGAAGTATTAACTCTGCCAGAATGTTATCTGTTAGGGAACCCATTGCATTCCAGCTTTTCCTTTTTTGTTCAGTTGATAAGCCTCAGCCATTTATTTGAATGAGGACAGAATAAATCCGGTATTATGCTCTGCCCAGATTATGTTAAGGCAATTCACTAACATAGACAGTTGTTATAAGGATACATCATATTTTTTCAGATAATTTTTTAAATGTGAGGTATCCAGCTATTTTGGTTCTCAAATCTTTGAATGAAGCCCAAAGACCTTTTCATAATCCTGCAAAAGCTGAAAATTGTCTTACCACCTGAAGTCCCTGCTGAAATCTCAGTTGAGAATTAAACTTTTTTTAAACTATGGCACCTAGTATCAATGTGGGTTTGTTCAGTTGTTTATTATCAGCTTTTAATTAAACATTAATTTGTTCTGCATTGTTAACCTTCATTAACCAGAAGGATAATAAATTGTAGTCCCTTTTACAAACGTTTACTTGTAAACATTTCTTTATTCTGCTCTTCCATCCCTTTATTTACTTGGACTCACTGAAAATATATGTATTTTAGCAGACAGCATAGAAGAAATAGGTTTTTTGTTCTTTGTTTTTGTAGCATTATTCATTATCAGTAACAAGTCCAAGTCCCAAGAATGTGTGATGGTTCTTTCAAACTCATTTATTTTTTCTACATCCACATGCAAAATCTTGCCAGCCTAAGCTCTCTGCTATCTGTATTTATCAAATATTCTGAAAACTATTAGGAAGGAGCTGCCTTCATTCTCTTTCTCTCACACAAAATATCTGACCAAGCTGCCTCTTATTCCTCTAGAAAGGGTGTATCAAACTCAAGACCCATGGCTGGATTCAGCCCAGCAGTGTTTAGATCTGGCCCAAGGGGCTGGCTTGGAAACAATGAAGGACCAGCCTGCAGTGCCTCTGCCAGTGAAAATGGAGCTGGGGGGGAGCACATGCACTCCCCTGTGCCCCGTTTTCAGTTGTGACAGCTCCTGCAGCCCTCTGCCAGCGAAAACGGAGCTTCCCCTGAGCTCTGTTTTCGTTAGCAGAGGGCTATCATAAAGGAGAATAAAGAGGGAATGAAAAAGAAGGAAAGGAAGGGAGGGAGAGGGATTATTATGAGAGTGAGGGTCTTAGGGAAGTCCTGGCTTAGCACATGGGCCCCACAGGTGCCCCCGACATGAGTGACATCAAGCTGGCCATGGCCATGCCCACCATAGCCATGCCTCCTGGCCTTCCAAGGTCAAACCCAACCCTGATGTGGCCCTCAATGAAATTGAGTTTTGACACCCCTGCTCTAGAATGTACACCCTCCCTCCCGAGAACCAGCCTATTGCATTGCATCACAAGTGTACTGAAAATGTTAAATAAGAAGAAAACAAATGGATGATAGAACAAATCAATCCATTATGAAACAATGTATCATAAAGTATGATAATTTGTCCCTGGTTATTTGCGCTTCTAATGAAATTGGATTTGTTCTCCCTCAGCCTGCATCTATAACACTGTGCTCCTTAACATTCCAAACTTGATTTAAATCTACAAGAGTCTCTCCTTCACTTATGTTTCCTTCATTAGTTTTCCTCACCTTTAAGGACAAATCAATTTGATTTTTAATATTCTGAATAATGTGTCCTTCCACGCCAGAATGATTGCTCGTCTTCAATAAACATCTGTAACCAGAAGACCCAAAAAAGAAAAATTATGCTCCAACTCATTTTCTCCATCCTTGTGGTCTCTCATTTCTGACAATTGGCATGCCAACTGAGATTGATGGAATTTGCAGACTAAAATTGTGGGAAATCTAAATCGGGTATAATTTTTCTTAAAAATCATGTTTTGAAAACATAAAAGACTAGTACTACAGTCACATTAACTACATTTTCGCTTAAAATACTTAATAAAAGTAATATGAGACATACCTAAATAATATGTATTTTCCCTCTTCATCAAACTTATCTAAATACAGCTGCAAAATCTTCAAGCTTTTCTTTCTCTACATAGAAACACAAATATGGAAGATGTGAGATTTATATGCATTTTAAACCCAACAATTTTAAGTCATAGAAAATTTTATTACATACCAGAGATTCAAAAGGGCATTGAGTCATAATCTTGACCAAATCCTGCCATTAAAAACAAAATTATTAAAATTATTTCACCAATCTAGTATATGTTAGACTTTACTTATAAAGTAGTTGGGCAATTTAATTATTATGTACAATGGGAACCATCTTTAACTCATAAAAACAAAAGATTCCTACCTTAAGCCACGCTAAATATATTGAAGAAGAAAAGGCGGAAAAAGATTTACAACAAAGGCAGAAAGGAATAGATTATGGAATACGGGCTAGAAATACTATATCAAGCCCAATATTGTATAACATAGTCAGCCAGAAAATTATAGCAGATGTTTAAAAGAAAGCACAGATGCAAAAATTCTTGCTTCTGATATCACAACACTATCAATTTGGCCTTTCACATTGCTTCCATTTTTAAACATCCAATACAGATGCCAGCTGGTATTCATACTTAAAAATGTGGACTGATGTCCCAAAAGTGGATGCAAAGTATTTGATTCAATACTTCATGTTCTCTGTACGATATTGAAATAAAAATTGGTGCCTACTTACAATATTTGACTACTTTCACCTCTCCTTTAGGAGAAGCAGAGTTAGTTAATTGTATCTAACTAGAAAGCATATAGTGCAGTACAGTATTAGAGTCCACAGACAGAGCTTTATTTTTGCTCCATATAAATTTTGGGATGTAAAGATGATTTTTCCATTAAAATGACAGAAACTACACTAGATTAAAAACATACTAAAATTCTTTAAGAAAATGGGGATTTTGACCCCCCCTTGTATCAGTTTGTTTAATTAATCACATTACAGCACTAAATAAATACTATTGACAATCTTCTTAAGGTGCTTGAGAAATATCAACACAATGCATTTGTGTAATTAAAAGTTTATGGTTTTCCCACATTACCTGAGGTGTTGTAATACAGCCTTCAAATTCCAAATATTGAAGGAAAAGGCTATTATTTTCCAATCTCAGGAGACAGTTCTCCAAAAGAGCCTATAAATTAAGTTGGATATATTAATTTTAAAAACTATGGGCACTGCTCCCAGTATATTAATCCCCAAATACAGAACAGAACACTGAAAGTATATTATTTTTAAATGTATTCAGATTCCTTATGCAGAATAACCAATTCTTCTCCTTTGTTTACATTATTCAATTTTTAAACTGCTGCAATCAAGCAACTTATAAGAATTTAGTTCAGAGTGTAAATCCAACTTTCTATCAACCATGCTTTATAGTTTAATTTTATATCAGGTAAATAGACTGTTCTAATCTTGATCTGTTTCATAAGTCACAATAACTCAACTCACTCAAAATCTTAAGTTAAAACTACACTATAACTTTATGTGAGGTTGAATGTAAAGAATATTTGTACTAGAGACCTTCAAAAAAAATCCCAGGCTAAACTAGGAAATTGAAAATGCATACTAGATGAAAGCAGTGGCAGTGGCAAATCATCTTCATACTATTGCTACAAAAACTACATAGGCACCAGAAGCCAAGCTTGGCTTTATTAACCACCCATGAAATTAGATGTCAGATTAGAGTAATTCAGCGTAATTGAACCTAAGAATTCAATCTGATTCATTTTCAAGCAAGCTGACATGAATTCAAGCTTGCTGATAAAGAGTGTTCAATTTTAAAGAAAGTTGGAATGGACATGTTTTCTAAGAACACATGGAAAAATAATCTATGCATATTATATACTTACAAGTCCTTTTAATAAAACAGGTTCTTCTGTCCTGCAAAATAAATAACAGCTAGTTTATTAAAGTTTTTATTTTGTTGTCTTTTTTAGAAACAATTTCAGATTCTTGTCCCCAATGTAATATTTTCAAGATACAGGGTCTATTCTATACCAAGACCCAGCACAGACCTTCAAACTAAACCTATTCTGAGAATATATTATAGAGGTAAGGGCAGGATTATTGCATTATATTTCTCAAGGCCAGCTATCCACATAACAGCACGTTTTGTCAAGTTCTCTCACAACTACTGAAATGGAACACTATACACATGTTTTCAAATCCAAATGAAGTTAAGGAGAGAGCTTTTATAGTTCAGTGCAAACTCAACTTTAAATATTAAAACTAATGCCAACTCTGTAAAATCAAGCCTTCATTCTAAGTTACTTAAATATATGAACTAACTACAATTTAGCCGAATAAAACTGAAGTGTACACTTTCCTTGTTTCCAAACAAATTACTATTAATTGTTCTATTTTTCCCCCTAACACTATATTTTAAATCTTTGGAAACATGTGAAATAAAAAAGAGACAATGCATACTTACCTTTTCAACAGAGCTCTAATATGTACCATATTGCACTGCAAGATATATGAGGGGCTACAAAAGAGAGTGATATGTACATGTAAGAATAATTTATCAGATAAAGGCAGTTACTTTCAATGTTTAAACAATGAGCATAATAAGCTGGAAAATTCAGCAAACTAGACTAAAAAAATGGGGGGGGGGGCAGATGTACTCCTGGTGTGATGGTGAATTGCTAAACAGTTCTTTTCCTCCCTCTCTCCCTCCTCTCACATTTGAGCTCTCTCTCTCCTTTGCTTTGAAGGCAACTTTGTGTGTTGTTAGTAAATATTTAGTAAACTAAAATATTAACTATATTAACTAGAGTAAAAAAATAATCTGTAATCCTAACATGGCCCTTAATAAATACAAGATGGCTATTCAGAAGAGTCTATTTCAATATACTATAATAGTAGAATCGATAGGTGATATAATTTATGCACATATTTTCCATGTTGGGGAGGAAGTTAGTCTCCCCCCCCCTCCATTTATTCCTAACCCTCATGCCTTGAGAGGGTGGGACAGGAGGTTATAATCTTAGAATGCTGGAAGACCTTAGAAACTGGGGGAAATATCCCTTTCTTCTTTCTTTTGTTTACAGGCAGGCTATTCTTTAGTTGGTGGTACTGATAAATAGAAATGCTAATTGGAGTTTTTATTATATGACATTTATATTACCTATATTTGCTGACACTGATGAAGAAGTCTCAACTGCTAGAATATTTGTATTTTAACCAAAAGTTAGTTTAATCATCATTCCTCACAATAAATATTTTCAGTGTTGACTTTTCTTTGGTTAAATCAGAGCTATAACTAAGTCTGGAGAATATTTTTTATAAATTGAAGATGATGTAGTTTTAAATTGCTTTGGTTTTATTGGAAGAAATTCACACTGACCTTTATGAGAAACATCTTTTGTCATACAATTGAACAATCAGTTTAATATGAGTGGAAATTCTTCATCGGCTAAAGGAATCCTGGTTTTAATTAAGACATATTTTAATTTTCTAATTAAACATGAAATGTTGGGTCTGGAAATCACTATATAATCTCCATTTTCAACTGCCAAATGGCTTGGATGAATTCTTGCAGCCAGCTAAACATCTAGGTTGCTTCAGTCACACTGTACAAGAAATCTGTTATTTAACATAACTTTTCTGCAAATTTAGTTGAATTATTAAGCAGGGCAGATTATCATTCCTGGGGAATTTAATTTTGGTTCTGTTAGTGAAGTGAGACAAGACTTCTAGGAGGTGGGGGAGTCTATAGAGCTAGAATATCTTTCAAGCTTACATCCAAAAGTGTAATCTACCTGATATATAGTAGCAGTTATATTCAAACAAGCAAGGCTATATCTTTTTTATCTATGACACATATTGCATGTTCAAAATGGCATTATTACTTAGGACCTTGATGGATGCTCAATTAGTGAAAATTACAATTATAAATTCTTATCACAAGAAAGTAATATCACTGATGATGAGAAAAAAATCAACTAATGGAAATAATATTACAATAGACAAACCTCAGATCAACAATAATCTAAAAAATGGAATCCCCCCCCCCCAAATATACAGAGTCTTTAAAGGATTTCTACATGACAGTTATGTGAAGATTCACATTCTGGAAGCCAATCGTGCTTTTAGATCAACTTAATTGTTGTTTGATTAATTATATACTTTAAAAATTGAATAATTAGAGCATATTAAGCAGTTTTATTGTGAAGGGAGAAATCTGCTACACTATTAACTTCTCATTTAAAACAATTGGAACAAATAAGACAACAGCAATAAGAGATACATGGGGATAATTCATAGTGATCAAGCAGAAACTAATTGTCATTTCTGGGAATTTTATAAGAATGTATATTCTGGAAATATTATAAGTCCCAGAGGGAAGGTTCTTTAAATAGAACTAATCTTCCAGAAACAGTTACTTTGGCAAGCTTAATGAAAGCATTACTTTCATTAATTCATCCTTCACAATCTGGCTTTATGAAAGGGCATATCAGACTACTAGTAGATTTATAATAATTCCACAATGAAAGAAAATGAAGCAGTAGTTTTGGCATCATTAGATGCAGAAAAAGATTTTGAAAATATGTAATTCAACTATCACAAATGATAAAGAAATTGGATTTTCTTTAGAATTTATTTCTGGATAAAAAGAAGTAACTTTGTCCCATTTTTATTATGGAGGAGATAATCCTAAAGGGATAATAAAAACGAGACAGGACACATGCCAAGAATGCCCCTATTTTTTGCTAATTTTAATATAGTCTTTCAGACACTTGATAAAACAATCTTGCCACATTCAAGGACTGTGCAGACCGGATTTAGAATGCAAGTCAATGCTATACACTGATTATATTTCCAGTAGTTATCAATTATTTTTATTTAAAATTGTGGAAACTATATAGCTGTATGGAAAATATTTTGGGGTTACAATACTTTTACAATAAGTCTAATACCACGCCAATTGATAACAACCTCCTAAAGAAGTAGGTAAAAAATTAGGATTTGTACTTTGTGTTGAGTCTATTTTAATATCTAGTGTTTTATTAGGGAGATGTCTTGTTCAGTAGAATTGAATATTTCAGATTGGATATTACTTCTACTTTTTTAGGCATTTGATTTACTTAACAATAGCTTAAATAAAATTAAAGGTATGAACTATTACTAATAATACAATTTTTATACTATTTGTATGATCCATTATGGATTTGTAAAATTCATTAGCCACCAACCTTACTGAACAATAATTCTGAGCAGCTACAATATTAAAAGATAAAACTATATAAAGTTGTCATCTAATAATATAAATATATATGCATATGTGTATGTTGTGCATTTATATTATGTATGTAGGTAGGTAGGTAGGTATGAAATACTATTAAAAATATCAACCTAGTCAAAAAGATAGAGAGGGAGGGGGTATAATGAGAAGGGGTGTGGGATCCATTGTTAAATTATCCACCACCTCCAATATGGTACCCCTCCACTGGAGCCACAAGCCAACTGACAGAACCAGGTCTTTATGCTCTGTTGGAAGGTAGGGATGGTTTAAAAACCCACTAAAATTAATATCTTTCAAAACCTATATGCAGGATGGTAGGTACTGTATGCCAACCACTATATTTTATTAATTTTTTTTCAGAGAAAATATAACTGCACTTAGGAATGTTAAAATGTCATGCATCGAACAAGTAAGGAGCTATTGAAAAGAATATGATAACCAATATGAACATTTAAAATAATTTATATACTAAATTGCCTATGGGGCCTGACTTTGTCTATGGGGCCTAGTATAAATATTATTCCCTTAAATAGATCTTGTCTGCCTGTCCATCACCTGATCCTTAATTTCGTCCTCCCAAATTAGAATGATCTTTTGCTAAGCATCCCTGCTGAGCTGGTCTGGAATACAGTATCCTCTATACCTCAGCTATTTAGCCAAATAGTAATTTCCAAGCCTATAAAAATAAGAACAATGTTGTACTTACTTGAAAACTACTGGGAGGCAGTCAACACCAAAGCAGTCCTGAACAAATACTATATAAGACAGACATGCTAAAGCATCTGAAGAATGTTGCTTGTCCATTTCCGATATGCCTTCATCCTCCCAGTTTTCACTTTTACATACTGGCTGAAACCGCACTTGTAGAAATAATTCTCTAATATCTGCTAAAATTCTCTGTTAAAAAAAAAAAAAGAATATTTCCTGCTGCAAATGAAGAGATACCAACATGCAGTACTGCTTTTCATGACTTAACATCTTAATGCTGAAACATGTTGAAATGCACCCAGACATAATGTCTAAGCATGAATTTCACTTCCCCTAAAGAAGGAAAAAATATGTGCCTTCCTCAGTTTAATATCTCATCTCTTTATATAATATTTCAAGGACGTTCATAGCTTTTATTGTATATAATACTGTAATAATGTGCAAGTTCTCATTCATGGAACCTTGTGCCATATGAAAATCAAAAAGCCTCAGGCTTCAAACACCGTAGCTCAGATGCCAGAGCAAGAAGTTCATAATGACTTCAAATATAAGCACAGACACAAGGGAAAGAGATCTATGGTCCTCTCTTTTTGGGCTACCAAGATATAGCCTCACTGAATGAGAGCAGTGAAGGAATATCCCCCTCCTGTGGTGATAACTCATACTGTACATATATGCAGAAGGTCAAGCAAAGAGAAAGAAGTGAAAGAAATTCTCTATTGTTTAAAAAAAATGAAATAAAATAGGTAGGCTGAGCCAGTGGTGGGATTCAAATTTTTTTACAGTGGAAGCAGGCAGGGAAAGGATACTGTGAAATCTCCAGTCAGAGGTGGTATTTGCCGGTTCTCCGAACTACTCAAAATTTCCACTGCCGGTTTTCCAGAACTGGTCAGAATCTGCTGAATACCACCTCTGGCTGGAGCATGCCCAACATATTCCCCTTTACTCTGCCTTGCTGGATAAAAACTTTGGGTTGAAAGAAAGTGGAAAATACTTAAGAAGAATGCCTGAGAGAAAAAGGAGATGAGGGAAGCATTGAATTATGACCTAAATGTCTCCCAGGAATCAACAAAACCTTAAGTAATTTGTGTCTGAAACTTCAGCTGAAGGATGCAATCTATGGAGACAGGAATTGCAAGGATATAGTCTGTGGAGTCACCTTGCAGAAAAATAGTGGCAAACAAATGTAATAAATAAAATTAGTCAAGAAAAGAAAGCTAAGGACTATCTCTAACAAACATTTTAGACTTGGATTTGTATTTATAGTATTTTGTTTTCTGATGTTATCAATCTATCAGTTTCCAAAAATTGCCTCTGATTTTTAAAAGAGAAGTTTTTGTCTTTGTGTAAATTCCATTCATATACATTTTGTCCCATTTAAAGATATTTAAGCCTTAATTGGATCTCTGCCTTTCTTTCTATACTGTTCTACAGGAGATTGATGTTGGAAATGTTTTTTGTGATTGGATCAGTGCTAAATATCTTACTCTATCTATGCAAAGTTTATTTAGGGCATTTGATTACAAAAAGACAAAATGAATTTTAATTTTTTTACTTCCCTAATTTTAATAAACTTAATATTTAAATCATAAAACTTCTATACCAGCTCTTGAAAAGGAGCGCGCTTTGTTGTTCTAAGTTACATGCCTCAGAACTATTAGGACAAAGAGATACTGCTCCATAGTTCTACTTATTCCATCATCATTTTCATGATGGTGATGATCAGTTTATAGCGAGAAATTTGCCTGCGCTATGACATTAACTATCTAAAAAGCACTGGTTAATTATTATTAACAAAACAAAATGGGTTGGTTCATAATCAAAATCCAGCAGCACATTGTGTGTTAATAGTTTGACTGGTTATGCAACATATCAAGACATAAATTGTTTATTTTAAATGTAAAGTTTCCCTGATAGTGTCTGACTGTTGGATGCGTTGCTAATTTCTGTTTCTTGGCTGAGGGAGCCAGTGTTGTCTGAAGACTATTTATGTGGTAATATGGCCAGCATATAAACTAAAGGTGCACAGAACACTGTCACCTTCCTGCCAAAGTGGTACCTATTAATCTACTTGCATTTGCATGCTTTCGAATAGCTAGGTACACAGGAACTGGGGTAAATAACAGGAGTTCACTCTGTTATGTGGAGCTCAGGTCTTGAACTGGGCTGTCAGCTCTCCAGCTGACAAGCTCAGTGTCTTCAACCACTGACCCAATTAGCCCCCTATTATAATTATCTATTATTCTGGTTTAGTCACTGATCTGCAAACTACATGTAGGTTATGAGTTGAACAAAAGCATCCTTTCCTTCTTAAAATGGGCTTCGAAAGGAAGTTTAAAATGAATGCAAATCAAGCTGAAGAGTTTAATGTCTACCTCCCCTAAACACATTAGGTGTATGCAAATGTTGTTTCATTTGCAGAATTTTTACTGAAATTCTAAAAAGTTTACTCAGGACAGATTCGGCTAAACTGAAGTTAAGTGTGTGTGTATGTGTGTGTGCGCACATACACATACAAACACACACACACACACACAGATAGATTCAGGTAGGCTGTAATATCAGTAAGTCAATTGTACATATAAGCCCATGTTGGCATGAAAAGCACATAGACAAATTTATACTGTAGTAAATAATCAGATCAGCAGCATATATAAAGCAAAAAATAACAAGTCCTGATGGTATTGCACAAATGGCATGCTTATATAATAATGCCATTGATATACGACACAAGATCTCTCAAAACTTTTGAGATGATATAACCATGTGCTTGTGATTCCACACCCCTTGTAATTCCCCTCCAGCGGATACTATTAATGAAGCTGTATAGAACAAACTTTCATCAGGACTTCTTTCAGCATAGTAAAGTGGAATTCATTTGTACTATCTTCACATTTCTTCACTTCAAGAGGCTGTTTGTAGTTCCCTTATCTGAATCACCCTGCTTTCAGGAATACTATTCATGAATCGTGATAACCACAGATAGGAAGCCAAAGTTTGCCAATCATTTTACAAATAACTGTTAACTCCATTTACAACTGGGGCAGAAAAAGAAGACGAGCCCAAGGTGGACTTACAACTATCTCAGCTGCAAACTGCCTTAAGGGATTCTCAGCCATCTCTTCAGGCAATAGATCAAGCTCTGCCATTAGCAATGGATATTTTAAACTTTTCAGGCAACTGGAAAAAAAAGTACAGCACATCAGAGAATCAGTCAAGACACCAAATAAAAAGAGCGCTGGCACAGACCTGTATTATTTGAAGTATTTTAGAACTAAGAACCAGCAGGATGGCCAAAAATTGAAGTGTTATAGAATCTCAAACTTTTCTTTACAGAATCCACTGGTATTATCCAGAATCAACATGAAACTAGTCAAACATTGTGGACCAGTATCTCAATCCCTTTCTCCTCCCAAAATATGAATTCAGATATAGCTGGTATATTTTAGCTATAATAAAAATGAAGCTGGTAATTTCACAGTAGAACTAAAGTAATAGAGCTTTCATAAAAAGAACTAAAAAGAAAAAAAATGTAATAAAAATCAAGTTCACAAGTAGACAGGAATTGATGTTTTGCTTAACATACCCTTGGGTTACCTGTGCTAAACGATGAATCATGTTTTACAAAACAATTTCATGCAACGTATTAGTGAAAGAGTATGCACTGAGTTTTATCCTACATTTTTTGCTGATCGATCTCTGAAATTGCTACTTGCAATTTTACAAGTAGTTGTAAAACCTATGGTGCTGGATTCTTTACATAGCAAAAGTAGCTTACTTACAATCCTAGTAGTTCCTCCTTTAGATCGTTGCAATTGCCACCTGATATGGTCTCCATGTGTTGAACAATTTCAAGGACAAATGGTTTGACAAATTGTGGTAGAGCATTGAGGCACTGGCAAAGCCCGTGCTGGTCTTCTTGCAGTTGCTCTTTTGTGTAAGGAATGGGGAGAAGGGAAAGTTGGCTCAAAATGGTAGACAGTGACAACCCCACTGAATAGGCTTTCTTGGTATCAAGTTTAAGAAGTGCTAAAAAAAGGAAAAACATTTATTAGAGAACTTATTAAGTTTATTATCTGAGTATATAGACCAAGATACTTTTGGCATGCAGATCTAAGAAAAGAACAACCATTAGCTAGCTTCAAAGATATCAAGTCATAATGTGATTTGCTTGGTTTAGTTTCCCATGATATTTGAACAGTGTCTGAACTATGTCTTCTGCTTCATTTTACATAAACCATGTTTGCCTTGTTCAATAAACTATAGTTAAAGCAAGTCATGAAATAGGAGGTGTGAAACCAGTCAATATTTAGCCATATTTTTAGAAGCCATATTTTTAGAAAATTCATGGCTTCATATTAGCCAGATTATGATTTAGCAAGTATTAAACTAGTGCCATAAAATACAGTATATTGCCTCATAGTTCATCACTTCCTGGATCTTGGGAGAGGTTTAGAAGTGATTTAGGTTGTTTGTTTTCTAATAAACACCTCAGGATTTTCACTGATATTTGTACAAGGGCTGATTTTAAGCATGCTAGGAGTTTCTCCTTGCACCCATCTCAAAAAGATTAATTGACTAAGTAGAACTCAATTGCCTCTCCTTCCTATAAGTGGACTTGGACAGATTTAAAGAAACTAAAATCTAATACCTATTACTTATAAAGGATGCTCTAAGTATTTCCAACAATTATAGACTTGGAAGACTTTTGAAAACTTTGTGTGTGAAACCACTTAACTGCAACTGGATAAGCTATCAGACGAAGGGTTCCCAGGTATTTCTGTTGCAAATAAATTGGCAGTCCATCCGTTATCATTTCAAAGTTTGAAAAGTAAGATACTTATTACCTTCTTGTAAAGATTTAAGCAGAAGTAAAATAGCTGCGGATGTCTGTTCCCTAGAAGCTTGTTCAATCTGTTCCAGGAAGCCCAATATAAGCTCTTTTGCACTGCACAACTGCAAGAAAGAAGAAAAGCTAGAACAAAGCTTCAAAGATTGCAGGAAAGCAACAGGAACCCACTTTTTTTTTTGCTGCCAAGATAATTACCTGGTCGTGATTCCACTAGGAATTGAGCAGATTTGAAGGAAACTTCATTTTTCATCTTTATCTTATATGGTCATCTTTACCATGTTAAGGTTATTTTACATGGCTATATTTTGTATGATATTTAAAACAATTACACATCAAGTTACTTTTCCATTTATTAATTGATGAAATAAAATATATGTCACCATTTTAATCAAGATATTTATTGATCTAAGCAATTAAATATTAAAATGAAGTTACATTTATTAGATTTTTATCCCACCTTTATTACTTTTTAAGTTACTCAAAATGGTGAACATGCATAGTACTCTTTCTCCTATTAATCCAAAGTTGCCTGTTTTTCATGCCTGAGATGGACTAGAATTCACCATCTCCTGATTTGTAGACCAGCACCTTAAGCACTATACCACACTGGCTCTTTAAAGGTTTTCTGAAACAGAAACAGTTCTCTTCTATTAAAACAGAATTTATTCTATTTAGTGATTTAAATGACATCAATAGCAATTCAAATGAGAGATTTTGACTGGCTAGTTTACATTATGTTCTATTAGAAATTCTAATTATGCAAAATAAGTGGCTGACACTCCTAAATGATGTTCTTGTTTTTCTGAGTATCACTTCATTCATTCATATTCTCAAAACACTTTTCACTATATTTATGGAAATAGGGACATTAAATTTTCCAGTTTCTTCAGTTCTGTACTCATTTCTTGATCACTTGCCTACAAATCTGAGAATGTCTATTGTCTATATCAGCATGAAAGAACACAATCAAAGGACAATCTTTAAAAACACTACTATAGAACAGTTTCAGCACAAATGTTGCAACTTACTTCTACCAACTTGTCTAGTATTTTCATACAATATTGTCTCTCAACATCATCTTGCTCTTGTTTCAGCATACATCTGAGTATAGGTCCTATAAGACTCCAGCCCATATTTTTTATAATAACCTGTAAGGTGAAAAAATTCAGCTGCAGACAAAAAATTAAAAACAGACATCAAAGGCAAACATAGTGATCTACATTCAATGTGTTCTATGTCGTCACATATCATTAATCAGGAAGCTTCTTGAAATCCAGTACAAAGACAGATGATCCAATGCCCTCCAGTTGTTGCACAGCTCATTAGCTCTAATTACTGAGGTTGAGAAAACAACATTTTGGAAGTGGTAGTTCAGAATAGCTGGTGATAAGCACCAAGATCTCGGCCTGTGGTAAATTAGAAGGAATATGCTAAGATCAAAAGTTCTACCTCCCACCCTCAAATATGCCAATTATTTTTAAAAAATCAGTTATTTTGGCATTTGTCTAAAAAAAGGAAACATAGTATTTTAGAAGTATTTCAAGAAATACCTGTGTATCTTCTTCTACTTCTCAAAGTCTCAAATTCCAATTCATACCAACAAATATCTTTGTTGCATGCCATTCTGCTCATGTTAATCCAATTAAACAGCACCTTCCCAAATAAAGTTATAGTTGAGCAGCAGAATTTCAAAAATCCCGATTTGCTCAGACATTAAACTAAGATTTTAGCACCAGGTGCAAACAGAATTCTTTTATAGAAGGCTGATTATAATAAACTTATTAGCACAGAATGTTCCTGTATAGTTCAAATGCACAGATGATAACAGTACTTGATAAATTCAAACATAGACTGAATTTATACAGTGCATTAAAATGTGCAATCTCTTTTATGGCATAGCCTGTTATGTCAATTTGACCACTCAGCTGCATTAAAAAAAGGGTTTATTGCTTAGCATGTTGTACAAACCCAGTCAATTACAATTATTCAATTGACCATGACTTCCTACAGAATGCAAATCCAATCTTCATTATGTATTTATTCCTTTTCACATGAAATATTTTCCTAATAAAATTAAGAAACATGGTTATGGATATTTAGTTAGCTACAGCCACATGCCATTAAAATTCTGAATCCTTACATATACTGGACGCATATTACTATCAAAAATATGGAACAAAGACAATGAAAAACAGGGGTATCAAACTCAAGGCCCGGGGGCTGGATCGAGCCCACAGGGTGCTTAGATTTGGCCCGCAGGGCTACTCTGGAAATAGCAAAGGACTGGCCCATGGTGTTCTGCCAACAAAAATAGAGCTCGCAAGGGCTTGTGTTGCCCTCCTGAGCTCCGTTTTTAATGGCAGAGGGTTGCAGGAGGCCATCCCAGCAAAAAAGGAGCTTGTGAGGGCCGCCCGTAGCCCAAGCTCTGTTTTTGCTGGCAGAGGGTTGCAAGAGGCCGTTGCAGCTGAGAATGGAACTTGGGAGCCCGTTTTTTGCTGGCAGAGCGCTCGGGCCACCACAGGCGCCCTGACACGAGTGATGTCATACTGGCCACGCCTCCCTAGTCATGCTCCCCCTGAGGTCAAACACAACCCTGATGTGGCCCTCAATGAAATCGAGTTTGACACCCATGATGTAAAGGAAAATATTTGTAGCTCAGGGTTGAAATGAGGGGTCCTTGGTGCTCTCCTACAGAGTTTGGTTGCTTTCCTGCAGAGGTTTCATTACCCAAAACTACTGTAGGTAATATCATCAGTAACTAATGATGTTACCTAGTTTGGATATAGAAACATCTGCAAGAAAACAACTAAGCTCAGAGATACCCCTTATAGATAATATACCTTGGCTTAAAAACAAATTTGTCAAACTCATGCATCAATCTTTCCCATTGGTCCTTCTGAATGGGAATCAAATGCCTGATGAAATTCCAGAAAGCCCCAAAGAACTGGCTATTTATCCAGGTCTTGGAGTAGAATGTTTCCCCTGTTTGTTTTACAGGTAGTCCCTGACTTACAACTGATATGAAGTTACCAAGGACCCCCCCTCCAAAAGGGTTTTACGATTCAGATTCGAAGTCCCAACATCTCTCCCTGTGGTCATGTGACTGCCTTTTGGGCGCTCAGCATCTGGCCCACATTTACAGCTGCTGGCAGTGTCCTAAATCACGTGACCATGATTTATGTTTTTACTTCAGATTTCTGGCAAAATAACACCCCATAGACAACAATGGTTCCTTCAATAACTACAGCATTCACTTTAAAACCACCCTGTTTGCTTAACCACAAAAACCACAAAAAAGGCTGTAAAATCAAGTGCAGTCACTTGGTGACTTGCTTTATGACTATCACAAGTATAATCAAACTTGCAGGTTCAATTAGTGGAGGACTACCTCTATATTTGCTTTGTTGTTGTATCACCATATCGTGATTATTTTTAGTGATATTTGTACTTGCTTCAGCTCATGTTTGGCATCCCACTGTTTTTGTTATTTATTGATGTGAGCCACCAGATTTGGTTGGAGTTGAGCAGCATCCAAATTGAACAAATAAATTAAAATAACATACTAGGATGTTTTAGCTCTGCTTTACAGCAAGAACAAACACAATTTCTATTTTTTCATCTTTGTAATCAGATAGAAAACAAAAATATGTAATTTTGACTCACCACATTTTTTTCATTTTGTACAATTTCCAATACTTCAGCTATATTCCCTTCCTCGAAACACTTCTGTCCAGCAACTTGAAAAAGATTATAATCTTCCCCTTTAAAATTCTCTTCATCAAGAAATTGCTGAAAGTGTATATCTTTTAATTATAATTCACAATATAAACATAAGAAACATAATACAATATTGATATTGTACTATTACAAATCTTTTTAAAGAAGGCTGCAGCATAAGAACATGTAAGCCCTTTAATATTTCAATTACATAGGGTAATGTATCAAATTACTATTAATTCAAAATTAATATTTTCTTTCAATATAGACTAGTACACAATGAGTTGCACTCCAAAGATTATTAACAACACGAATAAATATCAGGGTGAAATCAAAGATCATTTAGACACAGATTCTCCATCCTTGTACAAATAAATGCTAGTACAGCCCCAAATTAGAAGATGAAAAAAATGATCAGATTTAATTTTTTTCCAAGATGAAAACAATATTTTCAAACTTGATAACTTAGCAAGCAATAAAGTACTTACACATCTTTGTATTATTTCTTGAAGTTCTTTTGCCATTTTTTTTCTTGCTTCTCAAGAACCTATCATGAAATAAAAACAGATGTGAACAAGTGCAAGTTTCCTTCCCCCCCTCATTGCTGTGAATTTTCTTAAGGGATATTATGAAAAAGCTAACAAGGAGAAAGAAAGATGTGAGAAAGGATATAGTTTTATGCAGAGTTGAAACTGATCCACTTAGCTTAATCCTGCCTATGTTTAACAATATTCAGGATTTCAGATACTGTACAACTTTTCATAGCATCCAGGATACTGAATAATTTGCTAGTTCCTACAGCTGATACCTTGCTTCCAGTATCAGTTATTATTTAGGTCTCTATCCTAGCAGTATAAGTAAACTTACAACTATTCATTTAGTGACATTCGAAGTTACAACAGCAAAAAGTGACTTATGCCCATTTTTCAGACTTATGGCCATTGCAACATCCCCATGGTCATGTGATTAATATTTGGTTGCTTGGCAACTGGCCATGCATTTATGATGGTTGCAGTGTCCCAGGATAATGTGATCATCTTTTGCAAACTTCTGACAAGTACTGTCAATGGTGAAGCCAGGTTCACTTAGTAACTATGTTACTCACATAACTGCAGTGATTCACTTAAGAACTCTGGCAAAAAAATGTTGTAAAATGGGGCACAACTAACTTTGCAACTGTTTTGTTTAGCAACAGAAATTTTGGGCTCAATTGTAATCGTACGTCAAGAACTATCTGTATCAGCTTAACATGCTGCACCTCGCAATCTCTTGTTTGCAAACTTAAAGATACACAGCTATCAAATGCAGAGCAGGCTAAGGGTCAAATGTGTTTGTAGATTCTCAGTCATCCAGGTCATGGTAATCCCATAGGTGATTCTTCAAGAGGCAACTGAACTTTCTGGTTTTTCTTTGTTTTGCTTCTCATCCAACAAGCTTCTTCTCTTCCAGAGTTGAAGAAGCTTTTTGGATGAGAAGCAAAACACCTTCAAAGAAAAACCAGAAAGTTCAATTGCCTCTTGAAAAATCGCCTATGGAACTAAGAGTCAAATAAATAAAAGCTGGTTTGGTTTAGTGGTTAAGGCACCAGGCTAGAAAACAGAAAACGATGAGATCTAGTCTTGCCTTAGCTATGAAAGCAGCTGGGTGACTTTGGGTTAGTCATTCTCAGACCAACATACCTGACAGGGTTGTTGTGGTGGGCAAAATGGGAGGAAGGAAAAGTATTACGTACATTCTCTACCTTGAATTATTCATAAAAGTAAAGGTACATAAAATTAAATCAAATTAATTAAGTACTCCTTTCCCAGTCCATTCTAGTACAATGAGAAAGTACATATGAGTGAAAGATGATAGACGGTCTATCCAATTCCCTTGGACCTTGCCAAAGGCAGTGCAGGCAAGAACCAGAGCCAGTGTGCAAAGTCATAAGTGTGGAAGAACAAGGTTGTGTATTATAACGCAAGTTGTGATTTACCTTAGAATAGTACCTGAGGGTGGCATAGTCATCCAACCATACCTTCACGACATGGAGCTTGGTTTTGATTCAGACAGGGGCCCATCCTAGTTACAGCTAGCCCAATATATTTAGGTGAAAAACACTATATAAAATATAGCTCATCTGTGTTTCAAGGCTATTGAGAGAAGGAGCCAATATCTATTAATTCAGGTGGAAGGAAAACACACAAGTTTAAATGCTACATCATGGGTGTCAAACTTGTGGTGTCACATTGCCATCACGTCACATATCATGACATTTTTTCACTTTGCAAAACTGGGGTGGGTGTAGCCTCTGACACTCCTGTTTACATCATAGATAACATAACTGCATAGACTCTGGGCTGATTGTTTTGTTTTCAGTAAAGATTCTAATCGTGTTATTTTGGAGAGTTCTGCCAAATTAAGCCAAATTACCAAATAAGATTTAAGTACCTGCGGAGTGAAATTTCTGGTGAGAAGCCTGACACAAAACAACGATGTTCCCCATTGCATATCCTAAAAATTTCTGGTTTCCCAGCTAGATCTTAATTCCAACATTAGAAATGGGATACTTGAGAACAGCAACCAGATTAGGGACATGCTACACTACAGCACAGTGGTTAAAGCATCAGAGTAGAAACTGGGAGATTTTGAGTTCTAGTCCTGCTTTTGGAACAAAGCCGCCCAGGTGACTTTGGGCCACTCTATGAGGCAGCAATGAGAAACCATTCCTAAAAAACACTGCCAAGAAAACTGCCGGGACTTGTCCAGGCCTCCAAGAATTGGACACAATTGATTGGAAGAAAAAATAATTTTATAACTGATCTCAGATGTTTCTCGATTCTAATCTTCAGAAGTACAAGTGATTTTTAAAAGGAAGTGCTCAGGATCATACTATAAAGAAAAATTATTCATGATTTTGGGTGGCTGTGGTTTCCCGTGCCCGGATACAGCCAGCTTTCTCCATCACTGGCCGTGGGGGGAGAAATTCTGACCCGCACGGAGAGGGCACGCAATCTGGGTGTCCTCCTGGATCTATGGCTGTCGTTAGAAGATCATATAGCGGCCGTCGCCATGGGGGCTTTTTGTCAGGTCCATCGGATCTACCAGTTGCGGCCCTTTCTTGATCGGAACTTCACACAGTCACTTCTGCCCACGTCATCTCCCGCCTAGACTATTGCAATGCTCTCTACATGGGGCTCCCCTTGAAGAGCGTCCGGAGGCTTCAGCTGGTGCAGAGTGAGGCCGCACGGGTGATTCTGGAGGCTTCTCGGAGCGCCAATGTTACACCGCTCCTGCGCGAGCTGCATTGGCTTCCAATGGCCTTCCGGGTGCAATTCAAGGTGTTGATGGTCACCTTTAAAGCGCTCCATGGCTTGGGACCTGGGTACTTACAGGACTGCCTGCTACCACCATCGGCCTCCCGCCGGCCAATGCACTCCCACAGGGTGGGCCTCCTCGGGGTGCCGTCAGCTGGGCAATGCCGGCTGGTGGCTCCGAGGGTGCGGGCCTTCTCTGCGGGAGCACCCTCCCTCTGGAATGAATTATCCCCGGAGATGCAAGCCATCACTGACCTGCGAACCTTCCGGCACGCATTGAAGACCTTTTTCAACAGGCCAGTCTGGCCTAGTATCATTGGAGGGTTTTTAATTTTTCTAACTTTTAACTTTTTACCCTGTTTTTATTATTCTATCATAATTTTTAACTTCAGCCACCAATTTAAATCTATTTTAAATTTTTCTATTTGATTGTATTGTTTTATTTGGGCTGTACACCGCCCCAAGTCCCAACTTGGGAGAGGGGGCGGTATAAAAGTTTAATTAATTAATTAAATAAATGATTCTCAGAGCAAAGTACTTCATCAAAGTTGCATTTGTGTAAAGCCACACGTGCCATTCTATAATAGTCTAAACATATGCAGAATCATATATATTCCTTCTACTCGTTTATGCATCTAATTTGCCTCCCCTTAATGTTGTTTCCACCGTGTTGCGTTTCAGAGCATGTCCTTTGATGTAAAAACAATCTTGTACTTTAATATCAAGCTGATGCTGCTAAATAAATAATTTTTTAAAATACTTTTAATTGTTAAGCAAAGAACTGTGGTAACATGGTGCTCGGGGAAACACCTCAGACACATCTCTTGGTGCCACCAAGTCTCCATCCGCCATGCTGAAAACCAAAATAATCTAGCATAATCTATTCATTTAGAACAGATGTTTTATTTGTTTGTTTGTTTATTTATTTATTTAGAAAATTTTCCACCTGTCTGATATCCAACACTTCAAATTTATTTATTTGCAAGGACACTGCAATGTTACAAAACATTCAAGGGAACTAACTTGCCTTCCAATCAATACTTGTTCCATGGTTGACCATGCCCATTTCCCCCCCTCCCAGGAATTTGTGGATAAGCAAATCTACATTGGGGGAATTGGGAGTGTGCTCACCCCACCCTCTCAAGTTTCCAAATGTCACAACCCAAAAGTTTGCATACCCTGAAAGGATATGCTGGAAAAGATAAACAGAAGAAATCTTATCTCATTTCAGAAACCAGGATTCAGCATCTGATAAAGTACTTAGAAATCTGAAGCCTTTCACACTTACAAAGTAATGTAGGCCAGCCTTAACCTTGAATTAAACAGGATATGCTTCCAAGCAAACAGTGGCTAATAGCCTTATATAAGCCTACTAAGTCAATTACAGTCACAATGCCTTTACCAAAAAAATGTACACAATTTCAACTTTAAAAAAAAATTTTTTTTTTCACCTCAACATGTGGAAGCTTATTGAGGCAAAGGCTAATTAAGGGAATATCGGCTACAACTATGATGAAATCTACTCTTTGGGCCTATTCCCATCTGCCATTAAGACCACACAATCTCACCTTGACAGTATCAATTTTCCCTTTTGGTTCCACAACACTCTCTTTTTTCCATCACTACCTAGCCCATGAATGACATGACCATAGGTTTTTAGTAGCAATACTAATGCAAAATTAGCATGTTGCTTTTTAGTCCAGCATCATCTAACAATAACATTAAGATGTGTAAAATGACTCATTTTTCCAGAGGGAAAGTCAGCTGGCCCATTTTAAACACGACTCAAGACCAGTTTGGCAGTGTTGGGAGAGGCAGACATGACTCTTCCACTCTGGTCTCCAACCAGTCTCTATCAAAGCCATATTCTCCCAGTCTTTACAACATTCAATATGTATTTGGTTCCTGGGTTCCCTTAATTTATATTACTGTACCACAATGTACCACTATTTCTAACACCAATTTTTCTCCATGCTTCAAAGAGAATGGAGAGAAACCCAATCTTTACATAGAAATCACCCTAGGTGAGTTGGACAGCTATCTAGATTTGTTTAATAATTTCATTTAGACAAAAGGCTGGGAAGCTTTTTCCTATTCCACATTAAAATATTATCAAATGTCTCTAACATAAAATGCAGCAGCACACATATTTCTTAGTACAGCACATGAAAAATAAGGAAGTTGAATTAATCTTATCTGTCAATTTCAATATCTTACCCCCCAGCTGGGAATAACAAGTAGGCTGCCCAGAAGTTAATCAGTTTTAGTTCTCCTTTTCCACAAAACCAAATTACCCTGGCAGAACCCCACTCCCTCTTCATTGGGGTAATCTTGACCTGGGCATCTTTCTATATGTATCCTTATTTCACAGTGTTTTTAAACATGGAAAATGCCCACATGGGATATAGGTAGGAGCAAACTAACAAGCTTAGAGCAGATTGGACAGAGCCAAACCCTGCTGCAACTCTATGACTGGTCGAAGTTTTTTCTGTTGGTTGGTAAAACACTGAAAGGGGTCATTTATTATAATTATTTAAATAATTATTTAAATTCATCAGTCGCTATCCCAACTCCAATAGGCTCTGGGAAGCAAAACTATACAAGAAAACCAATTACATTGCACATAATCAATGCACACATAGACAAATCAGGACAAAACCATTCACTGGTTGAGTCAAACACCAGCATTTTACTAACTCAAGGATTTCCACTGTAGTTCCATAGCAGTACACCCACATCCCTTGATGAAAATTGTCCTACCTGCAAACGCCTTTCTCAGCAGTTTTTAAAAGCAACACTATGAAGAATGAAATTGGTGATAAGGAAGCAGTTAATAAACCCTCCGAGTAAGAAAGGCAGTTTCTTTCCTCTGTCCCAAAGGTGCTTTTTCAAGAGGCAACTAACTGGACTTTTTGGTTTTTCTCTGAAGACACTTCAAAGTCTTCAAAGAAAAACTCCAAAAGTCCAGTTGAAAAAGCACCTTTGGGACAACCATGACCTCGATGACTGAGAATCTCCATAGATAAGAAAACCTCATTTCCACAAATGTGATGAATTGTACCCCCCCTTGTATTTTTTTTTTTAAATTATGGGTGGGAAAGTAAAGACTTTCCTTTTAGTTTCTTATTAAGACTCAGTGCAGTCCTTACTGACGGAAGCCGGATTCACCATCCAGCGTTTATTATAAATACCGCCAGAAATCCACCATGCAAGTTTATTGAGGAGGGGGATTCTGTGCAGCGCCCTTTACTTGGCATGAGCAGGCTGGAAATCGACGGGGAGTAGCTATTTTCCGCCCCCCCCCCCATCAAATCCGAGAGGAATTTAGCTGACATTCCCCCCTTCCAGCCCCATAGCACGCTTTCTCCTCCCTACCGTTTGGGGTGCGAGGAAAGAGCGAACCTCTTTGCGCCGCCACCGCCCGCCTGCCTCCGCAGTCAGACGCTCAGCCCGAGACGCTGCAGCTTCCCCATGAGCATTTCCTACCGCCCCACCTCCTTTCGAGCCCCGCCTCTTCCAAGCTCCTCCCGCCCGGGGGGGGGGTGAGAGGTCAACGCCGGAAAAAGATGATGGCGGAAGAATCGCTGCGAAGTTCCTCGAACGAGCGCAGATCCTTAGGTTTGTTTTCATTTAACAAAAAAAAACCACTATTCTTTCCCCCCATTCCCCGTTACATGGGCTATTCCATCCTACTTCCTTCGAATCAATTAATCACGGGACGGTCAAACCATTCCGCAGCTCTGCAGGGATGGGCAAAGGATTGGGGGTGACAAGGGAGAGGGAAGATGAGAGAGGGCGGTATGTAGTGTATGGCGAATAAACCTCCAGGAAATCTTACCGTCACAACATCCAGATAATACTTACTCCCATGGTAGTGGCCGGAAAGAGATGCCTTTTGGTTGGTCGGCTGGTTCTAATAATAATAACCTCAAGCTTCCCAAATGTATTTCTTTATTATTATACTTACACATTTATTATACATTATATTTACACTTTCTTTAATAACAGCGTTATATGGGATCTCATTTAGACTCGGAGACAGCAAGCATACCTAATACTCCAGCTTCCTTACTTCCCCTAGAACAGAGGTGGGAAACTATGGCCCATTTTATGACTTGTGGACTTCAACTCCCAGAATTATGGCTGGCTCAGGAATTTGGGGAGTGGTGGTCCACAAATCATAAACGGGGCCATAGTTCCCCACCCCTCTCCTAGAACAACAACGCTGTGAGGTGGTCTGGGCTGAGAGACACTGACTGACCCAAAGTCATCCAACCATTTTTTATACCAAAAGTGGGACTAGAACTCGACATCTTTTGGCTTCTGCTATTAGTTCTTAATTTCTTCTTGTTCTTTATATTAGGAAACAAACCACCTTTAAAAAATGAAGATGCTGCTGAAAGGTATTGTTTCTAAATATTATTTGCTTATTTATATATTTATATATATGTATATATATGTATATATATATATGTCCCATCTTCCAGGGATCTCCTTTCATGTTATCCTTCCAACAGCCATATAAAAGAGCCTAGAGATATTTATGGGTCCTAAAGTTGTTGTGTGCAGATATTTGGAGCTGGAGCAGAGAAAATGCTTGGAATTCAAAAAGCTGTGGTTCAGAGTCCCTTAGTTGGTCGAAGAATTGAATCTAGATCGTACTGAGTAACCCTTTTATATCTTTTATATCTGAGGGTCACATGCATTTGTGAACAAGGCAGGTTTTTAATTTGAGTTTTGAATGGGTTGTGTGTTCTATAACAAGTTTAACCCTTCTGTTTTGGGTTGTTTCCAATCTTAAAAGTGTAAGAAAATTCAATTTTCTGCAGTTAGAATCTAGGGACTGCAGATTGCCTCTTATCACTTTGACTGCTACATCATACTACAGTAGAGATAATATACGAAGTATCACAACTCCAAGCATGATAACAAGATTTATCTTAACTATCCCTATTGCTGATGACACTTATAGTACTGTAGTCCTCAGCTTACAACCAATCACTTAGAGACCATTCAAACTTACCTGAAAAAGGGGACTTGTGACCTGGATCTGAAATTCTGAGGGTCATTCCCCCCTCCACGGTCACATGACCACACTTCAGGTGTTTAGCAACACAGCAATTTGTAGCGCCCTATGGTCACATGACTGTGATTTACTATGATTTTGCTGAAGACTGGCACTTTTGGTTTTTAGTAAAATTGCTCCATTGTGAATAATTATTCGCTTAACAACCATGTCGTTCACTTAAAGACTGCAGCATTCAAACTTACGACTGCTGCATTTACTTAATAACCACTGCAGAAAAGGTAAAAATGATTCAGTCACATGACCGAATTGTTGTACAACAGTAATGGGCAGGTTCCATTACAATTGTAACTTGAGGATTATTAGATAAGGACTTTATAGAGAGTGGTTTATTACCAGAGGACACAAATATCTTTGGGGTCTTATTTATTCAAAGACAGCTCCCTGTAAGTTCTGTGCTAGACTTGCTCTAAAGTTTGTGATTATAGGATTACAGTCTACATTTATTTAACCAGTTTGCTTATTACCAGCCTTGATTCTAGGAAGATTGTTTGATCCTGCTATGATCTTTGTAAATGAGTTTTGGGGAGATTGAATATGCTCTAACTGGCAGGCCCCTTTGTGCTCAGCTCCTAGCCATTTTTCTAGAGCACAACAGAAAATTCATACCAAGTTTCAAAATAAACCTAACAGAAGGATGGTTTTATGTAATGAATATAACATTCCAATGAAATACATTATTTAAATAAAAGTTTTTAAGCAAACTAATGAGTTGTCCAAATATTATATACACTACATTGTTAAATCCTTATTCATTTCTAGGAAAGCAGCACTTGAAGCTGCTATTAGGAAAAAAATTGAGTGTGAACGGAAAGCATTGCAAGTTGTTGAACACCTGTTGGAAGATGACATTGCTGAAGAATTCTTTGTGGATTGTGTATGTTCTTTCCTAAACTTACTTTTCTTTACATTTTTGGGTCTTCCTACAAGTATTAGGACTGCAACTCTCTAAATTCCAAACCAAGAAAATGCTGATTTAAATATTAAACACTTGAATGTGATATTGTTGTCAACTTTCTGGGTTCGACTTTAGTCATATTATAATCTGCTTATCATGTGCAAAGTTGATAAAGGACCTGTGGTAGCACAGTGGTTTGAATGCAGTATTGCAGGCTAACTCTGCCCAAAACCCTGTGCTCAATCCTGATTAGCTCAAGGTTGATTCAGCCTTCTATCCTTTTGAAGTCGGTAAAATGAGGACCCAGATTGTTGGGAGCGATATGCTGATATTTGTAAACCACTCAGAGAGTGCTTTAAAGAATTATGAAGTGGTATATAAGTCTAAATGCTAATGCTATAAAGTATAAAGTGTACTATAGTGACCATATTCACTAATACTAAGGCAAGATTTTTACCGGTAGTTGGTTAAACAAGCCTCAAGTTCATACATGCTGGCAAGACAAAATGGATGAGACAATATGCTATGCCACATGGCTCTTTTGTGAACAAGTCTTGCGTTTTTAGAAAACTTTTCCTACATCTGAAAGTTACAGAAGGAAATATAAAAAAGTCACTGGAGAAGGCAAGGGGGAAATTCCTCCCTCTGTTTTCATGTGAGAGGATTTGGGCAGGATCTCTGGGAGACCTAACGCCTTAACTTAAATTTGTATTTGGTTTTTTTTTTTAAAAGAATAAGACTGAAGTTTTTGGGTTTGCCAACTGAACTTTGGCTTTTAAACAGATTAGAAACATCATGCTATATTAAATATCCCCTTAGTTTTTAGCCTCAAATTCTAAAACTTTGTGTATATTACTAGATGAAAATAATTTTAACAGGATCCTCTTGGTTTCGTCATTTCAGGGGAGGCTTATAACACCTTCTCACTATCAGGATGTGGTAGAAGAACGATTTATCATCAAGATATGTGGCTACCCTCTCTGTCAAAATAAGCTACAGAATGTAAGAGTTTATGTGCGGGGTGCGTGCTCTTGTCATTTTTCATTCAAAATGTATTGCTTCCAGGGAATTGACTCACACTAGCCTTTTGCTTATTTTGGTTAAATGAGATCAATTGAAGTTCACTCTCTCACACTTTTCTCTATGTAAAGATTAGGATTACCCCAAAGTCAGTTAAGTTAAATTGATGTTCAGCGTGACTGGAAGAAAGGGGGGCTCAGAAACTTGGCTCCAAATTGTTTAATGTTATTCAAATGCATATAATGCAGAAGAGTCATTTTGTAGAATTCATCAATGGTTCAGGCATTGTGTTATGATTTTAATTGGGATTGTTACATAATCTCTTTGGATTTACATATCATGCTGCGGTTTAAACAGCAAAACCACATTACAGCTTATTAGGTTGTATGAATCCAGTGATGAAGTTAGATCATTGCATCATCTAGGCCAGTGGTGTCAAACTCACATCATCACGGCAGCGGCACATGATGTATCGTGACTTTTTTCCCCTTCTCTAAACTGGATATAGGCATGGCCAGCATGTGACGCATTCAGCCCGCAGGACATGAGTTTGGCAGCCCTGATCTAGGCCAACAGTGTCTACGTTGTTTTAGCATTAAGTTTCCAGGATTTCAGGAAGAAACTTTTCCAGTCCTAAGTAGATATACCTGGGATTGGATTTGTGGGTCCTACCACTGAATTACAGCTCCATGTTGCACATAATTTAAATTCAACAAGAGACATATTTTTGCCATTTTAAAGTGTTCGATTTTGTAATAACATCTACTTGTTATTCCTGCTTTTGCTCTTTGATTAGTACAATAAAGTTTAGTCATTTATGAAGCTAGCTTATTTTATAGAATCAGAATTAAGAACGATTGCAGTTCAGAGATGGAAAACCAATGAAGTACAACTCTCAGTAGCTGTGGTTATTATGGTGCTTTATTTCAGCAACAGCAGAATGCCACAGGGTTTAGATTTTATACTAGATCATTGTTAACTGAAAGGGAAGCAAACTGAAAGGAAAACAAACTCTCATTAAATCCATGTCAAGAAAGGACAAAAAGAGCAGCAACAGCTTCAGAAGTTTCCTTTATCTCCTGTAATCTACCGTGTTTCTCCAACAATACGGCCTCCCCCAATAGGAAGTCTCAGCATGTTTTATAGGCTTAAAATGAAATTAAGCCCCTCCCCCCAAATTTAGGCCTATTTTAAAACATGCTAAATGGGGGAAGGGCAGGGAGGCTTGCCGTTAGGAGCACCCGCTGGTGGCGTCGGCATAGATGTCGGCCTTGGTACTGGTAGGGCACTTCATATCAGAAGACCTTCCGCCACCATTGCTTTCCGGTTTGGAGTACCGCCGCGGCGTTTGGAGCATTGCCGCGGTGTTTGACGCAGCCACGTGGAGCTGGCCAGGGCTCCTCCCTGCAAACAGAGCCCCGCCGGAGACACTTGGCTTCAGGCGCTCCTGTCGCCACCTTCCTGGGCATCGTTCGAAGGCAAAGCCCATTCTTTTAAAAACGATGCCCGATATGAAGTGCCCACAAATGCCAAGGTCAACATGCAAGCCGTCGCCACCCATCCACCCGAGGATTCAAGGGGGGGGAATTAAGTCACCCCCGAAAAGATGGCCTTTTTTCAGGGCTCAAAATAAATTAAGACCCGGCCTTATTATATGAGAAACACGGTATTTTGAGTCAATCTCTTACAAGGTGCACTTTACAAAAATCTTACTCCTGTTTAATTAAATGAAAGAATGTCTTGGACAGAGGAAAATGTTCCATGCAACATACCTAGTAATATTATTCCTGAAGGATTCTCTCTCTGTGTGGCTTACTGATTCATTTTGAGATGCTTGGCATTGATTTAGTAGCTCATAAGATACTTCACATGCATAGAAAAGAATCAGATACAGATAATGACACAGTCAGTCTGATACAGGCAGCAGAAAAGTACAGTAGCAAAGAGAAAAAAGATGAGTGCCTAATACAAGTTAATACAAGTAATCGAATGAGATAGCATGGTGTTTTTAAAAACTGTGATAAATATATTATTTGAAAGAGAAGAATGCTGAATTAAGTTAATCAACTAACTTCTTTGCATTTCTTACTTTTAAGGTGCCAAAACAAAAGTATAAAATTTCTACAAAAACAAACAAAGTATATGATATTACTGAAAGAAAGGTAAGTTTAAAACCATTCCTAAAGTTATTGTGTTTCATTTATTGTTTCACAAGAAAGAGCTTCAAAGAAATCTAGGCTATGTCCATGAGCCCCCAGGCAGCTTTTTTTCTCCTGATTTTCATTTACTGTTTTTTTAGTCAATTTGTCTGCCATTGTAGTTGGATTTTCTTTTCTACATTACCAGTGTGGTTGGATGTTCTTTTCATTCCCAGGTTATTCAAAGCTATTTCACCTAAATGTCCTTTAAAATAAGCCAATATAAGTGGCTTATTGTCCGTCAGACAATGTTTAACTTGAGCAAATATATATTGGCTGAATTTGTATATTGCACTAGGTCATAGTTGGCTTAGTGATGGGTTATTGGCTGGAATCACACTGAACAAAAACTGAACCATAATAATATAATGCGCACCCACAAAGGCTAAATCTGTACAGTGTTCAGAGGTAGAGCAAATAAATATGACTTGACAAGAACTCAGATCAGAAAATAATTTTCCTTCATTATGTTGCTTTGCTGCTCTTCTAATTTGAAATCTAGATGTACAAGTGCCACCTAACCTGATGTCCTCATGGTTCACCATAGACAGAATGCTTAACCACTGACTGTTTCCCAAATGACATGACAAATGGCAATTACCATTGTTTGTCTTTCTCTTGGCTAAGAAGTTCTGGCTTTTTTACATCAAGAAGAGTACAATAACCTGATTGGGGTTGGATTCACTATGTTCAGTGGTAGGAGAACATAAATCACTTGTCTCCCCAGTTCACTTCTTGTGCAGTGTTTAAAATCATACTTGGTGCTGCTGCAAAAACTTCATTTTGCAGCAACTGCCAATTATCCTTTGTCCAGGAACAGAGAATAAACTGTCCACTGGTTTGAACAGCAGGCCAATGTTGCAGCGAATCAGCCAAGAACAAATTATATTTGCCGACTTAAGGCACTCCATATTATTTACAATTTGCCTTCTGAATAGTTGGCATGCACACTGAATAAAATGTAGCTGGTACTTTGTCTGGTATTTGGAATGCTTGGTGACATCAGCTACTCCTAGAAAAGCATACCAGACGCTAAAGGGAGAAAACAAATAAAGGACAATAAATGTTATACTGTAATATGTTGACTTCAGCCTACTTGCTATTGTAGAACTGATGGGGAAAAAATGAGAAAAAGACTCAAGAGGTATTAAGTTAACATGTCTGAGAACTCAATAAAGTTGTAGGCTACAACTCTTAGAAGTTTCAGGAAAATTACTTTCCTATATATTCTTTATCTTTATTGGGTATTGACCATTCCAGTTTCAAACTGTGCTTGGGAGAATACCCCTCTCTCCAAAAACGTGTTCATTGAATCTTTGTGTCCATCTTTCAGTTTAACAATTTAACACCATCTTTATTTTGTTACACTAAAGAAATAACTGTTGTTCTTATTCTTTCTGTGGGGAGCAGCGTTTTTGCAGCAATTTTTGTTACAAAGCATCAAAATACTTCGAGGGCCAAATATCCAAAACTCCAGTGTGGCTTCGAGAAGAAGAAAGGTATTTAGATAACTCACATTTCTTCCTCTGATTTCTTAAAAATTCAAAAGATCATGCACTATTTGTAAAGATTGTCTTATCTGACCAATATGTGTTTTAGATTCTTTTTCTCTCCAGGCCAACTGCTGATTTCTAATGTTAGGGATTGTCTGACATAAAATTTGATGCTGTTGTTAATGTGGGGGGGAACAGATGTTAGTGGATGTTCATAAGAAAAAAACAGAAACATAAGAAAAATAGTTTTTATTTGTCAAAGAATATAATCCATATAATTTAATCAAAACTTGTCCTATTGATAGCCAGTATGTTTATGTTTAAATAGGAGATCCATACAAATCCATATTAAATGAGACTTAATGTAAAAAAGTCCCCTAAATTTGCTTTATGACAAATCAGATTATTAGGTTATGGATTTCACTAGAATCTAGTACTAGTCTGCCTGACAGAAATCTTTCAGGATTCCTAACAGATTTACCTCACTTGAAGCTATAATTTGATTTCATTTAGCGATTTCAGGCTGTTGTAACTTACTAAGGAACATGGTACATGAACCCATCCATTACTTTCCCAAACCTGAAACTTGAACTGAGCGATGCTCAGAGGTATGAAGTACAGTTTCCAAAGCATACTGGTCTGGTTAGGGTTGGAACTGGCATATCAGCCAAAGCTGAATAAAGGCATCCCCTGACTATGGTTAAGCAGGCTGCTGTTTAATGGTTTGTCAATCCATATCCTATATTGATTGCTTTTATTTTAGATCATTACAATTAAGTGGCTTCTCTCCAAGGTGTAGTAGCGTAACAGATTGTATACTTCGTCAGCCTGCCCAGGGTAGGGGAAAATACTGCTATTACTATTGCTTTACCACAGATACATCTAAGGATCATTTAAGCATTTCTTATTCATGGACTGAAGACAAAATGAAGGCAGTGTTATGAAGACAAAGCAGAAAAATGATATTGTCAGGGCATGTTTGCACTTTGGTTAGGTATGGATGGGAAGGACCCATTTTAAATATTGGTAATCAGTCTAATCATAATTAAAAAGGCAAGGGAGAAATGTTATCCAAGGATGCAGAGAGCTGGGATCAAATTGTGTTTTACTATTTGTTAACAACAGTGATCAGGGAAATGGTAGCCAGCACTGCCCTGCTTGATTTGGAAACCATGCCTTATCTGAAGTCTAGATAAGACCTGTTCACCTGAAAATCAGGATTATCTTGCCTAATCTTGTTGGGAGTACTTGTTCTAATTTTAGTGATGATACCAAGCAAGGACTGCCATATTTAAATGCTTACACATGCAGCATTTATTGTATATAATAATTTATAAATTTTTAAAAGGGTTGTAGGGATCTAGATATTAGTTGCATTTAGGAATTCTCTTCTTGTGTTTTCTATCCCTCTTTTTTTTCTTTCATATAATGATAAATAATATAGCTGAATATGTCCTTTGTCTGTAGCACTAAATGCCCCCCCTCCAATCTGGATGCAGTTTATAGCAAATAAGATAATGTAACAGGACATCAAAGGGAACTGTCCAAAAGTATAAGAACAGGATTATGACTGGGCTAAAAAATTATGATTTGCAACTAACCCAGTATCCACTGGGTGTCAATGTCTCATAAGGTATAACTGTTACCAAGAAATAAAGCCATACGGATTTAATGAATAGAACTCAAAATCTATTGTATAACAAAAACAGCAAAAATAAATATTATAACATTAAAAATATTTTTCCTATTAGATGCCTATGCAATTGGAACAATCATTTTTTTAATTTGAAGTTCCAAGTAGAGAAAAATCTATTTCAATTAGACTGTTCCAGAAATATCTCAAGAGAATCGTGGTTTTCAGAAGCTATTCATTTCCCTCCTTCACACATAGAAGAATGTTAAGAAAGGTCTAAACCAGAAGGGCCTTCGCCTAGATTAACTCGATATGCTGATTTCATCCTGGCTTGTCCCCTTCTCACAGTCTTGTCTTAATCACTTCACATTGCAAAGCACTTTTTCTCTTGAAAATTACTTGGAAGCTGCACCTAGCTATAGGGGGCCTTTATGTCCATGCCTTGGTAAGCCTATGATTCCTCTACTGCTTGCACAAGTTGCATTGGTTACCAAGGTGAGCTTCTGGGTGCAATTCAGAACGCTGGTTGTGACATATAACCAGCATATAGTCTGGTTACCTGAGGGTTCATTTTTCCAGAGTAGACATGGTGCAGATCCCAACTTTAAAATGCAGGTAGTCTTCAACTTACAACAGTTCATTTAGTGATCGTTCGAAGTTACAACAGCACTGAAAAAAATGACATTACCATTTTTCACACTTATGACCATTGCACATGATCAAGATTAAAATGCTTGGCTTATATTTATGAGCATTGCAGCATCCTGGGGTCATGTGATCTCCTTTTGAGACCTTCTGACAAGTAAAGTCAATGGGGAAGCCAGATTCACTTAACAGTGTTACTAATTTAACAATTGCAGCGATTTACTTAACAAACGTAGCAAGAAAAGTCATAAAATGGGGCGAAACTCAAATTTCTCAGCTAGCAACAGAAACTTTGGACTCAATTGTGGTCATAAGTCAAGGATTACCTGTATGATCACAATTGGGACCAGCAACTCCACTGCTAAGCAGTGCTGTTGAGTGAGAATATATGACTGCAAGTTGCAATTTCATTGCCAGATTTTCCATTGACTCTGGTTCTGGAAAGCCAGCTTGCAAATGATGGTCATGTAACTGCAGGATGCTGTGACAGTCATACATGCCCACATTTTAATCACCTGACAGCAAAAACCCTGCAACAGGCGAAAGTGTGAGGATCGGTCATGAGGTTACAATTTCAGGTCCATCATTATTTTTAATGGCTGTTATACAGAATAGTTGTAAAGTGAGGACTACCTGTAGTATCATCTAATGATCTCAGGTGGCATGCCTTCTCTGTCATGGCACCTGCCTTTTGGAATGGCCTCTCCTCACAGCTTCATATTGTCCTTCATCCTGTATCCTTTCATTCATCCTTAAAGATCTGGCTGCTTCCCCAGGTCTTCTCTTTCCCCAGATTAACCAGTAGTTTTTCTGTCAGGCTTTAACCTGTTTTTGGCTTTTACAGCTTAATTGGCTCAAGCCATTTAGTTCGTTAATTTTATTGTAAGTATCCAAAGTTGATTGGCTGGGACATAGTGGGGGTATTTAAATTTTTTTACTACTGGTTCTGTGGCCGTGGCTTGGTGGAGGTGGCATGGCTTGGTGGGCGTGACTGTAAAATCCCCATTCCCTCCCCACTCCACTAACCTGCTTTCTAGCTCTGTTCTCCTGTGCAGAGCAACAAAAGAAGACCCAGCCAATCAGCTGGGACTCGGGAGGCAGAGAATAGATGTGGACAGGGCCAAACAGAAGTGGTATTTACCGGTTCTCCAAACTATTCAAAATTTCCCCTACAGGTTCTCCAGAACCTGTCAGAACTGGCTGAATACCACCTCTGCTGGGACAGCTTTGTAACTTTAATGAAATAAATAATCCAAAGAGATGAGGGACCTGTAATTGGTTCTGTTTATGGGAAGTCTAGATAGCAATCTGTTGGAGACAGCTTAATAGGATTCTTGTCTCCAAGTCTTTGAAGATCTGGGGTTCAGAGAGCCAGCTTTAGTGAACAGATGGCCAGGACAAACCACAGATAAGTGATGAGAGAAGATACAAATAAGTTTGGAACATTAAAAGTATTAGTAGTTTCTAGAGAACTCTTTTTAAGTCTAGAATTCAGGCTATAATCCTAAGCATTCACATTAGGGAATAAGCCTCTTGAGTATTAAACAACTTTATTGCTATATAAATATGTATTAATTGCATCTACAATTTGTGTCATTTTATTAATCTGAATGTTAATTATCAATGTCCCACATTTTCCGGTTCATTACATCAGGTAAATGTTTAATACTGTTTCAACCTTAAACATGCTTTCAAAACCTGATAAATAATATTTGAATAATTGATCCATGAATTAAAAATACAGCTGATTAATATTGTTTATTAGCTTGTTGCAGAACCAAACCAGTGCAAAATTTAAATGAGTTCGTTAGTTATTATAATCAGAATTGTCACAGACTATATTTTTCTGTCTTTCTTTCAAGGCCACCAACTATTGAGCTGCTAAAGAAAGAGTCAAGGTAGGGTAGAAAATTTCATTTTCAGAGCTGCAATACAGTTGAATGAAGTCTCTGATTTCCCACTCTCTGCTTCTCTGTCAAGTAGCCACCATTATTCTCATCTCCACAAAGCCCTGCTGCTTGCCTTGATTAGTTGGGTATTTTTCTTCCAGTCTGAAAAGCCTGTTTGATCTGTATGATTTTCAGCTGGCCCTAGTGGTGTAATTGAACCTGTTGAAACATGACCCAAGTACAGTGTTTGCTCTTGAGTCTGCTGCAGCAGTTTTTGTCTATGGTTTTCTTTGCAAAAGAAATGGGGCCAATTATATGTGCTGAAAGCTTGTTTACATCTTTAGATAATCCATTAAATAAGTAGGTCCATTTGGTGCTTTATTTTTTTTTTAAGCAAGCTTTGGTTGTATCTGCAATCTGTGTGTTTTAAAAAAATGGCTGTGTTTGCTAGAAGTCTTGTCTGCATTTAAAATACAAAGCCAATTCACAGTACATACTGTTCTAGCGTTGTAATGTGGAGGTGGGAAATCTGTGGTATGGCTTTTTAATGTGTTTTTTGATCAAATAATAGGGCTGCTGAGTCTATAAAGTAGGATTAAAACCAGTGTATCAAAATCATGGTTTTCAAAGCAAGAAAGGGTAACTGGCATCTACTTTGCCATTTGTTTGATGCCATGAAAATAACCTTTCTGTTTATGTGGCCTTAATGACTTGCTAAAATAATGCAATGACCAGCTGTCTGAAAGGAATATAAATCCTTCCATTCCCCACCACCCAGTCAGAGCTGAAGAAGCTTCTTCAATGAGAAGTAAAACGTCTTCAAAAAAAAAACAAGAAAAATCCAGTTGCCTCTTGAAAAAGCACTTTTGAGACAACTATGACCTGGATGACTAAGAATCTCCATAGACAGTCCATTTCTTATTTAATATTCTGTCCAAAGATTGGAGAATGAGTGAATTAGCAGGTTTTTTTTAAAATGTGAACATGGGTAGTTCCATTGAATTTCTGTGTGGGAATGAATTAATTCATTCAGATACTAAATAGAATGATTTATTCTCAGAAAAGGCAAATTAGATAGAGACAACTGACAGCATGCTATAGAGATAAATAAATTCTTTAGGTTTTTAGAAATTTTCAGTTATAGTAGTCAACCAGAGATAGAATGTTGCTGCTGCTGCTGTTATTATTTTCCAAATAGAGCAAAGCATTTTTAACCATAATTGGTTATTTGTTCTTTGATATTGCTTCCCCAAATAAAGACTTGTGTGGTCTCTTACTTAAATCTAAGTTCTGGAGGATTGATTAGTTGAGTCTTGTGTGCTGTGGATATGTGACTTTGAAATCATAAAAGAGCTCTTTTGTGTTCCTGTGGGAAATGCTTCAGGTTCTATATATATTTGATCCTAAAAAAGCCTGGTTTCATATCAAAACAGGTTATCCAAAGTTTACTGGAAGCATTTTAACTCTATGTTGACAGCTCCTGCTTGAAATAGCTAGGTTACAAGGCCAGAATAGCATTGAAATACTGGTAATAAGTCTGAAAAAAGGGAATCTGAACTCAAAATTGAGCATTTCAGCTGGAGACAGTTTGAATTTAAAAGCTTTTCTTTTTCTCAAGAATGGTTGAAAAAAAGCCCTAATAAGTTTATTGCAAACTTATTTTGCAATAATCCTTCCATCTAAAGCATTTCCCATAAAGATCATTAAAGAAATTTCTACAAAGGTCTGCAGAGTTTAAAAATTAAATTTATCCAATTTAATTTCCAGACATCCTATTATATTCAGCAATTTGGCAGTACTCTTTCACTCACAAACCTATTTTATTTAATAAAATTTTAATATTTATATCTCTAAAGTTTTTATCAGGGATGGCATCATTAATGTGTGTGAGGCCCAAATTATTTATTTAAGCATCTGCCAGGAACTGTCTATGTATTGTGCAGATAGTAAAACAGAAGCTATACTACAAAAGGGAAATAAAATACTAAAGGCAGTGTGAATGAATGGAAAGAAAAAGAAAATTACACTTTGAAATGAAAGGCAGAACCAGATTGGTGACATTTTTCTTATTGCACTAGTGAGAAAATACCTTTTTTTTTGTAATTTGTATCTTTAGTTAGTATTTTAATTTTTTCAGATTTTTTTGTAAGATTAAAGATTTTTGTTAGAAAAAATAAAAGGTACTAATTTTTTTTAAAAAACCCTCTTTAGCTTTACAGTCCTACAGCTTTTACAGTTATTTTAAATTAAAATAGCCAAACTACTTAAAGTCAACATCAACTTCAACTATTTAACATCACAGTGGGAGGGAGGGAGATTTTGTGTAAACTGGCTAAATGGCAGATTTTTTTAAAAAAAAACAATTGTACAGCAACAAGAAAAGGTCTTGTTCCTTCTTTCCAAATTTGCTCCTTCTTTTTCCTTCTTACTCTTCATTGTAATCTGTTCTACCGCATGGTCTCTGCTTCCTCTCCTCTAGCCAGCCTAAACATAAGCCTGTAGATTATAATTATGACAGGAAACCCAAGGAAGGGCAGGTTGGATGATGGCCTATCTGACTTCCACACGTACTTCCCGCTTCTTTAGACAGAAGAAAGTAGGTCTTCATCTGGTTCACTTGTGGTGTTCAGCCAAGGAACATGCTTTTTAAAACAGACATGTATTACTGTCTATGTGTTTCTTATTGTCATTTTTATTTCTATTGACAGTGGCTACTCTGGGAAGGAAATAAAATTAGTCAGCGAAAGAATTAAAGCCTTAGACATTGAAAATCCTACTCCTGCAGAAATCCATCGTGACTCTGACTCAGGCAGTGAGGCTGAGCAGGAGTTTGTTTCTTCTGTTCTACAAGAGAATCTTTCAAATACAGAGAAATTGGCCAGGAAGCCCCTCAAGAGCATCCTCAAAAAAAGTTCTGCCAAGAGAGCCGAGCCTAAGCTCTTCGCCCCAGAGGATACGCTTGATAAGACTTCAGCCCAACTAAGCAAAGGCACATCAGATGGTAATATTCAGGGGGAAGAACCTTGCCATTCTCAGAATGTTCTTGAAAATGTACAGGTCTCTGAAAATCTTGGAAATAACTCTAGTTGCTCCCAAGTAGTGTTTCTGGGAGTGAGCCAAAAAGGGGCAGACCAATTTAAAAGATTACTTGCTCAATCAAAACTATCTGTCAGAAGTCCAGCAGATTCCCTTGCAGCCAAAGATAGCTTGTTAGACAGCCTCTGGAAGACATTTACTGAATGGAGGAGTGAAGAGACATTAAAGTTTCTCCATGGCTCTTGCAGCACCTCCATTCATCTACTGCAGCACAACCAGCCAGATGACTCTGAGAAGGAAGAGCTTGATGAAGATGATTTGGAAAATGCTAGTAGCTGTGAAGCTATATCCCCAAAACACACTTTAAACAACCTAGATCAGTCTTTGCCTTTCCAGGACTCTAGGACAGCTGCCAAAATGTTACCGAGCTTTGAAAATTTAAAAAAAGGGACATTACAGTTGGAATTAAAGGTGAGCGAATTTTACAAAGGAAAGTTCACTGTCATCGAAGAGGAGGATTTAGCAATGCAATCAGAAAGGGAACAGCAGAATGGGAAGTCTCAAGTAAGTATCCTGAAAATAAAGGAAGTGGTTATAATGTCAACCTTCAGGTGTTGGGGCCAAGCTGAATGGCGTTCCTCCCTGGAGGAATACAATATGAATCTCGGTTCTGGTTGCCTGTTATTGTTTTCAGTTGTATTTTTTTGGAGGGGGTGGGGTTTGGTTTACTGATTGAATGCTGCTCAAATTGAGCTTGAGGTGGTAATGCAGTTTTTTAAAAGATTTTTTTTATCTATCTTTATCTTTTACCCCATCTTTATTACTTTTTATAAATAACTCAAGGTAATTATAAAAAAAATGAAGAAGGTACTTAATACTCCTTCCTTCTCTTATTTTCATTACAACAAGAACCCTATGAGGTGGGTTGGGCTAAGAAAAAATGACTGGCCCAAAATTACACAGCTGGCTTTCACGTCTAAGACAGGCCTAGAACTCTCAGTCTCTTGGTTTCTAGGCAAACACCTTAACCACTAGATCAAACTGGCTTTTGTTTTTGTTTTATTTTTATTTTTCCAAGAATAGCAAATTTTTGAATTCTTGAAGGATCCCATATAAAAGCTTTTTTGTTTGCTATTGTTCAAATAAATTATTTTACCTCACGATTATTCAATGTCTTCTATATTCACTTTGGTTTATGATTCACCAAAGACGATCTTAGTATATTTTGCCAACATAGATACCATTTTAACTTATTAGTTATAAACTTTCAGTGTTATATTCTCTATATCATATTTGTGCAATTTTTATACTATTTAGGACAATGAACAGTGGGCTCCCATTTTGCCCCTTGTAGATTCTAAAGCTCAGCAGCAAATACGGACCCGGATTGTGCTTGAAAAACTGCAAAAAGCGTAAGCATCTTTTTGCATCAGCTATTGATATATATATATATATGTTCAAAAAACTAAACATACAGAAACAGTTAACTTGGAAGGGATAATATGCTTCAGAGCCATTAATTGTAATGTATCAACCCATCTTGAAAACATTTTTAATAACTGTAAAATGAAACCATGGTTTGCTTAATAAATCTTTATTAATACTATGTGCAGCCATGAACACATGTGTTGATGTTTTGCTAATCAAGCTGCTAGTTTCTTCAGGTTAGATTTGAATCCTGGATTGTTTCATTTTGTTATAGCTGAATTCAAAATCCTGATTTATTCCTTGTTTGTTTTGTATTCCATACATTTCTTCTTACACCCCACAAAAGAAAACAAATGTGGAATTTTGAGAATGTGCAAGAAAGAATTATTCTTTGTTCAGCAAAATAATCCCTTATACATTAGTCAAATGCATTGTCTTTGTGATAGTTTGAGAGACGACAGAATTTTACCTGACATCTGGTGAAGTACTTATTCTAATACTTTTAACTAAGTTTGCTTTGTTTTTCTCTCTCCCTCTGTGTTTCAGTTTACCTGCTGTTTTGGGCCCGCTTAAGATTCCTTTTGGTGATGTTTATAGTGAACTGAGAAATCTTGTAAAAACATTTAGGTAAATATAAAATAATATAAAAGAATCTCAAGGTTTAACTTATTAAGCAATGACAGATTGATGCTTGCTAAAGAGAATATGGCTGAAGAATTAGAATCCTACAATCCAAAAAAAAAGATCACATTGTCTGACCAATTTTCTTAAGGCAGCATAGCTTGAAATTAAACATAATATTCCTAAACTTTTTATCTAGTATATGGAAAACTTAAAATCTTGTGTTGTTAGTGATGTGCAGTACAGATTCTGGCTTTACAAAGCAAAATTTAGTATCTTGAGATTAGTCTGACATTTCTTTCTATATTTTAAATGTATTTACTTGATAGTTCTGGGCTCCACAGAATATAATACAACTGGAGAAAGTGTGTACAAGGTTTGAATTGCCTCTCTTTAAGAAAAGACTAGAAGGGTTGGGTCACGTTAGCTTGGAAGTAGGTGCTGGAGGACTAACAGTTCCGCTTTCTGAGGTTTTTTTTTAATCCTCTAGTTCTTCAGATTGTTCATTTCTTCTTTCACTAGTGACCTGCTTGCCTGCTACTATACTTTTCTCCTGCCTCCTCGGGGAAGGACAGACCAGTATTTTAGTCCTTATGAAGTGATTAAATTCAAAACTGTAGCAACCATTTGCTAAAGAAAGAGAAAAAAATTAAACTATCCTGCCTATCGAACAGGAAAGTAAAATTAAAAAGAATTAGACCTGGAAAACTTTTTCAGATGAAATTCAAGAAATGTCCTATTGTATGACATAAAACACAGAGTCATTTCTGGAGGAATGGAGGCAGCGGGGCAAGACGTTTTAGCTTTAAAACATAAAGTGTTTTTTTTTTAAAAAAAAAAAAACCAAAACACCGTGGTAAACTCAGCAGCAGCAATTTTCAGCTCCATCAGTTTTTAAAGGAGCACAAAATTTCATCTTCTGATCTGCACTGATCTGCACATTTCGTTCAGTCACTGGAAAGTACACTAAAGAGTTCTCTGGAGACATTATAGGATAGTTATAGTTCGTTAGCCAAGTCCCTCAGTGCCTGTATGCTTTTGTTACACAAACCGAGATGTCAAATAATCTCCAGGGTTGTCTTGAGTGTTCTGCTGGAAAAATGATGTGGAAGGGGGCGGGAAAGACAACATTGAAATCCATGCTGAATACAGAAGTTTGCAAATATGATTTTGGTTGTTGCTATTTAAATACTTATAAATGCTATTGGAAGGGACAGCCTTTAGGGATTAAACTATGTTTTTCTGGTTAAAGGTTTAATTTGCATGAAATTTTAATTGGGAAATGGGACGATTGCTGCAATAAATCATGTATTGATGTTATTATTCGCTGAGACAGAACTGTCAATATTTAAGTACTTACAAGTACTGTACTAACATACCTTTTAGTTGTTGACTGCCAAATTGATTGAATTAGCACATCTGCCTTGGGAAAGGGTATGTTTGTCTGCTCAATCCTTGCCTTTTCCAATGTGGCCTCCTTGGTATCTTTCAAATATATGGATTACAGTTCCCAGAATTCCCAACAAATTGACCAGGGGGGTCACACTGAGTGAGAATTCTAAGGGCAGTTCTGTAATTCAGCACAGCTGCAGAACATTTTGTTGGGGAAGTGGTCCAAATCTTCTCCCTTTTCAGATAACTAGATTTGAAGAAAGCTTTGTTTAAAGTATTTCTGTTCTGCTTTTCTCCATGATGATATGGCACAGATTGTTGACAAAAAAAACCCTAAATGCATAATAAGATTCTTTGAAAGACAATGTAGTTTTATGAGGCCTGAAGGAATGATGCAAAAGTACCGTCCTTCAATTGTAGATTAACATTCTTCCATTTATAATCTTAGCCTACAACTTCCATTATTTCCTGGTCTGCACAGTTGGTGATAGTTTGGCTTCTGATTGATAAGAGTACAGTATCTCTAAGGCATCAGTATGGACAGGTTGCTTTAGATAATGATGCTGCCGCATTATCGGCAACAGGGCTGTTGCAATTGCTGCAACTCTTTGAAGCTCCTATGTAAACAACAAGAGGAGGCAAAATGTACTGCTTAGCAACCAACACTATGTAGTTCCAGTTGTGTTTGTCCCTGGAAGAATCCTTCTCTCCCTTCCTGAGAGTAAAGATCTGGTAGGGATGAAGGGAAAACAATTATGGAAGTACTTTACTTTTTAGACCATACATGAACTTAATGCAAAAGGAACAAAATGTACCAAGAGTAAAGCTCTCAGTTTCTGTTGCACATGGACTTTATATGCAAACATATCTTTTTTAAAAAAGTATAAAAATAAATATGTTGAGATGGGGTATCTTTTCTTAGACCCAATGTATCTTAGTACTTGATAACATGTTGATAAAATCAATCAGAATATGCAAAATGAAAGGGAGTTCCATTATCCTGAAACATTTTTTTTGTTGATATGTTTCCATTTTTGGCATAGTTTAGAAACTTCCAGGAACATTCCACACACCCTCATGTTTTGTGTCTTTCATTTTTACATATACAAAAAAAATAATCTGTGGTTTTACCTGACATAACAAAAACATACGCATTTCTAAAATTGGTGGATTTTTTTTACAATAGAGATAATCCTTTACTTATAACCACAATTGAGCCCAAAATGTATTTTGTTAAATGAGAAATTTGTGATTAGAATAGAATAGAATAGAATAGAATACTTTATTGGCCAAGTGGATTGGACACACAAGGATTTTGTCTTGGTGCAAATGCTCTTAGTGTACATAAAAGAAAAGATACATTTGTCAAGAATCAAGAATCATAAGGTACAACACTTAATAATAGTCATATGGTACAATAAACAATCAAATCATACTAGGAAACAGTCAATATAAATCGTAAGGATACAAGCGACAAAGTTACAGTCATACAGTCGCAAGTGGGAGGGGATGGGTGATAAGAAGTGATGAGAAGATTAATAGTAATAATAATGCAGACTTTGTAAATAGTTGGATAGTGTTGAGGGAATTATTTGTTTAGCAGGCTTTCGGGAAAAAACTGTCCTTGTGTCTAGTTGTTCTGGTGTGCAGTGCTCTATAGCAGCGTTTTGAGGGTAGGAGTTGAAACAGTTTATGTCCAGGATGTGAAGTATCTGTAAATATTTTCACAGCCCTCTTTTTGACTTGTGCAGTATACAGGTCCTCAGTGGAAGGCAGGTTGGTAGTAATTGTTTTTTCTGCAGTCCTAATTATTCTCTGAAGTCTGTGTCTGTCTTGTTGTGTTGCAGAATCAACAAGCTTGTGAGTTTTGCTCCATTTTACGACTTTTCTTGCCACATTTGTTAAGCAAATCATTGCAGTTGTTAAATTAGCAACAGGTTTGTTACTAATTTAATAAATTTAAATTTATTTAATTTAATACTTAACACTGTTGTTAAATGAATCTGGTTTCCACATTAACTTTGCTTGTCAGAAGATTCATGTGGTGCCGGGACAATGCAACCATCATAAATATGAGCCAGTTGTCAAGCATCTGAATGCAAATCATATGACTATGCAGATGCTTCAATGGTCATAAGTGTGAAAAATGGTCATAAGTCACTTTTTTCCAGTGTTGTTGTAGCTTCTAAGGGTCACTAAATTAACTGTTGTAAGTTGAGGACTATCTGTATTGTGTTCTAAAAGAGCATTATCTGCAGATAAGAAAAGGGAGTAACATAGTGAACCCGTTCTGCATAGCATGTACTCTTGACTAATTCTTTTTCTCTTCTGAAACCTCAGCTTCAACGCATCTTTTTTTCAAAGGTGATTGCCCTCTCTCTCTCTCTCTAACAGGTTTGTTTCATGCTTGTGGTTTACTTGCTTCAGGCCATCAGGGCTT
This sequence comes from Bungarus multicinctus, assembly GCA_023653725.1. Taxonomy (NCBI): domain Eukaryota; kingdom Metazoa; phylum Chordata; class Lepidosauria; order Squamata; family Elapidae; genus Bungarus; species Bungarus multicinctus. Next base: position 50,108,683 of record CM042842.1, on the reverse strand, counting down.
TTGTAGGATGACTGGACAAACTTAATCCGGGACAGAAATTGTAGCCAAAAAGGTTTTGACCAGTGGAGTCCTAACTCCTTCTCCAGTCTAGTGATAGCTTAGCTCACTATCTGCTTCTATATTCAGTTCCACTGAGCACATTATGGATGTCTCTGGGCTTCCTCTGCTATAAGTACCATATTGATGGCAACAACTAGTGTTGAGACCTTGCCAATCAATACTGACATTTAATAAGAGTTAATTGACACAAACAACCACTTCTTGGAGTTGGAACACAACAATGATTCCTTCTTGATCCATGATCAGTAATGGCTCCCTTGTAGGGCATTAAAACAAAGGTGCTTTCCTCTCTCCTGTCTGACAGAGTTCTTTCTCCCCAGTGATTTAAGGCCTGTCTCTTCCATTGCATCTCATCAGGGCAGCTTAACTGGAAAGTTACATATGAATTGCTTGTCAGGATGATTCTGTCAGGCATCTTGTCTTAAGTGTTTACTCCTGTCATCAGTGTTTAATCTAGACCTTCATCCTTTGTTTCTGTCGGTAACTCAACAAACTCAATAGAGCCGTTCAGCAAGTACCAACTATGTCAGCTGCATATAGAGTAGATCTCTTTATCTCTTTTAAAGATTCATGCAAATCCTCTTTAGTCCAGCGTCAGTTACTCCCTGTAACTGCAGATAGAATACTTGATTTCATCAGGTATAGAAGAGCAAGAATGTTCTAACTAAGGATTCCCTACTGCCCAGAGGAGATGTAGTGATGGGAAGTGTGGGGATTAAATCTCAATTGTAATATCAGGATGATACCAATTAGCAGAAGGTTGTTATTGATTGCAGTCCTACTAATATTATTATTTTTGCAACCTGGTAAAAAGTAGGATGGCATTTGAGGTTCCTGTTACAGATATAAGTGTCAGTAAGATCCATTAGTCCAATTCTTAAAAAGCTAGGGCTAAGTTCAGGTCCTATGCTACGCTGCTTATTAAAAATCAAGTTAACTGAATGCCATAAAAGACATAGAAAAGGTAACTTATTGTGCTAAGTAACACCTAAACAAAGTATATTCGGTATATAAACTATAGTAATACTTTAGCTATATTAATGCTATATACAAAATATTAATTTAGGGCATTGAATTACATCACTTGATCTCCCTTTTAACAAAAAACTTGTCTGAGTAAGAAATCAGAAGAATTTTGAAGCTGTATAATTATTTTTGGAAAATTTGAAAGTCATCTATCACAGTTACAATACATGGGAATTCAGTACTGAATACACTTCTAGGGATGAAATAGTTTCCAGTTCAGCGTACATTATATGCATTTTTAATGAAGTTTCTTGGTATGCAAAGAGCCATGGTGGTGCAGTGGTTAGAATGCAGCATTGCAGGCTACTTCTTCTGACTGCCAGCTGACTGCAATTTAGCAGTTCGATTTTCACCATGCTCAAGGTTGACTCAGCCTTTCATCCTTCCGAGGTCAATATTACAATATTACATCAGTCAAAATACTGACTAGATTACCAATACATGCTCATTTTCATAAATAACTAGTATTGTTAACAAACCATAATGTGTTTTGAAATTATTTATTTTTGTCATTGTCTACGTTATTTGCTTCTAATCGCATGAGACCTGAATGGACCAATAAGGCAAAAGTCTTCCGGTTACATACTTAATATAGCCCAAATTCTGAAGGATTTTTTACTTTGTTATTCTTCAGTGTAAGGATGGGGAATCTGTAGACTTTTAGATATTCCTGATCTGCATGGACACTTTTAACACCAGTTAAGAGAACCCATGCTGCTTCTATCTTCGTTCTTCTTGGCTCTGAAAACTGAGTGTTCTTCATTCAGTCTATTAAATGCAGCGGCCCACATGGTTTTGTCCAGACCACAGTGTGCACATATATCACCTCTCCTGCGGGAGCTGCATTGGCTGCCGATTTGCTTCTAGATGCAATTCAAGGTGCTGGTTGTTACCTTTAAAGCCCTTCATGGCTTGGGACCAGGTTATCTGAGGGACCGTCTCTTGCCAGTCACATCTACCCGAGCTATCGGAGCAGAGAGGCAGGGAATGCTATGGGTCCCATCCCCGAGGGAGATACACCTGGTGGGACCCAGAAGAAATGCCTTCTCCGTGGTGGCTCCCTCTCTCTGGAACATAATTCCCCCAGAGATTAGAACGGCCCCCACTCTAATACTCTTCCGGAAGGTGCTGAAGACCTCGTTCTGCCAGCGGGCCTGGAGAACCCAGAGCGGGATGGAGCCCATTAAATGGCTCTTGTGATCTGCTGTCGCCAGGGCAGGAGGGGTGATCTTATTATGATTTTATTATTATATTTATTTATTTGATTATTTTTATTCTTTTAAATGTGGTTTTTATATTCTGTAAGCCACCTTGGGCAAATAGGCGGCAATGTAAATTTAATAAATAAATAATAAGGCTTCTAGAAACTTTTCATCCCAAATAGAAATACACCCAGTGATTTGTGATGTTCAGCACCAACTGTTCCTCAGTTGTCTGAGCATGCATGTGGAAAGACAGAATCAAATCCTATTGAGCCATATAATTTGTTGAACAGACATGGACTCGTTCACTGTCTCAGGCTAGCTGATCTTGAAATAAAGAATGTTTTGATCGGGAGAGAGGGGACAAGAAAGCAACATGTTACAGTATCTGCCTTTGCTTTGAAGGAAGACAAATGTATTCAGTAAGCGTACTAAATTAATAAATACAAGTAAAGACGGAAGTTGAGCACTGTAGAAAGGAGACATTTGCCTTTGAGATTTCTTCTGATATGGGGAGTGGAAAGAGAGGTCTATTTATGATCTATAACAAGTTAAATTAGTTTAATCCTGCCTTTAATCCTGTTTAAAGTAACTTGGTATGCATCAGGAGTCTTCAACTTGACAGCTTTAAGACTTGTGTACTTCAACTCCCAGAATTTCTCCTCCAGTCATATTAGCTCAGGAATTCTGGGAGTTGAAGTCCACAAATCTTAAACTTCCCAAGTTTGAAGAATGGTATACATCAATACATCAGGATATTAGACATAAAGAAACATGTTTTTTATTGTTGCATTCCAGGTTTTACTATTTGATAGCTATTGAGCCATTCTGCTCTAACAATTTCAGAAATTCAAGAATTGCTAATGTTGACTTTTCTCCCCCCAGGTTGACAAATACAAATATAATTCACAAAGCTCCAGTATGGACCTTAATTACCATTGTGCTGTTGTCTATGTAAGTATTCAATTGGATTCCTTGAAATACAGTGACCTTACCTTATTTTTTCCCTTATATGAATTAGCACATTCTTAATTTGCCTAATGTTGGTTTTCTTTTCATGGCAGTTGAAAAAAATATGTTGGAGTGTGATAGAACTGAAGAAATGACAAACCTATATATAATAAAATTAATGTATAAAACAAAAGATGATGACTTGTATTTGGAATATACCAACTTTCCTAGGAAACCTGACACCTGAAGAAAAGCACAGTAACTTTACTATAGGCATTAACTTCTGCCTAGGCCTCCAGAATTAACTCCAGAACTGCTAACACATGATGGCAAAATTAGAACTAACCAGTTGAGAACAAAATTGGATTGAAACCAATTGGCTGTAGTGTCTGCAGGGGAGTCAGAACAGGCAAGATGGTGGTTGTGGCTGTGCAACCCAAGCCCTGATATTTTTGTATGCACATTGACATCATACACTGCTATTGATTACACTGCTAGATGTTTGCATAGCTAGATCAGGGGTCCCCAACCCTCGGTCTGTGGACCGGCACCAGTCCTCAGCATGCCAGAAACTGGGCTGCGCAAACAAGCAAAGCCTCATCGGGTGGAATGCAGGCAGCATGCAAAACCACATCCTGCCCAGTCGACGGAAAGACCTCTCTCCACGGAACCAATCCTTGGTACTCAAAAGGTTGGGGCCACTGTGCTAAAGCAGTGTGTGTAGTTGTTTTGTGTGGGGACAGGAGGTGTCAAAACAGGCAAGATGGCAGGTCTAGAGCACATTCTGCTCTAATAGCAGAATTAGAGGATGCAAGTACAGAAAGCATAACAAAAGCATTCTGCTTCTTTTTTACAGATTGCATCCCTAATGTTAAATATTGGGGGGAAAGGTTTTCGAGAATCAAAAAGCATTTAATAAAATTTTAGAATTCTTTGCATTACTTTTTTTCCACTAAGAATGATTGGTAGATTTTTATAGATATAAAACATCAAGTAATCATTGTCCAGTTGTCAGTTCTAATTACTAGCAAAAACATATTTTAGAAATTCCTTATTGGTGTAATATTGATTTTCTTCCTTTAAGAATTATATGAACCAATGAAATCTATAGAATAGTGGGCCAGCCATTCATATATCAAGAAGTGTAGCAAATCAAACTCCTGGCATCCCTAGAACTGCACTTACTTTGATCTTGCTTTAGTCTGACACATTTTTATGCCTTTTTTATCCCAGGAAAGGCAATACTAGTAGGCATTAGAGCAGGCTTCAATGAGCCTTACATCAGTGTCACACTAGCTAGATATTGCTCAAATGATTCATTAAATCAGAACACAGAAAATAACTTTACTTGAATGCCTTGATATAAATTTTTTATCAGCTGTAAGAACAAATCTTTTGTCTCTTCTTCTGAACACTTTTCTGATTGAGTTTCTAATGTGCGAAACAGATCTTATGAATTTTTCAAGTACATCTTCGGTTAATAAAAGTGTGCTGGATTTCTTCACAAATATGTGTGTCTTGGTGATGAATTGTAAGTGCTTTTAAGGGCTACACTTTCTAAGGACAGATAACTTTTCTTCCCAAATTAATGAACTAAAGGCAGTATTGTCTTGCTGCAGCTTTCTCTGTGTAGCAAATGCAACAATGCTAAATAAGCGCAGTATGGTAAACTTCAACTAGGCAAAGATATTTGTATCCGCAGTCTTTCTTAAGAGTGTTAAAAGATGGAGTACATGGAAATTAACCTATTTTATCTCCAATTCAAATTTCTGAAGTATAATAAAATAGAATAAGAAACAATATTGGTCTACAGTGATCTAGTAAACGTGAGGACAAAGTATGGAGTTAGTTGGTTCATATTGTGTTGGGTTTTTTTTTATTGTATGGATAAAATTAATCTTCATTTTTCTGGTATCAGTTCCAAAGTACTGTCAATATAAGCCTTAACAAGATTGTATATGTTTCTCATAGAATAATGTAAATATCCTTGAGCCACTAACTAGCCATTCACAGCTAACAGGAATGCTGTTAGTACTCGCAATTTGGGATAAATTCTATCATTGGTGGGAGTAGAGAGGAAGGTCTTAAGTTGGGAAAGGAGTTGTTGAAAAGGTAAACAATTGGACGAGATGAAAAGATGAATGAATGTATTATAATATTATATATATATATATATTTATATATATATATATATATATATATAATATATATATATATATAGTGACCCAAAATCGTCCGCTCATCACAATATCAATTGTTTCTTCTTTTTTACCATTGTAATCAATGTTTTTATTAGTTTTGTTTAATAAAAAATAGTATTGTTTTGTTGAAAAGGAATACTGTGTACTGGTTTTGATATAAAGCTGATAGAGAGTGTGTAGAGAATTCACGAGAATAATAACTAACTAGGAATGTATAGCTAGCAAATCAATTCCAATGTGAAGAGAACATTGGAATTGTGTTGTGTAGTACTACATACATGTAGTATGTAGCAAAAATGCAAACTTGCTCTTAAATAAGATCCACTTGCCAGGAAAAGATATAGAATATTGATGGCTTATTCAGGAAGTAAATAAATAAAATCAGCCATCAATACAATCAGGGGGCATCAGCTACAGGTAGTCCTTGACTTACAACCGCAGTTAAGCTCCAAATTTACATTGCTAAGTAAGACATTTGTTAGGTGAGTTTTGCCCCATTTTACTGCCTTTCTTGCCACAATTGTTAGGTGAATCACTACAATGTTTAAGTTAGTAACACGGTTGTTAAGTGAATCTGGCTTCCCCATTGACTTAATTTGTCAGAAGGTCTCAAAAAGTGATCATGTGACTCTGGGACACTGCAACCATCATAAATATGAGCCAGTCAAACATCCGAATGTGAATCACATGACCATGATCATAAATGTGAAAACTGGTCATAAGTCACTTTTTTCAGGGCCTTTGTAACTTTGAATGATCACTAAATATACTGTTGTAAGTCGAGGACTACCTGTACCCCATTTCTCCCTCTTCTTAACTAGGTTTGTTAAAAATCATGGCAGTTACAGTACTAATACATCTAGAGAGCACCAGCATAGCAGAAGACAGCTAATAAAGGAGTATACTTATAACTCAGGGGTGCTAATAGGGGATTGATCTCAATTTATATTTTAATGGCTTGCCCTGTCAACGGGAGTGGTCTTAGAGGTTCTTTGGGTGGGCTGTTTACTGTTAGCTTGTAATTGGGATATTGTTTACTTCTTGTTGGCAATGACAATGTTACCTGGTTTGGGTAATGGAATGTCTGCAAGAAAGCAACCAAGCTTACAGAGCCCCAAGGTCTCCCGAAGACAGCTAAACTGATTCCAACAATTTTTTTGCTGAAAATTATCCACTTTCTTCATTTTGAATGTTCTTCCAGTGTTCTGTTAACGTGTTTATATCGTATTCACAGAATGATTGAAGCAAATGTGAGTTATTCCCAAAGACCTTCGCCCAGTACCAAATGAACATTGCTCAATACATACAAATAAAGTACAGTCTTTGGAAACACATACTAGAATTGGCAAAGGGTTGCTTACACCAACCTGGGCACTTGGCTACTGCTAGTGAATACCCTTGGCACAGTCTAATGGAAAGCTTTCAAGATAGCTCCAGAAATGTCTGTTTCATTTTATTTATCCGATCTGGCTGATTCCAATGAAGTGTGGTCAGCTTCATCTAACAAAGCACTTGCATAGTTTCCTCCCCCTTCCCTCTTAAAAGCTTTAGTGACTTTTTAAATGTTCTGGGAGTAGTACAGTAAAGCACTGGGCTTTAGGTAGTTAAACTCAAAATGCCCATGATCACTGCAGAAAAACCATAGTAAGACATGCACTTTAGGAAGATGCGTTGCACATGGATGGACTCTAGAGGTTTCCTCTACAAGCGTAGCAACAGATACAGGAAAATTTGCATAGCTCTTTATACATAGTAGTGAGCCATAAAGAGCAGATTTGGTTCCTGGAATGAAAAAGGCCCTAGTAAACCTGTTGAAAGCTTTATAAGAATCCCTTCTTGATCCTCCAGTAATCAAGATTACAAAAAACTTACAGTTCAGAGTGTTCAGACATTTTTCAGACACATTGAAAAATTATAACCACACTGACTCTTTGACAGTGACACCTAGTTTGAAGCATGGTTATCCTTATGGAGGTATTATAATATTTATTTCTTCCAAAGTTTGTGTTGTTAACTGTGTTTCCCCCACCTTGATACATTTACATTGGCTATTGAATTTAAAAAGACAGTGTTAAATCTACTATTAATTAACACATATTTTCCTGGTGGTTTGTCTTACATACCAGAATTTGGGACTCTCTTAAAGACTGGTTTCTAGAGCTGATGCGTCCCAAATTCAGAGATGATTTTAGCAGGAGACTTCAATGCCAAGATGGATACTGACAATAAAGTGCTTTCTATGATTTCTATGCCCATACGTATATTCAACCAATTCCCAGTTATTTGCTGATATACTCCAAAATTACTAATATAGGAGGAGGAGGATTAGCACAGTTAGCCATTAAATTTGTTCTTAAACAGCTCAACTGCTGGACTCAAGAGAGATCACTTTCTGGCTTGACCGTATGTTAATTACGGATTCATTTGCTGTACAAACTTTTGTATCTGTTCCCTTCCTGACAGTGACCAATTCCTTTTACAAGAATCTTTCATCCTTTTCAAAAGTTAGGGCTTTGGCCTTAAATGTCTTAGAAATTTTAACAGCAATCTTTTTTTCTGCTCCAGATAGTCACAGAGGTTAGAACATGTATATGCCGAATTATAAATTATAAATTCATCCAGTTGGAAGACCATGATTTTTATAATTTCCATGATCTTGTTAAATCAGTGTGGGAATCCATAAATTCCACTTTTGAGCTAGTGCAAACAGCTCATGCTAAATTCCCAAAATCTGGTTTGATCATATACTTTATTGAATGCTGCCCAAAAAGCCACCATGGACTGGTTCTTAATCCTTCTTTCCAAGAAACCTTTTATTTTCAGAAACAAAAATACAAGGTTCTCCTATATAACAAAAGGCAGACAAGACAATTGGCAGTGGGGGACAGAATAAGTCAGCCAGAAATGACACCATGTTCTCCCCTTCTGTTTCTCCTATGTCCCAGACCTAGAATGGATAATTCTCAGTATCATAGACTGAATCATGAATTGTATGGAATCAACCATCACACACAAACACACACAGGCACACAGAGATTATGGATGTATTTATCCTAATCATATCATATCTTGCCTCTGAGATAAAAAATCTAAAGTATGGTCTGCAGCCAAGTCAGTTGACACGGTGGCCTTTCCTTCAGGGAAAGTTAAAATCACAGACAACTATCAATTTATGTAGGTAAATCCATAAACACTATCACCCAAATATTAGCTAAAGCACTTTAGGCAGAATGGCTATGCTGCACCCACGAAGACATTACCTGCTATTAGACCGAAGAAGAAAATCAGTAATATCAGAGCCTGCTTGTACCACAAAAAGTGTAAGTGGGAATAGGGTTTTATAACTTTACCAAATATAATTCACTTATTTAAAACAAACAAAATGTTATAGGTTATGTTCAGATTTACATGTATTTAGATGAGACTGGTTCTAATAATGGAGCACTTTTGTTATGATTAAATTAAGGCTCTTGATTTCATTCTAAGCATGACTTAAGTGTGGATCTAACTTATAATATTTTGTTTTGGATTGTATTAAAAACTAGTGAGTTTTTCATGAGTGAAAATTCAGTGGTTAACGATGTAATCTTAAGAACGTGTTCTAGAGATGCTTCCCTGAATATAGAAGGTCTTCCAATTAAACACCAGTATACTGGGATTCAAAAAAGTACCACATAGATGGAGACTGTATCTCTTAAATAGTTGGAAATGCTGTGGGGAACAATCAAGATTGAAGCCATAAGTGCTTAAATAAAAGCCTAAACAATAGGAATATACATTCTCTTTCATTAATATATATTTCTTTTATAGTTTCAAGGCTTTGTTATTTAAGACCACTTTCCGAAACTATAGCATATTTCCACTCTGGATTTTCATTCTTCCAGCAGAATCTTGTAAATATTGAAACAAATTGTTTTATATCTTGGGATGCATATCAGTATAGAAAGGGACCTATAATGTATAAAGCAATAAAATTAAAAATATATAATTCAGTAAAAAATAGTTCACTTATGTAGTGGAAGCCCTAGTGAAATTCAGTGGAATTGAATTTTTTATCTTATTAAAACAAAATGATATTTTTAAATATAGTAATTTTTAAATATATCAAATATATATTGTGGTTTATAAAATATTTTACTATTGAATGCTCTTCAGGCTTCATTTTAAAGAATACATTTTTTTAGTTAGTTTGGGATTTTAGTTCGGTTTCTCCAATATCAATTCTTTATTCAGCTGCTTTTAGGTGTTGGATTTGTTTATTAGCATCTAGAAATGAATATTATCTGATTATTGCTTTAGATAATTGTAAACTGAGCAATGAGCAATGTTATGATCATAGTTTCCATAGTAATTGAGGTACAGATGAGCAAATTCATAAAGTCAAAATAATATATTTATCTAAATGGGTTAAGTCTATCATTCTTTCAGCTGCAATTGTCATTCTTCCCACTGAATTCATAGTATTTTTATTTATTACTAAATTTACTTCAGTTAACATATGCTCTCTGAGTATGTTAAAAAAAATCCAAAGAATTAAATGCAGTATTCAAAAATATGGTAACTAAAATACGCTGAAAATTAATCATGCAAGACTGCCTTGTCTGTTCTTGTCAACCATATATCAGAAAGTACTGTGTATGTTACACGTTGTTTTAAATTTAGGGATTTTGTAGTGGGACAAAAGACAGAGCCTTAGAAAGACTATTCACTCCAGGTAATATAGCTCTAGACACTGATTTTAAGTTTACTAACCCAGTTTGTTAACAGTTTAAAAGATTGCAATCTTGACTTTGTTGGAAGGAATGTCCATCTAGGTTCAGTTCCAAGTGGGAAGAATGACACTGGAAACATGGAGGCTGCTTGGAAGGATGGTTTAATGGTGAAGTAGAACCACCAAGTTCGTGTGATTCTGGGTAGATGACTACATGGAGAAAGAGATTTATACTCTGTCTTGGGTTTTGAATTGGAACTTCCTGTTCCTGTGGCAAGGGCAGGTAGCCTATTGGCTGCTGTAGGTGTCATGTGCAAATCCCAGAAGTTGGTCTGAGATAAGTCTGGTTGAACTAGTGGGCTGGTGTAATGTTCCCAGGTGATTTTGCAATGCAGTGAGCCATATTGTTAAATGGATAGAGGGCCATGTCTTAATCCCATCACCCTGAAGCTGAAGGGTGGTGGGCAGGGAGCTGTTTTGTCTTTAAAAACATGTTTCTCCTTTTCTCATCCAGGGAAATATAATATTCTGCATTTTTAATATTTCCTAGAATATTTCATTCTTCTAGGAAAGGGGTGGGTGCTAACTTTCTACAACTTCAAAGTAGGACTGGGTGTGGATTAGTAGCTGGTAAAACTTGGTAGAATATCCTTTCTTTAATTTTGTACCTTCCAGAAATGTTGAGATTAAAATTCTGAATTAGCTAAGATTGTATTTTTAGAAAACTGATATAGAATAGAATAAATTTGTTTCATATATATTCCGATCAAAAGATGTTGCCCTTTAATTTAGTCCTTTATATATAATTTACTTATAATGACTTTATTAAAAAAATCCGTGCTAGTGCATTTTTATATGCTTGAAAATGCTTTTCAAAATATTCTCAAAGATGCAAAGTATGTTTTTTAAACTTAATGTGTTGTAGTAATTCAATCATAAGAGATTATGATCATAGAACTGCTGCTTTCTACACAAATGGGTGAAAGTAATGCTCCATCCTCAAATGTGGAAAAGACTTCAGGCCATAAACAATACAGAATGAAAGATATATAAAGGGCTCCCAACTTGCTAAGAAACTCAAATTGATGTTTGTATCCCCTATAATCTTAAATAGCATTGAAAGATAAACCCATTGGATCAGAAGGTATCTAAACAACTACTGAGAAAAAGAAAAGCACAAATATGAGTACACTGATTTTATGATGTGGCTGGATTAGAGTAGAAAGAATGTCCAATTGCTGATACACCCAAAGGCAAATAATGTTGCAAAGATGTATATACCATTTGATAATGGAAAGTCAGAATCATGATCAAAGGCAAATTTGATGGGTCAGAGCAGAAATGTAAGGATGAATGTTGAGATTTGTTCCAGTATCAAAAAAGGCAACTTTGAACTGATTTACACTGATCTTACGTGCTAATCAGCTCAACATTTTACAATCCAGATTTCAGCAATACATAGAATGAGAACTATCAGAGAGATAAGCTGATTTCAGAAGACACAAAAGCACCTGGGATCCCATTAACATCAGTGGATAGTTGAAAAGATAGGAGAGTTCCCAAAGTATATTTACTTTTTACTCTATTGAGAATACTAAGATTTCTGACTGCATAGATTACAAGTTGTGGACACGTCTTAAAAATGGGTATACCAACCACCTCATCTGCATATTGCAGATTTTATATTGCAGATCAGGAAGCAGCAATTAGAATGGAATAGACAGCAAGATACTGGTTCAAAAGTAGGAAATAAGTTGCTGGTTATTGCCTTTTGGTGGCTATAAATGAGGAAGAGTGAGGACAACCAGTTGCTGAAAAGGAAAAATGAATGTAGAAGCTGCTTTGGTGCTCAACATGAAGGAAAATGTAAAATTGTGAGCCGATGCAAATAAATAAATGAATACTGGAATATTAACAAACTCTATCCTCCTGAGCTTAAAACACCAAAGGGAGAAGGCTGTAATCATGAAATAAATAGATCTCTGTTTCTTGGGGAAAAGAATATGTCAAATATCTGTGAGGGAGATGGGCGATTTTTAAATATAATAAAAATAAATAACATATTGAAATGTAAACTGCCAAACAAAGATAATACAGTATTGTCAAGGATATCGTTGTAATTTGGGAATCTGGACCATCAGAAAAGCTAAAAATAATAATAAACTGTACTTGTGGAGAAGATTGTTGAGAGTTCCATGGATAGAAGAGAGAAAGGACCATTTAGTGCCATAAAACCAAACTGCCCACAGAAGGCTTTATTAATGAAGTTAAAAGTTGGATATAGGATGCAGGAGCAATGTCCTGATAGCTGGAACAATGGAAAGCAATAGAAAAAAAAGAGACTGGCAGAAGACAAGATAGCAAGATGCTATCACTGATGTACAAAATAACAGAGGTGGGAGGGACTTAGGAGGCCTTCTGGTCCAACTCTCAGCTCAAGAGCATGAATTTACAATGAATTTACAAGTAGTCAAAAAAATACCTGCTGCCAGATAACCCTGGCAAATTTTTGTCCAATGAGTCATAAACCGTTGGAAATGACTTAACGGGAAAAAATGCCATGTGCCCTCTAGCTCTCTCCAATCATATGCCTGATGAAATGCTAATTTTTATCACTTTTCTTTGAGGTTGTGACATAAAGATTCAAGTATAGGCTTTAGGACATAATCAAGGATGGGCAAGTTTTCTATGAATAAAGGCCATCTTTGTAAACGTTTTTTTCCAGTCTCTGAGAATTACAAACAATGTAAGCAATTGGAGATATCAGGTCAGAATTTTCCTTTTTTTTTTTAATTATTATTTTAAAAGAGTTTTTTTTAAAAAAAAAAAATATGCCACAAAGTAATGCAAGTTGATTCTAATTTTAAAACTGAAAATCATAAAACCTATTTGCTGGATTTTGTTTTGAGTGATTTTTGGCTAAAAGAACATTAGATGCTGCAGGCCTGTGGAAGATTGTCTGTTGTTAATTTAAAATATAGACGATGCCATTTAGTCGTTCCCTTCCCCTTCCTACTTAGCAATTAATGTTTGCAACAAGCCTATTGCAAAGCCTTAGAGTGAAGTTTAAATACTTTGTCCTTTGGGGTTATATGAATGTTTTGATTTGGATCTTAGAGACCAAATAGATCTCTTACATTTATTTATCCTTTTCCGCTGTGAGCTGGGCATGTGTTACAAACTAATCTTTGTAGAATGTTCTGAAAATAACCGACACTTGTGTGATTCAATGGGTTTTGAGCTTGGCTGCATCTAGTGACGCTGCCAGCAGTGGGAGCAATCAGATCAAGTAACTAGCTTCACTTCTTGCAGATTCAAAGAGTGGTAGAATTTAAACCCTTAACCTGAAATCTGCTCTTCCTTTTCCTCGTCCTCTTCACTTCTTCATTGATTTAACTGGACAAAAACAATACCAATTTTAGCTTTTATTTCAATTGTAGGATTAAAAGATACCCTATGTCAGTTCAGCGCAGACCATATTAATTCATTAGCATTTAAGAATACATTTAAAATCTAAATAAAACACAGATTCCACTTGCTTTTTAAAGAAATTCAATATTTATTAATATGTCGGGTATTATGAAATTCTAAATGTAGGCCCACTACTTTTTATATTTCAGCAGCAAATATTCCTAGTTGATAAAAGTCTAAATTTGGCTGGCTGGGTGAGATATAACTAAACCATCCCACGTGTTTTCCTTTTGTTTTCTTGGTCCTGGACAAGCAAAATATTTAAGGTAAACATTTTTCAAAAAGTTTAATTACCTTTGTTCAGATAAAATGGAGTTGATTAAATTGCACTACAATCTAGTTTCAAGCTTGTCTTTAAAACATGCAGCATGTTGTAAGTTAGAAGCTTCCAATTCAAGACCATCCATCAAATATTAATGTGTTCTAATGGAAAATCTTCTCTAGAGGCAACTCTTTTTTGCTTTTAACAAGATTTTTGTCAGAATGTTTTGTCAAGCTTTTATTTCAAACTTGAATACAAGTCATAAGTGGGAAGTCTTTTAACTCATAACAATAAAAATCTACAAATGGCAGAATTATAGTCACTAATCAGAAAACGTGTTTTTATAGAGTTGGATTCATTGCTGTAGAACGATTGCCTTTTTGAAAAAAAATGATAATTGTTTTGAATGCTTTGCATTTTTTTCAGTCAAATGTATGCTTAGCATAATATAAAATGATTCAGTGAAATAAACTACCTTTAGTTTTTCATAGGAACCTGAAATAATGTTATTTCAAACATGACCCTGTGTGTATGTGTTTATCTGTGGCTATTTTTGTATTGTTTCCAGTACAAATGAAGGCAGAATTCTTTTTACGCTTCCACACTTATATTTCGAGAAAGGCAAAGGAAATTGGCATTGAGAGTATTCATAAATTTCCTGTAAAATGTTAAAATCAGCCACCATCTCTGAGATATTTATCAGGCAGATTTTCCTACCAAGTTTTTTATGATCAAACTGCATTTCTCTAATGAGGATTCATGAGCCCTTTATTTTTTTTTTGTAATATTAGTATAGAAGGAAGTCGAAAAGATAGGATACCAGTCTGCTGGTACAGAGCTATCCAGTCAGTACATAAAAATATAATGCTATAAATCTTCCTTTCCCTTCTGAATGGAATCCTGTGTAGTTTTACTCAATACTACATAGTTTGACACATTTAGAGTTTTAGGCATGTCATCTTTTTTTCCTTAAATGAAAAAGCAGAGAGCTCTTCTTACTAAAAACAAAAGACGTCGAACTGTTTGAATTTTTCAAATTGCATCCTTTTTTTATTTCAGAGTGGATCTCGCTGATTTTAGTGGAAGGTAACTTTTGAGAGCTATGTTCTTTACCTTTTCACAATATAACTTAACCTTTTTTAGGGTGGTTAAGGATGTATGTCTCTCTTTCAGATTTGGCTGAGTAGTGTTGTGGAAAAAACAGAACTGTAAAACATTAAACAAGGCAGAGGATCTTTTTCATTACAACCTTTTAACGTGATTAAGCCAAGGCATGATGGGTCATTTGGGGTTTATGTTTCACTCAGCCCCTTGGGATGCTTCTAACAAATGCACAGTATCTGATTTTGGAGGGAAATGTGCATTTTAAACAAACAAGCTTAAAAATCTTCCCCATTATATTGCTCAGTTATTATGTTATGGCAATGGTTTATTAGGCAACAAACAAAATATGTTGTGTGTAAATTGTTTTGTTTGTTTATGCATGAAGAAATTATCAGAATTTTTAGGATATGAACTAAAATTGCTAAACTTGAGGAAAACATTTTCCACATAAGCATTTTACTAACTGCTTAGACTTGCTTTCTCCAAAGGTGCATGGTGTTTGTTTCTAAATCTCACACTGAAGGACTAGAATTGCAGTCCTGCAAATCCTTCTCTTGAAAGAAGTCCCAGAGTCCTTCTCTCTTCAAAAATTCCTCATTCTTCCTTCTGCCCAGTTTTGATTTCTCCCCCTCCCCCTCCATTAGTATCCCATAATGGCTGGGCATACTGTCCTACATCCAGGTGCTTTCAGGCAATTTCCCCTAAGTTTTTGCCCCTAATTTTTGTATTTTATGATATGTAGGTTATACTAAAATATTGCAGGGTTGGAATAGTTTGTTCTCCTGGGAAATGGGGCATCTCCCAATTATCTTGCGCAGGATACTCTATGTAACTCCTTTTCAGTTTTCTCTTCCGCATCCCCTGTCATAACAGTCCTCAAGCATTGCATGCTCAGTCTTCATTCATCTCCCGGAAGAACCATTCCTGTTGCAAACCTTGGATTACATTTGTATTATGCATCTCACAAAAGCTCATTTTCACTCCTGTTCCTTTTATTAAGGGATATAAAGCTTGAGAAATTTCAGACCATTTAAAATCGTGGTGGCTAGATAATAAAAGAGAGCAGGTTTTTGAAAACATTTCATTAACAGGATCCAATCTGGGTATGTTACTGGGACCAGAGGTTTTTTTATTCCAAGCTTTCAGGTTCATGCTAGAGCTCATCTTCAGGGAACTTCTTTCTAGCACAGTGTGTGTGCTGTTCCATGTGTGCATTTATAGTGCCTGTTAATAAGTGGATTTTTTAGATGTTGATTGGGGTGTGTTGATGGCTGGCTTTTAAATCATTAGCTGTCATTTGCTTGTGCTGCCCAGTCCTTGCCTTCTAAGTACTTGATAGGCTGTTGGTAAATCAGCACTCCTGTTGACTGATGAGAGGCTCAGTTTCCTAGGCTTCAGTCACTTCCTTGGCTGTTTTTGTGCCTGCTTGTCCAACAATTTTAGCAGCTGCAAAATTGAATGTGTGTCTATGTTCATTGCAGTGTGAGGCTACATGTCTCCTCAGTTGACCACTCGCTTGAGTTCTTGCAGTCTGATGGTTAGCTTCCTCCCCGTCTGTCCTACGTAGTCACAGGGACAATCCATGCAGGGGATCTAGTAGATTACATTAGAAGTATATCCCACATGTGATTAATTTTTATCTTTTTACTAGAAGTTTGAGAGCCACCAAAATGATGGGTATGCAGATATTGGCAGCGCAGTATTTTGTTAATTCTAAGGGCCATGGGGGGATATAACATAAGGACAAGAATTTTCAGACTCAGAATCTTATTACATATTATTTAATTAATTATTAAAATGATTTTATTATTGATAATAATATTAAGGATTATTTTAATATTATTAGAAGACCAAATCGTGGTATTTTCTATCATAAATTTATTCTTAGATTTTTAAATATTTCCTCCATCTAATGTTTTGTTATTTAATTTATAAATATTGGTTTCTTATATACACTACACATTTTCCTAAAATCTGTTAGTATATACTGATCTACGTTCTGCCATTGAATTCTTGAATTTCAATATTTTCTATTTGAAGTTGGCCCTTTTCCCTAATACTGCTGCATTTTAAAAAATTATGTAGGGGACCATGCAAAACAGTAAGAAATTTAGCATTATGGCTTTATTTCAGCTAGGCATGATAATTATGATCATTTAATTAAATAAGAATGTCAGGTGTATTTCTACAATAAAATTTATCTTCCTAGGAAAAGCCTTATCCTCATAAAACAAGCTTATCTTTAATTGCTATATTGTGGTAGTTTTTGGCATTAAACCAATGAGCCAAGACTAAGCAATAGAAGACAGAAGATATTGTTAGGATATTTTTCTTGAATCAGGAGATAAAACTCAGGTTTTATGCATACCCAAAGCCAGAATACTACTGTTAAGGAACCTATTGATCTTATTCAAGAAGAAAATGCCCTATGTGGTTATGACTCACTTTCTTATAGCTTGGAATTGCTAGTCACATATTTCCAACTAATAATCAGCCTAAAGACATTTTTTTGTGTTCTCTTATGTATGATTACAATTCTCATTCAGACTGATTAGATCAGATTAATTCTTTAACCTCTCCTTTTGGTTTTATTTTCTTAGCGGAACCATTCAAATATTCTAATGCTTGATTATTTGATTGCATATTATTGTGGCTTTTATCAGCTTTTGCTTTAAAAGGAACAAATGCATTAACCATTTTTCATTTTCCATTTCTTCATTTTGGGAGAGAAGAGAGGAAGAGGGATTCTAAATATCTTTCATATAAAGCAGATGGCACTTAATGGCTTCTTGAATAATAGCTCATTGTTATTGCTTGTCTTACATGAATTTTTACTCAGCCTTTTCTTGTGTAACATATGTGAAGTAGACAGCTCGATTGCAGTATAACATTCTGACAAACTTTTGAGACTAACTTTTTTCGGTTTTGTGAAGGCCTATTTTCCATCTGGTTGGCAATTGGAAAGATATAAAGCAACATTCCTCAGGCTCATGCTACCAAATATGTTTGATTTCCCAGAATACCCAGTTAACCCAGACAAGCCTATATTGACTGGAGGATTATGCATTCTGTATCAGAGAGCACTAGGTTGAAACATGAAATTAACATTGTTTCTATCAAATGTAGAGAGTAAAACCATATTGATACAATATATGTTGATGTATTGGACTGTAATGCAAACTTGGAATGTCATTTGTCGGTAAAGTTCAGACAATTTGGGGAAAAAAATTACCTTGCTAACTTGTAAATAAACTAAAGGTCACAACATACTGATTGAATTATGCCCACGCTAGCTGACACATTTTCAACCTTCAAGTAATGTTTCTGGATTTTGACTATGTACAGTTGAACTATATGTTACAAAAGATCTGAGATACAGTACTGTTTTGAGGTACCTACTCGGTTCTTAGGTTGTTAGATAACTTCCTGTGAATTGAAAATGTGCCAGAATATTCCCAGCATTCTTTTGTGACTGAATTCTGGAGGGGGAAGTGAGAACTGGGTAACCTAATTGTATTATAGATAATCTTTGATTTAAGTGGACCTTGCCATAGCATGAGGATAATGCTAGGAAGAAGAAGGTAGTCTTTGACTTACTACATAATTGGGAACACAACTTCTGTTGGTAAATGAAGCAGTCATTAAATTAGCTGTACCTGATTTTATGCTTTTTTTTTTTGCCCTGGTCATTAAGCAAATCCAGCTTCCCTCATTGACTTTACTCCCACCCACGAAAGGTCGCAAATAGTGATCACATGACACCAGGATATTGCATCCATTATAAATACATACCAGTTGCCAAACACCCAACTTTGGATCACATGATCATGGGGACAACTTTATAATAAGACTGGTTTCTGTCCATCTGACCTAGTCTTCCCCAACCTTTTGTTTTTAAATTGACAATGTGTCTTCTGAATTCCAGAGCAACCCTAAATGAGATGAGTGGCATTGTGTATTACTCCAAGGTATTCCTTGCCAGCTTGCACCAATCATGTCAGAATGTGAGCTTGTTTTGCTTTCCTCATAAACTAGTTAGTGGCTTCATAGTTCTGCTTATTGTAGCAGTGTAGATAATTTCTCATCCAGGTTGTCTAAAATGATGGAATTCTGCAGTGATTACAACAGATTAATACAGGTAGTCCTTGACTTATGACCACAGTTGACCCTGAAATTTCCACTGCTAAGCAAGACGATTGTTACGTGAATTTTACCCCATTTTACAACCCTTTCTGATACAGTTGTTAAGTGAATCACTGCACTTGTTAAGTTAGTAACACAGTTGTTAAGCGCTGGCTTCCCGGTTGACTTTACTTGTCAGAAGGTCGCCAAATGTAATCACATAACTCCGGGGACACTGCAACTGTCATAAATACATGCCAGTTGCCAAGCATTCGAATTTTGATCACGTGACCACTGGGATTCACAATGGTCTTAAGTGTAAAAAACTGTCATAAGTTGCTTTTTTCAGTGTTATTGTAACTTCGAATGGCCATTAAATGAATGGTTATAAGTCAATGACTACCTGTATGGACACCTGTGGAATACTGTACTTATAGGGAATTGTACATTCTCAGGAACAACAGGCCCCATTAGCAAAGGAGCTAATTTTCTACACCAATTATTATTGAACTGTGAGGCAATTTTGGAAAAACTTTCCACCAAGTGGCATGCTATTGATTGAAGAAAAAAGTGATTTCCTTAAAATAATCAGCCTAGACATGTTTGTTCCTAGGACTATAGATCTGTATCCTGAATGAGCAAATGATATCTAGATTTGCAGATCTTGTTATTTACCGGTGTCTGTCTTGCTACCACAAGTTCAGAGCCCTCAGGTGCTGCCTGCTTATTTATTTATTTATTTTTAAGTTCGCATACTGATTGCTTCACGTAATGGAAGCTCAGCTCAGAAAATGCATTGCTCTGATTACTCGCTTGCTCCCATTGACCTACAGCTTCTGAGAGTTATATTCATATTTTATGTGCCCCATGGCGATGGGTAAAGCTAAATTAAATAATCATTGGAAAAGCTTCTGTGGCAAAGAGTCCAAACCTTTTGTGGAAATCCATGACACAGAGGAAGCAAGTTCAAAAATCAGAAATCTTTGTTTCACAGACCTAATGGGTGCAGACAGGAACTGAAATTAGCAGACTAGATATAAGAAAGGAATGTGAACTCTTTGTTTTTCAGTGTAACATCGATTCCAGGTTAGATCTTTAATTTCTGTATGTCAAGATTATGCTGTACTTTTCACTCATAATGAAATTACCTTGCTTTATATCTTTTGGAGGGTTTTTTGGTTCATGTAGTTTGGGGGAAGGATAACTGTTTTGACTCTGAAATCTTTTAAGATTCCGACATGTAGGAGTACATATGCCCACTTCTTCCGTTCTTTTTAATGTGCATACATAGGCATACCCCTACTCGGTTGAAAATCGTGGAGAAAAGAGCTAGTGGGGGGGGGGGAAACCTAGCAATAATTACTCCCTACACCAGTGTTTTTCAACCTCGGTGGTTTGAAGATGTGTGGACTTCAACTCCCAGAATTCCTCAGCCAGCTCTGCTGGGAGTTGAGGTCCACACATCTTCAAAGCACCAAGGTTGAAAAACACTGCCCTACACAACCAAAGCTGGACTTGCAAGTTGCTCATTCCCTGTTGCAGGCAGCCAATGATCTTGAAAGGGTTTTTGGGAGGAGCAGGGAAACCACGGGGCAGCCATCTTCCTTCCAATGATCGCTCTGCAAAATACTGGCTTCTCATTGCCATCGGTACTAGGGAAAGTATTGATCTTTCTCTGCAGAGCCGCATTGTAAGTGTTCGCTAGATTCCTGGCTGCTCAGGGCTGGGTATTACTGAATCATGCAGAATCAGACACAAGGTGCTTTTCTGTAGCATGTTTCCCGTGTCTCACGTGTTTCACACGTGTTTCACGTGTCTCAAATGCCTTGGGTATAAAATGCAGGCAATCAGACAGGTATTGGGGCAGCATTACTTTTATCAGTAAAGAAGTTTAATTGAATCATCACTCTTGGGAGAAAAATGACTTTCACTTACCTTGTCCTGAAAGCTTAAGGGATTGATCAGAAAAGCCCGTTCTGTTGAGTAAGGAACTTTATGAGAAAACTGGCACAATCTTGTCCTGGCACTGTCCAGGAGTCAACATTTATTTATTTATTAAATTTTTATACCGCCCCCTCTCCCAAAAAGGGACTCGGGGCGGTGTACAGCCTACTAAAAACGAACAATATGTACAATTAAAAACAAACAAATTAATCCGGCCGAAATCCCATTAAATACAAAATATTACTAATAAATTTAAAATTTAAGGATTATATTAAAATTTTTAAAATTTTAAAACCTAGTTAATTTAAAACCTCCAAAAAACCGTTTACTGGGCCAGGCCGGCCTGTTAGAAGAACAGGGTCTTTACTGCGCGCCAGAAGGTCTGGATGTCGGTAATGGCCCGTATCTCCGGGGGCAGATCATTCCACAGGGAGGGGGCCCCCACAGAGAAGGCCCGCACCCTCGGGGTCGCCAACCGGCAACGATCAGGCGGCGGAACCCCGAGGAGAGCAACCCTGTGGGAGCGCACTGGGTGGCGGGAGGCTGTTGATGGCAGCAGGTGGTCCCGTAAGTACCCAGGTCCCAAGCCATGGAGCGCTTTGAAAACAATCAATACCACCTTGAATCGGATCCGGAAGGCCACAGGAAGCCAATGCAGCCTGCGGAGAAGTGGTGTTACATGGGAGCTCCGAGGGGCTCCCAAGATCACCCGCGCGGCCGCGTTCTGGACCAACTGCAGCCTCCGGACACTCTTCAAGGGGAGCCCCATGTAGAGAGCGTTGCAATAGTCCAAGCGGGAGATGACCCGGGCGGAGGTGACTCAAAGGCACCCATACATAGTAAAAAAGAGTAAGTAGTCAAAGGTTTATATAATGAGGATACATCATGTTAAGTTGATGCTTATATGGTTTACACTACAATCCAAAAAGTAATTTAGGAATGAGAAGAGGAATTTGTATATAAGGAATTGGCTACAATTCAGCGTGATAATTATTGATATAATTGATCCCTCCAGATCAGTCTAATTTGACTGGAAGCAGTTTTTGAAGACTGCAAGCAATAATTTTGCTCTTTGTGAGCATTTTGGAGCAGGTAGAAGGAAGTGAATGTTGCACCCTTAAAAAGTATAAGTGTAATTACACCTTTGTGAGTGAGAGAGATTGGAAATCTTCTGAAGTATATGCATAATCTCATACATGACTCCATTTGGGGGGGATAGAGAGGGTTCAATTAAGAGACTTGTTCTGTCCATTTATTTTTTTTATTCCATTCAATCATGTCCCAGAGACTGTCTGGACAAGGCTCTGCAGCTTTCTTGGCCAGGATTTGGAAAGTAGTTTGCCATTGCCTCCTTCTTAGAACAAAGAGAAAATGACTGGTCCAAAAACATAGTAGGAATTTGCTACTATTTCAAAGTGTCTTATTTTTGTTTTTAAATTGTTACTAATTAAGTTGTTTGGGGACTTTTAAAAAAACCATTAGGAAAATATTTCCATAAGTGACTAATTATCAGCATGATTGATGTTGTGATTACTTCTTGATTCATATTTGACATTTAAATCCTCTTATTTGACATTGTAAGATTATATCTTTCTGAAAGCACTCAATTTTTGCCTTTTAGCTTGTCAGAAAACATTCCTGCTTTTGCACATTCTCAGCAAAATAAAGGATATACACAGTTCCTTGCTACCTTGCTTGAAGAATTATGTATCAAAACTGAAGATCTGGAAAGTCTAACAAAAATATTTAGAAGTGACTGACTTCCTCACTGGTCAGTATTTTTTTTCCTCTTGTTTTTTTCTTATTACTTTGGTTCATACAAGATCCCTTAGCAAACTGCCTAAATAAGGACTACTATTAACACTAAGCACAGATCCCCAATTTATCATATTGTATTAATAGTTGCATCCAAACTTTCAACAGATCAGGAGCAGGTTGCATGAATATCTTTAAATCAAAAGGTAGTCCTCGCTTTCTGACCACTTTTTTAGCGATAGTTTGAAATAGTGATTGTGAAATTGTGAACAATTCAATCATCTTGGGGTTACAACAGAAACTGTGATTGCTGTAAATTATTGCTACTAAATGGCACAGTCATGTGACATTACACTTTATAACTGCATCACTTAGCAAAGGCAATTGAGATTACCACCAGCTCTGTCGTAACTCAAGAACTACTGATATATAGACTTAAAACTGACAGTGAAACACTATTTTTGGTTCTGTATTTTAACTCTAATGATGGGGAAAGCATGAGAGATTGGTTGAAGAGATGCCATTTTAGAAATTCTAGTCACTTTTTTCATGTTTGCATTGCATTGGTGATTTGGGGTGGGTGGGTGGAATTTATATTCTTTATTTTATGTCTATATTTTCAATCAGTGCTATTTTTGTGTTTTTATTGGTAAGCTCTTGAAATTCTTATTTGACGTCTAATAAACGTTTTATTATGATACTGCTTATACTTTTTATGTTCGTTTTTTACTTACAGAATAAGAAGATCATCCTTCATTTCTCTTTTGACCAGAGATTGAATTAATATTCCACAACTGGACTTTATCAAAAAACTAGAAATCTTTTTGTATTTTAGTATTTTTATAATACCAACCTAAAAAAAAAACAATAAGAACTATTATGTGGTTGCTTGTTTTATTTTTATAAATTTAATTTTACAACATTAGATTAAACTTCTTTTGCAAGTTGAAGAAGATCTATGCTATTTTATTGTTGCACCAATAGAATGTCAAAGAATTTAATTTCTTAAGAAAATACTGTATCATGTGGTGGGAAGCACATTTTTATTTATGTTCGTTCTTTGAGTCCTCAAAAATCAGATTCTTTGGAATTTGAATGCCTCTTCAGTTTTCTTAATAAAAAGACATAATTTGCAAAATAATAAAACTAGTCTCAGCTTTAAATTATTCTTAGCTAACAGATTGAGAAGTTGGAGAGCTCTTTGTTTACAGGAAAGCATTTCTTGGTCTTCCAAATTCTGAAGAATCTCCACTCTCCCAAAGTTTAGTGGGCCTATTTTATGTGCCTCCTGAGGTGGCCTGCATCCAGATGTTTCTCCTTTGTGACCCCATGAATTTATCTTCCTTGGTTTTAGGATTCATGATTTTTATATTCAGGACTAGTGTACAGTTCATTCCAGGTTTATCTTTCACGTATCAATCACAAAGCTAGAAAAGCTTTTGGAAGTTATGTGGTCCAGTATACAGGTAGTCCTTGAGTTACAACTGTAATTAGACCCCCTCAATTGCGATCGTAAATTGAGACAATCATAAAGCAGGTCCTGGCATGACTGGACCTAATTTTACAACTTCTTTTGTGTCAGTTGTTAAGCAAATGCAGAGGTTGTAAATGAATGCTGTAATCATTAAGCGAACACCATGGATGTTAAGCAAACATATTGTTTGCTGTGGGCCACTTTTTGCCAGAAACCAGAAGTAAACTCCGGAGCACTACAAATAATCGTAAATATGGGCCAGTTGCCAAGCATCCAAAATGGGGTCACATGATGGGGGACAATGTCAGAATTTCAAAACTGGGTTGTAAGTAGCTTTGAGGGGATGGTCCCTCATAACTTTGAACAGTCACTAAGCAGTCGGTCCTAAGTCAAGGGCTTCCTATAACATAGTGTCCAATGGTATGGTATGGGTTTCCAAGATTTTTCTATTTTTGAAGAATTTGTTTTGTGTAAAGGTTTCTCCCAATGTTTAGTCTGGAGTTTTACTGTGGATAGTATGGATTATTCAAATTTATTATGAATAACATTGTGAATATCTAACAGCTCACAGGAACACAGAAGAGGCAGAAAATAGTTAAAGGAGGAAATAGTGCGCAACTACCATGTTTCTCCAACAATACACCCCCCACCCATAGGAAGACTCAGCATGTTTTCTAGGCATAAGGTTAAATTAAGCCCCTCCCCCAAATTTAGGCCTAGTTTAAAACATGCTAAATGGGGGGGAAGGACGGGGTGGGAACTTGCCGTTAGGAGTGCCCCGCAGGCAGCCATGCCTCGCCACCAGCTGCTCCTAATGGCCGATCATGGCAGAGCGTGGAGAGCTCCCTACTCCCACCAAGTACCTTTGCTGCCGGGGGCTCTTGCGCAGGAAAGACGGGCTGCACCAAGAGGAGGATGCTTCCACTTTCCCATCTGCGAAAAGGGCACCAGCTCCCCCTCCCCTGCCACAGCCCTGGCAAGGGCGCGGGAGCTGACTTTAAAATGGACTCCATCCACGTCCCCTCAGGCAGCCAGAGCAGGGCTCGGCAGAGATGCCTCCGGCAAGATCGCAGAAGAGTGAGCCACCCAGCCTGCTGCTGGCGCGCCAACCTTTGACCAACGTTTCGCTCTGGGCATGAGCGGGCACAGCGGCAACCCAGCCCAGCCCACATGTCCCGCTCCTCTCGAGGACCGCAAGCTCACTTGCCCCGCTGAGCCTGGCTTCCAGTGCTACCGCCAGCCGCTCTTATCTTACACAGCGGCGCCTCCTCCTGCTAACCACGCCTTGCAGGCTGAAAGCGCAGCCCAGCAGTGCCCAAGCAGGGGCTGCACGCTTTTGCCCCTGCATCCTGCAGAGCTGGAATCCGCTGCCCACCACGCAAACCCCGATGAGCAGACTCTCCTGTGCTCAGGTGAAGAGAAGCTGCACTCTGCCAGCTCCTTTTCCCCCAAGCACAGGCGAGGCTGCTCATTGGGGTTTGCGTGGCAGGCAGCAGATTCCAGCTTTGCTGGGCCCCGGGGCAACAGTGGACAGCCCCCACTTGGGCTGCTCCTGCAGGCACCGTTGTGTATACTTCGGCGGCAGCTCTGTAAGCAGAGAGTCTGTATCCTGTGTATCTCTGGGAGTGCCTGAAGCTTGACGGGACTGCCTGGGCCCTTAGTGGTCCCATGCCCTGTTGCGAGCTTGGAATCCATGGGTTGGAAAACAACCCCCGGACTTCCAAAGAGAACTTGTCGAGGGAAGAAGTCGGGGCAGGTTGGTCGTGGCCACCGTACCTGAATGGCGCAACTACATTCTTTTGGAAAGGTCTGGCTGAGAGACTTGGGAAAATCCCAGAAGGCAGAGCAAGGAGGTTAGGGAGGGTAGAACAAAATTGGAATGCGAGACCGGTCGGCTGGTATTCGCACTGGGGGAAGAGGAGCTGGCGGAGCACCAGCCGCGGTGGGAGTGTCAGAAAAGCAGCCCGTTTGCCTTTGTCTCGCGTGCAGTGGCAGGAAGGCGGGTATTGCCGGGGCCGGGGGCTCTAAGCGACCCAGCAGTCTTCCCCTCCCCCCCCCACTCTTCTCAAGCAGGTTAAGAAAACAGCCTCCTGAGTAACGGTTCCGAGTGCTGCAGCTTGATCCAAGCTCGAGCATGTCCACATGGCATGCCAAATTTGGCGCTTAATGGAGCTCTGCAGGTTTGCCAACGCACTGGACCAAGAACTACCCACACAGATTGAGCTGGCACGATGCACAGGGTGGAAAGTGGTTGGCTGCGTGGGTGTCGTGGGAACACGGCCATTCACTGATAAGAGTGTAAATACACATGCACACACACTACCACCAGGCTGCGCATGGGAGGAAAATTAAGACATCCTTGAAAAGACGGCCTAGCTGTTTTTTCGGGGCTCAAAAAAAAATAAGACCCGGCCTTATTTTATGGGAAACACAGTATATTAGGTATATGTAGAGTGGAGAATTATTTGGGTGGCTGTCAAGATTCTGTTACCATTCTTTAGTAGCAATCAAGATCTTTCCAGAAATCTACGTAGGTCTTGTTTCCTGAGCATGCCTGCCATTTCTGAAAGGTTTGACAAGTTTCCCAACAACTGATTCTTATCTTGCTTTCCAAAATCATGTGTGATTTGATTCAGAATATTTGCACGTAGGCCAGCTGCATGATGGTTTAGTTTCACAATGGTGAAGCCACCATGCCGATCCTACAGTTGCAAAGTGAGCATCTCCAATCTGCATTGCAGGACTTCTGAATCTGGCACTTTTATTCTGCAAAATCTTCCTATTCAGAGATTAAGCCATATAAAAGAGATGGAATTTACTGAAGGCGACTGCTTGAGTATAGTGGTTAAATTCCATTAAGGTGCAAAATAAGGTGGTTTTGTCAACTCCAAACTCTTGATTTTCACAAGTTTACTTCGTTATGTTTCCTGTTAGTTTAGCAACATGATTTTTTTTCAGGTTTATTTTAGGCGTACGCTTTAGTGCTTTATCTTTAAAAACTTTTGAACTTTTACAAAATGTGGATTGCTTATGCTTAAAGAGCTAGATTCGCAAGTTTACTGTGACAAAATAACACATTTTCATCCCACCCTTTCCCCTTGTTTATCATGGGAAGATTAATTTAATCCTTCCTAACTCCTACAGAAGGGGAGGTGTTTGTATGTGTGTGTTAGAGGCTTGTTTTTTCAACACTTTATTCATTTATTCTTACTTACTGGTAAAAGCAGAAAATGGACTATACATAATAAATTCATTTTTTGATTATATATAATAAATAGCTATTAATAGCATAAAATTATTTATGTATTGGTTTATACTTTGTTGTTGTATGATTAGCAATATCAATGGCATTTAGGCTTATTATATACTGTTGCATGGTACTTTATACAGCCCTCTTTGGGCGTTTACAAAGTAGAAGCATTATTTTCATATTGCTCTCAACAATCTGGGTCCTCATTTTATCAACCTCAGAAGGATGGAAGGATGAGTCAATCTTGAGCCCTATCAGAATCGAACTTCTGGCTGTGGGCAGAGTTTGCCTGTGTAATTCTGCAATTAATCACTGTGCTAGGCCATCAGGGCTCCTGATTGGCTCCAAACAGGGTATGGTTAAGTGACTAGATAAAAGATTACCATGTGGGGCAATACAAAAAAATATATCTCATTGCAAGCGTGGGTGGGCAACTTAGAACTTTCCAGATAAAGTAACGCTGAAATAGATTTTCGGGTATAACATCATTGCTCACAAACTGCTACCATTGGCTACCAGTTCGTTCCATGTCTAATTCAAGGCAAGTCACCTTGAAAACCCTTCACGGATAGGGACTGGGTTATTTACAAGAGCATCTCTCCTCAATTGTTTGGCCAAGTTAAGGACAAATATGAATTTTTTTAAAAAAAAAAATCTAAAGGACAGCTTTCTGAATTAAAGGACTGTTCTTTGTAATAAAGGTCACTATATAGGAGAGATATGTTCCATTTCCCATTGGTTAAAAACTGGCGGCAGGTGGGCCAAGAAGGAGTGGCTTTTCTGCCATGGTGTCCACTCTGCCACATGATCCCTTCAGAGATCAGATTGGCCTTGACTTTACTGCCCTTCCCATGGCCTTGAAAACCTCTACCCAAGCCTGGAGCCCTGAATATTTATTTATTATTTATTTATTTATTGAATTTCTATACCGCCCCCTCTCCCAAAAAAGGGACTCGGGGCGGTGCACAGCCGACTAAAAACAAACAATATTTACAATTAAAAACAGATTAAACAATTAAATCAAGGCCGAAATACAATTTAAAATATAAAACTAATAGATTTAAAATTTAGAAACTTTTTAAAGTTTAAAAACCTAGTTAATTAAAACCCCAGAAAACCGTTACTGGGCCAGGCCGGCCTGTTGAAAGAACAGGGTCTTTACTGCACGCCGGAAGGTCTGAATGTCGGTAATGGCCCGTATCTACGGGGGCATATGTGGTACAGTCTATCTTCTGGCTGTGTTCATGATTGCTTTATGATTCTGGCAGAGATGGTTGTTATTGTAGACACCCAGTCACATATGTGAGGTGGACAATAATTATTATTACCTTTATTTTCAGAGAACAACATGTATACAATGAGATTGGCTGAACCTCCCTTCGTGCATCACCACCCTAACACAACTCACAGTGAGGACAGAAGTCCCTAACCCAGTCCTAATCTTACTACACTATGTGATCTTGTTGCACAACACACCGTCCCTGCAAGTCTATCATATTATGTCAACATGAAGCTATTTTCCATTCAGAAGTCTGATAGCCCATGGGTTCTTCAACCTGTTAGTGCAACTGGCTATTCCTCTATATCTCCTACTCTATGGTAGGAGAGTGAAGAAGTGCTGACCAGGGTGTGAGTTCTCCCTGAGGATTTTCCTTGCTCTTCTAATGATGAGCGATCCCTAGCGATATCATCTAGTGATATCAGGGGATAGCCCACAATGTTTTGTGCTGTAATAATATAAATAAATAAACAAATGCCCCACAATGTATTTTAGAGGGCCATAAAGTGTCATTCTGTCTTTGTTGCAGACACAGAAAGTCTATCCAAGTATTCCATGGTTTCTGTAGGGATTTTTTCTAAATTAAATAATATAGTTAATATAATTATTTCTAAGTCCAATTTATTCTCCCTCTCATATGACAATCAATTAAGCAAAATCCACTAGAAGTCAAGTGTGCAGCTTTTGCATTACTTACACCAATTTATTACTTTTTTAAAGAGATATGAACAGTTGTGAATTAAGTGTTGTATAGACATTAACCTTTAGGAACCAATTCTTTTTAAAAAAATATATGACAAGACTCTACCACTCAGTTTAGCTGGTTTTTAATAAAAGATTCCATGCTTACAAGACAGCAGGAAGGTTGAAACCAATGAAATTTCTAAATAATCAGTCAGATTGAACTAAATGTTCCATTGTGTTGTTTTTAGTAGACCTGGATCATGATTAATCTTTGTGACTCATTGTAACCAGTGAGTCTAATCTAGATGCATCCTGGCACCACTTTTACAAATCTCAACAAGTTTGTGAAAGTTCTATTATATAATTAAATCACATTGAATTCAACAGAAATGCTAGGGATATTTTTCCATTGATAGGTGAAAGATTGTTAAGTTTGGGAGGCGTCTATAACACTTTTCCTTCTACTAACTGATCAATGAAGTTTTTGTATGTTCTTGCAAATTTGTATTGTTTAGTTCCATAAAGTGCTAGATTTAGGATTTTTCCTACGTTAATTGTTATTATGTGCATAAGTTAATATTACCCCTTTTTTGTAGCTGAGAAAACTTACAACAAACAAACCAAAAGCTTTCTTTTAAGTTTGCAGCCTTCAAACAAGCATGGTAAAGAAAATACACTTTGCCTATGTATTTTCAACGTCAGTTTTGAAATGAGAACTATTATTTGAACCATAAATTGGAAAATTTATTTCAAAACCAAAGCAACCTAAGCTTTCCTTAAAATTAATTTAAGGAAAACTAAAACAGTTGTCTTCATGGCTGCAAATTTGTTTTTTTTTTTTTAATTGAATATGCTAAGATCTGTAAAAGTCCCTGGCCATGCCAGAAATAGCGGATCGAGCTGATTGCTTTAAAAAATAAAATAAAACCACACACCTTCTACACTACCTTTTTAAGCATCAAAGTAAGTTAAGTGCAGGCATAGGATGTGGGTTGGGAGCTGTTTCGTTTTGTATAAAGCCTTGTTGAATGACAAAGTAATTTTGAAAGAAAGGTATCTACCACAAGTCAGGAGTTCATCAATTCAATGTCCACTTTTGCAAGCCGTGTTCCTTTTTCCATACATTGCTTAAAAATCAGTTCAAGAAGGACTCCTGGAAAAGTGTGATATTGTCTCCCTATGAGTGGATATTCCAATCTCTTGAAGTAGATGATATGCAGGTAATATTCACATTACCATCACTGCTCTACATGAAGTTGCCTGGTTGGCCTTTGTCTCCCCTTATATGACCACTGCCTTGGAGATTTTGATGCTTAGTCAAAGATACCATAAAGTAATTGTAACAGAAAGAGTTATAGACCTCTGCTGCTTGCTCCTGTTTATCTAGAGACGCTAAGCCTGTAGAAACAAATGCAGATTTACGATATTTTATTGTTCACCTTCTAAATTGTGGAAGAATTCAGATGGGACACTGCTGTACAAAGAATGTGTGTTATGTGATGATTCTGAAGTCTATATTCCCATTATTTTTCTAACTTCTGATAAGTTTGGGCCAAGTCCCAGCTTGGTACTCTTCTCACATCTTCATATATTTTCCCATTTAGGTGGCATCACTTCATCTAGGAAATCATTTTTTGTTTTGAGAAGCAGTTTGCGTTTCAGAAAGTATATGTTTTGTGTTGCTTTTTCTGCAGCTAATTTCTACAACACCCTTATACCTCAATGGCCTACTTAGAATGGGTCTCATGAACTTGAATTTATTGCATGTGTCTGTTCTCATCTTCAGATAACTATATGGAGGGGGGATTGAGTATGGGTATTAAACAATTGACTTACTCAAATTGGAACCTAAACAGTTACAGAGTACTAGTAGCAGAACAGTTACAGAGTACTAGTAATAGAACAGAGTACTGGTAACGATCTCTTTGGATGTATCTGAAGTTGGAGTTAGGCAATCAACATTCCCCAAAATTGTGTGTTTAAACCATTACTTTAAAATGAGGAGCTGCAAATGTATACTTCAGTAGTAAATGCTGTCTTATTTTGTTGAATAAAAATACTTGACTTATATTGGGCAAAAGAAACTGTACACAAACATTTACTATCCCACTGAAGAATGGTGCCCAAATATAAAAGAGGATAAGTCTCTTATAATAATTTTATAGAAAAGGGAATTTTCTAATGCAAAAATGTTCCCTGTCTTCACTAATTTGTCATCACTCTGAAATATGAAAACTCCTTATCTCTACAAAAGATACAGTACATAGTCCTGGTCAGTCATCTTTAATATTTTATGCATTTGTTCCAAATAGCACACATGGAAGAATTAGAAAAAGGTGAAATTAAAGATCTTAATTAAGAGTTAATTGTATCACCTCAGTAATTATCTGCCCAGGTATAGATGTTTTTAAAAAATGTAGCTCAGTTTTAAATAAATAAAAATAGGGGGGGAAATAACTTAGTACTTATTTGTGTACTCCCAAATAAAAGTATGGTAGTCTGTTTAGATTTCTACTAAAAATATAAAGCATGAATGAATCAAAGCAAAGTTTTAAAATATAATCTGGTCCATCCCTAAATTAGTGCTTCATATGTATATGCTCAAACTTGAGTATACCTGGGCCAAATCAAATATAGCTTAAATATAGAAACACGATAAACTTATTTTCTCTGTAAAGACTTCCTGAAAGTCTTAGAGGAAATGTGGCATCAACATATTATAAATGTGTCAAATAAATCGATATATCTGCTATTCAGATTTTTAAATCCATTCTGAGAAGATAATCACACTACTTGCATCTTAGAGATATTTTTAATCACGTTTCACAACTATTATCTTTTTTGGCTTATTCTCATCTAAAATTATGCTATGCTGTTCCTTCTGAGCTTGGATGAATTCATGAGAAAACTGCTCATAGAAAATTGGCTTTCAGAAAATATTGTCTATATAGAGCTCATGATTACACTTGGTATAATTGGATAACTACTGAAGAATCCATATTCTGGCAATGGCCCATTAAGAAATTTTGTCTGTACTCTTACTGTTAACCATTGTTATTAAATTTGGATCAATGGCTTATTCTCCCGCCTGGAGTTGGAAAACAGGGTTGATAAAAAGGCAAAACAGAAGCTGCTATTTTCCACTTACTCACTCTTTGGTGGCATCACTTAAGGAGCAAATAGGCAGGCAGCTCAATTCCTGTTCACCTTCTTATTAGTGCCTATAATGATATCAGTCTCTTCTTAATAACTGGGGGGGATGAGGAAACACTGGAAGCAAAAGTTAACAATTTCAAAGAGATCAACAATGGTTAGATGCAATGAAAAAAGGTGGTCCATATGGTCATGTCTTGCCCCAAAAACAGGAAATTTCACCTGTCTACAGTGAAATGCACTAGTTTTCTAGAGGTTATACTGAGTAGTTTCTTCACCCTCATTTCATGGACTTTTCATTTAACAGCTTTGCTCCTCCATTTCACTTCCTTTTGTTTCTTTCATGTGAGTTGGCTGCTAGTTGTCTCCCATCTAGAGGTTTGATGACAAAGGTCATCTTATTTCAACCCTATCTCCAAATCAGCAACAACATTCGGTGTTTCTTCCTCTTTGAATTTTCTCAGATTTGTCTACATCCTTCTTTTGCAATTATGAAAACCAACTCACACCCAGCTCTTGCCTGTTGTCTGACCTAAAGTAGACCCTCTAGCCAATCTTACCTAGTTAGTGGTTTTTCTACTGTCTTTCATGGTATTATTTGAAAACACCTGGTGTCCGCTTGCCTTTTACATTTTATTTCATTGTACCGTGTGTGTGTTTCTTTTTAACTTGATTTCTTCAAGGAATGTTGGTAGCAAGGTTATTTAAACTAGAAATAGGATCTCAAACCAAGGTGATCTTTGAATCTACTATACCTTGCTATCCCATGGTTTTGCTGAAAACTCAGAGAAACGCTTGGGGTTTTTTTCAGCAAAACTGTCATAAAATACAGTCATGTGATCACAGAACACTAAAAATGACTGTAAAAGCAGCCATATTGCTGAGCACCTCGGGAGAATGGGAGGCAACTGTCAGAACTTTGGAACCGGGTCATAACTTCCTTTTCCTTGGTAGGTCCAAAGGTGGTATTCAGCAGGTTCTGACCAGTTCTGGAGAACCGGTAGCGGAAATTTTGAGTAGTTCGGAGAACTGGCAAATATCATCTCTGACTGGAGATTTTACAGTATCCTTTGCCCTGCCACGCCCACCAAGCCATGCCCACAGAACTGGTAGTAAAAATTTTTTGAATCCCATCCCTGCTTGCTGCGCCAATTTTTGCCAATGTCCCTCATATAAAAGCCCCTGCCTTGCACTTGAATTTTTTTTTTACTGCAATTTAGTTGATGTCCAGATTGGAAACATTACGTGGAGAAAAACAAATATAGCATGTGATTTCCAGTATCTATCTTCAGATCTAATCAGTGAAGTCAGAAAAGAATAAGCCGTCAGGTGGTAAAGGTACAGGGAAATAAAAGAATTTTATAGATAGTCTAGGTCTGTCTTATATACCATCTGCTCAGTGAAGAAACCTAAGACTTGCTAATACATGCTGTTTGTGTGTTTTCAATATTTTATGTCATTTGAAATGACATCTTCGAAGCTCTGCATTATGTAGTCTTACTCACAAGTATGGATGGTAATGATTCAGAATAGAAAGGCAAAGAAGGATAGATGAAAAAATAATCAAATGTAAAGATTATTTAATAAAGAAGTTGCTCTTTTGTTTTATTTCATAAAAATAAGCCAAAGAAACATTATGTAAACCTTAGGATGGTTTAAAAAAAGAAACCCTGAAGGGTTCTTTAGTTATGTTCACAACAAATGGATGAGAAAAGCTAACTCAAAGATTATAATTTTTATGTAAGCACAAAAATTATTATAATTGGGGAATAGATGTAGAATGGGTGATGGTATCAGAAACTGTGGGATAGATCTTGGGATTGTAAACGGTATGTAAATCTGCAGAATGATATCACTGAAAAAGGAAAAATTTTGGTTTTAGCCCACATCAAGAGAGGTAAAGTTTCCAATTATGGGATTAATATTTTCATTTTATTTTGTATACATTGGACTCCAACCTTAAGTGTTATGTTCAGTTCTGGGGCCATTCTTAAGAAAGTTTCAGAGAAATGAATACATTTGGGGACGAGCAGTAATTATGATCAGAAGACTAAAAACTAATTCCTACAAACCTTGAGAGATTGGCAAGAGGGTATTATCATCAAATACTCAAAATGATATCATGCGGAGCTATCAAGGCTTGTCTTCTTTCTAGAATTCAGGAAGCAAGGATTCAGGTTACTAGTAGAAGATGCCTCCTACATAATACAAGTGGTCCTTGACTTAAGGCCGCTCAGCAATAGTTTTAAGTTACAACAAACCTCCTCTCGTAGTACTTATGACGCAGATTTTATGGCATAATCCAGAACCTCATTGTCATGTGGCATACTGTGGACACTTAGCAACTGGGCTGCATTTATGGTCATTTATAACATCCTGTGGTCATGTGACCACATTATATAAAGGGTTTGCCCCAAACCAACATTTCCTTCTGGTTATTGGCAAAAGTAACCCATGGTTCATTGCTTAACCCATGGTTCATTGCTTAATGACTTCAGTGTTCACCTAACTGACTTCAGTGTTCACCTAATGATCATTGGAGAAAAGATTGAAAAATCAGATTGGTTACATGGGTTACCCAATTTACAACTATCAAAAGTTACAATCGTAATGGGAAAGTTCTATGGCAGTCATAACTTGAGGACTACCTCTATGTTTAAAAAAAAACCTTCTAAGATAATGGAACTCATTACTCAGAATTTATGGGCTCCCTCCCTCTAGTTGGTTGTGTTCATCTGAGATGTAAGCAACCTGAAATATTTTAATTTGTTTGCCAGTGGTGGTTGAAATCAATAGCCTAAACAACCAGTTTCAACTGTATGGTTTGTTGATCTATGCTACAAAAAACATTGAAGGCATAAATAAGAGGTTTTGAATGGAATACTAATGGCCAGGACTGGAGCTTTTGACATCATTTCCTATAGGTACCACTTTGGTGGGCAACTTAAAGGGAATGTTAAAGGAATCCCCCAACTGGGCGTGCCACAGGCAATGGTGATGTCACCATTCAATCCTTTTAACCTGGAAGTCCTTCGGCGCTCCTGACATGACTATAGTGCAGTAATATTTCCTATTCACCCAGTAATCCTACAGATATCTTCACAAAATTCTGTCAGATAATGACTGACTCAATGTTATCCACTGAGTTTTTCTAAATCTAATCAAACAGCTTGCGGGCTATACATACTTGTTTTGGGGGCTAAGCCATTATTGCATTGAGATACTGTTTAATTTCCTGCTGGCTCTTTAATTTTTCATGTTACTTATGAACTTTTATTTAATTGCTTCTAGGATGCAAACTAAAGTATCTTTAGCCCTCTTACATCTTCTGGAAAGAAACAAGTTCAACTCTTTTTTTTTTCAAAGTAGATTTTCATAATATGCCAAATATTTTATACTTCTATCAGTATAGTTTGGTAGTTTTCCCAGCCTACCGTCTGAAATCCATTAACTCAGAGATTGAAGAAATTTGAGGTTTCCTAACTAATTTTACTAGCTACAAGCTACTGTACCCATCAACCTTGACTATTGTCTGTTGAGCCAGAAAGTAACAGCTTCGGCATTTTAAGTTATTTTCAAATTGTCAAGGCTCAAAATTGGGATTTTTGCATGCTAGACAGATATGTGTGACTGCATTCACCATTCCCAGCAGAGTCTCTCATTTAAGCTCTCCGCTTTACACCATCCACAGTTACATTTTCTGTTGAATTATTCTTTTTTTAATCTACCACAACTTCTTCCTCTATAATTCTTCTTCACATACAGATGTTTTGTTTCCTTCCCACATAACTGAGTGTTCCATTTCTCTTTTGGTTATTTGCTCTCTTTGGCTCCTCCAAGGTCTTGTGGGTGTAATAAAGAGATTTAAAATAGGATGAGTTTAACACCATTGAAAAGAAAGTTTCAACATTATCCAATGCAAGGCCACCAAACATTTGCCAATATTGCCCAGATGGAAAATTTACGGACCTATTCTCTAGATGTGGTGCAATTTGCATCCAATTTTGGGGAACCCAACTGTTACACAATGCCATTTTATCTGCATTGTCTAGACTCTAGACATACTTTGTTTGCTAATTCCAGCTTCAAATGGATCTTATCTTTGGAGCTGATTTTCAAAGGTCAGAGTTACATTTTGTAGCAAGTCTATATTGATTAATTCTTAATATCCCCTAATTAAATTTATTTTAAAAATTACATCAACACTTTATCTGAATTACAATGGAAGTGAATTGGGAACTTGCATTTTCATATATTAATTTAAAAAATGGAAAATATTTTGTTGGAGCAATAGACAATAGTTATAAAATAAATAGTTTAATTTGGTCATAGACCAGCAAAATTTTAATAATATAAGCCACCGCAAAAAATAGAAGTAAAAATTAAAAAAAATCATATTGATAGAATTAAATAAAGGAAAATAAAATTATTATTATAAAATTACAAATACAGGAATTAAAACCTGGGAAAGACCTGTAAAATTAACAACAACTAGAAGCAAAGGTATTGCTTGTTGCACCAACAAAATAGATAAATTTTACAAGTGCCTACATGGCTATATTAGTACTAACTCATGAATTACTTACACATATATTTTATAGTGTTAAATTAATGCAGCTGCTTGGATCATGCCACACAGTGAATTGTAAGTTAACCACAACATGGTACCTGAAATCACATAATGTATCAAGTCACAAAATAACAAGTCATACTTCAGTCTATTGTCTACAGCAGCTTTGGTATTTGACACAAACAAAAGTAAATAAAATGTATATTCTTTCTGGAGGTGGTATTTATAATACAGCATGAGGGATCCTTGGTACTCTCTGAACTTGGTTGTTTTATTACAGACATTGCATTATCCAAATTCGGTAATATCATCATTGCTAGAGGGGTGTGCTGTCATTTTATATTGTAGGGCCTTTTTTGTCAGCATTGGTGGAAATGTTCTTACAATTAGGCTGCTGTTTAGTGTTAGTTGTTTGCATTTCCTTGGTTGGAATATTGTTTGCTTCTTGATTGTTAGTCTGTTAATCTTGATATTAATCTCTGCTCATTTGGGTGCTACTACTGTTAAGGAGGTGTTTTGGTCTTTTTGCGCCAACTCAGAAAACTCAAGCTGCCCAAAGAGCTGCTGATTCAGTTTTACATAGGAATTATTGAGTCTGTCATCTGCACCTCTATAACTGCCTGGTTTGACTCTGCAACCAAACAAGACAGACACAGACGTCAACGGATAATTAGAACTGCAGAAAAAAACAATTGCTACCCACCTGCCTTCCATTGAGGACCTGTATACCGCACGAGTCAAAAAGAGGGCTGTGAAAATACTTACAGACCCCTCATATCCTGGACATAAACTTTTTCAACTTCTACTCTCAAAACAACGCGATAGAGCACTGCACACCAGAACAACTAGACCCAAGGACAGGTTTTTCCCCGAATGCCATCACTCTGCTAAACAACTGATTCCCACAACACTGACAAACTACTTAGTAAGACTGTATTACTATTATTCTTCTCCTCCTTCCTATTACCTATCTCTTCCCAGTTATGACTATAACCGTGTTGCTTGTATCTTTACAATTTATATTGTTTTATTTGTTTCCTAGTATGATTTGATTGTTTATTAGTAACCTATCATTAAGTGTTGTATCTTATGATTCTTGATGAATGTATTTTTTTTCTTATGTACACTGAGAGCATATGTACCAAAGACAAATTCCTTGTGTGTCCAATCACTCTTGGCCGATAAAGAATTCTATTCTATTTTGGCTTGTTGGTTGTCTCTTTTCTGTCAAGAAAGCAACCAAGCTCATAGAGTATCAAGGAACCACACATTTCAATCCCGAGCTACAAATATTCTCCTCTATTGATAATGCAGCATGTTTTCTCAGAAAAATCCCTGTTGGGGGGAAAAATGTTCTTGGGAATAATAGATAGGATTGCAACTTTAATGCAATCAGATTGTATTCAACTACCGAAGACATCCTCATAACATTTAGGAATTTTGAAATTGCATAAATCATTTGGAGGATTGCAAGCCATGAATGAGACACAACAATGGGAGTTGAATCAGATCAGCAGCTTTCTGTATGTTCAGACATGGCACAGTTTTCACTACCGTAGGAGTCAAAACTTCCACAAGTTGCAAATGTCCAGTTTTCATTTTTAACTGGGATGAGGAAAGACACTATTGAGTTTAGTTTCATGTCTGAAAGAAAGGTGCATTGGCAATATCTATAGTCAGTTATGCTCCCTAAAAAATGAGTGGTGTGTGAATATGAAGCCATCAATATTACCAAGTTTCAGTAGAAGACAATATATGTAGCTCAGAGTTGAATTCTCTGAGTTTCATTGTCCCAAAGGTACTTTTTTCAAGAGACATCTGGACTTCCTTTGTTTTTCTTTGAAGACCATTCACTTCTCATCTAAGAAGCTTCTTCAGAACTGAAGATAGAATTTAAGAAGCTTCTTGGATGAGAAATGAAACAGCTTCAAATAAGAACAAAGGAAGTTTAGTTGCCTCTTGAAAAAAGCACCTTTGGGACAACCATGACTTGGATGACTAAGAAACTCCATAGATACTCTGAGCTTGATTGTTTGCTTGCAGATATTTCCTTACCCAAAGTAGAGAACATCACCAGTGCTAGCAAGAAAATAACCAAGCTCAGCCCCAAGGACTCCACATTATCAAGTCTGGAAAAAGAAGATGGAAAAAATATTGAGAAGTGTTGCAATACATTTGTGCTGGATGGAAAATCCCACTTTGTAGCTCTTCCCAAAACATAATCAGCAGCTCTCAGGGAGGGAAGCCACCCATCTATTCATTCACAAGCCTTACTGGAACAACATGTATCAGCTTGTAAAGCATGGCCCGTTGGGGTGGATCCTACAAGGCTTTAAATGCACAGTACAGGTGCACAGATTTGTGTTGCCTTTGACTAAAATGAAAAGAACAGTAACTCTCCTTTGAATGAATTTGGGCCACAACTGATTAAAATAAACGGACAGGAAGCTGGCTTGTTACAAAACAAGCATATCATCTTTACTCTCAAGAGTGCCTCTGGGGCCCTTGTAGACTTGATTTGATAGCATCTTAACATTCCAAACAGAGATTGGCTATGGACCATTGCATTGTTTGGAAGTGTGCCCAATTGTCTAGCCAAGAGGCCAAAAATAATCAAGGATGGCATAGGATATTCTGTAGGGTTAGAGGGGATGGTGAACACCAGTTATAATACTTGCTTTCAGAATGGCAGCCATTTTCTGACCCCAAATTCACTACTCTGCCCCCAAATTCACTACTCTGATATTAATATATGTACACCAAGTTACAGTTATTTTTGCCTTTTCCCTCTGGTGATTTTAGTTTTTTATTAAATGTGATCTGCTTCTGCAAATGAACCCTCCCCCCATCAAGCCACTGCAACGTTATATTGCATATTAAAATCGTCACTACTTGAACATGTCACATCCTGCCCTTCCCCCATTTACAGTCAAAGACAGGTAAACACCAGTGGCCTTTAAACATATTTACTGGGACCAATAAGGGAGAAAATTTGTAGCTCAGGGTTTAAATGAGGGGTCTTTGGTGCTTTCTGAGCTTGATAGGGCAAGCCACTAGCATAGAAGCTGAGAGCAAACCCCATTACTTAACTAACACTGATGATGTTTTCTAGTTTGGGTAATGAAATGTTTGTATAAAAAACATCAAGTCCAGAGAGCATTAAGGACCCTACAGTTTTTGAGGGCTCAAATCCCACCCTAACTACAAAGGTTTTAAATCAAAAAATGCCCCCAAACTCTAATATTATCCCAAATCAGTCAGTTTGAAAAAAGGAAGAGGAAATGATATGAAAAAATTATGTTGCCTTCTCCTTCTATCCCCAGAAAGGGGGACATAGCTCCTGGCCATCTTAGTTTACTCTCTCTCTCTCTGTATATTTCACTGTGTCAGAGAGAGAGGGAACTAAAATACAAGTCTGCATATACAATAAACTGAGGTCTACTTTATGAAAGTTTAGGCCAGAATGAATCTGTCGGCCTTAAGGTGGCATTGGACTCTTCATATCAGAATGATAAAGCATTTATTGGTCTCAGTTATCAGCAGGTCCCAAGGAACTGGCTGCTCCTGTTTTGTTCTGACTCATCAAAAGTTGATTTTTTTTTTTTTAATAGCAAGCAGATGTTGAGCCTGTTGAGAGTTCACCCATCATGCAAAGAAAATGATAAGAAGCTTCCTAATCAAGATTTGCCACTGAGCAGGATTTCCTAGGAACTCTTCAGGTCAATAAACTTTGCCTACTGTCATGGAAAAATAAATAAATAAAGGAAAGGATTAATAAATAAATAAACCAAAGGAAGAGAAATATAAACTAGGCAGAAAGGTGATATGTCAGTTGTCTGCTAATTTTTTTTTCTTTGGCTTTTAATTGCATTTTGATTAGTGCTTCTTTTCGATTTTGAATAGTTGCTTCTCTGCTGAGTTTGAATGGTGCTTTTGTTTTGTATGTTACTTTTTAACGAGGTCGTGTCCCATTGTCTGGAGGCCGTGCGGAACTGGATGGGCGGGAACAGGCTCCGACTCAACCCTTCCAAGACTGAGTGGCTGTGGTTTCCGGCATCCCGATATAGCCAGGTAGTTCCATCGCTGGCTATTGGGGGTGAGACTTTGCCCCCTTCAGAGAGGGCTCACAATCTGAGTGTCCTCCTGGATGTACGGCTGTCCTTGGAAGATCACATTACGGCCGTCTCCAGGGGGGCGTTTCATCAGGTTTGCCTGATCTGCCAGATGCGGCCCTTTGTGGATCGGGATGCCTTACGCACGGTCACTCATGCCCTGGTCACCTCCCGACTGGACTACTGTAATGCCCTCTACATGGGGCTCCCGAATGGGAGCATCCGGAGGCTTCAACTGGTACAGAATGAGGCTGCGCAGGTGGTTATGGGGGCATCAAGGTTCTATCATGTGACGCCTCTCCTGCGCGAGCTGCATTGGTTGCCAGTGGCCTCTCGGGTGCACTTTAAGATTTTAGTGTTAACTTTTAAAGCGCTCCATGGCATCAGACCAGGATATTTACAAGACCGCATTCTGCCATTTTCCTCTCACCGTCCAGTGCGCTTCCACAGGGAGGGTCTTCTGCGGGTTCCGTCGGCATCTATATGCCAGCTGATGACCCCGAGGAATAGGGCCTTCTCTGTGGGGGCGTCTGCCCTCTGGAATGGGTTGCCCCCGGAGTTACGTATAGCCACGGACCTGGGGACCTTCAGGCGTGCCTTGAAAACCTGGCTCTTTGACCAGGCCGGCTTGGGCTGATTTTAGATTTGGGTGTTTTACTTTTTATATTACATTTTAGGGTTTTAGGGAGGGGTTTTAATTGATTACAGCCAGGGCCTTAGTTTAATTTAGTTTTAACTTTTCACATATTTATTGTTTTAATTGTATGGCTGTGCACCACTCCGAGTCCTTCGGGAAAGGAGCGGTATATAAATAAATATTTATTATTATTATTATTGTTGTTGTTGTTGTTATATATGTTTTTAGCTGAATTGTAGTTTTTATTACAAGCTACCCAGAGGACCTCAGCTATTAGGCACTTTTTTAAAAAAGTAAGTAAATAAATAACATGGAATTCTTTTGTAGAGTATTTCCTTCCTGTGCAAAAAGAGCATTTATGGGCTGCTCAATGGCTTGCCTGAGCCACATTCAAAGGCTACAGGATTCGTGCCAGCAACTTCTCAGTGTGGTGTACAATCCCTTAAACATTAAAATTACAAGTAGGCCTCATTTAACAACTGCCTCATTTAGCAGCCATTGTAGATACACGGGTGATGAAAAAATAATATTACGACCGGTCCTTACCTTTGCAACCTTCAAAAGAAAAATAAAGTTGAAGTAAAGATTGCAAAATCACAATGTTTCATATAATGATGTTTGACGACCAAGTTTCTGGTTCCAATTGTAGTCACTAAACAAGAACTACCTACAATAACTAGAGCAGCAAAAATATACTTATTTAACCAGTATTAACATACCCAATAGAAGCACTTATTGAGGAATTGGTAAAAAGCCATTTCTTATTTGATGCTTGCACTCTTGGAACATAGATATTTACATTTCAAGGTTCTCCTTGGTTTTTCAAGTGTGTTTTTAAGACATGGGAATTTTGAAAAGTTTGCTTATTTATTTAACACCATCTTTCTTTGGGCAACTCCTCCAAATTTACCCTTA
The DNA here is from genome assembly GCA_023653725.1 of Bungarus multicinctus. Taxonomy (NCBI): domain Eukaryota; kingdom Metazoa; phylum Chordata; class Lepidosauria; order Squamata; family Elapidae; genus Bungarus; species Bungarus multicinctus. The sequence goes on along the minus strand of CM042842.1, from coordinate 50,065,800 downwards.
CAACAATCCTGTGAGGTAGATTCATTGAAAGATAGTGTTTGGTCTAAAGTCACTCACTCAGCTTCCCAACTGAGAAGAAACTTAAAGATTAGTCTCCCAGTCCTAATAAGCTCAGGAAATCAAGCATTCCTGGAAAAACAGGTGCAGAACAACCGTACTCCATTTTCCCTTTGTTAAAATGGATGTTTGAGGCTGGCCAGGCCATTTGGGACAAAGCAAATCCACCATGGCAACCATTTTGTGACCCTCCAAACTCCAAAGATGCCCACTGGCTCCAAAAGACTATTTACCCTGCTTTTACCTCTAAGGTGTTTTTCTCTTTCAGCTTAGAAATCAAGCAATAGTTCCTAGTCTTTCAGGACCAGATTATAAATAAAACTGAACATTTGCATCTCTGGCAGGTCAGAGGTTGGACATTGTATTATCCACGATTGGTTGGCAAGCTTCAAGATATGATCACCAATTAAGTTTCAATATGGATTCCGCGCTGTAGAGTATTACACTGGTCCAACATTACCACTGGGCAAAGTAAGAGATGGATCTTAATTGCCAGATACTCTGCAAGAAACAATTGTAAGTGTGGGACACAGAGTTGTGCACTAGATGTGCTAGCTTAGTCAGTTCCCATCTGATGTGGTATCTCTTTACCAGTGTTAAATAACAGGTAGCTGGAAGATCAGCTTATCTCTACATGAAAAGTGTCTCCTGCTCTTTGGGCAACGGAAAGTACTGGGCCAAGCTTGCAGAGAATCATATTTTTCAAGAATATATTGATAATCCTCTTTTAGCAACCAGAATTGGGACTGGCACCTCAGTCACTAACAAAGCAGTCACTAAGAGAAACCACAACTGTGCTTACAATCTTCAGTTTTCCGTTGATTAAGAAACCTACGAAGATCATAAATGCAAAGGCTGGGCATACATTGTCGTAACTGCAAATGTCATTAAACAAGGCCATCACTAAATAAGGACTACCTGTATAAGAAAGTTGTGAAGAGGTTATCGAGAGAAGATAACACCAAATGAGAAGCTTTAAGCGGGGTTAGCTTAGAAAAAAATTATAAGAAATCTAGAAAGCTGCCAACAAAAAAGACTTAATTACAAGGTGTGAGTCTGAGACAGGAAAATAAGAGGAGTTGACCTGACAGAGCAGAAATAGACAAAAACTAGAAGGCCTAAAAAATCTAAGGGAAAATAGGAAAAGAGGTGAGACTGGCTGAAAAATGATTTTACACTGAATAGAGTCGCTGTTGAACTGGAATAGTTCCAGGAAAATCACATACGAAGGTTCAAAAAAGAGGCATCAGCTATAACCAAATTTCAATACCATTAGAATGCTGAGTAAATTCTTTAATATTGGGCTGATAGTTTCATTCAGTTTCCATGATGACACCACACCTCCATGAAATTCCTCTGCAGGCATAATCTTAATCTACCATGTTGGTGCAGAAGAGCAACATAAGAAAACCGCAAACATGCCATGCCAGAGATTTTCAGATGATCAAACGAGGTTTTTTTTGTTCAACAAACCTTTAAGCATCAAATAAACAAAGCACAGCATATACAGAAGGAAGATGGAAATAAATCAAATTTACCACATTTCCCCTTTTACTTCTTTTTAAAAAATTTCTTCAACCTTGATTTTATACTGTTCACCAATGAAGGTTCTAAGCATAGTTCTCTCTCTCTTTTTTTTATAACCACAAATACATCCTCTTGAGCAAAAAAGCAAAACAAAACACAAAACACAATCTCAACACAAAAGGGAGTTGCATGATAATGAAAACCTGAGCACAGAAGAAAACAATGCAGTATTTGCTAAGCACGGTGGGCAGAAGGAAGAGTCTGCCAAAAGTTCATCCAAATCAGTTTGCGCTTTGGACAAGACAACTTTTCATCAAAGTCAGCACTATAGTTCATCAGAAAAGCACAAGCTTCACATATGGAACACTTTTTGTTCAGCCCTGGTATTTCCAGAGAGATAAAAACCTACTAAATAAATAAACCTACTAAATACCATCATTCCAGACATTCTTCTAACTAAACTAAACCAGCTAGCGGTACCTGAACACACTTGTAAGTGGATCATAAGCTTCCTAACAGACAGGAAGCAGCAAGTGAAGCTAGGCAGAATCACATCTGATACCTGTACAATTAGCACAAGCCCTCCACTCAAGGCTGTATGCTTTCTCCACTTCTCTTCTCCCGGTATACCAATGACTGCATCTCAAACAATCCATCTGTTAAAATATTGAAGTTTGCAGAAGATACAACAGTGATTGGTTTCATTCGTGACAATGATAAATCTGCATACAGACAGGAGGTTGTATAACTTGCCTCATGGCGTGACCGGAATAATCTGGAACTGAACTCACTCAAAACCGTAGAAATGGTGGTAGACTTTAGGAGAAACCCTCCCATACTACTGTCTCTTACAATACTAGACAACACAATATCAACAGTAGAGACCTTCAAATTTCTAGGTTCTATCATATCACAAGACCTAAAATGGACACCTAACATCAAAAACATCATCAAAAAAGCACAACAAAGAATGTTCTTTCTGTGCAACTCAGAAAGCTCAAACTGCCCAAGGAGCTGCTGATCCAGTTCTACAGAGCAATTATTGAGTCTATCATCTGCACCTCTATAACTGCCTGGTTTGGTTCTGCAACCCAACAAGACAGACATAGACTTCAGAGTTAGGACTGCAGAAAAAACAATTACTATCAACCTGCATTCCATTGAGGACCTGTATACTGCACAAGTCAAAAAGAGGGCTGTGAAAATATTTACAGATCCTTCACATCCTGGAAATACTGTTTCAACTCCTTCCCTCAAAACGACGCTATAGAGCACTGCATAACAGAACAACTAGATACAATGACAGTTTTTTCCCAAACGCCATCACTCTGCTAAATAAATAATTCCCTTAACACTGTCAAACTATTTACTACATTACTAGTACTAATAATCTGCATTACTATTACAATTAATCCTCCATCCTTCCTTTCTACCATCTCCTCCCACTTATGACTGTATGACTGTAACCTTGTTGTTTGTATCCTAACGATTTTTATTGATTGTTTCCTGTATGATTTGATTGCTTATTGTACCCTATGACTATCATTAAGTGTTGTCTTATGATTCTTGACTCTTGACGAATATATCTTTTCTTTTATGTATCCTGAGAGCATTTGCACCAGGACAAATTCCTTGGGTGTGTCCAATCACACTTGGCCAATAAAGTATTCTATTCTATTCTAACTGAATTTTTATTCAAATTTATTTAGAGTCTCTAAGGTTGAGAAAAACTGCCCTAAACAAGGCTAATTTTTTTTAATAGAACAGTGGTCTGATGCTAATTCCACACAGTGCAGAGCTTCTTCAACAGTCCTGCCTCACTCTTGAAAGGGAGGAAACAAGATTGCATTTTCTCTCCCTGTTTCACTTTGCAAAGAAATCAAATCAAAACATAGCAAAATTATATGCCACATTTGACATTATACTCCTCTTTGATCTCAAGTTTATCAAAATTTTCCAATGATTGGTACTTTTCTCTGGCTCCTTTAACCCTTTAGCTCAAGAATCTCCTATTCATTTGTTTGTTCAGACTTTTCTTAGAAGAACTGGGCACGCCATTTTGATATGGGATTTCAGGATAACCTCCCAGGAGAAAGTGCAATCCCCACACATGCATGATATGTGTGATATGAGTCCTCTGTGGATCACATGATATTCCAGTTGGAAACTGTGACTTTCAGTAGATCCTGATTGCCAAAGTTGATGACTCCCTGAATGAAAAATTACATTTCTAAGTAGCAAATGTGATTTCAGAAACATCAGCATAACATCACCCTTATGCTTCACAGGACAATCATTTCAGGGTATTCATGAGCTGTCTTCCTTCCTTCCTTCCTTCCTTCCTTCCTTCCTTCCTTCCTTCCTTCCTTCCTTCCTTCCTTCCTTCCTTCCTTCCTTCCTTCCTTTCTTTCTTTCTTTCTTTCTTATCTATCTATCTAATCTATTTATCTATCTAATCTATCTCTACCTTACCAACATTCATTCATTCATTCATTCATTCATTCGTTCGTTCTATCAATCAATCATCTCTAGCTATCTCTGTGTGTAGCTATCTCATATCTATCTATTATCTCTATCTAGCTATGTCTATCTGTCTGTCTATCTGTCTATCTATCATCTCTCTATCTATCATCTATCTAATCCATCTATTCTCTCTACCTATAAGTTTATATACTATCCATCACATTCTGCAAAGTGATTCTACCCATCTCATTCTGCAAAGGGAGATTTACTATTAAAATAATAAATATTAAAAACATTTGATATTGTTACAATTGAACAAAAGAGTCCAAATGCAGATTTGCCAGCACACCAACAATAGGAATTGGCAGAGCCCTGGAAGCTTTTCATCATGGCAAGCCCAGAAGCTCAGGGAAACAACAGTAATTTGCTTTCCTTTAATTTTGAAAGAGGAAAATAGGGCCTGTTTAGGCATGACTTTGTGGGGTGGGGTGAGGCCCTTAGTCATTGGCCAACGAGTGAGCATTAATTGGCTGAATAGTCCTCAGACCTTTACTATTGATCAGAAAGTCAATTATGCAGCAACTATTCACCTATAAGCCTGCATGGGCTCATAGCATCCTGGATCCATTTCAGGCAGATTTTAAAGTGGATTTAGAAGACTTGAGAAATAGAAAGAATGTTCACAAAAGAACCCAAAGCCACTGCACTTATCTTTTTCTCAGAGAGATGATAACCAACCTCCTTATGAATAGAAGTCTGACTTCTGAAGCTTCGTGATTCAACCATTCTTGAAAAGATTAATATATTTTGATCCTTCAGTGAAACCCATCCTGAGAATATGTGAATACCGTTGGAAACCTTCAGCTAGAAGCCCTCTGAAATATGTGGATTTCTTTTTCATGTGCTTGTAGTTTTTTTAACTACAATGATCATGGGACAAAGATGAAGAGAAGAGGGGTTGGACTACACTGTTCAACAATATTTTTGCAACGAAATTGGAATCAAGGAGGTGTCCCAGAAGGGGCACAGCCAAAGGAAATGCAGCTATTTGTACAGCTTTTTATAGAGCCCAGACCAGAATCAGTCCTGCAGAGAAGATGAATCCAAAGTACAATCCAGTTTTTGAAATGTACCCCGGCTCCAAACGTTTTTGTTCAAAGCAGTGATATTAATTATTATTGATTTCCCATATGTGTTCATTAAGTGAAGTGTGCAAATAGCAGAGGAGGAAATATAGGATTTCTGCTAGGGAGAATAGAATAACAAAGTGGGAAGGGATCTTGAAGGTCTTCTAGTCCAACCCCCTGCCTAGGCGGGAAGCCCTACACTACTTCAGACAAATGGTTATCCAACATCTTTTTAAAACTTCCAGTGTTGCAGCATTCATGACTTCTGAAGGCAAGTTGTTCCACTGATTAATTATTCTAACTCTCAGGAAATTTCTCCTTAGTTCTAAATTGCTTCTTTCCTTGATTAGTTTCCACGCATTGCTTCTTGTCCTGCCCTCAGGCGCTTTGGAGAATAGCTTGAATACTACAGTACACTACTACTGTGGAACAATTTTTGGTGGTTACTTTCTCTCTCAGCCCAATTCACCTCACAAGACTGTTGTTATAAGGAGATTGATTGATTGGCTTATATTGATTGATTGAAACCAGAAATAAAGGTGCAGGGAATTGCATTCACATTGTATTGAGTGAGAAGGAATTTGAAGGAGAATCAACTAAACTTTCTGTGCAGGGATGCATGTAAACATAAATGTTTTAAGATCATTAGCAGCTGGGAGAGCTGCAATTATTTTATTTATTTATTTTTGTCAATTGCTTACAAGATAATAGGTATAAGTAAAAATAGTTATGAATACATGGATATATGTAAGAAAAATAAAAGAAACAATAGGACAGGGACAGTAGGCACGTTGGTGTCCTTATGCATGCCCCCTACAGACCTCTTAGGAAAGAGGTGAGGTCAATAGTAGACAGTCTAAAGTTAAAGTTTTTGGGGTTTGGGGAAGAAACCATAGAGTCAGGTAGAGTATTCCAGACATTGACCACTCTGTTGCTGAAGTCGTATTTCCTGCAATCAAGTTTGGTGCGGTTTACCTTGAGTTTGTATCTATTGTGTGCTCTTGTGTTGTTATGGTTGACGCTGAAATATTCATTGACAGGTAGGACATTGCAATGTATGATTTTATATACTATACTTAGATCGGACTGGAGGCAGTGTAGTTCTAGGTTTTCTGGGTCTAGAATTTCGAGTCTGGTGGCATAAGATATTCTGCAATGAGTAGAGGAGTGGAGAACTCTCCTTGTGAAATATTTCTGACTTTCTCAACTGTGTTAATATCAGATATGTAATGTGGGTTCCAAACTGATGAGCTGTATTCGAGTATTGGTCTAGCAAATGTTTTGTATGCTCTAGTTATTAGTGTAATATTATCAGAAAAAAAGCTATGTAAGATTAGTTTAACAACTCTTAACGCCTTTTTGGCTATGTAGTTACAGTGGGCTCTAGCACTTAGATCATTAGAGATAAGTACTCCAAGATCTTTGACAGAGTTTGGATCATCAACAAGGTCTTGACTATTCAGCCTGTATTTTATTTTCTGATTTTTTATGTCAATATGTAGGACAGAGCATTTATTTGTTGAGATTTGAAGTTTGAAGATTTGGATGATCTAGTGATTACTATATTGCAAATGAGAGCATCTTGGTTGTGCAATACATAACCACAATTGAGCCCCAAATTTCTGTCATTAAGCAAGGCAGTTGTTAAGTGAGTTTTGCCCCCCATTTGACCACCTTTCTTGTTACAGTTGTTAAGTGAATCCTTGTAATTGTTAAAGTAACATAGTTGTTAAGTGAATCTGGCTTCCCCATTGACTTTGCTTGTGAGGAAATCGCAAACGGTGATATCATAAGTCCAGGACATCACAACCGACATAAATATAAGTCAGTTACCAAGGATTTGAATTTTGATCACATGACCATGGGGATGCTCCAACGGTTGTAAAAGTGAAAAATAGTCATAAGTCACTTTTTCAGTGCTGTTGTAACTTTGAAAGATCACTAAATGAACTTTCAAATGTTACCTGTACAATGAAGTCACATTTTTATCTTTTTATCATTTTACGCCTGACAGAACATACGGATCCAGTTCCAAACTAATTTCTCTCACATTCACAATTCATTTTCCCTCAGTTCTTACTATCATTCCCCAATTGTTTCTGGATACTACCTGCTGAGTAGCAACAGTCAAATGGGACTTTTGTCCTTGTGTTTTACTTGTCATCTTCTCTTGGGCCTCTGCCTGGCCAGAGGATAGAAACACAGTAGTGGACAAATTACATCTGGGGCCTAATCTAACAGGCTCTATGATAACCCAGGGTGGGATACAAAAACAACAGTCACAAAAACATGTGAAGTCCCTTTAATTCCTTCAACTTGGCTTTAAAGGTCCAATTATCATTGACTGGAGAAAAAACTCCCCCACAAACATTTGCAAAAAGGAAGAACTTCCGTTCAAACTCAAAATACATATAAATTATAAATAGAAAAAACAACAACACAAACCACACTGAAGAATTAATGAAACAAGGTAGGATAAGGGCTTGAAGACGTCCACAGATATTAAAGTACACATACTGGCAAGGACACCAGAATTCAGGTGAGAACTAAGAGACTAGAAATATTTTCACAATTTGCTTCCAACACTGACCCATGCGCAGTTTGTCCTTTTAAACAGTCCTCACAGCTGCAGCCCATGAAGGTGATCAAGGCCCTTTCCTCCCCCATAGACCACACCATTCACGTTTCTCCCTTATCCACTCCTCCCTGTGTACTCTAGGATGAAGTGGGAATGGGCCTGGGTCTTCCTCTGAATGCCCAGCCGGCCTGTGCCCTTCCCCAGTTTCCTCCACAACCTCCGGAGCCATACTCCTACTCCCTGTCAGCTGTTCCTCCTCTCCCTTGGAGTCAGATTCTAACAGGGGCGTGAAAAGATCCTTTTGTGTTTTAAGAGTCTTTGGGGATTTTTCTAATGTTGTTCCTATGTGGTAGCAAAAATGAGGCAAGTACTTCAGGAAGCAGATGATGGGGCTGACATCACATGTTGGAAAATGGGTCTATGTGCATCTTGTGGCTTGTCTTCTACCATTGGATCCAGTGGTAGATGCTGTTTTATTGTCACTGAAATACATTGTCACAGTGGTGGGTTTCAAAGAGATTTACTACCGGTTCAGTGGGTGTGGCTTGGTGGGTGTGCTTTGCACGCACATACACACTTTGCACACACTCACGCGTGCCAAACACACACTTTGCACAGGTGCAGAGGCTGTCCTACTCACTTCCTGCAATCCCTGTAGCTTCAACAGCTGATGCGTGGCAAACTGCTGTGCCACGCAAAGCAGCTGCACTTCAAAAGCAAGGAATAAAGGTCAATATGAAATCTGGGGTGGGCGGGTGACAGCAGCTCGTCAGAGAGAACCGGTTCAGTCTCAGCTGATCTTCGGCGCTACTGGTATGTCAGAACCAGGCCGAACCAATAGAATAGCACCACTGCATTGTCAACTCCCACAACTCCAGTTGGCTTGTGTAAAGAGAAATGGGAAAGGGGCCACGTAGTTTGTTCCACCTCATGTGGCAAATGGCACCGTTTCAGCCCTGAACTGAGAGCCCAATAGAATTTAGAGTCACCCCCCCGGGGTTTCTTAAGAAGCATGTTTCCATCCTTAAGTGTGATTGATTGAGCAGAAGAAAAAGCAAGACTTCAGGAGGCAATAAATGAGATATTTTTCAGTTGAAGAGGATACTTGCATAATATTCGGGAAGCTGATGAAGAAATATTAGTATCTTTCAAATGTTAATGTGAAGTACCTTTAATTTTATTACAGAAAACACCCCGCCTGTAGGTAACACAGCTGAAGGCAGACCAAATTTTTATTTATTTATATGTCATCTTTGTTATTTTTTTAATACTAACTCAAAAGGCAATAAACAGGCCCCACACATCTTCCTCTTCCTATTTTCCTCACAACAAAGACGCTGTGAGATGAGAGATTGACTAGCCCAAGATCGCTCAGCTAGCTTACAAGGCTAAGGCAGGACTGGAACTCAGAGGTTCCTTTTTTCTAACTTTAACCAGTAGAATAAACATGACTTGACATTAGAATCCAGATGGAATATTATAGCTCAGAAGATTGCAAAAACTATGTGTGACATTCATAATTTGAAATACTATATAGGGGAATGAGACACACTGTCTTTGAAAGGGCAACTAAAGTAGTCCTTCTTATGAGAATTTTATTGGCCTACAGAAAACTATGGAAACATCTATTTTATTTCTGCCATTACTATTATTTCTCCACCCATTCATCTGTCCGACCATTCTTCCATCTGTTTGTCTGTCTGTCCATCTGTCCATTTGTCCATCTGTCTATTTGCCTGGTGGTCTATCCCTTTGTCTGGCCTCCTGTCCATTCATCCATCTTTCCATCGGTCAAGTCAGTCTGTGCATCCACCCACCCACCCATCTGTCTGTCCATCATTTGTCTGTCTGTCTATCCATTTGTCCATCCGTCCGTCTACTTGTCCATCCGCCCATCTGTATATCTTGCCATTAGTCTGTCCAATTATCTTTCCATCTGTCAGTCCATCCATCAATCTGTGCCACAATCCATCCACCATTTCACATTTTACATAACGTGTCACATCTTCTGGGAATCCAGTTGAGAATCCCGAGAAGGAAAGATCCATTTAGATGATCTGTAAAGATGCTGAAGCTAGTTCTACTTGAAACATTATTTTTCATACCATGATCCTGCTGAATAAATTCTCATGCTGGAGAGCTATTTCCACCCTTTCACTGCCCTCGTCTAAACCAACGGGGCCTGATTCTAGTAAGACATGATTTGACTTATGTGATGGGACAAGAAAAGACAAGACATTTTCCAGAAGAAGAAAATAAATATGAGATTTTCTCTTTGTAAATCAAATGCTCTGTTGATCTTTTTTAAACCCCAGAAGTTGCCTCATGTCAAATTACACAATTGGATCAGAGGTGGCATTCAGCAGGTTCTGAACAGTTCTGGAGAACCAGTAGCGGAAATTTTAAGTAGTTCAGAGAACCGGCAAATACCACCTTTGACTGGCCCCGCCCCCATCTATTTTCCACCTCCAGAGTCGCAGCTGATTGGCTGGATCTCCTTTGGTTGCCCTGCACAGGAGAACAGAGCTGAAAAGCAGGTAAGTGGGATGGGGAGGGAATGGGGATTTTGTAGTAACCTTCCCCTGCCATACCCACCAAGCCACACCCACCAAGCCACACCACACCCTCTAAGCCACGCGGTAGTAAAAAAAAATTGAATCCCACCACTGAATTGGATCATTTCATTCAGAAATGTCTACACAATCATAATTGTACTAGGTCTTGGTTTACTAAACAAGGAGTCTTACACCATGACTTACAAACTACAGCTCCCTTCAAGCATCATGCTGGGCCTAAATCATACCTTAATACAATGTGTGACTCAGTCAGTGGCGGGATTCAAAAAATTTTACTACCAGTTCTGTGGGCATGGTGTGGCGACTGTGGCATGCTTGGTGGGTATGGCTTGATGGGTGTGGCAGGAGAAAATCTCTATTCCCTCCCCACTCCAGGGGAAAGGTTACCACTGGTTTTCCAAACTACTCAAAATTTCCTCTTCCAGTTCTTTAGAACTGGTCAGAACCTGCTGAATATCATCTCTGGACTCAGTCCTTGACTTACTGCATTCTCCATGAGTTCAATCAGAGTTTTTCCTAGGCCTGTGACAAAGAACCAGACTGATCTTCTGCATGCTAAGTAGCTTGTCTGCTACCTAGGACCTAGAAACCACCGTTCCAGTCGGTACAGAGTTCATCTAATAAATAGCTTCTGATTTAAAATTTGAGTGGCTAACTAAGCAATGAAGATGAAGCTTCCCTACCAGCTCCTTCTGCAGGCAAGGCTGAGAAAATGAACATGTGGGCAGCAGCTTCTTTTTCATCGTTCTCCCTTTTTCATTCCTTAGTAAATTAACCTGCTGATTCCTAAGCAAAGACTGTGCACAGAATACTTCTTTGAAATCAAAAATATTCCTTTTAACAGGCTGGGTTAAACTCTGGGTTAAAATTAAAATTGCCACTGTTAGGTAGAATTCCTGTAATAAAAATAAATCTTTTGCCTGCTTGTTTGCTTATTTGTTTCAGACAATGCTTGCTTTGACAACAGATGTACCAATCAAGCAATGGTAAAAAGATATACCGTATTTTCCGGCGTATAAGACGACCGGCGTATAAGACGACCCCCTAATTTTATAGTTAAAACATAGGTTTAGGCCTATATTCGCTGTATAAGACTACCCCCCAACTTCCGAGGCAACACCAGTTCTTTTTTAATTAAAAAGCCTGCTTGGATTGGCTGAGTTAGAGAGGCGGTCCGAGCAGCCTTGCAGTGATTGGTGCAGGATCGAGTTGGAAAATTATACTCGGCGTATAAGACGACCCCCGATTTTTGGTTGACTTTTTTTCGTTTCAAAAGTAGTCTTATACGCCAGAAAATACAGTATCTAAATTTGCACGGCAAGAGGGGGGGGGGGGGAAAGCATCACAAGTTAAATACAAAATTTTACCAGAGGCAAAGGAAAGAGAAAGATTGGGTTTACCAGATTTGAAAAATATTTGCAGCTTGCTTTTGCATGTGGATGAAAGAATGAGGTTGCTGAGAAAGAAAGAAAAACTCTAGAGATAGAAGAACGCAATCTGGGGTTTGGCTGGCATGGGTATTTATGGTATGATAAAGTTAAAGTTAATGTGAATACTAAAAACCCCTGTAGCCCATGTGCCATAATGAGAATATAGAATAAATATAAACCCAGGCTGTGCCTAAAAACACTGCTATGGATTGCAGTGCAAGAAGCATTTTACAGAAGGGAAACAACAACCAAAGATCAATGGTTAACCTACTAGCAATTGTTGGAGAATTATTAAGGGGGATATAAAATTAAATCAAGAGAACAGCTAATGGCAGAAGGATAAGAGTAAGCTTGTCAAGCTAAGCCCGAGAGTGATATAGAACAACTCATCCAGAATTGAGTTCTTTATTTGCTTATACATCACAGACAGAATCTTGTCAGATTAAACCCTTATTACTCTCAGATATATCCTGGGGAATTCTAGGAAGTAGTTATCCTTGTTCTCTTTTTCTGTCATCTATCCACTTACGGACTAGGCTGCCTCTTATCTTCCCTCCCCTTTCTGGAACATGCTCCCTCTTTCCCAGTGAAATGTCCATTTCACTGTAGTCCTTCATTCCATCTCCCCTTCAGTGGGCATCATCTATTCTATCACAAAGCTCAAGGTCCAGTGCCCTCAATAAAGCTTGCTTCTGTGAACAAGAATATAAACCCAGATTGTAGATCATTGCCACAGCTGCCAACCTCAAGGGACCAAATTGGTCCTTCTACCAATTTGAAAAGCTAGGTGTTGCTCCAAAAGTAGACTCTTTCGAGTTAAGTCCAACTGCTAGAGACATATCAATACCACATTGTTTTCTTGGCCAAAATGAAGAAGTAGTTTGTTGTTACTTTCTCCTAGGATTCTATCCATTGTTGGATTTCCTAGCAATCACTCAGTCAAGTCTCCGGCTAGTCCAACTCTCCCTAGCTTTTAGAATCACTGGTGTGTTGCAGCCCTGGATTCTGTGTCCATCTGTTGGCTATTCCAGGAATTCTATCAACTTCATTTGGGATAATGTCTTTAATTCAAAAAGTGACCCTAAAACAATCCATAGCTAAGAATCCTTAATATAAAATGGAGATGAGGAATCTGTATTCTTCACATATTACTCAATGACAGTTCCTGGAAACTCCAGCCATGTGATCAGTGGACATGAAAGCCATGAATTTGAGTCCAAGAACATTTGAAAAACCCAATGTTCTCAATTGCTGCCCTAAAAAAGTCAAGAATGCTGCTACTGGGGAACTGGAATATTCAGAATAGAGCAGGGAGGGACCTTGAAGATCTTCTAGTCCAGCCCTCTGCTCAAGCAGGAAACCCTATAGTACCATTCCAGACAATTGTCTAGACTCTTCTTAAAAACCTCTAGTGATAAAGCATCCACAACTTCTGGAGGCAAGCTGTTCCACTTGTTAATTGTCCTCACTGTTAGGAAATTTCAGGTTGCTTCTCTCCTTGATTAGTTTCCATCCAATGTTTCTTGACCTTCCCTCTGGTGCTTTAAAAAAAAAGTCGACCCCCTTCTATTTGTGTCAAATACTGGAATACTACTATCATGTCCCCCCTAGTCCTTCTTTTCTCTTTAGCAAACCCAAATCCTGCAACCGTTCTTCATATGTTTTAGTCTCCAGGCCTTTAATCATGTTAGTTGCTTTAATCATCTTAATTAGAATATCACAGCAGTAGTGCAGCTAGACAATGTACTTTTTTTTACATTCCAAAAGCACATATTTCAGGGGAAGTTAAGAACTTCCACTCACAAGAGGAAAACATTGGGCCATATTCATCGATGGTGCAACATTTCTCATTTCAGAAGAGTTACAGCAGCAACTGGCACTTGGCTCATCAAACTGTAAGGAATCTTTCCATGGAATCTTTCCACACACCACATATATGAAGTAAGAAAAAAAAAAGGGAAAAAAAAGGAGGCCCTTTTAATTTAAAAAGATGTAAACGACATCTTCACTCAACTTCTTTGAATGAGTACTTTGGCTATATTTAGATATGTCATAACTAGCATCTGGATGGAATACTCCAGGTACAAAGAACACATAGAGAAAGAGGATCAGATGATTAAAAAAAGAAGAAGGGTATTATAGCATTGGGAGGGCCTACAAGGATGTCACCGATTCAGTTCAGCCCATCCATTTTTAATTCTATGATTCCAAATTATCAGCATCCAAGGCCATTCTTGAGGCAAAAGGATATTTTGAAATGAACATACAGTCTATAGATCCTGGAAACTGCCAACTAGAACCAGAACATTGTTCTGCTAAGCAGCTTAATATACATTCAGTGACAGCAGCACTCAGATTTAAAACAGGTTATTTCCAACATCTATTTAGAAATTTTTAAAAAATGGATTCAACATTCTGTGGTATATCTGAAATTGTTTAGAGAATGCATTATTGACAGGAGCTTCATCTTGTGAATGTTTGCCTTATGCTGGAATGATATGCCTGCATCATCTCTATGAATCAGACTCAAAGTATTTAAGCTAGCCAGCCCAATACTTGTAGATAGTGGTGTAGGAGATTGACCTTGGAAGATGAGCAGAGACTCAATCAAGGGAACAATCAGATAAAATGTGATTGGTCAAACAAGAGGAATGTGGCTGGGGCAAGACATTCAGAAGGGATCCTCCTTAGATGCTGAGCTTGTCGATCAAAAGGTCGACAGTTCAGCAGTTCAAATCCCTAGTGCCATGTAACAGGGTGAGCTCCCGTTACTTGTCCCAGCTTCTGCCACCCTAGCAGTTCGAATGCACGTAAAAATGCAAGTAGAAAAATAGGGACCACCTTTGGTGGGAAGGTAACAGCTTTCCATACGCCTTCAGCATTTAGTGATGCCGGCCACATGACCATGGAGATGTCTTCGGACAGCGCTGGCTCTTCGGCTTTGAAACGGAAAATGAGCACCGCCTCCTAAATTAGCACATTACCTTTTTAAAGAAGATTGAGGTGAATGGAAGAAATTTATTTTCAGACTTGGAGCATTCTGTTAATGCAGCCTTATGAAAAAATAGAATTAGCACATAGGCAAGACTATTGAGTTTACCCAGTCACTTCACTCTGGTGATGTGTCTTCTGGGTTCATGAATGAGAAAATGCAGCATTGAAGGATGTGCATCATGGTCAGTGGTATCTCAGAACTTCCAGGGTGGCTTCAAATTCCTAACAGGGATGTATGCATTGTGGCACAGGTGGTCCAGGTTCACTGGCTTCATGACGCAAGGAAGGATGTAGAGCCTTTCCCACTTTTCACATATAGAAATAAACCAGACAGGCGGATCAATTTTTTTTTAATATAAATTTTATTTGGGTTTTCACAAAGACATACAAATAAAACATCTTTTTTTGAGAATAGCATGATCCTGGGTTATCACTTCTGCATACTGACACAAACTCAATTTCATATTCATCTTTGAGTTCTATTCCGTATCTCATTACTATTTTAACATTTTCTCCATAATTTTTCCCCTCCCATGGTTTTCTCAACTTTATTTTTAATTATCTCATATCTAGATTCAATTATATATCTTTTTCTGTCAATGTTTTTCTAATCATTATATTGACACTTTTGTCTGTCCTGTTTCAATTTCATATTATCTTTTCTCATTAAGCAAATTTTCCCCTGTAGTTACTAATTGGAGTATGACACCTTTATATCTTTTAATTTTATCCATTCAACTCTTATTTAAGCTTCAATTTATGGCTTTAGAATTATAACATTCAATATAGTACATATAGTGCTATATATGTACTATATAGTACTATATAGTACATATATAGTACATAACTTCCAATCGAATTCTGCTTGGTACTTTCTTAAAATACACACTATGTTCTTTATATATATATGGGCAAAACGATATATATATATATATAAACAATAGTAAATAAAACCCTCATTCCATTCCAATTTAATTCTATCATTAGTATTAATTACAATCTTAGTTTCTTTAACATTTCTTTTCAATTGAGTATCATACTTCCTTGGGAACACTCATAAACTTTCCATGATTAATTCTTTTTTTTCATATTTCTCTTCAGGCGGATCAATTTTAACTTCAAAAAGGGCATTCTCCTTTCCTGCAGCTGGCTACTTTAATGAAAATGTGATAGACTGGATGGCAAGTGAATCTGTGCCCTCTGACAGAGAGATATAGCTGGGGAGAAGTTATTCTCAAGAAAAATCAGGAGATACCATCATTGTGTCCCAGGATTTACTGAAGTAGTTGCCTACCATGACTAATGGTAAGGCCAGTTTTCAATCAGAATAGAGCTGGAAGAGAACTTTGACATCTTCTAGTCCAATGCCCTGCTCAAGTAAGAGACCCTATGCCATTTCAGATAGGTGGATGGATGTCCAGTCTCTTCTTAAAAATCTCCAGTGATGAAACATCCACAACTTCTGGAGGCAAGATGTTCTACTGATTAATTGTCCTCACTATTAAGAAGTTTCTCCTTAATTCCAGGATGCTTCTCTCCTTGATTAGTTTCCATCCATGGTTTCTTGTCTTGCCTTCTGGTGCTTCTGGAAAATAAGTTGACCATCTCATCTTTGTAGCAGCCCCTCAAATACCTGAATACCGCTATCATGCCACCCCTAGACCTTCTTTTTTTTAGAATGGCCATAAAATTCCTGCAACTATTCTTCATATGTTTTTGTCTCCAGGCCTTTAATCAGGGATGGGATTCAAATTTTTAACAACCGGTTCTGTGGGTGTGGCTTAGGTGGTGGGCGTGGCTTGGTGGTCATGTGACTGGGTGGACATGGCTTGGCAGTCATGTTATTGGCTGGGTGTGGCCAACTCAACATCATTCACATCGAGGCATACATCTCCTCGCCTGGCCTCTCATGACTGTGGGGATGCTGCAACAGTCATAAGTGTGAAAAAGGGTCATAAATCACTTTTTTCAGTGCTATTGTACCTTTAAATGGTCACTCCAAACAAGCAAAGTACCAGCAAAGGAGGGGAAAAAAACTCCAGAGAAGTTCCAGAGACAGGAAGTCTAGTCCTGCCAAGAATGTAATAAGGGTTAACGGAGAGGCAGTTTCTGTAAGCAACACCAGAATGTTTCCTTCCTGCCTTACAGGATTAGGCCAGTAATTTCTTCTAACAACCAGTTCTCCGAACTGCTTAGAATGTTAACAACCGGTTCTATTGAATAGGTGCGAACCTGTAGAATCCCACCCCTGCCTTTCATCATCTTAGTTGCTCTTCTTTGCCAAAGTCTCAACATCCTTTTTGTAACATGGTGACCAAAACTGGATGCAGTATTCCAGGTATGGTCTTACTAAGTATTTATAAAGTGGTACTAATATTTCACGTGTTTCTCCTCAGGGGTGATCTTTCAATTTAGGTGTGCATGTGACTAAACCAAATTAGCACTTGTAAGGATGAGGAGGGGAGAGTTAAGAGATACTTCTAATAATTGGTTGGCATCATCATACAAATCTTTCACTGAGCATAAAAACAAATTGAAATAAGGCAGAACATGAAAATGTAGACCATGGTGGCTGATTATGCCTCATCACAGAAAGATTCATAATTCCTGCTTGTTATTAAGGGGCTGATACTGGCTTAAAAGGAGGAACTAGTTGGAGTAGTCTTTGTGTCACAGTGGAGTCAGAATTAGAGAAGAAACGTTCCATTTTTCCCCCAGCTGATGTTAATAACACAGGTGTTATCCCATCTACTGTTGCTATTTTGAGGGAGAGGGCTCAGAATACTTCTATGCTACCTGAACTTTTGAGTTGACTATGAAAACGACGAGTTTCTCTATGTCATTTTTTTTCAATACACTGCCTGTTTCAAAAATGTTTACTCAAATGTTTCAAACAATATTTACTGTAGGCCACCAAGAGTCACCTTGCAGGGGAAATGGGCAGCATAAAAATGTAATAAATAAATAAATAAAAGCTCAGGGGGTGTCACCTTGATGAAAAACTAAACCTTTGCTAGACTATTTTTATCACGTAGTTTTATTTGGCATGGAACTCTTTCCTTACAAAAAAGGAGAAAAAAAACAAGGTTGAGATCTCATGTGGAATCTCATTAGAAAGACAATCTTCCAAGGAAGCTGTTAATGCATCTCAATAGATCCAAAAGCAGGGATTTAACCAACTTTATTCCCACTGTTTTTAAGGAAAAAAAGTTGGGCTGTGGGATTGCGCATAAATAAAAGAACTGTAATACTCCAACATACATCTGCTGAAGATTAGTTGGTCTTTAAAGGCATGCTTTAGAAGCACAAGGGGGCAGGGGAATTCAAAACAATCCAACTAATAAGTCAGTGTAAATCCTTGCTTTACCACGATTTTATGTGTCATGTTTTACAGTTGGATTCGCTCTTATCTGCAAGGAAAACAAGAAAATCAAAAGCAACAGAATGGCGCAGAAACTGGGAAGGAGAAACGACTGACAAGATTGTCCGTTACTGATAAACCAGTTGAAGTGGTTTTTACTCAAAGAGAATGTAGCAATCAACCTGCCTTGCAGTGGGCAAAACACAGCTTTCTTTCAGGTTAAGAGTGTGCAAATATTGGTGTTACAAAAGAGCTGCTCTCTCCAACCGCATACCTGACAGAACCCCTGCTGATTAGAGCTGATAGGAGTTGTAATCCAGCACTTTAGGATAGTATATGATACTTTAATATTAATATGTCTTTGTTTACATTTATTAATATTAAGGATATATTTGTTAATTTAAGCATGCATTTCATTGTTAATATTTGTTAACTTATGTTAATATTGATTTGTAGTAAACATATGTACCAGATGCTTTAATATTAATCTATGCTCATTAATCTACATCAATATTTATATTAACATTTATTCAACAATGTTATATTCTGAAAAGAATTTATATAAAAAGGTACATAGAAAGTACAATAATTAGGGATAGCATCTTCTTTTCTTTTTCAAAATAGTGAAAGAGAATCCAGTAGCTCGTTTTACTAAGACGTTTATAAGCCCCATTTCTGCCCAAAGGAATATGTAATTAAAAATAATAATATTATAAATTCATTTGTTTTTGCAGCATTAAAAGACTGTATGCAACACACTTTTATTTGAAGTATCAGTATTAATTGATCGGAGACCAAGTTTGGTATAATGGTTAATATGCTGGACTTGGAGTTAGGAAGCCCAAGTTTGATTCCTCCCTTAAGCATGCAAACGTGCAAGCCAACTTGGTATCTTTGACCCAGTTCCTTCACTCAACCTTAAGAAAGCCAAGGGAAGCCATTTCTGAATACATTACCAAGGAAATTGCAAAGAATGGGCTATGTAGACATCAGAAGTCAAGACTGATTTGAAGGCATAGAAATAAATGAAATATTAGTTTAGGAAGATTTAACAGGATAAATGTTCCTAGTATGATTTGATTGCTTATTTAGTATCCTATGACTATCAATAAGTGTTGTGTCTTACATGATGAATGTATTTTTTATGTACACTGAAAGCTTATGCACTGAAGACAAATTCTTTGTGTGTCCAATCGCACTTGGCCAATAAAGAATTCTACCTATCTGCTGTTCAGAAGAACTTGTATTGGAGTTGACCTCATAAAAACTGTCCTAATCAAAACCAAGTTCTTCAGTCTGGTTCTCCCTTTTGGCCATATGGAAGGCTGCTGATAGTAGTGTCGGACATAGAACAGAACAGAAGAGAAGAGAATTAATGGCATAGAAGGTTCACGAACACTCCTACTCTCAAGGAACAAAGGGTTCGCCCAATCTAAAAATCTTGTGTTAGAAGAGCGGAAGCTCATGAAGCATCCCTGGAATATTGAAAACCATTTTAATGGTATGAATAAGAAAGGTACTACAGCAAGAGTTTATATTTGTACAATTAATGCCAAGTACTTGTTGGAGAGAGACAGTTTGGTGTAGTGGTCAAAGCATCAGGCAAGAAATTAGGAGACCATGAGATCTGGTCCTGCCGTAGGTGCACAGTGCCTGTGGGGTGACTTTGGGCCAGTTACTCTCCCTTAGTCTTGGGAAGCAGGCAATGACCAACTACTTTCTTGCCAAGAAAACTACAGGGATTAGGAGTTGCCAGGAATCAAAAACTGACCCAAAAGCCAGGGGAAAAAAGTATTGTTAACTTTTTGCTAGGCTTCCTTCATATTTTTGTACCTTTAAGATTGTGATGCCGCTACTATGATTAACAGAGAAAGAACTCGTTCAACAGGTACAATCTGTAATAAAATTGATGGATTTTAGCCTCAATGAAAGGATGTGCTCCAGGAAAAACCTGTTACACATTACTCACTGGTTACACAACAAAGTTACTAATTTTGATTTACAACATTTACTGACTACCTATGAAAGAAAAAAAATATCAATAGCGTTCACCCATCCCTTTGAATTATAGTTTTCAAGCTATGGAGTGTCTTTTCTTGGAAGACATGAGATACCTGAAAATGGCATAAAAATATCCCAGAAGGACAAGCTCCTAAAATAGAGAAGTCAAAATTTGTGGAAGCTGAATACTGAATGAAATTAACTGTCAATTTATGCAGGATTTGCAAAGTGGTTTTGCCCGTAGTGATAAACCTAACTAAACACAATGGAGGAGAAATATGGGAGCTGGGGTAGGGAGAGTCAAAAAAGCCAAAATGGCAGGTATACCATAGCAATTGAAGCATCACCTCTTTTAACAAGCAAAGTCTGCAAGTGAAAAGAAATGTGGCTTCTATTGTGCAGCCAACCAGCCATCTTGACTTTTTTTAAAAACCAAGTCAAGTTCAGATTTAAAGCAATCTAAAACCTTGTCTGTTGGTCTGCTCTTCTACTGACATGGCTAGATGTTTTATTTAATAGCTCAGGTGGGTTCAGCTATCATCTAAGAAGAGTACTAGCTGATAGTCAGGAACTTTACATAATCTCCCAGAGTAAGGCTATGCTGAGGAAAAGTTTCGGGAACATGCAAATAATTTCTAATGTAGCACCATGAAATTGTTAGGCAGATGGGTGAATGGGTAGATAGATTAGATCAGGGCTACAGACTGGATGTGTCACATGCTGGCCACACCCATGCCCAAATTAGCAAAGGATAATTAGCAAAGTTGCAATACGTCACGTGATAACACCATGACGATGTGAGTTTGACACTCCTAGATTAGATAGATGGATGGATCAATGGACGGATGGACAGATGGACAGACAGTCAGATAAATACTGGTAAATAGTTGATAGATGATGGATGGATGGATGGATAATAGATAGTAATAAGACAGATGATAGATAGATAGATAGGTAGGTAGATAGATAGATAGATAGATAGATAGATAGATAGATAGATAGATAGATAGATAGATAGATATAGATATAGATATAGATAAATAGATGACAGAAAATGAGAGAGAGATGGCATGTAGAAGATTTGAGAGAGAGAAAGAGAGAGGGGGGGGAGAGGGAGAGAGGAAGGGAGAGAAGAGATTTGATATTTTGCCCTTATGCTAAAGTCCATAAATGTTCCTTAGTCCATGCAGCAAATGCATTCATTTATCAATTCTAACTCAAAACATCAGCTTCAGAACAACTGAGTTTGAGATTGTCCCTAATGCAGAGCAGATTATTGAATGGAACAGGTGGTAAAGTAAGTTCAGGAAGAAGGACAAAGTTCAAAGAAAGTGAGACATGAAGCTTTAAATGAGCCTTAAGTGCTCAAGGAGCCAAACCTTACCCAGGAAGTCCAAGATTATATTTATTATTCAGGTGCCTGGGATCAGATCTAACTTTGATTGAATGCTGCCAGCCAGCTGATGGAGGTTCTTTCCCCTCCTAGCTTGAGTACTTCATAAAGCCTCTCCATAATTTCATGGACAAATATTAACTTGTCAATCCAACTGACTGAAAATGTTTGGCTTGCGCCAGATGTGTCGCGTGGTACGTCTCTCAAACATTCACTAAAAGAGTGATTTGAGAAATAGAGAGCTGGGTGGATTTGTTTATTTTGCTTAACTATTGCTTATGTTCAACTCATGAGGCGAGGAACTAATTTTGACAATAAAACGCCCATTACAAACAAAGAGCATTGCTTTAGAACAAGGCTATCCAAGCTTGGCAACTTTTAAGACTTGTGGACTTCAATGCTCAGCATTCCCAAGTCAGCAATGGCTGAGTGGGAAATTCTGGGAGTTGGAGTCTACAGGTCTCAAAGTTGCCACAGTTGAACACCCCTGCTTTAGAGCATTCATTTAAAATTAAAATTAAATTAAAATTCCACAAATTCTTAAAATGAAACCATTTCCGCTACCTCTGTTCAAGCTTTCCAGAATAAATCAACAATATTATAATACGTACTGGTAGCATTGCAGAGTGCAATAGAACAAGCCAATTCCATGAACAATCAGAAATCTACAAATGTCACTCATAGATGTTTCTTTCAGAAGAGGTCATTAAAAACTTATGGCATTTATAATGTGTTTACAATATGTATAAGTGGAAAGTCACCATATTAATACCTTGACAGAATTCTAATTTAACTCTGATTCCCCAATTATCTTGTCTGAAGTTCTCCCAGCTGCAACAACAAAAAAAGAGGAAATAGATTGCATGTCCCAAAGGTGATTTTTCAACTGGACTTTCTGGTTTTTCTTTGAAGACTTCTAAATCTGGTTCATCCCACTGCCATGTTTACTACTGTTCTGAAAATGATCACGTGCTTTGCAGGCAGAACACTGCTGGTTCAATCAGAAGAGGTGAATGACCTCTTTCTCCGACAGCCTGGAAATCTACTGCCAATCACAGTAAAAAACTCTCTACAATCTGTTGTCTCTCAGCATTTATCTCCCAACAGCGAATAACAAAGAAGTGCCCCAAACATTTGGAGGCTATCATGTTTTCTACACTTATATTCTGATCAAAAAACCATGGGGCTCTATGTAACGCAATTGCCAATACAGGTAGACCTTGACTTTATGAAAAGGTCTTTTTTTAGTGCCATTGTAACTTCAAAAGGTCACTGAATGAACTGTTGTAAGTTGAGGACGACCTATGTTGCTAAATTCAGATGTCACCCTTTTGAGAGTGGAAACCTAGTTTCCAAAAATTTGGAAAAGCTGACTTTAGAATAAATGTATGTTGTGTGTTGTCTCTATCCAAGTCACTCTTTTGCATTTTTCAAATGATTAGACCTAATGAAGCATTCATACAGATGATTTGGAAATATTCATTATCTGGTAAATAAAAGCAGAGAACTCTCTGATCAGATATGAACACCACAAAGCCAGCATTTCCCCGGCTGCCTGCAAAATCTGCTTCAGTCAGAAGTTGCCTTTTCAGGACTGCAGGAAGCAGCTTCCCTTCCACCCACTGGTCAGATCACTAACTATGATATCCTTCAAAAACACCCAGCCCCAATACTCTCAGGTTGTCTGGCACAATTTTCATAAAATAAATAACAAAATGCCATCCTCTCATTCCGGGCTCTGCCTGTCTAAAGGTAGGTAGGGAAATACGTTCTTCATTCCTCTCTCCACAGAAACCTGAAACCATTCTCCTTGCTTTGTTGCAGTGCAGAATAGGGCTATCACATCTGGGCTGCAAACATCTGGAAGGACACTAAAACTCAGCAAAGCATTAAGGCAAGGGTCTTCAAACTTGGAAAGTTTAAGACTTGTGGACTTGAACTCCCAGAATTCCTGAGCTAACATGACTGGAGGTGGAATTCTCGGAGTTGAAGTCTACAAATCTTAAAGCTGTCAAGTTTGAAGACCCCTGCATTAGGGGGTTCTGTAACTCTATGCCATCATTTTAGTGGTCACCATATTTCTGCAGCCCAAATCCAATTGACCTGGGGCAGAAATCCAGTAACAGGATTACAGAGAAGAGGGAAAAGAAAATATTTCTAAATACCTATCTATTTTTCATTTGCAATACTCAGAGTGCATGTAATTTGTCCAGAATGGTCTGTTATTGTAGATGTTTCCTGCATTTTCCTCCTCCTCCTTCCTCTTCTTTCTCATATTCACTACTTTTTTAAAAACAAATATTCCATAATTAAGGCCCAAGTGTTTAAATTTCACTGCCTTTCGGAATCCCTGGGAAGCCTTGTTAAACCTAAGGAAAACATTCAAAACAGCATTTAGGTTGCTTTGCTTACATTCACCATTAACAGGAATAATGTTATTTAATCAATTGATCTTCTCTTTATTTTGTCACAATTAGGAGTTGCATGGATTTTTTTTCTTTTCCTTGACCATGAGCCTTCCCGCCTTGTTTAATATGGAGAAAGAAGTCCTTTTTTTTTTTCTTTTTTTAAAGTATCTTGTGTGATTTTCCATCCTATGCAACTTCTCTCTGTTGTGAGCCAATTTGTGGTAGCATAACAGTTTGGCTTCTTCATTGTCAGGTGCCTCTAGAAAGGGCCTGTATTAACACACCATTTCCTAGAAGTTTAGCAATCTCTAGATTGATTTTGTGGCCAGTTAAGATAATGTGATTGCTTTGTTGTCTGTTTGCCACCTCTTCTTTGATTCCAGTCAAACGGTGATATGTTCTAACATGTATTTCCTTCACGGTTTCTTCCCCAATCTAGGTTGCATCACAGGGCTTCGGAGTGGATGGAAAGACACGGCCGTTTTGTCTTTCCGTTTGCTTCCCTTTTATTCACATAAATGGTGATTTTTTTGGAACATAATCTTCACCGCTAATTTCTTTTCTAGCTTTGGTCCATTATCCCAGTTGAATGCATTTTTGCATTCAAAAATGCACCAGCAAATTTCTCCGTTGTGAATGGTACCTTACATGTTCATTCATTTTGAGATGTTTTTTTTTTAAAAATTTGTCTTTATGAATGTCTGTTAAAAAGAAAAAGAAAGAAACAGGTTTGAGAGATTGGTTTGTGGAGGGAATATTTGAAATAGCAAGATAGGCACAAAAACTATGTTTATTATTCCATCCACAACTCAAATGTATGCAAAGAAAATGTGATATATATATATATATAAAAAGAAGCTTATATTCAGTATGCCAAAGTCCTGTCCAGGTGAAAAAGAACAGTCTTAGGAATCCAAGTCAAGTTAGAAAATATCCAGAGGGAGACAGAAAAAGTGAATGCAAAGTTCCCATCTTGCACAGAATTAGAAGAACTGAACTATTTCCTGTTGATCACAGGAGGCATATCTCACTGAATCCAAGAGGCCTTCTCCACCTGTTTTCATGATGGCGGTTACCTTTCCTTGCCTCTTCCAATTCAAGCGAAAGATTTGTCATGTGGAGCTGCCAATTCCTCAGACTAGGGATTTGTTCTTTGAGGGTGCCAATTTACCACAAATCATTTTCTCAACACTTTCAGTATCATCCACAAATCACATAATCTAGTATGTTAAAAAGCCTGCTTCTTTCTATATAAAGTGAAAGTACTAAAATGGGTCAAGTGTTATCATCTTGAAGTTCCTGGAATATGATTTCCTTGAATGAAGAAGAACCCAAGTCAATAAGTCTTTCTGACTAATCTGAGTTAGTTCTTGATAGCAATTATCACACCTCCTAAATTAAGGGTTTTTTTTTATATACATTGCGATACATTCTAATCCAATCAAAGTTAGTTCACGTTCCCCACCCATTTAGATTAGGGACGTTTCTCTCCATCATCTCCATCTTCCATTTCGGCTAATTCACCCATTTGGTTTCAATGAATCTTGATCATGCTTATGGACAGTTGAATTGAAGTTTACATGCCATATCAAATAATAAAGTTGCACAAAATTTTCACAAACATTAATATTTCCAATGATTTAAGATACACGATGTGCTATCAGTAATAGCAGATCAACAGACTAGATGGAAGAAAAGTAGTTCTCTACCTCTAGGTACGAAAAAGAGCATGGCTCATAGGCTGCAAATAAAATCAAAGTCCTTTGTAGTCATTAGCGCATCGAGCTAAAATTTTCTAATGTGATTCCTAGACCTGAACTGAAACTTCCAAAATCAAATTCCCAGAACTAGTTGTAAATTCTGGGGGGTGATCTACAATTAACAGATGCCAAGTTACAGTAGGCTGAAATGAATCTTCAGCTAAAGTACGGAAGATGCCAAGTTACAGAAGACTGAAGTCAATCTTCAAAGAGCTGGGGAAAAAGTTTAAAGATTGGCCAGTCTTAGCTGGACAAACCCAGTTTTGATATGCTGTTGGTTCCAGAGGGATAGAATAATTAAGAACAACCTGCCTCCAGAAGTTGTGAATGCTCCAAACACTGGAAGTTTTGAAGAAGAGATTGGACAACAATTTGTCTCAAATGGTCTGGGGCTTCCTGCCGGAGCAAAGGGTTGGAGTAGAAGACCTCCAACCTCCCTTCCTACTCTGTTACTCAGTTATGTGCTGAAAGGAATGATAGGTACCCCGTTCCATTGAGATTCAGCCCATTGACGTTTCAATGTGCTCAGCCTTGTTGGCCACAGGAAAGCAGGCTGAGACATTACCTCCAGGCCCATACCATTTCCAAGCAAATGAGAGTTCAACAAGTGAATGCACTGAGGGGGTGGGGGGGTCACACTTCCCTTCTACCCAACTAATACCCAGCTCTTGGTATCTTCCTGGAACTGCAAAAACAAGATTGTTGAAGTTGAGCACCGAGTGAGTCATAAATGGTACAGACATGCGTTGCAAGGTTAAGAAGTGTCAAACCAGCATGCTCTCACTTCTATTTAAAGAGAGAGAGAGAGAGAGAAAAGAAGCAGAACAAAAGACAGGGCTGTCCAACTTGTTTTTGTGCATTGCAAAGTATCGTGCAATAGAAAGCGGTGCCTCCAAACTTCAGAACCATTCAGTATGACCCAGCCAACCTGATGGCCCTTTTCTCTGCAAACAAGAGACCAGATGAGAGGTTGTGTTATTTAAGAAGAGCGTTATCAACATGCCAGATGCACAACTGAACAGGTAAACAACGAAAGCACCAGGATAGGAAGGAGGAAAGCCCTTACCTAGAAGCTCCTCTGGCTCCGTCATCGGAAGGAATTTGCTCAAGTTGCAATCTTATTGACATTTATTTGGAACCAAGTAGCCTCATAAAATCCTGGAATATGCCAGAAAAAAGCAGGTGATTTATAGGCTAATGGCAAAGTGACCAATCCCTTTTCAGTGTTGACTTTATTAGATTAAAAAGAAGACATACAGTAGATAAGATTAATGTAGGTGGGCTGCAAAAATCCAAACCATGGGATGGCAGCAAAGATCTACAGAAAGCTCTAATTCACTGCTGTCATCTAGTGGACATGGAGAGTTTGACAGCTCAGATATGGCAATTTCAGTATTGTATAATACAGGTAGTCCTGGACTTATGACCATAATTGAACCCAAGATTTCTGTTGTTAAGTGAAACATTTGTTGAGTTTTGCCGCATTGTACGACACTTCTTGCCACAGATGTTAAATGAATCACTGCAGCCCATAAATTACTAACCTAACCGTTAAGTGAATCTGGCTTCCCCATTGACTTTGCTTATCCAAAGGTCTCAAAAGGTGATCAAATGACCCTGGGACCCTGCAATGGTCATAAATATGAACCAGTTGCCAAGTATCTGAATTTTGATCACATGATCAAGGGCATGCAGCAAAGGCCATAACTCTAAAAAATGGTCACTTTTTTCAGTGCCGTTGTAACTTTGAATGGTCACTAAATGAACTGTTGTATGTCAAGCACTACCTGTAATCCCAAATGAGGTTTTAAAAGAGCAAAAGAGTTGCTAATTTTGAGGAAAGCAGAGTAGTCATCAAGTCCACAGGTTTTTTCACATTGTCAGGGTGGGATTCATTGCTCAAGAGGCAAGTTAGTGTAAATTCTGAATCTGAACCAGTCCCTTGCTGGAAAAATGGGTCAGATATACCTCACAGTTCTGTATCACAATTGCTCCATTCTTTCAGGAAACCCCCAGTGTGACTCCAGCTTTTACATTAGTTCTCCCGTTTTATATTTGGGATTGCTGACAACAGAACCACCATTTGCATTTTCATTAAATGATTTTCATTACAAGCACATCATCAGTTCCATCAGAATCCTCTCACCTTGCACACGTCAGCTTAGAAGAGAGATGAGGGTCAGTTTTACGTTAGTATCGATGAACATTGACATTTCTCCCACTGTTGATAAATTGACCCCTGATGCCAGTACATTCAAGGCACGTATTTCTCCATTTCAAAAGCACTTTCCTTCATCTACTCTGCCATTGCTGTATTTGCCCTCATTCACCTCTACTGCCTCTACTCAAAATTGTGAGGTCACACCAAATAATTGGACCAAGGTGCAAAGAATTGGGAGAAGCTTAATTAAAGTGGGAGGTGAAGAAGCCATGATTACAGAAGTCCATCTCAGTCCAATTCATGTCACAGGTATGTTTGTGGTGGGAAAAATAAGAGGCCAGAGCATGAGGGATGTATTCCGCTTTGAGCAAAAACATAGGTAGGATAAAAATTCATTGAATGAATGAACAAATGAATGAAATAGCAACTTTGTTTTGCTTGGGCTCAACTTCAGTTCCTTTCTTCCATGTCTCTACAAATTTCAGACATCAGGATAAAACTTCAACCACCTTTACAGTGTGGTCTGGGATGATTGCGTAGAATTAGACATCATCAGTGTATTGAAAATACAGCACCTGAATCAATAAATGCCTTTTCCCAATAACTCCATACAGATCAGTGTTCTTCAACTTTGGCAACCTTAGCAACTTTAAGACGTGTGGACTTCAATTCCCAGAATTCTCCAGCTAGCATGGGAATTCTAGAAGTTGAAGTCCACACATCATAAACTTGCCAAGTAGACACTAAAAAGTAGATGGGAGAAAACTGAACCATGCACGCCACATGTCACTGTCTACAAGGCTGATCTCTTCTTCTTCACAGCAACCAGGGGGGTAACATCCAGAGAAGAGTGGAACTAAGAAATTCTAAGAAAATGATCTCAATTCCCACAGGCAGTTCAGGAAGACACTATAGTCATGAATGGTGTCTTTTACCTCAGCATTGTGACTAGGTAAAAGAAGGCTTCTCTTATATGGAAAGAAAAAAGGTCGAATGCCAGGAATTATTGAATACTTTAATACAGGGGTATCCAAGATCGACAACTTTAAGACCTATTGGTTTAACTCCTAGAATTCCCAAGCCAGCCATGTTGGGGAATTCTGGAGTTGAAGTCCACAAGTCTTAAAGTTGCCAAGGTTGACCACCCCTGCTTTAATGTCTTTAATAATATTTGATTTTTTTCACTGGGAAGAAGAAACTAAAAATCAGGATGTTAGAGCAACCACCTCTCCTGATTTTTTTTTGAAAGATTTTATGGCCCATATTGAGTTAATCTTTGTTAGGGCAGTAAATATTCCCACAGGAGGTGCGCCAGACATGTTTATAGCTACAGGCGCTTTCCTCCGGCCTGGTATCTGCTCTGCATATATTTTATGCTTTCCTAAGAAGCAGCTGGGATGAAGAATTCAGAGAAGCAGCCTGAGATACTGAGGAGTACAAGGAGATTCCTGAGGACATTAAACAAAATGTGACACTCGTGGCTCTTCAGTCTCCTTTTCCTGGCTAGGGAAGTAGGTTTGAAGAAGTCTTTGAGAGGATGAGAGGAGTCAAAACTCAACCCATTCCCCTCACTGCTAATTTTTCACTCCAGTCAGTTGACCAGCTCAACAGGTATAACTGTTGGGAGACTGAGCACCTGCCTCCAGGTGTCCCTTCCAGTTCCACCCTGAGATTTATCCGTTATTAACGACATCTCTCTCATTACAACCTCGTGTTATCAAAATAACATTCTCTTTTATTATGAAGGAACTGGTGGCCTAGCGGTGTGGGAAGCGGATCAGATACGAGTGGGGACAGGACCATCACCTGGATGCAAAACAAAGGTCAGCAATCTATTGGAGGAGAGAACTGCAGTGAGGTTTTTAATGCCAGGCCACACTCCAAAACTCTAGATTTAGACGTCCTTTCCACTTAATTAAAAACAAATATTGCTCACATGTTTACTCTCTAGGCATCTATTTCAGACATTCCCTCCTTTTATCACATTTTCAAATTACACGCGCACACACAGTAGTGTGGAATAAGAGTTAAGATACTGGAGTACAAGAAGGAAGTCCCAGGTTCTAATCCTGACTTAGATGCAAAATTTGACTTGGGATGACTAGAAACTTGAACAACTTTCTTCTAACCTGCAGAAAAGCGGTAAAATACCACACATAACATTAATTGAAAAAACTTTATCCTGCAATAAATTGATTGGCACTGATTAATATGTCTCGGTGTGAATGTGTATATGTAGTGGGCTGACTGTGTGTGCACTAATATATGTGTGCCTTCTCTTATGTTATTCATTTTTGGATAAGAGCCATTTTGATATAGTGGTATATAAGGCACCAGGCCAGAAATGGGAGAGTGATGAGTTCTAATCCTGACTTAGAGATGAAAGCCAGTCAGATGTGCAAATACCAGTAGAAAAGGACTGGGTAATATGTAGCCTGTCTCAGAACACTCAAAGAAATTACGATAAAACATTTTAAAAAAATTAAAACATTCCAAACTCAGTGAAATGAGGGGTCTCCTTCTCTCTCACCAAAGGCCTGGGTGAAGAGCTGGGGCTTCACAACAGAGCTGAGACCAAACTCAAGAGATAAGACCACAGTCAACAAGAGGGAAATAGAGAACAGTTACCAAAAGATTCTTCTTTTTGGTCAAAACACACAATCGCAAGCCAGTCACCCACACAACCTAGTGTGTTGTGATATTAGCAATGAGGTTCAGTTAATCTGAGGTAGCATACAGGCAGTTCTTGAATGTATGACATAAGGACAGCCTATACTTACAAACAGGCATCCCCTTCCTAAAAATGGCAGATGGCACAGTTGTTCCTGGAACCATCATACTGCTGAGCCATTGAAGCTGCACTTTTTAAAATGCCTGTTTAAAACGCATTAAAAACAGACTGCTGTTTTTAAGTATGATTGCGTAGAAGAAAAATTCATAGAAACCTTGTGCAACTTCAGTGATTTGTCAGCCAAACAAAGTCATCTACTGTTTTTAGGAAAAGGCAGCCTGTTCATAAGTATGACTTCTGACTTACATACAAATTCGAGTTAGGAGAAAGAGTCAGGAATAAAATGCATTGTTGACATGGTGACTACCTACTTTTGTGTCCAAAGACTCTAACATGTCTATTGTTAACTTTTGCTTGCATGCAGATAAACTGGATTATAATACCTTTTAAACTCATCCACTTAGTTGCAAAGGGCCATATTTACTTGGTTAGATTCTTCTGGGTTCCTTTGTGATACGCATATGGTAAAACTCACACCCTTAAGAACAGCAACCTTATGATTTTGATTGGACTAGTAAAGAATGGCTGGCACTTTCCATGGCTCAGACTAGATTTGAACTGGGTTTCCCCAGTTCTATTTTTTTTTTAATTTGGTTTGTCAATTGCTTACAAGATAATAGGCATAAGTAAAAACATAGTTATGGATACATGTAAGAAAAATAAAAGAAACAATAGGACAGGGATGGTAGGCATGTTGGTGCACTTATGCACGCCCCCTATAGACCTCTTAGGAAAGGGGTGAGGTCAATAGCAGAAAATCTAAGGTTAAAGTTTTTGGGGTTTGTGGAAGAAACCACAGAGTCAGGTAGAGTATTCCAGACATTGACCACTCTGTTGCTGAAGTCGTATTTCCTGCAATTGTTTGGTTCGATTAACCTTGAGTTTGTATCTATTGTTTGCTCTTGTATTGTTGTGGTTAAAGCTGAAGTATTCATTGACAGGTAGGACATTGCAATGGATGATTTTATATACTATACTTAGATCGGACCGAAGGCGGCGTAGTTCTAGGTTTTCTAGGACTAGAATTTCAAGTCTGGCGGCATAAGGTATTCTGCAATGAGTAGAGGAGTGAAGAACTCTTCTTGTGAAATATTTCTGGACTTTCTCAACTGTATTAATATCAGATACATAACGTGGGTTCCAGACTCATGAGCTGTATTCGAGTATTAGTCTAGCAAATCTAACACATCAAGCATGGTACCTCATCAGCTCTCAACACATTTGCAAGGCACTGAGTTGAGAGCAATGCAAATCTCTTAAAGTCAACGCAGGCTACGTATGTTCTGCTGGAGGCAATCACTGAAACACACTCAAGAGACCTTGGATTTGTTACTTAAAGCAATTAATTTAACGCAAATTACCTTATTGCACTTTATGAGAGTAGAATAGGGTAGGGAGTGGGATATGGTTATCATCCCTGCACAACTTGGAAGAAAGGGAAAGATTTTTTTTCAAACCTTAAAACAAAGCCATTTTTCTGCTAAGAATAATATCAGCAAAGAAGAGTGTGCTCTTTTTTCTTTTTTTTAACTGTGGTAAGTTTTCTTCTTCTTGTTTTTTCTCATTTCAGTCCCTCACCCCCACACATTTTAAGATGAAATTCAGCTTGTTTTTCAGAGCTGTGAATCATGATAGCCGGGCACACTCGATAGGTAATTTAATCAAGACTGGGTGAAGGCAAGGCTCAAATGAGAAACCACAAAAAGGGTTAGTCTTTCTAGATAGCTCTGTCCTTTCACTCTTCGGCAGATACCCAGCTTCACCAACTGGCTCGCCGGAGGTGTTATTAAAAATTCAACAAGAAAAACAAAGGTGTATAAGTGCTACATCTCCTCTTACTCTTTCCTTCAGATACTTCGACAGACAAAAGGTAGGAAACCTGCTTCATGAATAATGAGTCACACAATAGACACCATGCATTTTTAATGAAACTAAGCAATAACATTAGGGAAGCTATTTCCAGTCTTCAAATGTTGAACTGTAGCAGACTCAATAATCTGTTGTGGTTATTAAACTCTTTCCTTCTTATTTTACTGTAGTTCTGCAGCTTCGTTGTTTTTTTCTGGGTAAATCCCTTACCAGTTTAACTCACATAAAGGTTTTTGGAAAAGGCTACTGAATCTGAAGGCCAGCCTTTTCTAAAGAGCTTCGTTCCAAAGATGATGGATTGTTTTCTAAGGATTCCAGACTTGGCTATGACAACTATACTCTAACACATCTAAAGAGCAGCAGGTTGGGAAGGCTACTGTAGATTCTGATTGTAGAGTAAACTGAGTCATCACCCAAAAAGTTTTGAAAAGGAACTTCCTATGTTGATCTTCAGGGATCAAAAGTAAAACATGATTTGAAATACAGAAATAAACTGAGATGAAAACATGGTGGTGATGTGAATAGATTGGATGGACACCTATAAAGGCACATAGGTTTGCTCAATAAAACATTCTAAGGTTTGCGGCAAAACCTGAAATACAATCTACACCAAGGGTCTTCAAACTTGACAGCTTTAAGGCTTATGGACTAATTCCCAGAATTCCTCCTCCAATCATGTTAGCTCAGGAATTCTGGGAGTTGAAGTCCAAAGTCTTAAATTTGCCAAGTTTGCAGAGCCCTCTACAACTTCAGAGCAATCATAAAATATAGTCTTCATGGAACTGTACAACAGCGGAAAGCATGACTTAAGCACTTCCACACATTGGGAAAATGCCCTTGGCAGTTCAATTGCCATCACCGATTTAAGGATATGTCAAGCTCTGACTCTTACAATCCACAATAGCTCCAAATTGCAGGAGTGTTTTAGGTTAGTGAAAAAGTTTGCACCAATATTTTGTGGAAGAAAGTGAAGGTTATGTTGCTAAGTGGCATATAACAAGAACATTCAAATATTAACTGTTAATTGGGAAACTCAGTGCCCTTCCCAAAAGTAAGTTCTACTGAATTCCATAGTTTATTTTCCTTCACCAATGGGCACCCAACTGCAGGTACTGCACAGTGCCAGTGGGATTATGTGTGAAGTCTCCTGAATGTATACAACACGGAGCATTTCAAGTACTTGAACATGAATTAAGGCTTGTTTTCTTACAATATTTGTAGTGGACTCTCATAAACATTATGTGAATATCTCCAAATTTGGTTCAGAATGTTATACTCCCACTTGCAGACTATAGAGAACACTTTGATTCTATGTGTAAAGCAATATATTCTATGTGCTGTTATTATATTGCCTTACCAAAAAAACATTAGAAAATGTATATATACATACCTTAGTAAGACTAATACATTTTTCTTCCTATATTCTTATGGATGTTACTCCATTGGAAGTCCATTTAAGATGCAGAACACTTGGTTAACTCTTTTGGTTGAAATAAATACAACTCCTGAGAATCCTCAGAACTTTATTAATTTAAGCTTTACTTGAATAAATATGAATTAATGAACATAAGACACATTGTAGAATCTACACAAAAAAACCTTTACATTCCTATCTATAAAGTAAAACAATTTCCCGCCCCTCTTTCTTCCCTTCTCATAGTGAGGTATGGCCAGGATTAGTTAAGGCAACTCTTTTTTGACTTGGAATTACTTCAAAGCAAACTGTTCTATATATAGGTAAGGAGGGTTGGGGGAAAATGAGGAATTGTGTATGTGTATTTTGATGTTGTGACACAAACTGCACCCTTTGTTTTTTGTGTGCGATGTCATAGCATGACTGTAGAAAGACAGAAATCACACTATGCTGTCACAAGATACATCTTGTCATTCTGGCATCCTTGTGATTAAGGATAGTCAGCTATGAACTATCTAGCTGTGCAGATCTGATTCTTGCCTATCTGACACTTAAGTACAAAGTTCCAGTGCCATTCAGGAAGGGAAATTTTTCATTTTCCCTACCTGTTTGTTTCCCTTTTAAGACAAGTCTCTAAAATATCTAGCATTAAGACCCTTCTTGCTTTATGTTTAGTTCTTTCTTTGCAGTTTCTCATAAATGATGTTCTTTCCAATGCCTGAAAAACACAGACTATTTTCATGCACATAGACATGCATACAGAGGATGACTCTCAGTCTTCATTGAATAGATTCAAACTTTTGAAGGACACCACTGAGACATCGTGTTCCCTCAAATTTCCACTTTGATTTCAGGGCAATGCCATTGAGGAACCAAAAAGGAGACTCACTTACAATAGATACTGCAAAAAAAACAACAACCCAACAACCTGCTATTTCAAAAGAGGTGCAAATTGCAAGTGCAAATTGGAAGTACCAGCAAACTGCAGCAGGAAATAAAAGATTACTGGTTCCTAATCCAAAGGGTCCTACACCAGCATTCATAGAGGCCATGACGTAAATCGCACACATCGTGACATCACCACATAAATGTCACAAATTACATAATTACCTTATGAGGCACCCAATATTAATTTCCCCCTTGCAGACACCATAAAACCGAGGCGGAAGCTGTGGGGAAACTCTCGTTCTCCAGGGAAAAAAATGTTGCCTCAAGCCCCCACTAGTGTTCAATAGTTTAACAAAATGGCCAGTAACAACCCACAGAGATGGCCTAGTAGGAGCTTCCACTGTAATTTTGAGGAGGCGGACAGTGCAACGATATTAACACTTTGCTTGTGGTTGGTTGGTGAGTTACGTAGAAAAACATAAACTTTTTCCTCTGACTCCCACTGACATTTTTTATTTCCTTTACCCACTTTAATAGGTTCATTGTATTACTTTAATAATGAGCTATAAAAGAGAAATTCACGGGGTTCTTCTCTTTTATAAAAACACATGTGTGTTTTTAAATATTTGAAAATAAATATGCAAATATGCAAATTTGAATAGTTGCGGATGTGGCTGGGACAGAAAGATGGAACTGACTCAGTGGCTACAACATTAATGTAAAGCATCTTCTCCCATCACTGTAGCACAGGACAGGACCATCTTTTCAATTATGCGTTTTATCATCAAGATACTTTCTGCCTTACA
This sequence comes from Bungarus multicinctus, assembly GCA_023653725.1. NCBI lineage: Eukaryota > Metazoa > Chordata > Lepidosauria > Squamata > Elapidae > Bungarus > Bungarus multicinctus. Next base: position 50,030,196 of record CM042842.1, on the reverse strand, counting down.
GAATGGGAAATACAATTGCTCCTTCCACAGTCAATTTAAAATTCCCATGCAAAAAATAATAATAATTTCATGAAAATATGACCTTTTAACTCTTAAATGGTACAAAACAAAAACTATACTCTCCTGTATACCCTTTGTACCCTTTTGTGGGATTATATACCATGTGAAGTTTGGGCAACCCAGAAAATTAACTTCCAGGAAACCTGTAGTCTGTGTGATCCCCTTGTGAGGGGTGGAATTTCTGGTTTGCGGATGCCAGTAGCTTATCCAAATAGGCCTTTTGTGCCACAAGGTGTGAGTGAAAGGGGAACAGATACTGTACATATGTTATTTGTCCAGGATTTAATTCTGAAAAAATGCTTCTCCCCACGTCTTTAGGCTTGGCAGTTCATGTTCACTCCAAGGCCTTAATTTCTGGAAAATTCTCACCAAGTTCCTTCTAACCTCCTATTTAGTGAGAATGGGGCAGGAAGTGAACTCAAGTATCAGACCAGAGAATCAGAAGCTGGACATGGGCAGCCCACAAGGAGAAAAGGGAAGTTCGCTGACATAGTGTTTGTGTTGTTATTCCTGAGTCCACCAGGTTCTCATTTCAGACCGTGCTGTGTCTCTCGATGTCTCCGCAAATCCACCTTCCTCTGAAAGCCTTTGCCGCACAGATCACAGCCGAAGGGCTTGAAGCCAGTGTGCTTCCGACTATGAGTGATCAGGTTTGAGCTCTGGCTGAAAGCTTTACCACACACCTGGCACTTGTGGGGTTTCTCACCTGAAAAGGATGAGAAGATGGACGCAAGGTTAAAAATAATACAGCAGCCCTACCAAACTAACTTAAAAACGAGATGCAGATATTCTACAGTCCTATGTTCTGGGTATTCAGTCCTAGATATTTTGGCTAGAAATACGAAGGATAAATTTTTTCTAGAAAGGAAGATATTGCTAGTGGAATCAATTAAATCAGGGATCCCCTACCCCCAGTACATAGAACGGCACTGGGCTGTGGCATGTCAAAAACTGGGCCGTGCAAACAAGCAAGGTCCCATCCGTGGCACACAGGCAGTATGCCCCCTTCAGTCCGCGGAAAAACCTGTCTCCATAGAACTTAAACTTTTTGCTGCCATTTCATGAACATCTGGATGTTTGAAGTCCAGATCTGATAACTCCAACATTGACCTTTCCGAAAATTATGGCTGAAGTGTCATAGACAAGAATTCCTCAGCAGTTTGTTCATCAAGAAATTGTCAGTCCTCCTCAAAAAATGTATGTCTTATGCAAGCCTGCTCAAAAATCTCATGATTTGATGATTTCATGCAATTTCAGTCCAAATAAATGTTGTTTTTTTTAAAAAAATAGGTGCCATTTTTGGGAGCAGCAGGTGCTATGTGGCTAAGGTCTACCCTCAAATAATACTGACAACCTATTCGGTAATCTTTTTCTGAAACAAGGATTCCCAAATACAAAAAGGATCCAGTTATAGTTATAGCAACTACAAGTGCTGATTAAATTAGCCAGAAGGAAATGCCTGTGAAAAACATTCAAATAAATCTCAATATCTTTCTATTTTTCATTCGTCTCCATTAATCATTGCCTTAGTTTCTGTGTTTATCAAAAAAGAAAATGACTTTTGAGTTTATGCCACTTTGTCCATCATCACACAGTTTTAAAGTTATTTCATTGGTGGGAGGGGGGATTAAATAAATTACTTTAGAACAATGAGACAGAAAAGAGCCAATTTGATGTAGTGGTTATGACATTAGACTAGAAACTGGGAGATTGATAGTTTTAATTCCTTCTTAGACACAGTCAGCTGAGTAGCCTTGGGCCAGCCATACTTTTTCAGCCTTAGGAAGAAGGTAATGGCAAACCACTTCTGAAAAATCTTACCAAGAAAACTACACACACACATACACACACATTGAAAATTACAACCTGTTCATATTTCACCTAGTCGAAGAGGTTAACAAGCCATATATCAGCATCACCTTTTTTCAAATTAACACCACTTTATGATGAGACAAACATATAATACTGAATGTGTGTATGGCCCAGTCTACGGAATGACATGACAATATTCATGATTACTGGAGCCATGAAAAGCAATATCAAATGGAAGTATATAATTGTTGTTTTTATCGAATGAAGATGCATTTATGTGGAATAGCCCATCATACAAACAACAAATGCAAATATTCATCATAGCTGAAAAATGCATGAAAACAAGTCTTCATGCTGACACAGGAAAAAATGTCCCCAGCTTTATAATAAGGGCTCCTATGGATATACTGTAGCTTCAATATATTCCATTTATTGGTCTATAGCAGGGGTATCAAACTCACAGCCTGCGGGCCAGATGCGTCATGCACTGGCCATACCCATCACCATTTTAGCGAAGGGGGAAAAAGTCACAATACATCACATGAAGACAACGCGACGCCGTGAGTTTGACACCTCTGGTGTATAGCATACCTTATTTTTTACATTACTAAGATGGCTGCCTTTCCTATTTTGGTAGCCTTTATCAATTAGTAGATCAATGAGCAGATATTTTATATTTAATTTTTCCTTTATTTTGATTAGTGCTAAGAACAATGGAAAAGTTATGAAGATTAACATAGTGCCTAAAAACAACACACACTAAATTGCTTTGTTCTGACTGGTTAATTATAGGAAAAAAATATACCTACAGGTATTTTATATATTTTCATGTACATGCTAAGTCTTACCCTCTAATATAAGATTTCTTCCATTTCAATCATCAACAACAACCCTATCCATCTTTCTGAAATGAATTAATACTAGCAGATATACTGGTTGTAAAATTTTCTCCATCCTGATTTAGTGAGAAAATTGGTTCAATGGATGGATGGAGGGAAGGAGAGATGAGATAGATTAATGATAGAGAGATGGTAGATGGAGAGGGGGGGGGAGATAAGAGATGATGATCATGAAGATAGAGAGGGAAAAAAACCTAAAAGGATACATCAGTGACCATACATTTATCCCGCTATTAAGAAAATCTATCAAGCTGGATGAAAATGCAGACTTCACCTGTATGGATGAAAGTGTGCTTCTTCATGTCAGATTTCTGGTGGAACCTCTTTCCACAGTACTGACATGGATAAGGCCGGGTATCTGAGTGGATGAGAAGGTGAGTGGACAAAGTAGAAGATCTCTTGAAGCTCTTCCCACAGATCTTACAGTCGAAGCTGCGTTCCTGCAAAACGAAAACAGACCTTACTGAACTATACAAGGAACAGCAATACAGCTACAATATTAACTGTCTTATCCTTGTTAATTGATTCACAACACAACAAAAGTGGATTAAAAAGTCTGTTTTGTAAAACAAATTCCTACAGTGTATAGTTTTAAAGGGCAATTTGTAAAAGGGAAGAATCTTAGTGGAAGAAGGGATTGAAAATATTATTAATGATCTGGAATACTTTTGAAAAAAAAATAAACTAGATTATAATTAATCTCTCTCGTTATCTCTCTCTCTCTGTGTGTGTGTGTGTTTATCATCCAGATATAAATACATTGATACATTATCTATAAATAATTAGACTTTGGAAAAATAAATTAAACTAAGCAGAGCTAGTGCAGTGTTTCTCAAACTTGGCAATTTTAAGGTATTTGGACTTTAATTGCCAGAATCGGCCTAGCCAGCATCTAATGGAACACAATCTGGGTCTGGACATATTTCAGAATATTCAGGAAACTCTCCTACCAGCATAGTTTCCTATAGAAAGTAATGGATACCGACAAACTTCTAAAATAATCTACGCAAATGGGAAGAATCGATTAGCCTTTTTATAAAATTAATTGCCGTAATACATTTTTATTTCTGAGAAAGATCCACTGTGTGCAGGGAATACTCTGCTTTGGCTTACACCTCGCTGCCTGAAATTTAGCTGGGGTTGCATTGGGAAAAGGAAAAATAAATCAAATAAATGGCAGAAACTTGATTTTTAAACCTTAAAATGCTTCTGCTTTGGAAGAAATGTGCATTTGTACAGATATCTCACTCCTCGGGGTTGCCATTTGGAAAGTTTGACTTGCAGTCCAAGTGTGAACAGCATGAAGGAACAATGTGATTGGTTTGCTGTTTTGGTGGGGATAACTGACTCACCCAACAAATGGAGGTATATTGAGGCTCAGATTCTTTTTATATGTAAAATTCTCCAAATAGAACAGAATTACCAAATGATTGTTTGACTGGTTACTTATTAATTCTAGAAATTCATAGATCATACCTTCATCCTAAAGAAATCTCAGGACAGGCTACCTAGACATAAAAACTAAATATCTCTGTGCATTAAGAGCTGCAAAGAAAATTTCCCACAAGTGTAGCTTGCATGGAAAGCCAAGAAGGAAGGTGATACTGCTATAACCAGATGTTAAAACAAACACAACACTTATGAAAGCTGTAGGAAGATATATTATTTTCCAGTATGACTTATGCTGTACAACCCTTTTACAAAATCTGATATTAATCACAGGATTTGCTTGAGTGCAAGACTTTCTTTCACAAATGAACAGTACCCCCTATCTATACTGTCCTCATCTAGGTCAAGCTACGTTACCCAAATCTATAATTTGAAAGGCCTACCAGCAGGGGTGGATTTAGCTGGTTCAGGCGAACCGGGTGTTACATTTATATCTAGCTCGCCGAACCAGTAGTTGAATTGACCAGCTGGCCCTGCCCACCCTGACTCTCCCCTCCCAGGAGTCTCCACACGGCCCGTTTTAGATGCAGGTAAGTGCAGGGCCTGTGTGGTAGCTCTTGGAGGGTGAAAAACAGCTTTTCCAGAAGTTCCAGAAATCTGAAAACGGGCCTGTTTCTGGCTTCTGGAGGGCTTCCAGAGCCCGGGGGGAGGCCATTTTTGTCCTCCCAGAAGCCTGAGGGAAGCCTTCAGACTCTGAGGAAGGTGAGAAACGGCTCCTGAAAGTTCTAGTAGGCCACGCCCACCATGCCCGTGCCCACCCATCAACCAGGCAGAGAACCGGTTGTTGGGATTTTTGAATCCCACCCCTGCCTACCAGCTCCCACTGAAGCAAATGGGTAGTAACAGACATGAATACTCAATTCAGATTACCTTAACCATACCTTCCACAGCCTATCTTCAAGTCTAAATTGGAAGTTTATTGAGAAAGCAAAATGTAGTTGCAATAATTGCTGAAATGGCCTGTGTCTACTAATTCATCATGGAAATTAATCTAAACTAGAACTTCCTCTCCAAGAGCAGTCATCTAGATCACAAGCAAGTTCCAGACATTCTCCTGGGCTACAACTCTCAAATTCCAGTTAGTATTGTGAAAATAGTAGATCCAACACAGAAGGCAACAGATTGTGGAAAACTGTTTATCACCTTGGAGCAAATTTGAAGAAGCTGAACCACAAGGACATATCAAATTAAACTGCAAGGTCTATTATTACATTGGTGATGAAAAGCAACTTTAAGTCTCCCTCACCTGTCTTAGGCCTAATGCAAATATCTGAACAGAATCCAGAATGTAGGAAAAACTAAGGTTTATATACTAAGTATGCTACTCAGGCAATGTAAATGCAGAGTATAAAAAGGAAGCTGTGTGAGGAAAAGCCCTTATTGACCAGCCTTGTAATGCAGTTTAAAAGCATCTGTTGCAAACTAAATAAAAATGCAGTTTTCCCTGAAATGAATTTTCTTTCTTCATACTTTCTTATATACCCTTATAAAGAAGAGTTGGATTTCTCAAAGCTTCTTATGGAAATGATGGGAAGCAGTAGTGATAAAGTCAAGGAAGAAACAAGGAATGCCGTTTTCCAAATTGTGTTGGAAATGTCTTCCACTCCCCTTCAGCCATAAAACTTAACTTTTAGGTTCAGGTTCTGTGATATATTAAGAAGGCACCCTGGGGCTCAAATGCCACTACCACAGTTCGTTTAGTTGCAGCATCCCCATGCTCTTGTGATCAAAATTCAAAAGCTTGGCAACCGATTCATATTTACGATGGTTGCAGTGTCCCAGAGTTATATAATTCTCTTTTGTGACCTTCGAAGTCACAAGTCCATCAGGAAGCCAAATTAATTTAACAACCATGTCACTAACTTAACAACTGCACTGATTCATTTAACAACTGTGGCAAGAAATGTCGTAAAATGGAGCAAAATTCACTTCACAGATGTCTCATTTAGCAACAGAAATTTTGAGCTCAGTTATGGTAATAATAATCAAGGAATTACCTCTATAATTCCTTCTCTCCTTACTAGTCTGCATCAAGTACACCTGTTTCCCCTGAATTATTGGAATAGCTGTCTTGAAAAAAAAACTGAATGTTGTGCTTCCTCCAAAAAAAAAAAAAGAATCCTATTTAATGTGTTAAAGAAATAATTGTATTTGAATGTGGGTTAACTGATCATTTATCTTTAATCATCAGCTTGATCCTAAAAAGAGTTTTTCCAACAACTCTGATTTTCATATAATAGAAAGATCTCAATGGGGTCTGATGAATGGTAGCTGTTGCACTCAAACAAGCTCCATGTGGCAGCCCAAACTATCATATTAGTCCATCTAAAAGCTTTTTACATCCTCTTTCTCTATACAAGCAACAGTGTGTGTACCTACATACAGAGCTCATTCACACCACTTCCCTGCCCCATGCCTCACTTAATTTTTGCAGAGAAATAGTTCTCACAAAGGGCCTCCATTTCATAACTCGCCTATTGTTGATGCAGACTGAAGCCTGTCTAAGTGTTGGAAAGTATAGTAAATTGGGTTAAGTTTTGGGAAAACGGAAGGAAACCTCCCATGTAAGAACCACCGGTCTACTGCAGGACCTCTCTTTTCCACCAAAAGCTCTGGCCTCTGCTCTACTAAATTCTTCTGGTAGAGAAAGGGTGTCATACTCAAGGTCCGTGGGCAGGATACGACCTGCAGAGTGCTTAGATCTGGCCTGCTAGGCCACCCTGGAAACAGCGAAGGATTGGCCTGCGGTGCCTCTGCCAGCAAATACAGAGCTTGGGAGGGCCGCACGCAGCCCTCCCAGGCTCCATTTTCAGCCATGACAGCTTTCTAAAGCCCTCAGGGGGGCACACATGGCCAAAAATGGAGCCCGAGAGCCCATTTTTGCTGGCAGAGCACTCGGGCCACCACAGGCGCCCCTGACATGAGTGACATCAATCTGGCCATGCCACCCCTGACCATACCCCCCCCCTCCAAGGTCAAACACAACCCTGATGTGGCCTTCAATGAAATTGAGGGTTGACTCCCCTGTGGTAGAGAATCCATAAACCTTTTCAATTTGGTCATGAACATAATAGCTTGAGGGCCATCAGAAGACTGATAACTTCTTCCACTAATATACCAAAGAAATTCCCTCTGCATTCCAGCACGCACAAGCCTGGTCAACATCACCTTCTTCTTTCCTAAACTTCATATTCTTTTCTCCTGGGACTTACCGCTTCACCTTGGCCTCAGGAGCCAAGCCCATGGTCCTGGGTCAGTGCAATGGATTATAAGTCATCTTGCTGACAGGAAAATGCGAATGGCTCTAAAGATGAGTTTTAGGAGCCAGATGTGTGAGACAAATGCTATTTTATTGCTCTGACCATTTGATTTCCCATCGTTGGCTCTCTTTCCCCCAGCAATGCCTACATATAAAACTTTTCCCAGATTCTTGTTATTGCAGATCCTGGAAAGAATGAATCAATTCTGAATGGGGATAAGTTCATATACTCTCATCCATCTTGGTTGAAATGCTGAAGGATTCAGCTCCTCTGACCATATTTGCATGGAAAATGAAGGGTTCGGCATAAGAGTTCTCTACGAGGAGATACTGAAAACCAGGTGGCTTTTGAAGCAGTGACTATTATTAAATTTTTGGTATAGGCATTGCTCCATCACAGACAGCAACAATTTCCAACCTGGTACCCCTTCAGAAGTCTTGAGAAAATCAATCATATCATCTCAAGCACTTAGCTATCCCAGAATGTCTTCACCCCATTGCAGTAGGAAAAGGTATTCCATTCACCTGGAGATTGGACTGATGTCACTGCTTATGCCATAATAACAGTTATACATTTTCGCTGGCAGAGCACTCGAGCCACCACAGGCGCATCTGACATGAGTGACATCAATCTGGTCCATGCCCATCCTGACCATATCCCCCCCAAGGTCAAACACAACCCTGATGCAGCCCTCAATTAAATTGAATTTGACTCTCTACCCTGTGGTAGAGAGACCATAAACCTTTCCAATCTGGTCATGAGCAAATTGGCTTTTATGTGGAAGTCTGCCACGAACATGTAGAGAAGATCTCTTATTTGACTCTTTAATGGATCTTTTTCCAGATGAGCTACAACTGGAGCTCAACTGGAGGACTCATTCACAATTAATGCCTATCTCTCCATCCTCATACCTTCTGATACCTGGAGACTCCATCATCATCCACCACCCCCCAGAGTCACCTCCTCCTGCACTCTTACCTGGGAATGCACCGCTTTATGTTGCTCCAAGCTAACGGCATGGCCAAAGGTCTTGCCACACATTTCGCACGCAAAGGGCCTGGTGCCACTGTGTGAACGACGAACATGAACCTCCAGGCCATGCGGAGTAGAAAAGTCCTGAGAAACAAAGGTATGAAGGAAAACATCAGTGTTCAGTGGCTGAAGCTCACAGCAGGTTCTAACTCTAAGCCCTTGAAGTTGTATGGCCAAGAATTTCCCACTGAGCAATAACCAAAGAACAATATGAGTGTACTAGAAAGGATTCTTAAGAAGTGGCTTACTATTGACAATTAATAGTGTTCTCCTAGGAATTGTATTCTAGCAGTTTTCTAAGGATGGTTTCATTCAAGGATTCTCAATTTAAGTTATTCTATACATCCAGGTGAAGGCTCAGTGGCTGCTTTCTGGTTGACAGTTCGGCAATTAGAGTGAACTCCCGTTACTTGTTCCAGCTTCTGCCAACCTAGCAGTTCGAAAGCACATAAAAAATGAAAGTAGAAAAATAGGGACCACCTCGGTGGGAAGGTAACAATGTTCTGTGCACCTTCGGCATTTAATCATCCCGGCCACAGGACCACAAAATCATTATCAGACAGTGCTGGCTCTTCGGCTTAGAAATGGAGATGAGCACTGCCTCCTAGAGTCAGGAACAACTAGCATGTTTGTGTGAGGGGAACCTTTACCTTTTACCTATACATCCAGGTGACCGATTTTTTTAAAAAAACATATTACCTGTGATCCTTAACACAAGTCAATCAACTAATTAGTTCGACTGAAGACTGAATTGCTTTATGCAAAGGATACTAGATCTTTTGTGATATATAGCATGTGATGAACATGGTTATGAAGAATCCATTATTAATGGTGACTTATAATAATAACTATATATATTATCCTACAGTCAGAATCACAATGCTAGATATTGGTGTTTTTTTAATAGCTATTGGAGAATATGAGTTGGATTTCATGCCCTGCTGTGGGTTTCTTGTAGGCATCTGACCAATCGTTGTGCAAAAACAAATAATAGGAAAAAAAATGGCCCGATGCATCAGATCATTTTGAATCGTGTGATCAACAAAAGGTCAGGGCAAGTCTTGTGACACTCTGACTCCCACCTCCCATCACTTCTTCAGATCATTGATCTACCCCTCTTTTGACCATTCTTGCCTTTTGGTGTGCCCATCCTTGGCCTGCCCCCTCCAAATTGGAATTTAATTCCTACCTTGCTGCATTTGATGCATTTGTAGGAGCCACTGCTGAGCAACAGAGGGCGGCAGAGGAGTTCTGATTCCAATTTGATGCTATTTGCACTCTTCTCCTGTTGCAGTCCAGGTGGGGTCTCCACAAAGATTCCAGGGGCTGCTGCTGGCCGCTCAAAGAGTCCAGGAGAGCCAAAGTCACCATAGAGTCCAAGGGCTGAGTTACGCTCTGAGGTATACAGAGCAGGCTCAGATCCTCGCTCACAGAAGAGGCCACGGTCCAGAGTTGAGCAAGGCCTGCAGTTCTGAACCAAATGTCTCAGTTCGGTGTTTCCCAGGCCGCTCCATGTGTAGGGTTTCAGGGGCAGGGAGAAGTGGGAAGGTTCATCTAAGGATGGGCAAATGGACCGCTCAGAAGCTGGTAAGATACAAATAGAGTAGAGACAATTACTAGGAAGCTCGTGCACTCCCAAGGAGCAGGGCAGGATGGGGAGGTGGGGAAGAGAAGGGAAGGGAAGGGAAATTTGCTTTATCAATGTTACATTGCAATTTCATGACAACTACTCTCTCATTCTAGGGTTCCAAATAAACACAAAATGTTTTATCAGACATAACATGCAGTGAAGAAATTAAACACTTTGTAGGCAATGAATAATAATTCTGAACAATCTCTCCTCACATATTTAAATGAGCTTCATAAAAACTACTGGTCTACGTATGAATTCAATGTTTTTTGTAACCTGAGTGTGGTTTCTGTATGCAATAATGTTATATTTTCCATATGTATTTTGCTCTAAGTCAGAAAAAGGGGCTGCTTTCAAAACTCTGTACAGTACTTCTTTTTCTGTAGGATCTTGAGATTAAAGGGAAATTAATTCTCCACCTCTTTTTTTTCCTGGCGCAAAACCAATGAAATTCATTCATTCATTCTTGGCTCTTGGCTCAGAAATGATTGCCCGCATGAACGTTTTTGAGCAATACATTTGCCCATTTTCTAGATATATGAGATATAAATAAATGCAATGTTTTGAAGAGATACTAGCAAAGGCACTTCCCATTTTGGGATTGGACTAGAAACAGTCTGGGAATGTAACCAATAGCAGTTGTCTTTAGCATCATCAGAAACTTTAGGGATTTGAAATTTCTAGGAGGAGGTAAGAATAGGCTTTCCAAAGCAGAGTTCCACAAATAAGTGACAACATTAATAATATTGAAAACATTGATACAAAATCTCCAAGTGAGAAGCAAATCCAAAGAAACCACAATTGAGATTGTAATAAACAAACAAACTGTATCTACCTGCAACAAAATAAAAAGACTTGGGCCATAAAGATTCTAGACTAACTTTTTTTTTATTTGATTGCTTGTTTTTCTGCACATAGAAAAAAAGGATGGTTGCTGATATTTCTCTTCAACATGCTCGCTCGTGGTCAAACTGCTGATTGCTTCAATGGTTCCTCTGAAAACAATCAACACTTGCAAACCCAAACCAAGTATACTTGACTACCACTCCTGCTGATTTTGTAAATTCAGATGCTTGTTTTTTTTTTGTCTCAATTGACATTTCAAATATATGAGTCAAACTTAATTTGTGGATATATCTCAGGGATGACCTTGCAATTTTCTTGGCAACAGTACAGAAGTGAACTGCCATTACCTTGCTCCAGTATTTCTAGGTTGTGTAGGTTTAATTCTGTTTTGTTTTCACTAATAGGTTTAATCTACTGAATTCCCTGAGAATTTCGCTGGCCTCCCATCCAAATATTAATCTGGTTCGACCTTGCTTAGCTTTTTCAGATCAGGCAGTGTTGGCTTTACAAATATTGGATATATTATTACATTTCCACCTGGAAGCTGCAAGGTGCGTCTTCACACTGAATTAGACATTTTAAATGCAATTATTAACTAATTGAATTAATTAAACTGCTTTGTTATGGGGCTTTTTAAAATCTTCACATGTGTGTGTGTGTGCGTGTTTAAATTTGAGAATTTTACTTAAAAAGTTAAATTGCAGTTAAAATGAAACAAAAAAATGAAAACAAATATCAAGACTTGAAAGGACAAATCTATCTGCTCACAAGTCTTTCTTCCTTCCTTCCTGTCTTTCTTCTTTCCTTTCTTTCTTCATTCAATTAAATGATGTAAAACCAAAGGATCAATGTCAAGTATAATTTGTATTTCCCATAATGAGGTCTTATTAGAAAATAAAGATGCAGGTGAGTGGACTGGTGGAAAGTGCTATATCTTTTGATCTATATCTTTTGAGATGGTTCACATTCGTCCTGGCAACTATTTTAATGGCCATTAACCTCACACATCCCCCCAAGATTAAGGATCTCTGAAACAGACAGTCCAAATGAAAATAAATGCAGCAAATATTCACACATATCCTCTTGTATTTTAAATTTTTTTTTTTACTAGCTAACCAATGAAGACATAATTGAGGACTATTTCCTCTCACATTGTACCAATAAAGCATCTTTTGGAAGTGTGGGGAGGAGATAAAAAACTTTATAAACAAATTAAAGGATGGACTGTATTTCAGCAAAGGAATAAAAACTACCATAGGCCTGGAAGAGAAGGGAATTTAAAACTGCCTTTTAAGTAATGTATATTTACATGTGTATTGTTTTCTGACGATTATGGACACATGCCACTTTTCAATGATGGGCTTTCATTCATATCATAGGCAAAGAAATAATAACTTCTGTAAGCTCAGTGCATACTCCCAGATTATCCTGTTCCTGTTCTGATAATTTCAGTTGGTGAAAGGCTGATGACTATCTGAACCCACCAGAAAGTCTTTGAGGAGGTATTGACAGATCTTCCACAAAATGTGTATAAATCAGCTTCAGCTTTGGATTTCAGGGTTTAATTGTTGTCAAAAATTTCATTAATTGTTCTAGAGGGCTGAACCTTTGGTAGCTGGTTTACCCTGTCTTTGAAATTTTCTACCCAAACTGTGGGCCTGCTCCTAAAATAGCAGGAGGGTGGGAGCTTGCTGATTCCCAAAATTACTTCCCATGAGGCACATCACCAATTTCAAAGCATGGTTTTGCCAGAATGCCCACTAACCAGCCTCCAAGTCCTTCAGGATGTTCTTACTCTGGTTTTTTTTTTTTTCTAAACAGGTTTGGGGTTGTTGTTTTTCAGTGAAATGTGTTTTTTTTTTAATGTCATCAAAGGGTGAAGAAAACTGATCAGGAAAAATTCAACAGGCCTACCGTTAGTCCCAATGATATTTACCACCTGTTGACACAAATTAGACAACCTACCTCACAAAACAACTACACCTCAGGGCAGCTTTGAATACATTTTCCCCTTACAGGCACTCTGATTCAGCTTCTCATTTGATTGGCCTCAGGCCAAAAGTTGACACTTTTTACAACATCCAGCTCTGTCAAATTTTTGATCGCCTTGGTTGGAGGGCAGGGAAAAAAAGCAGCAGGCTGTTTACACTTCTCCTCACAATACATTTTCATAATTAATGGAAATTATCTCTTAATGAAACTAACAGAAGGCTTTCTCTCTTTCTATCATAGAGCCATTGTCAGGATTTGGGTGTATTATTATTATTATTATTATTGTTATTGTTATTATTTCTTCTTCTTCTTTCCCATTTCCAGCTGCTGGAGAACTCTTTCTCTCTCTCTTTTTTTTTTACGCTTTTCTTATTCCAGCCGTAAAACTTCTCAACCAGCTCTTGAAAAAGAGGAAGTTGGCTTTTGTAGTTAAACCAAGAAAAGGAGGAGAGGGCGAAACGGAGAGAAAACGGCTGCTTATAACAGATCGGCCTCGCCAAGCGGCGAGCTGCGCGGGCTTCCACCCGCGTCTCACCACATCAAAAGCCGAAGGAGCCACCCCGAGACGGCGCTGCTCTGGAACGGTCGCCAGAAGAAGCCGCGGTCGGCGTGGAGAGGCCAAAAGGAAGGGCGCCTGTCAATCAGAGGCGCCTTTTTTTCCCCCTCTCCGCTCCCGTCACTTTCCCCAAAAAAGGAAAGTTGGGCTGTTCGGCGCTTTCTTGGTGGTGAACGCCAGCCCGTCGCCTAAACACACACACTCCTTGCGCGGCGCTGCTTCTTTTCCCAACCCGTCGGGGAAATTTCGCCAAAAGAGTCCGGTCTGATCTAATGGGTTCCGAGACAGCACTACCACTTAGACCTATACACCGCTTTATAGTGCTTTACAGCCCTCTCTAAGCGGTTTACAGAGTCAGCCTATTGCCCCAACAATCTGGGTCCTCATTTTACTGACCTCGGAAGGATGGAAGGCTGAGTCAACCTTGATGGGTTTTGAATTGCCAAATTGCAGGCAGCCAACAGTCAGCAGAAGGAGCCTACAGTACCTTGCAGCCTTGCACCGGGGTCAGGATCGAACTCCTGGCAGTGAGCAGAGTCAGCCTGCAATACTGTATGCGGGCTCTTCACTCGTTTTTTTTTCCGCCCCAATGTGCCTCGTCTTCTTTCCCTATCCTTTTCTCCGAGGAGACGGGTTGGCATGTTACATCAATATTTAAGCAACTAGGCTGAGGGTTCTTTGAAGAAAGCAACCCTCTTGGAACCGTTTGGGGACCACCAGGGGAAGCCTCGTTGCCTTCCTCGCGGACTCCAGGCACCTGAAGTGTTCAACACCCCCCCTCCCCACAACTCCAGCCAGGCTTCTCTGGCAGGAAGCCTCGCTGAACTCAAAACGACGGTGCTCCTCAGCAGGGAACCGAAAAACCACCTTTTAAAGCAGACCTTTGGGGAGCCCCGACCCAAACACGGAGGCACAGTTCATGCTGTATTTCAAATGATTTGAAAGGAAGCGATGCTGAAGCGCTCAAACGGAGCCGCAAGACTTGAGTCATTGACTTCCACCAATTCAAGAACAACGGGAGGGAAAGACTACATTGCCATAGGGCGCAGCGAAAAGTCGGGATACGCTCCGAAAAGCTCCCTCTCTCCTTCTCTCTCCTCCCCCTCCCCATAATAGACCCATCTATTATTATTTGTTCCTAGTGGCTTCCTTACTACGATATGGCCAGCTTTAATCGCGGTCTTCTGAATTAACCCAATCCTCTCGGATACGCGGATCGCAAGCGACTGGCTACTTCAGGGGTTCATCCATCGGGAACGCACCCTCGTTCCAAGCGCCCGTCTCCCCTTCCGCCGCTTCTTTTAATCCCTACCTGGGGAGGCCGAGGGGGAGGGCGGTCTCCAAAAATCCTCCATCTCGGCGGCCGGATCACACACGCTGCTGCTTTCGCAGCTGGGAGCCGAATCGGAGCTCCTGTCCGTCCCATCGGGCAGCTGGGAATCCGGGGAGAGGCGATCCGCGGGGAGATTCCGTTCGGGGAGAGCCAGGTGCGAAACCGTGCTATCTGTCCAGGAATGAGAAAAGAAGAAAGGACCGTTGTTGTTGTTTCCGCCACCCCGCGAGGATGCTGTTGATCCCTGATTTGGGATGGTGTATATGTGTGTGGGCTGAATCAAAGAAGGGAATCGAGGCAGGGTCAACTCGGGTTCCCACGACCACTTGTAACGCCGCGGGTCTGCTACACTAATGCCTTAAAGAGATCAGGGTTAGCAGGGCGCCAGTGATTAAAATGTGACCGGCCGGTTTGTGGGTCAGCGCGTCGCGCCAGCTCAACCAGCGCATGTGGACGGGGCGGGAGATGCAGGTTCGAGGCTCTTCCGTCAGCCGCGCCTGTCAAAACCCGGACCTTCTCCGGGATCTCAGCCTGCGGGAAGCAGGTGCCCGGAGAGGCGATCGTCTTGCGCCTCCCGGGCAGCCGGCCGGAGGGAAGAATTGTCCCCGGAGGGCTTTTTTTTTGGCTCTTACCTGCGCAGATCTGAGCCAAGACGCTCTCCAGGGTGCCGCCATAGTCGCCGTCGGGGGCTCGGGGCTGGTGGTAGCTATGAGCCTTCTTGCTCTTCACCAGGAACGACCGAGGCATGGTGAGGGGCCTGAGGTTGGCCGCTCCCGCTCTCTGCGCCCCCCGTCTGGCTCTTTTCACGCCTTCGGACCTCTTCGACTGAACAGGCGCCCCGGCCGCCGCGCTCCTTCCCTCTGCGCGCCACCAGCAGCAAAACTCTCCAACACCCCGGGCGCGCTGCGAGGGACCTAGGCGGAGGGGGAAGGAGCCATTGGTCACCGATCTCGAGGGAAGGCTGAGGGGAGGAGCGCCGGGCCGGGAAGCCGCCCTACCATCCACCAGGTGGCATTCACACAGGTGGCGGCGGACCCAGCCCGACGACGGGAGCGCGGCTGCAATCGTCTGGCAGGCAAAAATGGACCGTTTGTTCTTTCTCAACTTCTACCCCCTCACCATCCGTTTCGCTGGCGCGCCCTTTTCCAGGGATGGGTGGTGGGTAATTCAAGCCTAAAAGAGGAATAGACGGCTCTAGAAGGAAGGAAGGAAGGAGGGAGGGAGAGAGAGAGAAAGAAAGAAAGAAAGAAAGAAAGAAAGAAAGAAAGAAAGAAAGAAAGAAAGAAAGAAAGAAAGAAAGAAAGAAAGAAAGAAAGAAAGAAAGAAAGAAAGAAAGAGAAAAGCATGGGGCTCCTCCAGAAAGCTCACCCCTCCCGCATTTCCCGCCGGGGGTATTTCTTTGTAAGCAATCTAGCAAAGGTCAAGTGGACCAGGTCTTCTGGTCCACTTGTCAAGTTCTGTCCAATACTGGACAGTGTGTGCGAGGGAGAGGGGGGGAAAGAGAGGGGGAGGGCGGAAGGGGGAGAGAGAGAGGATTTTTGCAGGAGAGCGAGATTTTCAACACGTCCAACGTCTGTCCGTCTGTCTCTCTCGGTCTGTCTCTCCCCCCACCTCTCTCTCCCACACACACCATACATAAAAACGCCGGCCCCGAACGCAAGGAAAATTCTGGTGCAGAATAGTTGCGCCTTTTCCATTTAAGCACTGTGTCGAGCACGTTCTTGGACAGCGGGGATCCTCGAAGTAGCCTCCGTCCGCAGCCCTAGCCGTTTAACCTGAGAGACGCAGGTATACCTAGTAATGCGGGGTTTGGATTCTGTTGGCGGCGGCGGCGGCCACGTGACTTCACCCCAGCTAAAAAACAGCTTCAATTCCTGGACTTCGGCTGGCGAGTTGGAATTAACTAGCAGCCTTCTCAAGCCCTCACTGCTCCCGCCCTTCTCTCTTGATTAAGCAAAGGGATTTCAACCATTGATGGGTATTCCTAGGAAAAGCCGGGCCGTGCGAGCTTCTAAACACCGCGCTAAATCCGAGGGCGCGCAATTCCCTCGAGAATCGTGGGCTCATTTTACATCACCGTACTGGAAAGAGAGGAACACGTAGCTTCTAGGCAGCTTGAGGCATATTTCGGGGATATCCAAAAATGCCCCGTCCTTCAAACCCTCATCCCTCTAAGGTGGTTTAAATCCTTACAATCCGAGGCGGAGATGTAGAGAAACTAGAGGGAAGGCGATTTAAGTCGGTCAAACTGCTGTCCTCGGCGACAGGATTCGCTCTTCCATTTTTTTTTTTAAAGGGAGAAGATTAAACTACGAGTCAATCTGAAACAGCTGTGGGCAATTCCAATATTTTCACTTCCTGATTTTAAAACCAGTTTCACTAACCTCGACCTTTGCAGGACAAATAGGGTTTTAATTACTGTTGCAAGAGCAACAGTGATTAAGAGAACGAAACGTCGAATGTCCTGTTTCACCTCGAAGACTATCAAACAATCGCCCAGCCAAGTTTATCCATGTTTAACTGAAACATGGCTTACGCAATTCACTCTATCTTCTGACTTTACAGGGCACTTCTAGCCAACTTGTTTTAAAAATGGCTGCATTTCCTTAACATTGTTAAGTCTGTGGTTTTAATCAGGGCTACTGTAGTTGCTTGCAATGTATTGTGACAATACAGAAATGAATTACTACTGTAACCAGGTTAGCTGTGTTTTGCTAAGGCATCCCTAGAAGCATAAACAAAATACAAAATTGAGTAGATTAGTTAAAAATTTGATTTTTGGCTTAATATGTCCTTTAAATGCACTGATTTGTTATGATGAACTGCTAGGAATGATAGTAACCCTAAGAAGGGGGGAAAGGGGTGACCGAAATGATGCCATGCTAGATCAATTAATTGTATGTGTATGCAACTAAAATTAATTTTATCACTGACCTGAAAGTACAGGTGGGGGCATACATAGAGAATATTTATAGCTCAGGATAGAAATAAGGAATTCTTGATGCTCTCTGAGCTTGCAGACATTTCATTACCAAACTAGGTAACATCATCAACGCTTTAACCGTAACTCTAGCGCAGAGAACACCAAGGACTCGTATATCCGAGTACACATAGATAGAATTGCACTCCTAGTGTTTAATGATCTTTCACACAATCTAGTTAGAGAGTTTATCCTGTGGATATGAGTGAAGTGACCTTCTCCAAAGAATAAATCAATTCCGGGCTAAGACGGATTGTTAAACTGACTTAGGGACTAGCAAATCTTTAGTTCCCTTGCATACGCCCCTTCTTCCCTGTGTCGGAAACGGTGGTTGGTGCTTTGGGCAACCAGCATTCTCTAGGGAGAAGAGAAAAACGGATAATTTAAAATGGCATGTTTGTTCAGTGGGGAGTTGGGTGGGGCCAAAAAACAAGAGTCTCACAGAAACCTTGTGGTCTCCCCGCTGCCTTTAGGGTTGCTGGATTTTAGGCACTAATTTATGCCACAAACGGTTGGTGTTCACTCAACTGTTGGTTTCTGACACTTTAGTGAAAATTGTCCTTCACTGGCAGGAGGGATTTAAAAATTGCATTCTAATAATTAATACACCGCAATATCATTTACCCTAATAGAGGGAAGTAAAGGAAACGTTCGCCTTCGCTTCTGAAAGCAGTTATTAGCCATGCTTTAGTCCATGTTTTACCTGCCTTTTTTTCCCCTCACAAGAAGTTAATTTCAGGAGCATTTGGAACCGGCTGCTTTTTTCTCCCCTTTTGGAGTACTGCATAAGGTGTGGGAGGGGGAAATATCCATCCAGGACCGAGTTAAAGTTTGAAAGTCCCTGCACACGGTCAGATGCTACCTAGCTTGAGGAAAGTTGCTGTGAATTCGGAAGGGCGGGGCTGCTCACAGAAAAGAATGAATCATTATCCCTCTTTTTCTGTACTGTCCAGTCCTCTGCCAAAAACTCTCCAATTCTAGGGGTAGAAAAGATTTTGGAAAAGTTCCACACACACACACACACACACACAAAACAAAAACCCTAGGGTGGAATGATTCGAGTCCATCTTGGCTTTGCAGCAGCCCAAAGCATGTTTAAAACACTTAAGAAAGAACACCTAGGATTGCAAGTTTAATAGGTGGACGGTCTAACTGGTATTTACTTAGCTGTCATTCCAACTGTATTCAGAGGGTTAGATTCAGATTTGAGGCAAATCGTTTTCAGGCAGTTTTTGTTTGGTTAGCCTTCAGATCGATATGGGATATGGTTTCTTTCTTCTCCCTCCCTCCAAGTTTTCTGCCCATTCAGAGTAAATAAAGAGCGATTAAAACGCCCTTTGAAGAGAGTAAAGGAGAACGCTCATGCATTCACTCAACAAAGTCAACCCACTTGCTGAATTCTGGGTTCACACATTACCTCAACAATTAACTAAATGGGCTGAGCTTTCTCCCGCAACCTGAGCCATCAAGTGTCTATGGAGGTTCTTAGTCATCTAGCTTTTTTTCCCAAGAGGCAACTGGACTTTCTGGTTTTTCTTTCAGCTGAGCTGAAGAAGCTTCTTGGATGAGAAGCAAACCGTCTTCAAAGAAAAACCAGAAAGCCCAGTTGCCTCTTGAAAAAAAATCACCTTTGGGACTGAGCCATCAAGGTTAAAACCAACGAAGTGATAAGAATACATCTACAAAGACTCACCTGATGGAACGGGTTGTATGGTGACCACTGCTAGTGAAAGGAATATCTTGCATAAATGTTCCAGGTGTGATTTAAAGGGAGGGGCTAAAAAGTTGTTGGATGAGGTCACTTAACCAGAACTGAAAGGTCCTGAGAATTATACCTATAGAATTCCATTTTGAAATGTGATTTTGTCTGTTGGTGCACGTGTTTCCGGCTGATGAGTTGAATTTTACATAGTTGAACTCTTGAGCCAACAACAGGTTTTATCCATTAATGAAATAAAGATGTATTTGGGAACGATGTATAAGCAGAAAGCATACTATTTCCAATTCCACTTACAACAAGAACTGAAGATATAGTGGGAAAAAAACGCCTACAAAAATACCAATCAGTTGCACCCAGCATACTACACACCTATATATCCTCTGCACTTACTTTCAACACATAAACACACACATACATTTACTGTAAAGTGAATATTTAAGGGAGTACCTCTGTATAGTTTAAGTAATCTTTGAATGATTTGTGGTGTCTACCCCCTGTGCTGTCCAGACAGTATATAGTTAATGGGAATTGGGATAGTTAGGAATTGGGAACTGTCCCCTTAAGGAATGCCTCATGGTAAACGTAGTTAATGCATCGTGGGAAATGTAGTTCATGTCATGTGGTCACATCTGTAAACCTGATTGGTCACTGAATTGACTCTTGGTTGGGTTGGGGGAGTTTCCTTTACTCCTGCTTGGACCCAGAACACCCCCTATCTTATTTCTGCCCTTGGTTCAAAAGTTCAAGGCAGTACCTATAGCGCTAGCTCCCCCTATTTTCCCCACAACAACTCTGCAACATAAGGTGGGCTGGGAAAGAGTGACTGGCCCAAGATCAGCCAGAGAGCTTTCAGAACTGAAGATGAACTGTTCATGAGTTTTAGGGAAACAAAACACACCGGGTGACTTCTATTTCTGAAAATTAAAAGGAGAAAAGAAGCTGGCGGTTTGATTAGATTTTAAAGCTTACCACTTGGGAATTAGCCTTTCGCCTTAAAGAAATACAGACGGCAATCAAGATTCACTTAATAACATTTACATTTGGAGATTTCCAACATTTTCGGCGGGACATTCGCCTGTTCAAGAGCTAAGGAAGGCGCGCTGCCTGAGACGAATCCTGATGGACGGGGTCGACCTGTCTGGTTTTCCTCAAATCTTTAAAACTGATAACGAGACGGAAAAGAGATAAGGCCGATTGATTAGGATACCAGTGCGTCGGGATCTTTCCATGCTTCCACTCTGCGCGCTTTTATTCCACGCTCCCACCCTTAAAAAAAAAAAGATTAAGGCTGCAGAGATGATTTACAGATATAAGAGGAACAAGACAGAAAAAGTGTTACCCATAGCATTAACATTAGTAACACAGAAGCTAATAACACCCTATCCACCCACCCGTGACTTCTCCCGCCTCGTAAGTCTAAGGCAGGAGTCCCCAAACTTTGCAACTTTAAGACTTGGGGACTTCAACTCCCAGAATTCTCCAGCCTGCTATGCTATGGAGAATTCTGGGAGTTGAAGTCCCCAAGTCTTAAAATTGCGAAGTTTGGAGACCTCTGGTCTAAGGGGGAAAGCGCGTAGGAATACAACAATCCATACAAGGAAAAAACGCACTTCTCCGTTTAGGCTCGCTAAGGCGAACCTTCTTGGAGGAGGCCTAGGTTTAATCAGGAGTCACAAGAGGCGTGGCTGCGCTTGACAGGCTCCCCTTCTTCTCTCTGCCTACATTACATACCCAGAAAAGATACCCAGAGCGCAGAATGCCTGCTAATCTGCGGATCTGGGGAATGCGCTGTCTTGGGCCCCAGCATGGAAATCGGCCGCGTTCGCCACCGCTTTGGATGGCGGTGGGAGAAAAACGCCCGCCCCCCACCTGCCGCCTCTTTCATCCTTGAGAAGGAGACGGCGTGGCGGAAAATTGAGAAGGGAAATCAAAGCGCCTTGATAGATTGGCTGCCTTATCTGGCCCAGTCACACACACACACACACACACACACACACCCGCGCCCCCGGTTGGATTAGAGGAAGAAACGCGGAGGCGGGCGGGGCATTCCAGAGGAGCGCCCAGCTCAGCCTCTTCTCTCTCCGCCCCCGCCTGGTTTCCCCAGATGTCTCCGGGACTGTGCAGCAAGGTTCAAAAAGTGAGAGGCACGTAGGCAGCCCGAGAGATGCTCTTTTCTGATGCCGGCCCACTTCACCGTTGGAACGCGAGTCTCTTTCTGGGGTTGTTTCCCCACTTCTCTTTTTGTGATTGTGCCACAGAAGATCGGGGTTGAAAAAGTGTCAGAAGGTTCCTTGTGCTGATTCAGATCTCTGTTCAGCTCGGAGCTTGGTGACTTTCGGGCTATTTATATATTTCTCCATTACTAAACAGAAATTGTGTACGGTATATGTATATAATACGTTCAACCAAGAGATTGATTTGAGATAAAGGAGATGTGTATCTGCTTGAGAGACATTCAACACCATTCTTAAAACCCACATTCGCACACAAAATAAGGCTCGCTGAAAAAACAACAAC
This sequence comes from Bungarus multicinctus, assembly GCA_023653725.1. Taxonomy (NCBI): domain Eukaryota; kingdom Metazoa; phylum Chordata; class Lepidosauria; order Squamata; family Elapidae; genus Bungarus; species Bungarus multicinctus. Next base: position 50,008,110 of record CM042842.1, on the reverse strand, counting down.
CCTAAAGCTACAAGGCCTAATGCAAGGTGCAAACGTTTAGTCTTAAACTGCTCCAACCCCGCCCCCTGTGTACCAATATGGATTCCATCCTATCAAAGTTTCAGACTAGCCTAAAAATACTGGGGGAGGGAGATTGCGGGAAAGTGAACCTATTATCTAGGTTAAACTTAAAACATTTGGATTAGAATAGAAATATACAAAATTAGGTATTATAGGAGCCCCTCTGCTGTTGAACCTTTAAGGCGCGCCTAAGGACGAATTCACACGACGCGGTGTTCACCGCTGGTCAACCTGCGAGTGACAAACTATCTTCCGAAGACAGGCAGCTTGAAGGCTAAAGCTGTTTACGGCCTGAGGACTCGAGATCCTTACCAACAAAGTTGTATTAAGGGTGAAGGAAAGTAGACCCTCGCATCACATTACTCTCAGCCAATAGGAAAGGAGCCGGCGAGGGGGGAAAACCCCGCTACCTCGCGGTTGCCTTTCGGGATTAATCACCACAACTCTCTGCCAGGCCCTGGCCTTGCTCGCCCGGGTCGCCCTGAAACGCAGGCTTTGATTTGGAGAGAGGTCGTCCGGTCGCGCGCTGGGGGAGGAAAAAAACCCAAAAAACACAGCAGGCTTATCCAGGTTTCCACAGGCGCGCAAATCTCCAGGTGCAGTTTAACAGGGATTTCGAGGGGAGAAAACCAACCACCTCCTCCTTGTTCGTTTCATTCCGCAAATTCGACCGTCTCACCCCGCGTGGGAGGGCGAGGCGAGTTCTTGGTAAAAACCGACGAGGTCTGACAACGCCCGGGAGATATTCAACCTCCCCTAGAAGTTTCCTAGCCAAACTTTCCTCAACTTCACAAGGTTTCTCTTTTGATCAGGGGGTCTCCAAGCTTGGCAACTTTAAGCCTGGCGGACTTCAACGTCCTCCAGACTTTAAAAAGTTGCCAAGGTTGGACACCCCTGCCGTAGAGAACGTCGCCTTCCTTACTGCCGACGGCGTTCCCCAAAGAATCCTGCCTATAGGGCTGCTTGGGTCTCGGGAGGTGCCCGCTGGTGTGGAGTCCCGGCTTCCCCGATCTCTCTGGACCTTGGGAAACCGCTCCGTAGCGCGGGACGAGTATAGGATCGCCCAACGCACGAGGAGAAAAGGGGACACATACACACAGACCCACCCACCCACCGAGCCCTTCTTGGCCATTGAGAATCTGATCCGTTTCCAGAAAAAGCGGGTCCGCCGGCTCACGGCGCTCGTTGGGTTGCTTCTCTTTTATTTGCCCCCAATTGAGAGATTTAGAAAGGCGGGAAAAAAATGGTGGAAAAAAAAAAAAGCCGGAGGAGGGAAAATCGGTGACAGGATGACGGTGCTTCTTATCTTGGCCACTTCCCTGTAATCTAAGGGTTGGGGGTGAGTGGGGGGGGGGTGTTGTCCGGCGGTAAAGTCTCCCGGAAAACGCGATTGTCCATGCTGCAAAAGGTGGAGCTCTCGCCTCACAATCAGGACGCCGTGGGTTCGATTTTAGGTGGAGGCTAATATTTAGAATAGACTCTCCTGCTCTCGAGCAGGGTGGTTGGACTAGATGACCTCCAAGATCCCTTCCAACTCTGTTGTTCTATAAGTGTAGGTTCGCGTCCCAGATGGTTTAATCAATGGGGCGGGGCGGGGGCTTTGGACAACACCAGGGACGAGGTGTGGGAAGAGGGTCCCAAGTGCGTCACGGATACCTCAAAAAGAGTCCCGCTGCCACGGAGGCAGGACGTCTTGGGTGTAAAAGACCATTTTTTTGCTCACCAAGGCAGACAAACAAGCCCGAGACAGCATCGGAGGAAAAAAACGAGAAAAAAAAGGTGGTTTCATTTACCGTGGGCAAAGACGGTGGAAGGACGACGGTTTTCTCCCACGGGGAACTTAACTACATAAAGCGCTCTCTCCGTTTCCTCCTCCGTCTCCTCCAGACTGAAGAATGGCTGTATCTGGGCTAGCCCTCTTTTTTAGTTCTTTCTCTTTCTTTCTACACACAAACTTTGAGCTCAGCCCCTCAAACCGCAAACCTCATTTCCTGAGCGTTAAGGGTGCTTTTGCGCCTGAAACGCCAGTGACATTTGCTTTTGCTTCCCTTCCCCCTAAAAAAAAAAATAGCCTGGCGTTCTTTAGTTTTAGTTTGTCCTTAGCCTAAGAATTTTTTTTAAAGGTATGAAGTTAACTGGGATTTGGGAACAAGGTACAGGATACTGCAATGACGCATAGAAACCCATTTCTAAATCTCTCTGGCTGAAGCAAAAAGGGCTATAAATGGAAAATTGGTGCTAATGTGAAAGCATCTCAACACATATTCCAAATATTAAGACATTATGTTGTTTATTTCTTAATTTAGGCCAATTTCCCTTATTTTGGATTTCTACTGCCACCCTCTCCAATTCAAAAATCTGGAGGGTTTTGAAAACAAGTTGAATTAAAAATTGACCAGGGAGAATGAATATTGAGATCAGTACTATTTGGCATACTTCTGATGACAAATATAATAGCAGGTATGAAATGCTTTCCTTCCCTTTCACAGTTGCTCCAAAGTTGCCTCCCCAGAAGGCTAATTTTGCTTGTCCAGATACGGTTGTGCATTTTTATTATAGATTTCTAAAAAGATTGATATTATTAAGAAGTATTCCTTTTACAGCTAACTTCTGTGTATGTTTCATTCTATCTAGTCCCATGAATGCAAAGTCCAGATGTAACCATGGGTTACGGTGGCATATTCTTGATTGGAACCCAAAGATGTTATCCCGTGAACATAAGAAAAAAATTAGGTAGAATCATGTTTTGAGGATATTTTGAGCAGAATCCTTTCATTTATGTACCTGTCCAGATTTTGTAAAATTTGCTAGTTAATCAGAAGCAGATGAAAAGATAAATGACATTTTGGACCAAGAATTGGTACCTTCTGTAGAACATCTCTACCCTTAAATTAGAACTGTGTGGTTCTTCTCAAAGGATACAATTTTTATGTCCCTAACATTCTTTATGGATAAGTTAGATGGTGGGAAAGATATGGATGGAATGTGAACAAATAAATTGTTGTGCAAGCTGAGAAAATCCTGTACCCTTCACAATATAAGCCTTACAATATAAAGCATTTTCCAGTATCAAGTCAAATGCACCCTTCTGGTTTGCCCAGGGAAGAACAGAATATAATTCTGAAGCTAAGCTCTCTGAATGGATTTCAATCTTCCAGTTCTATAACAATCCTGTTTTGGGAAATGAAACATTTGCAGTAAAGTCTTCCAAAATGACAGTATATTTGCTCAAAATATTAGATTGCTTGACCAGTATATGAAACAGCCTGTTTTGGGTTACATTAAAATGACAGTAATACACAATGGATAATTAATTATTTTCAGCTAAAATAATTTAACTTGGAAGTGATGGAACTGTACTTCTGAAGCATACTATATTGAGAATGCAACCAAACAGATGATCACCAGATGGTAGTAAAGAGTTTTCTATGTCTCTTTGCTTTCATCTAGTGGTCCTCTGAATTTTTGCAGCCCAGATATGTCTATATTAAAATGGAATAATCTAAAATAGTATTACTATAATTTTTTTTACTGTTTAAAACAGTAAAATATATTATTATTGTTTAAAGTTTAATGACAGAATTGCTTGGAAATTCTTTTTCAAGTCCAGCAAGCATAAGCATAAAATATATTTTTCTTGTGGAGGTGATTACCAAAAAATGTTACAGGCACAGATTGATCTTTGTCCATTAATGTTATCAGCCTCTTGTACTTTTAATGATTCTATTCAAACACTCTATCTCTGCATGATTCACAGCAAAAGTGCACAGAGATCATAATAGCAATAGCACTTATATACAGCTTCACAGATCCCCTCTCTAAGCAGTTTACAGAGTCAGCATACTGTCCCCAACAATTTTGGTCCTCATTTTACCGACCTCAGAAGGATGGAAGGCTGAGTCAACCTTGAGTCTGGTTGAGATTTGAACTGCCAAACTGCAGGCAGCCAGCAGTCAGCAGAAGTAGCCTGCACTCTAACCACTGTGCCACCGCAGCTCTTATAATACTAGTAACAATATTTGTTGCTAGTAAAGCTTGATAGCTACCACTTTCTACATATCACAAATAACCACCTCCACACAAAAGTACTCTGAAACAATTTTTAATATGTATTGAGCCAAGGCTTCAGCTCTCCAGGAAGAGGTAGGTGTCTCAGAAAATGCTATAAATATTCTAAAATAAATAATAGTACTACCCCTCTCTTGCCCAGGAAAGATACATCACTAAAGCTTTTATTGATCACTAGTAATACATTCCTATTGGTGTGCTAGACAGCAAACAATCCTAGCAAATCATTTAAATGGCTGAAACTCACCTTGTCAATGCAGCAGGATTACAAGCAGAGAGAATGGAATAGGATACGTAATTTATATGTTTTCTTGGAATGGAATTGACAGGCAGGGTCAAGCCTTCAGCTTTTCTGAAATAATAGATGCTTCTCTGGAAATCTTTCCTCCATGAAAGTGGCTACTCAGGGATGCACTTTGGGCACCTGGAATTTCCCATTTTATCCCTTCAAATATTCCAGAACACAAAACACAAATTCTGTTTTAAAGCCAAGCTTTGTAAGTAAATCAAGCCTTGTCTAGTATTTCCATAACTGACTGGTATGCCCTAGAACCCTTGCCCAAACTTGCTATGTGCACATGGTTCTATCCCCTTAGATTAAAAAAAAAGGAGCAGTGAGGGATAAAATAGGGAACAAATTGTCTTAAAAATGTCTCTAGGCCTGTGCATTAGGAAGCTTGCAGGCAGCAACGCTGGACACAATCTTGAAGATAACTTCCCTTCTGCTGCTAAATACAGACATGGAATCAGCCATATTAGATTTGTCTCTCCTCTTAAAAGCTCTGCTTTACAGCTTCCAGATCTCATTCAATATTTGCCACTAATTGTCGTTTTTTAACATTTCAGAAGGAAGAAATTATTTAACCATTTAATTACCATGAGCAACATTTAATCCTAGTTGTTTTTATTATATTTAAATCTAAATGAAACCAATGTTGATTATTTCTCCCCACCCCATCTGGTCTCTCATAGAAAGGCCATGTTTGCACCCCACAACCAAAACAAATGACACGTTCTTATTTTACAGGCCAAGGCTTTCAATACTGGCTCAAATTAAGATCAGCCTGAGGCATTTTACAATTAGATACAAGGGCCAAGATGGCTGTTATCTCCATCTGACATACAGAAACCAACTTTGAAACAACCTTATTCATCATTGGCGACCAGTTATCATCCTCTTCCATCCAGTAGCGCAGCAAGACGGACGTACAACAGGACTATCCAACCTTTTGGGGCCAAATGTACGATTTTGGAGGGGAAGGGCTGCTGCAATAAATGGGGATATCTCTAAGTGGTTAAATTGCCAGGTTGGCTTATTATACTGTAGTTTATTTGGGTTTTCTCCTATGGAGGCAGGCAGGCTTTTGGTTGGAAACAGTGTCATAAAGCCCCTGTTAAGGCTTAAACTATTTCAAAATGGTAGCTCCAACCTCAGGATGGGGGAGACTAGTTTTCAACCATTTTGACTTAGTGAAGGGTGGAGGGGGCCTCTAAAAGAAGCAAAAAGAAGAAGAAAGGAGGAGGAGGAGGAGGAGAAGGAGGAGGAGAAGGAGAAGAAGAAGAAGAAGAAGAATGGATGCTGCTGTAAAATGTGATGTTGCCAACCCCTGTTTTAGAAAGTCCAAGCTAATGTGGCAGCATTTTCTTTCAAGATAGGGAGAAAAAATCTTCCACCTGTATGGTAGAAATTTGAATTAACCAAGAATCAAAGTGAAGTAACTCAGCTTAGATCATCTTGTGTTATTTTATTAAGTTGGACAACTATGGACAATTCCCATTTGGATCCTCTGCCAGTCTGCCTCAAGCAGGCCATCTTATCCATGTTTCCCATCTTAGGTCCCCTGTCTACCTCAAGTATTAAACTTGTGACTTTTCAGACCCACTGATATTTTGAAAATCTTTCTTTCGCCTCCTTGTTGTCATTATTGCCCATTACAGATCCAAGAAAGATGTGTTTGTGTATGAGGGAGGGGGGAGGGAGGACGAGAGAGAGGGAGAGAGACAGCGAAACTTGTTTCTTGAGGAGAGCCTCTATCTCATTACGATAGAGCCCCATGAAGTTCTTTTTAAAGTAGCTTTTGAGGAGATAGGAGCCAAAAAATAATCATTCTGACAACTTATTTCATTCCTGCAATATTTCACCTTATTTGATACATTGTCACCATAATTTTCTGTCTGAACTCTTGATATGGTATGTATAAAATATATGGAAAAAAACTAGAGGAGAAAGGGAATGAAAACGTTGATTAGGATTCAAATGAAATAAAAAAAGATAAGATCCACCATGTGATAAAGAAGGTAAATATATCTCCTTAATCCTCAGTGAGGATTAAAAATAAAACAAAAAAAACCTGAACCCCTGCCTTAGAGACCTATGTTGGCTTCCTATCACACCCATATCTAGAATAGAATAGAATAATTACTTTATTGTCACTTTGAACATATACTAATCGTCATACATTAAAATGAAATTTTAATACAGTAAATACAATACAGCTCTCAAAGGGTCACCACCTCTATATTAGCTAATTTGTGTGAACCCTTCAATAAAAATAGCTAATGGCTGAGTGTGTTGGATTCATTGAATAAACCATGGTTAAGTTACTAACCAACTAGCACAATTACAACTTTTGATACCACTCCTTCCTGCTTTTTCAAACATGCCTTATTAAGCAGAGGTTATGTACCTTCCCGTGTAGTGCAGCAGACAGGAGTTCTAGAGGGACAGCTCAATTCAGGGGCTCAGCCCTGGGGAAAACTTCACCAGTTGATTTCCTTATATGAGCCACACAGTGGTTAGAGTGCAGTACTGCAGGCTACTTCTGCCGATTGCCTTACCAGCTCAAAGTTGTCTTCCATCCTTCCGATGGATAAAATGAGGACCCAGATTGTTGGGGGGGCAATATAAACCGTTTAGAGAGGGCTGTAAAAACACTGTGAAGCGGCATATAAGTCTCTAAGTACTATTGCTGTAAACATGGTGTAATTAACCATTAAGCAGACTAAGCACGTGCTTAGGGCACCAGGCCCAAAGGGGGCACCACAAAATTGAGAATATGGCTTCGTTTGTACAGTATGTACAAAGGAAGGGGAGGGCATCAAGATTTGTCAGTGCTTAGGGCACCAGTGAGCCTTAATCCGCCACTGGCTGTAAAGGGGTTCTTTTTCTAGGAAGCCTTATTACGGGAGACCAAGCTAGGTGAAGCGAAGGGAACAGACAGAGGGACTTTGGAAGACCCGGATGTTCGTGTGCAGGGGGGAACTTTACGCTCAGGCATATTCTAGTGAGAGCGCGCTCGTTCGGGCCACGCCCACCACAGAACTCTGGCACGGTGATTGACGCAGAGAGTAGTCCCCCGCCCCTCCGGTAAAAGTCATCGTAGTTTTAAAACAATAAGTAAATAAAATCCTCCAGGGCTGGAATTAACCGGAGGATGACCATGACCTCTCCCGATCTCCTAATAGCCTGTTGTGGAAAGCTCTTCTGAGGATAAACACGTCCACCGGCGCGGCTGAAAATATCTTGACACCCCCCCCCTCCCTTCCCATTTCTCCCGCCGGTCTCCCAGCTTGCTCATTTCCCTCGGGAACTTAGGTCAGGGTTAAATTTGGAAGAAGTGGGAGGCTTTCTCCGCCGGCCTTCCTCGCAGATCGATGCATCCAGGGAGGGAGTTTTGTCTGCTAAGAAAAACAAGGGGTGCTGGGAGAAGGGGGGGGGGTTGAGCCACCAACGCCCCCCCCCCCCAATAGGAAAAAAACCACGGTCTCCTTTCCCCACCACTCTTCTTCGCCTTTCCGGGGCTTGCAAAGGACACACTCTTAAAGGTGCCTGCGGTTTGTGCAAGCCGGCCAAAATCAGCAAAGCTCTGGAGACAGAAGTTTGTGTGCGTGCGTGCGTGTGTAGCGTTGTGACTGCTTTCCCCATTCCCCCACCTGCCCTTAGGCCAGCTTTGGTTAAAAACTGCTTGAAATCACACCGCCTGTAAAATTAGCAGAAGGCTCAAAACCGCAGAGTTCACAAGAAGAAAAAAAAACACACACACGATTTTTTTCCCCATTAGCAGCAGTTGGTTGCCCCCCCCCCCCGCCCTTTAACCAAGCTGAATGAAGGATGGAAGGGTGGGAAACTTGGCCTCGCCCCCTCCCAGCACCTCCTCGACCCACCCCCACTCCCCAATTATAAGAACCCTCCAGGCACCTTTCAGCAGCAACCGGTCCTCACTAGTGATTTATTTATTTCCTCGCTGCGGTTTCTTAGCTCATCCAACCATAAAGAAGCAAAACTAAGCATGCCCTCGTTCTGTGGCAGGCAGGAAGCCAACAGGTAGAGCCTGTGCCTCCCTGCAACTTCTTAAGCCAAGGTGATCAAAGGATTGGATCATCCAGTTTGTGCTTAATTCCGGTTTAACTACACAACCCATCGGGCCACTTTGAGACAATCACTGCCTCTTACCCCAATCCGTTTTACAGGAGAAACATCAAGCAATGGTTAGCCGGAGGTATAGAAAACCTCAGGCATTGTTGTTTTGTTATTGTTTGTTTGTTCAGTATAAACTACGTTCTCAATTTGCTAAAAGAAAAAGTTGCTCCTTGGTCCTTTGATTTTTTTAGTATATGGAATTGTATGTGTCTTATTTTTTTTTCTTAAAGGTCATTCAGACAAAGTAATTTTTCTATCAACTTTTGGAACGAAAAAAAAGGTAAACAATTACATGTAGATGTAATTAAAATGGAAATAGCTGCCACTGGGAAGATTGTCTATGGCTTCTTAAGGCTTGATCCTGTCTTCCAGGAAGTTACCTCAAACCCAGGTTTATCTTTGTGTCTTTCATTTATGCACCAGAGTCAACACTTCCAATCAAAACAATAGCCTGAGGCAACTCACCATTTTTTTCTCCCTTGAGAAATCTACTTTTCATTTAAATTTAAAGGATTTGTTTTTTAAAAAAACAAAACAAAAAGGTCAGGGAGCACCAGAGGAAGGACATGCTGGTGCTCACCAGAATATTTTCTATCCTATTTCAGAATTCTATCCCTAAAGTCTCTTTTTTTTTAAAGAAAGAAAGAAAGATTCTTAATGCTCAACCAACAACCCACAGGAAGATGCACGCATTTCCGCTTCATGGGGTGAGCTTTGGCATGAAATTCCTGAGGAAGAATATTTGGGATATCCCACTACATCATTTGCCAATCCTGGTGCCCTCTGGATGTGGCAAATTACAATTCCTGTCAGGCCTTGATTGTTATGGTCACTCCATCAGCGTGATTAGGGGGTGATGGGAGTTGTAGCCCAATATATCTGGAAGGCGCTGCACCCAGCAACGCACCAACGTGGCAAGTTCTAATAAACCAATTTATTTTTTCTGAGATGCGGCTAGAGACTTTTGCTTTGAATGAGGGGGATTTGTTGGAGCCCTGACACTCGACTTACGACCAAAATTGAGCCCAAAATTTCCAGTGCTAAGCCAGACAGTTGTTAAGTGAGTTTTGCCCCAATTTACCACCTTTCTCGCCACTGCTGTTAAGTGAATCACTGCAGTTTATTCAGTTACTAACATGGCTGTTAAGCGAATCTGTCTTCCCCATTGACTTTGCTTGTCAGAAGGTCACAAAAGGGGATCATATGACCCTGCAACACGGCAACCGTCATAAATACGTGCTGGTTGCCAAGTGTCTGAATTTTGATCACGTGATCATGGGGAAGCTGCAACGGTCATAAGTGTGAGAAATGGTCATACTTCACTTTTTTCAGTGCTGTTGAAACAGCCATTAATGAGTAACAACCATTAGTAAGTTACCTCAACCTGTAAAGTAGCCCTCAAAGTATGGTCACAATTGAGCCCCCAATTTATGTTGCTAAATGAGAAATTGGTTGTTACAATTTTTCTGGCGACATTAAGTGAATCACTGCAGGTGTTAAATTAATAACACCGTTGTTAAGTGAATCTAGCTTCCCCATTGGCTTTGCTTGCCCGAAGATCGCAAAAAGTGATCGCCTGACCCCGAGACCGTCATAAATATGAACCAGTTGCCATGTATCTGAATGTAAACCCCATGAATATGGGGATGCTGCAGCGGTCATGAGTTTGAAAAATGGTCACAAGTCACTTTTTTCAGTGCCATTGTAACTTCAAACATTTACTAAGCGAACTGTTGTAAGTTGAGGACTACCGGTATACAAAATACAAAATCTGTAACAGATAACAGACAATCAGAGTTGGAGGGTACCTTAGTGGTCATCTAGTCCAAACCCCCGCCCAAGCGAGAGACCCTATATCATTTCTGACAAATGCCAGTCCAATCTCTTCTTGAAAGTTTCAAGTGATGGCGCTCCCACAACTTCCAAGGGCAAGCTGTTCCATTGGTTGACTGTTCTCACTGTCAGAAAGTTTCTCCTTATTTCCAGGTTAAATCTCTCCTTGTTCAGTTTCCATCCATTATTCCTTGTCTGGCGTACAGGCGCTTTAGAAAATAGCTTGACCCCCTCCTCTCTGTGGCAGCCCCTCATGTATTAGAAGACTGCTATCATGTCTCCTCCCCTGGTCCTTCTCAGCCTAGACTGTGCTTTACAAAATGCCATTAGAAATCCTCTGAGCTCCTAATATACAATTCAAATGCATTTATGTACTTATACAAAATTTCTTGCTCAGTCACATAGTTAAAAGATAGTACAAGCTTAAAGTACGTAATACATAGTTAAATGATAGTAAGTACTCCTCAGCTTATGACCATTTAGTAACTGCTCAACGTTAGTGGCGGAGCTGGAAAAAGCAACATATGACCACTCCTTGCTCTTACAATCATTGTAGCATCCCCATAGTCATATGATCACCATTTGCAACCTTCCCAGATAGCTTCTGAGAAAGTCAATGGAGGAAGTTGTATGGCCATTTGTTTAACAACCATGGCAAAATAGGACATAAAATTGGGCATGATTCATTTAATGACTGGCTCGCTTAGAAATAGAAATTTTGGTCCCAGCTGTAGTTGTAAGTTGAGGACTACCGCTAATCTATCGGCAGCTTGAGGATATATAGACTAAAATTCCCAGAATTCCTCAGCCAGCATGCTAGGGAACACTAAACTAGGATCAACCCATGGCAGCTTCCTATGTCTTCTTCGTACTTCATACCATATTCAAATTATACAACAAAAGGCAATTATAAATAAAATTATGACGAGAACTACTATGAGGAAAGGTTACAGCTTTTGAAGCTTGTTCTGGACAAAAAGAGGGTGGTATATAAAATTATATCTTACCTGTATAAAATGAATTAGATATTTCCCTTCTCTCCTGTAACACTGGAAGCCTAGTATAGGGAAACTGAATAATAGGGACCTGACGAAAGGAATTTCTTTCCCTCAAAGTGTGTTACCATGCAGAATATTCTGTGGCAAATGTTTGAAATGGCTATCAATCTAGGCAGTTTAAATGGAGAAATATCCAAATGATGAGCTTAATGGTTGATACTGACCATAACAATTATATATATTAGGGCAGTGCATTATTTTAGATCAATGTCTCTCCACCTGGCAACTTTTAAGATTTGTGCACTTCTTTTCCAAGAATTCCCCAGCCACCATCATTATTAGTCAACAAATCAGTGTTTTAAATATTGTACCTTGCCAGAATCTCAGATCCTTGTGTTTTTGCTGAGACAAATCTGGGATTTCTTCTTGTTGGAGTTAGTTTGTTGAAGACAGAACAAGTCCATAATCTAGATTCTAAGAATAGACAAAACCCATAGGTTTATTGTGTCAATGCTAGAAATAAGAGTATTTGTGGATACAAAGAATTCTAGAATAATTAGATGTCAGAGAGAGAAGACTAAATGCTATTAGGATTTAGAACAGTGGCTACACATCATGTCTTTGGATAATATTTGTAGCCAATTACAAACCTAGTAGCATTCATCTGCATTTGCACTTTCTTGGCACTACAATATGCAGCAGGCCCAGCCATCTGCAACCAGTAATGAAGGCTGGTAGATATTTTTCTAGGAACATCTGAAAGAATGTAGATGTCTCATCTCTGGAGCACATTGTTAATGTTTCTAGATTCTGTGGAAATAGAACAGAAACGTCTCCTTCTTTAATCAGCAAACTATCATTAAAAATATATTCAAAACCAGACCCAGCTCACATGACCCCGGAACACTGCAACCATCATAAATATATGCCAGTTGCCAAGCCTCTGAATTTTGATCCCATGAACACAGTGATGCTGCAATGGTTATAAGTGTGAAAAATGGTCAGTGCCATTGTAATTCCAAACAGTCACTAAATGAATGGTTGTAACTCAAGCACTCCCTCTACTCACCATAGTTGTTCCTATCATGATATTCCTTAATTTCTGCAAAGATATAACCCATGAGGCTCAGTCATAAGAATACCATCCCTCCTTCCCCAACTTGTTAATTTTTACCAAATGCGATTGTAGGAAAATACAATTTAGAGTAGAAAAGTTCAAGGTGAGCAAGTTTTTTATTCCTGTTTTCTGCTGGGGCCTTTTGGTGACCAGAAATAAAAATACAGCCTTTCCTCTGGTGGATGAAAAGTAGTGGGGGAATGTGAAGAAGGAAGAAGAGCAGGCAGGGGAGATTGGAGAAAATGGCTCAGAGATGGTATCATGTTGTTTCTCACACTTTGGTTTATTTCTGGTCCAGATTGCAACTTAAAACAGAAATCAGATAGGATCACATATAATGTGACCCTGCCTGGTTTATGCAGAAAAAACAGCTTCAGCTTCCTATTCATAGCACCTGGGCAATACGTCGGTTGCTGCAAGATCATTACACTTCACTGTTCAATGTGTTTTATGGCCAACTTTCAACTGAATTTCTCATGCCAGGGACTGAAGAGCTTTGCTTGTGCAAAAACCTGCAGCTGGTACCACCAACGACAGATATACAGATCCTTTCTTGAGAAGCTCAGCTGCCCAAACCCAGGTGCCGAGAGTCACAGCTGCTTTTAGTTGGATTCCCACGGGGGAAAATAAAGCAGATGCAATCTACAAAGAAAAGTGAGCGACTGGGTGTGTTATGTGTGTAAATATACGTGCACATGGCCCTGGTTTTACAAACTCCATTTTACTTTTGAAGACTGAATGCAATGTTCATCCTGCAGTCCAGGGAAATAACCTTTGTTAGACAAATGAAGCTTAGATTCCTGGAGGCTGCTAAAAATAGTATGCCAAGGAAAAACTGAAAGTTAGAGAAGCTCAAAAGGCTGTTTAAGAATTTCCTGGAGACCATCTATTTATGTGGACAAATCTATTTCTTCTCCTGCAATTTTCA